>LR990297.1:5440750-6800938 GCA_905147355.2 Apotomis turbidana | reverse complement strand
CAAACCTTATTCAGCAAAGCTTGTAATATGTACTAACTAGACGACGACATACATAATATATGTATAAATACTTACAAATATATAGATAACATCCATGACCCAGGAACAAATATTTGAGTTCATTAGCGGGATTCGAACCCAGGAGCTCGGCTCAGTAGGCAGGCGCACTAAAAACTGCGCCAACCTCGTCGTAGACTTAACCCTGAACGTGCCTGAAAGCAAAAAAATTACGAATGCTATTTTAATGTTCCTCATTGTAGAGAAAACGGAACCATTAAGGCGCGTTATCGGCAGCGAACGTCGTTTTTCTTCATTAGGTGTCTCAAAAACGGAAATAAATAATTAAAAACCCACACTTTAGGTTTTGCGACCAAAAATAGTGAATGTGCACCCAATTCAGAACACCAATTTTATGTAAAATTATAACCATAAATATATAATATCTATAAAAATAAATATATTATTCTTAATAATTAATAACTCAATTAAAACTAAATTATAAAAATAGGTGTCTTTAGGTTTTTTATAAACAATTTTAGTAGGAAAGTATATACTCTTTAAGGCGTTGCGTAAATACATGGAGCATGTGTATGTGTAAGTACGTGTATACCTCTTTGACCACAAAGATTCGAAGCGGTAAATTCAATTGATTTAATTTTGTATTGAAATGTTGATATTATTAATAAACAGAATTATTTCAACACAACAAAAAAGTAAAAATAAAGAGACAGTAAATAAAAAACTTAAACATTACTAACGATTATGTACAAAAAAGCTAAAATTAAAATAACCTAAAACAAATTAAAAAAATTGCTCCCCTTTGGCATCGTACCGAAAATGCTGGCAGCATTTCCTCGCTGAACAGCTAGCTACTATTAGCTATTAATATATTTATGTTATGTCTGTAGGTATGTGAATTGAAAATGTTCTTGAGCTATATTTGAAATTTCTTGTTTTTTTTCTTCTTATTTGTGACATAGAATACTCGTACTTCGAAACACAATAATACGATTTACTTCTTCATTATCACGTTTAAATAATACCTGTATTTATTCACAGAACAATGTGGTTTACATCTAGTGCAAACCTACATTAGTAAAACCCATTCCGGGTAACGTAATACTTCGCATTTGTGCAACTGACCCACCGTAACTTCAAGTAAATCATTACTGTCATTAGCGTGATTTACGACGTTCTTCGGTGAATAATAGGATGTCCATTAATTTTGAATTTCGAAGGAAAAAGTTCCACACTCATTGGTGTAGACAGTGAGGAATTTACTTTCGCCCGCTTCATTAGGGGTGAAAAAAGTTTGTGAGACCGTGTAACGTAAGAAATATGGCGAGTATACTAGGGTCAAATTGGGAAATAAGTGATCAGAAATATATTTTTAATACGGTACTGAGCAACAAACTTAATTTTACCGTTAAAAACAGTTTTTCGTATTTTAAATAAAGTCTAATTTTTTTAATGATTTAATTACAAATGTATAGTTTGCAAACTTTTTCCTATACTTGTGGTATACGACGGTATTACTTGCCAAATTTCATAGTTCTAGGTCAACAGAAAATAACCTATACATTTTGATTCTCCTGAGAGTATCGAAATTTATACGTATTTTGCGGCATAAACGGCCGTATCTTTTTTATGCGTTAGCGTAGAAGTTCGATTTTTTCACAGCTTCAAGGGACTATAGACTTAATTATATGGTTTTAATTCCAAATCGATACCTTCACGCGTTCCCGAGATAAAGGGTCTTGACATACAGACAGACGGACGGTCGGACGGACAACAAGATCTTATAAGGGTTTAGTTTTTTCCTTTTGAGGTACGGAACCCTTAACACTACCATTTAAAATAAATCGCGAGGTGTGCAGCTCACAAAGCACTGTTCAATGTAGACTTAAGTCCATTTTCCACTGCCAGCTATCATTGTTGATTATAATTGAGCAATTGTCTACTACAACAATGTGCGCTATAAACAGCCTTGTAACTATTGAAGTGTTCGCCTGTCCGTGTCAATACAATTTAATGGGCTCCCTATAATATGTCTCAGCGAATCAATTCACTCTAGTCTCGAATGCAAATGGAGTCGAAAGACTGTCACACCGGGGTAACGGGATGTTATTCGAGTTACTGAGTGCGGTGAGGTGAGAATGAGGTTGTTAAGGTATGGTAATTACTACATACACTTTATAATCTCCTGGTATCTAAGTCTGTTTACCTACTTTACCTAATGTAACTATTAAAACGAAAAAAATAAATATTTGTGATTCGGGTGGGGTTTGAACCCTCGTCTCTTACTTTGTCTTTTGAGTAACTGGTTCACAAATTAGCGATATTTTTAAATATCCAACACAGACATAGTAAACCAAATAATTATCCGAGTCGGGAAAAGTTTTGATGGATTTCCAAAACATATCATCAAAGAATAAACAATTTTATTTGCATAGACGCCGCGACGCGCGTTTGACGACGAGTTTGGCTCGGTTTGTAGACACCTGCCTACTGAGTCGGCGGTCCCGGGTTCGAATCCCGGCCGGGGCAAATATTTGTGTAAAATATTTGTTCTTGGGTCATGGATGTTATCTATATATGTATTTATATATTATGTATATCGTCGTCTAGTACCCATAGTACAAGCTTTGCTTAGTTTGGGACTAGGTCGATTTGTGTATGATTGTCCCTTAATATTTATTTATTTATAGAATAAATACAGTGAATAAAATTATCAACAGGTGAACATAGACATTAAGCTGCTCATTCTGCTTTATTATTTACTATTTATACTTATTACTAGCTTTTCCCCGCGACTACGTACGCGCGATTATTAAAAGCGCCTAAGCAAATGTAAGAGCAACTGTGCTTTTGGTCTAATAACTACATTTCCTACAGGGTCACCGCACCCCAACAGAAATGTTCACTCACTTTTCAATATTTTTAGGTATAATTTCCAGGATGAAAACTATCCTATGTCCTTCCTCGGATCTTAAACTATCTCTATGCCAAATTTTATCAAAATCGATTTAGCGCGCGGTTTAAGCGTGAAGAGGTAACAGACAGACAGCCACACTTTCGCATTTATAATATTAAGTATTAAGTATGGATTCAATTTAAGAGCTGCGCTCTTGTCCATGTAGCAATCACCAGCCGTTACCTTCTGGGGCTTTCTCCTTCACGTCTTGATAAGACATGTCTTTACCTTTTCTTTCATTTGCTCAAAGTAATTTCGTCTTGGATCGAATCCGGAACACCACGCTGCGCTCACAAACCAGGATAGTTGATGTAGCTTGGAAGGCGGCCAAGTTGAAGTGGGACTGGGCTGGTCGCGTCTGTCGCATGCCCGACGACTTGTGGGCCAAAAAACCACAGAGTGGAAGCCCCACAACTCGAAACAGAGACGTGGCAGACCCCGTAGGCGATGGCGGGATGACTTGGACTCATTTTCGAAGGACTGGCCAGATACAGCTCAAAACCGCGACAGATGGAAGAAAAGGGGGGAGGCCTTTGCCCAGCAGTGGGACATAATAGGCTCATAATAATAATAATAAATTTCGTCTTGGCCTTCCTACCTCGCTTTCCCTCGATTTTCCTTCTATGATAATTTTGAGGAAAAAGTCATGTCTTAGCATATGCCCTATCATATTTCCTCTTCTATTTTCTATTAGTGTTAGTAGTGTCCTCTTCACTTCTATCTTATTCAAGACCTCTTCAGACTATGAATACTAGCAAGTAAATATTACATTTCATACAAATTTATTACAGGGTACTCTGAAACAAATCTTATTAAACTTTGTGAAATAAGTACCTATAAATATTATTTTATTGACAATACATAGATATGGCATGGCATAACAATAAGATGAAGCCTCTCCAATCTAAAAATAAAAAAAAGTAGGTAACAATGAACACTCATAATGGCCGAACATTAATTTACACTAATTAATAACACCTCGTTAACGAAACCAAACATTTAACGAACCCAGCGTATCTGGTTACTTTGGGTTGGGAAATTGGGAAATAAAGTCTTGTAACTTGTTCAATTTTAATCAAATCCCGGAGCGGTTAACTAAGTTGATAATTATGACTATTGATAGACTTGGTTATGCTTGTCAACAGGTCTGTAAATAGAACAGAATTCCACTGTATTTTACACTTTTACTGCTGCTCCGTGCGGTGTTACCCGCTCATCCCACGGGAACACTACATTTTTCGGGATATGAGTAGCCTATATGGTAATCCAGGGTGCCAGCTACCTTCATACCAAAATTTATCAAAATTGGTCCAGCCGTTTGAGCGTGAAGAAGATACAAACATTCACATAAACACAATCACAAACTTTCGCCTTTATAATATTAGTGTGTATAAACAGGAGTGAAATGGTCTTCTTCATTCACGGAGAACGCCTGCCCGTCTAGCACAACCTTGCTTTGCGGCTTTTGTCGCGCGACATAGCACAGTACTGTGACGACAGAGACACGTAATATTTATCGCGCCAGGAAGAGTCACGTGTCACAGTCTGCTGGTCGTTTCTTTTCTATAGTGTAGCTGGGTACACTGAGTACATTGAATGTATGCTGGGTAAAAGTATCACAGATAGTTCTTAATTTATTAAGTTTTTGCTCCAAAATTGTCCAGCCGTTGTGGAGCGACAAGGGTTCAATAATATTCTGTTCCATGTTTTTTAGTGTTCCTTACGTGTTGTAATCCAGGGACCTAATTCGAGAATGCCGTTTGAGAGATCGCAAAACGTCAAAACTCTATTAGATTAATGGTGATATCGCCTTTGAGCTGTCATTAAAATGCGATGAGCTTCAAGTGACATATTATCTCATCTCAATTTTGGAAATACGAAGGCGATAATGATTGTCAAAAATGCTATTCATTCATTTGAATTTCTGTTTTGAACGAAACGTAACTGACTAATTTCACGCACTACACGACCAAGTTAAAGTATGCGCCTGTTATTTATGCCGTCACATGCAAAAGAAACGCAAATTAAGCGCGACAGGATTGACGAAGTTGCGGTGTTCTAGGGATATCGCCACTTGTCAAGTAGGGACACATGAAAAGTGACGGATGGCGATGAAATAAAGAGATCTCCATCATCTCTTTAAAATTGGTCAAATTACTCCCCATTTTTTTGAAATTGAATCCGTGCCGACAGATCCAAACTATTTGTTTGAGTAACGTTTGCATCCTGTCGTATCTCGCTCTGTTAAGATTTTACTTACAACTACCCCATTAACGCAACTGCATTTTAACATTGTGTAATACCTAACGAAAAGAACAAAATGGTTTTCGTTCGCAACCGGTTTTTCGAACAATACCGACAAAGTTTTCTATCGCAACTGGTTACGAAACTCCGGTTACGTTCGCGGCCGAAGGGATTATGTTTAAGGACAAATCGAGACTTTGGAAAAACCTTTTTTCGTGATCAAAAACAGTAAAGAAATAATAATACATTTTGCCAGCATATGCCAGTTCTGAGTTATTTTGGGTCGTAATGGAAAAGTGATATTTGCTACAAAATAAACGCTATTTCAGTATGATAGCACTCAGTTGCACGTGGCTTAGGGTAGTCGAGATCTGAACGCATAAATCATTATATTCGGATCTAAATTTAGCTGTTTGCAGTAAATAGGATAATTGTATCACTGGCCTCCTATTCCAAATGCGTGCATTTCTTAGAAGGTGATGGTAAACTAATAATGTTCAAAATAGATTTTAGTTACGTCTGGCATTTAAGACGGTTTCACCACACCTGAGTGCTCAGCTCCGCCTTACACCAATTTGGCGCCTTCGAAGCTATTCATGGAAGACATGCGTCGGTCTGTCATATCGCCAAGCTCTACGAAATTGCGTCGCATTTTACAGAATCAACTAATGAAATAAAGATCACGTCTTAAAGATCAAAAGATAAACTAAATGTGACTTTCTGTAGTCTTTTAATCTGTGGAATAATTAAGATCTAATATGAAAGAAAGTATTAAAAATTCAAATACCTACTTAGTTTTGTGTTGATCCTATATTTTAACTGTTATCAAAGAAATACGTAGGAATTCGATATAACTATGATGCTCATATATATGGTGGCTTAATTTATTTATTTAGGCAATTATATCAATTTAATTTAATCCGCCAGTTTGCATAATTTTATTTCAATTTATGCGTATGTATGAGTACCATAAACCATAATATTATGATATATAAATATAATACCATGTGCAAAAAATTAAAACATAGATTTTATTCGTCAAAGTGAACATCTGTTCAGAAACTTTTTTTTTAAATACTGTTTTATATGTTCATTATTTCAAACAAAGTAAATAGCATTTTCAATGTACGCCGTCCAACATTGACATCGCCTTAGCATTGACATAGCTGTCACTACTAAATATAAAATGTTTCGCAATACATTGCGTCTTTGAATAAACTTTATTTTACAGGTTTACATTATAAATGAGTTATTTTTGAAAGTTGTTTAATAAATGTTGTTCAGTTTGAGGGGTAGAAGCTATTTATGTTTTAATTTATTGCTCCTGTTACAGGGCCCACCCGGTATAATATCATAGCCATATTATATCCTTGATGTGGCCAAACATAGCTCAAACAGTACCTATCGTATGGAAGAACAATCGCACATGTTGGCACCTGGGTATTTCTCCACTAACTGAGACATTTACACATTATTAATAGAGTCACGTTGAGTACCTATTAAAAAAGGTTATCCATTACCTAAATTTAGTATTGTTCAAGTTCACGCTCATAAATATACAATTACGTACAAGATCCAATCAGAATACAGGGTTTTTGAAGTCTTAGGGCAATTTAGAAGTTCTAATTAAATAATTATATAGGACCCATATTGTAGGTTAGCAGTTTATTGGAGCGGAACGAGCGAAGCCCCCATGGATCGACTCGAATGGACTTTGTAACAATGCGCAGATCTCAGCGAGTTCTCAACCGATTTTAGAAATTTTTGTTTTAAAATGCAAAAAATAAATTTCGCTAGGTCGTGACGAAGAGAAAATTTCAAAAAAAAAAAAAAAAAACTCCGCTCCAATCTATGGTGCAAGCTTAGCCGGTGGCTGACTCTGCATCGACCTAGTTAGTTAAATCTTGATATTAACAAAATCTAGTTCAATGATTTGATATTTACTACATTTTACCACATAAATCCAAGGATACCGATTTTCAATTAAGCATACAAATACCTGCCTCAAACTACTTTAACACATACATATTATGCAGATTCTATGCGCTCTATACGTCGCGTATTTAAAAGGAATTTAATGAGGAAGCCCATCTTACATTCCAAAAGATCTAATAATACCCTTGCTTCGGTGCTCATAAGCCTTTTTGATTTAGTGTAGTTCACATAAGAAGTGCCTATCGGAGGTTGGCAATCAACCAACGAGGATGTACCGTCTGGGGTATTGTATGAAAGCCTTTACCTCTCAACTAAAGATTTTGTCTTTACCTTTAACCTTAATTTTACGCGAAACTAATTTCATTTGGAAACAGAGTAGAACACTATAGAAGCGTCTCTTTTTTGATATTTGCAAAGGATATTGAACTAGTCATTTGTAAAAAAACGCTCTGCACGCTACAACTGGCCGTAAGCGCGAGCCGATTTGGTCCGAGAAAAAAGAGGTTCGTCTTAGTACCTAAACACGTATCTTTCTGACAATGACACTCCAGATAAGGTCCTGAAAAAGAGTTATGTGTTACTCTAATGACGAAGTTACCGCGCTGCTGTACGGGTCCCTGATGAAAAGATCCATACGAGTTCGAAACATGTCGGGCCGTCCCTGACGTGAGTGTAAACCGTTTATTACATTAATTTTATATATCTCACGAAAGTTTTAAAAATATTAACTTAGCTAACCAAACCATAATGTTACACATAATTTTAGTGTATTGTGTATTGAAATTTACTGCATATTTTCCGTATCAAATGCTCGAAATAACTTCCGATTCCAGCAGCTGCTATCTGACCTCCACGAAAATAAATCGTGTTACAATAAATCGTAATCTATAACAATTCATCATTCAGCTCCATAGCCGGAGTGAAAACGGCATAAGTACCTGAGAACCAGATTGAGAATGGAATAATGAAGCAAACGGCATGTCGATTATATGTCGCTTGATGCCTTTAACATTCCATTGTCGATATCTGTTATTTTACAGCGAGAGTAGGTTCGTCGAACTCAATATGTCTGAGAAAATGATTTACTTGCTTAGGTTTTTAGGTTTTGGGTCGCGTACGTCACTCACTATAATTAGATAAACATTATTTTGACGTGATTACGTCTTATAAATCGATGAACGCTGGCTGCATGCATGTAAAAGCATGACTCATTGTCACGTTCCGCTTCCGCCTGAGTCGAGCGTGCAAACGAAAGCGTGGAACAAGCGATAGAGAGGCACGATCGGCCTAAGCGTTTGGCCTGTGACGCATCTATCTCTCTTCTACATTATTTAAATTGTTATATTATTTGAAACTTTTTGACATTGTTTTTTTTAATTATCTATTGAATTATGACTTGCTGAATTTGTTTATTTTGTTTATTATGTTGACGATCACCGTATAGATTCGTGTAAATTGACTATGTGTAATTTATAATGAATCCCTATATGTATATGTGTGAAATAAATTTAATCTAATATAATCTAATCTTCCACTCCATCGGCCGGCATTCAATTCATAGAAGTATGCATTTTTTCATCAATGTTTTCTTCTGACGTTATCACGTAAAATGATCGTCCGTGAACCGAATTTACAGACAACCATTTTTTTTAAATACCTACCGTGTCTATTAATAATAATAATACCTGCTCTCTTGCAGAATTCTACTCCATCATTTAAACAAAAGTTACGTAGCATTACGGCATACCGTAATACGGGGTATTTCAAAAATAATCAGTATTTATATCATAATCTCCCATAATTTCTTCCCTCTGAGTGCTCACAAGGAAACTCCAACGAAAACATTACAAATAATAAATATTGCGTAGGTATGCGATGCAAAATTCCTTCTTTCCCAGGGGCTAAATTGAATTCGTTATTACAAATTTCCTTTCAAATGTTCTGCTTCCATTACGCGACGTATCCAGTAACGGCTACCTGTTGAACGTCTACAGTAGAATAATTGCTTTGAGTAAGATTTGTTGATAATGTTGTCATGATATCATTGTTTCCGTGAAACAAAAAAGTGAGAATCACGTGTTGAATTTATTGTGATCTTTCTTAGTCTGCACTGCAGATATTTTTAGATCTATTCTGCTGTCTATTTGTTTGACGTGTTTTTAAGTCGTTGATTTTTTTGACATGATTGTTGAGCTATGTCTTTTCATTTCGTGAATGTGGTTTCGTAATGTTTTATTTTCCACATTTTTGTTGATGAATGAAAGACGATTCCCTAGAACGTAATATGGTACGTACTGTGTAGATAGATATTTTACAAAAATATGCAAACAAGTTTTTTTTTCATATTTTTCTTATAGTCATGTCGACACTTTCGCGCAGTCTCACATACAGGCGATCCGCTCAAAGGCCGGCGCAGCAGCTAACCAGGCCCAAATTATCAGGCGCCGCAAATACTCGACGCTACTAAACAACTGCAAAGCGGCGCTTGCAGTAGAGACATTGGGCCCATGGTCAGCTGACATGACAATGTTTATGAGGGCCTTGTCGAAACGGCTGATCGACGGGTCGGGAGACCCCAGAGCTGGCGCTTACCCCTGTCAGAGAATCTCCGCAAGCATACTGGGGACCATGCCGCAGTTTTTTTCACTGTTACTTTGCTTTGCCGTTTTCTTGTCTTCTAATGCATTATCCTGGAGAATTATAAGATTAGGATACAGTTAATGAAATTTTATTCCAAGAAACGTTTATCTTCCTGGTTGAGGCCTGTTTTTCCAATTTTTAGTTTTCTATAATCTTTCAAGTAAGAGTAATACCTACTGTGTTTTCCGTTTTCAGGTAATTATCACATTTGCTTCATTGAATAACCAAAAAAGTTCTCTGGGTCAGCGTCAGTATGTATTTTTCATTGTTTGCATGCAAGAAGCATCTATACCTACTTGAATCAGTCCAGTAGTGCAATATATAGGACACCCAAGTTAGCCTGGAACACAAAACAGATAGGTACAAAAATCAATCTACATACAAGCGCGCTTGAGCATACGCACACATAGACATTGCTCACGGATACGTCATGCGGATGGCACTCGCGCTCGCACTGGTCTGAACTGGTCCGAGATATCGTGTCCGTGAGCAATGTCTATGTGTGCGTTTGCTCGAGTGCGCTTGTATGTAGATTGATTTCTGTATCTATCTGTTTTGTGCCTGGAACCTGTTGGAAACGCGGGTATGAACCCCGCCGTCTAGACCATTAATTTTTTTTTTGCTTCGATGTAAACATTTGTTTTACGATAGCAGACTGATTATAAAAACGGTATAAACTCACGTAAAAATTGTCAGGAACGGTCCGACATGTTCGAACTCATTTGCTACGCGACTCGCGACCCACTACACTTTTAATCGCTCTTCTTGCCGCCCTCTGCGCACGCGCAGATAGCGCGGCGCGGGGACGGCAGGGCTCTTGCGCTGTCACTACTGGACTGTCTGTCACTGCATTTTCACTATTACCCACTGATACCACGCACACTTGACTTATTGTATCAACGACATTCGAACCATGTCGGGCCGTTCCTGACAATTTTTACGTGAGTTTATACCGTTTTTATAATTAGTAAAGATGTCTCACGATAGTTTTAATAACATGATAGCAGACTGCTTCAATAAAAAATAATAAGCATTTACATATCTGTGTTTGATGTTTGAAGAAAAATTTTGGTGACAGACATTTTAACCTGGGTATGGTTTGTGATTTCGCCAAATACAAAAAAAAACCAGACGTGTGAGAATTAGAGTCATTGAAAAAAGGCGGTTTTTAATACAAATGTGTACAAATGTATGCCTTTATTTAACACAAAGGCCTGCGCTCAATTTGCACCAACTTGCTAAGACATTTAAGTCTTTACTTGGTACATTAATTAGCGACATGCCTATCCAAACACTTTGAAGAACATAAGAATTATCCATGCAATATCACGTAAGTGCGAAACTGATCATGATCATAAATAATTACGAACAGTAAAGGTAAAATAACAAAACGTGCGGTGAATTCAAAATGTTGTGTCAATAAATGCCTGCCGAGGTTTTCCCAGGTTTTTCCAATTTTCCTCAATTAGACATTACTTATGTGACTACCTATAATTTACAAAACTCGGTACGTATTGGTCTATATAGCCGAGACCTCTTCATAAGCGGATGGATACCGGGGAGCTGTCAAAAGTACCTGCGACATATCGACTGATAATAAATAATAAGAAAATAAATAAATATCGGACAACCTCACACAAATCGATATAGTCCCAATTTAAGCTCAAGAAGGCTTATGTTATGGGTAGTTGACGACGATATACGTACTTACATAGATAAATAAATACTTAAATACACAGAACAACCATGATCCAAGCACAAACATTCTTATAGTTTATCACACAAATATTTGGCCTGATGGCCCTTTTGGAACAACATAAATATTCTTCAATGGCTATATTTCTTTGGAAGCTAATATTTGCCTTATGTGTTAATTTGTATATTCTAGTTTACAAACAGATTGCTATTATAATATTCTGACAGCATTAAAACAAGGCCTTAATAGAATTAGTAGAAAATTAATTACAACTCCTCCAAAAAGTTTGACTAAGAGAAAATCAGGCATCTGACATTTTACTTTCAAGTTAACGTTATCAAAATTGTAAACTCTTATACGCATTATACATTTCTGAAACTTATAACGTTTAATAATTCTTAATGTGAGTACACACCACATTTTTTATATGAAACAATTGATACAAAGATCGAAGATTTTAAAATTAAAAATGTTGTACAGAGAGAAAACCTGTATTTTTTGCCATTTCAGTGCCCGCGACACGTTCACAGTCACAGAACCATTTTGAAAAATTGCATGCTGTGGCATAGAGAAATCTCATACAAAAATAATCTAGCCAAAAACGACACAAGACCTGTATATAAAAACTATGAGAAATTTCCGTCTGTAGACCGAGTGGCAGTGTTGCGAAGAAAAAGTCACCGTTCACAGACGTAGTGCGGTATCACGGCGGTCTTAATTTACGTATCTCGACGTGCTGTACATGACAGTGTACATAACTTTAGAGTAAGTTTCAAATTCAAAAAATTACCGCAATCGTATTTACGTTTTCTGTATGTATTCGACGCATTTTAGAACAAAAATATCTAAATCAAGTTGCATCATGCCGACGTCTGTTAAACCTGATTCCAGACTACTTCAGAACCTTAAAACAATCGCATTCGCGGCGACAGGAAGCACTCTAAATTCACGGATACCGAGTTCCCTGGCGAGAATTGGTGCCAGTTGGTGAGACAAGTGAAGTCGAGCGACGAAATGACAGCGAGATTGCAGCGGACAACTGTTGAATAATTAATACATTTGATGGATAGATTGCTTGAGATTGAAATAGTTTGGGCTCCTTATCCGGTCAAAAATGCTGATTGTCTTAGTATTTTTTCTCTATGAACAAACGTGTTTCTTAACGTAGTATCAAAACGATACTAGTCCGAACATTACGATTTATTGGTAAATATTTGAAACATAGGTAGTTTGAAATTTTCATTGATAATTTTTGATTCAGAAACTACTCGAAATTGGCAAGAATTACGCAGAAAAATGGTATTTTTAACTTCTTTTCGACTGCACGCAATGAAAATATGAAATAGCTACGTTACGGTCTAGAACTCAGGGAAAAGTATTATTCACTTGAAAAAGTTGGTTAAAATTATCAGTATATTTGTCATAATATGAACAAAAATCAATTTTACAAGGAATAAGGTTTCTTAACATAAAATCATAAAAAGAGTATGTAATACTCGCGTCAGATATTTGATACTGAATTAACTTCATAGACAAGTTTCTCAAGCAAGCCCTCGGGATCTCGGCAGATTGGACACCGTTAACACAATCACTGTATCGGCAGGAGTGACCTACTAATATGTGGTTGGTCGCGCGACATACCCCTACTTATAAGCCTTCTTATATTATATTGTTATTATTTAGCCTGTGCTGTCCCACTGCTGGGCAAAGGCCACCCTCTCTTCCATCCAGTCGTCTCCGTTTAAGACAAAACAGACCATTTTTTTCGGAATGAGTCTAGGACACCCCGCCTGTGCGGTCCGCATACCGCACATTACTATCTCGCCGAAATCCATACTATCCATACTAATATTATAAATGCGAAAGTGTGTCTGTCTGTCTGTCTGTCTGTCTGTCTGTTACCTCTTCACGCTAAAACCGCTGAACCGATTTAGATGAAATTTGGTATATAGATAGTTTAAGTCCCGGGAAAGGACATAGGATACTTTTCATCCCGAATAAATTTAGTGTTCCCGTGGGATGAGCGGGTAACACCGCGGGGCACAGCTAGTAACCAATAATCGCGTAAAGCTTTGACATACGCGTCAGTACACGTTCTTATTTGACAACCACCACGCGCGTCCTTAATGTCCTCATTAGCACTATCATCCATAATATCGCGCTTTTATAGTTTACTTTGACATTGTAATTAAAGTGTGTATTTTCGACTATATTACTGAATAATTATTGCAACCAGCAAATAAGATTTTATAATTGGTGTATGTGACACTAGCAGCCCGTACACCACCATCTCCGTCGTGGTAATACTCGTATCAATATCAAATAATAGACAAGTTGCTCCCAAGTGATATCGTTGCAAGCAAGCTCTCGGGATCTCGGCAGATTGGCAACGTTAACACAATCACTGTATCGGCAGGAGTGACCTGCTAATACGTGGTTGGTCGCGCGACATACCCCTACTTATACTAAGCCTACCACATCCCCATACCAACGTGCCGTTAGGGCTGGTTTACACGAAGATAGTAATGCGTAGAATAAATAGGCCTAGAACGAGAGTCTACAACAGATTTGCGAAAGATGAAGCCAGTTTTGGTTTAATATGTGCGTGTCTACGAACCAATCATAGAAACGTTTTTCTAGTGAAATGCCGGTAGGTTTAGAACAAGACATGTAAAAGTGCCCTTGTATGCTTACAGAGTAAACATTTTTTTTTTATTTTTTTTTATGGGGGTCGCATGCACTTACTTGTTTCCTATACCCGGTAAACCAGCCTAGATTGGGTCCGGCGGTCTTGGGTTCGAATCCCGGCATGGACAAATATTTCTGTGGTGAACTCAAATATTTGTTCCTGGGTCATGGATGTTATAAATAACATAAATTTATATTAATACTAGCTTTTGCCCGCGACTACGTCCGCGTGGAACCTGGAAGTATGGAAGCAACCTCGTACAACACGATAAATATCCATAGCCACCTAATCACCTTAATTAATAAAAGGGATTATTAAAAGCGCCTAAGCAAATGTAAGAGCAATTGTGCTTTTGGTCTAATAATTACATTTCCTACAGGGTCATCAATGTCATCATGAATTACTTACTCACTTTTCAATATTTTTAGGGATAATATCCAGGATGAAAACTATCCTATGTCCTTCCTCGGATCTTAAACTATCTCCATGCCAAATTTCATCAAAATCGATTCAGCGTGAAGAGGTAACAGACAGACAGACACACTTTCGCATTTATAATATTATAGTATGGATTAGTATGGATATTAATAAATTACGTATATCGTCTAGGACCCTTAGTACAAGTTTTGCTTAGTTTGGGACTAGGTAGTTATATGTAAGATTGTCCCTTGATATTTATTTATTTAAAGTTAATGCATACGAGTAGATGCATGTAATCTATGCTGATGAATACTTAAAATGTATTTTTAGGAATACTTTCCTAGTGAACTTTTTTTCCGTGACTTCATTTTTATTAGAAAAACCCCTCATTTTGTAGGTCAAAGTCGTGTACACTTCTATTTTAAAAAGCCAGCTTTCCAGTCCCTTAAGTTCATCACCTCTCATTTGTGAGTTTTCGAAGTATACTAGCCTTATCTGTTATTGTAGATTACATTTATCTTCTAATTAAAGTGCCAAAAAGCGGAAATGAAGATGGTGTAGAACCAATTTGGCACAGTTTATTTTTACTATAGGTAATGTTGATACGTCAGTTAGTCTGAAACTAGCCTAAGAAGTATGTAGGGAAAATTTCTAATTATAGCTGGAATTATAGGACGGATATTATGGAAATGGAGGTGACGATGGAGTACCTACGCAGCCAATTGGGCACAAGCCCGATTTCGGCGCCGAAAATAAATAATTAGGTCATTCGTGGGGGGTTGATGTTTCATTTTAAGTGAGAAGGTGTTCTCTATTATGTTGATGGGTACTTTATGAGGTGTGGTATAATTAGGGATTATTTTATAGTGTACTAACTTTTTCGGCTCTCTTCTCTTTTACCTATAAGAGAACTTCCCATGATGGTAAATGTTATAGAATTTATCAGTTTATCAAAGTAAAATGAGCCTAATATAGTTTATTTGCTAGCAAAGTTTTTATTAAATCTAAAATTGACGCCATGGTTCCTAAGAACAGATTTCTTATAGTTTGAGACTTCTCTCTACTGACCCGTTTGGATTGATCACCCAGTATAGATTTTTCAAGTAAGGTGATACCGAAAGTTACTTCTAAAAAAGCAGTTAAAGACATTTAATTAAGGTGTAACCTCAAACATTACGACCATACATGATGCTACCGTCACGAATCGAATTAAGCTCCAGATTTTCTAATTACAGTACGAACCGGCTCGGAAATTGAGGTGATCTAGAACCAGACAAGTGTCCACGCGGTGAAATTTGGCCGGGAATTTCCCGCATGCAATTAGGATATTCGATTAAGGAGATAATACGCGATTTGGGCTTGGTGCGTATGTGGAATAATGTACAGCCTAACAACCGTCAGTCCGGCCCATAGATAGTGGCGCTACAAACAGCTTGCATATGGAAGTAATGTGCATACATATATTTGCATTATGAAACATCAGTAGCTATTAGTCAAGGATTCGTCATCAACCAAATTCAAAACATTGTTTACCGGAATGCTGCTCATGCTTCGTTCTTCTTGTGAAATAAATACTAAATCCTATTGAAAATACTTGACTTTCATCACTATGGACAGTTTTGGCTTCATTATGCAAAAAATATTTGAAATTTGCGAAATATTTAGTCCTGTTTCCTCATTGTTTACATCAGTGATATTCACTGACGTTCAACGTCAGTTACCAAAAATTTGTCATTGCCAGTTAGATATATTAGGACCACAAAAATCCGCAATATGGCGTGGGTCGTAAAACCTCCTGTTGGGCTATAAAAAGTTAAATTTTACTTTTTATATATTTAATATTTTGTTATTTGCCGCTTTTGCAAATTAGTTGCCAGTAAAATAAATACGAGTAAGTTCCACTAAAAATGCGCAATATGGCGTCGCCTGAATAACACCCTGTTGGCTATTCGCTGCTTATGTTGATAGACATAGGAGATTTATTTGGAGTTTTTTCTATGACTTGCTTCCCTGTGAAAAACCCGTCCATAGTGGTGCGCGCGTCGGTTGTAGTTTTTTTTTTTTTTTTGTGTCATAGGGGACAAACTAGCAAACGTATCGCCTGATGGAAAGCGATTACCGTCACCCATAAACACCTGCAACACCAGAGGAGTCACAAGTGTTTGCCTACCCGGAGGACGAAGATAGAATGCCTCTATGCTAGTAATTTCAACGGCTATCTTACCCCCACCGCGAATGCGATGCGATGCGAACATTGCTGTTTGGCGGTGGGTTAGTAGGCAAGACGTTAGTAACAATCCGGACGGACCCTGCACGAGGCCCTACTACTCCAAAAATCGGCACACCCCACGATAATTTGCGTCGTATTTTACAAAAGCAACCAAATAATGACAGTTTTAGGCGGTTTTAGGGACAATTAACATGAACAGGGGGGGCTAGCACATCTTGTCGTCACATTGTTTGTCCCGCAACTCAGCATTACACATCTCTCTCTCACGTAGTATTGTAGGGGAGACAGTAAATAAATTTTGTTATCACTAAACATTACTAGTAGATTTGTGTAAGATTGTCTTACACAAATTGACCTAGACCCTACATATACCGGGTGTTGTCTGTAATGGGATAGGGGATACAAGTGTATATTATATATTGGGCTAAACGTAAGTATTTCTTAAGTACACAATTATTACTACATCCGTATCTACACTTTGACTTCGTATTTTAAATATTTCTGTATATACCTACCAAAATGCAATATAAATGCAGCGCAATTAACACGCTTGATTTTATATTTTTGATTGTTGAATTAATGATTTTTATATCCATCTTAAGCAGATTTAAGCGTAAGATGAATGCGTAAGAGGAAACACCTTACAAAAAGAATTGACAACATTTCATATTTTTAAGACTATCGTTTTATTACTTTTCTGAATTTTGCTTAAAAAGATGAAGTAATCTCTGTTTTTATTTATATTCTGAGATGATTATTTATTTTATTATTAATTTATAAAAACATACTCATTTAAAAATGTGGCAACACCAAAACCAGAACTTAATGAAACGGTTACTTTAGTCGGTTTTCTTATTAAAAAAAAACTTATTAAAACTCGGTATGCATCTGTCATCTGTCAACGTCAAATAAAAAAAAAATATATATATTTTTTCCCTGACTTCCGGTTTGTGACTTAAGATGGCCGCATGCGTTTAAGTTGCGTTGTTCATTATTTATTCATTTTTGTTGTTCAATGTGTAGTATTGATAGCGTATTGTGCAGTGATCTAACGTATGAGTGAATAGCTAATGAAGAATTCAACTTGAAGCGTTCATAGCCCTTCCTGGGTCAAGGCCCGATAGTCCGCGTGGTTTTTTGTAAATCGCTATCACTTTACAAAAAGCAAAACCTCACCGAACAACGGCATGCTCTACGAGCAAACTTGAAATTGGCGAAATCATCATTAACCTGATGGAAGCCATATTTTAAAATTAGAATAGAATTTTTTCCCTCTTTGGTTTAGACAACAACCCTATTCAGCCCGTATTGTCTTAGATTGCAGTTATTTGATGTATTTTCTTATATTTCTTTAAATACAGAAGAATAAATTCAAAGATTTTTTTTAAGGTACACGACATAAAGCTCTGTCGATCTCTATATTAATTCCACCTGTTATAAATATGAAATGTTGTCAATTGAGATCCCACCAAAAACATTTCTTGTGAAATTGGCGGCCAAGACTCATAATACATGCTCATAACGCTTTCGCTGTAAAAAAGTTATCAGATCCCAGGAAAAGCCAAGCCCCTAAGCCCTGAGTTTGGTTTCAAAAGTATGGCCTAGCCGTTTCATACATAGAGCACCGTAAATAAGTCCAACGGACTGTCTGGCCCATATGGTACTGAATGAAGTTTATATACATGATGATTTTTAATCGGTGATCAGGTACCAACTTTTCTAACTCAGTAATTGATGGCGGTCACGTTGAAGTCGTAATTACATGAAAACAAACTTTTATTTTTTTATGATAATTTTTATTTTGAAACCCGTATTGTCTTAAATTCCTTGTCACCCTACTAATCTGCATCTATGAGCTTACAACCTCTTTAATAATTTAATGGCAATTACAATTTATGAGTAATAACTTGTTATTGTCATTGTCATTCCATAAACAAAGTCGTAGAAAATTGCGTTAAATTTCCTGCCAAAGCGATTGCACTTGACATGGGTATTGTACTTCAATAATTTATGTAGGATGACCATGTACCTAGTGGTTATTGTTTTAATTATGTTTTAACTTTTAATTAATTAAACAGTGAGGTAATGGGCCGAGACCTCGCTTATTAAGTTTAATTTTAGCTGGATATTCATATTTTTCTACTCCTGATCACCGATTAAGAATCATCGTGTATATATATTATGTATTATCATGAAATCTATAAAAGCCCACACCCGGTATAGATCACATCCATGACCTAGAAACAAATATTCGAGTTCTTCACACAAATATTTGCCCTGGCTGGGAAACTTTAATTACTTTCCGCCATTCTGCCGTCTACCTAATGTAAACGGTTCTTAACTGATAATAACAGTTAAAATATATGAACCAAGAGTAACTACGGCTCCATGAAACTGATCGAGATCCCAATTTTCTAGGGCGTATGACCAGTTTATGGCTAGATAAAATCTTTCTCGTCCTAACATTACACGGGAAATTGAATCTGGCGGTTCATTAAGTTTTACGAGGGCGGGGCTTGGCTCAATTGCGTGTTTCTTTTCTTGTTTGTTTGACGCCTTTTTATTGCTTACAATTTCGGTATAAGGGCCGATACAGATAGACAGCATTTGAACTTCCTAGTGCTAACACAGCTAATAGGAACTAATACTAAAACATAGGTAACGGAACCTTCTGACGCAATTTGTCGTGACTGTTACGGACATGCTACGACTTTCGGCAGCAAGCGGCGCGGCGAGCGGTTGAGCGAGAGATCCGAGCGCGGCGTGCATACGAGTGAGCGAGACACACGTATGTACCGCGCACCGCTGCCGCTCGCCGCTATGTCGAAGCCTGGCCAGACCGTTAATTCGTAAACCGATTTGGTAAATATTGTTTTGTTCGAGAGGATGTTATTCACGTTGACATAACATGTTATGTGAAGATCTGCTGTCGACTCGACTTCCATGAGTAATCGAAAGAACTTCGAATATTACGGGCACATCTATGGTGATTTCTGTGTTTTTATAGTAACGCATTCAGTAGTCCCTACTAACACAATTCTTCTCGTTGAAATTGGTTTATTTTTATTATTACTGTATTATTTTTTAATTGTTCTTGGATTAGCTTTAGCAACCCTACTTGCTTATAACAAACCAATATAGTATATAGTCCATCTATTTTTAATTAAAAACACATTTTTGGCTTCAAAAGTTACCAATAGCCGCAAATAACCACGGAAATCGATTTGCAATCCACGTTTGTTACGAAATGACTTGCGATTTTTCCGCACGGCCAGCGAAAGTGCCATTTTAAATTTGAATTGTATATTTTCACACATTTTGCCAGATTTATGGCTTAAACTTGCTCAGCAAGGATAGCCTTGGCTTAGTGACTATGTGGTATGAATTTTTACATGTATAAATGCATTACAAACTTAACGTTAATCACGTTAATTAAATTAATACAGTCTCGTATGTCTGTCGATCTCAGATGTACGAGTATGTACTGTCTGTATTAATTTAATTTATCTATAAACCAACTCTGCAGTATTTTTATGTTTCATATCATATTCGCATACAATGTACATTGTGACTGAATAAATAAACTGAACTGAACTGTAGTGATAGCTTCCTGACAGTACGTTGAATATCTCCAACCCGGTACCAAGAAATTCACTCATGTGGTAATCGTCGCCCTAAATATAAACGCTTAAATGGTTCCTATTTAACCGCCATAATTATATCATCAGATGCTTCAGACCACTGCACATGCAATTTGCTAAGTTTCCAGAGAAAATACGATAATAGCGTCTGTTGGATAAGGCCCAAATGTTGATGTCATTTTACCGACCTAGATTCTAACGGTGTACCTAAGGTTCTTGAGTTAATAAGAAATATGATATAGCTCGAATGCATTTCTAGCTACAGACGATTCTCTCTTCTGACCTTAGCAAAAGCTGCCTAAGAACTACATTTTATTGATTGTTTGTATGAAGTGTGACGCGATTAGACGGGGAGCCTAGCGCCGTGGTTACGTACGGACGCTTGCAGATTTTGTGGTGCGCCTTGGTGCGTAAACTAGTGCGTGTCGCACAGTGAGTAGTCCCTTCATATTAACAGAACAGTAAATCTTCCATAAGTAATAGATAAATAAATATTCAACAACCGAAAAGAAATGGATCTAGCCCAAAATATATAACACGAATCATACAGCAATCGCCAAATACAAAAATTTGCAATAGCTGAATATTTATTAACATTGCAAACGAATCACTAAATCGAGTTGCACAACCGAAAACTCTTTCCACGCAAATGCACTATTATCCACGGATGGTAAGGGCAGCAAATATTTGCCTTTGCCAGGATTCGAACCCAGTAGGCAGCCGTCGCCTCAGTAGGCAGTGTGCTACTACAGCATCGTCTACCTATAGACAGACAGCATATCGTACCAGCAGAGTGTACCTATTCAGTTCCGCCTCCCTCTTTTAGCTACTGTAATGTGGTCATTCATAATTCTTTCACCGCGATATTGCGGCCGGCAAAAACTCTAGATGATATATTGCCTGCGAAATTACGAGAATAAAAGCTGTCGTTAGTAACCGTTGTGAGACACAAAGGAAATACTTCATCTCAAATTTCCTAAAAATAGTTATGAAAGTGAACCGCGAAGTATATTTCGAAGACATAATAAGGGGCTCGCAATGTTTTGTGGCTAAAATCACAAAAATTCTGGCATTTCATTTTATGGTAATAAAATAAAATACCAGAAATGGTAATAAATGGATTTTTGTGATTTTTGCCATACAACATTGCGAGCCCCTTATTATGTCTTCGAAATATAGTAGTGACGAACGCTATGGCCAATGACTATTAAATGACAAATGAAATTATTTGAAATGAAATTCTGGCAAGCGAAGGTATACCGTCCAATGGAGCTATAGTTAAGCTAGGAGTGCCACGGGGCTCTATTCTACTGTATAATAATACAGTAAAAACTAATAATCTGCAATATGGCACGGGTTAAAAATACATTCAAAACGCGCTACAAAAAAAGTACTCAGCCTACATACATAAAAAACAATCAATACTTGAAGCATCTCCGTTGACTGGTAAAGAATGCCATTAGGCATTTAGTTCGCCATTTGTACTGACTTTTGTTATTTGCAATATAGTATAAATAAATAAATAAATACATGCCTCTATAAGTGTTCAGTCGGTAGCTTTGCCTGTATAATATTAGTATTTTACTGAATGTCATGATTGGTAAAATAATATTACCAATGTCCATAGGTCACTTAATTAAATAGATTAATTAGATAAATACCTATACACACTGAGGGTTGATTTCACCGCTAATTATATTGGAAACCAAAGCACTAATTACTCGGTATACGATTTCTCATAGGACGCTAGGACGTTAGAAAGCTATGGAGCCGATATTAAAATTAAAATGTTAATTTATACTCATACTCATAATACTCGTAGGTCACTGGGTCACGGAGTCTCTCTCGGACGATCTAGACATTGAGAGGGAGCGTAGGGCGCTGGCAGTTCGGGGCAATATGATTGCTCGCAGGTTTGCGCGATGTACGAATGAGGTAAAGATTACTTTATTTAAAGCCTATGCACCGCATTCGAGATAGCTCCAACAGCATCCTACGTGTGGTCGCGAGTAGACTGGATTGCCCACTAGCAAGGCATTGGTCTAGCCTCCATGTGACAAAGTGTGATTAATACAGTTAAATTCTAAGCAATGTGATAGTTTATACAATTTTAATTTGTCAATTTTATTTTATTTCGTTTATTTCATTTTTTTAGTTTTTAAATTAATTACTTATAAATCGTTCTTGTGTTTGTGATCTGACATTTTATTTTAATTGGAATTTTGAAGGAATATTATTGAAAATTTGTTTTAACGTATTTCATTAATTCTCAATTTATTTAGTTATGCAATTATAATATTAATATTTTAATCATTTTATACAATTTTAGTTTGACAAATTTATTTTATTTTCTTTAAATTTTATTAGTTTTTAAATTATTTACTTATAAATATGTTCTTGTTTTCAATCTGACATTTTATATTAATTGGAATTTTGATGCAACTTTATTGGAAATTTGTTTTAATGTATTAACGTATTTATTATTTTTAAACTAACATAGGTATAAGTATTTCTACTAAAATGAATGTATGGATCATAGTTATCTGCAAATAAAGAATTATTATTATTATAATCATAAGTGTTTTTATTTTGATTCGCAATTTTAATTTTGCAATCAAAAATAAAGTCAAAAGAACATAAGACCTGATTTACGTAACCAGTATTTTTTTCATCGTCATAGAATACGGAAATAATTGCTACTTTTCTGTTTTCTAAAATAAATTAAGTTCTTTATTTAATTAATGTAGTTAAATCTACGAGTTTGTAATATAGTTGTAGGTTGGCTGATATATATTTATTTTGTTTATCGTTGAAATTACATTTTATTTATAATTATAGTCATTTAATACCTTGAAATTTTAACCACTCTAGATTTAAATGAATTAAAGAGTATGAGTATGAATTAAATAATAATGTTAATATCCAATAGCTCATCTACCATTCTACCGTACTAAGAGATCAGATGATTTAAAAAGTCGCACGGACATTTTGAAACAGTCGGGCATTTTTCAACTCAACCTATGATTAAGTGTGATCACATCAAATTAGGTATCTAAAAGAACTTAAAAAAAAAGTGTAAAAATGTATGACCTTAGGGCACAGAGTAATATAATATAGCGGAAAAAAGGAGATTATATAGAAGCAATTTTCTAAAAAAAGTCGGTGATAATTGCCAAGTTTTGTTGAAACCTACGACGATTTCCATGTTATTGAGTAACATACATCCTCACAGTCGCATTTATAATATCAGTATTATTAGGATATGGTAGACAATGGCATTCACGTAAGTTCACTAAAAACACGAGCGCAATATTATAATATCGTTGCATAATGAGGGTGTTTATATGATCCCGAGTTTGTTGCAAGTCTGAAATACAAACACTCCTTAACACTAACCTCGATTCGTATTCAGACCGCCTTATGAGAAAGTTAAAGATACTAAAAGGTTATAATCAGCAAATCTGATGAAACATAAGGTTCTCTCTTTTGATTTGTATTTTATTTAATTAGTTGTTTGTATAAAATGTGACGCCATTAGTCGTAGAACATTGCAATGCGTTCAAGTAGCAGGCTGCAAACTTGTGATTAAATTAAATACATTTTGGCTCTAGGCTCTCAATAAAAAGCTAGAAGAAAATGTCATTAACCATATAGGTACAAAGTTTTTGAGTCCCACGGGTCTATGATGTTAGCGTTTATGATTAATAAGTCACAAAAAGCATCTGTTACATTTTGTCAAGTATCTGAGTGCGAGAGTTTTATCATTTACTTAACGAGTGATAAAAGCGAGCAACTACTAAGCCGATGAGATCAAAGCAAAAAAAAAAACCTGGGTCATTAAGCCAGTTATTCCCGAACAGTGCACTAATTGGTGGCAACTTAACATCTATTTACATAGTCCAAACGCAATATGTCTTACAAACTAAACATAGGAACGTCTGGCATACTTCCAATCAGTCGTCACGGGTGATCCCTCAAAATAGGCGAATCAACAAGTTGTAGTTTTATTGCACATCAAACTGCACATCTCAATATTCTATAAATACTAGAGTGTTTGTTCAACTCGTTTGGTATCTGCGTTTAATACAGGTGGAAAATAAATGACGGTCGAATTTTGGTTCGTCCACATTTTTTGATATGATTTTTTAACCTTTTTATTTCTAAAAGAATGAACTGTCTAGTGTTATCAGAGCGAAGCTATGAGGGTTTGGAAAATTCGAAAAAACGGTTCGAGAAAAGGTATATACTTAGTGCAAAAGTCAAATTCAAATTCAAATTATATTTATTTGCAAGAACACGGTTACAAGATCTTAAAGCCACAACAAATGTACATGCGAACCTATTCAACCTGCATGCAGTTGTGCAAATTATTAATGACCCTAACAATAGCATTAAGTTTATTAATTAACATTATTACAATATAAAGCAAAATCTTATTAAGCTAAAATATACTATGCACTGAATGTAGGTTTCTCGGCTTCATGATAGACTCAAACTTAAGCTGGAAGTGTCATGTCGACCAACTGTGTGATAGGTTGGGTAGTGCCGTCTTTGCGTTAAGAAAATTGAAACCATTAATATCGAATAATGCATTAAAAACTGTATATTTTGCGCATTTCCACTCAATAATGTCTTATGGTTCAATTATCTGGGGTAATTCCACCGATGCCAAACGCGTTCTTATAATCCAAAAACGAACATTTCGGATACTGGCTGGAGTGGAACCCAGACATTCTTGCAGAGATCTCTTTATAAAGTATCGCATCATGACGCACTACTCACTTTACATGTTTGAAGTTCTAATGTACGTGAGAAATAATTTGCCAATGTTTGCGTATCGGGCAAACAAATTAGATCCACAGGAAGACTCAGGACAGTTCCGCGTCGCCTGGCGCTTGCCTGTAAAAACCCGCGCGTCATCGGTCCCACGTTCTATGAACGTCTACCCGCGGAATTACGAACCGAGCCATCTGACGACAGTTTTAAACGACAATTGAGAAACTTTTTATAGGATAATCCATTATACTCAGTAAATGGGTATATGGAAACGTAATTTATATTTGTATTGTAATTGACATTGTTTTTATTTATACTCCAGTTTTGTTAATTATGACATTAATTAATTACATTATAAACTGACAATACCTAAGTTACTTTTGATCTTATTCCTAATTATTGCCTTATTTGACTTTGTTATTTTCAGTGTTATTTTTATCGTGTTAATTCTTGTATTTTGACAATCCATTTATGAGCTTCTTTGACATTTTTATGTGTTTGTTTAAAATTTTGGCATGTAATTATTTTATCTGTTTTATTATTAATTCCGCTGTTTTTACTATAAATTTCATCACATTTTATTTGTTAATATTAATATATATGACGATCATAGTATAAGTGCATGTAAATTGACTTAGTGTAATTTATATCGACATTTTATATTATGAAATAAATAAATCTAAATCTAAATCTATAAATAATACGTTTATAATTCAATTATGTCAAACTTAATACTATAAAAACAATTATATTGAAGCCATTAAGACAATCTGCGTCTCAACAGAATTGTATTTTATAGTTTAATGTCATCAGGCAAATGATTATATAGAAGAATACTCATAATGTAGCAATTCTTCTTATACATGGACGTGTGATAAAGTCAGCCTCTTTGTCACACGTTATAATATTGTTATTATTCATTAATTTATTAGAAACTTTACAATTTCCTTAAATCTAAATACATTGTCCCACAAAACCAGTGGCTGGATTGACTGGGGGATCTCTGTTAGGGCATCTCTATTTCAGGTAACAAAGTATGTATTACGGTATTAGTGTGAAAGTGTTTTTTTAACATTCTAGGGTCTCCTTCGCTATGTCCTAAAGTCAAATGCCATACCACTTTTACTCTAAACACTTTTGACATATCAATCATTTGTCATAATGATTATTTGCCATAGTGATCTTACATCCTAATGATCATAAACCATAATCTTATATTACCTAATGATCTAAATACCTAATGTGTTTTGTACTAAACTGTTAACACATAAAACTTACGAGTCATAATATACAAAACCATAAATCACATGTCTTAAAGTCAAATGTCATGATGATTACTTGCCATAATGATCATAAGCTATAATTACATTACCTAATATCCTAAAGTCGAATACCATATTTACAGTAGTCGTTAAATTTATTAATGTAAAGTAAGAATCATTACCTATTCTACCTTAACACAGGTCAGACTTGGGTTACAAAATACAAATACAAATACAAATACTCTTTATTGCACACCTCCAACATCAAGGAATATACAACACAACATGAGATACATTCAAATAACAGGCAGAGGTAAACAACAGGCGGTCTTATCGCTAAATAGCGATCTCTTCCAGACAACCTTTAGGTAGCGGAGTAGTTAGGTTAGGTACAACGACGAGCGAAGCGAGGAGCAAGCCTCAGGGGTCTATATCGAGGGTCGAAAAATCATAACATTACCTATTTCACATTAAGGCATCTCCGACTTGGGTTAGGTTAGGTACGACGACGAGCGAAGCGTGGAGGAGTGTTAGGTTGAACTACAACCCTAACGAGCAAGCAAAGCGAGTGAGCCGCGGAGGCCTATATTGAGTTTATTAAGATGGAGGGCTAAAAGTGAAAGGCTGCAAGTATAATTGACTTAATTTTTACTTTGTAACAAAAAATAAACATTCATGTTTTAATGACATATGATGATTATGGCAACCAGTATTAGGATATGTAATTGATAGGACTTGATCATTAGTACTTAAGAAAATAGTGCAAATAATCATTAGGATATTCAATATTAGGATAATCAATATTATGGCATTTACATTAGGATAAACGTCATTATGGCAAAAGATCATTATGACCAGCACAGTCATTATGGAATTTATAAATAGGACAAAAGAGATATATATTCTAATATAGACCCGGATATAACAACATTTCATATAATTTCACTAAATATAAAAACATTTGATATAATGGTTCATTTGATATAACAACAATAAATACAATTTCACTGGGTATAATTACAATTAGTATAAAAGACATTTGATATAACGTTTATATTTACAAGATAACCTAACACTCCTCCTTGCTTCGTTCATCGTCGTACCTAACCTAACAGTTTTACCTTTTTGTTTAAGCAGTTTGGGTGTGGATTGAGCCTTTCAACGTATTAAAACAAATGTTCATTATACCAGGTTAGGTTATCTTGTGAATATAAACGTTATATCAAATGTCTTTTATACTAATTGTAATTATACCCAGTGAAATTGTATTTATTGTTGTTATATCAAATGAACCATTATATCAAATGTTTTTATATTTAGTGAAATTATATGAAATGTTGTTATATCCATCATTACCCACCCTTCGTAACAAACTCGTCATAAATAGGTATTTTGTATCAAGTGAACTGAACAGGAAACTGCCGGCGTGTAGCTAACCTCATCTGACACTTCAGGCTGCCTTTGCGGAGCCATCGCATTTGCGATTCAAGTACTTTATGTCTAATACGACCTTTATCTTAGCCTTACAGGCTTACTTCTAAGAAAAATATATTTTTAATATACTTTCAGATTTTAACTAAAAATGCGCCATTTTTTGTGTCTTAGTGGTTTGGTATTCTGTTTTATACCATTATAGGCTTTTATCACTAAGGTTTATCTTTAAAGTCGAATTGTGTAGGTAAACAACTCTTTAATCTCGACACATTTTTTTTGTAAAGTAAAAAAAAAACATTTAATGAGATTGACTAAAGGGCATAAGTAAAAGTTTTCTTTTAGTCAGGAATGAAATTAAAAAATATATACGGTTAATAAATCCTACGGTGATGCTCCAATTAAAGCAATATAATTCCCACGACTTCGATTTTTACGAAAGGTCAAAATTTTCATTCAAAAATGTTCCAACCCTGACACGTGCTTGACCCGATTTCGTCAACTTAGCCAATCAAATTGGGTGCTACGGGTGTCCTTTGCAATTAATTTCCGTTATTAACTGAATGGGGAGTTCAATTCGGTGATTAAATGGCTTTTTAGACGTAACGTTTGAAGGCTGGGAGCGATTTGATTGGTCAGGTTTGCAATCGAGTCAAATGGCATGCCATATTGGAGACCTTAAGCCCAGATTGTCCTTGTCACAAAAACACAATTTAACGTTATGTTATCGTAACGTGAAACGTTGCGTGCATGTAAAAATTGGCTTGGATAATTTATCAAAGCACAGCTTAGAAGAAATTTGTAAGGAACGTAAGGTATGATATTTTTGCTCGCGTGTTGAAAAACATCGTATGAAATTCGTGGGCATTCACTAATCTCTTAGCTTTATACAGTCCTCATCTCCTAATGCTCAGTGGGTAACAACTAACGTAGCCACGCTAATCTTCTAGTAGTATCTAAGAATTGAAATCAGAACTTGAAACTCAGTCCTCTTATTCCTCAAGGTAAAATGTTTCTCGAAACTTCGCGGCCAATAAAGAGTTTAAAGTATTTACTGAACTCGTAACTGCCAATAATGAAGGCACTCAGTTTCCAATAACTGAGTTCCAAGCACTTTACTGACGGAGCGGGTTAATCTTTTAGTTCATTAAGGCTGGATTCCACCTAGCTTTTACTCCGGGTTCTATGATTATTTTAAGAAATGACAAAAAACCTATTATGTATCCGGTTTGTTATTATTAGGGTTCCGTACCCAAACTGCTTACCTCTGTCTGTCACGAGACTGTATCTTTCCAATCGTAATAAATAAAGGCTTGAATTTTTCGCATAATGTATTACCTTATACATAGTATTTCGCCGCTATAATAACAAATACTCAAAAAAGGTAAAAATGAAAGGGAGCCCATACTAAAAAAGTGTAATGTCTTTTAGCTTTTCTACGGTTTTTATTTTCCTCATTTAAAATAAAGAATTGTGTGTTGATATAATACATCTGCAAATATATTTCAGTTTACTTGTGGGTATAAATTGTAAATACACATTGGATACGCCCGTATTTACTTTGAAGTGTCGTAAATCATCACTCATGTTATTCGTTTCTACTTTGTATCATATTTCGCTATTTTTTTATTAAATATAATTAATAATACGTTTCAAAAATTAAAGTGTGAGTCCCTATCCCTATTCTCATGAGTTATGTTCAAATAAGAACCACGTTTATATCCGAAGCCATGAATGGACCCAAATCTTTCATAAGATACATTTACTACACGTTAAGTTCCCGGAAAACTCTTTACCGATTGCTTGAACAAAGAAGATTGCCTATCCGCACCCTTGTCAAAATAACAACAACACTAAACCAATAGAAAGGAGTTAGTAACCAGTTACGGAGTGAAAGTGACAAAGTCCTAATGACAGTTGTTTCGCATAGTATTGATTGATGCTGGCTGGAACTTGTTCAGATTATCAGGGGTACCTATTCATGGTCTACGGCCCTAGGTTGAGAGAAGCCTATGTGCCATTGGATGTTGTATAAAGTTATACCGTTGTGCTTTTGCGTGGAAGTAGTTTTCAATTTTTTTGGATAGACAAAACTATTTTTCTTGTTAGACATTTATTTTGTGTGATAAATGTCTTTATTATGTAAGGAATGTACGTTACGTTACATAAGTAACTATTAGCCTAACTCGGTTATTCGATTCAGTTAGGCATGTGTATTATAAAAAACATGGAAGTGATAGTTTCGTCTTTATTTTAATTTGTCATCCCGTATGTATTACTTCTTAGTATTCTCATTATGTACCTTGACACGCCATAGATACATTATCCACACATTACCTTAATGGTTTTGTTCACTCATGAAATATCCGTTATATATTGCTCCTTTTGTTGTAAACGAGATAGTGTCCAAAACTCGTCTACGTATTTCTTTCTCTTTACTGTAGTTGGTTGGGTATGAGGCTATAACCCTATTTTGCCATCCAGCTATCCCTGTACCGAAATTGGCTATTTTTCCAGTCGTTTCGGCGTGATGACACCGCTATACTGGCATGGCGTTGCGTGTCTATACAAAACAAAAGACGACCCTGCACCGCGCTATCAAGATTTGTCATAAGAGGTCATTCTTTTATGAAAAATTTCTTTTTTCTGAAACGTTACATTAGGTCAAAAACCTCATATCAAACGTCGAGCACCCCACTGAACTACAAGGCATTAGATTTAGTTTTAAGTTTTTTTGTAATAAATGTGTTTTATCGGGTTTTTCTGTTCTTTCATTACAGTGTTGCTATAAAAATAGACGTAGGTATCTAAAGGAACATAATTCCTTATTATATCGTTGTGTTGTGTAAGTTGTGTTGCAGAACTTTGCGCACACCCCACGCGACATGCAACCACCGCACCGTTCGATAAGATTAACGCGCATTTTGCGTAATCCACAATGTGCATAATGAGCTCTGGGCTGACGCTTTGAGCGCCGCAACACAGAGTAAAAAACCACAGAAGGATCACTCTTCTACTTTCACTCAAATTGCTGTTGTTTGTGTGCAATGCGGGGCAATTGGTCGCGGACGTGGTCGCGGTCGTGGTCGCGAACGCAATCGAACAACGCGTGCGCGTTTGTAGCAACTTCTAGGTTACAAACGCGCCACGATTTTTCTTGAAAAAGAGAGTAGACGGAAATTAAACTCGGTCCTCCGTGTTGGTGAATAAGCTACATAATAGTCGTCTCGTCATCGGCGGGCCTTCAGGCAGATTGATTTGAGATCAATTCAATCGTGCGATAATTGTATTTTAAGTGCCAAAGTGATTGCAAAGTAGACGCACGCACGTGCGAATTTTGCTTAGAAAAAAATATAGAACCTGCACTTTTATTATTATCTAGTCTGTGGCATTGGCGAAAAGCCTTTGGGCAAAATAGGCAGTTTCGGATAGTGACGTCGTTTACTAGCGCTTGAGCTGAGCTATTGAAAGAAAGATTGATTGAAACCACTTTGTCAGAATTTGTAGATGATTTGGATTTATGTCAAACAGTTGAACCTTCGTCTTTGTCAATGTAGGGCGTAGCGCAGCGTAAGAAAAATATTTAAAATTTGTTATTTGTATACTAGGAGACGCCCGCAGCTTTGTCTGCGTCAAACTGCGTTTTGTTCTTTATTGTTGTCAGGTAAAAAATATCCTATAGCCATATTTGGATGTCCAGCTATCCTCGTACTAATTTTTTTTTAAATCCGTCCAGATATTTCGGTGGAATACCGAAATAAAATAAAATAAACCGGTCAAGTGCGAGTCGGACTCGCGCACCGAGGGCCCCGTACAAACACTTTCCATCGTTAAGTGTTTAAGTTAAGTTTGCACCTGGTATGTATAGCGATCCATACAAATGAGGAGCAAAGTTAACGCAACCAATTCCGTTTGTTCTATGGGAGCCCCCCTTAAATATTTATTTTATTTTATTTTTAGTATTTGTTGTTATGGCGGCAATAGAAATACATCATCTTTGAAAATTTCAACTGTCTAGCTATCACCGTTCTTGAGATACAGCTTGGTGACAGACGGACGGACGGACGGACGGACAGCGAAGTCTCAGTAATAAGGTCCCGTTTTTACCCTTTGGGTACGGAACCCTAAAATATATATTCTATTTTCATGGTCAAGCCTTACATGAAATGTTAACATCTGTGCTTTAATATATACGTTATATAAGAAAACAAATAAAATATGCAGGCTTCTAAAATTGTATTCCTTCCTTTCCAGGTACGTGCTTGTTCTCCCAAGAACGGCTTTAAATTCGAGGTAATTAGTATAAGTAATCTCGAGCCATTGGGGGTAGAAAAGCTTGGGCCAAAGGGATAAAATGCCCAAAAAGTACTTCAGGATCTGGCGAAGCGACTTATCGAGGCGACGGGTGACCAGGGCTTGGCTACTTATGCCAGCTCTACACGCCTCCAGCATAACTGTGACTCTTGCAAATACTACCTATCACTTTCCTTTCAAATTGATGTGGTAGGCTCAGTTTGTAAGCACCTGCCTACTGAGCCGGCGGTCCAGGGTTCGAATCCCGGCCAGGGCAAATATTTGTGCGATGAACTCGAATATTTGTGCTTGGGTCATGGTTGTTCTATGTATTTAAGTATATATCTATCTATATAAGTATGTATATCGTCGTCATAACACAAGCCTTCTTGAGCTTAATTTGGGACTAGATCGATTTGTGTGAGGTTGTCTGATATTTATTTAATTCTCAATACCGTGTGAGCAAAACAGGTGCTGCTAAGTATGTTAACCCTGCTGGCTATTTAGCGTGCTAAAATGCGGCCAGCGTCCTGGGCATCTTCCCGCCCAGCACCGAATCTGGTGCCTGTGTGTAAACTATAAGTAGTTAGGTTTGTATATATATTGTGGTCTTAGTTTTAAATGTTTATTTATATCTTTTAGTTTTTTTGATTATTTTATTTTGCAGTATTTATTAAACCAATTTGCATGCAGACTAACACGCATAATGAGAAAATAACTACGAAAGGTTCTTCTTCTGATCTCCGCAAAAAACTAAAATTGCATCTTGTTGGTTATTTGTGCAAACAGCTTGTTATATTATATAACGCATTTTAGGCGAATACGATTAGAAATATTGACCCGTAGTCTTTGACATTTCATTAATTTATGTCCATAGGAAAGACGTAAATCTGTGTCAGACCCAAAAAGCAATTTTTAAGAAGATTCCAATAATATCAAACGAGAATTTTATCTTCAACCGATTTCCGCAGACCCTTATAAGTGCGAGTCACTGGGCGAAGGATGATTCCGACTCATATCTATGTAAATGGAATCACTTACCGAACCTTGAATCATATAATATAAAAAATCAGATTATGGGTTTACTACTTAGCAAGGCATATCGTGATAACAACCGATTTTCAACCGACTTCAAAAAGTAGGTCGTTCTTCATCTGTGCTAAGGTTGGCTACTCTAGCAATTGGTAACCTTCAGTAAATAATGTTAACTGGAAAATAACCATCAATGTAGAATTAACCCTAACTTGATGTTATTATATTGATATTCGGTAGTTTTACCCCATTGCAATTCGACTTTTGTGATAGTGATAGTATGTGACAAGAATAGTCAGGTAAGGTGTAAAAACCTTTCAAATAAACAATGCAAAGATCGACACACAAAGAATAAGGAAAAATTCGTCAGGTCTACGTGGAGCGAGGGTAGCGAAGTGGCTAACGCGCTGGACCGGTAATCCAGAGGTACCGGGTTCGATTCCCGGTCCCTTCCACCAGGTAGCTCCTTTTTTCAATTTTTCTTTAAGCTTGCCTCTGTACCCTAACAGTGAGTTTACAGTTACCGTACTAGCTAGCGACTGCGCAAACGGCTCGTATGGAGAAGAGAATCGTAGCTCTACTAAGTAACCGCTAGGGGCATTGTACTATTCTCCTTACAAAAAGTTGACGCTGTCACTAGAGTAGGTACGGTCATGTTAACTCATATTGTCTGTTTAAATTATCGAAGCATGAATTTGAAAATCGGATTCTATTTTGTTTACTACCCTACTATTTATTATTCCATTTACTACGCTACCCATAAATATCAAAGACATTGATAAATCTAAATAAATCACACGCCAGACGAATGCAATTTCACCAATAACTGATGTGGAAAATGATCCCGACACGTCAAATCTATCGTAGAATCAATGTCAGAATAACAATTAGATATAGGTACGCATATTTTTTGCGCATTGCCTATGGGAGGGAAACACTATTACAAAACAAGTAGGTACTCTACTAAGCAGCAATGCTAGTTATATTGATGGCGCTTTAAATGTATGTATAAAATACTACCGCGTATAGGAAAGCGCAGCGTGGGTCGGCCTCCGACTAGATGGACGGATGAAGTCGTGAGGGTAGCGGGGAATCAATGGACGCGGTCTGCACGGGATCGCATTTTGTGGCGAGTCATGGGGGAGGCCTATGTTCAGCAGTGGACCTCTGTGACCGATAGATAGATAGATATAAAATACTACCAAGTTTAAAAGCAACTTATAGAATAGAATAGAAAAGCCATTTATTTATAGTTTACACGTTACATTACAATTAATTCCACATTTACATTTTATACACAAATATTTAACTGTAAAATTTGAAGACTTGGATTTTTAAACAACATACCTATTATTTTATTAATTAAGTTAAAGCAACTTATATTCCACAGTTAATGCCTCGAGTGTAAGTTTCCAAAGCAACGAGACGCCTCGATCAAGTCTATGTTTACCGCATAAATAACGTTGTCCCCACTACTACTACTATGAGCCTATTATGTCCCACTGCTGGGCAATGGCCTTCCCCTCTTTTCCATCTGTCGCGTTTTTGAGCTGTATCTGGCCAGTCCTTCAAAAATGAGTCCAAGTCATCCCGCCATCGCCTACGAGGTCTTCCGCGTCTCCGTTTCGTTTGTACCCAAATCGCGTTTATTTGTTTTTTTGCATTAAAAGCATAATGTAAGTTAGCTTTTAACGAAAAAAATATATACGAGCAACAGCCTCAGAAATAATTTATAATTCTACGACTCGGAAATGACAATGACGACCTATAAATTTTCCACAATGTACGACTTGACCTAATTAAAGGAACCATTCCAACTTCGATTCTTTATAACATCATAAACTACATTTTCCATCATCAAGCACTAAAATTACGCTGTTTCCTTCATTACGAAAAGCCATAAGTGCCTACTGCTTCCTAAGAGGTTAAGTAATTTTTGACGTAGAGCAGCCAGCGTAGAATACGGAAGGAAAACTCGAATTAAAAATTGATAATATGAAGTTTCAGCCAGCTTGTTCGCGTAATTATTAACAGGAACAAGGGGAAGCTTTAATATTTAAACTGCAACTGAAGTTTCCTTGTTGTTAATCGGTAAAAAGATTAAATCATTCTTAAGGCTATTTATTTTGTAGCGAAGACATCACAGAAAATGTCATTAAATTTGTCTTTCATACTAAAAAGTTTCTCGTGAAGTAGATCGGACGAGCTGCACCTCAGACACAACTGTGATATGCGACTATTTCTAGATACATTACCTCGCTTTCTGTATAGTACTGTGAGAGAGTGACGGGTGACGCTTAGTCGCAAAGCATAGTTGTCCTAGTTGCGCGGAGGCGTGCGACAGCGGCACGGGATAGTCAAAGTTCCCCACAACGATCGGTCTTGCACCGCTCTCATCCAATTTCTGCCCGCGATCCTAACCAGGTCGTCGGTCCACCTTGTTGAGGGACTTACCACGCTGCGTCTTCCGATCCGCGGTCGCCACTCAAGAACCATTCTACCCCAACGGGTATCGGTTCTACGAGCAATATGCCCGGCCACTGCCACTCCAATGAAATTACTCCAGATTGACTTGTACCTTCTTATTAGAGATGTGCCCTTTTCCGATTTGTATGGGGAAATAACGTTCTCGAGAATATTTCGCTCGCATTTCCCTCAAGTTCTTTTCAACCCTGCTGACGTTGATGGGAGCGGCAGGGTTGGCCCGAATTAATCAACAACGAAGCAATTAACGGTATCGATGGTAAGAACGGTGAGACGTGAACAAATTACCTTCAGGCATGCGTGCCTCAAACCTGACTGTGTCACGGGCAATTTACGAGGGTAATTGAGTTTTAGTTGCGATTATGAAGCGAAAGTATTGACGTAGAGGACTTTGGAAAGGTATTTTTATTTTATTTTATAATATTCTAAATCAATTATATAATTTATGTTCAAATAATTTTATTCACAATGAAGTAATTTATTATTCCGGGATAGGTATTTATTATTTGTTTTTCGTATGAAACAATTTGGGGTTTTCCTTACTATGTCTCCAATAAGCTTAGATAATTAATTGCCTTTATTCTGCTTTTTGGCATCCAGCCCGGCCCCGCCCCTTTTAGAGAAAACACTGTGCCATATTTTCCTTCGATTATTGAATATTACTCAGCAAAAGGCAGAAGTGCTTGAAAACGAGATTACCCCAGAAGAATTTCCTTGACTTGAACGTTGTTATCAACCCTACTGACGTCGATAGCCGGGAGCGGCAGGGTTGGCCCGAATTAATCAACCACGAAGCAATTATCGGTATCGATGGTAAGAACTCTGAGACGTGAACGAATTACCTTCAGGCATGCGTGCCTCAACTGACTGTGTCACGGGCAATTTACGAGGGTAATTGAGTTTTAGTTGCGATTACGAAGCAAAAGTATTGACGTAAAGGACTTCGGAAAGGCAATTAATTATCTAAGATTATTGGAAACATAGTAAGGAAAACATAAATATTCCGAAATAATAAATTACTTTATTGTGAATAAAATTGTTATGTAACATGTTATGTATTTGATTTAATTTCGAATATTATAAAATAAAATTAAAATAAGTACCTTTATTCTATTACAGTATGATAGAATTAAATAAAGAACACAGTTTTAATTAGCGAAAAGTAGTTTTATTTTAACCCAGATCGTTACACCGTTACAGCACAGATAAGACAGTCTATACAGTGTTACCACAGCTTAAAGAAAATATAGTAATAAGGGTATAATTACATTGCCATATTCCAACACCCCCTCTCAATGTAATTGCACCAAACAAAACTTAACAACTAAACAAAGTATTACAACTTTTCTATGTTACCCATACCACATTTCTCCAAAAAACGAGTTATCAGTTCTCTATTTAAGGGTTTTGTAAGCATGTCTGCTGGTTGATCACTCGTTTTAATATATTTTAAACATATTTTATTATTCTTAACTAATTCTTTTATAAAATGATACCGAATATCAATATGTTTTAAACGCTTAACAGTGTCAGTGCAGGCAACAGATATTGCAGATTGGTTATCACTATTAATATGTACTGGACATATATTATTAATCTTAAAATCGTTTAACAGATTAATTAGCCAGCAGGCTTCGCTGGCTGCCACACTGATTGCAACATATTCAGATTCGGTAGAAGATAAACTCACAGACACTTGTTTCTTCGAACTCCATGAAATTAAACAATTTGAAAATTTAAACAAATAGCCTGTTGTTGATCTTCTATCTCTGAGATCACCCCCCCAATCGGCATCACAATAACCCTCCAAAACATCATCTTTACATATATAGACTAATTTATAATTTAAAGTATGTTTTACATAACGTAACACCCTTTTTAATGCTGTTAACAACATATTATTGGCACATTTTTGGTATCTACTCAATAAAGAGACAGTAAAACATAAATCAGGCCGAGTGCCAGATACAGCATACATGAGACACCCTATAATTTGTCTACATAACTTTTCAATGTTTTTGTCTGGTGTGCCATTATTTTCAAAAACTTTCACATTACAATTCTGATCTATTGGGGTAGACATAGGTTTACAGTTTTCCATTTCAAATCTTTTAAGTACATTTTCCAAGTATTTTCTTTGGCTCATTTCGGTAATACCTTTCTCAACATTTTGTTTTATATTTATGCCTAAGAAATCAGTTACAAATCCTAAGTCCTTCATTTTAAATTCCTTGTTTAATAAAATTTTCAGCTGTTCTATTAGATTATTGTTTGTTCCAAAGATCAAAAGGTCATCAACATATAATAATACATATATTTGGTCATTATTATTACATTTTGTATAAAGACAGAAGTCACAGTTTGATCTAATAAAACCTTCTTTAAGCATAACAGCACTAAATTTATTATTCCAACATTTAGGTGAACTTTTGAGCCCATAAAGTGATTTATTTAACTTTACAATATTGATATTAGCTGTATAGGCACCTTCTGGTAAGCTAACATATACATTTTCATTTATATCTCCATATAGGAAAGCCCCTGTTACATCCATTTGAAAAATAGGTAAGTTAAGTTTAGTTGCAATTACCACAAAAAGTCTAAGAGTCGACAACTTTGCAACTGGCACATAACAGTCATTTAAATCTAAAATATTGTCTTGCTCAAATCCTCTGGCCACTAACCTAGCCTTATACTGAGGGGCATCCTGGTTATCCCTTTTAATTTTAAAAACCCACTTGCTACTTACAACTTTTTCATTTTCTGGTACATCACATATTTCCCATGTATTATTTTCTTTTAATGTCTGCATCTCCCGGTCGATTGCCTCCTTCCATTTATTGCTGTCGTTTCTCATCATGGCGTCTCTGTAGGTAGGTTCACTATCCATAGTATAGGCATTCTGGCAATGATAAAATACAGGTGGTTTCCTCACGCGCTGGCTGGATTCTTTTCTTGGTATCTGGGATATATTGACTGGTTCTAATGAGCTGTCATCTTCATCACTGGATGGGTTATAGTCACTTCCAGACTCATCTCCAGATATGCTTGGCTCCAATGTTGTGTCATGGAAGCTTTCTGCCAAAGTGTCCTCTTCATTTTGCGACTTATTAATCGCAGTATTTTGATTTTCTTCTATGTTCAATTTTATTCCGCTATCATTGTCATAATTTTCCTCCTGTTCCAAGAAAACTATGTCTCGCTTTATTTCCACATTATTTCTATGTGGGAAATATATTCTATAGCCTTTGACAGTATCTCCATATCCGACCATTATACCTTTCTCTCCTTTGCTATCCCACTTCTTCCTCTTTTCTTTCGGGATGTGTGCAAACACTAAGGTGCCGAACACTTTCAGCTGAGTAATGTCATAGCCTTTTCCAAACCATACCTCATATGGAGAGTTTTCACCGTATCTGCTCTTCCCGGTTCTGTTCAGAACAAATGCTGCTGTATGTATAGCCTCAGGCCACAAAGACCTAGGCAAACTCTTGCAGGCATTTAACATAGTTCTAGCAGCTTCAACTAGAGTCCGATTCTCCCTTTCCACTTTTCCGTTCTGTTCAGGGGTATATGGGACAGTTGTTTCATGCAATATGCCACATTTAGTAAATAATTCTTTGACTTCTTTATTTATAAATTCCAAACCATTGTCGGTTCTGACAACTTTCACTTTATTACCAGTCACATTTTCTGCCTTATTAATAAAATCTTCAATCGAATTCTTAATCTCGGATTTATTCTTGACAAAATAAACCGATCTATAGTTAGAGAAATCATCTTTCAATAATACAAAGTATCTTGAACCGCCGATTGAAGTAACCTCCATGGGGCCGCACGTATCCGCATGGATTAATTCACAGGTTTTCGTAGTAACCCTCTCACTCTTTCCGAATGGCAACCGATGCATTTTTCCCTCCAAACAACTTTCACATTTTGCTACCGAAGTTTGGTTTACGTCGATGTTATTTTTCAGAAGCACTTTTCTGACATGATTAAAATTTTGATGTGCTAATCTTTCGTGCCACTCTTGTAATGTACTTTTCACAGTCTTAGCAACACTAGCCACCATATTTTTGTATCGCAATTCCAAATAATACGAACTTCCAACTCGATTAGCAACAGCACAAACTCGGTTGTTTTTATAAAATTTACACGAACTGTCATCTGTCCACATGACGTATCCTTTGTCTGACGCACAGTTCACAGAGAATAGGTTAGTTTTTAGTTCCGGAACGAACAAGACCTTGTCTATGGTCGTTCGAACCCATTCACTCCCGTCGTAAACTTCTACCATCATCTGTCCATAACCTAGCACACTAATTGATGCCCCGTTACCTACGATTACTGAATCTCGCTCAGTGCTAGTAAATGACGAAAACAGTCTACGATCACGACACATGTGTTGACTTGCGCCCGAGTCGACTAACCACTGTGATTGTTGATATTCTTTTAACGAACTTGATACGACAAACGCGTTACTTTTCTTTTGGTCCTTGTTTTTCCTAAACCAACACTGGGCCTTGTTATGTCCAATCTTGCCACAGTAAAAACACTTGTTATTTTGTCCTTCACTTTTACTATTGTTATTTTTACACTCACTAAGAAAATGTCCGAATTTGTTACATTTATAGCACTTTATATTCTTTTTGTCTTTAACAACAAAAGCAGATGAGCCTGCAGATTGTTGCTGAACCTCGCTCTTCTCCTTCATTCTTTCCTCTTCGACGAGTAATCTTGCAACTAAATTATCGATTGTTTGTTTACTATCTGGAGCCGACTCCCAAGCTGACACAAAGTGTTTGTACTCATCTGGCAATGACATGAGAACCTTTGTTATAACAAACTGGTCGGAGACTTTTTCACCCAGCTGTTTTAATTGATTTTGCAATTCTTGGATTTTGGACAGGAATATAGACATTTCAGTGCCTGCTTCATATTTATATTGAAAGAAACGCTGCTGTATTATGTGAATATTAGTTTCCGTTTTCTGCTCATAAACACTTTGTAGTTTCCTCCACATTTCAGCTGAAGTCGAACATGAAATAATATGTAACATCACATTTTCAGTCATTCTCGTGACTAATAGTGTTTGTGCCTTCGCGTCTTTACTGTCCCAAGCGATTCGTGAGCTAACCTCTTCGGGTTTTGGAGTTTTGCCCTCGACAATGTCTAACCAGCCTTGACCTCGTAGCAAAACTGTGGTTTGAAACTTCCAGATGCTCCAGTTACTGGCTCCTTCCAGCTTCATCAAGCCGCTGTTTGAACTCAGATTTACTTCCATTTCGCCGTCCTGCCTTGCCCCACAAAGCGAAACAAGTATTCTTTGACTTTCAACCCCACGTCGTAATGCAACCTAACCTCACTTTTGCCGGCTGCACACCTCCAGACGCAGATACTTTGTACGAAAACTGACTTCCTGTATTCTTTATATAATTCCGGCGTAGATTATGTGCCTGGGCCCATAACCTGATAGAATTAAATAAAGAACACAGTTTTAATTAGCGAAAAGTAGTTTTATTTTAACCCAGATCGTTACACCGTTACAGCACAGATAAGACAGTCTATACAGTGTTACCACAGCTTAAAGAAAATATAGTAATAAGGGTATAATTACATTGCCATATTCCAACACAGTAACATTACAATCCATACAAACTACGTCCACACGTAAAAATCAAATGCATAAATATTCCGAAATAATAAATTACTTCATTGTGAATAAAATTATGTGAACATGTATGTAATTGATTTAATATCGAATATTATAAATAAAAATACCTTTATTCTATTACAGTGACATTACAATCCATATATAAAGTACGTTTCTTTAAATTTATGAATACCTAGGTAATAGTCGCCTTTGTGGCTTAGGTTGCGTTCCAAACGCATACGCATGACTGATTGAATGATAGGCGGGTGCGTTCCAAATCTGTTAAATAAGAGTTGGGTTCTAAGTTTAATCGTACGAACTCGGTTTTAGGGGGTCGCGAAGGAATTTTAATGGTCACTAAGGGCCGCGACACCAAAAAGTTTTTAAAACACTGACGTAGAGCATTTGGGAAAGGTAAATTCATTATCTAACCTTATTGGATACAAAGTAAATTTTTCATAAGAAAATATTGCACACGTAAAAATACTCAATTGCTGAAGCTCGTGTAGGTAGTGATTATACTATGGACAGATGTCATATTTACAAAAAAGAAATTTGATACACTCTTTCATTTCCTGGTAAAATTTTTTTTGCTCAAACGTTAATTACTCGTTAAGATTTATATATCAAATGATGAGGATATTTCCCGTTTACGTAATCAGATCAGTTCCAAGATACGAAGTTATTATATTGCCATATAAACTACGTATACACACAAAGCATCATTTACAGACGACCATTTTATTTGAATTAGTAAAATTGACTTCCAATATTTCATTTATTTATTTTTTAAGGATTACCAACAGATAATATAATATATCTTACGCTATAGCTCTTATATCTACGTGTAACAATCATGGTTGATGCTTATCTAATTATAGGTAACCACAACTTATTGATTACATTCCAAAACTAAATTACTGTAAAACTAAAATAAATAATAAGTAAAACTAGTTATTAAGCTAGAAGGGAACTATGAACAGTTCCGGAAGGTGCCTGGCTCGAAAGTCCCTAGAATACTAGCGGAGTTGCCGCGCACTATAGCCAGGGAGATCCTTTGAGCCAAGTACTCGCCGGAACGGGGGTCCACGCCTCGGTCTTTCAGCCTTCGCGCCAAAGCCGCGACAAACTTATTGATTACATTGTTACAAGTGTAATGTTATTCTCAAATAAATGTTTGAATTTGAATTCGTAACTAAGTCCTGCTTATTTTTATTCGTCACAAAATACTCACTTTATCTCACTAGGGCGCCAGTCACAATTTTCAATCTCACATATCTCCGAATTACGGCTCAAGAGAAAGCCATTGTCGACTTCGCTAATCGATTTCTTTCGGCGTCGCGACAGTCAAGATTGATGGCTTATCATATAGTTAATGCCTAAATGGCAATTGTTCCTTTCCGCCCCAAATTCGGCGAAGCAGTACTTTGTGAGTCAATTCATCAAGATGTCATAAATAACAACAAAGGTGACTCTGCGAGGTGCCGTTGTCGCTTCATAAATGATTAATTGTATTTTAAATAAATTTGTTTTTTAACGAGTGAACGGATTTGTTTACTTCTGAGTTGAGTGTACGAGTTTTTATCATTGATGTTCTTAATAGACTTTTTGTGTAAGTAACCAAATCATCATCAAATCAAATTTCTCGGCGCATATTTTTTATTTTTGCTACATCAATAAAGTTAGATACTATGTGTTGATACAAATAAATTAGATTACAAGATACCAAGTTAACGTAGACTAATATGTATGCAATTTCTTATTCAAAGATCCTGAGATATTACACCTCTAATCAATCTAATCATTTTGAAATTGACTATTATACACAGCTTCGTAGCTCCAGTGGACAGGCAGTCTTTCACAGCAGCAGACCGTTTCACATCCAAGTACCTAATTAAAGGGTTTATGATCAGAGATAACGATCATTAAGCCATATTTATAAGCTAGTAAGGAGGAAATGTGCAAGCACGTACCTAGTCACACGAATGAACGTGGAATTATTTAATAGATAAGTTTTCAGCAAAAAATTACAAAGCATATTTATTTACGAGATCAAATAAATGAGTTACTATAACTATACAACCGAAAACCCTACAATGCCAATACAAATTAACGAATAAAAAAAATAAGATATGTCACCCACTAGAGATGCGCAAATCATGTCACTCAAATGAAGGTGAACGATTCATGTCTTCGGCTCTCGCAAAATATATCACTCATTTCGTTCACTTTCTTCATTTCTTCAGTGGATCTATAGACTCAAACTGTTCCATCATATCATCATACTAATTCCGAAGGTGCAGTGGTTTATTTGAATAGAGAGATTATAAAGAAAGTATGTAAAATTAATACTAATAACGTAGCTATTAGAAAAGGAGTCTCATCTCACATTATTTGACAAATTAAATTATTTGACGTCATTAATTTCTTCTATAAGTATAACTTCATAATGTCAAACAGCAACATTCACTTCAGTTCCTATTGAGCGGTGAGTGGTGTGGTGGTTGCGAACGAAAGTGAGTTCGTTTATCCATCGGTGAGTGAGTGAGTTAGTTAAGAAAAGATATACTTCATTTGAATCACTCGCGAACGACACACCTCTATCCCACTGTGAGTATGTTGAACGTATTCCTTATTGTAAAGGTACGGAACGAACGTCATTAATTTCTTCTATAAGGTAACTTCATAATGTCAAGCAGTATCATTCAGATCAGTTCCTTTAGAGAGTTGGTTTATCCTTCGGTGAGTGAGTTACTGTCATGAATGAAAAACATACTTCATTTGAATCACTCGCGAACGCCACACCTCCATCCCACTGTGAGTAGCTTGAACGCATGCCTTATTGTAAAGGTACGGACAGCAAATTAGCTGACAATTTTACTACTGGCTCCTGTCAAATTGCATACTGAAATTGTCATCTAATTTTGATTCTGACTGTACGATCTATGGTGCCGTTGTCTAATCTCCGTTCTAATCCTACTCGAATACTACTGTGGTGCGTACTTAATAGTTAGATTTGAGACAAACTAGATACGTTACGTGAAGTTAATTACCTCTAGGTATGTAGAAAAATCAACATACAAAACATTCAAATAAAATTAGGTTAAGTACATAGTCATCAGAAGCTTATATTTTTTAGGTTTTGTTAGGTGCACAGAAACCTATATTTGAGCAACCTATATTTTTTTCATGATTCGAAAATTCATAAAAAAGACGGTTATTTTGAAATGTAATGTTTTCTAATACTGTATATTTTTGCGAACATTTGTGTGAAAAATAAAAAATCACGTAACGAACTTGCCTTGATTTTTCGACGAATTCAAAAGTACAAAACGAAATTCTTCGAATAGCTTTCCTGTGTAGTTTGTTCTCTTACATAATGGAAAAGCGCTTAACGAGAGCTTTGGGAGTTTCGTTAATGTTTTTTCGAATGCAGTGGAATTTCGTTAGTACCGGTGTTGATCCCCTGAGTGTACACTCAGCAGCAGTAGGCAAAATAAAAACTTAGGCATTTTTTACAGAAATAACCTAGTTTGAAACTAACCAATGTTAACTGAACGAATGCTATCATCATCATCATATCAGCCGATGGACGTCCACTGCTGGACAAGGGCTTCCCCCAAAGTTCTTCATAATGATCAGTCGTGCGTCATCCTCGTCCAATTGCTTCCCACGATCATAACCAGGATATTGGTCTACCTTGTTGGGGCCTTCCCGGACTGCGTCTTCCTTTACGGGTTCACTCAAAAACCTTTCTACCCCAACGCTAAGGCTGTACAAATAAATATCTACGTACATAGTTATGATGTCGCAGTATTAAATAGTTGCAGTGGTAATACATATACTTGTAGTTATATCCCTAGGGATATAGATCCATCAGAAATCGAAAATATTATATTTGTAGTAGTTTTTAGTGTTTTTATAGGTATTCGTTCTGTTATTTTTTGAAAAACAATTTCTTCTCATTGTACTTTTTGTAAATAAAAACCGGCCAAGTGCGAGTCTGACTCGCGCACCGAGGGTTCCGTACAAGTTTGATTATTTCACAGCTTCAAGGGACCGTAGATTTGAGTATATTGTGTTAATTTCAACTCGATACGCGTTCTTGAGATAAAGGGTCTTGACAGACAGACAGACGGACGGACAACAAAGTGATCCTATAAGGATTCCGTTTTTTCCCATTGAGGTACGGAACCATAAAAAGTGATAATTTACAGCCAAAATGTGGCCATGACAGCACAAGCTTAAACCCCGTATCTAACCAACCCACGCATCTGTAATCCTCAATTGTTTCCATTCCGCTAAGGCCTCATGAATACACGATGAGTACTGTTTATTTCGCTTACGCTCGACAAATTGAAACGCACACATCAACCAGTGTAGTAAACATAACACGTAACTCAGCATAAATTTTGTGTTGCTGAATAATTTTTAGTTATTTATATACAGCTAAAATGCCACATTTTGGGGAGAGAACACTCGCTTGAATCCCGTGTAAACTATTGTGTTGCTGAATAAATACATTTTAATCATTATTATACAGTTAACATTTTGTAAATACAGCACAACCCTAGTAACACAGGGTTGATAAGCGCTTAAACAGCCCCAGTATAGCTCTTAAATTACAGGTGTAATGCTTTTATACAGCCTATTTGCTGCTAAGGAAGCTTAAACCCGTATCTAGTCGGCCCACGCATCTGTAATCCCGCAATGTTTCTATTCCGCTAAGGCCTCATGAATACACGATGAGTGCTGTTTATTTCGCTTGCGCTCAACAAATTAAAACGCGCACATCAACCAGTGTAGTAAAGTAAACATAAATTCCGCGAACTCTGAACCCAGTGGATACAGCGTTGAGTAAAGTTCAATTATGCATATTTTTCTTTCATTGGCAACGTGCATAATGCACAACCAAATTAATAAATGTTTCTAAAATAAATTTTGTATGAAGGCGATCACGCAGCGAGCAAGCGACGCTTATTTGTATAGAAAACTCGCTCGCAAATCGCAAGTGTGACAAGGCCCTTAACAGCACCGGCGATGGAGCGAGTGGAACGGAGGCCGTAGGTGCCGGGTGGTGATGAGTGCCGAGACTATGCTTAAAGCGAAAAATACAACGACGCTTTTTGGAAGGCGCGACTAAACGGTATTGGATAACAATCTGGATCAATCCGGTTAGAGCTGGTGGTAACCCATTAACAACTTGTATGTATTTGTGAAATTATAATTAACAACTAGTGGATGTGTGGCCTACAGTATGTATTTTTTTTATATTCTAGTTGGCGCTTTATACGATCTCATACCATCGCTCTACATCTCCATTAAAATTAGTAATAAGCTTATTTTTATTTTATTTTAATCTCGACGCCTGAGACCATTTACATCTCTGAAAGTACCTATAGTTTAAGTTCATTGTAATATTATAGATCCGGAGACAATATACATCTCCCTGTAAAATATGCCCATTGATTTGTCTGTTGAATTACTACTATGATATTATTATTGTTAATTGTAAATGTTTTTTTTGTATGTAACTTAGAATCTGACATGTAAAAGAGCTATTGTAGCCTATTTGCGGAATAAAGTTTTGAATTTGAATTTGAACTCGGCCAGTACCCATGAGTTATCGTGACCGTACTCCCAAACGACAGCGTAAACAATTTACCTATATGGAGAATAGTACTCAGCGCCCTATCGGTTACTTTGTAGAACTACAATCCTCCATACAAATCTCTTACGCAGTCGCTAGCAGAGCTATTAGAGCTAGTAGAACGGTCACTGGAAGTATAAACTCATGGTAAGGGTCAGTACTCCTACCATGAGTTTCTACTTCCAGTGACCGTTCTACTAGCTCTAATAGCTCCATACAAATCTCTTACGCAGTCGCTAGCAGAGCTATTAGAGCTAGTAGAACGGTCACTGGAAGTAGAAACTCATGGTAAGGGTACTGACGTCATTAGAAATTTTCGAATTCAGTTCTTACTTTTATTTGCTTTTGATAAAGTTCAGTAGACAACACATAGCACTTGTGACGTCCTTTCGTTAATTAACTTAGTTCGCGAGCTCAACCCTAGAGCATATAGTTTTGAGTTTCGTGTAATTAAGACCAGAGTACGCCGGATGCATGTGTGTAACGTGGACGTGCGCGATGTAAAGTGGGGATTGTCATAAGACATGCCGCACCGCTTGTGCGACGTATGCGTTCGCATCTGTGAATATTTATAATAATAATTAAATAAGATTTATAACATCTGTTCATGTCTATAAAATGTAAACTTTATTTAGAGAATATATACAATTATTTATAACAAAATTTTCATACTGGAATGCAGGTATGTAAAAAAAAAGAAATAGATACTAAATACATAGTAACTTAAAAATAATGTTCCTTATTAAAACTATCGTGAGAATCTTTAGTAATTATAAAAAACGGTTTAATCTCACGTAAAAATTGTCAGGAACGGCCCAACATGTTCGAATGTTGGCTGTGATAATAACTGTTTATAAACGGATTATATGGCGTATATTCATTATTGAGCCTTGCCAGCCTGAAGTCTGAGTAAAGAACCATCAAGTACTAACAAGTCGCGGAAACCGAAGCAAAAAATATATATAAAAGATTATTAATTGTGATAAAAGGATATCATTAAAGAACACCCAAGAACATCGAACTATCCCACACTTCCTCCCGGCCGTGCCTTTCCAAGAGTTGAATAATTACGAGCAGTCGCCGGGACTAACTTCTTTTATTAGAAGAGAAAGCCGAACGTTTCTTGATTTATCCTGAAGTTTGCGGCAAAGCGCGGAAGCGTATTTTCTCTCCAGTTCGAAAAGAGAAAGTTTTACTTTTGAAATCGAGATTGAAGTGAAGGTGTGAGCGTTCGATGTGTGTTACGACTGAGGTAGCATACACAGCACAGTCGCGCGAGTTGTGAACGAGCGATGCAGTCTCGATTCAGTCGCAATGCAACCCTCTACTCTTCCTATACCTGCAGGGCTGGCATATCTTGCCGCGACTTCGCTTGTTGCACGAGTCAGCCTCACTTGTCTTGCTCGCACGGTATTGAAAGGAAAGTGACAGGTAGTGTTTCTCGCGCGACAAATACTCGCGTGTCAAAGTTATGCTAGGCGTACTGATGTCGCGCGAAACAGCCGCGTAGCGTGAATATTCAGCGTTTGTAAGGTGTTTTTCGTCATTCTCATTTTCGCCGCAAATATTGTTAAAATACTTAGATGATTGTTGGAAGTCGATTTTTTATGTACAAAGCCACTCCCGAGTGCGATCCTAGTTAGATGATAATTAAAACGACTCTTCTGTTGTTGTAATAATCGTGAAAAAGGAATGACGCTAGAACCGCGCAGTTATCTCGCTCAGAGAATCACCCAGCAATGTTGAATCAATAAAGTCGTGCGTCTGCATAAATACAGAAGTAATGCTGAATCAAAACAGCGCGACTGCATTGCGACAGCCGCGTGTTTGGATTGCTACTGCATTGCTACTGTGTTCTATCGCGCGTTGCAAATGAGACAAAGGGCCACATGTCGGGATGGAGAGGCGCGTTCCCGAATCGCGCGACTGTATTGCTGCAAAAAGCCCGTATGCGACCTCTCTTGAGATTGAAATTAATTTTAAAGCCAACTCAGGATTTTTTTGATTACCTTCACACTTTTATTTTCTTTTTTTTTTCTTTTTTCCGTTTTTTGTTACAAACTGTTTTGAATTGCCTTATCTAAAAATATCGCTGATATTGCCGATATTAGAATACTAGGAAGTTAATATTACTTTTCTCTGTGGTACTATTTTTAATACGATATTTTTAGTTCCGCTTTTTACTGTTTCAATTCATCTGGAAGTTATTTCTAGGATTGAAAAGCAATACCATAGAGAATTCTATTCATTTATCATCTTTCTGCGAAATTCATGGCTGCGAATTGAAAAGCAATTTCATGGCTATTTTTGTAAAAAGTTGTTAATGTCTTTAAGTGTTTCACTCGTATCCTCGGCAGAACCTCTCTGGGCTAGAATGTTAATGATTAGGTACTTGTGCAACAGGGCCAATTTTTATTTTGTTGTCGATTGTTTTTTTTCTCAGATTTCAATAAAATTTGGTGGGTTGGTAAAGTTGCTTCTACGACCATGGTAAGCCAATATATTATGTCCATCAGACGTTCTAAAAAAAAATCTCCATTGAGTTTCACAAAATGTATTACAGAAATTGGCCCATTGAGTCAATTTTTATTTTGTTCTCGAATTATTTATTGTTCATTTCCTGCTCCTCATTTTGTACTTTATACGAAATTTATTTAAAAAAATCCATAGTTTTTTTGTAACTCAATGGAAAGTTTTGTAGGACATATCGTGAAATTGGGCTTACCTTGTTCAGAATAAGCTACTTTACCAACTTACCAAATTTTATTGATATCTGAGAAAAAAAAGAAATCGGCAACAAAATAAAAATTCGCCCAACCAAGAGACCAAAGTTTGTATCCCAAGTAAATTGATTCATAAATATTGAATCACGTCAAGAGTTGAGTTGTTTTGTTTGAAAGTATATGTAAATTAAGTGCTTATAATTCTGATAAGTATTTCTATAGCTCAACAGGATGGTTTTCACCCCACGCCCTGTTGCGGATTATTTGGTACTAATTTATTTCACTGGCAATGACAAATTTTTGGTAACTGACGTTGAAAGTCAGTGAATGTCACTGATGTAAACAAAAAGTAAACAGGACTAAATATTCCGCAAACTTTAAATATTTTTTGCATAATAAATCCAAAACTGATGAAAGTCAAGTTTTTTTAATAGGATTCAGTATTTATTTCGCAAGGAGAACATTTATTGAGCAGCATTCCGGTAAACAATGTTTCGAAATTGGTTGTTGACAAAACCTTGAAAAATCGCTACTGACATTTAACAATGCAAATATATGACGTATGGACATTATTGCCACATGAAAGTTGCGCCACTATCCCTGGGCAATACCGTAACTTGTTACGCTATACATACATAGCGAATGATATCCCTGACAAATCCTACGTTTTATCGATACCAATATAAGGCTTCTATTCACGAAAATGAATAAAAGAATTCTTAGTTTCAAAGGGGCGTTAAAACATAACATATACGACTAGGTACATCAAACATGTAATTTGATTGAAATTCGAACTTATTGCTACTTTAGTTGGGTGACGTTTGCAAGGTATCAATTGAGAATTTAAGACTTAAATAAAGGAACTTTTCTTCCATGAGTTTTTGTGTACAGAGCCGTAAAAGGGTCATTTCTAAGTCATTTGCGCTGCACAAAGAAGGGATTTTTGACCGGCGATAAGTATTCAGTATGAGGCGGGCTTTGTCCGTTTTTAGAGAATAGAGAATATCTCTGGATATTTCAGAGAATATTGCGATGTGTTGCTCAAACAGCTTCATATGACATTTAACGTGGATGGATAAATCATTTACTTATTTTTATCAACATCTAAAAAACTATTTTTAATGCTCTATAAAGATCAGGATTGCACGGTTGAAGTGGCAATGGGCGGGCAACATCAGTTACATTCACTGACTTTCAACGTCAGTTACCAAAAATTTGTCATTGCCAGTGAAATGAGTACCACTACTAATCCGCAAGATGGCGTGAGCTGAAAAGACTCTGTTGGGCTATATAAATACTTATCAGAATTATAAGCATATAGCCCAGAGAACGGACGACGGCTAGGGCAGTAAAGTCCTGGAATGGCAACCACATATAAGAAAGTGCAGCCCCCGACTAGGTGGACAGATGACCTCGTTAGGGTCGCAGAGAGTCGATGGATGCGCACATTGTGGCAAGCTATGGGGGAGGCTTATGTTTAGTAGTGGATGTCTGTGGCTGATAGGATAGATTGATATATAAATAATATCAGACACAATGAAGACTTTTCCACCTTACCCGATATCTCTTGCCACGCCGAGGCGAGTGCTCTCCAATTGAGCCAAAGGCGAATGTTTAGAAGTTGACGAATTTTAGTATTGGTCACATCGATCTTTGCATGTTGAGTTTAAGAGGCTTTAGCCGTCAACGGCTTTTCAACGATCATGGGAGTAAAACAACATGTTCTTCATAATAATAATAAAAATGTTATCATATTGATGCACTCCTTTTTGCATAACTATTGTTCCCGAGCTGTTTAATTTCACAAATATTGTATAACCTACCCGACTCCTTGCTATTCCCCGAACGTTAGTTTTTCCGTTTATTTCCTTAAATTTGATGAGGTTTATTGTATATAGGTTTTGAAAAGTTCACAGTTTTAGAGAAAAACTTAATGAATTGAAATAGTCGGAAATTAATCACTTTGCTCCTTTCGTCAGTAAACCCCTGTAAAAATATCTACAACTATCTGCTTTTATGAACCCATACCCATTAGATATGAGCGCCGATGGCCAATTCCGCGGCGGCGGCGTGATAGGCAAAATTCCGCGGCGGCGGCGGCGTCGGCGGCGTGACCTTGAGCTTTAGATTTTTATGAGGGAGCAATTTGAGAAAAAAAAAACCTGGTTTTTGTGACTATTATTTATTTTAATAAAGGAACCAAGTATGTAAACAATCATATTTTTTTAATAGCACACAAATATAACTAATTAAACAAAACAAAACAAAAAATAACACTGAATGAAAATTCTCAGATTTATAATCGAAATAACCCTAGTGGCCCTAGGGCCCTAGTGGTAAAAGACGGGTGTGGCGATACAAGTCAGCAGATTGGGACGAGATGCGTCACTTTTTTGCATCCTACCCTTGGCGCGAGGTCTGCTTCTCTTCGGGGGATTCGTCAAGCTGCGCTAACAATGTAACCGACGTCATTCGGCAGGGTATGGAGTATTTCATTCCATATTCAGACGTTTCGACTGGTTATGCAGCACGCCCATGGTATAATGCTGACTGTGATCGTGCGGAGGCACTTAAAGAGTCAGCTTACCGTGCATGGGCTGATGCTCGAATACTTGCCAGCTGAAAAAAGCATTTAATAAAGACGCCAAATCCTGCAAGAAACAGCTACGCAAGGCACGCTTCGATCATATACGCCGCATTGGGACCAAACTTGCGTCATATCCACCTGGAAGTAAGGCATTCTGGTCCCTGGCTAAAGCGGTCGAAGCCAACTTCTGTCGCTCTTCGTTGCCACCCCTGCTAAAGCCTGACGGATCTCTAGCACATGCAGCGGAGGAGAAAGCAAATCTATTTGCTTCTCTATTTGCGGAAAATTCGCATCTGGATGCCGCAGGTAGTTGCCCACCTATACTGCCGCATGTAGGAACCACCATGGAGCCAATCCATATACGCCAGAAGGAGGTTCTTGCAATCATGCGGAGTCTTGATGTGAATAAAGCTAGTGGTCCCGACGGAATTCCTGCTGTTGTTTTGCGGAACTCTGCGGCTGAGTTGTCCCCGGTCTTAACACGCCTGTACCGTCTCTCACTTGAGACTGGAGTTGCCCCGACGTCTTGGAAGCTTGCAAATGTGCAGCCTGTCCCCAAGAAGGGAAGCCGGGCTGACCCTGTCAATTACCGACCAATTTCCGTAACCTCCATACTCTGTAAGACTATGGAGCGTGTACTGAACAAACGCCTCCTTGCATACCTAGAAGTGAACGACTTGCTCAGTGATTGCCAGTTTGGATTCCGTCCGGGGCGATCAACTGGGGATCTTCTTGTGTATGTCACTCATCTATGGAGCGAGGCGATCGAGAGACACGGGGAGGCTCTCGCCGTGTCTCTCGATATTTCAAAAGCCTTTGACAGGGTCTGGCACACAAGCCTGGTGGGAAAGCTTCCAGCCTATGGGGTCCCTGAAGGTCTCTGCAAATGGATTGATGATTTCCTAAATGAGCGTTCAATCCGAGTAGTCCTTGATGGCTACACTTCGGATCCCAGGGCTATTGACGCCGGTGTTCCTCAGGGGTCTGTTCTATCTGCAACTCTTTTGCTGCTGCATATTAACGACATGCTTATGCCCGGTACCTTTGGGTATGCTGATGACAGCACAGTTGTTGACAGATACACATCCAGCGCAAATTTCAAGAGGGACGAAATCCAGTCTTGTCGAGAGGCGATGGTGGATCGATTGAACCAAACTCTCGTGGCAGTGTCCGAGTGGGGAGATGCCAATTTAGTTGGATTCAATGCCACCAAGACTCAGGCGTGTCTGTTTTCCGCTAAACGGGGTCCCTTTGACCTGACTCCCACTTTCCAAGGTGTATCCGTACCGATTTCAGACCACCTAGAGCTTCTTGGGATGACCTTATCATCCAACCTGAACTTCGGCCAATACGTTGAATCCTTGGCTACAACTGCAGCAAAAAAACTTGGGATCCTATCTAGGGTGAGGCGGTACTTCACGCCGAGACAGCTGCTTCAATTATATCAGGCGCAAGTCCGATTATGCATGGAGTACTGCTGCCATCTTTGGGATGGGTCCGCCAAATACCAACTGGCCGCCTTGGATTCAATTGACAAGCGTGCGAAGAAGCTCATTGGCGACCCTGCCTTAGTTCAGGAAAAGCTGCTAAACCTCGAACACCACAGGAAAATACCCTTCTGGCACATGTTTAACTCTCTTTACACATTAGGCCCATCTGGCATGTATGAACACATTTATTTTTTAAATTAATATTTATAAAATGGAAAGTTTGCACAAATGTAACTTTGACAGAGAAAAATTATGTTTTTCTCAGTCAACCATTGACAACGGTATCTGTAAAGGTACCTGAAACGTCAGGGAGGCTCAAATAATTAATATACGCGATCTAATCCGTTTAAATTGTTTTATTTAAATATTAAAACTTAACAAGCATATTTTTTAACATCACAAATTTTTTAATCACAATCTCTTAGTCACAACACAATCAATTTCAAAAGCTAGGTGGCGCCAGGTACGTTAAACACATTTTAAGAACTCATCATCGTGTCAGACTCATATTATGACGCGGCTCAACTACACAACAACAACTACACAAACTACAAGCGAAAACAACACGCGTTCACTCGGCAAAATACTTGACTCGATTGAAGCCATCGTGCGACCGAACGCGGACGCGGGTGGGATACGTTACGAGTGCGAGCGAGAAAGCAAATCGCAACTTGTTGCGCCGGCGCGCCGCGTATTTCACACGGCGGCGGCGCGCCGACTCGAATCCGCGGCGACGGCGGCGCGCCGGCGCGGCGCTCATATCTAATACCCATATTCATTCTGAAATATCATATTCAAATCTTTAGTATTTCCCCAGTAATTAACCGTTAAAATTAGCGATATAATGTGAAGACTCGCTTATGAATCACGCTGCCGGCAAAGGCTACCCTTGTTAATTAAATAACACCCGTTATTTGTGCCACGTTACAGACGACCAGCGGTTTTTCCTTTGTGCCACAAGAGTCAAGCGATTTTTCTGTGTGCTATAATTACTAGCGCTAAGATTAGATAGATTATGCGCCATAGTAAAAATCATAATTAATTTAATTTGTGATAATTAAATAAATGTAATAATATTATTTAGGTATAATGTAAACTATAATTTACAATAATATTGTTGACGTAATTATATATAAATGTGGAATAATAATATTTATGCGATGCCTTTGGTACACAAAGGCATTCATAACTATACGTTCACTTTGTAACAAATAGCACCTCGCGTAGTTCTTCCATACAAAACATGTGGATGTGACAAAACCCAAGATAGTGCTGAAGTAAGGAAATTGGAAAGCCTTGCCAAATTAGCCGCTGTCTCTCATGCCTTGCGCCACCACCACCACGGGATCCAGCAATTAGCCCCTTTATCACGGATCCCTTTAAGTGAGTCAACTGCGCTTAAAAACTTCACCCGACGTATCTTTCAGCGCTCAGCTAAAAGAATGGAATTCCTTTTTTTCTATCAGTTTATTTTGGACAAAGGCTATGATAAGTGCCACTTTGACGGTAGTTCTCGCGGTCGTTAACGCCAAAAAACAGACTTTAATATGTGACATAAACCTAATACAATGCTGAATTAAGGAAATCGGAAAGCCTTGTCGAATTACCCGCTATCTCTCATACCTTGCACCGCCCCTTACGGGATCCGGTAATTAGCACACTTTATCACGGATCCCTTTGAGTGAGTCTATTGCGCTCAAGAGCTCAACCCGACGTGTCTAATCCTTCAGCCCTCAGCCGAATCAACACTGTCATTAAATATATCCTGTCAGTTTATTTATACAAAGGAGAATTTAAGCGACCAGGAGTAATTTTCCCAGCCTTTCACCCGCAAGATGGACACTCTTCATTACTGGATGTGATAAAACGTCAAATGAGAGGCTAGATCATATAAATCGCTATCACTTATCCCTTGCGTCGCCCCGTGCGGGATCCAGCAATTAGCACCCTTTATCACGGATCCCTTTGAGTGAGCCTACTGCACTCAAGAGCTCAACCCGACGTGTCTAATCTCACAGCGCTCAGCCGAAACAACATTGGGATTTGAGCATCTGCGGTACCCGATACGCTGAGCTGAGTGTACCTTGCGCTCAAAGGTCGTCGCCAATTTCCGTGTTTCCTGATTGGTCGGCAATGGGATATATATATATATAAAAAATTAAGCCCCATATTTTTATAAATATCGTAAAATTATAGGCAAATTTAGAAGACAATCATTATTATTGTCCTGAATAAACCGTAAATTACTTGAATCCGTTAAAAAAATCAAAACGTTCGTCACTTCTTTCTTCGTTCGGTCATGAGATAAGCAATTTCTAAATTAGTCTTAATTATACCAATTTATCTAGCGAACCGATGGCCGTTGGGGCAGAAAGGTTCTCGAGTGGAGACCACGTACCGGCAAGCGCAGCGTAGGGCGGCCACCCACAAGGTGGTCGGACGACCTGGTCAGTTTTTCGGGGACTCGCTGGATGCGGGACGCTTCTATCCGGCCCATGTGGAAGTCAATTGAGGAGGCCTGTGTCCAGCAGTGGACGTCCTATGGCTGAAGTGATGATGATGATCTATCGAACCATTAAGGCTTAGAATGTATTAAAAAAATTAAACCTTAATTACGAGTACATTCATACAGTAAAATCGAAAAGCATAATCTAGCCGCAGTAACCCTTCTTAAGGGGACGGGTAATGCGAAACTAGCGCCACTTTCGATTTTTTTCATATACCTTCATAATCTGATATTTTTTTAGAAATAGCTGAAGTCTAGGAGCTAGCAAAACACCTTTAATATTTATTAAATCACTATATACAATTTGTTCACTGCAGTTTACCTTACAAAACTTGTTCACGTCAAAAGCGGCCACAATAGTTTTGGGCAAGTTTTTAGAGACAGCTAAAGGACAAGAAACTGTGTACAATGATTTAATAAACACTAAAGGTGTTTTTCCAGCTCCAAATATCTTGCAATTACTGAAAATTGATCTGGTTTGGAAGATATAATAAAAAATCGTAAGTGGCGCTAGTTTCGCATTTACCCGTCCCCTTAAGGCCATTGGTTAAACACCACAGATCCGAGGCATTATTGTATGTAACAAGTATGGGTTATGCAGGGTAAATTTTTAGTCGAATGGTGAGTGCCGGGAGCTGATGGGGAGGGCCAACACTGAGCATCTTTTACTGGTTGTACCTTGTTTTGCCTAACAACTTTTTGCCTAATTTCAGTTTGCCTAATTTCATTTAAACTAATATTATTTAGCATAACTATTCACTTTGCCTAATTTTCATTTGAGTGAAAGTCGTTTCGTATTATACTCATTTCACATAATCTTATTTCGTCTAATTTTATTTGGCCTAATTTTTAATTCGTATAAACATATTTTGCCTACCAATTTTTGGCCTAATTTCGTTTTGCCGAATTTTTGTTTAGACTAATATTCGTTTCGTATTATACTTTTTTACATAATCTTATTTCGTCTAATTTAATTATTGCGTCTTCTGACCTATCCATGGTCATAAAACAAACCTAACCTAACCTACAGTTTTCGGTGTTTAGCCTAACCTACTAACTGCTAAATTTTAATATACTTCCATGCAAGCAAGCATTCTGACGCTCCACTCGCTTCGCTCGCTCCGCTATCCATGGTCATAAAACAAACCTAACCTAACCTACAGTTTTCGGTGTTTAGCCTAACCTACTAACTGCTAAATTTTAATATACTTCCATGCAAGCAAGCATTCTGACGCTCCACTCGCTTCGCTCGCTCCGCTATCCATGGTCATAAAACAAACCTAACCTAACCTACAGTTTTCGGTGTTTAGCCTAACCTACTAACTGCTAAATTTTAATATACTTCCATGCAAGCAAGCATTCTGACGCTCCGCTCGCTCCGCTATCCATGGTCATAAAACAAACCTAACCTAACCTACAGTTTTCGGTGTTTAGCCTAACTAACTGCTAAATTTGCCTAATTTCGTTTTGCCTAATTTTCAGCTATGTCTAATCAATGCATAATAAAAATCGATAAGGTAAATATTATGATAATTCAGAATTAAACAAAAACTTTTAAGTTAAAACGTTATTCGGCTATGTAATGATTAGTTAAAATAAGAATCGACAAAGTGAGTTTTAGATAAAATAATATTCGACGAAACAAGAGTTATGAAAATGATCATTTAGGCAAAACGAGTTTCGACAAAATAATAATTATGAGAAATGATATTATACATAATGACTTTAGATAAAATGTTCATTATGGTAAAAGTTGTTAGACAAACTGAAATTAGACAAAAAAAAATTAGACAAATCAAGGGAATACCTCTTTTACTATGGGCCCAACCACAAAATAGCAAAAAGGACAGCTTATTTAAGAGTTAATTGATAGCTCATAACCCGCAATGTATGGAGCAGCAGATGTTTTCTGCGATTTCATCGTTGGTCCTATAGTAAAAGTTGCCAAGTGTGACCCTCCCTATCACCCTCTGGCACTCCCATTCACTACAATAAATAAATAAATATCGGACAACCTCACACAAATCGATCTAGTCCCGAATTAAGGTTAAGAAGGCTTGTGTTATGGGTACTAGACGACGATATACGTACTTATATAGATAAATATATACTTAAATACATAGAACAACCATGACCCAAGCACAAATATTCGAGTTCATCACACAAATATTTGCCCTGGCCAGGATTCGAACCCGGGACCTCCGGCTCAGTAAGCAAGTGTCTAGAAACTGCGCCAAAAAACACCCTGTATACCGCGCCCGCGCCCTGGACCAGAGCCTTGCGTACGCTCAACCTGATTGCCACTAGAATTGATGTTTTCCATTGTTCACATAATGAACTCACACAGATAACTTAATTTGTTTTATGTTATTGCTCGTAATATAATAATTGTAATTAATTATCTTATAATATTTTTATGAGTTGCTACTCTATCGCATTGGGAAACTGTCATGATAGATGTAATGTTGATGTAAATAAAAAAATATATATATATTGCCGCACTTTAGTAGACGCTGCTTAATTCATCTTTTATATATGTACGAAGCCAATGATGATATTTATATAATATGTCAGTCCTAAACTAAATCACGTATACACACTATTACACAAGTAACTTCATTAAATGGTGTACTAGCAGTTATAACCCAATTTACATGACGTAATCTCGTTTCAGTACTGCAACTTAGTTAGCGTTGCGCTGTAAAAGGCACTTTGACACGCATAACTAAACGACTGATTCAATATAGGCGACTTGAAGTTTCAATCAAGTCCCTTTTTTAAATTCCGTAATGCTGAAATAAATAAATATTTAGGGACTGTCTTACACAAATCGACATAGACCCAAACTAAGCAAAGCTTGTATTGTCAGTACTAGACGAAAATGTACATAATATAATTATAAAGACATATAAATAATATCCATAACCCAGGAACAAATATTCGAGTTCATCAAACAAATATTTGCCCTGGCCGGGATTCAATCAGAAGTATTCCCGTGGGAAGAGGTATGTCAATAAATAATTCATATTTAAATTTCTAAAACCACAACACCACCACCGCCGTAATAGGGTATTCCGAGAAATTATACGCTCAAAGGTTAATAATGGAATCAGGCCACATTATGAAGTGCGCTCGTGATAAGCTCTTAAGTTCGTAATTTATTGCTCTCGCAGGAACTTGGCAAACGAACTTATTGAAACCATGCTCTAGGGCACAAGTTACGCTATCTGTAACGCCGGTGACTGATATCAGCAGAAAATTATCAGTTAACCATTTTAAACTACGGGATATATTATGACTCTATTACTTTGCAGGAAAGAACCTCACCAAATATCACCAGGGGGGAGAGGGGGGTCAAAAAGTAGCCGAAAAAACCTCGCGTGATTTGTGCACAAGCCCTAGCCGGAGTCATATCTTGTTTTCTTAATACCACGGTATGATTCCACTCACCAACTCTACTGCCACACGTGCAAAACAAAATTCTGCCTAGCTAGCCATATCAGAGCCCACAATAAGTGAAGTCCATAGTGCTTGCGTCATGAGAATGTAGGAACTTTGCTATATTCAATCCTTCAATAAGATTACAAAATATAAAGCAAATTCCGATGTAGGTATTAGATAATTAGTATACCTAGTAGTGATCGTAGGTATATTATTAATATATTTCTAAATACCGGCAAAAAAGTTAAACAAGGGACATTTGAAAAAGGAGGAAAGGTTTCATATTTTTTGAATATTTATGTGTAGACACTACAACGTGCTATATTTCAAATTTCCTTAATTTTTCCAGATCATTACCTTATTTTCTTTCTAGTCTTGTCAAATGTGGCCTGAACACTGTAAGGTAGTCAATAATTACTTACCTATTATCAATCACCCTGCTTTCTTACTAGCCTTCCCTAATTTGTTAGCGTCATATAGTTTCACGATAAACACTAACGCTACGAAGTACATATTTTTGCGTTATTCCAACCTTATGTTGACTTCAGTCCTTGCCATACGTTTCAATATACTGAACACACACGACAACCAGCGGTTTATAAAACAAACAACGGTCCTTACTGACCTTATTATCATGAAATCTAGCAGTAAATGGCTTTATAAGTTATCAAATGCTTAAGGGACAAAGCCTCAAGCTAAAATCACGAGTATTAAACTGGGGGCAGTGGACGGGAAAATCTCACTTAGCGCCACTTAGAAACTTTAGTAAAATAGTCTCCTAACAAGGTTTTTTTTATTCTTATTTATAGCGTAGATTAAGATTCCTTATCCGTACAAAAATGCTGATGGTTTTAGACATTTTTCTTAATGTTAAAACATGTTTCTCAACATATTATCAATGTTACTACATAGAACAAGGCCATTGCGATTTATTGGTATACATTCGAAACCTACAGTTTGAATTTTTCATTGATAATTTCGGTTTCAAAAACTACTCGGAATTAAGAAGACGGAAGACTGTTTTTTTCTTCAAACATGTTTTCGACTGTACGCAATGAAAGCATGAAATAGCTATGTTACTATCTAGAACTCAGAGAAAAGTATTGTGCTTTTCAAAAAGTTGGTTGAAATTATCAATATATTTGAAAAAAATATGAATGCCATTATATGAAAAATATTAATTCAAAAAGGAATAAGGCCTCTTAATTGCTTCAATTGTTACCGCATCTGCCTGTTTGACTATCTGTATGTTCCAGTTATGTACGATGATTTCAAAAACTACTTGACGGATATCCAAGTTTTCATCTATCAATAGAATGATTCTTGTGGAATCTACATGTCTCTTGCTCAGTTGGAAGAGCACTGTTCCGGTTAAACGGAGGTCGTGTGTTCGAGCCACAATTAAACCGCAGTGGATCGCGTAAAATTATGGCACCTTATAGATCCTTTGTGTCTCTATTATTATGATGATAATTTTTGAAGAAGTTACAAAAAATCTTGCCGAGATCAGAGGCAGAAAACATCTTCAATGGAAATACATTTTTGAAATCTACTTAGTGCCCAGAACACAATGCTTTCTTTATCCTCTCTGTGTCACTCAACATCGGACGAGTATCTCGAGAGCGATCAATTTATTGTAGGCTTCATCACTCGAGAGGTTCGTCAACCGAACGAATTTGATGTGAACACCTCGCATAGGTACTCACTTCATCCCACTTCTGAACTCTCTGCACTGAGCGTATTTTTTTAACTTTAATTAGTATAACTTTTATTAACAAATTAATAATTAAGAGGCCTTATTCCTTTTAAAATTTCTATGTTTCATATTATGACAAATAATTGATAATTGCCACCGACTTTTTGAAGTGAATAATACTTTTCCCTGAGTTCTAGATAGTAACAAAGCTATTTCACGCTTTTATTGCGTGCTGTCGAAAATAAGTTGAAAAAAACAGTCTTCCGTGTGAATTTTGTCAATTTTGGGTAGATTTTGAAACAAAAATTATCAATGAAAAATTCAAACTGTAGGTTTCATATATATACCAATAAATTGCAATGGGTCCGTGCTAAGTAGTAACATTGATAATATGTTAAGAAACATGTTTGTTCATAGAGAAAATGTCTCCAACAGCATTTTTGAACGGACAAGGAGCCTTAAATATTATGTAATGCTTCATAATTTTGTCTATTACTTCCACGAAAAACATTTAATTAAAGTTGGCTATTTCCACGACTCCGCAATGTTTAAAAGGGCAGAGTAAATATCCCGAGATAAGTCCTTAAGTAGCGTCTTCCAGCCGCTTACCGCTTGACAAAAGTGGGGTTTTAAATAGATGCCTCGGGAACCTCATTTAATCCGCTTTCAGGTTGTTGAACTTATTTTATTTTCGGAAAACATTTTTTTCATTTTGGTAAGAGGATTTTTAAGTCGTTTTATATAGTAAGATTTATTGAGAAAAGTTTATCCTACAAAAGAAGGATTTGATTTATATTTAAATAGAGGTACACCATGGAGGAGGACACTGAAAAAAAAACCTTTTTAGGGTTGCGTGCCCAAAGGGTAAAAAACAGGACCCTATTACTAAGACTCCGCTGTCCGTCCGTCTGTCCGTTTGTCTGTCCGCCTGCCAGGCCGTATCTCATGAACCGTGTCGCTAGACAGTTTAAATTTTTTACAGGTGATGCATTTTCGTTGCCGCTAAAAAAACGAATACTAAAAAACTGAATAAAATAAATATTTAAGGGGGCTCCCATACAACAAGCGTGATCGGCTGCGTTAACTTTGCACCTCATTTGTATCCGGTGCCATGCATACTAGGTACAAACTTAACTTTACCAGCCAGTTAAGATGGGATAAGTGTTTGTGCGGAACCCTCGGTGCGCTACTCCGAGTCGCACTTGGCCGCTGCTTTTTAGCTTTAATTAATGCTGAATACGGCTTCATAATTTTGTCTATTACTTCCACGAAAAACATTTAATTAAAGTTGGCTATTTCCCCGACTCCGCAATGTTTAAAAGGGCAGAGTAAATATCCCGAGATAAGTCTTTAAGTAGCGTCTTCCAGCCGCTTACCGCTTGACAAAAAGTGGGTAGGTTTTAAATAGATGCCTCGGGAACCTCATTTAATCCACTTTCAGGGGGTGTGTAATGTTTTGCATAACAACGAAATGCGAATTTTCATTTTGCATAAAACGAATTGCATAATTTCAACCTGCATAAGTGATCATATAGCATAAAAACAAAATGCATACAAACGAATTACATAATTTCGAAAATTATAACAGTTTAATTGCATAATAATGTATTTGCATAATAGACAAATAGCATAATAGTCACTTTGTATACGATACCATTCATATCATACTTTTTTCATAAAAACTTAAAGCATAAATGTTGTCCAAATAAATATATACAAAAATATAATATTTTTTTCTTATTCATTCTTCTCCATTGCCGAGCCACATTAGGAGAAGTTACCTTTTAAGGGTCATAAAAAAACCCTAACCTAACCTATCTCTGGGAGCAGTTTCGTTTTTAGGGTCATAAAAAAAAAATAACCCTAACCTACCTATCTCTTGAAGCAGTTTCGTTTTTAAGGTCATAAAAAAAAATAACCCTAACCTACCTATCTTTTGGAGCAGTTTCGTTTTTAGGGTAAAAAAACATAACAATATTTAAGTAGGTACTCAACAACTTTTTATTCTTTTTTTTTAGGACTTATTTGATATGATATTTATGCAACTTGATAATTATTTTAGGTGTTTTTATGAGTTTTAATAAATATTCTGAATGTATGTTATACCAAGTGACATTATGACTTATGAACATTATAACTAATGTTATTATGATTATTAATGGTTATGATGTTTAAATATTATGGTTGACAAAATTATGAATTTTGTTTTTAAGCAATGTGTTTATTATTCATTTTGAAAGTAGTTAAATGAAAATATGCTAAAAGTTTATATGCAACTTGAACCGCACCCACTTTCAGGTTGTTGTTTTTGTTGAACTTATTTTATTTTCGGTTTTTTTTTTTTTTCATTTTGGTAAGAGGATTTTTAAGTCGTTTTATATAGTAAGATTGAGAAAAGTTTATCCTAATAAAGACGGATTTGATTTATACATTTGATTTGATAAAAAGAGGTACACCATGGAGGAGGACACTGAAAAAAATATCATCCCTTTTTTAGGGTTGCGTACCCAACGGGTAAAAAACGGGACCCTATTACTCCCCTGTCCGTCTGTCATGTCGTCGTGTATGTCTGCCACCAGGCTGTATCTCATGAACCGTGATACCTAAACAGTTGAAAGTGTTACAGATGATGTATTTCTATTACCGCTATAACAACAAATACTAAAAACAGAATAAAATAAATATTTAAGTGGAACTCCCATACAAAAAACGTGATTTTTTGGCGCTTCTTTATTTGATGTTATCAAAATCTGTCCAGTATTTTTTCCGTGACGAGGTCACAACAATAACCAATATTGATGTTCCCTTGACTGCACTATTTATTAGAATCTCTATGGCTTTAAATAAATAATTAAAATGTTGTATTACCGTCCCTACGTCTTTCGAGAGACTCGTGTACTCGTATATTTGCTAACTGTACAGAAACGTGTAAAAACGAACACTAATTAATAACACGTAGGTCAAGGTTCTATGGGCTGCACAAAATTCTAATTCTGCAGCTCACTATACTGTAGTTATAAAGAACTATTTTACGATTTTGGTTTAAATTAAGATTCTGTCACTCTCAGGTGAACGAAATAATAAAATATTGCATAATTTCTCTGCGACTCCACCGAACAAACATCTATTTATTGTATTTCGCTCTTAAATATATTTTGAATTAATATATTTAGGACCCATACAATACTTACAGGTAATCGACTTCACGTAATAGTTTCAATACAATACCCCGTCAATAGAAATAGCGAATAATATACAATAAATATTGAGAAGCCGACTCTTCCAATAATACTCGTAAATAAGAAGGTCGCTGATAATTTTAGAGGAAATTACGTTTTCTGAAAGACAGACAAACTAACGAAGGCATTTATAACAATGCTTTTAAGTTTGACTTCTGGCGTGGGTTATTTAGGTTTAATTTTGACCATAACTAAAACAAAATTAAAATTCTTGATAAAGCTAGGGCGCCAATGCGAGTGCGCTTTGAGATATCTCCAAAAAAGCAAGGTCTCAGGTAAATTGCCTTTAACTGACATTTTAAAGCGAGATTTGCGATTAATTGCAAGATGTATAAATAAGTGACATTTCACGTTACTACCCGGTCAGGTAAAGTTTGCGCTGATATGTACGGCGTCGCATATAAATGAAGCGCAAACTTAACGCATCAAAAAGTTGGCGAAGTGGCGATATAATAGGTATAATTATGAAATGGCTTTAATTATAACAAAATTGGTTTACTTGTGTACCTAACGAAAATTACCCATAGATATATAAGATATATTAACCCAATATGTTGTAATATGCGGTAAAAATACTATATTTCCAACAAAAACTCTTTCACATGAAATTTTAACTCAAAATTGAATTTTCTGCGCTAGGGAGGGAAAAAATCTTTAATAAAATGCATTGGCTCTACGCGCTCTACTCGATTGGTTCTGATGAAATTGAATCTTGGAACATCATTCTATATTTTGCTTCAACCGAGAATAATGTCATTATAACCCTTCTGATGTTTTATAACAGACTTAAAGTATGACTTCATTGAATTGAATTCTGTGCTATATTAATGAATTTAAGGATTGTAAAAACTTACTTTTAACATTTGGTTTAGTCAGTCTGTCAAGCGCGCCATCACAAACATTGACAAGTTCGAATGTAGATACTAATAAAATAAAAATACAAAATAAATATTAAGGGACAATCTTACACAAATCGACCTAGTCCCAAACTAAGCAAAGCTTATACTATGGGTACTAGATGACGATATACTTACTTCGCCTGGCCACAACCCTAAAATCACTAAAATTTCTGTCAATGCTCTTTAAAACCTCGTATCTAGTTCGGAAATTGATATTGATATACGAGCTGTTTTAAGTAGGTATTTATTGTTACTTAATGAGTTTTGGTTGTCTACAAACGAAATAATACAACAACATCCATAACCCGGGAACAAATATTCCAGTTCATCACACAAATATTTGCCCTGACCGGGATTCGAACCCAGGACCGCCGGCTCAGTAGCCAGCTCACTATAAACTACGCCAACTGCGTCGTACTTATACTTGTCGATATTTTCGGGGCAGATGCCATTACCTTATATTATTCTACCCATGTATGGAACGGTTGTACCATTTTTAAAACACTATTTCCAAAAAAATTCAAATTGCTTTGTCTTATTGATATTTTGCGTCGGCAATAGGTTTGTAAATATCTATTTTTTCGTTGAAGATAATATAATTCTCCCATTTTTGTGTTTTAAGTGGATGTATAAGATCAACTACTAATTAAGACTCAGGAATGTCAAAGTTGGGCAACAATCAACATCGTTTGATACACGTCCGATTATATCATTTTCACTGACCCGACTGCCGAGTTTTAACTGGCGATACGGAATCGCATATCTATCTGTTTCCAATTATTGTAAAGCTATTGTGTTTACATTGTGCTTAATATCTGTATCAATTTCATAACCCATATTTTTTTTCTTTCAGATAAATCGAAGCACCACTGGTACCGTTTCCAAGGTAACGCTTTGTACAGCTTCGTCAAATTCCATTGTATATCATTTGAACGTAACCTTGCCCCATCGGTTATAATGCCAAGTGTCCGATAGAAGTGTTCTTTCAAAACTTGAATTGCCGCCGTGCATTGTGTCTGAGAGCTGTTTCGTGTCCAATGAGCCTTAGTTCCCCCAGTATACTTAGATCCCTCACCCTCCCCTTTTGTAATACAACACAAGGGGAGCCAGAGGGCGAGGGAAAGGCTGAGGGGGTCTTGTTTTTCTGGACGCATCAGTGTTTGTCGCTAACCTAGAGTTTTGTACGGTCGAAGGATCCTTTTGATGTCGTCTTCGACACTGTTAAGCGTGGTCATTTGAAAGCGAAATTATGGTGTGTTATTATTATTTGTTGGTACATAACATTCGTATACTTGAACTTGATAGAAAAACATGTTGAACATGCTAATAGTTTATAAACAAATTGTCTGCTTAAGGCCCACATACACTGAAAAAAAAAAGAATTGTTAACAGTAACCCAAATTTTAGCTGCTAGTTTGGATACATCAATCGGTGGACTGACAAACTGAGGGCTACTAGTAATCAAAATAAGTTTTCTAAAATTAGCATAGTTTTAGTTACTACGTATACTAAGCACAATTTGGCTATTTCTCAAGTAGTACTAGTTATTTTTCTTTTCAGTGTAGCAGCAGTTACACTAATAACAAAATTATTCAAATAGTTCATGACACTAACTTTTAAATTTAAAAGATATATAACATTCACACACAAGTTAAAGTTAAGCAATGTTATTTTTTATAGTGCGTAGTCCGGTATAGATTACAGTCGAGTTCATTAACATTTACACACTTACGAGAACAAAAATATCTGAACACGACCCTATTGTCAGGAGCATAAAATCGTGTTCAGATATTTTTGTTCTCGTAAGTGTGTAGATTTAAATGAACTCGACTGTACTTATAAGCATCCATACCTCCAACGGCGCATCAAATAAATGTAAATATATAAATAAAACATTTCCAATTCCATTGAAATGAAAAACATAAATGTAATCAAACCAACGGGCTTGAAAAAGCTCCAAGGCAAAAAGTGGCGGGAGGAGCGGAAGATTCTTTATTATGTACGGTCAGCAGCATAAATTGCTACGCACGCCAGATGCTCAAAATGATATGATAAGTGCCGCACGGTGTCCTTACACGTCGAACGTTACACATATTAGTTAAGTGACATATTGTATTAAAACATTTCGCTCAATCTGGTGCGTATAATCGATAACTTCCAGAAGGTAATAAGTAATTATAGTTACTTTGGCGTTTACGACCTTTTTATAGAGATTGAAATTTTTCTCCTAATTAAAGCTTCGTCTATTGTGAAGGATGGGCAACTACGGAACCCTACACTGAGCGTGGCCCGACATGCTCTTGGCCGGTTTTTTTTTAATTTGCTAACGAACGGTCATCACAAAGACAACGATAACAATATATTAAGAGCCCACCCATGCAAAATTCGTCAGGTGAGTGATCCTAGATCTCAACATCCATAATAGTGATTAAAAATCTGTCCCTTGAAAATAAGAAACTTAAACAGTTTTTCTTCAATCTTGTCAACGTGAAAACACGATTGGTAATAATGCCTGATACTTTTATCTCTCAAACATGACCCTTTTTAGGGTTCCCTCTAGTCAACTAGGAACCCTTATAGTTTCGCCATGTCCGTCTGTCCGTCTGTCCGTCCGTCCGCGGCTTAGCTCCGTGATTATTAAGTACTAAAAATCTGAAATTTGATGTGAGTATGTGTATGTATCACGCCGACAAAACGGTAAAATAAAAACTAAAAAAAAATTTTTTTTTCGGGTAGGTACCTCTCGAGCACCTAAAGTGAGGGTGAATTTTTTTTTTCGTTCAACCCTTGGGTGTCGTTGAATAGGTCTGTTAAAAATAATAGGGGTCTTTAAACATTACTTTTTGATAGTCAAGTTTTGTAAATATTCGCTCCGAAAATAAAAAAAATAGTACTTAGTCTAACTTTTCAACCACGGGTCAAAAAAATATGGAATAATTCATGAAAATGAGGCCTTATAAGTACTTTCAATGAAAACTATATTGATCAAAATCGGTCCATCCGTTTTTGAGTTATCGCAAAATTTCATAATTTTCTTTAAAAGGACGTAAGTTGACTTCCAGAAGGTAATAAGTAATTACAGTTACTTTGGCATTCACGACCTTTTTGTAGAACTTGAAATCTTTCTCGTACTTAAACCTCTTGTGAAGGATGAAGCAACTACGGAACCCTACACTGAGCGTGGCCCGACATGCTCTTGGCCGGTTTTTTTTAGATATTTTCGGTTGGATCTTCAAAACCCTTCCGTTTTTAACAATGTTTTTTAGCTTAATAGATGCACAATTTTATTGTAAGTTCTCAAAACCTGTAAAACTATTTTCAATATAAAATGCACACGTTTATGACACAACTCAAACAACATTATTTCCGCGCTTCCGAGCACGCACTTCCATCTCGCTCACGTGAGAGAGAGAGCTAGCCAACGCTTTGGCGCCGTAAATTGGGAGGGCCCAAGTCGCGTCCCTATTATTTTTTTCAAAATTTTATAATCATACAGATTCTAGCCAAAATATATAAAGAGAATACTAATACAACATCAAAATCGAAATGACTGCCTTTCTGCCTCAATGGAGGCACAGCACAAGCTCGGCACTTCAAATACCCGATGTATTCCCAATAATCATGAAAATCCAAACACACATCAAAGTTATCTGCTTATTCGCCGAAATAACAGCCCTTACGATACTCCAATAATATTTGTGTATTTCTCATAGCTTTCCGCAACAACGCACATAAAAGGAAAAAGAGATAGATACTGATGTCCTCTGTCTGTCATTGTCAGCAAAAGCATAAAAGTAGTATAGCGTCAAATCGGAAATTCCATGTTTTTTCATTGGTATTCGTGAAAGATAAAAGTGAAATAAAGATAGATTTGTTTTATCTATTATTGCAGAGCAGTAATGTCTGCTAAAGTAAACCAAAATGATTATATTGAAGCGAATAATTCAATAATTGTATGCTTTGAGCGGAATTTGAACGCACAAACGGCTTTCCGGACCAGACGGGTGAACTATCAATTGTTCTATCAAAGCCTTGTACTTTATATTATCATCCACACTATAAAAAAATCCTTAGGGCTTTTTTATGGCTGTATACAAGTAAGTTCCTTTGACGTGAAGCATTTGCTATGCAGACCCTAATGTTCTTTTTTTTAAATTACTTTTCCACCCTAGGGTCGAAATGGGTCACTTTCAACCCGCTTTATGGATATAATATGACCAACTTTTAGAAAATGAGAATAGAAAAATGTTATTTGACAGTTACATTTTCAAATAGGTTTGTTACTTCTTTACGCAAAAAAGTCTTAATAGGTTTGCTTGACATCTGAAACAAATATCGTTTAAATACATAGCTTAACACAATAGTCTAGTTTTATAACAAAAAAACATACTTACTTAGGACACGACACTATATTGCTTAGCTAGCGAACTGCCGCGGGCGAAAGCTAGTTTGAAATAAAGAACACTACAGCACTAAATAACACTAAAGAATAAAAAAAACGCTACAGTTGTGCTACAGTCATATAGGTACATCATTTGTTAGAACATTTCAAATTATGAAAAGAGCATAGCTAAAGTAGACAGAATAATAAAAATGGCGAGATCACGGAGCTACATATATCAATTAAGTCCACAAAATGCGAATACATAACTTGTTTATCCGTCCAAACACATCGTTATCCTAAAAAACTGACATCAAACATGCTTAGATAAAATGTAGCCAAAATTCAGCCAGCATTAATAATACAGAGGCAGTCTCATGGCATTTTCTTTACGCAAAGGCAATATTGCCGGATCATCAAACTTTCATGAGAGTCCTCTACGGCGCTGCTTCAAGTATTGTTTTTTCGGTGAGTAATGCTGAATCAGACGCTTGAGACCCGCTGAAGTATCTGAGAAAGGACTTTTTTGCCTTCGAGCTATATATATGTGCGATATTCTAATTTGAGACTAAAAAGGCGAGGCTTTTTAATAAGGGTTTTTCTTTGGTCAGCGGAATTGTCCGTTTAAAAATGCTGTAGGGCCTGTGGAGGTTCATTAGTGTAGATACAAAGTTTGTTGGGTTTTATGGACAATGTTTAATTAGGCTTTTTATTAGCAACATTTCATGAGAATCGATTGAGAATTGCGACCTGTAGGTGAGAACAGACGGAAATCCGGACATCGGGAAATACGAAAAAATTTAAAGCCAAGCTGAATGGCAGACGCTTCGCACGCTCAGTCAAAAAAAAAACGTGGTTAAGGAATTCAATCAAACACTCAGTCAATCAATTTTATTTATTTTCAGGCAACTTTGACCCTTAAAAGTAGCATACATATCAAATAGAACAATAATATAAAATAAACGTAATCACGTTAGTTCGGCGACGTGCGACGTAACTTCTGGGTAGGGTAACCGTCCGCAAAATCGCCGGAACACGACACCTTTCGGCCGGAATTCCTCCTGCAAAATGAAATACCAATTATGCCTAGTCATAGTATATCTATCAGCCAAGGATGGTCACTTCTGAACATAGGCCCCATAGCTCGCCAAAAGGTGTGATCCTGTGCAAACCGTAACCGTAGTAACTCCCTGCGACTCTAACAAGGTCAACCGTCCATCTAGACATGGCCTTCTGACGCTGCGCTTTCCACGTGGTCGCCATTCCAGGACTTTGCTGCCCCAACGTTCTCCAGGCTACATGGTCCACCATTTTTTCATCCGTGCAATCCTGTGCGTTAAATCGGTTGGTTCTTCTCCGAATATCCTCATTACAGAAACAGTAACTTAAGACAAATAAGCAGACAAGAGCTTACATGTTGTACGCGTATAAAATACCTGTTAAATTCTTTTTGAGCGTCCGTCATCGAAGGCTCCCCCGAGCGTTAGTTTACGGGGAAATTCCTTTCTTTTCCTTTTATTTTGTTTGCCTCCCTCCCAGGGAATACCGCAAGAATTCGGCGCGTTGGATGTTAGCAGACTTTTATTTTGTAAACCCCATAGGTGAGGAGTTTGTTGAAGTTTCAGCGGATTCGTTGGAGTTTTGTGCATGTAAACATCAAAATAATTGGTTACAATATAAGGGGCTAAATTCATCGTTACGTTATATCACAAGACCAAAAAGGTTGGATGAAATTAAAGCGTAGTTAGACACACAAAACGAGAAAAAAAGGTATCCGAAGAAGTTCCGTTGTGCGAACGGGATAAGAGCAAGATAATGATGATGATGATGATGATGATGATGATGATAATGATGATGATGATGATGATCATGAAGCCCCACGATATACGCTCCATTTAGCAACATCTTATTTATCAGTAACATACGCTTTGGCCGAGCGAGCAAAGCATCCCCGTTTCAGCTTGATCCGAAATCCTTTCGAATGTTGAATTCGTATATCCGCTTTCCGATTGTTCTCGCCTAAAGTTCTCATTTCTCAATCAACTCTCATAAAATTTTGTGAGTGTGTTTGATATAGAGGTATAAATATATATTTTTTTGACGATTCGGTACTTAATTTTTTTACAACACGGTGGAGAATTGGAAGTTATAAACCTAAAAAATTTCAAACTTCTGCAATTTCGAAATAAACTCGTGAGTTCTACAGCTCGCAGCCACTAATTATTTTTAAATGCAAAAGCTATTAAAAGTCTCAATATTGACTTGATTCGTGCTTTAGACGATTGTGCTCGAATAAACACATTGCATTTTTCTTCTTTCAGCACATGACCAACGAAAAAACTCTTAAGTAATAACAGAATCAAAGTTCATATTTTTCAAAGCAATATCAATATTAACTTTCCCCACAGTCAGTGTTGATGGTCTTATTGAATGCCGGCGAAGGACAAACGAAAAATGAATCGCCTACAAATTTAATATCCTGAGGGGATGCCGCTGTTTGAACAGGAAATCACTGTCCTTTTGGCATTGTCCCTGTAAACTTGTTTGGAAATATAAAACAATAGGTGCGAGGGCAAGGGACCACAATATCCGTTTGTTTATTTTAGGGTCGCCTAAAGTCAATATAAATTACAAACAACATTGATCGCAAAGAAAAGGGTATGAGACATATTTTGATTTAGCAATCAAGTAAAAAGTATTTTTCTCAAACATGCAATAAAATTTCGTCATAACGTGCGTTATATCACGTTTCGGGTGGGACAACTCGAGAAAACTGTAAACGAATTTTATATAAAATTGAAGTCCTAAGCCGGAAAGACTTTTTTAAACACGGCGTCTGTGTTCATGATCAGGCTATTAAACAGCTGGTTAATTAGGGTTCCATACCCAAACGGTAAAAACGGGACCCTATTACTGAGATTTCGCTGTCCGTCCGTCCGTCCGTCCGTCTGTCACCAGGCTGTATCTCAAGAACGGTGATAGCTACACAGTTGAAATTTTCACAAATGATGTCTATTGCCGCTATAACAACAAATACTAAAAATAAAATAAAATAAATATTTAAGGGGGGCTCCCATACAACAAACTTGTTATAGATTATGGTACGGAACCCTTCATGAGCGAGTCGGACTCGCACTTGCCCAATTTCTTTTTTATTTCATTGCATATGTTCGAGAAAAGCACTATACACGCCTAGCCGTGAAAAAGGGAACCCGTTCTTTCCTGACGTCTGCAGTAATATATGTACCATTGTGTCTGATGTATGATGTGCATCCTACCTATGCGTCAATATTTATTTGCTATGCAGGGCCGCAAAGTTGTTATTTGGCGCGAGTGTAGAAATTGAAAGCTGAGCGACTGAACCATGAGCGAAGCAAATATTCAATCTTAGATACCTAAGGATAAAACAATAGAATAGACACAATCGTATGTCAAGTTTAACTCGGCAAGTCAAACCGAAACGGCAAACTTGGATCTGACATGCTCCTGAGAAACCGAAATATTCGCAAGTAAAGTGTGGATTGAATGACATTTTCACGTACCGCTCGCATGATTTAATTTCCGTTACATATTTTATTTTATTCTGCGTGCCGCGAGCACTGCGTAACTCGAAGCGGATACGGGTGTTATGTGTTTGAGAAATACATTTCCAATACACGTGCAAGAATAAATGAAGAGGCATTGGCTGGAAAGTACGGTGAATGTCAATTCAGAAAGTACCCATTTAAAATAAATAAATAAATAAAATAAATAAATAAATATTAAGGGACAATCATACACAAATCGACCTAGTCCCAAACTAAGCAAAGCTTGTACTATGGGTACTAGACGACGATATACATAATATATAAATACATATATAGATAACATCCATGACCCAAGAACAAATATTTTGCACAAATATTTGCCCCGGCCGGGATTCGAACCCGGGACCGTCGACTCAGTAGGCAGGTGTCTACCAACCGAGCCAAACGCGTCGTCACATTTTGAATAAATTGGAAGTTAATAGAGCAATAGAATACGTTGCGTAAAGGTTTGAATTCGAGATTATAAAAAAAGATATACAAATATTAGTGTCCCGTTTTAGTAATAATTATAGTAAAGAGAAATCAGTAAAAGCCCTTACATACCTACATAAAGTTTTTACTACACCTGTTTAAATCATTTCAGCATGCATTTCTTTATTAGCAGCGTATAATATAATCAGATATTATTTAAAAATTAATCTTCTTCTTCCGTTGGCGCTACAACCCTTTGTGGGTCTTGGCCTCCTCCACGATCTTCCTCCAGTTGTCACGATGCCTGGCCACCTTCTTCCAGCTGGTAAACTTCCCCATCTTCCTGAGATCTTCTTCCACACAATCGCTCCAACGTTTTCTAGGCCTGCCTCTCGGTCTCTTCTGTTGCGGCGTCCACCTTGTCATTATCTTAGCGGCTCTAGTGTCCGGCATTCTTTTAAGGTGACCCGCCCACCTCAGTCGCTGCGACTTACAGAACCTGACGATGTTCTCGTGCCCAATGAGTGCATCTAGCTCATGGTTCATACGTTGCCGATATGTGCCGTCACGCTCTTTCACGGGACCGTAGATTTTTCTAAGAACCCTCCTTTCGAACACGGCAAGTTTCAGTTCGTCTCTCTGGGTTAAGGTCCACGTTTCGCAGGCGTAAGTCACAACAGGCCTGATGATGGTGTGATAGATGGTGAGTTTCGATCTTATGCTAAGCAGCTTAGAATCTAAGAGTTTGGCACACGCATAAAAAGATTTGTGCCCAGCGACTATCCTTGCCCTTATCTCTTCGTCAGATCTGTTCTGGGAGGTAATCATCGATCCTAGATACTTGAAGCTGCTCACGCCGTTTATGGTTTGATTGCCGACCTCAATGTTTTGTGGCCGTCCAGGCTGCCTGGCTGTCGCAAGGTACTCAGTCTTAGATGTATTTACGCGCAATCCAAAAATTTATATTTTAAAAATTAATAACTAACAGAATTATGGTGCGTGGTGAAAATTTGGTTTAATTATTATTCAAATATTATTTCGGTATTTCTACTCGTTGCAGGGCCGGATTAACGAAACTGCGTACTCAAAAAAAATTAGGAACTTTCCAGAACTATTCATATAATATTTCTTCCCGATAGTATTCGTTATTTGGAATAAACGAATAGCTTATTTTTATCATATTTTTTTTTATGTATCACTTTTAAATCCTCAATGTGTCATCTGCTCACATCTCGTAAATACCATTCGAGCCATTCGAAATACCGAGATCCCGCATCATTATCCAGTCCCGCGAGGAGTGGGATCTGCGGGGTTTGCGGGATTAAAGGGATATGTTTGACGATATTGAGGTGCGGATCACAAATATGAAACAATATCTTGGGGCTTTTCCACATATCAACCAAATGACACTGAACACGAAAAGGTTAGCCATTGAGCCATTGAGCGGCTTACCAAAAGGACGCGTTGACAAGTAACTTAAGAATTGATACAAAGTTCAAAGCACAAAGAAAAAATTAAATGCGTAGCCTGGCGGCAGAGACCGGGAATCGAACTTGGGACCTCTGGATTACCGGTCCACGTGGTACAATATAAAAAATTGCGGTGTACCCACATTAAAATTAATGAGACATTACATGTATATACTATTATAAAATCACTCTCCTGAAGTTCATCAATGCCAATGCCAGACGTTTCATCGGGAACCTACCCCATCATGCCAACCCACTCATCCAAAACATAACAAACTATGAAGTACTGACAGCTCCCGATGAGGCGGGCACTGGCATTGATGCCACCCCGCTTATGACAACTCACCTGACCTAAGTGACTCGGAGGCCGCAGGGGAAGGCCTTAACGCATCAGCTGTCTTGCTCACACGGTATTGAAAGGAAAGTGACAGTATTTGTCTCACGAGAGAGTCGCGTGTCACAGCTATGCTAGACTTTATGAACTTTCTTATTGATGGAACTAATTACGCGTGTAGACAACGTTTTTGAGGATGTCATTCGACTCAATTTTTTATTGGGATTAAATGTCTACATGGGACTAACTACACTTAGACTGCTCTAAAAGTCGTCGGCTGACGTCATTATTTATTATGGGTACCAATATTATTTATATGGAAACAATGAGTAACTTGCCATTTTCACCGTGAAAAATGATTGTTTTGCTAAATTATGAGGATACTGAAAAAAAAATTGTTCAGGAGTAAAAAAAAAATATCTATGTAAAATAGTAAAAAAAAAACATAAAATTTGCGTACTTTTGAAGATATATACACTTTTTTTTCCTTCTTTGTTTCATTATACTGAGCTTATTGTATCCATTATAAAAACAGCTTTTTGTAGAATTTAAAATCAGTTGTTTTCCCTGTTCATGATGATTACATTTTATATTGTCTTACATAGATCGCTATATGTAGGTATTGTATTCCCCATAGCGCAAATTAGTTAACTGTAGCCATTTGTAAGGACAAAGATCTGATACCCGACATCAAAATATGTCAGCGGTCGACAGGCATTTTGTTCCCTTACAATATGTTACGTTACCCCCGGCCTGATTCCGGAGCACGATCCATCCCATGGGGATAGATAAGATAAATGAGCCTTTCTCATTTTGGTGCACAGTCGCGTCTGAGGATGTCAGTACCCTGGATGAAATATTATTTCTAAACATTAGAAATTAGGTACCACTACACCCGTAAAACTACTTATATAGTTTTTCATCCCTAAAAAACTGGCCAAGTGCTAGTCTGACTAACGCATTGAGGGTTCCGTACAAAACGGGTAAGTAATATAAGACATAAGAACTTATTCTATTATATTCATATTATATACGCTCATCAATTGTGTACATACTTATGCAATAGCTCGCTGTTAAATTTTAACACTTTACACGCCAATCACGAGAACCACTCGGTACGCATTTTTTCTCTAATTTGCCGGCCATTTTAATAACTGCCATGTCTAGCTCGCCAATGACGAGTACCACTCGTGACACTTTTTTTCTTAGAGTCGCGGATAACGAATAGAACTCGTGATCAGATTTCATACTATTTGTATTAAAATATCGAACACAGTTCGTGATCCGCTTAATAGCAACGTGTAGAAGAACGTTTAAGCTACCCGCACACATACAATTTATTAACGTGAGGCTTGGGGGAACGGCATGGCGATGCGTCGCCCGCGCTGCCTCGTCAGTGCGCTGCGCGGGCTACCTAACAAATCCATGTTAGAGTTTTTATTTTTAAACGAGTTCTTTTCAGCTACAGTTTTAAATTAAAATAAATATTATAAACACATTGTTTTATTTTTATCATTATAAAATACTAAAAGACCTCTTAAATAAAAAAGAAATTATTCCTGTATCTACGTTAATTATTATTAACCCCCGACGAAAAAAGAGGGGTGTTATAAGTTTAACATGTGTATCTGAGTATCTGTGTATCTGATTATAATATTGATTTTGATGTTATAGCAAAAGTTCATTATATCTTGTGAATGTTATTAATATGAAATTATATATAATGTAGTTATGTCTCGTGTTCCGTTCCAGGTTCCGTTTACGCCTGGTATGTAGGGTTGCCACCTGTACTATATTATATAGTATCGTACTATATTGCGGTCAATTGTACTATATATATATAATATAGTACGAAAAATACTATATTTTCATTGCTAACTCCGCTGCTGCACTTTTTTGTATAAACATCGACTAAATTGGAACGTACCCGTAGTGACGCGTTGTGAATTTTAGAACGTGTACTATTTTTTTTTCAAAATTTCCCAAAATTACTATATTTTGGCAAGGTTCTGAGAAAAATACTATATTTCTTCAAAAAAAAGGTGGCAACCCTACTGGTATGTATGGCGCCGGATACAAAGGAAGTGCCAAGTTAACGCAACCGATCACGTTTGTTGTATGGGAGCCCCACTCAAATATGTATCTTATTCTGTTGTTTGTATTTGTTGTTACAGCAGCAACAAAAATACATCATCTGTGAAAATTTCAACTGTCTAGCTGACACGGTTCATGAGATACAGCCTGGTATAAAAAAAACCGGCCAAGTTAGAGTTGGACTCGCGCACCGAGGGTTCCGTACAAACACTTTCCATCCCTAAGTGGTTAAGTTAAGTTTGCACCTGGTATGTATAGCGCCCCATATAAATTAGGTGCAAAGTTAGGTATTAAAATATAAAAAAAAAAAATACTTACTAGATCTCGTTCAAAACAATTTTCGTTGGTAGTTTTTATAGTAATGTACATCATATGTTTTTTTTTAGATTTTTAATTTTCTTATTTTAGAAGTTAGAGGGGGGGGGACCAACTTTTTCCACTTTGGAAGCGTTTGTCACGGGTCAACTATTCGGTTTAGAAAAAAAATATTTTACAAACCTCGATATCATTTTTGAAGACCTATCCATAGACACGTATGTGTTTGATGAAAAAAAAATTTGAGTTTCAGTTCTAAGTATGGGGAGCCCCCAATATTTATTATTATTTTTTTATTTTTGCATCAAAATCTTAATGCGGTTCACAGAATACACCTACCTACCAAGTTTCAACAGTATAGCTCTTATAGTTTCGGAAAAAAATGGCTGTGACATACGGACGGGCAGACGGACAGACAGACGGACAGACAGACATGACGAATCTATAAGGGTTCCGTTTTTGCCATTTGGCTACGGAACCCTAAAAATCCTGTTAAATTATAACCGACAAACAGACAGACAGAGGACAGTGGAGTTAGTAACAGAGTCCCGTTTTTACCCTTTGGGTACAGAACCCTGAACAATTCAAACGGATTATATCGCGTGTATTCATTATTTGAGGCTTCCTGACCTGACGGCAATTATTACAGTTAGGTGGGTCGTTCTTCTTTTTTACCTACACTAAATCGAAGGTTTTCCGTTTTTTGGGCTTTTGAACTATCGATAATTGAGGTTTCAGAGTAGAATTAAAAAAAAATGCATTTGTTTTATTATTAGGACTATTACCTAATTATAATTTATTTTACAGCCCATTCAGTTTTTTTATTGTGTTTTTTTTTTTATAGCGTGACAGAGTGGTCCTTTTAAGGGGAGACCGCGTTTTAGCTTACCACTCTGTCACGCCATTTTACGATATAATAAACAAACGTTTGAAAAAAAAATGCTGGTTAGAGAAACTGTCAGATTACATAATATTGATAGATAGAAAAATATGGATGATTTTTCGAATATTATAAAACCGAATATGATTACTCTGAGATGCCATAATAAGACGAAGGACGAACTATTGTAGGTAAAAAAGAAGAACGACCCAGGTACGGTTGTCAAAGGTTGACTGAGAAAAACGAAAACGTGTGGTAGTCGCGAGAACGCAAGAAAATATCAGTTCATATGACAAAGTTCAGCGGATGTGACTTGAAAAGAAAACAAACGCGCTGTCTTGAGAATCTTCTCTTTTATAAGAATTGCCTTGAGAATCTTCTCCTTTATAAGAATTGCCTTGAGAATCTTCTCATTTATAAGAAAAAGGAGTTCGTGGCCTATGATGGTTGCTTTTATCACGCGATAAATAAGCGACAAAGCATCCGTCACGTTTTGACAAGATGTGAGTGTGATGACAGATGCTTTGTCGCTTATTTATCACGTGATAAACGCAACCATCATTGGCCCTCAGAAAAGGTTACTAAATAAAATAATCCGCCATACAAAGTCACACAACAAGTGAGAAGTACACTTTAACCGCAAATATTTGAAATTTCCTTAGCAATTGCGGCTGTCAGCGCCTGTTTGCCATTTTAGCGGCTTGTCGTGTCGTGTCAAGCTCAATGTGTGGTATTTCGATTCTCGTGTATTCTGTACCTAACTCCCGCTGAATAGAAAATTAAACGAGCTGTGACTATTGCTTAAATTAGTATTTCCTTCGGTTTCCGCGATTGAAACACACTTAAATAAAATAATTTAAATGGATTTGAGTCTCCCCGACATAATTAATATACAGGGTGGAACGGATCGAGGGCTTTTTAAGCAAACAGGGAATTGTTCAGACTGAGAACTTCATTTTCTCTAACGAACTATGTTAAACATTAGTGTAAAAATCTGCACATATCAACCAGCATCTAGCATCTTTTGAACATTAATGCTTAAGTTAAAGACAGGTGTCATTTAAAATGTAAATAAATCCTTTGAATTAGTAGACTTGTCACTGATATTAAAATACTTTATTTTGTTGACCTTTTTTTATATCCAGCTTTACAATTATAACAGGTCGATTGTATATCACTCAAATGACAGTATCCTGTCAGCTCAGTCTTTAGAAATGTTCCACCCTGTATATTACAGCAACAACTTAAACGGATATAATCTGTTTAAGTTGTTTTATTTAAATGTTTTTCTTCTGATCGCGAATCGTTTAGAAACATGTCTAACGATATTCGACTCCTACAACGTGAGAATACCCGTTCCAGATGTATTTTAATTATAATAAAGTGATTTTTAACTTTTATTGAGTTAAAATTCTGCATGCACTCTAAAGAGGGGTTTACACGGGTCGATTTTAGCCGCGCGGCAAAAATCGTGCGGCTTTAGTCACCCGGGTAAACCTTAAAAGCCATCACGTCAGCGACAGTGCGGACCAATGACAGACTTTCACTTTTTTCGATCAAAATGGTACGCGATGACAATCGTAGTAGTACATACGCGTCGACGAATACGCGTGTGAAAGCAAGTGAAGGACTAAACTACGGGCTAAGTCCGATTGCATTATCTACAACCAGACAATGAAGGTTGAGAAATCACCATAATAAAAATATAGCAAACATATCGGGTTTCAGTAAAGTTATCTACTCATTAGGTATTACTGGGGAATTTTGTGGTCAAAGATTAAAAAACAGTTTTTTTTCTTCCGCGTGAAATAGGTATTTACGGTATAAAATTTACTTTTCACATCTGTGGATCGTAAAGCATTGCGGTGGGATTGTGGAAAACGAGCGCTTTTCCGATAGTTGAACAACTGTACGATGGAGTCATAAAATGCCATTATCTACTACAGATTGTGTGGAATCTTTGTCGACTTATGGGTGCTCGTTTAAATTGGCGATAAGATCTGCATTCGTTTATCGCCCTTAGAAGTTTTCATGTTTTTAGGGCACGGAACCCTGAAAACGGTAAAAAACCCTATTGCTAAAACTCCGCTATCCGTCCGTCCGTCTGTTTGTCTGTCTGGCCGTCGATAGTTGAAATTTTCACACGTGATGCCGCTATAACCTCTAAATAAAATCAGTATAAAATAAATATTTCTGTGGGGGGAGCCTACTAACGTGATATGCGGCGCCATACATACCAGGTGAAAACTTAATGGAAAGTGTTCTACCGGAAGCCTCATCGGTGCGCGAGCCCGACTCGCACTTGGCTGGTTTAATTTTTCTTCATATGTATCAACTGATAGATGGTAGGGTTGACAAATCCGGCTATAAGCATTTCCTACGTCAAAATTAACCCCTTCAATATCGCGATCACCAATTTAGCGTAGCTAGTTATTATGCCATGCCATAGGACTACACCTCTATACAATTATAGTATTAATCTAGTCGGAGCTCAAATTGAATAGGCATACCGCTTGTTAAAGCAGATTAATTTGCCTGTCCTGTAATAACCACAGCCACCTATATAATCAATCAACGTGGGCCCTGATTCCATGTATCTCTCTCATATCTCGGGGAGATCTCCGAAACGGCGATATACCTAGAAAATCACCACTTCGCCAACCCGGTCGCGTTAAGTTCGCGCCGCATTTATACGCAAGAATAAGACATAGATAACAGGCGCAAACTTAATTTGCCCGTGTAGTAACGTGAAATGTCACTTTATTCAGCTCGAATCGTCGTATGTTTATGTATGTGTGTATTTGTATAAGTATTTTATCTATATGTATTATGAGTATTTTAATTGCCGCCTACAATTATTGTTCTGCTTTGCCCTAAGGTTGACTAGTAGAGCCTTTTCTACGTTAAGTTTATCATTTGAGCAATAAAGTTTAAACAAATAAATCTCGTTTTAATTGGAGTTTAAGGCGATATGCCTGAGATATACCTGAATCATCGTTTATTTAACGACATCTCAAAGTATATTCGAATTAGTGCTATGAGCAGGAAATTAACTAGTTAGACAATATACATATTGTGTCGGAGGATGCCAAGTGAAGACTTGTGTTAAGAAACTTTTTTCTTTTTGACGTACGGTACAAAAGGCAGTCCCTAAAAGTTTTCCATGAAAGAAAATCATTAAACTAAGTGACACATTCACCAAAACCGTAAATTCTATCTTCTACGGGGCGTACTTAAGAGGGAACACTACCAGAGAAACGTTTATATCTCAATGAGAAATATTGCTCTATGCCGCTTTTTATGCGATAAAACTTTTGATAAAGCAAAAAAGGCTAATTAGCATGGCTGAAAATTATAAAAAAAAAACTTTAAATGAGCAGAATAAGAATAAACCTTTTACCAACAGGTTTTATCAATCGTTTCTTTTCATAGACATATAGTATCGTTAGTGTCTTTATTTTGTGGTATCGTGAAATATTTTTTACTTTCTCGGAATTTAAAATAATTTTAATCAAATCTTACAGCTTTGTTACGATTGGATGACCTGCAAAAATCATACTCTGTGGTGTATGCATTTTTTTTATAAGTAATGGTTTATTTTTTCTTCCCACATATTTCCACGATTTTGAACAACAAACCTGTATAAAAAAATCACGAGAACCGCTTGGGAAATGCAATCTGTTGGCGAGAATAGCCGGACATCCAAACATTTGGAAATTGGACATATGAAAGAATTTTTGGACAAGATGAAACGGCGACGGTTCGGCGACGGATTGTTGTTTTAAATTTCTGTAAGGCAATTTGGTTAGAAAATCTTTATAGAATTATTGTGGATATTTAAATGCTCTACACAATAATTTTGTTAGCAAACCCGGTCTTCTTATAGTTTAAATTAAACCAACCTAAATTTTACTTGTAACCAGCCAATTACAACCTTTTGTGATCGAATTCGATACCTGCCGTACAACTGCAATAAAAATCAGCAATTTATTTTCTGCTACAAGCATGGTTGGTATGCCGACTAGTCAGCCGACTAATCGGCAATTTTTTAACCGATTAGTCGGCTAGTCGGCTAGCCGGCAGAGTCCAGTCGGCCCATTTCTACAAAAAATCCTTTACCTAAAACCAGTGGAGCGCGTTGCATTGAAAGATACCGGTACCGTACCCTCTTAAGCAGGGCCCGGTAGATAAAGTCTACAGGCTCTTTATCAAGCCCCAGTGAATCCTGTCAGATGTAAATTTGTCTTGAATATGATCGAATCTGCCTATTCCGATATTCATAAAAAGGTAAAAGTAGCGGTTTACGTAAGTTTCGTCTTTATGAGGGTTCATTGGGAAACTGTTTCGAATTAGGTGCAATATACAGGGCCTCAATTCGGCATTTAACTTTGACACCATCCGAGATCTCGCCACTATACTTTAGTGATATGTGGTCCACAAACTTGCACGTTTGTGGTCCAGTTGGTAGTTGGTTGGTGTTGGCCCGGAAAGCCGTTAAGAAACGCAGGTTCGAATCCTATCCAAACCATTAAATTTTTAAATTTTTCGCTTTATTGTAAACATTTGGTTTACGTTAGCAGACGTTACTGCTTTAATAAAAATAAATGCAAGTGAGATGCACTGGCTTCGGGTGCTCGATGGTTGCTTGTGTTGGCCGAGATGTCAGCACATGGTAGGCGGTACTGTTTCTATGCGCCGGCCGGTTCGGGCCGATAATGCGAGTACGCTTGCATGCATTATATTGCAATTGTACTGCATACCCGATAAAAAAAACTAATTATTACCTTTAAATTAAGTTATAAATGAGTTTATTGTATTTAGTTTTAAGTGTGCGTATTATATTATATTTTTACTTATAAGTGTGCGCTCACCGATTAAAATACCTAGTTGCATGTTAAGATTCTCATGTAAGTGAATATTCATGTATTCTTATGAGAAAAATAAAGATCTTTAAACCTAAATAGTAACATTTCTTTCCCACTGAGATGGAAAGTCACATTAGATATAAAATTCAAAATGGCGAGTCAAATCAAAACAAAAGTCATCATCCTCCTAGCCTTTGTCCCTTTTGTAGAGAATGAATTCTCAATCGGGGTCGGCTACCTAAATCCCAAGAATTGGCGTAGGCACTAGTTTTTACGCAAGCGACTGCCATCTGACCTTCCAACCCAGAGGGGAAACTAGGCCTTATTGGGCTTAGGCGGTTTCCTCATTATGTTTTCCTTCACCGAAAAGCGAGTGGTAAATATCAAATGACATTCCGTATATAAGTTCCGGAAAACTCATTGGTACGGGCCGGGTTCGAACCCGCGACCTCCGGATTGAAAGTCGCATGCCCTAACCACTAGGCTACCACCGCTTCCCACTAGGCTACCACCGCTTCAAATCAAAACAAAGGTATAAGTATAAAATGATAGCAGCAAGCAATATGTCATTTTATTTTAAGTCTGGGTGATGTAATGACGGACTTTCCTTTTAAAATCTAAATCTATAGTGCGACTAACTTGCTGTGAACTGAAGGGTGTTGCCACAATCTTCACACACAAAGCACTCTAACGCAGAGACACGGACAATCGTATGAAACAGCATAACAGTGCTAGTTCCTAATTTCGCCTTTTCACAGATCGCCTAAGGTCGCACTATAAGATTGTCTTTTAGTACCAACATTATTTTTTATACATCGACTATGATAAACAAGCATGCAGCCCGCCTGATAGTAAGCATTTACCACCGCCTGTGGACGTTTGCAACGTCAGGAGTAACACACGCGCGTTGTCGACCATTTAACACGTTCACTGCGGGACAAATCTTGAGGAACTTTCAACTGGTGCAGTTGAGGTCGAATCAGCCCAAACCTAAGCTCGTTTTCAGTGCGGGTGAGGCCTAATCGACCTCGAATTTCAGTAGGTGTTTAAATTCTCCATAACTTTGCCTATACTCGGACTACGCATTTTTTTTCATGTGCTCTACATTCGTCAGTAAATGCTTAAAATACCCTTAGCGTCGCCCTTGGTTCTGACCTTTGGTTAAAGAAAAAAACCTTCAGAATCTTTGAGGCCTTTCAGGTCTCAAAATGCACTAGATTTTATCTAAACCTAGTGAAGAGAATGGCAAATATCGCTAAATTATCGATAAATTTATTATTGGTTTCCTTGTAACTAGAGTACCTACCTACATGCTTTACTTGGTAAAAGGTTTGTTTTAATACTCTAAAAGGAAGAAATAAATCTTTCGATTATTTAGAACAAACCCGTTGATTTATGACATTCTGTAAACAATATAGTCACATGTACGATAAAAAACATTTGTCTTCATATTTACTTGTGTAAAGAATATATGGTTCTTTATATAAGTTAATTTCACGATAAGCAATTTTTATAAGTATCAGTATATTTAAGGAAAGTTAAAAGAATGCTTATAGATTTATTAATTTATTATTGAGTAGTAGAATAAGACTTAAACGAAACATTATCATACATTAAAAACATCTGTCGAAACAATGATTTTTAAAAATATAATTAATCACTAATCAGGCAATGTTGAGCAAAGTGATTATCGTGAAACACACGTGGTTCTGCATCGATAACTGTGGCCGCACTAACGTGAAGCGATCGACTCCCGCGCCGCCCGCGTCCCGCTCAGTGCGGCTTTGAGGTCGCTTTTTTGAGACATTAATAAACCTCAATCCGCACTGAGTGAAAACAAAGTATACCCAGTGCGTTTGAGGCTTATTAAGACCTCAAACGTTTTTCTTGTACCAACGAGTCCGGCTTTGGAAAACATAAATAAATGTATATTTGACTCTGTCGTACGCCTTATAAGTAAACGGCAGCAGCTCCCGCACAAGAGAGATAACACGAACTTTTAGCCCCGCACCAAGGTAAAGTCGCGATTGAGGCCGATTTGACTCAACCCGCAGTGAACGTGTTAAGAGAAAAGACTCGTTGCGCTTCACCCTGTATATTCTTTAAAAAGTTGATCATTACCACTTGATAAACAAAAGTATTTCCAATAAAGTATCGAAGTCAAAGCGAGATATTGCTCAATTGGAAATATCGCAAAGTTACGTCGGATTAGCGCCCACACTGCCCATTCTTCTAAATTTGTTTGGATAACCTTTTCGAAAGGCCGACTTAATCAGGAGTGGTTAAAGCACTGATGCGTGAAATAACCATATTTTCCTTTGTACTGACCGCTTTGAATTTTATATTTTCTATGAAATTCAAACATTTTGTTTACATATAACAAGAAATATTTTTACAAGCGAGAAAACGAATACATTTTTTTATACATATTTTCAGCTTGACCCATATACGCATAAAATATGGCATATATTATTACGTATAAACGTGCAAGTTTGTAAGAATGTACGCTCGAAAAACATTTCCATAAAACCAACCAATTTTACGTAGGCTTTGTGCTTTGAGCTCGTAAAATTCAAATTTTTTAACACGGTAATTTACGTTTTAATATATTTTTAATAAAGTAATTACTACATTCTTTATTGCATATTTTTATTTGTTTGCAATAAGTTTTCGGAGACGGAAATAAAATCCTATTGTTCAGGAGCCTCAGCTCCTTCGTTGCCTCCAGGCCAGGGCCGCCACACCTGCAAATCAAGCTCTGCGTTTATTAATCATTAATTTAAAAAAGTAGCCGAAAAAATCTCACGTGATTTGTGCACAAGCCCAAATGAAAAATTGTAGACTCCAACACCATTACTGGGCCCTAATTTCATAATAAATATATAATACCTGAGACATCGCTTATTAGGCGTTTGTTCAATGTACTCTCTATTATACTCTATCCGGATAGGTATATAACTAGGTAAATGTCATTGAGGTATTATTTATAATAGAGCCACAGACCCGAACAAAAATTACAAAATAAGTGGCATCGTTGTCATGTTCAAGTAGATGCCAATAACGCTTATTTATAATTTACAACAACATAATTACTTCGTACAAAAGAACTCATTGCGTTTAAGTGTCAAATTGGCTTACTTACTTATTACCACAAATATTTTTCGTATTAATTAACTTTTTTAGCGTATTCTGACTCATGTCTCTTGTCAAACTTGGAACATGGCACGAATGGAGCAGATTTAAATATTTTTACACACTAAAAATATTTTTCATTAATATTTTATTTAGGTATTAAAATATATGTTTTGCTTGAACTAAATAAACTCGTAAATTGTTAATAACAAATTTAGTTACGTTTTTATTTAACAACTGCTTAAAAAGTTTCCGATAGAAGGGATCAGTAATAATGACATTATTTCTCCTTGTTCCAGTATGTGAAATGAGAGTAAGACTAGTGCAAAATATTGACATTATTAACCCTTTAAAGTTTGATCTTATTTGTCGGTGGCGTGGTATGCACGGCAACACACGTCGCCGTCGCCTTTATGTGTTCTTGGCGCTGACAGTGTCTAGGCTCTGTGACAAAATAAAACAATAACAACAAAGCAATTTTTTAAGTAATTTATGAATGTCACCATTTTACGCTTCTATTGATTAAAATAAAAAAAAAAAACATGATTATGCCGAACACACGAGAGACGAATTATTTGACTTCAATTATTCTTCGCGTTTGTCTCTTGCTAAATGTGATCTCCATTTTTACGTTGTTGAGTAACGCATGGGAATCTTGAATTAAAAAAAAATTGGATAATTATTTATTGCACACCTTTATTAATAAAATATAAAACTATAGCGACTCCTTAGATTTTTGTTCTGTGATGAGGTGCATTTTGTAGGGACAAAGTTAATAATTCTAATACAAAATATGCTATGATTTTATATAGGATTCGTTAATTAATCAATAGAACTTAAGTAAAAAAGAATATTCCGTCCTGTTCCTTTATTTTATAGTTGTTATTTCTGTATTTTTTCACTGAAAATTAAGTCACTTTTGAGACCCGTCACGTGTCATGGTCTAAACGAGACTGATCGCCCAAGTAATGCGATTTGTGATTTTGCTTTACTTGGGAGGGTGCCATTTTTTCCGTCTGATTGTGTGTCCATGTAATTAACTAACTTTTTGAACTCTTAGAGACTGTATACATCTCTAAGAAACAGCTTAGTGTAGTATGACACTCAGAGACTTTATACATCTCTGAGGAAATTAAATAATTTTAAAATATTTTATTGCATGTTATGACGCCTAGAGACCATATACATCTCTAAGAAATTTAGGTTTAATAATTATTTTCTAAATTATTCACGTTGACGCCTAGAGACCTTATACATCTCTATGGAATTAAATTAATTAAGTAATTATATTTTATTGCATGTTGTGACACCCAGAGACTTTATACATCTCTGGGTATATTTAATATTTTCAATTTATTAAATTTTAATTTTAATGTTCCTACTTAACATTGATTTGGAGTATCTAACATCTCCATTACGTGTACCAGTGTAATTAGTTATAACACAAATGTATCATGTAATTGTTTTAAGTATTATTTACGAAAAAATGACTTACTGTTGAGTTTCTTTCGGCTTTCTTCTCAACAGCGGTCTCCTCTTGCGAAATGCCGGTAGATTCACAATCTGACTTGTAAAAGTGCCCCTGTGGCCTACTTACTGAATAAATTATTTCATTTCATTTCATTTCATTATTACGTCAATGGTAAATGTAAACGAACTTTGTCTGTCAAAGTTGACATATTCAGGTGTACTCAACATTTTATAAATTGTTAAATTTTAATTCTTAGTTTCCATTATTCTTTTGATAGACAGACTGATCAAGGTTTTGCAAAGTAGAAAAATAATGAAAAGGCTTTTGCCAAGTGATATACGTAAAAGAAATACACAGATATTGTGTATGAATAGACATTCAATATTTTAAGTGTATAACACTAATAATGAACAGAACAAATGAAATAACAATATGATCAATAACAAAACAAACTAACAAGAAAACGAATGCTAGCGAAAATCCCCACTAGAATTACGATATGCGAAAACACGAGAAGTGTCAAGTGTCAAGTTATTTGAAAAAAAAAAGTTTCAGGTTCCTAGGTTTTTAGGTTCTTTATTGTGCACAATTTGTATAATATTTGGTGGCATATTGAAATTATTATTAGATTAACGTACTTAGGCAATAATTACCATAGTCTTGATTGGATATCATATAGTAGTCTATACTATAACCTGATATATTAAAATAAAATAAATATTATTTTTTTTATTAAAGTAATATTATTATATACAACATTCACCAACCAATATCGGCCTGATAAAGCACTTAATTTATGGGTTGTTTACATTTAGTTAAATACCTATCCGGATAGAGTTAGCACGCTTTTTTACGCCATTAATTACCAATGATAAGATGATGACGACGATGACTTCTTTGACGTATCCGTAAACGGCGACATCATGTCAACTGCTTCTGGTTCGTGAAAAATCAATAACAAATGTATAAAAGATGTAAAAGCCAATGTATATAAAAGTATATTCTCATTTGCATACCAGCAAAGAACTTAAAGTGCAATAAGACCAGAATTTATTGCGCATCGTTTCAAGAGCATGAAGCATTTTTCCAAGACTTTCTTGTATGTGTTTTCTAAAAGTCGACTGTAACCATATTTTTGCTGCTACCCTCGTTTGCGGAGTACGTGACATTTCAATGACATCCGCGATTACTTTGCCGCCCCCGCACCTCAAGATTCACATTACTGGGAAGTAATTATTTTCCTGCATCAGGAAATAACAAGGTCCCTAATGGAAAACCCAAGCAAACACAGTGTTCGGCTGGAGTGATTTTGGGCGCTCCAAATTTGCTCAAACGAAATTAGTAAACGATAATGTATATCCATAGAACCGTTTCATACTTCCTCTATTGAGATACATGGTAAGTATAGTCGCGATTGTCACTCGACATGTCTCTTTATGTCTAAGATACGATGATATTACATACTACTACTAGGGCGAATTTTGGGAATGTCCCAATTAACGCTTAGGGTGACGTAATAGTACATTTCTCAAAAATTGCATGTAATGTTGCCTTACCATCGGTAAGTGGAACATACCGAAGACTTTTTAGAAGTGTCCAGTAAATAGCGAGATTTTAAATTTGGAATCAATATTGGTCCAGTAAGTAAGTATGTAATTCCTATTACGTATCAAGATATTTGAATATCGAAACACGATTTACATCTTAAAATACTCAAACGGGTTTACTCACGTCATAGAAGTCGAATAACGCTCGACATGTTTCGAATCGGTACGCGATTCATCATCAGGAGAGACGATCAGTCGCGGCGGCGGCCAATCGAACACTGCGGGCATGCGCCCTGTCCGCGCGGCTGCTCGACGCGGGTGTCACCGGCGGAGGCGCAAAACTACCCTCATCATCACGCACAATGCCAATTGTCGGGTTGCACACAACACTCACTACGTCATTTGCTAAGGTCTCGTCCACACTAACCACCGATGTAGTATTCAAAACCGTCCTCCAACTAGGGGGCACTGACCATCCACAATCTCGGTTAAAATTCGGATGACGACTAATTTCGATAGCCTCCCGTACTTTCCGCGGAATGGAAAACTTTTCTCTCGCCAGCACAGTTACCTTATCGAACCGAATATAGTGAGACGTATCCGAATTCAGTGAATGTTCCGTCACTGCAGAACCCCGGGTATCCTGATTTTTCATACTACGTATGTGTTCAGTCACTCTTGTGGAAATGTTCCGGCCAGTCTCTCCTATATAGTTCTTCCCACAGGAGCACGGAATCATATATACGCCAGGATTACTTAGGGGTTCCTTATCTTTGGGGGAACGCACCAACTGTCTGAGCTGTATATGAGGGCGGAAAATCGTCTTGATGCAATACCTACGGCGTAACAAGTATCCGATTTTATCCGTCACGCCCTTAAGAAAAGGCAAGTATAAAGGCAGCCTCTCTACTGCAGTTGGGCGGGGACGAGCCGATGCGTTCGCAACCCGATTACTCTGCCTCCAGTTGTAGCCGTTGCGCTCCAAAACATGTTTCACGTGACTTAGTTCACCATCCACAAACTCAGGATCACACAGACATAAGGCTCGATTGATCAACGTCCTAGGCACAGAAGACAAATGACTCGGGTGATGATGTGAATCCGCCCTAAGGTACCGGTCAGTATGAGTTGGTTTACGATACACTGTAGTCATCAACCGCCCACAAGGTCTACGCATCACCAAAACATCCAAAAACGGCAACCTTCCTTCATTTTCCTTCTCCACCGTGAACTTGACCTTATGATGTAATGTATTAAGGTACCCCGTAAATTCCAGTAGGCCGGTTTCCGAGATAACAGCAAATACGTCATCCACATACCGCCACCAATATCTAGGTGTGACAGGCCCGCTATTTAAAGCACGTACTTCCAACCACTCCATGAAAATATTGGCGGTGACGGGTGCTATTGGCGAACCCATGGCCACTCCATCAACTTGGAGATAATAATCGCCATGCCACAACAAGTATCCACTTTTCAGACACACCTCAATGGCTTTCATGTAGACGGTAGGTAAATCAGTAGTACTAATAAGATCAGAAATGATGTTCAAAGTTTCTTCTACCGGTACATTAGTAAACAAGGAGGTGACGTCAAAACTCACCATAACTTCATTTTCATTCAGTTGGATATCCTGCAGCAAGCTAATGAAATGCCTAGAATCCTTTACATAACTCGCAGACTTGCCCGTGAACTCCTGTAAAATTGACGACACATGCCGTGCAAGCTTATAAGTCGGCGAGTCAATTTGGCTGACTATAGGTCTTAACGGCCAACCAGGCTTATGGATTTTAGGTAAGCCATAGATTTTTGGGGACGTTGGATTCTGTGGTCGCAGGCGCTTTGCCAACTGTTTATCAGGCAATTCCGCTAACAACTTATTGACCTTGGTCGACACTCTAGACGTAGGGTTGTAATTTACCTTTTTATATGTCGTAGCATCACTCAACAAGGTGGCGATCTTGTTCTCATACGCTAATTATTATTAGTTAATTATTATTAGTTAATTATTATTAGTTAATTATTAGTTATTTAACATCGCGTACCGATTCGAAACATGTCGAGCGTTATTCGACTTCTATGACGTGAGTAAACCCGTTTGAGTATTTTAATATGTCTGAGACTCACGATAGTTTTCTACGATTTACATCGTCACCGACCTATAAAAAAACTAAGGATGTGAAGGCGATGAGGTCGTATATAAATGTAAAAAGGATGCATTCCACAAATTGTTTTAATTATAAGTACAGTGCGAGAGCAAATTGTAGAAATTAAAAAGTGGCGTCCCTTTTTCATAGATTAAATAGAAAGAGACGACATTGCAGTATACACTTGCAATTTACACTAAGAGCAAATGTAAAATAAAAAGAGGTTACCACTATTGGCAGTATAAACGTAACTCATGATGCATATTAAAAAAAAAAAAGTTGCGACAAAGGTTTAGTGCGTGCGGAAGTTTGTATGCAGCGTTTAGTTCATAATTGTGCTGTGTAAAATGACAATGATATTTCGGAATTCCTTCCTTTTTTGTGTCGTTTGGAAAAAACCTCAGAGTTAAAATTGAAGGTAAGGTTTATGATATGAAAATTAGTTAGAAAATACAACAATGTTTTAATTTTATCTTTAAGACTTAGATTTGTAAGACAGTGCAAATAATTAAACGCAGTATTTATAAAAAAATAAATTAAGGCGGGATTTTAAGTAAAGACAAAAATTTCAAATTTGTTTGTGTGACCTATTACAATATTTCAGCAAAAATGAGTTCAGACGAGTCTAATTCAGAATAGACGGCACTCCTCCATACTTAAAAGCGGAGGCAGAGTTAGCTAAAATAATTTACTTCTGACTAAATCCAAGGAGATATAAAAAAATACAAGAGATTCATTAAATGGAAGGAAGAAATCAAGTTAATAATTGGTCAGAATATTTCAACAATCTTTCTGAGACAATCGGATGGCTACAAAGGAAATAAATCACAAATATTCAGCAGCAAAATATAGAAAAGTTCTTAAATCAAGCTCTAGATGATAACCATTTTGGCGATGAAGGAACGTATGTACTATTACGGCAGAGACCAGTAAGTAAGCCATACTGGCCGAGTAGGAATTAGACGGATATAATACGAGGCCAGGATGGCTCTTACGGTCGAAGCAAGTATAGTGCTTTTCTCAAAAATTAAACAAGAAAATTAGATTAAAATTATATTTCACAGGTGACATTCATATTCGGCCATTTTCCAATGAATATTTTTGTTATTATCCCATTTTTAGGGTTCCGTAGTCAACTAGGAACCCTTATAGTTTCACCATGTCCGTCTGTCCGTCTGTCCGTCTGCGGCTTAGCTCCGTGATCATTAGTACTAGAAAGCTGAAATTTGGTATAAGTATGTGTATGTATAACGCCGACAGAACGGTAAAATAAAAATTCAAAAATTTTATGTTTTTTGGGTACCTCTCGAACACCTAAAGTGGGGGTGATTTTTTTTTTCTTTTCAACACTGGTGTGTGTGTTGTCGTTGAATAGTTCTTGTAAAAATAATAGGGGTCTTTTAACATTATTTTTTGATAAAGTCAGTAGTTATGTAAATATTCGCTCCGAAAACAAAAAAAAATGTGTCCCCCCCTCTAACTTTTCAACCACGGGTCAAAAAAAATCTGAAAAATTCATGTAAATGAGACCTTATCAGTACTTTCAATGAAAACTATATTGAACAAAATCGGTCGAGCCGTTTTTGAGTTATCGCCAAATTGCATATTTTTTCTTTAAAAGGACGTAAGTTGACTTCCAAAAGGTAATAAGTGATTACAGTTTCTAGGGCGTTTACAACCTTTTAATAGAGCTTAAAATCTTTCTTAACTTAAACCTCGGGCTTAACACAGCAGTTTATTGTGAAGGATGAGCAACTACGGAACCCTACACTGAGCGTGGCCCGACATGCTCTTGGCCGGTTTTTTTATTATTACACATTGTGATATTCGTCGTCGCAGGCACCTAACTCCCATGATACACCTATAACAAAAATAATTATGAGTTTATACTTGGATAAAAGATATAGTTATATCGTTATCAAATAGTGGCAGCATTTATTTACCTTCATCGCCAAAATTGTTTATCATCTAGAACTTGATTTAAGAACTTTTCTATATTTTGCTGCTGAATATTTGTGATTTCTTTCCTTTGTAGCCATCCGATTGTCTCAGAAAGTTTGTTGAAATATTCAGACCTTAGCACACATTATCTGACCAACTTTCTTCCTTCAATTTAATGAATCTCTTGTATTTTTTTATATCTCCTTGGATTTAGTCGGAAGTAAATTATTTTAGCTAACTCTGCCTCCGTTTTAAGTATGGAGGAGTGCCGTCCATTCGGAATCAGACTCGTCTGAACTCATTTTTTCTGAATTATTGTAATAGATCACACAAACAAATTTGAAATTTTTGTCTTTTAATTTAAATCCCGCCTTAATTTCTTTTTTTTATAAATACTGCGTTTAATTATTTGCACTGTCTTACAAATCTAAGTCTTAAAGATAAAATTTAATTATTGTTAAACATTGTTGTATTTTGTAACTAATTTTCATATCATAAAGCTTACCTTCAATTTTAACTCCGAGGTTTTTTCTAAACGACACAAAAAAGGAAGGAATTCCGAAACATCATTGTCATTTTACACAGCACAATTATGAACTAAACGCTGCATACAAACTTCCGCACGCACTAAACCTTGTCGCAACTTTTTTTTTTTTAATATGCATCATGAGTTACGTTTATACTGCCAATAGTGGTAACCTCTTTTTATTTTACATTTGCTCTTAGTGTAAATTGCAAGTGTATACTGCAATGTCGTCTCTTTCTATTTAATCTATGAAAAAGGGATGCCACTTTTTAATTTCTACAATTTGCTCTCGCACTGTACTTATAATTAAAACAATTTGTGGAATGCATCCTTTTTACATTTATATACGACCTCATCGCCTTCACATCCTTAGTTTTTTTATAGGTCGGTGACGATGTAAATCGTGTTTCGATATTCAAATATCTTGATACGTAATAGGAATTACATACTTACTTACTGGACCAATATTGATTCCAAAATTAAAATCTCGCTATTTACTGGACACTTCTAAAAAGTCTTCGGTATGTTCCACTTACTATAGTCTATCTAGCGATGGTAAGGCAACATTACATGCAATTTTTGAGAAAAAGGAATTTACTGGCCTCATTATCAATTGATTCTAATAAAATGTATTGGTTAGATAATTTTTTTTCTCCTAAAAGCAAGTACACTTACGACAAGAGTTGACAAGACATACAACAAACTTACAAGATCTTCAAATTGGATAAAGTTTTGCGGTAAAATTTCCGTTCTATAAACAATATTAATACAATCCAATATTTGATAATAGAAACGTCATAAACGTCACTTATATCTAGAATAGGAAATAAGCTCTAGTAAGGTCTCAGAAGTCACAAGGCTCTTCCAACTTTTCTACTCCAAAGTCGGGCTTGCCAGTAGAGGACAAATTGAAATTCTTCGATGGCACCAGAAGAATATACCTACGTAAACGACTAGCAAAGAATTTATATCAGATTTATTTCCATTCAAATAAAATGTAAATTTTCACTCAATTTTTGATATAGTATTGCCTATAAAGGTTATGATGTATCAACAACAATGTTTACAATGAACAGAATTTAATTTACGTGCCACCATGAAATCACGTCACAACTTGTCTTAAATGTAATTTCTGTTTATTTGACGGTAGATCGTAATTGAGACAAGAAGGGTTACTCCGGAGATTATAAATTCATAGTTGTACCGCGATATGCCTCTTGCCATCGTGTCTAACAATATTGAAATGAGCGGGACGGCACAATACGCAGTACGAATTTTGAACATTAGAGTAACCCTCAAGATTCTACGGTAGTCAAATTATTATTCTTTGCTGTACCTACAGTAATTAATTTCAAATCGATCTCAATATAATTGGAAGAGATAGAAGCGTCTTTAAGGCATACCTATAAGCCGATTGACCCCAAAAAGCTCCTAGAAATTGATTTGTTAAAGTAATTTGATGCCAAAATTATTTCAATACGTTGAAATAACAAAGTAACCTTACCAGGGATGAGTCTTTTGTTTGGGAGGTTTTATAGTGTACTAGCTTTTGCCCGCGACTACGTCCGCGTGGAACTTGGAAGTATGGAAGCAACCTCGTACAACACGATAGATATCCACCTAATCACCTTAATTAATAAAAGGGATTATTAAAAGCGCCTCAGCAAATGTAAGAGCAATTGTGGTTTTGGGCTAATCATTACATTTCCTACATGGTCACCAATGTCATCATGAATTACTTACTCACTTTTCAATATTTTTAGGGATAATCTCCAGGATGAAAACTATCCTATGTCCTTCCTCGGATCTTAAACTATCTCCATGCCAAATTTCATCAAAAACGATTCAGCGGTTTAAGCGTGAAGAGGTAACAGACAGACAGACACACTTTCGCATTTATAATATTACAGTATGGATTTAAAAAAAACCAACTAATTATGTAGAAGTGGCAACAATATAAACATATAGCTATATAACGTTAGAGTAACGTTCATCGTGCCGTGAATTATTGATACGTTGCACGATTTATTTCCACGTAATGACCAAGCAATGTAAAATCGTGTTTAGGCCATTATTCGGACTATAATCAGGTTATTTCATACCAACAAGTGATAGTGGGTGTGGTACATTGCTCGGGGCAGAAAGGTTGAGTGGCGACCGCTTATCGGAAAACGCAGCTTGGTAAACCTTCAAACAAAGAGAAGAAACTATATAAAATGCAAAGATCATAAAATGGTGACAAAGAACAAGTTATTCATGAATTAGCAATTTTTTCACTTTAGAATAAGTCTAAAATGCAACAAATCCAACCCACAGCCGAACTCGGGTAGTGTTGTATTACTCTAAATCTGTATATTTTTTATAGTAATGGACTTCCCATATCGCGCTCGAGAATGAAAACAGATAAGCTTCGAACAAACAAACACTACAGAGCACTTTAAAAGATATCCAGTTTCTACAACAATGATAATATAGAGGGGAAGATTATTTTAGACTGACTTATAAAAAGGGATAAGTTCTCAGATCGCTGGTATTGTTGGTATGTTCCCCAAATACTCGAAGAGGGCTGAACCTATTTTTTTTTTTAGAAAGTTGACACTTTGAAAGTTAGTCCCATTATCATTATGTTTTTATTTGTGAATTATGAATAATGTATGACTGCAGAGGAATAAAAAAATCTGCAAAATTAAACATTCGACAAAATGTTTATAGGAGTCAAAAGGGTCCTGTTGTTGCCACTGGTGACTAGATCATGAGCATCCAATGGAACCCTCTCGAATACTGTGCCATATACCATGCTTGGTGCTTTTGCGCATGCTAAACGGAAAATCAGAAGACCAATGCTGGCTTTAAGGACTGTGCCGAGCGTGATATGGGTGCTTTTAAAATTAACCACATGGCTTGGGAAACATTTGCCGAAGACCGGGATCAATGGCGCAAACGAGGTTACGATGGTCGCAAACCTTGTAATGAAGCCTGGTTTGGTAATTTAGCTGGAAGAAAGACGCGTAGACCAACTGACTAAAAGATTTCTATAAACCGTTCCGAAAGGTACCTAGCTCAAAGGTCCCTAAAATACTAGCGGAGTTGCTGCGCTGTATTAACAGGGAGATCCTTTGAGCCAAGTACTCGACGTAACAAATTTAGCATTCCTCTTCTTCTGTTTGATTTTTGAATCGTATTTATTACAATGGTAGAAATGATATAATACAAACACTTTGCCGCACACCATAATATATTTAAACAAGAAACATGAACACGATGAAAACTGGTACACAACCCAAAATGATACGATGATCATGGAACTAGCCGTCATGTTTTTCAAAACAAAACTTATTGGGCCTTTAAATGACAAATCTCCACATCAAACAAATCCTACCAACTTATATCATTAACATAATTTCTCGTCCAAAGCCAAATCCACATAAATTCGTCTCGTTTAAAAGTGACCAAACTTTTAATGCGTCTGTTTACTAAATATAATACGAATCAGGAACTGGGGCGAGTTGGAAAAGTTTGATTAAGCCAACGTAATGAGACTCCGGGACTTCGTCGCACGTATTTCATGGTATCACGTCTTTCCGTGGAAATATTTTAATACGTGCTACAATAATAGATGGAAATTTCAAGAACCAAACAAAAGGGCGAGCCACCCGCTGCGCATTCAGAGATCTACTTGAGATTAAACTCCAACAAGTTATTATTACCGACTGTATTTTTTGCACAAACTTCAGTTGCTCTTCAAGTTCAATGTCTAAGCCCATTACGATGTGGTTGCGTAGGTTACTTCCGTCTTCATAATGATCAGCTCATTTTTTCCGGTTCCGGTGTCATAACGATAATCACGTACTGTCAAGTGCTCTGTTAATTAAATTAAGATTCGGCTAAGAAAGTGAATAGTTTTAGCCAAATTTGCTCTCAATGTGAACGTGGAGTGGAATAAACACAGCATACACACAGTGACGTAAAATTACGGTGAAATATTGTGAAAACAAAAAACAGAATTCTGCAAATCATTAGAGGTTAAGTGATTTGACAGCTATCCAAAGCAAAACATCGAGTCATAGACAATCACCACGACTACCAACCTAACAAGTGTCCATACGCTCGGAAATCGAATAAACGGCAGCGTTTGGTTACTGCACTAAAGATGGCTGACAGATTGCCTCCTGACATGTCACTATTATATTCAATGCTGAAAGAGGACATGGTCAAGCAAACTGCAATTATAACAGAGAATGTATCAACCAGCATAATGGAAGCAGTGGATGAAAAAATTAAACCGCTGATCGAGGAAAATAATATTTTAAAATCACAGATCGAGAAACTAAACACAAAAATTAGTAGTTTAGAAATGTCATCGAAAAGAAATAACCTACTTATTCATGGCATCCAAGAAACGGAACAGAACCCGCTAGCACTGCTAAACAACTGTATACAAGTACTAACAAATATAGGCGTTAAGATCACAGAGAACGATATAGATAAAGTATATAGACTTGGGAAAAAAACGGAGGAAGGGAAAACAAGACCCATTCTGCTCACCACAACAACCGCGCTAAAGAAATACGAAATTCTACGAAACAAAAAGAAATTGAGTGACAACACATACATAACGCAAGACTATACAAAGGAAACACTAGAAAAAAGGAAACAGTTACAAACTGAACTACAGCAGGCAAAAGATGCAGGTTACTTTGCTTCCATAAGGAACGGAAAGGTGGTTACTAAAGAAAAGAAAAAGAGCAATGAAAAAAGAAGAAGGTCGGAGTCATCATCCCCAAAAGAAAATACACAAAATGGGGCCAACACAGGCAAGATACATAAGCCGGAGGGATCAAATACTCCCAGGGTTAACTCATTCCAATATCTGAGACAAAAACCATCTTACAGCGACGACACTTGCACCTCAGACGGCCAACAGAGCGACACCAACTCAACTAGCGCAGAGAAGACCAGTTCAACCACGGAGCCAAATAATAACAAGGATAAAACTCCAAAAAACTACCAGATGCCATCGACATCAGGAACCCAAACAAAAATCATACAACAATGAAGCAACACAAAAGCACCCCAAGCCGGTTGGTCACCGTGGGGGGCGATGAATACCGCAACCCTCTAACACCATCTCAACCTCAACATCAATCTGATTCTAAACTAAAAGGAAAAACGAAAACGTCTACTATTTACATTGCAACTTACAATGTCTTAACTCTCAGGACTACCGAAAGGCTCAAAGAACTCACTATGGCCCTAAAAGCTGTAAAATGGGATATTCTCGGGCTAAGCGAGATGAGACGGCAAGGTGAAGCCATAGAAGAATTTAATGATTTCATAATGTACCATAAAGGAGAAACACCAGGCCAGTATGGTGTTGGGTTTCTCATCAAGAAACATTTAAAGAACAATATAAAAGAAATAATTGGGATATCAGACCGAATTGTAGTTCTTAATATAAGCATGCCTGAGTATACTAAGGAATGGACTATTGTTCAGGTGTACTCCCCCACCGAAAGATCCAGCAAAGAAGATATTGAAACTTTTTACAACAGCCTCAACAGTACTGTACACAAATATGCTAACAACCACGTTATAGTAATGGGAGATTTAAACGCACAAATAGGATCGAGGAGGCATGGAGAAGGAAAAATTCTAGGGAAGTTTACAGAAGGAAAAAGACACAGAAATGGAAGCAAGCTTATCAACTTTGCCTTTGAACACGATCTGACAGTTCTTAACAGCAGTTTTAAGAAAAGGAAATCCCGGAAATGGACTTGGATGTCCCCAGACGGGGCAGTAAAAAATGAAATAGATTATATCCTATCCAACCAACCAAAACAGTTTACAGATACAAGCGTAATCAACAATATAAATTTTAACACTAACCATAGGATGGTAAGGGCTAGCCTAAGAACAAAACCGCATAAGAGGCCAAGACCGGCAACTAACCCTAAATATCCAAAACTATTTGGCAGCATCCAGGAACAAATCACTAAAGACACTAAGCAAGCATTAAGCAACTATTACACAGAAACGTCAAACAAAAGCATCCAAGAAAAGTTTGATCTATGGGAAGGGAAAATCAAATTAATAACACAAAACATTGTTCAATCGAGCTCATGCAGAAATGGAACATACGTATCACAGCATACACAAACACTAATGGAAGAAAGAGCAGCCTTAATAAGCAAAACCAATAAAAGAAAAGAAGACAGAAGTCAGATAGCCCAAATAAGCAAACAAATCCAAACAGGTCTAAGGAGCGATAGAAAAGCATATAGGGATACCATCATTGAAGAACGTGTTAGTAAAACTGGAGGAATAAAGAAAGCATGGAAATAACTAGAAAACAAGAAAGATTGGATTATTAAACTTAACAAAAACAATACCGATAACAATCACGAAACGAGAAGGCCAGACATACTAGATATAGCAACGACATTCTATAAAAACCTATATGGAAGCGAAGACCAAGAACAACCGCAGCCAATAATAAGCCCAAGACTAAGCGATGATGTACCTACAATACTAGAGGCTGAAGTAGAAAGAGCAATTGTCACGCAAAAGAAGGAGAAATCACCCGGACCAGCCAACATATCCAATGAAATTTTAACAGCGACACAAAGTGCCATAACACCGATCTTAACATCACTTTTCAATGATATTCTACAAGAAGAAGTAATTCCTACTCAGTGGACGACTTCAAACATAATATTATTGTTCAAAAAAGGCAACCAATATGATATAAACAACTACAGGCCAATCAGTTTAACGTCAAATGTATACAAAGTATTTGCAAAAGTAATACTAAACAGAATAACCAACATACTTGATGAAAACCAACCGGAAGAGCAAGCCGGGTTTAGACAGGATTTTTCAGTGCTAGACCATATATTCACCATCCGATAACTTATCGAGAAATGCAACGAGTACCAAGTGCCAGTATACACCGCCTTTGTAGACTATAGCAAGGCATTTGATTCACTCATACACACTAAAATCTGGGAGGCCTTAGAAGACCAGGGTGTGGAAACGAAATACATAACAATAATAAGAACTATATATCAGGAGAGCAAAGCTAGAATACAATTAGAAAATAAAGGCGAAACATTTAAAATAAACGGAGGAGTGCGGCAGGGCGACCCACTCTCACCAAAATTGTTTTCTGCTGTGCTTGAGGCAATATTCAGGAACCTGAACTGGGAAACCAACACAAAGTATGGATTCAAGTTAGACGGTACCATCCTAACCCACCTGCGCTTTGCTGATGACCTGGTCCTAATAGCAAATACAGCAGAAGATCTACAGAACATGCTTATAGAGCTAGTAAGGGAGAGCGAGAAAATGGGACTAAAGATGAACACAGAAAAGACGAAAGTGATGACCAATTCCTTGCAGATACACATAGAAGTAAACCAGGAAATTCTAGAGTATGTAGAAGAGTATATATATATATATCTAGGCCAAGTAATATCTATGCATAACCAGATGGAAAAAGAAATTGACAGGAGAACTACAAACGCATGGAAGAGGTATTGGACGCTAAAAGAAGTCATGAAAAACAAAGAGATAAGGCTATCTACCAAACGGAAACTGTTCAATGCCTGTGTTCTGCCTGTGCTGACTTATGGAAGTCAAACTTGGGCGCTCACCAAAAATAACATGAATAAACTTCAAGTATGCCAAAGGTCAATGGAGAGAAGCATGTTAGGCGTTAAACTGAAAGACAAGGTGAGGAACGAAAAGATTAGAGAAAAAACAGGAGTGCAAGATGTAGGAGTAAAGGTAAAAACGCTTAAATGGAAGTGGACAGGGCATCTGATCAGAAATAGAGAGAAATGGAGCAAACGGATTGTATGGTGGTACCCAAGAGGAAGAAACAGAAGAAGAGGGAGGCAGAGAATAAGATGGGAGGACGAAATAATAAGGAATGCCGGACGGCTATGGACCAGACTGGCAAGAAGTAGAGGGGAATGGAGAGGGTTAGAGGAGGCCTTTGCCAAGTGGCAGACAGATACTACATCAATGTAAAATACAAAAAAAATATAAAAATAAGATGTAAACAAATATCTGAATAAAAGGCTAATAAATTATTATTTAAAGTCGCTCCAATATTTTATTTAAGTACTTAACGTACCTACATACTATAATTACTGTAGGTATATTTATTAAAAAAAACATGCGGATTAAGTGGTAAAACAATTTAAAAACCTAAAACCTACACTAACCTAACTAGCCAAGGTCGCTCATTGGCGGAAATGATCCCAAGATGCTGGCGGCATTTCCCCGCTGCACAGCAATACTGAGCCTTTGCCCGAGAAACGCGCCAGCTCTGGGATCACAGGTAGTTCGTATTAGCTTTTTTTTAAGGGAATCAAACAAATTATGAGCGGCTGGGCCCCATGGGCCTAGAGTCTCTACCGCAAACGGCACGAAAATATAGTTGTCACCCAAACACATATATTTTCGGCGTTTAGCCGCCTCCGCGTTTGTGGCCGCCCCACCTGGATTTTGGCACGTTGTTGCAATGTGTGAAGGTGCCAAAGTGTCCACACAGGTGGAGTCCCACACTAAGGGCCGCCCCAACCGCCACGGTACTAACGTCATGCCGTCGGGTCTCTTGCCATCATCTCGTGCGAGGCCATTTGGTTCGAGTACCGCAGGCACGTTGACGCTGACAAGAGCCCGACGTATGATATCATTTAGACAAGCGTGGCGGGAGAGTCTGCCGGCGCTTTTGGGGCAGCTAAGGCCGTGGTGACCTAAACGATCTACCTGGTATCCGCAACGACATTGGTGTGGAACAACGATGTCTAGGCCTAGACGAAGGCCAACAGCCACCCTGAAAGAATTATCATCTAATAAAGTGCCGAAATTAACTGAGGGAAGTGCGTGAAGCCAGTATCCGGACTCGCGAGCAGAAACAGCAAGGAGCCTGGCCTTGTCTCTCGGGGTGGGTCTTGTGTCAGTAAGGTGGTTGTGTACTCTTAGATTTATCGGCATGTCCCACAATTTCTGGATCTCTGTACTCGTCGGAAAGTCTGTACCGGGGCAGGCCTCTTTCCAAGCGTCCTTGGCCTCTGACAAACAGGCCACCTCAGAATCGGAAAGTAAAGGGGATAATATTTTTCCGATAAGAGGTAGCGAGCTATGTGTCGAGGACAAGAACGCTGGAAGGGCGACACCTGAGATTTAAAAGGCTTATATTATTATTATTATTATTATTAATGATCAGCTCATGTGACAAGAATCAGAAATTCGCGTCAAAAACGTAACTCGTAAGACACGTAAACGGTGCGTCAACGTTTTTCGACGAGCGGTGAAGTTGCTCCTTAACACCAATTTCTCGTTCTTACAAGGCTCTTATATTAAAGAAGGGAGGCTGATGTTTCTCGGAATATTTTAGGGTAAACAATATATTCACCGGCACGCGAAGAGCAAATTTGTGCACTTAGTTATACACTTACACAATTGTTGTTTAGGCGTTTTTCCATTATTTCATATAGCCTACTAGACCATCAGAAAGGCTGATCTGATCAGGTTGGCTTGTTTTAAATTATATGGTAGCTGGCCGCTATCAATTTATTTTCTTTTCCGTTCTCATATAAATTATTATATTACGGTTTCCATTTAAACCCTGGTGGGGGCTATAAAGGCCTGCTGAAATAATTGAAGCTTAAATAACGTACCTACTTTTCGATATGCAGAAGTGAAAAATATATTTTGCTCCGTCAAAATCAGAACGTTACGATATTTTAATGACACCGTCATGTGTTTGGAATTTAATACAGAAACAATTACAGCACCAAAACTGGAGTATGTGTACCTCGCGCGTAAGTGATCCGGTACCGCCAACACTTATTGTCCGCCTCCTCCTAATATGGCTTTAACTGTAGCTTAATTAAATCCCGAGATCCAATTTGTTTCGTTTCTTCAATAGCGACCTCAAAAACAATATAGGGACATTCTTCATCCAAGTCAGTGAACAAATGAAGTTTTGAAATTTTGACAAATACCTATTAGAAAATCTCAGAAAGTCACCGACCGATTTTGAGAATTCAAATTGCACTTTGAAGTCATCTGGCAGACGCACATGTGACCCATTCGCGTACCTCTCGTATCAGCGAAACTAAAGGACACAATTTCATAAATCGTAACACCATACTCGATAAGAGGGCCTATGATGGTTGCGTTTATCACGTATAAATAAGTGACAAAGCATCTGTCACATTCAAACTCGCATCTTGTCAAAACCTGATGGATGCTTTGTCACTTGTTTATCGCGTGATAAAATCAACCATCATAGGCACGCAGAAAAACATAAACGTTTTCGATGTTAAAGGAACCGTTTGGGAACTACGATGCCGTAGACATACACAGAGCTACTCATGTGAAACTTCTAAACTTCTCGTCCAAATCAGTGATGAAATAAGACTATAAATACCTCGTAGAGAACATCAATACGTACAAAGACATCCGATGTAGTGTAGCCATAACTCGAATGACGCGTGTGGAAGACATAATAAAAGAGAATCAAAGCCATTGCACGTTTTACTACTCCTGAATTTATTTAACAACCTCGCTCGCTAGGCCGATTTTAGCACCACTAAAACATCAGCTAAGTATTTTAAGTCTAAGGATTTTCAGAGGGACTTTCTATAGATAAGAGATGTTATTTATTGAAATTAATTCTCACCATTAGCAATTTGAAATTAGAATACAACCTTGTACTATAAAGTCTTCATTAATAATTAGTAGTTCAATTTTCTTAGTAATTAATTAAGTACCTCATCTATAGGCATCAGACTTCTGATAGCATGGTAAGATTTTAAACACGGAGAGCTGTGGAGCCGATATTTATACAAACAATTCATACTCATACTCAATAATTTATTTAATTCGCTATTTTTTCATTATTTATTTATAAAGGTAAATATGAATGTTACTCTGAAACAGTTTTTTGTACATTTCACTGCCTTTGTTTCACAAAAATACCACTACAGTCTAAGCGTTCCATTACAAAGTGAAAGGCAATATTTACAAAGGCCGGCGGGATTTTTCCGATTTCTCAAAAGGTTTTGTTTTAATCGAATTATTACGGTAAAGATGAAAGATCCTTTTGTTCATTGGAAGTATCTGGAATCGAAGTTAACTGCTCGTTGGAAATATTGATTATATAGGTAATTGGCCATAACTTATTTATTTGAGGCCGTAAGCAAGCGACACAGTAGAAAAAAATATTAATTTTCAGTGCGTGAGCTGTAACAATGCGAGTCGCGTTTTATACCTGTCTCGTTCGCTCGACCTTTCGAACCGTTCGATTTTCATCCAATCCCGAACAACTCGAGACAACTCGAGAGAACTGTACAGGAATTTCATACAAAATTTAAGGCCTAGGCCGGGAAGTATTTTTTTTAAACATGGCGTCTGTGTTCTTGAGCATGCTAAACAGCTGAATATTTTTTTTTTTGAGTGGTGTATTTTTTATTTCATTGCTTACGTTTGAGAAAAGCACTATATATGCCTTAGCCGTGAAAAAAGGCTTGCCGGCTTCGTATCACTATCCGTAGTCTATACCTACTCACCCGGCAAGCTCTTCTTTCACGGCGTCTGCAGTAATGTACTATTGTACAATATTACAAACTCCTAACTTTATTCATTGATTAGCATTTTCTAGTCATAACTGGATATTTGATTAATATAGAACCCAATCTACTCCAGGAAACGTTGAAAAAGAGTCAAGACCTGATTTGTGTAGGAATTGTTTTTTCGTCGTCATAAAATACGTATATATTTGCGACTTTTTCAACGTTTCCTGGAGTAGATTGGGTTCTATATTAATCAAATATCCAGTTATGACTAGAAAATGCTAATCAATGAATAAAGTTAGGAGTTTGTAATATTGTACAATAGTACATTACTGCAGACGCCGTGAAAGAAGAGCTTGCCGGGTGAGTAGGTATAGACTACGGATAGTGATACGAAGCCGGCAAGCCTTTTTTCACGGCTAAGGCATATATAGTGCTTTTCTCAAACGTAAGCAATGAAATAAAAAATACACCACTCAAAAAAAAAAAAATATTCAGCTGTTTAGCATGCTCAAGAACACAGACGCCATGTTTAAAAAAAATACTTCCCGGCCTAGGCCTTAAATTTTGTATGAAATTCCTGTACAGTTCTCTCGAGTTGTCTCGAGTTGTTCGGGATTGGATGAAAATCGAACGGTTCGAAAGGTCGAGCGAACGAGACAGGTATAAAACGCGACTCGCATTGTTACAGCTCACGCACTGAAAATTAATATTTTTTTCTACTGTGTCGCTTGCTTACGGCCTCAAATAAATAAGTTATGGCCAATTACCTATATAATCAATATTTCCAACGAGCAGTTAACTTCGATTCCAGATACTTCCAATGAACAAAAGGATCTTTCATCTTTACCGTAATAATTCGATTAAAACAAAACCTTTTGAGAAATCGGAAAAATCCCGCCGGCCTTTGTAAATATTGCCTTTCACTTTGTAATGGAACGCTTAGACTGTAGTGGTATTTTTGTGAAACAAAGGCAGTGAAATGTACAAAAAACTGTTTCAGAGTAACATTCATATTTACCTTTATAAATAAAGGGGAGGTTTAGACGACGGACCGGGGACTTGTAATGCACAGAAACATATTTTTTTAATTTGCCGTTATCAAAGAAAAAATGTCGGATCAGCCTATTATTTTTGTTGCTTAAATATGGCTTTAATTTGCCGACATTGAAAATATTTTAAGAGATAATTTAGTGTTTCGAAAGACTAGTAATAAGTAACACCAACAAATCTTACTTTATTTGACACTGTTGGAATGCACATGTGTAATGTAAAGAAATTGAAAGCGTGGGTACGATAAGTGCGCGTCTATGAAATAAGTAGGTAATGAAATTAGGAAAATGATGAAATGATAAAATGATAAAATGGTAAAATGATAAAATGATGAATGAACCAATGTAATCCATACTTCCATACTCATGTTATAAATGTGAAAGTGTGTCTGTCTGTCTGGCTGTCTGTCTGTCTGTTACCTCTTCACGCTTAAACCGCTGAACCGATTTAGATGAAATTTGGTATATAGATAGTTTCAGTCCCGGGGAAGGACATAGGATACTTTTCATCCCGAATAAATGTAGTGTTCCCGTGAAAAACGGGATTAAACTTTGTATGGAGAGCAAATCATTGTAGTTGCAACAACTCCCTACATGTCATCGTTTTGACGTAAACTAATCTACCTACGATATACCTTCACCAAACGCATACCAAACTATTCTTTGTAAAAAAACAATAAATTCTGATATGGGAACATGAATCCGCAAAATTCGATTAATCGCGTAATTTCAAGAATCAAATACATAAAATTTTACAAATTTGAATCAATCACATTTGATTTGACAAACGTCACACACCCATCTGGCAAGACATGTCAAACCAGTGATTGCAGAAGGGCTACTCCGATGTTCAAAATTTGACTGTCGAATAGTGCCATCCCTCTCGATCTCCTGTCAAGGTATATTTGAGTGAATGGAATAGCACTATACGAAAGTAAAATTTCGAACGGAGTAGCCCTTCAGGTAGGTATCACGTTCCGATACTCACATCATCTGAAAATAGTGCCTACGAGCTTTGATTATGTACCTCCGCTTGGTAACTGAGTATAAATAAAGTAGTAAATAACTCAGTATGCAAAGATACGATACTTAACATATATAAATAATCCTAATAATATTATAAACGAGAAAGTATTTACGTTCATTCTCATTTCATTCATCTTAATTTTAAACAATGATTGATGGAAGGTCGCCAGTGTTCGGAAATCGTCGTAAATAAACAGCCAATTGCTGAATTGCCTCTTTCTAACCCATAATTTGGCGTGTATGGCAGGGTGAACAAATTCTTTGACCATCTTTTTCCATATATTATTTTCGAACCAAAATATTTTGCTCTATTTTACCATAACGAGGCTTGAACCAGCGACCTTCGTCATCTTTTGTCAAATTAAGGGCTAAAGACCGATGTGCAATATTTATCGCCGAGTACAGTATTAGTGCATAAAGTTTTTGTATTTTTCGGATCTTAGACTCGGATACTCGACAAGACCCGAATTGTCAATCAATTATTATGCTACATAATCGACGTGCTTAAGTCAAGGGCCTGACACGCTTTGATGGAGAAGGATAGCCTGATACTTATAAGAGGAAATAGAAAAAGTGCAATTTTTTGGCTCTATCACTGACCGAGCATTTTTATAGACACGGGCACGAAATGTTTTTCTCATGAACAGTATATGTAGCTTGCTCATGTCTCCAAATCAAAAAAATTACGTTTTTACTGACCTAAATAAATCATTTAGGTAGGATAATTTATTGAACTATACTTCAATAAACTAAGTTGTAAAAACCAAGTTAGAAAAATAATAGTAGCTACCTAATAATTATTTTGTCCCAATTTCATAATGGGACAAAATTCTTTGGTGAATAGAACCATACCTTCTTCGTCAGTTGATTATGGACCGTCACCATCTCGAGCCGTTTCTGAGCATAGCTTATGGAATCGAATAGGACTTAGCCTCGGATAACTTATTGAATCGAATGGGACTTAGCCTTGCAACTCCAAAAATATTAAAAAAAGGATTTTTTGCATTTTGTCCATGGCTTTCACCCAATAGCCCAGAACTAAACTACTAACTAGATTCCATTCGAGTATTGAATACCTTCAAGGGTTGAAAGTCTAATTGTTTTTTTTTTATTGTATATCAATTAACGAGTTCTACGCGTACGAAGTCGCGGGCAAAAGCTAGTAAATATTATAAATGCGAAAGTGTGTCTGTCTGTCTGTCTGTCTGTTACCTCTTCACGCTTAAACCGCTGAACGGACTTAGATGAAATTTGGTACGGAGATAGTTTGAGACCCGGGAAAGGACATAGGATACTTTTATCCCGAATAAATTTAGTGTTCCCGTGGGATGAGCGGGTAACACCGCGGGGCACAGCTAGTAATTAAATAATATAATTATCCAATAACGAAAATATATTTGCACGCAGTGCAATGATCTTAGCCTAGAACTTAGGCTTCTTGTCGAGTAGATCAGACACTGTACTGTATTGTAGAGATCCCTATTTAGCGATAAGACCGCCTGTTGTTTACCTCTGCCTATTATTTTAATGGGGTGCGTCCCATGAGATATAACTACATAATATACAGGGTGTCCCAAGAAGTAGTGATATACTGAAGCTGGGAGGTAGAGGACCTAGAGGGCTATCTAAATCACCCCCATGTATGTTCCGCGATTTTTCGTATTTTCGGAGTTATGACTTTTTTTTTAATTTTTCACCTATCGCCGAGTACGATGAGATTTTTATTTATGGTGACGTGAATTATTGCGCTAGATGCTTGATTTTTTTTGTGTGCTAAGCTGATAGATAGGCCAATTCAGTATGGTAACATTTACTATCGTTAGATCTCTGAATGGTATAAAAAAAAAATCAATGCCAAAAAGATAAAATTACCCAGTATGTTCACAACTTCAAGAGGCTTTAAAAAGATAAAATCAAATAAAAAAAAAATACCGTTTGGCTTTTAAAAACTTGCTCTATCTATCAGGTAGCCACCCTGAAAATTTCATTTTATTATTCATAAGGCTTCAATCAAAAAATTTAAATCTAAATGTGGCAAGTGCAAAATTAATTAACTTTCTAAATAAATTTCGTTCTAAATCACGCACTGGCCATCAATAGAAAAATAACAAAAAACAAAAGACGGTTGACGCATGAGAAAATTTTCACGTTGTTTGGTCATCGTCGTTGGTACTTTTCAATAATTTATAAATTGTGTTTTAATACTGCTAATTGTTCATACCCCTAATGATTTTGGTTATTCATATGGACTTTGACTTGTATTACGATTTGGATTAGTGTTATTACCTGGAATCGACGACTTGGCATTATTTAACTGGACTTGAGTTTGCCTGTAAGTGATCATGTTTACTTCACGTGACTACGCAGAAATGCATTACTATTACGGTTATGCTAGGGGGAATGCGGCGGAAGCTTCAAGGCTGTACCGGGAACATGTGGAACGAAGAGGCGGGCCTCAACCTGAAACGTTTCCTGACTATCGCATGATCTTAAGAGTACATAATGCGTATTTGGAAGGTTACATACCGGGTACCAGATCAGGCCGTATGGCCACTATGCCGGATCCTGATGTAGTAGATGCAGTGGTTGAAGAAGTAGAAAGAGACCCGTCGACCAGTGTGAGAGTTATGGAACGTCGTACCGGACTTTCTAAATCTCAGGTACACCGTACACTACAGAGCGTAGGATATCATCCGTTTCACATTAGAAAAGTGCAACAGTTGAAACCGGAAGATTACAATCGGCGAATTGAATTCTGTCAGGAAATGCTGAGGAGACAAGCTGAAAACGAAAACTTTTTTAACCAAATCTTGTGGACGGATGAATCCCACTTTAGACGCAATGGGATTTTTAATATGAACAATTCTCACTCATGGGCAATTGAAAATCCGAATTTAAAAAGGGAATCGACATTCCAAGAACACTTTAGTGTTAACCTTTGGTCTGGCATACTTAACGGTCAGCTAATCGGGCCCTTTCAGCTGCCAGACCGCTTGGGCGGCAATCAGTTTTAAATTTTCTACGCGTCGATCTGCCCCTGCTGTTAGAAGATGTGGACTTGGAGACACGCAGAAGCATAGTACTGCAGTGTGATGGTGCACCATGCCATTTTGCCTTGGACGTAAGAAACTATTTCAATCAAAGATACCCTGAAAGATGGATTGGTCGTTGTGGCCGGGGTGACGCCTGCCTTATAGCCTGGCCTCCACGGTCCCCCGACCTAAACCCCATTGATTTTTTTGTATGGGGATACTACAAAGACCTCGTCTACTCGAGAGAATGCCGCAATTTGGACGAGTTAACCCGGAAATTGAGAGTAGCAGAAGAAACCATTAAAAATAATAGAAGTGCATTCAGACGTTTAAAAGACAACTTTTTTCGGCGATGTCGCACTTGCATTGAGCAACAGGGGGGCCATTTTAAAATTTCTTGTAATTAAACACCTTTTAATTGGTTTTACTTTGTTTGCATTAATCATCATGTAAATTAAAATTTTGCACTTACCACATTTAGATTTAAATTTTTTGATTGAAGCCTTATGAATAATAAAATGAAATTTTCAGGGTAGCTACCTGATAGATAGAGCAAGTTTTTAAAAGCCAAACGGTAATTTTTTTATGTGATTTTATCTTTTTAAAGCCCCTTGAAGTTGTGAACATACTGGGTAATTTTATCTTTCTTGGCATTGAATTTTTTTTTTTATACCATTCAAAGATCTAACGATAGTAAATGTTACCATACTGAATTGACCTATCTATCAGCTTAGCACTCAAAAAAAATCAAGCATCTAGCGCAATAATTCACGTCACCATAAATAAAAATCTCATCGTACTCGGCGATAGGTGAAAAATTTAAAAAATAGTCGTAACTCCGAAAATACGAAAAATCGCGGAACATACATGGGGGTGATTTAGATAGCCCTCTAGGTCCTCTACCTCCCAGCTTCAGTATATCACTACTTCTTGGGACACCCTGTATAATTTCATATTAATAACGTTCACAAGATATAATGAACTTTTGCTATAACATCAAAATCAATATTTTTATTAGGAATAACGGTCAATTAGCATAATACTCATGTTGTAGAATATTTTTTTATATAACACTCAAATACTCTAAATTCAGTTGATATAACATACATAACCTATATCGATCATAGTATATACTTTCTTTTAGTATAATGATTAGAAAACATAATAGCGTATGATATACTAAATAGGTTACAACTGCTACCCCTATGCCCCTAAAATGGAACATGGGTCAAAAACCGAAAACTGTAGGTTAGGTTAGGTTGGTTTTATGACCATGGATAGCGGAGCGAGCAAAGCGAGCGGAGCGTCAAAATGCTTGCTTGCATGGAGGTACCTACATTAAAATTTAACAGCGAACTATTGCTTACGACATACGTATGTTCACAATTGATAATGGCTGATGAAATTCTGGCAAGTAAGAGTATAACCGTTTGGAAGAACTGTGATAAAATAGAATATGGGTCAAAAGCGAAAACTGTAGGTTAGGTTAGGTTTGTTTTATGACCATGGATAGCGGAGCGAGCGAAGCGAGCGGAGCGTCAAAATGCTTCCTTGCATGGAGGTATATTAAAATTTAACAGCGAACTATTGCATAAGTATGTACACAATGATAATGGCAGATGAAATTCTGGCGAATACGAGTATACCGTTTGGAAGAACTGCGACAAAATGGAATATGGGTCAAAAACCGAAAACTGTAGGTTAGGTTAGGTTTGTTTTATGACCATGGATAGCGGAGTGAGCGAAGCGAGCGGAGCGTTAAAATGCTTGCTTGCATGGAGGTATATAATTATATTAAAATTTTACAGCGAACTATAGCATAAGTATGTACACAATTGATGTGCAGACGGTTATTCTATACGAGCATTATGCATTTTGGTGTTAGATGTATTGAGTAATATACATTATAAATCTGAGATATTATGAACGTTATACGTTATGATCGTTATTTACAATGATATTATAGTTAAATAACGTTATACTTAACAAAAATAGATATTTTGATGTTATATCCAACGTTCGTTATACACCTTGAACGGTATACAAAACAAGCTTATACAATATGAGCGTATATAATATGAATATTATAGCATAAGTTCTTATATCTTATATTACTTACCCATTTTAATGTATCTCATGTAATGTGTTGTGTATTCCTTTATGTTTGAGGTGTGCAATAAAGAGTATTTGTTACAATACAACTTTTGTACTGCTATCCAAAAGTACCAGATTTTGAGTAGACCATAATGGACGGCCTCAGCCCTGAGACATATATTTGGTGAAGAAATCTCGAATTTAGTACCTGTTTCACAGAAATACTACAATCATCCTAAAGGCATTAAGTCCGCCATTTGTACTTTTACTTATGTATTTTGTGCAATAAAGTTTAAATAAATAAATAAATAAATCATCCAATGAACTAATACCGATAGCGTATCGCAGCACTCAGCCAGTCCAACAAATTGATCAATGGGCCCGCTGCGGAGTGTCGCTCTAAATCAATTTACATACAAACCATCTAACTCAATAAGTGTTGCTAGTTAAGACGAGGCCATTGGATCTGCTTCACTTTATTTAGTTATTGAACGGACTACGGGTCTCTGAAATGAAAGAAATTTAAACCTACGAGCAGAAAATATATAAATCGTGCACTAGTGCGTTAAAGTAGTATATAGTAATGAAGTCAAAGATTTCCCAGAAGCTCCGTATATTTGTTCTCTCCTATAGCATTATACGAGTACAAATTCATTTTCTTATGCAATAGTTTTGATGTATTAAAATTTAGAAGAATACTTTAATACCTTTGATATTTGACCCTTTAGCCATGCTAAATCTAAATGGTTAATAACTCCACCAGTGAAAACATGGCGGAGAAGTAAACGCCAGGATAGCCATAAAACGACTACAATTCCCACAAATTCGGTGCAAATCCGAGGATTTAGAAGGCTTTGTTTGTAATAAAAACATGTTTAGTATCTTTATAATATAGACGTTTGTTGCACGGTTGTTTGGGTAAAATAAACGTAGGCGTCGCCAACACTCGGGATGACTCCGATTTGATCTAGTGAAAAAAAAGGGTTTGAAAAACGTGTAGTGATAAGGGGAGTCTGGGGGCCTGGACAATGGAAAGAGCTATTGTTGAAGTTTCTTTGCGCGATAGAATCAGAAATGAGGATAACCGCAGAAGAACCAAGGTAACCGACATAGCTCACAGGAATGCACGGTTGAAGTGGCAGGCCATGTAGCCCGGAGAATGGAAAGCCGTTGGGGCAGAAAAGTCCTAGAGTGGCGACCACGTATAGGAAAGCGTAGCGTGGGTCAGCCCCCGACTACATGGACGGATGACCTCGTGAGGGTAGCGGATGGTGGATTGATGGATGCGATCTTCACGGGATCGCACGTTGTGGCGAATCATGGGGAAGCCTATGTTCAGCGGTGAACGTCTGTGGCTAATAGAAAGATAGATAGATAGATAGATAGGGGGACTTAGAACCTACAAAAGAATATTGCTTACAGAACTTGTATTAACTAATTATCAATGGATGGTTTGCTTATCTGGCAACCAGTAATCACAGAAAAAGGTACAAAGAGGATAGAATGGTCATATTTGGAATAGCCTTTTTATTTTAACTCTTTTCAAAGGCAAACGAGAGAAAGGCAAAATAGGAGACTACTAAGAAATCTTCCCCTTTACAATGGAATTGAAAATTAGAAGAATTTTAATATTTAATGTTCTTAAGAGACTTTGAGAAACTTGACATTTTAGTTAAGTATCTCTCGGATGTTAATTAGGCTTTGGTATTTGCATCCAAAAATATTTTGTCCAAATTGCGATCTTTTACATATTTTGATTTAGTAATTCAAATAAACGAATTATGGGTACTTATAACGGATGTGGCCTTTAAAAGGAACGAAAAATAAATAATTGATTCTACTCATTGAACTTAAAGTAATTTGTTTAGCCAGGGCTTGTATTATTTGAATAACTTGTAAACTATTATTTATTCAAATCATTGCAAAATATTTGTAACAGTCAAGCAGCGCATGTCAATGTTGAAGGGCGTGCATTAATAATACTATCAATTTGTTAGAAATAATGAAAATCTAAAAACTGTATTTTTTAAGTTGGTGAATTTTAATTTATGGGTACTGATTCCCGGCACCCGCGATATTTGAATCAATAAATATGGACCACAAATTAGAAATAAAAAACGTCTGTTTTAAAGTGAGCTTTTGAATTTCGAATATAAGCTTAAACGGTTACAAGCCTGATTTGTACACTAGGGACACAATAAGTTATTACGACTGAACGAACACTGATCATAAATATTAAAAAAATAGGGTTATATATTACTTATATCATATTTTGTAATCTATGGCACAGTATAAAATGAGTTGCTGTTTTTGTTACAGATCCAACCCAGAGTGTGTGCAGTACAGAATGTGTCTAGTCAGTTTCTGCGTCATTAAAGAACATTGGATTAAATGGACTACAATTTGCGAATAAGGTAATAAATTTAAAGACACAATGAGATATTAAGAAGCAGTAAACTTCGAGATTTGACATAAGAGGAGGAACACACAATGACACGAATCAATACATCATTTATTTGGGTCAATCAACTTTTTTCTGTTGCTCGTTGCCATAGTTAAATGTCCCCTGTGTCACTCTTTAAAATTACGATTATTGGCGGTTATTTTTTACCAAAATGTTTGTTATTCCAATAATTATAAGCCCATTCTTATGCAGAATATCTCCTGGCATTATCAGTTATAGGTATTAATTATCAACACTTTTCTTAGAAGTTTAATCCCTATTGTCCCATTGGGTGACGGGACAGAATAACAACAAAAAAAAAAAAATCCACCCATTTGCTTGATTATTATGGTCAGATTACAGGTGTTTAGTATTTTGTATTGGGAAATTGAGATCTCCTACTTTAACTGTCCACAAAACAGCATTTAAATATTAATAAATTGATTAAAGCATTTTTTTACATCAGTAAAGTAGGTGATGAAAAATCACAACCTTATGAACATTTGTTTCTTCAAAAGTTATCAATAGTAAAACCGAACATTCCTTATCCTTTCAAAAATACTGTTGTTTTAGTCATTTTTCCTTATGATCAAACATGTTTCATAATATTTATTAGAAATGTTACTAATTAGAACAGGGCCATTGCGATTTATTGGTATATATTTGAAACCTACAGTTTGAATTTTTCATTGATAATTTTAGTTTCAAAAACTACCCGAGTTCAGCAAAATTCACGCAGAAATCTATTTATTTAAACTTATTTTCGACTGCACGCAATGCAAGCATGAAATAGCTATATTACTTTCTAGAACTCAGGGAAAAGTCTTATTCACTTCAAAAAGATGGTTGGAATTATCAATATATTTGTTAGAATAGGGTAAAAATATTTTTTAAAGTCCGTCATTTGTTCCTATTGTTTTTTAGCTTTTGATGGCTAGACTGTACTGGCTCCAGGGCCCCAGGCTCGTTAAGAACTTCGAACTGGGGCAAACCTCGAAATAACATCCGGCCCTATTTTTTTATTTTGCCACCAGGACCCTTGATCTCTTAGCTCCAGGGTTTGTAACCGGATAATATTATTTTTGAAATAGCTTATCAAGTAAATAGACACATATTGCGGTTTTTACTTTCCAGTCTGTATTTATTTATTAATCATTTACGAAATAAAATTTTCAAAGCACTAAAACTGACTTAAATAACGAGTAACCGAAAAGTTTTACCGGTTAATTTAATTCAAAAGATGTGCGAAGTATGGTTTGTCGAATTAATAGATTCAGGTGTTATTTTGTGAATTCCATTACCTATTAAAGTTACTAATGGTTTCATTGCGAGCATCTTGCCATCAAGACTGACTCCTGCTTTTAGCACAATAAAAAAAACCGTTTAAATCGCTTTATTTAAATGTGTAGCAGTCGCGGAAACCAAAGAAAATGGTAAGTATATTCAATATGTCAAACTACTGGCACTTGTTCCAGAAAATACGAATCTGCGAGGATATACTTATACTCGTACATCTGTAGAGAGCATCACATTTCCCAAAGTGCGGACATTATAGGGCACAATATTCTGTTAATGTACGGTCATTATCAGACCCTTCGTTTGTCACGTATCTCTCACACAATATCTCTTACAGCTCTGTCCATTTGCCATGTACTTATGGATTCATGCTATTAGTACAACAAAACAGAAATGGTAGGTTTAGGATGCTTTTTACACTAGGCTGAAAAAATTACGCCAACGATGTGGTCGCGGGCACCGAAGTCTACCCACTTGCCCACTTGTTACTGTTGAAGATTTTGATCTCCCGGCTTCAAATTCAATTTCGCTGAAGAATTCCGAGCAGGGTTCGTGTACAAATAGAAAATTGTATTAATGATTCACTTAATAGTCTAAGATCCCTTTAAGAACGACCTTCACCGAGATGTTTATTTGATGAAATGTATTTTATATTTAATTTAATATGTCAATAAATATATTGCATATGGGTTGCCTAACAAATTTTAGTCCAGGGTATGTTTAATTAATAATTTAAAAAAATATTTTTTTAAACATTTGATTATTAGATAAATTCTATACCAATCGAAAGTATGAAGCCCATAGAATATGCAAACGTTAGGTTGCCTATTCTTTTCCCGTCACAACTATCGGGTAGCCAGGTTTAAACTGGTAAATCTATATTAGCATTTTGCAACGGTCTGATTATTGAATTGAAATTAAATAACATTAAAGATTATTTTATTATGAACACGGTGGTATAGGGTTGCCTGCGAAAAATCTGTCCAGAATTCCGGTTGTCGAATTTTGAAAAGTAAAATATTGCAGCGAGTGAATGTGTGCGACTGAGAGGTCCCAACCAAAACCATCCCATACGATAGAAGAGGACACAGCATAGCAGCTGTTTGAAGTCCGCCCATTTAAAAAAAGAGAGTGCGCATGCTATTTGTGCTTGAAAATGAAAAGCATAGCGATAGACTCGTATATGCTGTACATTATTTTGGAGTAGTTTATTATTAAAATAGAGAAATAGTTATTTAACTTTTTTCTAATCAATTAATTAATGAAATAATGAACTTTATTCTGCAAGTAGGCCACAAGGGCACTTTTACATGTCTGAGTCTATCGACATTTCACAAGTGGTGACCACTGTTGAGAAGAAACTCCGAAAGATTAGATACATTACATTTGTTTTATTCTACTACCTATGTTTCTACTTGAATCACTTAAAATTAATGCCGTTTAAACACTTTTCACCGTTGGTTAAAATTCTCCAACATTTAAAAGTATGAGAATCTCTGAACACCATGATGACGTAGGCTTGTGTCAGTCACGTGGTTCGCGAGTCTCGGAAGAGAGTACCAGGCGGAGTATATTATTATACCATGCATTTTATTGTATCTATAGCGACAATCTACTCCAAAATAATGCACAGCATATACGAGTCTATCGCTATCCTTTTCATTTTCAAGCACAAATAGCATGCGCACTCTCTTTTTTTAAATGGGCGGACTTCAAACAGCTGCTATGCTGTGTCCTCTTCTATCGTATGGGATGGTTTTGGTTGGGACCTCTCAGTCGCACACATTCACTCGCTGCAATATTTTACTTTTCAAAATTCGACAACCGGAATTCTGGACTGATTTTTCGCAGGCAACCCTATACCACCGTGTTCATAATAAAATAATCTTTAATGTTATTTAATTTCAATTCAATAATCAGACCGTTGCAAAATGCTAGTATAGATTTACCAGTTTAAACCTGGCTGCCCGATAGTTGTGACGGGAAAAGAATAGGCAACCTAACGTTTGCATATTCTATGGGCCTCATACTTTTGATTGGTATAGAATTTATCTAATAATCAAATGTTTAAAAAAAATATTTTTTTAAATTATTAATTAAACATACCCTGGACTAAAATTTGTTAGGCAACCCATATGCAATATATTTATTGACATATTAAATTAAATATAAAATACATTTAATCAAATAAACATCTCGGTGAAGGTCGTTCTTAAAGGGATCCTCTACTATAACCCATTTGGAGGAAATGAAGCCATTTAGGACATTTAGCTATATTAACATAGATAGAAGACAAGATTTGAGCTCCGTATGATATTTTTAGATTTAATATTTTTAGTTAATGAAATAAGGAAATATTCGTCAAGCAACTATGCTCTGGCTTTTTTTCTACAGAACTCAACCGCTTTTTTTAGGCTAGTGTAGTGTCGCACTGCCGGGCAAAGGCAAAAAGCATTAACTTTAACAAGGCGTTTAACGGTTAAATAAATTAGCATCTCATTCCAAGGCAAAAAGCATTAACTTCTCAACTGCATTAACTGCTAATACTGCATTTATCACTAGGAGGGCATAGTATTAACGGTTAATAAAACCTACAAAACGTTACTGTTACAAATTTACTCGTAATGTTACATTACATTTTGCTTTAAATCCTAGTGAAGAAAGTTATGCAGCATTTAAGTAATTTACTCCAAACGTTATTCAACTTGCACACTATGAAAATGAAAACTCGAAACTTTATTAACGAAATACTTACCCAGAACTTACTTCACTTCTATTTGCTGAAAGAAGCTTAATTTTAAAACTTTGAATAGTGAATAGCAGCTTTATTAAGTTGATCTCGAGAAACTAGGGTAGTTTTTGCTTTCTTGTTTGTTAGGTAACTTTAAATAAGGTACAGTCAGAAATTGGTCCACCATTTTTGGACTATACAGTCATGAAGTTATGAAATAGAGTTTTAAAATGATAGACAAATCGTTTGGCATACTACTAAGATAAAAGATAAGATAAAAATATTCTTTATTGCACAAAAAAAGCAATTAAGAATGGCAAATGTGTGTAATACATATTTCAATATAAATTTAAGTTTGCTCTCTTTGTTTTTTATCAGACAACAGTTGTTCGTACCTACGTTATTCATTCTAAAAGATACCTACATATATGTTATCGTATAATGTGAGAATTTTAGTTCTCCAAAGTATCCGCTAGGGGCGCAGTATTCTCCATACAAATCGTTTACGCTGTCGCTAGCGAAATATGTCGAGCGATATCGTAGGATGTCAAGCTATACCATAATTGATTCACATCCCTTCAGCTTTTTCGGCGTGATGAGAGGGGAAACAAATTCTGACCAACATGGCGCCAGACTGGCATGGTGCCGTGCGTCCATACAAAACAAAAGGCGATCCTGCATCGAGCTATGGTTATTTATCCTGAACTCATAACCACTCTCCATAGAAAACTGATTATCTATACAAATCTAGAATTTTATAATAACATAGACTACGAGTCGAACGTCTTATAGTTACAACTCCATCCGTAATCCTATTTTGAAACAAGCCGAAGGTGTTTTAAGACCTACCTCAGCATAAACTGCTACTGTTTATTTTCAAAATAAGGGCTAAAATGGCTAACAATAATTCTAAACTATTAATAAAAGTTCCAACATCTCCAAACAAGTTGTTTTGTTTATACTTTGATCCGCAGTTTCATCAATGAGTAAATGATCGGCTTGTTTACCAGCCAACAATAATATTGTTTCAGTTCGTAAACAACGTAGATTAAGGTAAATATTGTTCATGCGTTGGTTTCTCCGCTGATTATGCGCACGTGATATGATGATAATCCCAGTATGTAATACTTATACCAAGAAACCATAGATTTGTATCAATTGGCTGACCTCATATTCAGATCAGATCAGATCAGAAATGGCGACTTACTCGGTAGGCTTACGGATGTAACCGACATCGTGTTGCTAGGCTGTAGGCAGCGCACTGCCCCAGCGCCTAACAACCATATTTTGTATAGTTGCCGGCAAACTTTTAGAACAGAAATGGCGGATCTGCGCATGTACATTTGTACGTAAATCGGCTACTGCGCAGTCATGTTATTCGTCCGCGTATTTTGTGTTCTTTGTCATAGTCGGGTAAAAAGTATTCTATAACCGCCTTTGGATGACCACTTACTTAGCGAGTACAGTCACCAAAATCAATTAAAACTTGTCTAGATGTTTCGGCGTAATCAATAGACAAACAAATATGACAGATGACGCCAGACTGGAATGGCGCCGCGTGCTCATACAAAACAAAACACCATCCTGCGGAAGGTTGTAATTTTAAATTGATTTTTTACCGTACCATCCACAGTATCTGATGTCTAATAAATATATTTAGGTAAAACTTAGCTTGCATTCAACCTTACATCAAGGGTAATTCACTCAGCGCCGCGTGCTGTCAATAAATATACCTACAAATTTCGGATCACAATTGTGGCCCGGCCCGCCCATCGCTCCGCCTATCTTCGGCTAGGGTCGGCACGTTCGAAGTGGAGCCAACGCATCGATTATATTTTTATTATTTATAGGTATATTTTATGATTATTTATTATTTTAACCGACTTTAAAAAGGCAGAGATTCAGTGCTCGTCTGTGTTTAATATTTTTGTACGTACATCTGTTTAAACCGTCTTAAAAAAACTTTTTATTAATAAGAGTATAGAGGACATACAGTTTTCATATTGTCATTAAGTCAGGATCTGATGGTGGTACAATCCAAAGAAAGATAAAATATTACGCCAGGTCGGTCTTATTTTGGACGTATTTATTAAAAGTAACTTGTAAAACGAGTACAAATACTGAGAAGTAGTTTTCTTCTGTTGGTGTACAGAAGCTTCAACCAACAACGTCGCACGTCATTAAAATTACCAATCAGATACTAGTAGGCTAATTCTTTTGCAAAAGCGGCAAATATAAAAAGAGTGCAGCTTCTGTAGTGTATAATTCTGTGCTAATACGAGCATGTTAACCGCCTCTCTCACCGGTAAGTCCTGTTTGCAAGTTCACAGTGGCTGCCAACTTGTCTATCCAACCGGACTATCGCGGGACTTGAACCAATTCCGGATCTCAACAAACTTTGCTATTACCTGTTATCTAGCGGCGTAGCCACAGGCTGTACGGAAAAGTTTTAGTATAACCAGTGATTATGGAATTATGTGTTTCGCCCTCAACTATACCATTATACTTACTTACTCCGCTGCCGTAGCGACCCGAAGTGGACCTTGGCCTCTGATACGAAATACGCCACCGCGCCCTGTTTTGTGCAGTCTTATCCTTATAAGGAATGACACAAAGGTAAATTAATAAAGAGAAATTGAATGCGATCTACTACAATCTAAGCAGGATTTGAACCTGCGACCTCTACGATTTCTCGTTAGCCATACCCTTCTATACGCATAAGTATTTCAAACACATATGACGCAGAGCAGAGGTTGCTCCAGTAGCGTAAAAATTATGGAATGAAAGATTTGGTGTGATTGGCGAAGCGATCTAATAGCTCAGTTGGGAGAGCAATACGCCGGAAACGTAGAGGTCGCAGGTTCAAATCCTGCTTAGATTGTAGTAGATCGCATTGAATTTTTCTTTCTTAATTTACCTTTGTGTCATTATTTATAAAAATAAAAAAATGTGGTACATATTTCCACATAAAAAATAGAATCAATGAAAAAAGATTCTATAAAAATAGTATCGTCCTTGTTTTCTACTAATACGATTTTTTTTATAGATACGCAATATTCTTGGAAAGGGTCATGGTACATTGATTTAAACTCGCACATTGATTTAAACTAACTTTTAAACCACGGGTCAAAAAATTATGGAAAAATTCGTGAAAATGAGGCCTTATAAGTACTTTCAATGAAAACTATATTGAATAAAATCGGGCGAGCCGTTTTTGAGTAATCACAAAATTTCATAATTTTCTTTAAAATGACGTAAGTGCCGCGCGGTGTCCTTATACTTCGAACGTTACACATATTAGTTAACTGCCATATTGCATTAAAAGATTCCGCTCAATCTGGCGCGTACAATCGATGACTTCCAGAAGGTAATAAGTAATTAGAGTTATTTTGGAGTTTACGACCTTTTTTATAGAGCTTGAAATCTTTCTCGTACAATACAATACAACAATACTTTATACAACAAGAAAAATATTACATGATAAATCATAAATTAAATAATGGTAGACAATAGGCGGTCTTATCGCTAAAGAGCGATCTCTTCCACTTCTTCTCGTACCTAATTTAAGCCCATCTATTGTGTATAAGGATGGGCAACTACGGAACCCTACACTGAGCGTGGCCCGACATGCTCTTGGCCGGTTTTTCTTAGATTGATTAGAAAGGGACGGCACTACAGTATTGCCATTTTTTAATTTCTACTCTTTTTGGTCAGACTGTAAGTCCCACTTTTATTGTTATAATAATAGTCATGGTTTCAAGTAAACACATAGGTACCTATTTATAGCCCAACAGGGGGTGTTCAACCCACGCCATGTTGCGGATTTTTAGTGGTACTAACTTATATTACTGGCAACGACAAATTTCAAGTAATTTTTGTAAAATAAAGTCAAAACTATCCACAGTGATGAGTCAAGTTCTTTTCAATAGGATTCAGTATTTATTTCGCAAGAAAAACGAAGGATTCAGCAGCATTGCGGTAAATAATATTTTGAATTTGGTTTATGACAAATCCTCAACAAATCGCTACTGACGTTCAATAATGTAAATATATGACGTATGCACAATTGCCATGTGAAAGCTTTCTATACCAAAAGTAAAGCCTAACAAGTCAAACACAGAGACATATAAAACTAAATGCGAACGTGTATCGTAAAGATTGTCGAAAAAAAACTGCACGACCTTTTGAAGTGGGTTGGTGCAGTTTTCAGCGTAGGTTTCTGCAAGCATTTTGTACTGCGCGAGCACTTTGTGTGGAGCGCTCACTTTCAGAGCAGAAAAGAAATTCCGTCCTGAATGCTCTTATCTCAGAAAAATTTACACTTTTAGAATGAATGCAGTGAAAGGAGATTTTCTTGTGATACGAGGATCGGTTGATTTAATAGAATTACGTTTATACACAACGCTACGCTACTATTGTATACGTACAATTAAACCTTTTTTAGGGTTCCGTAGTCAACTAGGAACCCTTATAGTTTCGCCATGTCCGTCTGTCCGTCCGTCCGTCCGTCCGCTTAGCTCCGTGATCGTTAGTACTAGAAAGCTGAAATTTGGTATGAGTATGTGTATGTATAACGCCGACAGAACGGTAAAATAAAATTTAAAAAAAAATTTTTTTTCGGGTACCTCTCGAACACCTAAAGTAGGGGTGATTTTTTTTTTCTTTTCAACACTAGTGTGTGGGGTGTCGTTGAATAGGTCTTGTAAAAATAATAGGGGTCTTCTAACATTATTTTTTGCTTAAGTCAGCAGTTTTGTAAATATTCGCTCCAAAAACAAAAAAAATAGTGTCCCCCCCCCCCCCTCTAACTTTTCAACCACGGGTCAAAAAAAATCGGAAAAATTCATGTTAATGAGGCCTTATAAGTACTTTCAATGAAAACTAGTTGAGCTGTTTTTGAGGTATCGCCAAATTTCTTATTTTTTCTTTAAAAGGTCGTAAGTTGACTTCCAGAAGGTAATAAGTGATTACAGTTTCTAGGGCGTTTACGACCTTTTTATAGAGCTTAAAATCTTTCTTAACGTAAACCTCGGGCTTAAAACAGCAGTTTATTGTGAAGGATGAGCAACTACGGAACCCTACACTGAGCGTGGCCCGACATGCTCTTGGCCGGTTTTTATTTTATGAAAGCATATTTTAATAAACCTAATTATAAATATTTTAAAGCTAGATATTCCTTTCATGCTCGCCTCACATACACAACTTACTTCAAAAGCCACATTCGAAGTTCAAATAAAAGTGTTGCACCCTTTATTGAGTTAGTAAAAGCGCATACAGCTATTGACTCAACCTCAATTTAGAAAAAAAGCAACAAAACCACATAAAGTGCCGGGGGTTAATTTCCACCGCTCCCATTGTAAAGGTTTCATTCAGGTATTCATTGTTCGTTGTTTGAAGTGCTGAAGTACTTATAGTCTTTGGTTTTAGCAATTATAACAGCTTTGCAGATATAATGAAAGCGACACCAAATTTTGGGATTAAAAGCTTTTTAAACAATTATGTACTAACCAGTTGCGCTGCGCGGTGTTACCCGCTCATCCCACGGGAACACTATATTTTCGGGATAAAAAGTAGCTTAGGTGTTAATCCAGGGTGTCAGCTGCCTTCACACCAAAATTTATCAAAATTGGTCTAGCCGTTTGAACGTGAAGAAGTAACAAACATACACACATAAACACACTATCAAAACTTTCGCCTTTATATTAGTATGATTACCTGATTACAAAGATTAATGCATTGTCTGATGAATTTCCAAGGTATACCTAATCTCACGTAAAATACTTATACGTGTTTACTTGACAACTCGATTTGTGCCAACAATATTATGCTTTCCGATCGAGTTCAAATTCGTTCCAGTCCTCGGTCCGGAGAACAGTAAGGAAGTCTACACACTAACTTAGTGCGACGCAACAACAGAGGAGCTGGCTAATTGAACATTGTATAGTGTCTCAGTTTCTATAAACCATAAAAAACAGCGACACACGTAGCTGGTCAACATGAGACTCTGTTAATAAAGGGTATAGAAAATGCTACTCAAATATAACGACAAAATTTAAATTCTTAGCTTCAATATTGGCTTAAATCCTATCATTACTTCGAATGAAGCTAAATTACTATTTCCACCCAACATTTTTTTCCTCGCATTAGTCTTAAATAGCACTATGTTTAGTCTTGGCCGAAAATGTAATAGATGGACTCGTCCGAGTTCAAAGGCCGACTCATAGGACTCGAATTTTCTCGTCCATCTATTGCTTGCTCTCCAGACTCGAAAAGAATGTACTATTTTTCATAGCGCGTGGTCAGTGTACATACTGTCTAACAGGGTTGGAGCACGTTTTCTGGCAGCCTCGCCAAAACACAATTTACTAAGATGCCGATAAACTGCAGTTGACCAATTTGTGGCACACACGCCCTACTAACGCTTGATGGAGATAATTATGACGGTTGGAAGTAGGATATGGGCAAATATAAAAAAAATGGTGGTAAGGACTTAGATCAAAAAGCGTTTTCTACTGTTTACTTTTCCATAATAGAATTGTGAGTTGCATAAAACATCAAGGTTTTTAGAAAAGTGTAGGGAAGACCGAGGGCTTATGAAACGAAGGTGAATTGAAACAATGACTATTTCTCCGATCTACATCCGTTAGCGAAGCAAAAACTCCTATCCGATTAAATGGATCCTTCCTTCCTTCCTTTATCCTTTGAAACGTCTTTGCTACTTCAAATACCTTGGTCACATTTTGACTGAGAATTTCAAAGATGACATGGACATTGAAAGGGAACGCAGGGCGTTGGCGATTCGAGGCGATATGATAGCGCCCAGGTTTGCTCGCTGCAGTGCTGAAGTTAAGCTCACTTTGTTTAGAGCATACTGCCAGAGTTTTTATACTTTCGGCCTGTGGGCTAGTTTTAAGCATAGATCCTGCAACGCACTGCGAGTCCAATATAATAATGTCTTCAGGGCCCTGTTGAGGCTCCCTCGAGACTGCAGTGCTTCTGGCATGTTTGTGGATGTTAGCATGGACGATTTGTATGCCATAATACGCAAAAAAAACTGCGTCTGTAGTACATCGTATACGGGGGAGCGCCAACAGTATCCTGAAGATGATAGCTGACCGGTTTGACACGATCATTCTTGGCCGATACGTCGAAATGCACGTTAGAAAATGTGCAGTTTGATATGTTGGCTAAAATGACACGAAGATCGACATAATATGTGTAACTGCCTGGTTAAAATAATAATAATAATAAAACCTTTTTAATTCCCTTAAACCATATTTACAAACCCATTTTTTTCTTAGATCCTAGTGACATATTAATTTATTTACAGGAATCCCTTGATAGGGTATTATAGGTCTCCTTCAATTGCTTGCTACTGCCTTGTTACTAACATAGAATATAGTTGTAAATACTAACAAACTATGGACTTCTCTGTCTGAAAATAAATGTTTTTTTTTTTTTATATATATAAAAACGCTACAGGGCCTACGGGCTGTGGGGTGCATCTAAGCAGCATTGTTAACGGTTCGCTAACGCATTTAAATACCAAGATATTCGCATTGTTTCAACTCACCGCTGTTTTAAAGCCCCTCGATCTCCCCTAATTGAGTAAACAGTTATCATTTGTATTCTTAACTAATTTATCACGATCTGTATACCTACTAAAATCAGACAGGACAGGACACATATTTTCAACGGAGATTTTTTAACCTTTTTCTGCAAGTTCGTTACATTTTTAAAGTACCTTTTGGCTGTTAAATTAATATCTTGTTCTATATAATTTGCTTTTAACATGTTTGCATACAATTACACTTTCAAATGACCCGCACTGAGTGCTGCACTTTCCATCTAACTTTTAATATTGCATTAGTTGCTGAGGTTTCACCGGCGCGGTCATCTACACTTCACCCGCAAGGAAACCGTGTAATTTACCTGCAATCATATTATTATATATGTACCTACTAGGTGCCCGTAACTTCAAGAATTTTATTTTATTCGGTTTCGGAAGCAAAGTTCCCTTCACCCAATTTTATTATATTAGTAGCCATTAGGCTGGTTTGCAAGCGGTAGACAAGCAAGTTAAATACTGTCGGGTCGCGAATATTTGCTCGGGTATAATGTGGATTCGCTTAACGGAAGCGAGCTTTTATCTCTATATCTATGTATGTATCATGTAAATATGTAGTTGACGGAGCCAGCGAAGTATTTCCGTTTCAGCTTGACAAAGAATTCTTTATATATTTGTATAGAATCTTTTTATCGATTCATATTTTTTATGTGGTAATATATAATATAATACATATAATAATAATAATTTCTTTATTTCGGACAAGCAAGGTATCCATAGAGTGTTAGTAAAACAAGCAATATCTTAATCTAGTGTTAGTATTTACAGATTCATTGGTAATTTTAGTATGTCAATAATCAATCTACAATATATATACATGTTGGTATCTATATTATAAGTTGTGCCACACTTTTAATTTGCTCGGTCCAATGCTTGAGGATTGGACAATCAAACCTCTCAGCAATTTCCTTTAGAATGCTGTTGGGACTACATCTCACACGACTTAGTAATGAGACTATATTTTTACGAATTATAGCCTGAAAACTATCCGTGCGAGCTTCCACAAACATGCCCGATGCAGAGCACCTGCTAGGTAGTCCCATCAGCATTCTAAAAGCATTGTTGTATTGTACGCGCAAGGCGTTGTAGGCTCGTTTCGTGTACCGGACCCACAGGCTGCTCGTGTACAAAGATTGGCAGTACGATTTAAACAATGTGATTTTTACATCACGTGAGCAACGAGCAAACCTGCGGGTAATCATGTTACTCCGAACCGCCAATGCCCTGCGCTCTCTTTCTACATCCAAATCATCTTTTAGGTCACTCGTGAGGATGTGTCCTAGGTACTTGACCTTATCTACTACAGGTAATGGGCTAGAGTTCAACAAGATAGGTGGTACATAGTATGGCTTAATTTTACCTGCCTTAAATATCAGCACTTCACTCTTTTTATTGTTGTACTCCAGTCCATGGGCCAAGGCATAGGACTCGCAACAGGCAAGCAGCTGCTCCAGCGCGCTGACAGACGGGCTCAGTAGCACCATGTCATCGGCATAGCTTAGGCTGTTGACACAAGTGCTACCCACATAACATCCCGCATGCATACCACTGAGCCCCTCTATCAGCTTGTTGATGTACAGGTTGAAGAGCTTCGGTGAGGTGATACCGCCCTGTCTTACACCGCATTCAAGCCTGTACTCGTTGGAAAAACTGCTCGCCCATCTAACCTGGTTTAACTGATTGCTGTACCAGTGCCTAAATAGACTCACGCACTCCGCCGGTATGCCCGTCTCACTTAATTTTTGCCAAAGCAGATCATAATTGACTCGATCAAATGCCTTGGACAAATCGAGGAAACAGGCATAGACGGGGGTTTTTCTATCAGTGTAATACCTGACCGTGTGCTTGAGACACAGAATTGCACTATCTGTAGACAGCCCCGCTCTAAAACCGAATTGGCCGTCGTGTATTTTTAAGTAATTGTCTAAAACATTGTCAAGCACACGGTCAAGTAATGGTCAGGTAATACCACATATTAATTATTTATAAAAAAGAATTCTTTCCTATCTCCCATTCTTATGAAATTTTGTGAGGTTCGTTAACTGAGCATGGGCTGATGTATGGATGCCACTCGCATGCCAAGACACATCTTGTCGAGCGAAGTAACTTTTGAAAAGAGAACAGTGGGGAGACGCATGTTGCGCTTTAAGGACTGCACTAAGCGGGACAAGCTAACATGTAGCATCAGCCCTGCTATTTGGAAAACGTCGATTGCAAGCAAACGACGGAAGTGGGTTTCAAGCTCTAGCCATACATCGCGATAAGAGACACCAAAATTAGCGGAGGTTCGTTTTACCAACCCAATTATCAAGCGACCCCCTATTGAAATGTCAGTCTTGCGGATGTCACTGCAGCATCATCATCATCATCCTGTGAAAGTCCTGGCCAGCACCAGGATGATTTCGCCCTTATAGCACGCTTGTATATCAACAGCGCAATATAAAAAAGTTACAATCATACATTACATGGGTCCTCTCTCGAATACAAGTGTACATGTAGGTCTCTCTCTTCAATTTGTCCCTCATTACTGAAGATCGTGATCACAGGCTGGTTTTGCCTTAATGATTTGTCTCCATCGGTCCCGGTCCATCGTTGCCCTCACCGCCTGGTGAAATTTGCTTGAGGAGGTTGCTTCTTTGACTATGTCTGTATATGTAGACTGTATATATATTATGTAGAGTGACTTTTTTGTTTATGTAGGCAAGAACAGTAAATTCAATAAGAAACGTAATGCAGTTACTGTACTTTAGGTTCTGCAAAATTCTAAGGTACATTTTTATGTCATTGTGCATTTCGCAAGGTACAAGGATGACATAATTGAGGTACAAGGATGACATAATGCAAGATTCAACAACAAGTAGGTAACCTACGCTCTTCTAACCTTTATTGAACTCACATAACATTTTTCCTAAACCTCGACCTACACACGCCCTTTCCGGCTCGCCGAAAGCCACATTTGTTTGCTCGAAGTACTGAACAAATATGAAACTCCAAGGTCTCGTCTACACCCGTGAATAATCATGAATTTTAAAGGCCATTACAGCCCATCGGCGTTTTATGAATTCACACAAGGTTTGGTTCCGCGACTTTGTTTGCGTGGACTTCTAAATTTATTCGTCGTTCTTTAACACATAAACGACTAATACTGAAAGATTCTCCTAAAAACTTCCATGACCACGTCGCATTCTGGCTACGTCTATCGATTTCCAACTACCATAACAAAGTCACCTTCTCAAAAGCCTATACTTATTGCAATTTTCAGACCCTATCGCTCATCAGGTCTATGCACTATTCATTATCGTGAAAATAGATTGTGACATGACACCATGCCGCAAGGCTAGCATAAAGTCCGTCCAGTACCTGTATCTATCAGCGACAGACGTTCAATACTGAAGATAGGCCTCCCCTATCTATAGCTCGCCACAAACTTCTTTTACAACGAAAAAGAGCTTGTGTTGTGAGTTTTGGTCACCAATTTTATTCTAATTGATTTGGTGGGATTGCTTAATAAAATTTTTTACTAAATTCCTTTACATACTCCACGTAAATGCTTTTGTAACTGCAGTTTATATCGCACTCACATGGTTCTCTTAGATTTAAGTAGTCTAGACTAAGATAATAGGTTTTGTTTTGATTGTATCTAAGGGCTTATGGTTAAAACCACATCACGGCTAGTCTGAAATAATACTTTCCGAATTATATTTGCCAGATCCGATTGGCGTGAACAACATCTATACTTTTATAAAATTCTAAAATTGTATACAAATCAGCTTCCAGAGGGCATGGTTTCAAGTTTTTTTTTTAAAGCTTTTATTTAACTTGCAATGTATGTATGTATGTATGTATGTATCTAAGTATGTTTGTTCGGGTGAGATCTTGTAACTCAATTTTGAAGCAGATATCGTCAACCGATTGAGCTGAAATTTTGCATACTTACTTAACTTTGATGACAATACTATAATATGGTACCATGGAGCTGATCTGATGATGGAGCCGGGAGGTGGCCATAGGAACTTAATAGAAAAAGCAATCCTACCGAGCTTGGGCTCTTTAGAATCGTCTCAGTGAGCATTTGATAGATATCCAAAGAAAAGTACAGTCGGCTATAAAAGCTTGCCACTAAAATGTCATTTTTGACAGAAACTTTTACAACACGACTTGATGCAGGATTTGTATAGACGCGTGGCGTCAGCCTGGCAGCGCCATCTCTTGTTCAGATTTTCTTTGTAATCCTATGTGTTATTCTGATGTATAAGCTATCTTGATGTAAAGTTTTATTTAAATCCATTCAGTAGTTTTTACGTGAAAGAGTAACAAACACCCATCCATACTTACAAACTTTCGCTTTTATAATATTAGTAGGGATACTGTAGTTACATGAAAAAAGTTTGCTCCGTATGTCAAACAAAAAAATTTAAAAAAATTGTAATATGTGATTTCAAAGGTACCTACGCAAATTTTATGTTTTTTTTTATCCAAAATAAATTTTGAAATATATTTCAGAACCCTCATAATTTAACAAAACAATAATTATATGACAGCCATGACCATAAACTCACTTTTTCACAGTGAAAATGGCAAATCACTTATTATCTCCATACAAATATTGGTACCCAACCCACAGAATGACGTCACAATGTAGGTGGCCATTCATATGCAACTTTTTTTAGCGCTCTGTATGAATGTTGAACTTTGACGATCATTTCTGACTATTAGAGCAGTCTAAGTGTAGTTAGTCCGATTTTGACCCCAATAAAAAATAGAATCGATTGACATCCTAAAAAAAAATGTCTACACGCCTATTATGATCACATTTTTTCTTGACGAGCCCTTAAGTAAAAGAAAAAAAAATTATGATCATAATTTACTGGTCAAGTTTAATGCTTATAAAAAAAGTTTCTTAATCCAATTGACATCAAACTTTTTTACCGAAATATTGTCATTAAAAGTTCCATAAATTACCCTCGTACTCGCAAGTTGTTATGGTTACTTTTCTAATTAAGTATTCAAATATTTACTGTATGTTTTAGACTTCAAATTGAAAGTTTACATCTTCATTGTTAGTTCAGGAGGAAATTAAACTTAAGGAAGACGCGTAACTTTGAAGCTTAGGGTAGCTCTCGGTATCGGGAATTCTAAATAAAGTTGTGGTGATTTTAATTTGACTTGTTTTTACAATATGACTTTTGATCGTTTTCCAAAAAAAAACGAACCGCTGTTTCTTCCAGAACTTGTAATTTTTTTGTAACCTACTCAGAATCGATAGCATTTTCAATGTGAAGAATAAAAAATATATAGGTACCCAAAATTTGTTGGGAAATTTTAGATTCTCTATAACTCTACGTAACGCTCGTGCAAATAAAAAAAGTTCATATTCAAACGTGATTTAATGGAACGGAAAAATTTAATTTATTATCATTTAGAACACTTCTTTATTCTTTACATTTAAAATGCTATCGATTCATAGTAAGACGAACCCAAACGGTAGATAGTGGATATTAAACCTCCAGTCGGAGTAATTGTTTAAAAAATCCGGTCCTAGCTTCGATAGCCTAAGTGGTCAAGACGCGCGTATTGGCTTTCAGACAATAGATTGAATCTCGCTCAAATCATATAATTGTTAAATAATTTCACCCTTAAACCACCCAAATATACCCCAATGACCTAACTATGGTCCAAAACAAAACGCGATGTCCTTATCATATTAAAAGTAACTAATATTTTAATGTAAGCTTCAAATGTCCCGCACACATCTTTGCCAAAGCAAGCTAAGGGTTAATAATTACTATAAAGATCCATATTCTATAAATGATTTTATACGGTTTTTTTTTAATGAAAATTGTTAATTTGGTTAATTAAGTTGTTCATCTTAGATTTTATTTTGACAGGATTCTATGACAATATCTTGATATAATCTTTACCTGTGGTACAATGTATATCTTGCAGACTTAGCCTCAAGACAATCTGTCGACAGAAGGCCGCTAGGCAGATAATATCTACAAACGGTCTAGAACGGGTCTGACATGGGGCTACCTGTCTGATGAGGCTTTGATTAAATAACAAGCCATTTTACTTAACGAGTACGCTGTAAAGATTGTGTTTCGAAGCTTACATAATCACTGAAGGCGTGTAGCCCACAGGATCTATTAAGAATCATAACATAAAATACCTAATTATAATTATTAACTAGTTTTAAGAGGCCTTATTCCTTTTGTTTTTTTTTTGTATTTTATGACAAGTATATACCAATTACAAATACGTATATTCAACCAACTTTTTGAAGTGAGTAATACTTTTCCCTGAGTTCTAAATAATAACATAGTTATTTCATGCTTTCATTGGGTGTAGTCGAAAATAAGTTGAAAAAAAATACAGTTTCTGCGTGAATTTTGTTAATTTCGAACCGTAAATGTATAGGCACATTACAATAAATATATAATTTTGCGTTAGTACGTATCTACTTATTTGCAAGTGACGTTGGTAAAGTAAGATTGGCAAAGTTAAGTTTATGCCTCAATCCAGTTTAAGTTTTCGTCAGAGCATTATTCAGTGCTTTTAAAGTTTTGTACGGAACCCTCGTTGCACGAGTCCGACTTGCGCTTGACCGGCTTTTTTTCACAAAGCGTAATACGCATTTTTATTATCTATATCACTGATAATAAATTATGTTCAGATAATATCCCCATAGTTGATACCGCTTCCGAAAATTCAATCAGAAAGAGAGTCCAATAGTTCTAATTAATTTCAGCTGTCTATCCGTCCGGTTGTTGGCAAACCAAATTGTGAGTGAGTTTTGGTATTTTAATTATTTATGTTGTATATTCGTCGTATACAGGATGGAACATTTGTAAAGACTGAGCTGACAGGATAGTGTCATCTGAGTGATCTACGATCGACCTATTATAATTGTAAAGCTGGATTTAAAAGTAAAAAAAGTCATCAGAATAAAATATTTTAATATCAGTGACAACCCTACTAATTCAAAGGTTTTATTTACGGGTCTTTAACTTAAGCGATGTTCAAAAGTTGCTAGGGTTGATATGTGCAGATTTTTACACAAATTTTTAACTAACTATAACTCAAAAATGGATAGAAATATTTACATAGTTCACTGGTGAAAAATGAAGTACTCAGTCTGAATAATTCCCTGTTTGCTTAAAAGTCATTCGATCTGTAATTTTCCACCATGTATAAAACAAATTTATTATTTCCGGTGAGTCTCAGACATCTTAATACGTATACGGGTTTACTCACGTTGTAGAAGTCGAATGGTACGCGATTCATCATCAGGAGCTACGATCAGTCGCGGCGGCGGCCAATCGAACACTGCGCGCTAACGCTCTCTCCTTGACGCTCGACATGTTTCTAATCAGTACACGATTCATCATCAGGAGCTACGATCAGTCGCGGCGGCGGCCAATCGAACACTTCGCGCTAACGCTCTCTCCTTGACGCTCAACATGTTTCTAATCGGTACACGATTCATCATCAGGAGCTACGATCAGTCGCGGCGGCGGCCAATCGAACACTGCGCGCTAACGCTCTCTCCTTGACGCTCAACATGTTTCTAATCAGTACACGATTCATCATCAGGAGCTACGATCAGTCGCGGCGGCAGCCAATAGAACACTGCGCGCTAACGCTCTCTCCTTGACGCTCGACATGTTTCTAATCAGTACACGATTCATCATCAGGAGCTACGATCAGTCGCGGCGGCGGCCAATCGAACACTGCGCGCTAACGCTCTCTCCTTGACGCTCGACATGTTTCTAATCAGTACACGATTCATCATCAGGAGCTACGATCAGTCGCGGCGGCGGCCAATCGAACACTGCGCGCTAACGCTCTCTCCTTGACGCTCGACATGTTTCGAATCGGTACGCGATTCGTCGATGAATCGCGTACCGATTCGAAACATGTCGAGCGTTGTTCGACTTCTACGACGTTAGTAAACCCGTTTAAGTATTTTAATTTTATTATAGTTATCACTTTTATTAACACAGAGGATCGCGTGTTCGATTCTCACTTAAACTGTAGTTGATCGCGTTTATATTTTTTATCATATCGCAGTTTTCTTAAGTTACTAGAAGGTGCCCGGAACTTCGTACGCGTATTTTTTTGATATCGCAGTCGGGTTAAAAGTATCCTATAACCATATTTGGATGTCCAGCTATCCCTGTACCAAAATTGGTTAAAATCCGTCCAGCCGTTTCGGCGTGATGCGAGGACAAAGGGAATTATGCAAACAGATGGCGCCAGGTTGGCACGCGCGCTGCGCGCCCATACAAAACAAATGACGATCCTGCAGCCTATTAAGATTTTTCCCGAAATTATAACCCCCTCTCCAAAAAAAACAGATTTTCAATAGGTACGAATCTAGAATTTTATAATTGTGTAGATGTCCAAATTACATATTCAAAACTGATACCGAGGGTCTCTCAAATCCAATCAGAAAGCGACTCCAATAGTTTTAATTAACTACAGCTGGTTAACCCTCGATTGTTAGACTTTCGCATTAAGCGACGGATCCAGTGTGCCGAGTAGAGTTAGAGCGGTTTCGCACTACGTCCAATCCGAATCCGATCCGAACCCGTGAAAACCGGATGACGGAGATCGGATCTAGTGCGTAACTTATAGAGATTTGTAGCTCGTGAATGAGCGATTCTAATGAGCTATATCATTTGGTTTAGTCACTAGCTCTTTCGCTCACTGAAGATTCAATTAGTTCAGTATCTCATCTATCATTTCGCCGTCTTAATAAACATTTCAATTTCGGTTCATGACGCATTGGTGTAAACTGTAATGTTGTGTAACCTGTATTTATTTTTTTTCAATCGGGTGCGGTTCAAGTTGCATATAAACTTTTAGCATATTTTCATTTAACTACTTTCAAAATGAATAATAAACACATTGCATAAAAACAAAATTCATAATTTTGTCAACCATAATATTTAAACATCATAACCATTAATAATCATAATAACATTAGTTATAATGTTCATAAGTCATAATGTCACTTCGTATAACATACATTCAGAATATTTATTAAAACTCATAAAACCACCTAAAATAATTATCAAGTTGCATAAATATCATATCAAATAAGTCCTAAAAAAAAAGAGAATAAAAAGTTGTTGAGTACCTACTTAAATATTGTTATGTTTTTTTTTACCCTAAAAACGAAACTGCTCCAAAAGATCAGGTAGGTTAGGGTTATTTTTTTATGACCTTAAAAACGAAACTGCTCCGAGAGATAGGTAGGTTAGGGTTATTTTTTTATGACCCTTAAACGAACCTGCTCCAAGAGATAGGTAGGTTAGGGTTATTTTTTTTATGACCCTAAAAACGAAACTGCTTCCAGAGATAGGTTAGGTTAGGGTTTTTTTTATGACCCTTAAAAGGTAACTGCTCCTAATTTGGCTCGGCAATGGAGAAGAATGAATAAGAAAAAATATTATATTTTTGTATATATTTATTTGGACAACATTTATGCTTTAAGTTTTTATGAAAAAAGTATGATATGACAATGGTATCGTATACAAAGTGACTATTATGCTATTTGTCTATTATGCAAATACATTATTATGCAATTAAACTATTAGATATAATTTTCGAAATTATGCAAGTCGTTTGTATGCATTTTGTTTTTATGCTATATGATCACTTATGCAGGTTGAAATTATGCAATTCGTTTTATGCAAAATGAAAATTCGCAAATTGTTGTTATGCAAAACATTACACACCCAAATAAATCATCTCAGTATTACTCGCTCGCTCACGCCTTTTTTTCGTCGCTTCGTCTTTTAGTTTCTCTACTCACTCATGAACGATATATTCTAAAGATCTACTGAGCTAAATGAGCTAAATGAGTGATACATATCTTGGTGAACTAAAGACACATCACTCTTTTTTTACTTTAGTGACACATTTTGCGCATCTCCATTAACTTACCATAGAAATAGTTCTACGGTTACGACGCACTATATTTTCACGGGTTCGGATCGGATTCGGATCGGACGTAGTGCGAAACCGCTCTTACGAGTGAGTTTCTAATTTGTAATTTCTAGTCTTTGGCAAAATTGTAAGCTGGATTTGGTTAATTTTGATACAAATAATCAAGTAATGGGCCAATCTAAATTTTTCACCATTGAGTTACACAAAATGTATTACATAAATAATTGTCCCATTGGCCAATTTTTATTTTGTTTTCGATTTATTTATTTTTTCATTTCGAGCTCCTCATTTTGTACTAAGTTTAGTTACGAAATTTCCATACATTTTGTGTAACTTAATCAAAAAAATTGTAGGACATAGCGTGAAATTGGACTTACTGACTCACCAAATTTCTGAAAAATATGAGAAAAGAAAAGAAATCGACATTATAAAAATTTACCCTAATATGTCTGCGGGTATTTAATCTAAAATCTAAATTTTAACCAAAACATCACTTCATTGTGTCATGTCCATTTTGCTTTCTACAAAGTACCAAATTACAAATATTTATTTTGGAAACAACATTTGGCCCGTGGTCTTCGGATGCAAAGAAAATTGTAAAAGAAATTTCACAAAAATTAATCGGAGTATCGGGTAATATCTAATATCAGAGCGGGCTCCTTTTTCGCTCAAAGACTGAGCCTCGCCATTCAAAGGGGAAACGCGGCGAGCGTGCTGGGGACGATGCCTCAGACGGCTTCAGTACTGGGGGATTCTTTTTAATTTTAAGTTTTAGTATGTATATTTTTAATTTATTTTCCATTGTAATAAATATGTTTTTATGGGAAGCAATTACATAAAATAATAAGAAAAGATCTCAGTACTTAGAGGTAATCACCCAATAAAAATAAATCTATATAAATCTAAATATTTTGCTTTCTAAGTTCAGCCCATACATGTTTTTGATTTGATTTTTGACGTTTGATTTTACCGTTTAAAACTTATTCAGTTACTGGATGTCTAAAATCAGTTATTAGCTGTCTAAAATCAGTTATTGGCTGTCTAAAATCAGTCATTGGCTGTCTAAAATCACTCCCCAAACCCGAAAATTCTAAATCGGTATGGAAGTCAAAGTAAACTCTTTAATTAAATCTCAATAGGACAATACTCTGACCATTAAAACAATATTGAAAAAGTAACCTCCCTAATTAATACAAAATTTCGCGTTTCAATTTCTCCTCGTTCTTTATAGGTAAAAGTTACGTTCAATTTAAATATAGGTACAATAGTCAAAGATTCGAAGCGTTGGTGATTAAAAAGTTTTTTTTAATTGTTTCTTCATGGAGAAGTTATTTTTCTCATAATTATCGGACTGGAAGTTTTTAACTGCAAAACCCTGTTTAAAAGCAGTTTGACGTTTGAAAAGTCTAAGTCTAGTTTTAATTATACTTGGAAAGGGTTTGCGGTTGTAGTCAGCGCGTAAAAAGGACGCCATCCATATAACCCATAGCTATCAGTATCAGTAGTATCAATGTACCAACAATATTATCATTAAAACTAGTTCAATCATTTAGGCTTGACGAAACTGCAGATACATTAAATAAGCTCACAATTACACACAAAGCATTTTTTTTTTTCGATTGCGGTAGGTAACCATTAAATAGTTAGTTTTGTATAAAATATATGGAATGTACATTTATAATAATCCTAAAGAATATATATATATCTGGAATCTCTAAGTATGTTATTTTTTTTTTAAAGGTCGGATACTGGACAAAAAGTAATTAACTTTTTTAGTATATACAATACTTCAACCCATCTTCAGAAAATCATATTCTTGCTGTTGAAAATGCTCAGAGTGTATTTTCCGGCACTCCTGACAAGTGCGTGACGAAGAACCCTCAGTTTTAAGGAGCAAGGCCGTTTCCAACATTTTCCTGGCGTTGAAAGTATCTCTTAAAATCATTACCTCGCCTTTCTCATCTTATTTTCATGGTTGAGAGCCTGGTTCATCACAAATTAATGGAAAATATGTTGTTACAAAGATATGTGGCTATTTTAAAAAGTTATTATTTTTCTATATATTGTTTTTGTTAATGCAGGAGGTTTATGTTGGTTGCATTTATCTCGTTATAAATAAGTGACAAAGCATCTGTCACTCACGCTCGCACTTTGTCAGAACGTGATGGATGCTTTGTCACTTATTTATCAACCATAGTAGGTTCAGATTCATGTTCAGACTTGTGTTATTTTCAACCTTAATTAATATTTAAATATGAAATGTATTCTCAAAGAACCAAACGAGAAAAGATAGAGACCCATTTGACTTGCGTCCCCAACCGTATATGAATTTTAACACGCGTGATTTCTCGAAATGTTGGTTTTCTGATATTGAATGTGATAATTAATTGAGAGCTGTTTACGGGTCACTGTCAAAATATTTGATTAATGCTTGCGCTTGTCATAGTTACTAAGCACTTTTGCTTTAAGTTATAAGGGAGACCAAGGAGTTTTGAAACAGATGTAAATTGAAACAAAGTCAATTCAAATTCAATCACTGATTAATTAAGGAAATTAATGGTTCGAAATTAATATTCTATAGCAGTTTATTTGCATACCATGTTATATATGTTATTTATTTTGTATTTAACCTATTTATATTTAAAGTTTAATTAGAGCACTAACGTAACGTATTTTGCAAGCATATTGCAAGCAAAGGTTACTATATCCTCGAATTTTGCCCCAGCCGCGTGTACCTAATAAACAGCTTACTCGAGATATAATGTGCCTTATGATGTAATCGCCCATTAACGACTGTTTTATGCTAAAATCGGTAGTTATTATTTTATTACCTAAAAGCTTCTATGTACAGTTCAATCACGTCTAAAAATATGTAATACGGTCACCATCAAAAGTAGCTGAATTTTACTACCGGTATAGAATTCTCAAATTGCATACTAAATTTTGGTTCTTGTGTTGGTAAGCAGGGTTCAAGTTTTATTGCATCATCATCATATCCACCGATAGACGTCCACTGCTGGACAAAGGCCTCCTCCAAAATTCTCCATAACGATCAGTCGTGCACCACCCTCATCCAATTGCTTCCCCGATACTAATCAGTTAGTCATTTCACCTTGTCAAGGGCCTTCCACGCGTGTTCCGGTATGTGTTTGCCACTCAAAAACCTTTCTACCCCAACGGCCATCGATCGGTTATCTGCGACGTCAAGATGTCGTTGGACCGGTATATAACAATTGCCCCTATTACCTTTTTAATTAATTTATTTATTTATTTAATCTTTATTGCACAAAAGAAAACTTATCGTACAAAAGGCGGACTTAATGCCATGAGGCATTATCTACCATTCAACCTTAGGGCGAAGCGGAAAAATTGTAGGCGGTGCAACTAACTTACACATAAGTAACAAAACATAATTATAATACTTATAAATAATAAAATAAAATAAAATCAAAAAATACATAATTTTGCTATACATGGTAATATATACATGCATCTAATATAATATAAACATACATAATATATATAAATATATACATAAATATATACAGCGATGAAACATACTAGGCATATAGACTACGAGACTTCATTTCTGCCAGCAAAGAAGCTGCACACGGACTTATTAAACGCTAGCTTACTCGGTGCCTGTTTAATTGAGAGAGGAAGACCGTTCCAGAGGCGAGCCACTTGAATTGAGAATGAATTGGACATGAAACCTGTGCGGTGAAGAGGGATAGAAAGGGCGAGATTGCCGGAAGAGCGCAAATGACGGTTATGAGTGGATTCGATATAACAGAAGAAAGTCTTGAGGTATTCAGGAAATTGTGGATCGTTAAGAATCGAATAGAGAATGCAAAGCATACGAATGTTGCGTCGTTGACGGATGGGAAACCAGCCAAGTTGAGAGCAAAATGAGGACAAGTGATCATATTTACGGAGACAGAAAATGAAACGAATACAATTATTAAGAAGTCGATCCAACTTATCAAGAAGATCTTCATTTAAGTCTGGATAACACACATCACCATAGTCAATTATCGGCAGGATTAGGGTATTTACTAGTAACACCTTGGTATTAATGGGCAAGAAGTTCTTTAGTTTGTTGAGAGCATGAAGCGAGCCAATGACTTTCCTGCTGATTTCGCTCACCTGTACCTTCCAGCTCAGTGTGCTATCCAAGTGAACTCCTAAATTCTTGACACTGGGACTAAATATAATAGGCATTCCATTGAAATTAGGTGGTGTGAGAGAATCCAGATCAAGTTTGGCAACCTGGCAAGAGCTACCAATGACAATAGCCTGACACTTAGAAGGGTTCACAAACAGGCCAAATTTCTCCGACCATTGTTGAATATGTAACAGGTCTAAGTTTAATTTGTCAATGGTAGCGGTAACGTCAGCCACTTTACATTGATCATAGATCTGTAGGTCGTCAGCATACAGATGGTAAGAACAGCGAAGATCGGGAGTGATGAAGTTGACGAAGGTGGAAAATAGCAATGGAGAAAGAATGCCTCCTTGAGGTACGCCAGTGGCTAAGTCACACCAGTCGGACAAAGATCGGTCTACACGGACTGCTTGCCGGCGACCACGAAGATAACTGGAAAACCAACTTAGGGCAGAGGGGGACACATTTAGATGTTCGAGCAAGGCACTTCTTGCCTTGCTCGAACATGTCGTGATCAACAGTATCGAATGCGTTGGAGAAATCAATCAGAATAAGTACTGTGACCAGTTGATCCTCCATGCCCCGTCTTAAATCTTCAGTAACTTTGAGAAGCGCGGTGCATGCACTATGGCTGGGTCGAAAACCAGACTGAAAGGGGCTCAGCAGATTATGAGAGTATATAAAGTTAGATAGTTGTTTGTGAACCACCGCTTCAGCAATTTTTGACAGAAAAGCGAGAATTGAAATAGGCCTAAAGTTATTAAGTGATGTGGGTTTACTAATTTTAGGTAATGGTATAACAAAAGCACTACGCCAAAGAGAAGGGAAGTCGCCATTAAACAGAGAGGAGTTAATGATGTCAGTTATTATACGAAGCACACAGTCTAGAATAGATACTATCATATAACGACCGACATCATCACATCCGAATCCGACGGCTTTAGATTTTATTTTATTAATGATGGTCTTGACAGTTGCTTCAGAAGTGGGCGAAAATGATTATTTGGTACATTTTTAAATACTTTCGCCAAACATGCGTTGATTCAATAAAGTATTTAATTAACATATTAATAATCTCTATTCCTCCTGGCATAAATAAACGTAAAGGTAATACGAATAGTATTTCTTTAACTTTATTTTTTATCAAATACCCGTGTTTTCCTGTAACCATTGATTCGCCAATCGGTAACCAATTGGAAATAAGGATGTCTATTTCCGCTTCCTGAGCCGTATCAAGAGGATAAATATGAAACCAGCCAAGAGCATGTCGGGCCACGCTCAGTGTAGGGTTCCGTAGTTGCCCATCCTTCACAATAGACAATAAAATGAAATTTAAATTACTTACCAGAAAGATTTCAAGCTCTAAAAAAAAGGTCGTAAACGCCAAAGCAACTCTAATTACTTATTACTTTCTGGAATTTATCGATTATACGCACCAGAGTGAGCGAAATGTTTTTATGCAGTATGGCATTTAACTAATATGTGTAACGTTCGAAGTATAAGAACACCGCGCGGCACTTACGCCATTTTAAAGAAAATTATGAAATTTTGCGATAACTCAAAAACGGCTCTGCCGATTTTATTCAATATAGTTTTCATTGAAAGTACTAACAAGGTTTTATTTTCATGATTTTTTTCATAATTTTTTGACCCGTGGTTGAGAAGTTAGAGGGGGGGGGACACTATTTTTTGGATTTCCCGAGCGAATATTTACAAAACTGCTGGCTTTATCAAAAAATTATGTTTGAAGACCCCTACTGTTTTTAAAAGACCTATTCAACGACACCCCACACGCTAGTATTGAAACGCAAAAAAAAAATCACCCCCACTTTAGGTGTACGGGAGGTACCCGAAAAAAATTTTTTTTTTAGTTTTTATTTTACCGTTATGTCGGCGTAATATATATACATACTCATACCAAATTTCAGTTTTCTAGCATTTATGATCACGGAGCTAAGCCGCCGACGGACAGACGGACAGACGGACATGGCGAAACTATAAGGGTTCCTAGTTGACTACGGAACCCTAAAAAAGGCCTTATTTTGATGATATGTGTCAATATATAGTCATGTTCTTACAAATTCTGTTTATCATATTGGTACTATTTACGTAAAATATTGTTTATACGCCAAATGAGGTGAACTTGAAAACAAAAATAACTCCTTAATGTTTTTTATAGAAATCACACAGATCTAGTAGCGTATAATTATGGAATCAAAGATTTGGTGCGATTGACGTAACGATGCAATAGCTCAGTAGGGAGAGCACTACGCCGGAAACGGAGGGTCGGAGGTTCGAGTTAGTTCTATTTGTTATGAAAAAAAGCTGCACTTTGTGATGGAAGCAAGCCGTTTTGCACAGTGATAATATAGACCAAAATAAACGAAATTAGTTTCACCCCTTAGGATAAGAGATGGCGCCACTTATTAAAAAAAAGTTTAAAAAATTGTAAGTCCTGAACGGATACTCCGATTTTGACGAAAGAGGTGCCAAACGGCAGATAGTTATCCAATTTAACATAAAAAAAATTGAAAACAGGTAAAAATTTATTTTGGATACCCAAAAAAATATAATTTCTGAAAAAACTATTTAAAATTTGTGATTTTTTGGAATTTTACTCGTAAAAATGTATGTACATGGTACTTTTTTATTTATTTATATTAATATACAACTAATTTTACATTTACGAAAAAAAACCGCATATCATTAGCCCGTTTAGTTTCAAAGTTATTGAAGAATACAGACATGGCGCCGCTGGGTCAAAAAATCTTACAAAAAATCTTAAACCTCAACGGATATTCCGATTTTGATAATTAAGGTGCTAATCGACAGATAATTACTTACATTAGTTTCAAAATATAAAATTAAAATTAAAATAGGCAAAAAGTAAAAATAAATACAAAAAAACATACATTTTGAAAAAAAAAATGCAGTTTTTTGGGGGTTTTATGTAATTTCATACAAAAAAATGTATGAATTTATGGCTTATTTTACTTATGTATATTATAATACTATTAATTGATCGATTAATAAAAAACCGCATATCAAGAACTTGTACAGTTCCAAAGTTATTGAAGATTTTACTATAGGGTGCCGGTGCGATGTTGCCGCCGCACGTGTTACTTATGTACATGTATTTATAAAAGTATTCTCCCGCTTCGAAGGTACTGATTACCCTGAAAATATAACCACAATTGAAAGTACAAATAATAATCATCCCAAGTAGCACACAACACATTTATATCCCTTATACAGCTTAAATTAGAGTTTTAACGAGTGAATAGGCTCTTTTACAACCTGTTTGCTAATATCGCAAGTATATTAGATGCTAAATAGCATTTCTGAATCAATATTTTACTTACTTAAAGTTTTATTTTCACTTTAGTCTTTGCAGGTTCTGCATTGTAACGTGCAAGTTAGACTGTCGCATCAGCAACATATCCATAATGTTCAAGGAGTTTTCAAATTGAACTAACCTTCAACTATTGTGGATTCCACCTACCTTTGATGCCGTTTCATTCCCAAAAAGAAGGACTTGGGACTCGATATTTCCAAATTAAAACGTGAACCCACACTTGGTTAGCATGAAACGGTATTCAATTTGCAGCTGAAATACATGGACGGTATCTCAAAAGCTTGTTTAGTTTAGTGTTTTTTAGTTTAAACAGATCTTTTCGAATCGCATTAACAGTAATAATATATGCTCTGTTGTAGCATCGTATAGCCTGCATGTGAATCTGGGACACACAACAACACAACGTTACGATTAATTGAAAACCAATGAATGACATTAATATAGTGATTGAATCTTACACGATTTTCACACATTACATCAAAATAATAAAACGGGACTTAATTGCGGTAATTAAACATTTTTGTTATAATAATGAATGACATTAATTATGTTAACACACCCCAAAAAAAAGAAACAAAAATGGCCCTAAGTAGCCGTTTCACATGAGCAATACACGTATCCAGAGAGAATTTCTATCGATAGCGATGTACTTGCAAAAGCAGTAGTTATTTCAGGGTATAACATGCATGTTTTAAAACAGGTCTCTTTTCTTATTGTATTGAAATTAGACGTCTTGTCATACTCTGAGAAAGCCTTGAAGTGCAGTCATCATTTCATTAAGTAATAACTGTTTTGTAATCTGCTACTAGTACGACCGTCGCACTGACGACTGAGTACAATTTGAATGCTTCAATGCTTTCACAGAGCTGGCGACAAGCCATTCGCCGACTACTTCAGCTGCCTTTGAACAACATGTTCTGCGTGTAGCGTTTTAAGCGAGCCAAATGTGCAAAAAACGTCTTAATTTGGATATATATCCTGTCCCAAGTCCTTTCTTTTTGGGAGTGGAATGGCGTTGGAAGCAGGTTGCAGGTGCGATCCACAACAGAACAGTCATTATGGGTGCAAATCGGGCTGTGGCAAAATGCGTTGTTGCAGCCGATTCACCGGGCTAACTTGCACGTTACAATGAAAGTTTATGTGAAAATAAAACGTAAAGTAAGTAAAATATACTTGTGATATTTGCAAATAGGTTGCCGTTAAAACTCTAATTTAAGCTGTATAAGGGATATAAGTCGAGAAACTGACACATATCTGTAAAGACTCTCCCCAAGCAGCTTACACAGCACTCACTAAAGCTGCCCAATTCAAATGGTCATTCCTACAACGTGTAATCGCCGATTCCAACGTACTCTTTGAACCACTGACACATGCATTACGGACCAATTTCATGCCAACTCTGATGGGCAGTGAAATCACACCCGACGAAGCCGATCTGTTTTCCCTTCCTGTGCATAAAGGTGGTTTGGCAATATCTAATCCGTCTACCGAGAATAATTTGAGCTACAATTCTTCCAAAAAAGGCTGTTTAATCCTCTCATCGGCTTTGATCAGGACACAACATGTAGACCTAGCCCAACACAATAAATCCCTGATTGACGCACGCAAAGAGAGCCGAACAATAAAAGATGCTCGTGACAACGAACTTTTAGACACTATATTGGCCAAACTATCCCCTAACAAACGACGAGCTATAGAAAGATCAATCGCATCGAAAATGAAAACAAAGTCTTCCACCTGGCTATCTGCTATACCAACAAAGAAAGATAACTTCGACTTGTCTCCTCATGAATTCAGAGATGCCCTGGCAATACGCTATTACAGAACCCCAAACTCAATGCCACCCTCTTGTGACGGATGCGGCAACAGCCATTTTAATATCGACCATGCTCTCTGTTGCAAGACTGGCGGGCTAATTTCAAGACGGCACAACGAAATACGAGACCTATTTGCTGAACTATGTCACCAAGCATGGGGCAACATCACAATAGAACCTATAATCACAGAAGGTGACCTTGGATTACGCGGTGACTTATCCTGCCGTGGCGTATGGAATGCACAGAGAGAGGCGTTATTCGATATCCGTGTCGTAGACACCGACGCTCCCTCTTACATTGCACGTCATGTCACTTCTGTCCTAAAATCTGCTGAGACTGAAAAACAAAGAAAATACTCTGCTGCCTGCGAAGTGAAACATGCTACTTTCACCCCCCTCGTGACCTCTGTCGATGGCATATTCGCACCACAGATGGCCTCCTTCGTCAAACACTTAGGCGAAGCCCTCTCGGACCGTTGGAACAAATCGCTGAGTACGATACTGGGTTGGCTTAGAACAAGGATATGCACTGCTATAATTCGAGCCTCCAGTATGTGCATACGAGGCACACGTCACAAATTCAAACCTGCAGCGAAACTGTTGGGGTTTGACGACGGAGCAGCCATTCCCAGTTTGCAGCACTAGCTAAACTGCAACTTGCAGAGATGTGTTTTATAACTTTTTGCTACACATTATTATTTTTATTACTATTTCTTTGTTATAAGTTAAGTTTTTCTTGCAATAAAACTTTAATATATAAGTGGAGTTGTGTGCTACTTGTGATGATTATTATTTGTACTTTCAATTGTGGTTATATTTTCAGGGTAATCAGTACCTTCGAAGCGGGAGAATACTTTTATAAATACATGTACATAAGTAGCACGTGCGGCGGCAACATCGCACCGGCACCCTATAGTAAAATCTTCAATACTTTGGAACTGTACAAGTTCTTGATATGCGGTTTTTTATTAATCGATCAATTAATAGTGTTATAATATACATAAGTAAAATAAAGCCATAAATTCATACATTTTTTTGTATGAAATTACATAAAACCCCCAAAAAACTGCATTTTTTTTTTCAAAATGTATGTTTTTTTGTATTTATTTTTACTCGTTGCCTATTTTAATTTTAATTTTATTTTTTGAAACTAATTTAAGTAATTATCTGTCGATTAGCACCTTAATTATCAAAATCGGAATATCCGTTGAGGTTTAAGATTTTTGTAAGATTTTTTGACCCAGCGGCGCCATGTCTGTATTCTTCAATAACTTTGAAACTATACGGGCTAATGATATGCGGTTTTTTTTCGTAAATGTAAAATTAGTTGTATATTAATATAAATAAATAAATAAATAAAGTACCATGTACATACATTTTTACGAGTAAAATTCCAAAAAATCACAAATTTTAAATAGTTTTTTCAGAAATTATATTTTTTTGGGTATCCAAAATAAATTTTTACCTGTTTTCAATTTTTTTTATGTTAAATTGGGTAACTATCTGCCGTTTGGCACCTCTTTCGTCAAAATCGGAGTATTCGTTCAGGACTTACAATTTTTTAAACTTTTTTTTAATAAGTGGCGCCATCTCTTATCCTAAGGGGTGAAACTAATTTCGCCTCGAGTGAAATCGTTTATTTTGGTCTATATTATCACTGTGCAAAACGGCTTGCTTCCATCACAAAGTGCAGCTTCCGGGCCAAAACCGTCCATAACAAGTAAGACTAAGTCCTGCCTACATTGTAGTGGGCATTACATTTTTCTTTATTCTACATTGAATGTATGCACCATTGTCATTTAATTTTTATTAATATTGATACAGGAGAAAAATATAAATAAAAAAATACGCGATACACTGCATTGCGGGTTCTTACATTTAGTGTTATATAAGTATATATCATATTACATAAAAAGGCCCTGCACCATACCGATGTCTGTGTTTAATCCAATGGTTGCCTTAAGCCATTAAACCGCCATTTGTTTTACTTTTACATTGCGAAATAAAGTTTAAGGCATAAAAATCCCAAGAGAAAAAAAAATTATCATGGACAATTTCTGCCCATTCACGTCGGCGATTCACGAAGTTCTTTTATTTGCGCGAATCATTCAACATTTTGTGTCGCGTCCTGCCTAAAAGAACAAAACCGACATCCAATTCGGAATGATTTTGAATAGGTATCCGATGGTGACGCTTCGCCGCGTTTGAATCCACGTCCATTTGAATCAAGCCTAATTGCTCTTATTTTTTGTTTCAGTTCAATGTGTTTTAAAGGATCATTATGAATTTGAAGTTATTATATTATAGTTATTATATTAGGTGATGTAAATTTATTTAAAATAAAAAACTAGCAAAATAGTAGAAAGAAAAAACGAATAATATTAATTGAAGATGCTTCTTCTGAAGTATAAAGGATACAGCAAAATTTAAAATAAGACAGTGCTTTCTTCTACACCTAGATCTAACATAATTATATACCTACAATGACAATGACTGAAAAGTAGTATAGTAGAGTTTTTATATATTTGCCTAAATATTACTTGCAAAGTGTAGTAATCTTTCATTACGTGAACCTAATAATAGGAAAAGTCATGATGTCATTATTTTTCAAAATGCTTTTTTGATAAATTAGGGTAAGTGTACCAGTTTGGAACTCTGTTCCAACCGCTGGCAACACTTTCAACCCTAATTTACGGCCATAAAGGTAAAAGGAGAGATAAGCTGTCAAATTATTGAACGTTGTGTCATTTATAGAAAGCGTATTTGAAGTAGCGATCTCAATATTAATATGGATATGACTGGTATTTTGGTATTTTTTCTACACACGAAAATAATGTAACTTATCGGAACAAAAAAGTAAAAGCTTTTGTAAATATTGGGCTAAAATTATTTATTTATTTAATCTTTATTGCCCAAATGAAAAACAAATCGTACAAAAGGCGGACTTAATGTCATTGGGCATTCTCTACCAGTCAACCATCGGGCAAATCAGATAAGTTGTGGACGGTGCAATTAACTTAAATAGGTTTTAATAGATAAATACTTAGGTAAATACATATATTTATTATATATACATATACAAATAAATACTGACTAAAAAGCAAAACAGATATGCCAAGATTTCTCCATTCTGCTAATGAAGAGGTTACGCACGGATTTTTTAAAATTTACCTTATTCGGAGCTTGCTTGATCTTGAGGCGAAGGCGGTTCGAGAGGCTGACAACTTGGACGGTAAAAGAGTTGGACATAAAACCTGTACGGTGAGGAGGGATGGAAAGAGATAGATTGCCAGAAGAGCGAAATTGGCGGTTAAGAGTTATATCAGCCGAATAAGTTTAATGATATTATTATTAAACAATGAGTCATTCAAGTGTGTATTCACGTTTTATTATATTAAAGTGACTAAATAGGAACAACTATCCTTGAGTTGTATAAAAACTTATTTATGTAGGATAAAATATTTTTCTTTAAATGTAGTTTTTTGCAAAAATAACATGCGTTTAATCTAATTATTTATTTAGCTAAGCGTGCTATGTGCGGTGTACTAATAATAGACTGTAAGACCTTATATAAACAACATGATATGTATTTAACAAATTGCACTAAGTAGTCCTATCCATATTAATATTGAGATCGCTACGTCAAATGCGCTCTCTAGCCATTTATGTACCAAAGTTTGACAGAGAACGCAAATGACACGTCACAGGCGTAACTTTGTAGGTAAAGAGCAATCAATCAGCCAGGTTTTGCCCCAATAACTAGGCTACTCGGCTGACATAATCGAGTCGAACGAATTAACTATTTCTATTAATTCTAAAATTGTGCCAAATTTTTTTTTTTTTATTTACATCAAAATTACATCTATCATGACAGTTTCCCAATGCGATAGACTAGCAACACATAACAATATTATAAGGTTATTAATTACAATTATTATATTTACCAGCAATAACATAATACAAATAAAGTTATCTTTGTGAACTCGTTAAGTGAACAATGGAACACAGTATCAATTCTAGTGGCAGTAGGTGACAATCAAATAAATTTTCTATAGAGAGAGGTCATTATATTTTCTTTGTTTCCGCGACTGTCGCACTTTTAAATAAAACAATCATTTAAATGTGTGATTGCAACTTCTTTATTAGACGGTTATATAAAGATAATGATTCTCCTTTCTACACTCCACGGCCGTTAATGTTAAATAACTGTTAATTAGGCTATAAATACCCTTTTATTTATGTTACTTCAAATTCACAAGCACCTTTGTATTTGATAAGCGTGTTAATAATTAATAATAATTAGGTGTTGGACGGTTCGGTTGAAATATGAGGCGGGCAGTTCATTTGTTACGTGTCACAGAAGGGACATTAATAATGGCCAAGCGCGTGGCACCTTTCGTTCAATGACTCCTGTCACATGAAGATGTTAATACAAAATATTATTTTGTAAGGCTTACTCGTAATATTAACTCTGCTTAAAACACGGGAAGAGACAAATTACATATGATATTTCAGATTTATTAGGTGTCATTGGACTTCTTACAGCAGGTAGGACTTTAGAGCTATAGAGTCGATATTAAAATTAAAATGCAATTCATACTCATTCATCTGCTATTGGGGTAAACATTCATTAAATGGCGAAAATTATATGTGTAATATGTATTATTTTTTTTACAATACTACAAACTTCTACATTTAACTATATTAATACTAATAGTCGAATTCATGCATTTTCTATTAAAAGCATATTCGATAAATATAAATAACACAATTTACTCCAGAAAAAAATGTAAATAGTCACAAATATACAAAAAAAAATGCCTACACCAATCAGGTATTTGTTTCAATATATTCCTTTGACTTTGTCCTTGGCTATAAAATTAAAATATTAATTAAATATACACGTATGAGTACCTATGAGTATGAATTTTATTTCACGGTGATTATTCGGAGCGTTTTAACTGCCTCATTACCGCTTAAATTGGCCAACTTAAAGAAACGATCAACATAATTTTGATAAGAATTTAAAAATCAACGTCTTCTACAAGAGAACATAAAATGGCGCCTTTGGTCATGTACGGGGCTCGTTAATATCGTGGTCACGGTAATGAAGCGGTAAAAACGCTAGAATAACCACCGAACAGTGTTAATATCGGCCCCATAGCTTTTTTATTTCCTACCGTATATCAGAAGTCCGATGCCTAGTTATTAGCAGGGATCGGAAATTCGGGTACATATTTACCTAAACTTTTTGTCAACTTTAGGTAAATATCTACCCGAATTTCCGATCCCTGGTTATTAGGCAGCAACATGGCTGACGGGGCCAACCAATCAGTATTCATGTATGCACTGTGCAGCCCGCAACGTCGTCAATGCATCCAACAGGCGGACAGGCGGTTGGCGTGTAGTCGAGCTAAATTAATTTATTCTGAGGAATCGTTAGATGGGCGCTGTTCTGAATAGTTATAAAAACATTTTTCGTAATTTTCAATTTCATAATAATCAGTTTCATAACACCCAAATTCCGAATTTTCATAATACCGAAAGCGTTATTACGCCAGACGATGATATTTGCTGTGGATGGTATGTGACACAATTTAATAAGGTTAGGTTAGGGTTATATGATGTCTCAAAAAAAGTCAAAATATTTCACCAGAACATGGTTTTCGGAATCATGAAAATTCGGAATTACGAGTATGATGCATTCGGACAAATGAAACTTCAGAGTATTGTAGTGTGTACCCAATAAATTTACCTACAAATAAATTTAGATCTAATATTTAAGACCTTAAATACAAAGATCACAGCTTAAAGAAAAATGTAAAAAGGAGCTACCTAGGCTTTTTCTTTAAGCGTTGATCTTTGTATTTAAGGCTTAAATAAAAATAAAAATTGTGGTGTACCTACCCACATAAAAAAATGAGACATTACATGTTTCATAAATTTATATTTAACTAAGAGAACAGTCAACAGTCATAAATGTCATAATAACATTAGTTATAATGTTCATATGAAATAATATTACTACGTATATAATATACTTTACTCACAATAATTGAAACCATTACAAAATTTGAGGTAATAATCAGATGAAATAATTTATATTCACATAGAGGTCGCTAAGGTGTAAAGGCCTTTCAAATAAATAATGCAAAGATCGACACACAAAGCATGATTTCAGAGTAATACTCATCCACAAATTGTCCTTTCACGGCCTCTACAGTGTATCATTATTGAAAAAGGCTTTTCAGTCCTTAACCCATCACTTAGTCAATGTCAAATGATTGTACTTGATACCAAATAAACAAAAGATAACGCCGCTTCGCACCGAACTGAATGAACATTTATGCTTGCACACATTATCGGCCTGTAAACAACGATAAAACTCGTTTCTTTAAAATATGCGTAATTCTATTACATGTGAAGCAACGTCCTATTCTATTTTTTTTTTTTTTAAATGGCAACCGGTCACAGTGTAGCGACCATTACTGCCAATGTCTCGTTGCCAATCGCACTAGGCGACTAGATAGAGGATTGATACCACGTTGTACGGTGAGTTGAAAAAATCGTGCTTTTTGTAAAGTGATAGCGATTTACAAAAAACCACGCGGACTATCGGGCCTTGACCCAGGAAGGGCTATGAACGCTTCAAGTTGAATTCTTCATTAGCTATTCACTCATACGTTAGATCACTGCACAATACGCTATCAATACTACACATTGAACAACTAAAATGAATAAATAATGAACAACTAAACTTAAACGCATGCGGCCATCTTGGGACACGAACCGGAAGTCGAAGCAACGTCCAGTAAAAAAAAAATCGTCATTTTACGGGATGGATGTGAAAAACAAATGAAGTACGTAGGTACTTCATTTCGCTGTAGCAGAAATATATATCTTACCAATTACGTGTATGTGTATATTTTTCGGGTTTAAAAAAATACGAATTAATATCACACAAATGAATTCGTCATTTAAAAATGTAGTTACTACCCTTAAGATTGCAATTATTTAAAAATAAGAAACGGATATTGATATCACGAATTTAGAGCAAATGTAAGTAAAATAATAAAATGACCTGTTAACGATTATTTACGCCGTTGTACCTATATATTATTTTCTTCTTGTAAATTACTATGTAATCAAAATACTGTCCTGTTATAAGTAGTCATTTTATTTTATGGTGCCCCTTAGCACAGGTATTATTTTTACTTAAAAAGGGGACACCAGCACATGTAATATATGTATTATTTTAGGAAAGAAATAAATCATTTTTTATTTTCATTTTCATTTTTTTCATCATAAAAATTGTTTAAGGTTATGATGTAGAAATTTAGAGCATGGTTCGAGATGTTTTTGCTTTCCATCTAAATATATTTCATTCTACGGGAAATCCCGTAAAATGATGATAAAACGACCGAACGAGTAATTTCCATTTTTTGCGACTGGAACGGTAATTTCCTCGACGGAAATAGGTCGATTTGATGGTGCACTACGGGGGCCGCCCCGAATTAATTGTGTGTTGGGATTCCACGGGCGTATTCGCGTTTGCGCTTTTTATTAGAACTGAACAAAACGTTTTACCCTCTCGATGGATTGTTATTTGTAATTTTGGGTTAATATGCTACTTTATTTATTTATTTTCAACATGAGTATGTTCAGAGCACACCGTCAAAACACCTAAGTACACAATAAATGTACTAAAATAATAATAAAATGAAAATAGTTAATTATTTACTTATTAGTTACTTATTTTCATTAATTTAGTATTAAAATTATACATGTCAAAATCAGAAATATAGCAATAAAACGTATACTTAAAATAGTGATACAATTTAAATATAATTTAAACAAAATAGGTAAAATGCGACGAAATACTTTAATATGTACCTACTCTAGAAAATATTCACAAATGATACAAATAGTCTGTAACAGTCAGTTTTAAGTGTTTAGCCACAGTGGCCTGTTTAGGATTCCGTAGTCAAATAAGGATTCTTAATAGTATTGCCAAAGTCTGTTTGTCGGTATACTAAAGTAATTTTATCTCAGAAACTTTCAGTTTCAAAATTGTAATATGGAACACGTTTTAGGTGTTTTTCATCGTAGTCAATCGTATTTCGCATCGCAAACGAGCAATTGCCATTTTTTCGACCGGAGCGGTAATTTCCTCCGCAAATGGTAGAAAAGGGTCGATTTGTCGGTCTGATCCAGATTAATTTTGTGTTTTACTGGCATACGAATGATTTCGTTTTCATTACCTTCTGTTATAAGTTATAACATTTACCTGTTCTATTCTGTTGACATGATATACCTACCGCAAACATGTTGTGACTCGTGATGATATACCTACATATATACTATATTTATATAAGAAGGGACCTATTAAAATGTTTGCTATTCAAGCTGCATTGACTAACATTAACAAGTTGGTAGAGCTCATCTCTAAATTTATTTTTTATTTTTTCTAAAGTTTTGTTCTATCAATCTATGTCATGACTTGTAAGACACAATCATATTATATCATTAAAACTAAACTCCATTATGTTTTTGTCAAATTCCGTAAAGTGACAATAAAACGCGATCGCTTAATTTCCATTTTTTCCGACTGGAGCGGAAGTTTCCTCCGCAAATGGCAAAAATACAAAATTAAATTCTCGCATTGGACCTCAAAAATTCATTCAGCTTTGTATCAATATCCATACAAAATTTTAAGTAAGTAGTATTTAAGTATTTTCTCAAAAATTTGAATTCACATTACAATTCTGAAAAAAAAATGTCCACCAAAATTATTCATTACGTTGCGATATAAAATTAAAAGCGTTTTAAGTTCTTATTTTTTTAAACACACCATCTATAAATTGAAATCGAAATAAAAAAGATAATTTATTCCACAAAGCCTTCGCTATAAACTTTTTCATTGGGGTTTGATATATTCATAACTAACCAACGATCCATTTATCACAACAACGTTCGTGCCACGAGCCATTTAAATATTTATCCGTCGAACATGTGGTAACCGTGTTTTTGTTGACAAAAATGACAACAGTCCCGCATATATCTGTAATCAATCGAGTAGAGAGACGACACGATGGAAATTTGTGGACAACTGCAATTCCGAGTTGGGGTGGAATTCGAAAATTCGCGTCTACATTGCATATCATAATATTCATAATATACTTTGGACATGGTAAAGCTTTGGTTTTCATTTTCACACATGCATGCGCAGGGCCTCAAATCAACATTAAATACGGACATATATTTAAGAAACTCAAAAAAAACAATAATTAAACGTATTAAAACTTTTGTGAAACAAGTTTAATTATTGTATTAAGAGATTTACACTCACGTGAAATAGACAGTGACGAAGTTACCGCGTCACTGTACGGATAGCAGTCCCCGATGAAGAGCTTTATAAGAGTTCGAAACATGTCGGGCTGTTCCTGAGTTCACGTATGTAATTGTAAACCGCTAAATACAAAAATTATGAATTTATTATTTATTTATTTATTTATTTATTAACCAACGTACACTAACAAATAAACCAAACATGTAAGTTATAGGTTATGTTTACAATTTAAAAACTTACCTAAATTATCCTAAATCTAAACTCTAATTATTCCAATCATATCATCAACATCTCAATATATTTTACACATAGGTATTTCGCATCGCGCCGTTATCGCACAGTGGTGGGAGCAACGATGGACTCTAGATATCTTGTCGCTGTGGCCAAGAACCTCGGTTCCGATTGCGAAAACAAGTCCAGCGTGGTGTCGTAGAGCAGTATATTGTTAATGTGGGTTAGTGCCACGTACAAGGGGCTAGTGACGAGGGTCACTGTGCTGGTACTGGGGACCAAAAATAGCGGACGAGGGCGTGGACGCAGTGTACTTCTACTAGGGGGTGGTATCCTAAATGAAACATATTGCAGAAGTGACGGATTTGTGAGCTGCCCCCGTATCAGTCTAAAAAAGTATTTTACCACAGCAAGCTGCCTCCGCGTTTCAAGGCTTTGGTAATTGACCATGCCCAACACAAATAAAGTTGTGGTGGTCAATGAATTAAACTCTAATACTTATTAATTTTGCAAACGAATCATTGAATCGATAATAAGCTTTTTTGACCGTTCCGATGAGATTCAGCACTCATCCCCACTTCACAAATATAGGTAAGGTAGGTACTTTAGGACCTGTTTTTTAACCCATTTCTAGACGGAATCAATATAATACATGCCCATGATCAGACCACGGACAGACAGAGAGAGAAACATCATGGCGAAACTATAAGAGTTCCTTTTTTGAAGTACGGAATCCTAAAATAAGAGAATGCAGATCAACAATGAAATAAAAAACTATGTAATTAGTGACAAAAAATATTTAAGTTTGAGCTGTTCTCAAGTTAACAAGAACCTATGTTGTAGTCTTTTGTTTGAACTGAAAACCAATTATCCGAATGGAAGAGCCATCTGAAATAACTTTGTGATTCTAAGAAACCTTTGGCTCAAGTTCTATCTCCAAACTCTATTGTGTGAAAGACCCGAGACTAAACTTTATCATTCACTGAGTTTTATCAATGTTTACCTGTCTTCATCAAACTCCATGTCCTTAAGAGGATATATCACTAGTCCTTTTCCAATAATATCAGTTTACATTAAGTTTGCACCTAAACGTGGCTGGGTTATACAAATCGAGGTTTCGTTATTGTCTGTTTCCTCCTCTAAAACTTACTTAATCTTTACGATATTTTAGGACCAGAAAGGGAAAGAACTGTTCTGTGTCTAAAATTTCGTAAAGACTTCTTCAGTTTTGTAGAAAATAGACGGGAACGAAACCTCTTTCGTATGGAAAAATGGGCAGTGATCTTAGCGACCGCGACCGGCGGACGCGACCCACTGTTTTGTATGGATTATGTCGCGAGACGCGACAAGCGGTCGGTCGCTTGCATCCGTCAGCGTTCCAAAGTAATCCAAGCAGTGGGTCGCGATCGAAGGTCGCCTTCATGACTGTATCACAGGGGCGACAAGGGCCTATCGGTGTAACTCGTGCGTCAGTGACCTTGTAGTGCCGCGTTTACGCGTAGGGTTGGCGGTTTAGCTACCGCGGCACAATGAAATAATAATTATTACTTAATGAAAGATGTTTATTTATTTAAGGTTTAAAATATATAAATATTTTGACGACGCGGTTGGCGCACTGGTTAAGCAACTGCCTACTGAACCGACGGTCCCGGGTTCGAATCCCGGCAAGGGCAAATATTTGTGTGATGAACACGAATATTTGTGCCTGAGTCATGGATGTTCTATGTATTTAAGTATTTATTTATCTATATAAGTACCTATGTATATCGTCGCCTAGTACCCATAACACAAGCCTTCTTGAGCTTAATTTGGGACTAGGTTGATTTGTGGGAGGTTGTCGGATATTTATTTATTTAGTATAATAGTCTTGACATATGTTATAAATTGCTTACTTTTATATGTTTTCTGTTTTTGCGACTTACTTTAAACATTTTATTATTCTCTTTAATGACGGCGAAGATTCGAAATCGTACGAACAGTTTTTTTCAAAAAATCTAATGGGAAACATTCACAAGGCATATCAAAAGGTAAAGGTACATCGAAAAGTATGAAAGCGCATACGACGCGGCGCGAGCGAACAATGTGAATTGATTCGAGCAGAGACGGCGGCGCGGTGTGACCCTTTGACTGGTCGAGCCGCGGCTCGACTTTCCCCACCTCGCGCGCCCCGCGCTCGCCCCCGCTCGCCCCACGACACGCAGACATAGCCGCGAGTTCTGTTACTGCACACAAGTGTCCCTGTCGTTTCTTTTTACGTTAGTAAATATATTCTTTGACTGTGTCGTGGTCGCGAAGAACCGAATGCTACCTTTGTATGTGAAATTTCTTATCACTGATTTGGATCATATCAACAAATTGTTATGTTTGTCGATAATATAAAACTATAAACGCTTGTGTGTAAACGTGTCACGTTTTATTATCTTGTTAGAGAATTGATTTATAGAAAAGGTTTGGCCGTCGCCGGAGATTTATTGAGCGGCGAATTTATGTAATAATAGATGATTTGTAGAGTTAAAAAAGTCATGTATAAATCTAAGTTTACACGATTTTAACACATTATTATAACGACACAGGACGAGGCTCTTCGAGACGATGGACGTAACATCACGTCCGAACCGTCGAGGTAATTAAATAAACACTTTTTTGAAAACGATCACGTTGCGTTTTGTTATAGTTAATATGTTTGAAAATCGTATAAGGTACCTGCGGGTAATAAAGCCTGTCGGCCAATAAGGCCTAAGTAACCAAAAACGTGTTAAATGCTAGAGCTCGCGCTCAAGGCCACGCGTCCTTGACGCCAAGCGGACAAACAAGGAACTACAAATTTGAACTGGCTCGATGCCCCGTTCCCCGCCGCCAGTGTTGCGTCGTACATTTCAGCAGGTGAGCGCGCAGCGCCTGATACAAAAATCGGTCCGAAACAAACGTGAATAATTATTATAGTATTACATTAATCATGACAATTTGCACACAGTTGTTCTCCTTAATTAACGCTTTTAATGTGATACAGGTTTCAATAACGTATTGTGATGCCAATATTTTATATTTCGTTTTATTTATTCACGAAGTCGGCGGTGAATATGGCCTACAAAATTTATCTACAGGCCTTATTGCTCTCTATAACTTAAAGTTTGTTTTAGGCTTTATTATCCTCCTACTTCATATATCGAATTTTGTTTAGTTATTATAGTGTATTTCGGTATTTTAAGGTATACTATTAATTTAATGGGAAATTAATTACCTATTTGTTATATTTTCAGTTTTCGATCTAGATACCTCCCAAGAAGCCTCTCGAGTGATTTAGAATGCCCAAATTGGCTATTAGTTAACGTTTAATTGTTTTATATTTATGTTAGAAACGTAGTAGGCCTTCTTACACTACCTGTAGTATAAAATGGCTTATAGTAAAATAAGGCCTTCAGGACAAATCTTAAAAAATACTAAATTTCATTTTATTTTAAAGCAAGAATTGCTATTTTTCGCAATTTTTTATGTTGGGTAAAGTTTGAGACTGATTATCTCCATACATGTTAATTAATTGCTAGCGGAGATAAAGGAATATGTTGATGTATTTTTGTACTAAATAGCCATACAATGAGCAATATTTTATCTCAAGTAAAGAACATAAACGTATTTGTTATAATTAAGTGATTTTTGATCATGACAACATTTTTTTTTAATGATTTAAGCAACTTAAGGTCTTAGGCCTTTTTATACTACCATATTTAAATAAGGCCTAATGGAAGGGTTTTAAAAAACCTGTCACTGTGTGTCTCTTAATGGCAATTTATGCAAATTTTTACGTTTATTGTATACTACTTGAAATGAATGACTGGTTAAAATATAAATGCGTTGATTAAATATGATATTTTAAATGTTATTTACATTCTCCCTTAGCTAGGCCTTAATACCCGAAAGTACCTTAAGTTTAAATCAATACTGGCGGTTTCCTCGCTCAAAGAATCAGCATCTTCGGCACTATGCCGCAGGGGCCATTTTAAGATTTAGTTTAATTTTAGTGTGTTCATGTTTGGTTTAATTTTTAGGTTTAGTTTTATTGTACTTTAATCTACCTATGTATACATCTCAAATCAAATCATACACATTGTTATTTTTGACGGCGCGGTTGGCGCAGTGGATAATAGCAGCTGCCTACGAAGCCGGCGGTTCTGGGTTCGAATCCCGGTAAAGGCAAATATTTGTGTGACGAACTCGAATATTTGTGCCTGGGTTATGGCTGTTTTTTGTATATAAGTATGCCTTTATCTATATAAGTATGTTGATCGTCTTGTAGTGTCCACAACATAAGTCTACTAGAGCTTACTGTGGGACTAGATCGATTTGTGTGAGGTTGTCCGATATTTATTTATTTATTGAATTTGGGCATTTTGGTTTATTTGATATGTAGTCTTCTTAAACAAAGTCATTACTAAATTGACGCCTAATATTACCTTTTCACTTGAGAGCAAGTTACGTTTCTTCGCTAAACGTATTATGTAGACACGGAGTTTGGAGTAAGTTCGCTCTCAGCTCTCAGTCTACCTTTCTCTTTCATCTGCCACGGCGGATTCAACAATTTTGGCCGTGATATCTCTTTGGAGTTGTTGGACTGAAATCTAAAGGCCTATAAAAAGTGCGGTTATCCAATTAGGATTATGGTAGGTATTCTGAATTTGTATTTAAAAGGATACACATTTTGTGAATACGATAGCAATTTCGGATAGTAAGTCAAAAGACGTAAATTAGCACCACGTCTGTGGACAATGACATTTGCCTTCGCAAAACTGCCCCCCCCCCCCCCCCCCCCTCTACAGCCGAACGTTTTTCAGTTTTTTTTATATAAAGGCATTTGCCTTGCGTCGTTTTTGGCTAGAACTTTTTTGGATGAGTTTTGTCTGTGCTGCAACATGCAATATCTAAAATGGTCCTATGCCCGTGAACGTGTTAAAGATCGATGTACGCAACAGATAATATCTGACGAATTTATGTCACATCAAATTGACTAGTCGTTACATCACACCATCATTTTTTATGATATTCCACGAAAACATGTCCCCACGTGACAAATCTGTCACACAAACAGGTGCATGCCCTTCAGACTTAAGCTCACACCTAAACGAAAATCGACCTATTTTCCAACTAAACAAATAATGAAAAACCTTCATGTCTGTGTTCCTCCTCTTATCTAAGTCCCAGCGTATCATAAACAAACTCCAAACATTCAGTTTACTGACTACTGTAAGTTTCAACGACCCGAAGGCAATTACAATATTTACAATCAGAAACGTTTCTTTTCAGATTGAAGGAGAAAGTTTAAATGGAAAAGAGGCAATTTAAGAAAAAGTCGAGTTCCTTGCACGATACGCAAATACTCCTATAGACCGTCGATGTTTGCTCTCGCTGTCTTATCGCTTGATAAGTTAGAACACAAGCCACTGGCAAACAGTCTTATCATGCCATTCTCGGAGACGCTGCGAGCTACTTCAGAGAATACTCGAAACAAGTAAGAAGTATAATCAAAAACGCGCTGCTACAATGAAAACGCATAAAAACCAGTGAAAAAGTGAAACCTGTGTGAATCTTGGTGTGTGTTAGGAACAGTCGTCAAACTGGAGGACCTACATACGTTTGAGGGTGTGGAGACTTCGGCTTCGAATGTCAGTGCGAAGGCCGTGGAGTGTTTAGAGAAGAATTATGGACTGGACCTTTTGAAGTACTGCCCGGCGTATCACGATGGGCTGCTCTGTTGGGGGCCCACGCCGTGGAACACCAGGGAAATACAGAAGTGTTTTAGTGAACTCAATGGCGTCCAGTATGATGATACGCGTAAGTAGCTTTGAATTATTGTTGACGATGCGGTCAGTTCCGGTGTAGAGTAGCTGCCTGCAAAGCAAGCGGCCCTGAATAATTACAAAAACGGATCAAACTCACGTAAAAATTATCTGGAACGGCCCGACATGTTTCGAACTTTTATCGAGTTCTTCATCAGGGGCAGCTATCCGTGCTGCTACGCGACTCGCGGCCCACTGCACCGGCTATCGCTCTTTTCACATGTTGGTCCGTTCCTGACAATTTTCACGTAAGTTTAAACCGTTCTTATAATTATTAAAGATGCCTCACGATAGCTTTAATAATATTACAAGCGGCCCTGGGTTCGAATCCCGGTAAAAGGATGTCTCCTCGTTATTTTGAGTGTATCGCTGTATACTTCTCATAGTGCAATATTGCTCAATCGTTTAATATAAGATTATCACAAAGGCTACATTAGGAAATTTAGCCTTTGTATTAATCCAGAGTGTCAACCTTCATACCAAAATTTATCAAAATTTATCCAGCCGTTTCAGCGTGAAAAAATAACAAAGATACACATAAACACACTTATAAACCTTCGCCTTTATAATATTAGTGTTATTAGGTTTGAACTATTTTCAATTGTGGTGGAAAAAACAAAATACTGAATGAAAAACAGTATTTATTATTTTTCTCATAATATAAATATACTCGTTCTTACTCGATAGCCGACTATCGTATTGTTCGATATTCGATTAAATAAACAACAACAAAGCTGTATTACCAATATTTGCCTTGGGAAACAGACTTTTCAATAACTAGATCATATGTGTATGGATTTAGGTAGGCACATACTAAACAAAGTAGGTGTACCAACGTTGATTTTGAAATTGTTGTTCTTTGCGCTTTGATCTTTGTATCAATGGTTCAAAAAAGGAAATTAAAAGTTTATTCAATGTTGACTCAGACAAAATCAGTAAGTATAGTTCGGTGAATAGAGACTAAAGTACTAGAGGTGACCTTACAAACGGTCCGGTAGTTTTGAATTTTTGATATGTCATCAAAGATGGTTAGTGAGTGTTTAAAATACAAAATGCACAATTCCCCCCCTCGGCGCCCGCCGCCATATTGAAAAAACCGGCACTTTCTTCAGATTTTTGCTTATATCTTCGTTTAGAAGCATTTTAGCTATAAAAGAGCTTAGACAATGTTGTAGACAATTAAATTTACTATAATTTACATTTTAATCAACATATCAAAAATTCAAAACTACCGGACCTTTTGTAAGGTAAAAACGCCTTTATTAAAGTGAAAGCAAAGAACACGGGACCATTTCAAACACCTTACTATTTTCATTAGACCAAGTGGAAAATGAATGCGTCTCGATTTGGAACATAATTTGATGATGTTGTCATAACCGACCCGACCAGCGGCCAATCGGCGAGCGGCGGCCATATGTGGAAGAGGAAAGTCCGAGTGCGGTGTCACTCCTATAGCAGCTGCTGGCCTCCTATAAGACGATCCTACATCACGCTATAAAGATTTTTCCTCAAAAGTCATCATTTCTCCATAGTAACTGATTTTCAATACAAATTTAGAATTTTATAAGTAAGTAAGTAAACGCTTTATTGTACACAAAAACAGTTAAAAAATACATCTATTACAATTAACATATAGGTACAAAGGCGAACTTATCCCTATAAGGGATCTCTTCCAGTTAACCTTTGAGCAGTTGAGTGAGTACGAGAAGAAGATAGACAAACTAACACCGTGTACAAAAAGGTATTAAAAATAATAAGACTACTAATAATTACACATATAAACTATTAATACATACATACATATATATAATGTAATATAAATATACACATAAATATAAATACATTGTAGATCCAATTCACAAGTCATTGGAAAGCCATAACTTCTTAAGATTCGTCTTGAGTGATGCTACAGATGGAGACTTCCTAAGGGACAGTGGCAATTCGTTCCACATCTTCACAGCGCTTACTGTGAAAGATTTGGCGTACGTACGCGTCTTGTTAGACGGTACAGCCAGAGTGAGATTGGCAGACGACCGCAAGCGGTGACCACTGCCATCGGCCATATATTTAAACCTTTCACTGAGGTAAGGAGGTGAAGCAGGGTTGTAGAGAACATTAAAAAGCAATGACAGGACATGCAGGTCTCTACGCTGACGTATTGGCAGCCAACCCAGCTGCGCTCTAAAGGCGGACACGTGATCGTATTTGCGCAGTCCGAAAACATATTTTATGCACACATTTTGTAAGCGCTCGAGCTTGTCAAGTAGTTCCTCTTTGAGATTCGTCATAGCAATGTCACCATAATCCAGAAGGGGCAGCAAGAGTGAACTGGCAAGAGTAAGCTTGGTGGACATAGGAAGGAAGTTCTGCAGGCGCCTAAGTGAGTGAAGAGATGCGAAGAGCTTCCGGCTGACCTCCGAGATATGCGGAGACCAAGACAATGTCTGGTCCATGATGATACCTAAATTCCTAACAGTAGAGGAAAGAGGGATAGGAATCCCACCAAAAAGAATATCAGGCACCACCATTTCCGCCAGCTTGTTCACAAAGTGAGGACTACCGATGACAATTGCTTGCGATTTTTGTGCGTTTACGTTTAAACCAAAATTATTAGCCCAGCTGTGAATAGATTCTTAATCTGCATTGATTAGATCAATAAGCGATGGCAGATCCTCAATACTAGCCGCTGCATAGATCTGCAGGTCATCTGCATAAAGATGGAACGAAGATCTTAGGCACTCTGTGATCCCACCAATGAAAATCGAAAAGAGAAGAGGAGAAAGGACCCCCCCTTGAGGGACACCAGCGGAAAGTTCACGCCATTCCGACATTTTGTCGTCGACCCTAACCCGCTGGCGTCGACCGAAGAGGTAGTCGTGAAACCAAGATAAGGATGATTGAGACACATTTAGTGAGCGAAGTATGCCGAGAAGGATATCAAAATCTACCGTATTAAAAGCGCTACTGAAGTCAAGAAGAACGAGGACTGTAAGTTTTTTGTGTTCGATATTAAGACGAATGTCATCAGTGACTTTAACCAAAGCAGTAACTGTGCTATGCCCGGGGCGAAAACCAGATTGGAAGGGATTGAATAATGTATACCTATTAAGATGAGACAGGAGACGGCGATTGACAAAGTGTTCAATTATTTTGGACAAAACTGGGAGTATGGAAATAGGGCGATATTGCGAAAATTCAGTAGGATTGGGTTTTTTCGGGAGAGGAATTACATGAGCAAGTTTCCAAGAGGAAGGAAACGTGCCCGAGGAAAATGAAAAATTTATAATATTAGAAAGGAACGGGGCAATGGAATCCGCTACGAGCATAAGCATGTCCACACTGAGGCTATCCTCACCGACGGCCTTCGTCTTAATAGTTTTCAGAAAAGCAAGTGTCTCTTGCGGAGAAATTTTACCAAGTTCAAAGGGAGGAGAATCGGGGAGTGTAGTATTGGCAAGAAGTGAAAGTGTTGATTGTTTAATGGAAGGGTGGAGAGTAACCGGAGAAGTACTAAAGTGCATATTGATGGCGTCTAGGTCGAGAGCGCAAGAAGAATTATGTTGAGCTTTGCCTACTCCCAATGACTTCAGAAATTTCCATAGCTTAGCAGGAGGACAGTCTTCGATACAATTGTGGATATGGTGGCGTCTGGCATCCCTACAGATCTTATTGCAGCGGTTTCGTAAAGAAATGTATGCCTGTTGGTAATCAGCGTTTTGCCGTGATTTTACACGCGCCCGGTCCCTTTTAGCCATGAGTTGTTTAATATCCGGCGTAAGCCACGGAGCAGGGAGGTGCTTCACACGCGTCGGTTTCAAAGGAGCGTGTTTGTCAAAAATCGCAAGCAATATGCCATTGAAAGCCTGCACCTTCAGGTCAATGTCATCCAGAAGCTCAACGCTACGCCAATCAGCACATGAAATATCATCACAAAGCGCCTGGGTATCGACATCATGAAGGTTCCTACGCATAATGACCTTATGTCTCCTTTTCGGGGGACGAATATTAAAAGAAGCGTAAATAAGGTCATGGTTGGAGAAACCAGCAGCATTAAATTGACCATGGAATGAAACTAAATCCGGAGAAGAAGTTAAAATGAGATCTAAGAGCGAGGGAGGGCCATTATGCGGAAAATGTGTGGGGCTAAGAGATAAAACACTCAGGTTTAAAGAAGTAGCTAGAGAGCGGAGTTTTGAGGAACGAAAATCATTTTTGAGGAGACATGTGTTAAAATCGCCCATGATAATACTATGGTCAAACTGTGGGCCTAAATCAGAGAAAGTACTGTACAGCGAATCAAAATAATTAACATTAGAGGACGGGCTGTAAAAAACGCCAAGAAGAACTTTAGAATGATGTAAAGTGACATCTAAAAAAAGATACTCGGGAGCGTTTGAGTACACTGTCGGTGACTGAGAAACTACTTGACAAGCAATATTGCTTCTTATGTAAATGGCAACACCTCCGCCACGAACGGTTTCCGTTCCGCCATCTTTAGTGCCTGTCCTGTCATTGCGAATTAGACGAAAACCGGGTAAAGGATACAGAGTAGATGGAAGAGTAGGCTTTAGCCATGACTCTGAAATAAGAATAGCGTGAATATTTTTATTAGTGCTGAAAGTCGTAATTAATTCCGAGTAATGTGCCGGTATACTCTGCGCATTGATGTGGACGACGTTAAAATTTTTAACGGACGCATTGAATGAAAGTTGCAACCGATCACTGAGGTCAGGCATATCTGATGCATCACTCAGAGAATCATAAAGGCTCGAAGAAGAAAGTGAGAAGAACTCGCTGTCTATACTTACATTAAAAACATCAGACATTGTGAGTACAATTGAATACTATAACTTATAATATAATATATAAATATATAATATATAACAATATAAATACAATATAATATGGACTCCCTACTATATAAAATACGAATAATGAATAACAATAAAAAAAAGCACATTAACCTCCTCATTTGCTCGCCAGTAGCTAGTAAAAAAAACAGAGAAAACATGAATTTATAAAATTGGAGACAATTATCATTTAAATGACACACGAAAATATCAGAAATAAACTTAAAACTGTTTTAAGCTAAAATTAGACAGGAAAATACAACTCAAACACAGCAAAAACTAAACGCAGCGTACGTCAAACGTCAACTCAGATATCATGACATGACAAGTAGTGACAGAATGTATGTGATGTGACGTACTTGCAATAATGTTGGATTACCGCTGTTAATATGACATAAATAATGGACGGAGGAAAAGAAAGTAAACGATGTACCTTTTGGGTTAGAAAACTGCACAATTACATCATCACAGTCACAACGACAAAAGTTATGCAGTCGGCGTCGACTACGTCTTCGTTTTCGGGTTTTTGCCTCCACCAGATGTGGCAGAACGGGTGGACTTAGCCCGACGTGATGATTCTGGAAGCGGTGCGATGCTAGGATCCAAAATATCCGCCATTGCCTCCGGCGTTGAGGATGCAGCAACAGCAGCCGGTGCAGGCAACGCCCGCAGTTCTGCCAACGTCGTTACCTTCCGCCGCACTCCATCGTGGCACTGCACCACAATACGCCCTTCGCTTGTCCAGCTACCCTTAATGCTTAGAGATAAGAATATAGGTAATAACATAATATTTTGTATTTGTAATTTTTTCGTTTATTTTCATCACTGTTAAAGAGTATTAACCTGTTTAAGCTTTTCTGACTCAGTTCCGTGAAAGTTGAAAACAATGAATAATTTATGTCATTTCCCGCTTTTGCGGTATTTTTCCTCCCCAACCTTTTGTTTTGCCATGATTCAAATTCCGTAGAGGCTTTTTGTACCATTAAAATTAGGGTTTCTGCTCGAGACTTCTCGAACTCGAGACAACTCGAGAATTTCGCCTCCATTCGAGACGAGACCCAAATAGCCGACTCTCGAGACTCTCGAGTTCCGGCGAACACAAAATAAGGGTTAAAGTCAGGCTCGCCATTTTGCCGCTTTTAACAATGATAACGCCGCCCGCGCACTATGAGCACGTGCAGCGGACTTCTCACTCGCACATTTTGTAAAGTTTTCTCGCCGCCGCCGCATACAACCAGTTAGTCGAAGGAAGTATTACATCCAATAAAATTATCTATCGAAGCTTTGTCAAAAAGAGACACATCGATCTTGACATCTGAAGCCATATTAAACGTGCTGACTGAGAAGTTTTGAAAATTCTATGGACATTGACTTAGCCATACGATTTTTAGAAAATCTTAATAACAAAATTGAAGGCAGGCGAAATGTTAATTTGATTTCCTTACTCAAATACCTGCACGATCCTGAGGCAAATTCTAGTAGTGACAGGAATTGCTGTAAAACTGCTATAACAAACTTCACCGAAGGTCTTTATAACAGACTTTTTCCGAGCAAGTCAACAACAACCTCAACCGCCGATTGTCAAAGCAGCCAACCGGACGTGAATGAATTGGAAGAGCAAGGCACCGGCAGTTTTGAGTCACTATTAAAAATATATATAAATAAAGTAGATATGCTTCTAGCTGAACGTGATCCACTCCAAGCCACGAAAAGTTTAATTAGGAAGAAATTTAATGCCAGCATCTTGGGATCATTTCCGCCAATGACCGAACTTGGGTAGGGTTAGGTTAGGTCAGGTTCTAGGTTTTTAAGTTAATTTTAACACAATGTAAATTTGAATATTTATGAGTCTACGGGAAAACGTACTCCTAATCTTGAGATGTTGTAATTTCTTACCAAAGACTCGAGAGTCGAGACAACTCGAGAAATTGGAGTCGAGAATTCTCGAAACTCGAGAAAAAAAAATAGGCGAGAAACCAGAAACCCTAATTAAAATAGGATACCTGGGTGCCGATGATGGTTGCTTTCATCACGCCATAAATAAGTGACAAAGCATCCGTCACGTTTTGATATAAGGCGAGTGTGAGTGACAGATGCTGTGTCATTATTATTTATCACGTGATAAACGCATCCATGCAGCCCAGGATAGAGTGCTTACTCTATCCTGCAAAATATCTAAAAAAATATGCTCTATGGTGCAAAATAGTCCACGAGAAAGTTATTCAGAGAGGCCACAACCCTCAGCATTGAGGATATCGACTAAAGGAGGAGGGAAACGCAATCATCATAGGCCCACCATTGAAATCTAATTTAATTATTACCCTTATTGTAGACACTGACTGTACAGTCAACCAATTTGATCTCTAGGTCACTATAGAACCTTGTCACAATGACAATGATATGAGATTTCACGCGGCTTTCATATTGACGTTCACTGTGACAAAATACGAAATGGCCTAGGAATCAAATTGGTTGACTGTACCTGTACAGTTAACATCAAAAGTACCTACCTGACAGTTATGCAGAGTCCTACATTGCTCTATTTATAACTAATAATGTCCTTTGATACTGTAAAGGCTGATCATCTTTTCCTTACAGCAATATGCAGTGCTTTCATAGTTCGCACGAAACCCTCGGTGCGCGAGTCTGACATGCACTTGACCGGCTTTTGTTGTTTACGTGGCTATTAAATTTTAATGACTTTACATATTGATGTCCCCCTCACTCTGAATAGTCAGAGCGCATTTCTAGTTCGAGTCGTAAAAGTGTTGTGTACGTACAGTCGCCGTCGATTGCGATCATTTCAATATTTTAAATATCCGACGAAAAAAAAGGGGTGTTATAAGTTTAACACGTGTATGTGTGTATCTGTGTATCTCGGTGGACCGATTTGACTGCGTTTTTTTTTAATCGAAAGCCTGGTTTGTCGAGATGATTCTTCTGATAATGGGAGACAAACCTACTGGCTCTCAGGACTGGTTCAATGTTGACATGTGTGTTTTTTGTTTTTCTACTCACCTTAATAAACATCTAGATCCAGTATCATAAAATTGAATTGATGAGACCTAAGATCTAGCGGACATTTCCAGGGTCCATCATCAGGTCACTTTTATGATACTGGTTCTAAATGCTCATCAAAGTGAATCGGAATGCAAAAACTGCTCATAATTATGGACCTCGCATTAATCCTGAGATCCAGTAGGCTCTTCCAGAGTCCATCATCATAAAGATCGGGCAAGTTTCGTCAATTATTTAAGAATATATACTATATTGAATATTAAATAAAAGTAGCGTGTAGAATAAGTACCATTACCGAGACGTAGTTTCCGTTTCGTTTGTGTAGGCAACCCTAGGAGTATCACACTCCACCCAAACTTGCTACAACCAACGATGTTGCACGTCATTCATAATTTCCAATCAGATACTAGTAGGCTAATTCCTTTGCAAAAGCGACAAATAACAAAAGAGTGCGGCTTCTGTAGTGAAATGTAAATTATAGTAAATTTAATTCTCTACGACATTGCTTAAGCTTTTTTCTAGCTTAAATGCTCCTAAAGGAAGACACAAGCCAGAAGTATGATTTCATTTCTGGAAATTGCGATGTTTTTTTTAATGAGCATATCTTCGTATCCATTTGTCCTTGAAACAAAATTTAAAATGTAAATTATAGTAAATTTACAACATTATCCAAGCTCTTTTCTACCTAAAATACTCCTAAACGAAGGTATATGCAAAAATCTGCAGAAATTGCCGGTTTTTTTCAATATGGCGGCTGGCGCGGAGAAGGGGGAATTGTGCATTTCGCATTTTAAACACTCACCAAGCATCCTAGACAACATATCAGAAATTCAAAACTAACGGACCGTTTGTAAGGTAAAACCCCTTCATTCACTGGATTATAGAAGCTTTTCTTATAATTTATTCATTCTACTCGTGTTTCATTAACGAGACCTTTTTCATTATTTTCCTAAAGAAACACCTAATTTGAATAGTAATTAACAAAATTACAACTAAGGAGGTGATTAAGTGTTTCTTTTGACATGACTCCTATTAGAATTTCTTGGAAAAAGCAACATAAAATTATTCAAATTAGTACCTACGTTTATTCTAGTATATTACAACTTAATCTCAACGCCATAAGAGGAAAAGATATGTATTGGTCAACTGAGTCTGACTAGTCCCATCACATCACTTGATAAGAACTTCAAAAGAAAAACGATCCAACTCGACATCTTTCTCAATCGAAACTCAATCGTAACAAATAGGTTTCCAAGACTGCGTTTAAAAATATAACCTATCTATAAATGGGTCACTGGGCCCCAGATAAATCGTAATATAAATTCCTTTACTGGCCCTGTTGGCTTTGAAATTAAAGAAAACGGACTCTTTTCTCAGTAAATATATTTCCATTTAGTCGTTTCGGGATACAATTCGTTTAACAATTACTTCTCGCTGTTTTATTGTAGAATCTTTTAACGAGTTTTGGAGAGACGAGAATCATGTTACAGACTTATTATTATAAATAAAATCAAACATAACAATTCTAAATAAAATTGTCAAGATTTCATATTTTTGATTACTTTTCTGTATTCCGCTGAGGAAGAGGACGTAATCAATGTTTTTACATTATTCCTAAGATTACTTGTTATTTTATTATTACAATTGATTAATTCTTAAATGTAGGTAGTAGTAATTCGAAAACTATGACACAATGGAACGGTTAGGTTTAGGGTCTAATAAAAAAAACGAATGATGATGACCGATAAGTCGTAGACTCGTACATTTTGGTTATTTTATGTATCTTGTAATATTTTTTACATACATAAAAATAAATTTAAATCATTTTTAGGGGTACAATGCGCAAAGCACTCGCGATCTCTATATTACTTTTCGTCTGTTAGAAACATGAAATGTTATAAATTGTTGTTGTTTATTTTTGGTGCGAATGAAATAATATTAGTTATCTTATACGGAGTGAACCGAAACGGGTGCGTAACGATGGCTATAACAACTTTTGATGTAATTTCAGTCGGTATAACGCTCATTTGATATAATGATTGAATGATATAACAACACTTAATATATCAACATTTGATATAATTATTGTTTCATATACTGATCATTTTATCGAATAACATTTAATACAACATTCTTTAAGTATAATGCATATTTCGTCTAATGAATTTATGGTATAACGTTTATTTTATCTAACGTTAAAATGGCATAACGTATAGGGTATAGAGAAACAGGGGGGCGGGGGGCGGAGCCCCCACAGGGGGAGGCTCGGGGGGCTAAGCCCCCCGCATAAAAAAAAACCTAAACCGAAAGTTCAATTAGAAACCTAGGTTAGGTTAGGTTAGGATAGAAATAAAAGGAAAAAAGGGAAAAAATAAGAAGGCAAAAAAAAAAAACAATGGTTAGGTACGAGCACTACACAAAACGAAAGAAAACTTTGGGTTAGGTAAATAAAACGCAATTCGCACACAGTAATCGATACATTTTTCACTAAGCTTAAGTAAACAAATCATCATACGTTATACCAAATGTTATTATACCATATGAAATTATACCATATGAAATTATACCAAATGTTGTTATACCAAATGAACATTATACCATATGAAATAATACCATATGAAATTATATCAAATGTTGTTATACCTAATGAACATTATACCAAATGATGGTTATAGGAAATAAGTGTTATACCAAATGATAAGTATACGAAATAAAAATAGATATTCTGAAATTATACCAAACGTTTATTATATCAAATGAGTCATTATACCACATGTTGTTATATCAAACATACTTATACCATTTATTTTTATATCGATCATTACACACCCAACCGGAACGAGGTTCTTTCCTTACTTATCCGTGTCTACTGACAATAGGCATGAGGAACATTTTTTTTGAGTATGTCAATCGATTCGATCCTGTTTGTTTTTATTGGCAACAAATTATTATATTGGACTAACTACACTTAGACTGCTCTAAAAGTCAGAAATTACCGTCAAAGTTTAACATTCCTACGGAGTGCTAAAAACGCTCAATACAAATGTCCACCTACGCTTAAGTTCATGGTCTTCTTCATACAATTATTGTTTTATTAAATTATGAGGATTCTGATTAAAAAAATTACGTACCTCTGAAAAGACATAGTATTTCAAAAAAATATTATACATTTTTTTTTTCTTTGTTTCTTGAAATATTGCGCTAATTTTATTTATTACTACAGTATGCTGTAGAATTTAACTTCTGTCGCCATCCCTATCACATTCGTCGATTTTTATAGAATATTTTCGATGTATTTAAGTATTTACCTGTCACACTAGGTATATCTAAGCACCTAAAACTAAATAATTTGATTATAAAGTTGCTTTATATGTGCTATCGCGCTTTAAGGCTCTAATAACACTAAAATTTAATCACGTTCACGCTTATTGAAACACATGACAGTTAAACAGTCAATCATGACAGTAAAACACTTACAACTTAAGTATTATTCATCATCATCAATATCATCACCATCATCATCATATCAGCCGATAGAAGTCCAATGCTGGACAAAGCCTCACCCAAAGTTCTTCAAAAAGATTGGTCTTGTGCCGCCCTCATCCAATTGCTTACCACGAAATAATCAGGTTGTCGGTCCACCTTGAAATATCATCGTCCGGTACCCATAATATAGCATAGTTTGGGAAACCCCATATATTTAAATATTTGTATAGAATCTTTTTTATCGAATCTTATTTTTATATGTGGTAATACCACATTTTTATTTTTTATAAATAATGACACAAAGGTAAATTAAAAAAGAAAAATTGAATGCGATCTACTACAATCGAAGCGGGGTTTCCCCCCGCTTCGATTGTAGTAGATCGCATTCAATTTTTCTTTCTTAATTTACCCATATATTTAATTAAGTAAGTAGGTACCAAATTTTTATAATTCTCCACAGAAAACGCTTCGAGGCAATGCTCGGAAGGTTTCTGGCACAACTACTCAGACTACTCAAATTGCACGGAACGCATCGCCAACACTTCAGCGACAGACGTTACCAGTCTCATCTACCTCGCTGGCTACTCGCTCAGTCTCGCTGTGCTGTCGCTCGCTGTCTTCGTCTTCTTATACTTCAAGTAAGTCACTTAATATATCACTAATCTACTTGTAACCTATAGGTAACACTTCAGCGACAGACGTCACCAGTGACATCTACCTCGCTCTGGCAACTCGCTCAGCCGCTGTACTGTCGTTAGTCATCTTCGTCTTTCTATACTTCAAGCATATAACTTAATTTTTCTACTCCAGTACTTTTTTCCGTCATTTATATAGTTACTAACTCTAATATAAAGACATAAATTATGAAAGTCTGTAAAAGACTATACTCTATTGCCGCCAAAAAAGCATCACTTAGTCACAGATTACAAGATAAACAGCTGCATTCACACAATTTGCAATTTAAAAAAAAACCTATTGTACTAAGGCATTGCTGCCAACTTTAAAAAAAAGTTTTATCTTCAGTGTATGGATGTTTAGTATAGTGAACGTATACCTTTATGTATAAGTTCATATTTTTTGACAGATGGACGTCAATTAAAAAAAAGTTTAACATGTAAAAACATGTAATTATTTTCTTTGTGGCCTATAAAGAGTTTAGTGTGTCAAAGGCACGATGCTATCCGAAGACTACCATAGTACCTACCATTTGCATTTTATTTATGAAATGCCGAGTCGTAGAAAAAGTATTTTAGTTTTTGCATAAAATACTATTATCACCATTCTACTGAAATAGCATGAACGACAAAGTCACTTTTATCGATAAATTATCGTGACGCTCATTTAGTCAGCGGCGTCAGCGCCATTAATGCTGCGCAAAATAGCTTAATGCTGTACCTACGAGGAAAAAATCCACCTACTGTAGGTTGACATTGTATTCTGTAACAGAATGGAGCATTTAAGGGCATTCGGAACATTCAGAACTTTCGTTCGGTTTCCGTAGGAAATTACGTCAGAAAGTGTCTGTGTCTCTGTCTATCGTATGGCGATGTCTCGCTTGCTGGTGACATTCCGTACGGAAAACGAACGAAAATTCCGGACGTCTGTGGCGGCCCTTAGGTATTATGGTAGTCTTAGGATAGCATCGTGCCTTTGACACACTAAACTTTTTATAGGCCACAAATAAAATATTTACGTGAAATATTTCAAGTGGAGACATTTCATTTTATTGAAATCTGACAACACTAGATAGCACAATCAATATGAGTAGCGACTATACTATCATTTTTGTCAAGTACTCTTCAAATATTTTATTATCATTATTATCATGAAGAGCATTTTGGGATAGTACGCTGACTAATCGTGTTGGGGCCGATTCCCGTCATGCTATCAACCGATTTGCTATCAACGATCTTAGTGGTCACATTTTTAAGGGTTCCGTACTCAAACTCAACTAACGGGACCCTAATTAACCTGTCTGTTATATATATATTACTGTCCATCTGTCACAGGACTGTAACTTTCCGACTGTTTTTTTTTTTATGGTACGGAACCCTTCGCTGCGCGCGTCCGACTTGCACTTGGCCGGTATTTTTATATTGTTCCTGGGCAAGACCTGACACTACTGTATAAAGATACACTTTTTTTAACAAGCCATTTATAATTATCGATAAAACGACAACTTTTCCTTCGATATCCGTCAGTCTTACTTTGTCATTATGATCATTGACCACTGATCTTCTGTATAGTCCTATTTAGTATATTTATACATATAAAAATATGTAATTAATGCATATAATGATAGTTTCACCTTTTTACGAATACGAATTTATTTAAATTAACTGTTTTTTTTTCAGGGACCTACGATGTCTCAGGAACACAATACACACAAATCTCATGTCGACGTATATTCTGTCAGCATGTAGTTGGATACTGAATTTATCGCTACAGGTAAGTCCTTAAAGTTATTGTCGTAATATTGATTTTAGGCGGAGTTCACACTGGTTACGTCGTCGCGCCGCTGCGGGAGCAGATTTGACATTGTATAAATCACCTTATGATTATATATCAACACCTTTGGTTTGGTTTGGCGTAGAGAAATAATTAATGCCTTGATCACACGTACCGAGTAAACGGGCGAGACAGTACTCTGTCTCGCCCGTTTCTCTTGTGTGTGACAGGGACGAGAGCACTGTCTCGCCCACTGTCTCGGTACGTGTGATCAAGGCATAAGTATCGAAAATTAACACATTATATTATTAACATTTAGACAGTACGAACCCCACTCCGTACCTATTATTTTGGGTGGCAGCAGGTAACAAGGGCAACAAAAGGGCAGTCAGATACGGGACTGCTGCCAAAAGTTTACTTATGTCTATACGGTTATGTTGTAATACATGTAGCACAGAACATGGTGAAAGGCAACTTGTTTGAAGTTTAACATGTCTGTACCCTTACAATGAGTTAACGAAACCGTACTCGCTACCGACTGCTTAAACTATTTGTATGGAGTATAGTAAAGGGCCCGAGCGTTTACTTTGCACAACTACAAGTCTCCATACAAATCGTTTACGCAGTCGCTAGCAAGTACGGTCCCTGTAAAGTAATGGTAACTACTGTCCCTGTAAAGTAATGTTAAAAACTGCAATCTAGATTTTCTCTACGGACTGGCGTAAGTAAAAGGCGAAAGATTATTCGATTTAAAGGGAAACCACAGAGCGAGATAGATAATGAACTACAACATCATGGTGTTCACAATCATATGGGGACATAAGCAAGTATCTTCATTTATATTATACCTAATTAAATTATGTACACGCGGATTTTTACGACACTAGATTTTTTCGTAGCAAACATGCGTTTCGCGTAGCTCGCCTGTGTGAACACGGCTCAGTTGTTTGTCGGTATCATCAACATGAAAATATGGCATACATTCAATTTAACGTCTTTTACATAAATATGACTTTATGTTATGTATTCCGACCATTGATAAACAATTCTATTGCGTAATTTCTTTATCATCTACGCAGCACGTTGAAGAAAGATGGATGGATGGATGGACGGATGGATGGATGGATGGATGGATGGATGGATGGATGAAAGTAGGAAATGCTATTGACTATTTTTAGATGGAAAATCAGCGTGCGTGTTCCAAGTTTGGTACATACAAAATATAGGTATTGGACTATGTTTAAACTTACCTAATAGAAGTGAAATATTACTCAACAACACGTAATAGTATGTCAATATAATATTGATTAACGAAGTAACTACTATAAAACAGTAACTTTAGAATTTATTTATTTATTCATTGAGAAACAATTAAGTTTGCGTAGTTTTACTAATTTTAGAGCCAATATTAATTGTATGAAGACAATAAGTAATTTGCTATTTTCTACATGAGAAAGTGCGTTTAAATTAATTAAACAATTTTTTTCTTTGTTTCATGACATGCGCTCATAAAACTACTGTATACCGTAGAATTTAACATCGTCATCCCTATTCGTAGCAAATTAGTTAACGTCGCTTGACACGAAGTCTAGTTTCATACTTAATTTATTGATAATGGACAGTCCAGAGAAAAACGAGCTAGACGAAAGCAATTCCTTAAGTCATTACGTTGACCCAGATGTCGATGGGTATATTGCGTTTGTGGACAGAATAAACAAGCGAGTGGACACAGGGCCTTAGTCTAATGGACAGAGAGATTCACTGTTGCCTGTTTGAGTCGATAGGAGACCTTTAACAGGTAACTTGTACACTGCCCACTAGTTACAAGATCATCATCAGCCTATAGACGTCCACTGCTGGACAAAGGCCTCCCCCAAAGTTCTCCATAACGATCGATCTTGCGCCGCCCTCATCCAATTTCTACCCGCGATCTTAACTAGGTCGTCAGTTAGAAGATAGTTTCTTCAAATCAATCTCAATCTTGTGGAGCCTTAACTACATGTATGATGATGATAAGTCTCAAAAGGGTCTATATCTGTTTGTCTAAAATTTTTTGGCCGATATTTTTTTCGGCACATATTTTTTGGCCTAATAATCTTTGGTCGATTATTTTTTACGTCGAAAATTGTTTATTAATTATTAAGTATTAATTATTAATATTGTTAATTATTAATTATTATAAGTATAAGTATATAAGTATGGATATAGATGAGATAGGCTTTTTGGAGGTCACTGGGTCGAATGATACTTTTTGTATGCATGTGTTGTTTTCGGGTGTGTAATGTTTTGCATAACAACAATTTGCGAATTTTCATTTTGCATAAAACGAATTGCATAATTTCAACCTGCATAAGTGGTCATATAGCATAAAAACAAAATGCATATAAACGAATTGCATAATTTCGAAAATTATAATAGTTATTTGCATAATAATGTATTTGCATAACAGACAAATAGCATAATAGTCACTTTGTATACTATACCATTGTCATATCATACTTTTTTCATAAAAACTTAAAGCAAATAAATATAAAAAAATATAATATTTTTTTCTTATTCATTCTTCCCCATTGCCTAGCCAAATTAGGAGCAGTTACCTTTTAAGGGTCATAAAAAAACCCTAACCTACCTATCTCTGTCTGGGAGTAGTTTCGTTTTTAGGGTCATAAAAAAAATAACCCTAACCTACCTATCTCTTGGAGCAGTTTCGTTTTTAGGGTAAAAAAAACCCTAACCTACCTATCTCTGGGAGCAGTTTCATTTTTAGGCTCATAAAAAAAAATAACCCTAACCTACCTATCTTTTGGAGCAGTTTCGTTTTAAAGGTCATAAAAAAAAATAACCCTAACCTACCTATCTTTTGGAGCAGTTTCGTTTTTAGGGTAAAAAAAAAATAACAATATTTCAGTAGGTAGGTAACAACTTTTTATTCTTTTTTTTAGAACTTATTTGATATGATATTTATGCAACTTGATAATTATTTTAGGTGTTTTTATGAGTTTTAATAAATATTCTGAATGTTTATTATACGAAGTGTCATTATGACTTATGAACATTATAACTAATGTTATTATGATTATTAATGGTTATGATGTTTAAATATTATGGTTGACAAAATTATGAATTTTGTTTTTATGCAATGTGTTTATTATTCATTTTGAAAGTAGTTAAATGAAAATATGCTAAAAGTTTTTATGCAACTTGAACCGCACCCGTTGTTTTCATCACGCCTAAACGGCTCGACATATTTCAACAATTTGTAGTATATAGGTACTCAGGTTGCTGGGCAACCCTAAATTGATAAAGGTTACTGTTTACCCTACTATGGAGAACCAAAAATCATAACATAACCCACTTTTTCATCCGCAGAACCAAGTTGGCGGGCACTCCTAATTTAATATATTTCTAGATTGTATTGTACTTATAAATACTTTTAATCCATACAAAGTCATGCGTAAACGTTAGTCTCGAATAAGCAGAAACTTCACATATGAGATAATGGCAAACATAACAACTCGGAATACCTAGTAATGGCCCGGCACGAACGTTAAATCTGAATAAGTACCGAACTTGGCAGTGAGGCGCAATTTGCAAATATACTGATAATGACAGACAATATTTATAGTCTTAGTTTTGTGCACTTACCTTCACGTGGTGTACATTACATTAGCTACGTACCTCGGGCAGTGAATTCATGAATGTCCCAGATCACAGTGGTGAGGACCATAAATATGCAATCTGTCCTTACCATGAGTTTACAATGACCATACCCGCTAGCGACTGCGTAAAGGATTTTGTATGGAGAATTGTAGTTCTACAAAGTAACCGCTAGGGGCGCCGTACTATTCTCCATACAAATCGTTTGCGCAGTCGCTAGCGAGTACGGTCACGTTAACTCTTGATAAGGGTACTGGAGCTTTATGAATTACCGCCCATGGTTTGTCTATAGTTGTGAGTCTTGCCTTGGCTAGGAAGTGAGATTTTCTCAGCGCATCGAGCAGAAAATCCCACATACGGCCTAGGGTGACGTACATTTTCTTACTAGTCACCAATGGGTGACCGTTGAGGATTACACATTGGAATTCATGATGATATAAGTAATCTTTGTAGTGAACCTTGCTTTTAAAAATATCTCTATAATATAACGTAGGATTTGTTGTACCTAGTTAATACCCACGTAGCACACAAGCTTAGAGAGAGAGATAAGAGCTTATAAAGACCTTATACAGCTTATTTCAGCTGTGTAAGGATTGTATAAGCATACAGCATGTATTTAGAGTGGCTCCACGCTACCCGCGAAGTTCTTCGACAAAGTTCTTGACAGATGTCTGACACTACAGTCATATTTACACAGAAAACAAAATAATCATAAGTAGTTTAATTATTTACCACAGTATGTTAAAAAATTGCGGGTGAAGTGTGCTTCAGCAAATTAATTAATATAATGAAAAATTGTTACCAACACGATCCGAAGTCAGCCGAGTAGTGTACCTCTCGGCATTACGTGTGCTTCGAGCGCAAAAACCAACAACAATCGAAATTCACCCGAGACGAGGTAAAGTTGGACGGAGTACCTCTCCACACTGACGTATTCGCCCAACTTCGCGAGTAGTGTGCAGCCGCTACTAAGCAAGCAAGTGTTTAGCTGAAAAATGCTCAAACAGAATCTTTCATTAGGTAAAGCCTGACCAGAAATATATATGAGCTCAGAATAATAACTAAAGCACTAGAAACCGTACTAAAATAGCAGCAGAAAACATGAGTTTGTACTATTTTGACTTACGGCATTGAAAATGTGTCAGAATGAGATGCAAATACATTTTTTTACATTCGATATTTAGAAGGTTGTCACTAGTTCGTTACTAGCATTCTTAATGCTAGTGATGTTGCTATGTCGACTTCAATATCGATAAAAAAATCAACAACAGTTTAAGTTTAAAACTTACGATTAATTATATGAAATAAAAATAGCCATATTTTATAATTCGAGGTGGTTGCAATAAAATACGTTCTCAACTTAATCAACAAGTAATACAAACCGTACACTATTTTACCATCATTTAGAGGGTACTTTAGGTACGGTGTTGGTGGCAGGACGATAAAGGAGTAGAAAAAAATTATACTTTTAAAGGCGATTTTTTATTATTTTATAGTAGCTGTGATCGCGGCGACAACTAGGCGACAAGACCAAAAACATTAAATATTACAAAAATGTTTCAATGTTAATAAATTTAGTCAAAATACAACAAATTTTATCTCTATAATAATTATATGTTCAGGGCTCACCCCACAGTGGTTTCAGTTAGAACAAAACAGCGGTTTCTATGGGGGAGAGTATTATGCTACCACTTAACAATAGATGGCTCTTATATCAAAAAGTTGATCCAAATGTATATTGCTATGGTATCACTACAGTATTTTTTCTTATAGTAACTCTGGGATAATTCACTTGTTTCGTTTCAAATTACGCAAAATAAGTTAAATAACTAATCAGTTCTAGTATTGCAAAGTTAGTTTAAATAAAAAGAAATATTCATAAAAGTATTTAACTGTAATTCGTATTTATATAGTTATAAAATAAAAATAAATGTAATATATTCTTACGGTCATAAAATTTGTTGGAAATTTTAAAGAAACACTAGTTAGGTACCGCAAACGAAACGCTAATTTGTTATTGTACGTACAAAATGACATTTTCAAATTTCCGTTTATTTCCGTGAACGTAAAAGTGCTTTCTGTGTTTATTTTCTATTTTTTACGAGGATTTGGCTGCACTTGGACTCCTGTTTTCTGCTTGTTGCGTTGACCACTTTTTTGTTTCTGGACTGATTTGCCCCTGGATTGGATAACTTTCAACCATGACGTCGACAAAAATGTGTGCCGCGTTGTGAAAAAGCTTGTAAGTACTTATTCCTTTGCCTTCTAAATAAGTTAACATAACAATCTTCAGTAAAATGAAGGTCCTAACAGTTCGTCAAAGTTCTCCTTATAGGTTAAACAGAAATCTAAAATGTTCGTGTTTTTATTTCTCTTTTAAGATGACTTTTATGTAATTATTATGAGCCTAAACTATGTTATTTTATATATTTAATATCTTTACAGATTCGAATAACGCCATAACCCAATTTTTCCTGAACCAAGACACGCAAGAAGACAGATTTTATACTACCTATATACCAGATTATTATGCAAGTGAAAGCACGTAATTACTTTGTAAAAAGGAATAAATCTACTGCATAAATCTAAAATTGTGTTTTAATTTAATATTCTCTTCTATTTTGTAAATTATAACGCCATATTATTATTCTTTTATATGAAAAGAATTCAATATGGCGTTATAAAAATAATAAGTGAACAAGGAGAACTGCTATGTAGCTACAGTCGCGCGTCGTGTATAGTTTCGGCCACTTAACGCCGGGGGCGCTGCAATCGAAATCGTTGACTGATGACTCTATTATAAAACATTCAATATACTCTATGGCTCACCCCTTCACTTAAGTTTGGCGACTGTCTGAGCTATATCTACAACTTTGATTCTCTTGCGTATATTGGATGCGTATTTCGGATTCGATCCTGCATGGAACGTCCGAGCATAGCTCGCTCCATTGCCCTTTGAGTAACTTTGAGTCTTCTTATGAGGCCAATTGTAAGTGACCACGTTTCAGTACCGTATTTCATCACTGGCAACATACATTGGTTAAAAACCTTCGTTTTAAGACACTGCGGTATTTGGGACGAGAAGATATTCCGCAGCTTGCGAATGCTGCCCATGCGAGTTGGATTCGACGAGTGACCTCATTTTCAAAACTCAACCTACACAGCTGGATCGTTTGTCCAAGGTAGATAATAATATAGTCGTCTACACCCGTTCATTGTCCTTGGAATATAATAGTTTTTGTCAAATGATTTCTGATTCTATGAGCAGGCTCGCCTATTTGTTTTGTCAGGTGCTGGATTCGAATAGTTGAATACAATCGGCAAATTACTTTTATCTACAAGTTTCTGTGATTATCCTCAAAATCCTGTTCAATTAAACTCTCAAAAATATTTCAAAATAGCAAAGAACCACAAACTTGGTTGGTAATAAACATGAAGTGCTTAGTGGTCCCTAGACATTGATTACCAGATTTGGATTTGTGTTCCCTTATGATTTTCTCTGCAGCTTCACATATTTTTGTAACATCTGTAGACGGCCTGACTAAACCTCCTCTATTTTTAACTGATATTAGTGAGACTCGCCTTGAATGTAGTTTTTGATCGTAACATAAACATTCCAGACATGTTTCGCATTTTAGAGTTCTTCAAAGTTTTCTGACGACAAAACCTGCAATATAATGCACAATGTCTGCAGAAAATTCACTTAACACTGGGGAAGACTGTATAATCGTGGTCCAAATAAATATTATTAAGTGATAACGTTTCCGAGTTTGAGTCCTCAATGTCATCGCATACAATGCGAACATTTCCACTGCTTTTGTTAATAGAATCCAGTCACTTTCCAGAAGTACGATTCAGAACAGTTATTTTCTCAAGGGGGATACAGTTACCACTGGAACCGTCTTTGAACTGTGCGTGAACTAGTAATCTCTTATACGCCGCTTGAAACATGCAAGCAGAAATATTATTGTTAAATCCGCATTTAGCTCTTATTGCTTCAAAAAGAGCTCTATGTGGTCCTGTGCCATCTTGTATATGCACAGGTACTGTAAAGAGTCGTTGATAACTAAGTTGTTAAACATTTTTGACAATGATTTTATGCATACCAGATTTTTTTATCCATTAACTCCCGTTTTTCGATTTAAACTTATTAGATATGTGCCATCAGGTGTTTTTATTTCTTTTATCTACTCTAATAGGACTCTGCAGCAGCAAAAAGGTTTCAGTTTCTTCAAATACATATTAAGACTATTGAAAATATCGAAGAAATGGTTGGAAATTCGTAAGAATTTGATTGTGCCTTCGCATTTTTCAATTCATTCTATTATCTTTACAATACTGTAACGCGTCTGCAACCGAATAACTTAGCAGTTGTGCCTCAAGGCGAACCTTCATTTTTTGCTTAATGAAATTGACGAGGTGTGTCATTCAGACCATAAATGTCAATGCTTGTGTGGCAATGGCAAGAGAATCATTGTCATTTCATTCATATTTGTTTCGTCAGGTAAATTTGTTATAGGTATAGCATTTGCTTTTAGTCGCCGATATTTTATTTTGGCATTGGATACAAATGAATTCACCGTAAAATGATTTGAACAAATGCGGCTATGTTTTTTCGGTGTTCAGTTGCATCATGAAATACGTTGTAGCCATATATTTTTCACCGCTTCATCTTTTGGGAATCTAAAACAAAATGTATGGTTGGTCAACAATATCGATACAATTTCTTACATCACTACGATAACCACAACTGTTTGTTAATATTGTACAAAAATAAGAGAAAATAGTCCAAAATATATGTGGAAACTCGAATTACCATAATTTTCATAATATTTTGTACAATACAGTTATTTTATTATCAACAAATAATGCAAATTTTACATCAAAACTCACCGATGAAAAATAACTAACTCATTCGTATTTTCTTTCCGTGTTGTATGAGACTTGCAGCCTTCAACCACACATGCCATGTTAAAAACACATTTCTAGAAAATCTAGGGAGTCGAAACATATATTTTCGAAAGGTTTCTTTATTATTTTCCTAAAAATTTACCCAAATTCAACCGAGCAACCGAAAAGCTTCAGATCCATAACAATGCGACCATTTTAAGTTGATCAAACGCCACGAAAAATAAAATGAATCATGTACCTACTTATTTTTAATTTAGTAGCATTATTAGAACCAATTACAACCATTTGACATTTTAAGTTGTGACTCATTCCGAAATAATAAAAACCATGAGGGATTATTGGTTTCACTTACTCTCGTACACGTTGTATTGCTAAATGTGAATAAGAGAGCGGTTACCGAGTTTTTATTTTAGTAAGGTTTCTAGTGCTTTAGTTATTATTCTGAGGTTTTTTTAAAGACAAATATTTAAAATTATCCAAAGAAAATGCCCAAAAACCATTCATAGTCGTGAACGTAAGATTTTAAATAAAGTGTACACGTGTTTACTATAGGTACGAAAAACAGTCAGGATATGGGTGCATTCCACTAAATGATATTACGAGGTTAACAAAGTGGAACTGACAGGTATTTAAACTAATGTCATTATAGTTGGTTGCGATTGGTTGCAAAATTGTTGCCATATAAATCTTATAAATAGCGCCCTCTTGACAATGCTCATATATTTCTGGTCAGGCTTTATATTCTCCTAAATCACCGAAGATCACTGGAAGGACTACTTTCGTTATGTGAACTGACAGTGACCCACTCGCCTATTTACTAGTAATTATGTTTTGCAATTAGCAACATATCGTTTTCTCAAACATGCTCGAAAATGCATGCGTTAATGTCCCGATATGAGGACATGAAGTTTCTCGTTTATTGCTCCCTACATTACTTCTTGGCCTTAGGCCACAAAAGTTAGTATGAAAATCCATTTTTGTCCGCTGCTCTAATTTTTTAAATGTCTATACTAAAATTAAATTGGCAAAGGAAAAATTACATACAGCCAACCACCTCCACAATCTGTAAGCATAATTGCGACACAAAAAATCCATGGTACTATATTTATGTGCGGTTAAACATGGTGCTCAAATAGCTGGATCAAATAACATATTTAAAAAATAAAAAAGGTGGCACATTGAAAATCTTTTTTTCTGCTTATTCGTATTTCCTAGTGATTATAAAATAATTTTAACTGACATAAAAATTACTTCTAGTGATGAGCGTGACGGGGAACTTATGAACAAAGGATGACGGGGAACTTTATGAGGAGGAAAATTTAGTCATGCAAAATATGCTACGGGAAAAAAGAAAAAACGAAAAATAGTTTTTACTTTTTTCCCGTAGCATATTTTGTTTTGTTTACTTGATTATCTAATAGTTATTTTAATTTTAATATTTCCTCACATCGTTTGAGAAAAGCACTATACAAGCTTCGGCCGGAACAGGGATTGCAGGACTCGTTCTATCTGGCCTCGTCTTCGACTCGGCCATCTACCCCAAACTCGTCCAGCAATCCCTTACTTCACGGCCTCTGCAGTAATGTACTATTTCTCAAACATGCAATGAAATCTTGTCTTTGCGTTCCTTATAATAGGCTCGGAAGTATCGGTTTTTGGGCGCAACAACTCGAGAGGACTGTAAAGGGATTTCATACTGCTTTTCAGGCCTAGGCCTGTAAGTAACTTTTTTTTGGTTTCAACAACAAGGTCATTCACACAGCTGGCTGGTTTGACAAAAAGCAGGTTTTGTTTTTAAAGGTTGGTTGTTAGACACTTGTGGAAAAAAAAAATCAAGATGGCGACTTTTTTTTTTCAAAATTTCAAATTGGTGCTAGGCGGCTAAAACTCGGTATCGGGGGGCTCTCGGGGCTCAAAAAAATGAATCTGAAATCTTGTCCGAAAATTCGGTCAAATTCGGAAAATATCGAAAAAAAAAACGATTTGTATGGAGAAAATTTCAAATTGGTCCTAGGAGGCTGAAATTCGGTATCCGGGGGTTTTTGGGGCTCCTGAGTCAGAATCTGAAATCGGATTTTTAAAATTCGGTCAAATTCGGATTCGGGGGCTCTCGGGGCTCAAAAATATGAATCTGAAATCTTGTCCGAAAATTCGGTCTAATTCGGAAAATGTCGAAAAAAAAAACGATTTGTATGGAGAAAATTTCAAATTGGTCCTAGGAGGCTGAAATTCGGTATCCGGGGGTTTTTGGGGCCCCTGAGTCAGAATCTGAAATCGGATTTTTTAAATTCGGTCAAATTCGGTATCGGGGGCTCTCGGGGCTCAAAAATATGAATCTGAAATCTTGTCCGAAAATTCGGTCAAATTCGGAAAATATCGAAAAAAAAACGATTTGTATGGAGAAAATTTCAAATTGGTCCTAGGAGGCTGAAATTCGGTATCCGGAGGTGTTTGGGGCTCCTGAGTCAGAATCTGAAATCGGATTTTTAAAATTCGGTCAAATTCGGAAAATATCGGACAAACAATATTAAGTGTTATTCTTTGAAGTATATTTTTTTATTTCATTGTATGTTTGAGAAAAGCACTATACTACATGCCTCGTCGTGAAAACGGATTCCCGGCCTCGTATCACTATCCGGCCTCGCTCGCACGCTCGCTCGGCCGTATATACCTACTTGGCCGGAAATCCTCATTTTCCCGGCCTCTGATGTAATGTACTATTGTTGTCTAACGAATTTACATTTTACGAATTTATTTTTTACATTTCGAGAATAATAGATACACGGCAACGTAAGAATTTTATGATGCTGGAAGTGTGGCTTGCATGTTTCTGTGTTACCTATATTGACTATTATTCTTATTAACTTCTTTTGTTGGGTAAACATGGAGGAGAACTCTGTACTGTTTCCCCATAGAATTATACCGTAGGTAAGCCATGAGTTGGCATAGGCATAATATGTGGCGAGCGCCGTTTGTATATTCGTGGTATTTTTTATTTCACGTAGCGCATATGAGAAACTCGATAATTTTGCTCTTATTTTTTTTATGTGGGCTTTCCAATTGATATGCTTATCTATAACTAGTCCTAGTAAGGGGAACTCATTTACGACTTCTAGCAGAATATTGTTATAGGTGAAGTTTATATCTAGCGGGGCCTTTTGATGAGAGTGAAATGTTTGAGTGAAATTTAGTTTTATTGTAATTTACCTCGAGGTTGTGGTCGTTCATCCAGTTGGTTATTTTATCTAACAAGGAGTGAAGTGTGGCGTTTAAGTTTGTGTTAGTTTGGCATGCGGTGAGTAAAGAGATATCGTCTGCAAACAGTACGCAAGTTTCATCTACTATTTTCGGAAGGTCGTTTATGTAAAGAAGGAATAACAGACATCCAATAACGCTTCCTTGAGGGATTGAGGCATTGACTACTTTCCTATCAGATCGAACTGTTCTTATTTTTCCGGTACATGCATCCGAGTACTCTATCTCCGTAAACTGTTCCCTATCTTTTAAGTAGGATTTGAACCAGTCATGAGCAGGACCACGAATTCCAACACCGTATAATTTATTTAATAATATATTGTATTTTACTTTGTCGTAGGCTTCAGTCATATCAAGTAGCACACCGACTGCGTATTTTTTTGCATTTATGGTATTTATGGCTTCTTATATGTATTTGTAAACGGCTATAGTTGTCGATCGTTTTTTCCGGAACCCACTCTGGACCTTTTCATTACTTTTCTTTAACAGACCTAACTTTACACAATGATTACAAAGAAACTGTTTGGGAAAAAGGAAATACACCGTGTTAAACCTAAAAGATCAAATATGTTTGATTACTTTATTCACTTGTCTCAAACCCATTAATAGACCACATCAAAAGAGCACACAACATTAACCTCGCGTCCCGATTCCGATAATTTTAACGATTGCTTCTTGTTTACAACTGAGTCCTAATTCCATATATACCGCTTTGATATCTCGGAGATATCTCCGAAGTTGCGGTTAGCTAGTATATCGCCACTTTGCCAACCCGCTTAGTTCGCGTCTCATTTATGTGATGCCACGCCGTAGATATCAGGTGCAAACTTAACGTGAAATGTCACTATAATATGCAGCTCGAATCGCAAACATCGCGTTTTAATGACAGTCAAAGGCCATATACCTAGGCTATACATGGGAAATGGCTAATTTGGCGATATCTCAAAGTATACGTACTCGAATTGGGAACATTAAGTTTTACAAAAGTATTTCTTTTCTCGTGGTACACCTTATTTGGATTCAGAATCTACGATTACATACCTAGTTTATTTTTAGATCGTATATCAATACGTGACTCTTGATAATTTTCCGAAGGTATACAACATTGCTTTGGTCTACTAGGAATTAGTAAGGGAAATTAAAAAATATTTCTGACATTGACAGCTCTTTTTTTTTTTTATTGCATTAATTCCATATATACCAAAGTAATGTTGTATACCTTCGGATTGTGACCAAATGTCACATAGAGGTTTTAAAAAATGATATCTAATAAACTATATGCCGTAAAAATATACTAATTGTAGTTCTGAATCCAAATAACGTATACTATCCGGGAAAATAACAATATGAATACCTTTTTAAAACTTAATTATCCTAATTTGCCCTAGTTACCCGAAGATAATATGAAGAAAATGAAGTTACAAAAGATTTTTTCTTGTTTAGAACTGGTCGGACGAGTCGTCGCAGGATCGAACATCGTGCATGATCCTGGTCATCTGTATGCACTACTTCTATTTGACGAATTTCTTCTGGATGCTCGTTGAAGGTAAATATATATTTTTACATTTTTATTTTATTTTATAACGCAATGCGTCACGAACCTTAGATTAATAATCAAGGGAACAAACAAATTATATTGGAACAGTTGAGCACCTACTAGCATCCACCGCCTCGCAAAATCTCAAGCATTCACAGCGCACAGTCGCCCATCGCCAAATATTCTATGTAGAGGGTCGTCTAGATACGTCAGTTCACACTCTAGCGCATAGAGGCCTTATTCCTTATAAAATACTGATTGTTTTAGACATTTTTCTCTATGATCAAACATGGTTCTTAACATATTGTTGATGTTACTACCTAGAACAGGGCTATTGGGATTTATTGGTATAATATATTTGCAACCTACAGTTTGAATTTTTATTGATATTTTTTGTTTCAAAACTACTCAAAATTGACAAACTGCAGGCCGGCGGTAAATTAGTTTTCTCACCTTATTTCCGACTGCACGTAACGAACACATGAAATAGCTATGTTACTACCTCGAACTCGGGGAAAAAAAAATGAAGAGGAATAAGGCCTCTTAAAGCAGGAACGGCTGCTAGCGTAAACCAAATGTTTAACATGAAGCGAAAAAAAAAAAGTGTTAGTAGGATGCCCGTGGTGGCACGGGAAGCCATTGGAGGCGCAGCTTCGAATCCTGCCTGAAACTTTTTTTTTTATTATTTTCGCTTCATTATAAACATCTAATGAATTTCACTGGAATATGGACCTCGTGATACATTTGGTCCGGCCTGGGACCCGAACTCAAGCAGTTAACAGTCGATACCTACTGGGGTTTTAACTGTGTAACTTGTCTGTGATTTAAAGTAATAGTTTATTTTCTTATTTCGTCGTTTAATAACATATTTAACGGTTCACAAAAAGAAAATATTTACTCGATGAAATATTTAGAACTGATTAACAGGACGCACATTTTACCATTATCGATTTGTTCAAAAACTTATTTTCTTCAATATGTTATTTTTGTATGCGTCTGATCAAAATTTAATAGCTAATACGTTGACAATTAAGAAATATGAATTAATGTAGAATAATAAACATAGAATATGAATCATTGTAATCTGAGATGAAAATAGACTCAATAAAGCAGCTTGTTTCTTCAACAACCGCAATATGCCAAAACACTTTATAAAATTCCGCCGTAGGCGAGGTTCGCATTCAGGAGCTAAAAATGAAATAACGTAATCAAATTCCCCAGATTTTGACGGACGACAGAAGATGGACGTTGCAATTTTTATTAGGGCTGGGCGTTTCTTGTAACCGTTTAGAGAAACCGATTTTTCCTTTTAGAGAAACGGCGTAACCGATCTGTAGAAATCGCGAGATCCTCTGCGCCATTGAAAAATTTCGAGAAACTGACTCGACAAAAATGTTATGTACTTAGCAAACCTACTCATGAGAATTGGTTGAGAATGTCGCGAGGTGGGAAATCCGAACATCCAAACAATGATGATGAAATGACGACGCGGTTGGCTCAGTTTGTAAGCACTTGCCTACTGAGCCGGCGGTCCTGGGTTCGAATCCCAGCCAGGGCAAATATTTGTGATGAACTCGAATATTTGTGCTTGGGTCATGGATGTTATCTATATATGTATTTATATATTATGTATATCGTCGTCTAGTACCCATAGTACAAGCTTTGCTTAGTTTGGGACTAGGTCCATTTGTGTAAGATTGTCCCTTAATATTTATTTATTTATTTATTTTCAATTTTGACGAAGCTGAAATAGAGATACTTCGGTCAATAAAAACTGTAACATTGGTACATTGACCGCAGTATGTATGTTCCCAGTCATGGAAAATACTCGATTTTTAATCGTCAAACTAGTCAAATTTCTGCGAAACTCAAATGTACCTAACGAAACTTAAAAACGCCGTCGCGCCAAAGTCGCAAGCGAAGTAAACGAGCAAGACAGTGATATTATCAACGGGGCTATAGTAAACCAAACAAACATATTTCGTTTGAAAAAAAACGGCATCAGAAATACATGGTCTGTGAAAATTTCATCTGTCTTGTCTAGCTATCACGGTTCATGAGACATAGCCTGGTGGCAGACGGACATATAGACAGATGGACGGACAGTGGAGGCTTAGTAATAGGGTCCCGTTTTTAACCATTGGGTACGGAACCCTAAAATCGATCTCTCGAAACAGTTTTTTGTGAAATGCAAACGGTTACGTTTTACTGAAAACTCGATACGACCCAGTGGCGTTACTCCGAAACCGAAATTCGAAAATTTCGTTGTCTAACGGTATACCTGTCTCTGTCTCTCTAATATAGAGTGAAAGAAATGTGCATAGCATTTGTTAGCTTATTTATAGAATACTAAAACATAACTGTAAATATGACGTGAATAATATACTTGATAGATACGATACGGTATTCGATTACAAGTTACTTGGTAGAATATGAGTACTCTAACTAGTTTCATGTCATGACTGTTAGCGCAGAGCGCCCTCTGTAATGTTTCTTTTTTGTAGGATTACCGGATATTAGATTGATAAGTTATTTGTATGCTCTATTAAATCAGTGAATAATTATTGTTAAATGTTGTTAATGATTTATGATTCGTATATTAAATTTATCAATATATGTATACCTCTCGACCCCCTTTCGGAAGTCGTTAATACGGTAGTTTTTGATTAGCGCGCCAAAAAACACGACTACCGAGGGACGGTTGAAAGGGGGATTTAGAGTAGAAGGTATTATCTAACTAGCAACTGTACAAGGCAGACGTTAAAGGTGATTAAACGGTGGTTAACCAGATCTATGCTGAATTTATTTTAATCTTCCGAAACTAACTCCTACAACAATATTTTCGAATTTAGTTTTTCGGAGTTGCACCCCACCTCTAATTTTGATTACTCATCGCTCACCCCGTTTACCATTATATCATGTTTCGACAGAAATGACGGATGTTTTATAATGGTTTGTAAATACTTCGCTATTACTTTTGAACGTAAATCATACTGGTGAAACAACCATTCATTTTGTACACGTCTTAGTCAAACAAATCAGGAAAGTGGATGTACTGATAAAAATGCTAGTATATATTTTTTAGGTTGAGAATACTAGGAATAGATTTAAGTTTACTTAATAGTTTGTTTACAAATTCGTTCTGTGCTATTTAAAAAAAAACTAAAGAAATAATGAAAATATAAATTGATTTAGCCTTTTTTTGCATTTAAGTAGTACCAAACACAGACAGAAATATTTGCTTGGCTTTCAATTATTACAATATTAGATTTATATTATTTAAAAAAAGTACATACCTCGTTAAAACATCTTACAAGAAACAAATCATAATTTGTTATTTGATTGCCAATTTTAAGATCATTTTATTTTTCAGGATTTAACCCAACTTCCATATACATACATGACTCAATAAATAAGAATATAAGTCATCGGATCGGATATTAGACATTTTGGGACTATAAAAACCGAATATATCTGAAAAATACCACCCTACATTGCGAAGTCGACTGAAATATGAAAACCATTTCACAGATTTTACCGTACGACTATAATTACTGAAGTCTGATGGATAAGTCGATTCGGCGAAAATTAGGGCGAAACTCGTAAACACATTAACTTCGACCTTCAGTATTATGTTTCCGAGTTTCTTTTGTAGGTTTTCTTAGAAATTCATATCTTATAATGTTATCTACGAGACTCACAAATATTATATCATAAGGCGTGGCTGACTTATATTTTAATAAATAATAACATAGGGGAAAATAGGCGGGCAACGCCCTTGTAAGATTTTTGGTGTTGTAGCACATGAGTAAAGTTGTAGTGTCCATGGGTGACGGATATCGCTTACCATCAGGCGATCCATCTGTTTCTTTTTCTCATATAGCAGCATAGCAAAATACACTGAAAGTACCTACAACCTTTATTATCATTTGACCAAAGTATGACAGTATAATTGAGTTTTAATCAATCAGTAACGTCTGCTAGCGTAAACCAAATGTTTTCTAATGAAGCTATAGATTAAAAAAATAATGTTTCGGGAGTGCTTAAACCGCGTTTTTAACGGATTTCCGGGCCTATACGGGCATCTTACCTATTAGACCACCGAAACCATGCCCGAGCCATTAAAGTTCAACCAATTGCTTAAATTCTTATACGCCTTAGGGTGAAATTACAATATAATTTGGTTAAAAGTTATTTTACCGTTTATGTTCTGATTTAATTAAATTATGTTTCTTTCCAGGTCTCTACCTGTATATGTTAGTCGTGGAGACGTTTACAGCGGAAAATATAAAGTTAAAAGTCTACGCTACTATTGGTTGGGGTAAGTCAAAGTAGTTATTTTATTTGTAATAATCACAGTATCATATATATATGTTTTTTTTTCATATTACATAAACACATTGGAGATGCGTTGATGTACAAATTCAAATGTCCACACGTATTTATTTACAAATCACGTCGTTCTACTGTGTAAATGTATGTTTTCAGTCAATGATAAAGTATTATCACTAATTTATATACTAGACATATTTTAATTATCATTCTGTTTAAATAAGGGAAAATTGTATTTTTGATGTGTAAAATTTTCCTGTTTTCTATTTATTATAATTATCGGATTTTAACCGTAGATAAGCGCCAAGAAGGTCAAAGTCAAGACGCCTCTTTCAGCCATCATCTTCTGAACATAATTATGTTCCATTTTTCCTCCTTTCTTTCATAAAATCGGAGACAACAATTTCCAGTATTTGCAACGTTATTAGTAGCGTACAATTGGTTCATTATTCGAGCGTTTCAACCGCCTCACTTTCGTGGACATATTTTGGGAGAATTGGGCGTAGATTTTGATGGCATTTTCGGATATTCGTTAGATGTCCGGTAAACTTAGATACCTAACCAGAAACGAAATCGAAATCTGTAGCCACTTCTACAAAAAAGTGACTACGAAAGTGATTCGGAACAAACGCTTGAATCACCCAATTAACAAGATTTCACAATTTAAAACGACATTTTTTTTACTTTTCTGTATTCCGCGTAGAAAGAGGATTTTAACACGTTCCCTGTGTATGCATCATATCTGTAGCATTTTAGGGTATATATGATACGTGCATGCATCACTGATGATGCACGACCCCTTGTAAACTTAAGGCATTGCCAAAATTGACACGTGTGAGCTTGGTCTTTTTCATTTGCGTACACATACCGGCTACGAAAATGTTGACAAAAAACACGTGCGTCCGGATGACATTTATATAATGTTGCCAGATTATGGCTGTTACGAATAAAACACAAAAAAATGTTTTATTTCAAAAGGTTTTTATTCGAAATAATAAAACAATACGAATAACTTTGACGACGCGGTTGGAGTGGTTAAGCAACTGCCTACTGAGCCGACGGTCCCGGGTTCGAATCCCGGCAAGGGCAAATATTTGTGTGATGAACACGAATATTTGTGCCTGGTTCATGGATGTTCTATGTATTTAAGTATTTATTTATCTATATAAGTAATGTATATCATCACCTAGTACCCATAACACAAGCCTTCTTGAGCTTAATTTGGGACTAGGTTGATTTGTGAGGTTAAAAAAAAAAAAAACTTGCACTTACTGCATATGCTAATAATAAAAAAAGAATAATCAAATAAAATATTTGCAAAACAAAACGTTAAAAAAAACGGATGAGGTTTTCAATGGCAAGCATTGTAGCATCGAAGACACGATGCTGTTTTAAACATCAAGCATTCAGTGTCACTTTGCTTCGCCTTTTTGCGAGCTTCTGAAGGTGTGCTACCATGTTCGGTCATTAATTTATAACATCCAATGCATTGACTAACGTAAACCACAGATATACGATTAAGAGACACTCCAAATGGCCTTAAAAACGTGCATGTGATGCACTGCGCAGTGAGTTAGTACGTGCATGCATCACGTTGTGGGCACCAGTTTGATAGCTCATGAACATACGTGTATGCATCACATGTGGGGCACTCGGAAAAATGGGAAAATAGGAAAAACTATCTTCATGAATGATGTTTTTATGCATAAATATAATAATATGAACTATATAAAAGTAATTTACAAAAAATAAAATTGCACGCGAGGAGACGATTTCTGGTTCCTAGTTACACAGGGAACGTGTTAATCACTGATTTTATATTTTCCTCAGCTTACTAATTATTTCATTATTAATTTATTAACATCTACTCATTCCAAAATGTAGTAACTCATAAACTATGACACAATGGTTAGGTTACTTTAGTCTGGTACATAATTTAAAAAAAATTACGTTGAGCTTGACATTAATGACAGCTTATTTTTTTCGCGGATAGGTCTAAGACTATGTTATATAGCTGTCGTAAATTTCGGTTATTTTATGTATTCTTTACATACTGAAAAAAAAAACAAATATTTTTTTAGGGTGTACACGCCGCAAAGCTCTCTCGATATCTATATTAATTTCCACCTATTAGAAATATGAAATGCTGTCACTAGGGTATTTGATGACAGCTCAAATCAGCTACTCTTTATGAAATGTCAAAAACTGTTAGTATAAAATCTGTTAGTATGAAGCTTCTATGATCTATATTCATACTGGCATGTGACGTCATAAAAAGCAGTAGTCAAAACACGTCTTCTTTCTAGTTATTGTACTTAAAAATAGTATAATGTCCAAAAGTTAGTGATAGTTTATTTATTTGGTTCCGCCTATTTTTTTTGTGTGTTTAGTGGTTTCAATGCCACAATTTATATTCACCATAGTCAAATACCGTATTATGGAATCAAAGATTTGGAGTGATTGACGTAACGATGTGAAAACTCTGTTGGGAGAGCACTACGCCGCAAACGTAGGGTCGCAGGTTCGAGTCCTGCTTACATTGCAGTGGACAACATTACATGTTTCTTTCATAATTAACCTTTGTGTCAATATTTATTTGTAGATGTTGTAGTATACGAAGTTTACGACAATTTTCGTGAACATATTGGAGATATCACTTGATACTTCGATAGCATTTTGATTAACGTTCGGCACGTCCCTTTACGATCACATTTATAATTCAATACCGACCAATCCCCTTTGAGCTTCGTGCGTCCTTAACAAGGTTCGAAATTGGTTGTGTGTGAAATTTATAGCATGTTGTAACCTTGATCGACGACTTTACAACTTTCTTTGATATCGTACAAACGTAACGTGTTCATTAAAAACTTGAACAGTGAACTCATACTAGCTGCGCCGTGCGATATTACCTACTCACACGCGGGAACACTAATTTTTGGGGAGATAAAAAGTAGCCTACGTGTTAATCCATGGTTTCAGCTACCTCCTTACCGAATTTTATCCAAATTGGTCTAGCCGTTTGAGCGTGAAGAAGTAACAAACATACACATAAACATACTCACAAACTTTCGTCTTTATAATATTAGTGTGATATATGAATTTAGGATATATTAGTTCATTTACGGTTTACACTTGTTTTATAGACAAAAACGTTTCATAGAATATTTCATTTCATTGAAAGCATTTTCTTTGTAGCCATACAATATTTTAGATCGTTATGTTATAAAACAAACCTAACCTAATCTATAACATGACATTTTCAAGATTTGTGAAAAATGTATGACTACAGGAAAAATTGTCTATGAAATAGAAATTCTAATACTGAAACATTGACGATGATGATGATGAAATAAAACGTTGATCAAGAAAGGGATCCCATTTCATACTAATACTGCTACCGTGTGACGTTTTTTTTAAGATGGATCTGGACAGAAATATGCGAAATTGACATTTGGAGGGCAACTCCGATGTTCAAAATTCGAAGTTCGTTTCGTGCGGTTGCTCTCATTTAAATATTGTTTGACATCCCTCTCGAGTGATGTCAGGGTATGAACTTCGAATTTCGGACTTCGGAGTAGCCTTTCTATATCTGGACTACACTTTTTAACCGACTTCAAAAAAGAGGATGCTCTCAATCGCTTGTATATTTCTTTTTTTATGTTTTTTATATGATTTTGGTGAAGATCTGATGACGAAATCCATGAAGCATAGGAGGAACTCTACATCTATTGGGATGTAACTGGTTCAATTGTTTATTTATTTGAACCTTATTGCACAAAAAAATGTGTACAAATGGCGGACTGAATGCCATAAGGCATTATCTACCAGTCAACCATTGGGCTAAACAGAAACAAGTTCTCACATATAAACTGATTTCTCGTTGAAGTCGGTTATTTTTCGTAAAAAAGATTATATAATTCATCTATTACACACATCTCTGTTTCGCGTAAGAAAACGCGCGGGAGGTAACTTCAGTGTTAACGCGCCTTAAGGCTTAATTTAAAATTAATTTGACCGTTTATGTTCACAGGCGCGCCGGCGGTGTTCCTAACGATATGGGTGATTTCCAGGTGTCTAGTCACCGTCATACCTTCCAACGGCTCTGATGGGGTAATTTATCAATTTACCGCTTATTTCCCTGTAACGATCCGCCATGTTGCGGGTAGTTAAGATTGTAAAGCTGTGTATACATTATAGCCAGAGATCGGACGGATGGGCGTCATTATACACGGTGTACCTACTGTATTTAATGGACAACTTTCTAACGTCCTACAGAGCACCTTAGAATGGTCCAGCAAATAGGCCCCTTTTTAACGTTATTAAAAGTTCCATGGTTTTAAAGATAATCGGACTATATATATTTTTTATCTTTCATGATTGGGACCTTGTTTCAGTCTTATATGTATGTCCGTATAGGCCATAGATGAAGATATTTTTTGTTCAGATTTTTTGTTATTCTTTAATAGTGACGACGCTAACTTGCTTGCGCTATAAGCAGGTGTTAATTAACGAAATCCGTTTTGGTCTAAAAAAAAATTTAGTAAGTTTGTTCACTTGTGAGGAAATAATGAAACGGGTGGTCAACTTTAAAAAAAATATCTTTAAATTTTCGATTGGTTAGAAGGTTGTCCATTAAATATAGGACACCGTGTATAATGACAATGACGCCCAGCCATCCGATCTCTGATTATAGCTAAGCGAGGAAGCACCGAGGACTATATTTTCCTGGCCTCGCTTAACACAGTTTTGCATTGCATGCAATGCTCCGCGTATGTTAAAAGGGTCCGCTATGTGTGGCATAATACCGTGTTTATATTACTTCAGATTTTGCGTACTATTTTCGCTAAAAAAATAATCGAACCGAAAGAAAATCATCATGTTCAACCCCTCGTATGCTATATCAAAGATTTTGCTGATTAAATTTAAGGAAAAGTAATGATATTTTATCGTAATGTTCCGCTCTGATCTGTTATTTTTAAGCATCCGAGGAGTTAACTTGATACTACAGTCAAACAGTAAATACAGTTTTTATACCCTGTATAATAAATAAATTAATAAATAAATAAAATAATAAGGATTAGATTAACCTGGACAATTATTTCAGAGATGGAAAGTGTGCTTTTCTATTTTTCCTTTTAGTAGGTACTTAACAAAAGTGAATTCCTTAATAGTACTTGATAGTACCAAACTTCACAAAGATGTAGTACTAACTATATGAAAAGAAACAGGCGAATAATATGTATCGCGTATCAGAATCTAGAATGGCTGTATATTATCCAAAGGAGACAAATAGAAAAGCAAAAACCACTCAACAAAAACCCCGATATTCTTAAGCACCATTTACTGTGACTGAAACGAAATAAAGCCACAGATATTCGGTTAGTAAAGTCAATACTGAGCAATACGTGAAAACATTTTCTGTGCAAAAATATAATCCGAGAAAAGTCGAAGGAGAGTTATTGATATTTCATGTTAAGATATCAACACGTCTTTTATATTTCTCCGTATTATGATATGTTAGACGATCTTATTGTTGTATTATGGATGTATTGTAGATTATGTAACATGACGTGACAAGGCACTATGAAAAGGTGACACAGTCAACTGCGAGGCCGCAGGCCGAGCTCCGCGTAGCACCGAAGGTGCGGAGCGTCCCAAGGAAGCCGCCCACCCACTTAATATAAGTTGGAGTAACTTAATGCGAGGCCGAAGGCCGAGCTCCGCCTAGCACCGAAGGTGTGGAGCGTCCCAAGGAAGCCGGCCACCCACTTAATATAAGTTGGAGTAACTTAATGCGAGGCCGAAGGCCGAGCTCCGCGTAGCACCGAAGGTGCGGAGCGTCCCAAGGAAGCCGCCCACTCACTTAATATAAGTTGAAGTAACTTAATGCGAGGCTGAAGGCCAAGCTCCGCGTAGCACCGAAGGTGTGGAGCGTCCCAACGAAGCCGCCCACCCACTTAATATAAGTTGGAGTAACTTAATGCGAGGCCGAAGGCCGAGCTCCGCCTAGCACCGAAGGTGTGGAGCGTCCCAAGGAAGCCGCCCACCCACTTAATATAAGTTGGAGTAACTTAATGCGAGGCCGAAGGCCGAGCTCCGCGTAGCACCGAAGGTGCGAAGCGTCCCAAGGAAGCCGCCCACTCACTTAATATAAGTTGAAGTAACATAATGCGAGGCCGAAGGCCGAGCTCCGCGTAGCACCGAAGGCGCGGAGCGTCCCAAGGAAGCCGCCCACCCACTTATTATAAGTTGGAGTAACTTAATGCGAGGCCGAAGGCCAAGCTCCGCGTAGCACCGAAGGTGCGGAGCGTCCTAAGGAAGCCGCCCACCCACTTAATATAAGTTGAAGTAACTTAATGCGAGGCCGAAGCGCGAGCTCCGCGTAGCACCGAAGGTGTGGAGCGTCCCAACGAAGCCGCCCACCCACTTAATAAAAGTTGGAGTAACTTAATGCGAGGCTGAAGGCCGAGCTCCGCGTAGCACCGAAGGTGTGGAGCGTCCCAACGAAGCCGCCCACCCACTTAATATAAGTTGGAGTAACTTAATGCGAGGCCGAAGGCCGAGCTCCGCGTAGCACCGAAGGTGCGGAGCGTCCTAAGGAAGCCGCCCACCCACTTAATATAAGTTGAAGTAACTTAATGCGAGGCCGAAGGCCGAGCTCCGCGTAGCACCGAAGTTGCGGAGCGTCCCAAGGAAGCCGCCTATTAAGTTTATTAAACATATATTAAGTGGGTTGGCGGCTTCCCAGGGACGCTCCGCACCTTCAGTGCTACGCGGAGCTCGGCCTACGGCCTCGCATTAAATTACTAAGGGTTATATTAAGTAACTTAGCACCGAAGGTGTGGAGCGTCCCAAGGAAGCCGCCCACCCACTTAATATAAGTTGAAGTAGCTTTATGCGAGGCCGAAGACCGAGCTCCGCGTATCACTGAAGGTGCGGAGCGTCCTAAGGAAGCCGCCCACTCACTTAATATAAGTTGAAGTAACTTACTGCGAGGCCGCAGGCCGAGCTCCGCGTAGCACCGAAGGTGCGGAGCGTCCCAAGGAAGCCGCCCACTCACTTAATATAAGTTGAAGTAACTTAATGCGAGGCCGAAGGCCAAGCTCCGCGTAGCACCGAAGGTGCGGAGTGTTCCAAGGAAGCCGCCCACCCAGACCCATTTAATATAAGTTGGAGTAACTTAATGCGAGGCCGAAGGCCGAGCTCCGCGTGGCACCGAAGGTGCGGAGCGTCCCAAGGAAGCCACCCACCCACTTAATATAAGTTGAAGTAACTTAATGCGAGGCCGCAGGCCGAGCTCCGCGTAGCACCGAAGGTGCGGAGCGTCCCAAGGAAGCCGCCCACTCACTTAATATAAGTTGAAGTAACTTAATGCGAGGCTGAAGGCCAAGCTCCGCGTAGCACCGAAGGTGTGGAGCGTCCCAACGAAGCCGCCCACCCACTTAATATAAGTTGGAGTAACTTAATGCGAGGCCGAAGGCCGAGCTCCGCCTAGCACCGAAGGTGTGGAGCGTCCCAAGGAAGCCGCCCACCCACTTAATATAAGTTGGAGTAACTTAATGCGAGGCCGAAGGCCGAGCTCCGCGTAGCACCGAAGGTGCGAAGCGTCCCAAGGAAGCCGCCCACTCACTTAATATAAGTTGAAGTAACATAATGCGAGGCCGAAGGCCGAGCTCCGCGTAGCACCGAAGGCGCGGAGCGTCCCAAGGAAGCCGCCCACCCACTTATTATAAGTTGGAGTAACTTAATGCGAGGCCGAAGGCCAAGCTCCGCGTAGCACCGAAGGTGCGGAGCGTCCTAAGGAAGCCGCCCACCCACTTAATATAAGTTGAAGTAACTTAATGCGAGGCCGAAGCGCGAGCTCCGCGTAGCACCGAAGGTGTGGAGCGTCCCAACGAAGCCGCCCACCCACTTAATAAAAGTTGGAGTAACTTAATGCGAGGCTGAAGGCCGAGCTCCGCGTAGCACCGAAGGTGTGGAGCGTCCCAACGAAGCCGCCCACCCACTTAATATAAGTTGGAGTAACTTAATGCGAGGCCGAAGGCCGAGCTCCGCGTAGCACCGAAGGTGCGGAGCGTCCTAAGGAAGCCGCCCACCCACTTAATATAAGTTGAAGTAACTTAATGCGAGGCCGAAGGCCGAGCTCCGCGTAGCACCGAAGTTGCGGAGCGTCCCAAGGAAGCCGCCTATTAAGTTTATTAAACATATATTAAGTGGGTTGGCGGCTTCCCAGGGACGCTCCGCACCTTCAGTGCTACGCGGAGCTCGGCCTACGGCCTCGCATTAAATTACTAAGTTATATTAGTTATATTAAGTAACTTAGCACCGAAGGTGTGGAGCGTCCCAAGGAAGCCGCCCACCCACTTAATATAAGTTGAAGTAGCTTTATGCGAGGCCGAAGACCGAGCTCCGCGTATCACTGAAGGTGCGGAGCGTCCTAAGGAAGCCGCCCACTCACTTAATATAAGTTGAAGTAACTTACTGCGAGGCCGCAGGCCGAGCTCCGCGTAGCACCGAAGGTGCGGAGCGTCCCAAGGAAGCCGCCCACTCACTTAATATAAGTTGAAGTAACTTAATGCGAGGCCGAAGGCCAAGCTCCGCGTAGCACCGAAGGTGCGGAGTGTTCCAAGGAAGCCGCCCACCCAGACCCATTTAATATAAGTTGGAGTAACTTAATGCGAGGCCGAAGGCCGAGCTCCGCGTGGCACCGAAGGTGCGGAGCGTCCCAAGGAAGCCACCCACCCACTTAATATAAGTTGAAGTAACTTAATGCGAGGCCGCAGGCCGAGCTCCGCGTAGCACCGAAGGTGCGGAGCGTCCCAAGGAAGCCGCCCACCCACTTAATATAAGTTGAAGTAACATAATGCGAGGCCGAAGGCCGAGCTCCGCGTAGCACCGAAGGCGCGGAGCGTCCCAAGGAAGCCGCCCACCCACTTATTATAAGTTGGAGTAACTTAATGCGAGGCCGAAGGCCAAGCTCCGCGTAGCACCGAAGGTGCGGAGCGTCCTAAGGAAGCCGCCCACCCACTTAATATAAGTTGAAGTAACTTAATGCGAGGCCGAAGACCGAGCTCCGCGTAGCACCGAAGGTGTGGAGCGTCCCAACGAAGCCGCCCACCCACTTAATATAAGTTGGAGTAACTTAATGCGAGGCCGAAGGCCGAGCTCCGCGTAGCACCGAAGGTGTGGAGCGTCCCAACGAAGCCGCCCACCCACTTAATATAAGTTGGAGTAACTTAATGCGAGGCCGAAGGCCGAGCTCCGCGTAGCACCGAAGGTGCGGGGCGCCCTAAGGAAGCCGCCCACCCACTTAATATAAGTTGAAGTAACTTAATGCGAGGCCGAAGGCCGAGCTCCGCGTAGCACCGAAGGTGCGGAGCGTCCCAAGGAAGCCGCCTATTAAGTTTATTAAACATATATTAAGTGGGTTGGCGGCTTCCCAGGGACGCTCCGCACCTTCAGTGCTACGCGGAACTCGGCCTACGGCCTCGCATTAAATTACTAAGGGTTATATTAAGTAACTTAGCACCGAAGGTGTGGAGCGTCCCAAGGAAGCCGCCCACCCACTTAATATAAGTTGAAGTAGCTTTATGCGAGGCCGAAGACCGAGCTCCGCGTATCACTGAAGGTGCGGAGCGTCCTAAGGAAGCCGCCCACCTATTTAATATAAGTTGAAGTAACTTAATGCGAGGCCGAAGGGCGAGCTCCGCGTAGCACCGAAGGTGTGGAGCGTCCCAACGAAGCCGCCCATCCACTTAATATAAGTTGGAGTTACCTAATGCGAGGCCGAAGGCCAAGCTCCGCGTAGCACCGAAGGTGTGGAGCGTCCTAAGGAAGCCGCCCACCCACTTAATATAAGTTGAAGTAACTTAATGCGAGGCCGAAGGCCGAGCTCCACGTAGCACCGAAGGTGCGGAGCGTCCCAAGGAAGCCGCCTATTAAGTTGCTTAAACATATATTAAGTGGGTTGGCGGCTTCCCAGGGACGCTCCGCACCTTCGGTGCTACGCGGAGCTCGGCCTACGGCCGCGCATTAAATTACTAAGGGTTATATTAAGTAACTTAGCACCGAAGGTGTGGAGCGTCCCAAGGAAGACGCCCACCCACTTAATATATGTTCAAATAACTTAATGCGAGGCCGCTCACCCACTTAATATAAGTATAAATGTGTGAGCTGCTTCCCTGGGACGCTCCACACCTTCGGTGCTACGCGGAGCTTAGCCTGCGGCCTCGCATTAAGTTACTACTTATATTAGTGGATGGGCGCCTTCCCTAGAACGCTTCGCACCTTCGGTGCTACGCTTGTGAACATCAATTTATATTGATTTACTTATGTTTAAATATCGTTTTGAATATTTATTGTTTATTGTAGATAACTATTCAAAGCACCTTGAAAAATAATTATCTCATAGTCCAGCCTGAACATAATTATATTAACGACGTCTATGAAGATGACAATAAATTATTTTCATTTACAATGTTACTAATAATATGACCTGTCATAATAATTTCCTAAGTAGGTAACGCCATAAGGTTCAGGTGCCAACTTAACTCAATCGAGCGTACGTCAATAATGGCGACAGCACCATTGAAGGGATACGTGATGGACTCACTGTTTTGTTATCCGTGGTATGGTATTATGAATAAGGAAGCAAAAGAAAATGCATGAGATGACGCGGTTATTATTAAAGTAGTTTCTTAGTGGTTCTGGGTTGAAATCCCGGCTAGGTGAAACCCTTTCTACATTGTAAATTTAATGATTTGGTCTCGTCTCAAATCATAGTTGTTTTTCATACAAAATGCATACACTGTCGAGCAGCAACTCTCAATAACTGATACACTGCTGCTTACATTAGGAACGCGATCAAAATTCAACAACTTCGGTAGTAATTCTCGAAGTCCGGGTCGCTTTTCATCAGGCGATACGTTTGCTCGTTTGCCCCCCATGACATTAAAAAAAAGAACAACACAGATACACCCTAGCTTGTGCCGAAGCGTGCCGACGTTACAGGCACAGGCACGTAACGACGTGCGTGGACCCTTTGCCTTTGTGTCGAGGAGACTCATCGATGGCTCCAATATTTCACATGTATGGTATTATCAACTCAGGAAAAATCTTAACAGCGCGAAGCAGCCTTTAGTATGGAGATTTTGTCAAAGTAACAACGCCATCTATCGGAAAATTGGGTCATTAAGAACAAAATCTCAACACACCGTTAGAAATAAAGAATGACTGATATTTATTACTTTGAATAAACATTATATATAAAAAAACTACATAGATGCAAAATTGTGGCTAAATATATCGTATATTTATCATTTCACTACCTTATTAGTAAGTTAGGCCAAACACAAACAATACCAAAATTTGCGCCTGATTATCTAAATGTTGGTTGGTAAAACATATTTAAAAATGTATTTAATTTACTTAAATTGGTTCGAAATACTTTTATTTCAATTACACTCGATAAAATAGCGATACAAAATCTGTTTTATTCATTAACATTTTTAATTGCGTCTCCGGGTTTTTTTATGAACAGAAGGTCAATACTTACAAACTACAGAAGAATATAACTGCATATTCAATAAAAAAGCATTAGTTCCTACTGTCGCAAATAGTGTTTTTAAATAAATTTGTTTGGTTTTTTTTTGAGCATGAGCCAATTTACCACGAACATTGCACTTAAAATATTTTCGTCTGTGTTGGTCGATAATTGGCGCCATCTATTCTATCTAACTAACACGGTTTCCGTAACTCAACGCCTCAAACAACCTTAACCTTATTGTTAATACCGGTGGGCCGCAAGGAGGTATTATGTCGAATTCATACTTTTTAGTTTTTGTACACGTAAGAGCCACGCGGGGGTCGCGTCGTTCTGAATTCAAAATCACAAACTGTCATTATGAGGTTACACATTGTATGGAAAATATTTCATGGTATTTATGTTTTCAGAGATAAATATTAATCATAATAAAAAGTATCCTTTAACCATCTTTGGATGTTCAGCTATTCCTGTAGCAAAATTGGTAACTTTTTATCCAGCCGTTTTGGCGTTATCAGAGGACAAAGGTTTTTTTGAAAACAGATGGCGCCAGGCAGGCTTGGCGCCGCGCGCCCATACGAAACAAATGACGATCCTGCTTCACGCTATCGAGATTTTTCCTGAAATCATGACCTCCCTCCATAGAAAATTAATTTTCAATACAAATTTAGGATTTTATAATAGTATAGATATTTTTCACGGCCGTCGTCGACCACGACGACTGCTGCTAACTCCGGTTTTGTCGGTGGTGAAAACACATGTGGCTAAATCAGGTTATGTGTTTTAGCTGGCTCTCTCAGGGGAGGCGAAGGTGTGCCTATGGATGCATGAGCACCCGGTCGACTGGATACACAAGGCACCCTCGCTCATAGGGCTGGCGCTCAACCTCTTCTTTCTAGTCAGGATTATGTGGGTGAGTACTATTTTACTTAGTATTTTTAAATATATTTGTACCCTGTATACGCAACGTGCCACTTTCACGGACATGCTACGACTTTGTGCGGCAGCGGCAGCGCTGGAGCGAGAGATCATAGCGAGTCGGTCATACGAGTAAACAAGACACAAGTACCTACTCCGCTGCTCTGTTCATGGCATCTCCGTTAGACGGCACACGAGGCACGCAGCGCGGCGAGCGGTTGAGTGAGAGATCCGAGCGCGTCGGCCATACGAGTGAGCAAGACACCCGTACCGCTCACCGCTGCCGCTTTTGTGCAAGTCTGGGTTGTCCGTCAGGCGCTGCACCGCACAGACAATCCCCACTAGACGGAGCATGACGTAATCCGCGCGCACCAACGATATGGTACGGCAGAACATTAAAGTATCAACACGGCGGCCACCGTTTAGTTGCGTCCGTGTTTATGAGGTCTCTCTACACCACTTAACACTACAATTTACCATGTTATTTATTTAATTTATTTTTTCGTTGACGTACGCTTGGATCATAAAAAAGGACGCAACTAAACGGTGGCCGCCGTATTGATACTTTAATGTTCTGCCGTACCATATCGTTTTGGTGCGCGCGGGTCGCCTTACATGCTCCGTCTAGTGGGGGTTGTCTGTGGCCGCACCGTGACGACGTTCCCTCCGCGCCGTGATAGCTAGGCCAGGATCTAATGCTAGCCAATTAGTTACAGTTTATGATTCTATTATTTGTACTGCTGACGCAAATTATGTTCTGGCAGGCCTATGATGGTTGCGTTTATCACGTGATAAATAAGTGACAAAAGATCTGTCACTCGTACTACTTACTAATACAAATATACACCCATATTGTAACATTCCTTTACCGAGTACAGAAAGTATACATCATCATCATTATCATTATCATCATCATCATCATCAGCATCATCATCATCATCATCATCATATCATCAGCCCGTATCTATCCACTGCTGGATTAGGGCCTCCTCGTGCATTTTCCATTCAGAAAGTATTACTCCATTCGATATTCTGTCCAGTCTGATATTGTCATGTTTACAAAGTAATGTTTACTGTTTTCTGTTTTCAAAAGAAACGAGCATATACTATTCGAAACGAAAGAAATTATTTTCAAACTTGCAACCCACAACGCAAAAACTTATTCGTCCCTCTGGGTTGGGTTTGACTAAAAATAAAAAGTAACTTTTAAAAGATTACTCCGCGCGTGCCCTACGCAATTTGTAAAACATGGAATACCTGATGGCTCGGCATCTGATCCTCTCTAGTTTAGAAATAGGACGCTGAATTATTTACACAAAAATCGACCTAGGAAACGACGTTCTCAAAATTAATGGTGGGCCGACTCTGTAAAACCGGTAGGGCATTTTCAGAATAAAAGCTTGACAACACCGCAACTCAAAAAACGGTGAAAGTGCGTTTAAGCAGTGACGTATCCGTACAGTCTTTACCTTTTGCTGCTCAAAAAATTGAACATAATTATTAATAAGTCTCTGTCAAAAATATATTTTTTGTGCCAATATTTTATAGCCGACTATATTTTTCTTTGAACGTCCATCACACATTGCTCACTAAGACGATTTTAAACACCCCAAACTCGATAGGATTGTTTTATCTATTACAGAGTTTCTAGGGCCACCTTCTGACTCCATCATCAGAGAAGCCCCATATTATTGTATTGTCTTCAAAGTTAAGTAGGTACGAAAAATTTAATTTAATATGTCGTCGATAGCTAAAACGATTAAATATATGTGTGCGTGACACGTATTGAGTGGTAACCGGCATTGACATGTGGATTGTTCAATAATGGACTGGTATCCTTATTGACGTTGATTGAGCAAATACGGGTTATTGAAAAAAAATCATTTATAAATTAAGGTAAACAATTCTATAATATATTTATTCTTGGTTCTTTGACCGAAAAGCCTATTTGTGTTGTGCATATATAGAATTGTTAAAATGTAAAGACATTAGTTAGCGGTTTCAAGTTAGATAGCTTTTGAATAATTTACAGTTCAATATATTAAGTCTTCAGATAGGCTGACTTATAGGCTCCTAGAATATCTTGGGGCTCAATTTGACGTGTGTAAAATAGCGATCCCATCGTTAAAGTGAAAATCAAAGGACCTGGCAATACTATAAGATAAAGCATTCCTTTAAAATTAAAGTTTAGCAATCACAATGCAGCTTGAATGCTCAAAATAATCCGTTTATTTCGGTGCCTTTTATGCAAAATGAATACTGGAACGCAGCCAGACTTATGCAAACCCTACTAAAGAGTTACGACTTAGCGGATTTAGCTTAAGGTTTAGTTTTAATTTAGTGCAATTTAGCTGATTTAGTTAAGGTTTTATACATTTTGATTTCCTAACTTTTTTTATACTTGACGAAATATATTTCTAAAATTTGAAATGAGTACTTAAACACACATTTTTCTACTTAAAAATGCTAACAAACCAATGCTTTTTAATTCTATTGAAATCGATCATTTATAATTTGTACAAAGACCATTGTTTTCCACAGTCTCTCAAATTAATACTTCATTCGATGATTGGGAATTCAGGATTATGCTAAAGCCGAGAATGCAATTTAAAGAGAACGGAAGGGGATGGAGATTTGACAGCAGTATTGCCGATTATAATAAGCCCAATAGGATTGCTCATTAAAATCCTCTTTCCGACATTAAATACGAATTCTCGTAGGAACCTTAAAAACAGATTAAAAGAAACAAATAAAACTTAATTAAAAGGAGTATCCCAGTACTGCCGTCTGAGGCATCGTCCCCAGCACGCTCGCCGCATTTCCCCTTTGAATCAAGCTGAGTCTTTGTGCGAAAAAGAAGCCCACTCTGATATGAACCTTACCTTCAAAACCATAAACATCACTTGACATATTTTTTTATCGTTGTTGTAGGTTAAAATAGTTTTGCTGTCGGAAACGTTTATGGTTTTGAAGAATGTTGGCAAAATCAAACAGTTCTAAAATAAATCAGTTTGGAAAATGTACTCATCATTCGCTCATTAATCAGGGAACATTATTGTCATATTGCCGCGCATTGTGAGACGTCGAGTTGCGGAAAACCATCAACCCGCGTTAATCTATAACCTAGATATAATATCAAGACACTTTCAACAGGTTCTCATAACGAAACTCCGGTCAGCCAACACCCTGGAGACGGAGCAGTACAGGAAAGCGACGAAGGCGCTTCTGGTGCTGATCCCACTCCTCGGCATCACGAATTTACTGGTGTTGTGCGGGCCGAGCGACGACTCGTGGTTCGCGTCCGCGTTTGAATACGCCAGAGCATTGATGCTATCGACACAGGTAACTTGTTTTTAAAAGCCTTCAACATTAATAATATTTGCAGGAGACACCTTATAGCAGGTACATGGAGCAGTACTATCTGGTGGTCAAGAAATTATTGGTAAACTGCTGGATTGTCGTGTACAGCAGGGCTAGGATACTTATGTTGAAAAGCCTTCAAGGTTAACACTTGCTGCCATTATTTCGGTGCGCAGTAGCATGAAAAATGCGTGGTATGAAAAACAGGAAATTTAAGTACTTTTGTAATAGTCTCGCAACAGACGCAACGTAGTAGGCACACGCAGCAGTACTAACAAGTTACTAGGATGCTTGATCGTTCCTGATCCAACTGCTTGGTATAGCGAAATTACTGGTGTTGGCCAGAGCAGGCATGGTTTACCGCCGAGCTTGTACCAAACTACAGAAGAATATCGCTAAGACCTTATCTACAGCAATCACGGTAATCATAACTGTTATATTTTGGAGTGAAATAAAACTGTAAATTAATTAATTACTTTTTATTCACTCTAAACCGACATGCTCCGTACATGACATTAATGACAGTTCTGTTTTTGGGTGTTGCCACACGGGACATTGTGTCAGGTTATCACACTCTCCACCCCCTTATCTTGAGCCACATTGGCTCTTATTGATCTTAATAACTAGGACCTTAGTTCTCTAATGTTTTACTAGTACTTCTTAGAACAAAAATAATTGTTTTCTAATGTAATTTACATAGTACCATTTAGTACCTATCTACAACTAAGTTACAATTTATGCAATTGGTTGGCATGACGCTTCCATTTCAATCCCTCCACTTCGACTAGGAAGGTGTATCCAGGGATCAAAACTTTGAGTATGTGACCCTTTGACCATTTCTTCCCCCTTCTAAAGTCTTTGACATTCACTAAGTCACCCTCATTTAACACTAAAACTCTGGCCCCTTGAGCATACTTTAACTGTTTTTCTTGAGACTCTACCAGGTTTTGATATATGGGTGCAGGCCTCAATAGTGAGAATCTATTCCGCAATTCTCTACCCATCATCAATCGGGCTGGGGTGACTCCACTAGTTTTGTGCGTGGTTGTGCGATAATCAAACAAAAATATACCTAAGGCATAGTTATGAGATTGACCACTTTCAATAATTTTTTTCATATGCGATTTAAATGTCTCTACAAATCTTTCGGCTGCCCCATTTGTGGCAGGATAGTGAGGTGAAGTGAAGCTATGTTTAACGCCTGTAACTCTACAAAATTCTTGGAATTCGTGGCTAGTAAAAGAAGTGCCATTGTCCGTTACGAGATGTACCGGAAACCCGAAGCGTATATATAATTCTTTAAATTTAGTTATTGTTAGGTTAGATCCTATGTTGGCCATTTGAAATGCTTCTGGCCATTTTGAGTAACTGTCGACAATAATCAAGTACATTTTCCCAAATAATGGTCCCAAAAAATCTGCATGGATCCTAAACCATGGTCCAGGTGGTATTGGCCAACATTTTGGAACTACTTTAGATGGATTATGTCTATTTTCCAAACACAGTTTACAAGAGTTTGCAATATTTTCAATATTTTCATTTAGTTTGGGCCACCAAAAGTAGGCTTTGGCCATTTCAATCATTCGAGTGGTTCCAAAATGTGTCAAATGAAGTTCATCTAAGACAGCCTGTCTTAAGTTTTCAGGTATCACTATACGGTGACCCCACATTATACATTCTCTATCTGTGCTAATTTCATGTCTCCTTAAATAATAAGGCTCTAAATTTTTAACTGTTATTTTTTCTGGCCAGCCATCATGACAGTACATTAATACTTTTGATAAGACCAGATCTTTTTTTGTATTGTTTTGGATTAATTTCCAGTTTAAGGTTTTCAATTCAGACTCATTAATGTATTTTACATTTGCAATTTCAATGTTATTTATACATAATGTGTGATATTTTGTATCATCCGTCTCTTTTGGTAATCTGGACATATAATCTGCAGGATTTCTGTCTGTACTGATGTGTTTTATGGTATAATTAAAAGCTGAAAGAAAAATTGCATAATGCTGGAGACGTTTAGCGGCCATTCTGGGTATAGCTTTATGTGGTCCGAAGATCCGAGTAATAGCAGCGTTATCAGTCTCCAATTCAAAGGATCTCCCATATGTGTAATTGTAAAATTTAGTTACCCCAAAGATAATTGCAAACGCTTCTTTGTCTAAGGTAGTGTATTTTTGTTCCGTATCGTTTAATTTTTTACTTGCGAATGCGATTGGCCTAACAATGCCATCGCTACCTCGGTTTGAAATGATAGCACTAACCCCACATGCAGAAGCATCACATGTCAAAATTAGGGGGAGATCTGGATTGTAATGGGTTAGGTTTCTAGCATTTGCTAATTTTTTTTTTACTAAATTAAATGCTTTTTGACAATCATCAGTCCAGACAAAAGTACCCTGCTTTGTACATTCATAAAGTGGGTGAAGTGTTGTTGCCAAGTCTTTTAAAAATCTACCATAATAATTTATCTTACCCAGGAATGAGCGCAACATTGTTATATTCCCAGGTGGGTCTAGATTCAATATAGGCTCAATATTTTCCTTTATAATTTTTATTCCTTGTTTGTCTATCCTATAACCAAAGACATGCTATTTCGGAAAAACTTGCATTTTTCAACCTTCAATTTAAATTCACATTCTTTCAATTTATTTAGTACCAACTCAAGTGTTTGTGTCATCTCTGAAATTGTTTTTCCGCACATGTATATGTTATCGATAAAGACAATTACATTAGGAATGTCTTGTAGTCTTTGTGCCATCAACCTTTGAAATGACCCAGGCCCCGTACTAACGCCGTATGGTAGGTATTTATATTTAAACGTTCCTATCTCTGTTACTATCACCGTTAAATCTTGTGATGGTTCATCAAGTGGTGCCTGTAGGTATGCCTCCTTAAGGTCCAATTCACAATAATAATCTGCACCTCTTAATTTATTGAAAATGTCTTCCACATGTGGCAATGGGAAGCGATCTATTTCTAATTGTGGATTTAAGGTTACTTTATAGTCGCCGCACAGGCGTACTGACCCATCCGGCTTCAGTATTGGCACCACTGGGGTTCCCCATTTGCTATATTTGACAGGTTCTATTCTTTTATTGTCTAATAATCTTTTTATTTCCTGGGCCACTTTTTCTTTGAGTGCAAATGGCACAGTTCTTACCGGTAAACATTTGGGCTGTGCATTTTCTTTCAATTTCAAGGATATGCAATCACCCTTAAAATTTCCCCACCCTGGGGTAAATACTTCAGCATAGTTTTCTTTTATGGTAGTGACGGGGTCTGTCATTTCATTGTTGTTTATTTTTAATGGCCACATGCCATAAACATTGAGTAAATCCCTGCCTAATAATCTGGGTTTATAATTTTCAACCACAAATAAGCTAACATTTTTTATTACATTATTTATTTTTAATTTTATATTATTTATTATTCCCAAGGGCTGTGTGATTGTTTGGTCATAGTTCTTGAAGTTTATACTGGTTTTTTTTACATCATGAATTAAATTTAAGGTTTCTACATCTTTTTGCAAAATAGTTGATGTTTCAGAACCTGTGTCCAATTCAAACTTCAATTCTATGCCATTCACACTGCCCTCCACTAAACAAGGTGGTATCTTATTGGTGGTTGATTTACAACTGTAAACATTATAATAGTCATCATCATCACTTGGTGGGAAAAGTCCTTGAATCGATTGTTCAATTTCTGAGTTTTGCTCAGTTTGCACTTCAGATTTAATTTCAAGCAGGTTCATTTTACGAGTCTTAGGGCACATTTTGTACAGGTGGCCTTGTTGACCGCACTCAGAGCAAAATTTGTTTTTTAAACTGCACTCACCTTTAACATGGTTATTTTTACCACAACAGAAACACTTGGTCGCCTTACCAGTTGCTGATGACCCGCGGTTGGGTTTATTGGAAAATTGTTTCGGCTTACTCTGTGTATTTTGCTTGATGAAAAACATACTAGTCGCTGGTTCTTCTGTCGGCATCTTTAGTTTTGTCTGTAACCATGCTGCTTCCACAGTCCTGGCTAAGGTAGTTAGTTCCTCAAGTGTCTGGTTACCATTCTTTAATAGTTCAAATTTAACTAGCGATGAATATGCTCCATCGATGAGTTTTTCCTTGATCTGGTCATTGAAATCCTTAAAGTTACATTTTTTTGCGGCTTTCTTTAAGCGTATTATGTATTCTTCAATGCTTTCTTCCGCCTTTTGATTACATTTCCTAAATTCCGCCCGGTCCACAGGAATGGAAGTGGATTTGTTGTACCTATCTTCCAATAGTTTAACGAGGTCAGTGTATGTCTTTTCCGTTGGTTTTGTGGGGGCACACAAATGATTAAGGGTTTCTAATACCCTTGGTGTGATTTTAGTGATCAACAGTGCCACTTTTTTGTCCTCCGGAACATTATTTAAGGTGATTAAACACTGCAGCTGCACCTCGAATGTTTCGAAATCACGTCCATCGAAAGGCTCTATTTGGTAATTCACTGCCATTGTTTGTAATTCCGGTGTTTCCCGGATCTTTTCAGGCTCTTCCACGGTTTGTAAGAGTTGTCCACTTTTAATCACGTCCCTTAGTATTTTCCTCCAATCGTCTATTGTTTCACCGGAGAGTTCAACCTGTAGTTCTGTTGATAGTTGTAATAGCTCCTTTTTGCTTAAATTTTGCACAAAACTTGTCTTTTTCTCGGAAATATCACCCCAAAAACGTTCACTTAGTGACATTTGGAAGTTAACCTCACTTTAAGTTCTACTATCACTAACACCAAGTTTTAACTTTCACTTTCTTTATCATATATAGTCCACACGCGTATTACGTTATTTTCTCGTCGCCATTGTTATATTTTGGAGTGAAATAAAACTGTAAATTAATTAATTACTTTTTATTCACTCTAAACCGACATGCTCCGTACATGACATTAATGACAGTTCTGTTTTTGGGTGTTGCCACACGGGACATTGTGTCAGGTTATCACAATAACAGACCATAATCGTCACCAACGTAAACGAATAGTAGGTACGTGTACTTAGTGTTGCTTTATTCTGCATGAACTTAAAATCCCTTGAATTTGAGACAGTGTAGCCAATAATGCTACAGGAAACAATCTAACATGTGCTTTCCTAAGAAAAGCCCGAACTTATTCAACGTACATAAAAGGCACAAAGCACTTGACATTTAAACTCACGTCAAAGAAACTTTTTATATTTTGTTTGTACCGTCTCGAGCACACGTTTTGTCGTTTTAGCAAAAACAGAGCTATTAAAAGATCACTTTGGTAGATGTCTGTTAAGATTTTTCTCTCAGCTGAAATATAATATCAATAACTTAGGTTCTGTTACCCTTTGGAACAGTGAAAAAATCAAATTTATTTTCTTATTTCATTAGCTTCTTGCATTTTTGCTTATGAACTAAAGCAACGCAATTTAAAACAATAAGGCCATATATGCTCCACTTATGACGCATACTTTGACGCTTGCAAGGGAATCTAAAAGTATATAGAGGTCTTTTCGTTGACATAGAATCATGAAATTTGGCGAAAAGCAATAAATGCCATTTATTTTTTTGCGAATACACTTGATAAACTAACCCCGACGTATACCGATGTATATGAATAACAGTTTTTTATGGCAAAGAAATTACAAAATAATAATCACTTAACTAAACATAATATACACAAATACAATACTGTTTAGTCAAATAACCCGCCCCGAGTCATTCCGGGTGCAAAGGTGCCCATCACGCTAGCTATATAATGGCAAAGTAATATATTTTTCTCAATATAGTTCATATTTTTATTAGAACAATGCTATTGTATTTTATTTTATGCTATTGTAGTTGTACGGAACCCTCGATGAGTGAGTCCAACCTCGCCCTTGACGGCTTTTATCAAAGCTCAGCTCTAGAGATGATGGCAGGACGCAATGTTTGTCTATCCTTACAAAACGGAAATAAAACCAGAGTTAAACATCCTGAATACAAATTTACATAAGAAACTGTAAGTAACATTTAACCTAGCGTAATCCATAAGATCAAGTTACCAGGCAGGCAGGCTGCAAAGAAAAACTAACAATGCCCTAGGTACTGAAAACTTTAGCTAAACAAGGATAGCACTTACAGCAACGGATTAAGAAGTATTTAAGTGTACGAGGAGTTGGGTGCAAAAGACAATCTGCATCTAAGGTTCTTATTTAACCGCAGACTTGTTTATTTTTGCCAGCGGGCTTCAAAGTTACCTACCTACCATCGTGAAGCAAAAACTAACAAATATAGCTTTTAGTACTTATTCGTGGCTTAAACTAAAGCTTACTAATGCTAAATTAAAAACAATAGTATTATAAAAAGAACACCCCCTCCATCAGCTCTGCCTGTGGCATAGTCACACTGGCGGCGTGACCTCTCTGAACTGCAAAGATAATCCTTTGCGAGAGGTAAGCGCCAGCTATTGGATCCCCCGTGGAGTCGACCAACCGCGATGACAGGGCCTTCAAGAAGCTTTTCATGTCGGCTGACCAAGGTCCTAAACTCTCTACTGCCAGCGCCGCAAACACATGATCCTTTAAAAGGCATGAATATTGTCGGCGCTTCAGGATCTGGGCCTGGTCAGCCGCCGCACCAGCCTGTGTGCGAGTTACCTGGATGTGCGATGCGGCAAACGTGTCGACGCATGTCGCATCCCACACTAAGGTCTTTCCAAGCTTCCATGGCACCAACGTTGCTCCATCCGGACGCTTGCCGTCGTCTCTCGCCATCCCAATGGGTTTTAGGATGGCAGGCACAGAGGCAGTGGCAAGTGAACAGCGGAACAGATCGTTTAATGTGCCATGGCGGTACAAGGGGCCGGCACTTCTTGCGCAAGAAAGCCCATGACGTCCCAGCTGATCTACGCTCTTACCACAGGCGCACGTATGATCGACACATATTCTAGCTCCAAGTCTTAAACAAGTTGCTATCCTTAAGCAATTGGGATCTAGAACAGTGCCGATATTACGCGAGGGAAGGGCGTGCAGCCAGTGGCCAGACTCGCTCGCGGAAACGGCCAAGACACGAGCACGCCCCAAATCGTTCGGACTATTTTCTAATAGGGAAGCGTGGGTTGCCTTAAGCCTAGGGTTGTCCCATGCCTTTTGGGCAGCTCTTGTAATCGGGATGTCCGCACCAGGGCACGAGGTACACCAAGCGTCCCTGGCCTCCACCAAACTCGCCATCTCAACGTCAGGTAGCTGAGGGGAGTTAAGAATTACACTGACGAGAGATAACGAGCTATAGGCAGAGGAAAGAAACGTCGGTAGTGCCACGCTAGACGAGGAGCGAACACCCAGACCACCGAGTCTTATGGGGAGAACCGCTTGATCCCATGATCTGCTGTCAAAATTAATATTTAAAAATTTTGAAAGTGTTGTTTGTAGACAGTCGTCTATAGATGACAAAATGGGCGGTAATTTCCAAACAGGACTGCTACGGAAATACATATACTTAGATATGCGGCTGAACACATATCTAGTAGAAACCTTTTGAAAACCAGCTTAAGAAAGATTAAGAAGAAACCGATTTAATTTAATGAAATAATGAAATTTGTAAGTGTTTTAGTAAAATGCCCCTTGGTTGGGTTTCCATATAAACGAAAATTCGGCATTTTAATGCCAATAATAACCTGTCAACGCATCCTTATGGAAACCCGAATCAGAACCTTTTACTAAACGCTGTCACAAATAATGAACTTTATTCTGCATAATTAGTTATACCCCTCGCGGCGAATTATGAGTCCTATGACACCTGTCATCTCAGTAGATTTTTTCGATATATAGGTTAAAATAAATAAATAAATAAATATTAAGGGACAATCATACACAAATCGACCTAGTCCCAAACTAAGCAAAGCTTGTACTATGGGTACTAGACGACGATATACATAATATATAAATACATATATAGATAACATCCATGACCCAAGAACAAATATTTTGCACAAATATTTGCCCCGGCCGGGATTCGAACCCGGGACCGTCGACTCAGTAGGCAGGTGTCTACCAACCGAGCCAAACGCGTTATAAAATGTACTGAGATTACGGATGTCATAGGACTCATCGTTCGCCGCGAGGGGTATATTATGAACTTTTTATAAAGATACTGGTTTGTGATGTCATAAAAATCAGTAGTGAAAAAATGTCTTCTTTTTAATTTTTGTCCAATTAAAAATATTATTATTATTATTTTTTTGCTTGGGCCTTTTGTGTGCCGCATCGACCAAAATTGATCTATTGTGGCAGCCCTGTCTTAAAGCTCACTGCTGAGGCCCGTTGAGTCCAGGAATTCCCAGATTCTTTGGGCCGTGAGTTGTTGTATCTCCTCTGGGGGCACAAAGTGTTGCCCTAAGTGGATACTTCTTTTGTGCATAAGTGGTCCACAGGAGCAGAGGATATGCATAGCTGTCTCCTCTGACTCTTGGCAGAACCTGCACGTTGCGTCCTGTTCCATACCCATTAGGGACAGGTGTTTTTTCAGCTTGCAGTGACCGGTCAGAGTTCTAGTCACCGCACAGACTTTTGACCTTTTGAGCTGTAGTAACTCTTTAGATAACCTCTGAACAAAGCCTTTTATAAGGGTTTTCGAGTGATTTTGTCCTTTCACAGCCACCCACATCTCGATCGCCTTAGATTTGTGTAAATCGTTGAGCAGAGAATAAGCCTGGCGTTTTGTGATTCCACAGAACGGTTCTGGGCCGACAAGGGGCTTGTCCGCGCCATCTCTTGCGAGTTTATCTGCTCTTTCATTTCCGTCAATATCGGAGTGACCTGGTACCCATCTAAGAGTGACTTTGTTGGTTTCGCCTAGGGCATTTAAATTGTTTTTGCATAGTTGGATTAGTTTAGATTTAACCTCTAGTGATTCCAGTGCCAACAGGGCAGCTTGGCTGTCCGAGTTGATGTATATGTGGCAGTGTCTTATGTTCTTGTCAAGGTTTATCTCTGCACATTTGTTTATGGCAAAGATCTCCGCTTGGAAGATTGAGGCCTCTGTGCCCATGCTGACGCTTGCATTGAGCTTTGGTCTCTGTCCATAGACCCCACATCCTACATCTTTTCCTTTTTTGGAACCATCCGTATACCAGATGTGGCAGCCCTCTTTGAGAGCCATTTGGTCGTTTAGCCATTCGTCTCTTGAGGGTAGTTCCACTGAGTAGTATTGCGTAAAGATACATTCAGTGAGCATGTCGTCCGAGGGCATGCACAGTAGTTTGTTTTCGAACACTGAAGCCTTTAGTTTGTTCAGTGCTTGTGAGCGCCATTTCGTCTTGGACAGTGTGCAGAGCCTGTAGATGCACTGCTCGGCCTCTTTCTGCACCTGTAGGTGCAGAGGTGTTAGGTCGAGCAGTGCGTCCAGGGCCGCACCCGGCGTCGAAGACAGGGCTCCTGTTATTGTTATAATTAAAAATAGTAAAATATCCAAAAGTTAGTGGTACTTAGTTTATTTATATTTAGTTTTATTTAGTTATATTTGGTTCCATGTATTTTTGAATGTGCGTTTAGTGTTTTCAATGACATAAGTAATGTTCACTAAAGTCAAATATCGTATTGATATACATATACATATCTGATTCTACCAATCTTAACTCTTATTGTTTTCTTACAGTATTATATCGCGTTAACTGTACCATTAAAAGAACCTACAGCACAAAGCGTCGGTTCGCCAGACGTATTCGCTAAGCCGCTTTCAGACGAAGCGTAAACTTTTGAACACTCGCAGCACATGCTCAGAAGATAAATGCATTAAGTATATACCCAGTTGTAACGTTGTTAGTCTGTTTAAACTTGAGCAAGTGCAGCACACGCCTAGAAGATAAAGGCATTAAGTATTATACCCAGTTGTATCATTGTTAGTTTTTTTTTCTTTTCAGTGTAACGCATTAAACGCGGCGTGAAATCGACTAGGTTATATGCATAGGGTTAAAAATAGAACATTCGCGCATACTGGCAGCAGCCGCATTTTATCTTTTAATGAATCTTTTTTACCATAGTATACATGCAGAAGTATGTTGATTTAGTTTTACATGTGACGATATAATAACTGCAAACTTCATGTGGCATTTTAATTAAATGTTTAATATAGAAGCGAAACATTTCAAACTTTTATTCTTTAAACGGGATTCGAACTAAGGTCCCCACGACTTTCCGGGCCAGATGGGTGCGCTAGTCAGGTATTGATTTTTTCAACTAGTTACTTAGCCTTAGGAACCGTCTGGCGCGGAAAGCCATGGGGGTGGGTTCAAAACCCGCTCAAAGCATTTTCAATGTTTCGCTTCTATATAAACATTTAAGTAGTTTACGCTAGCAGACGTTACTGCTTTAACCCACTTTCACCTAAACGAACTTTTTGGAACCTGGGTAAATTTTGCGATATCCGAAATCGCAACAAGTACTTATTAGAGTAAATTATAAAAAAAAATGAGCGGTGTTATAACACCTGGTCGGGCTATCTGGGCAAACAATGTAATTTTAATTGTGTAACTACTTGTATATAACTGACATTATACGAGTTCATATATACAAGGTATGCAGATAGGTAGCTATGCATTACAGGATGGACCCTCTTGATTTGGACGAATGAGATCGAAATAATAATAATACAAATCCACAACACAAATTACAGCATTTTTAGAAACAGACACATATTATGTGTTTTATATTTGCTCATGCCCTTGAATTTCGGAAAAACTGAGATAAGCTAAAATTAATTTACATGGAAAAACTACTGAGAGCTACAATTATGTTTTAATTGTGTTTTAGCTGGAATTGTGACTGGCCAAAACGGTCAGAATAGTTATTTAATTTATTATAAAATACAATAGGATTCAAAACTTCGCTTACTACAGTTATTTAAAAATAGGTTTCGTATTTTCTCAATTGCTCTGCCTGACGCTCCTGTGTATTCTGAGAATATTTTGTTATGATATATTGCTTTGTTTACGACGATCTTAGATTTTATGTTGTTTTTGTAAATACAGGGCTGTTGTTTATTTAGCAAACTCGAGACAGCGTGATGCCGCAATACAATGATATCAAGAAACGACTATTGAAGGACTTCATTTGTTTTACTACACACTTAGTTATTAGTAGATTGTTTGACAAGGGGTTAAAATGAGCTATTATGACACGAAGTGATTATTTGAACAAACGAACGAAGTGAGCGAGCTTCGTTTCGTGAAGCTATTATAATGACGTACTGTTTGAGCAGGAGAAGTGAAAAATATTGTATCATGCAGTGCCGTAAAGACAACGTATAATAAGTGTCTGCTTGTTTATAAATATGGTTTTCAGTATATTTTTTTGTTTCAGGGTTTCACCGTAGCGTTGTTTTATTGCTTCATGAACACAGAAGTACGACACGCAATTAGGTAAGTAAGATACTAAGTATTTTTATCATCATCATTATTCTAGCCGTACCTATTATGGACTAGTGGAAAGAACCAGATCGCGCGTCACCTACGTGTTGGACTGACCAAATAAAATCAGCAGTAGGGAAACGCATAGCCAGACAGTCTGCCAACAGGGAGAGATAGCGGGAGATCGTGCGGAGAGCTGTGTCCACCTCTACCACGTCTCAATGTGACCATGGCCGCTCTGCAAAGAGCAAAACTGTCGTTCTCTGTCGAGAAGAAAGAAAGAAAGAAATACTTTTATTCGTGACGTGGCCATAAAACATAATTAAGGGTGTGACAGAAATGATAAAAAAAATAGGCGACTATAATATTATGGCTGTGCCACGAAAAGGTCCCACCTCACATGATGCTATCTCGAGAGCCAGCGCTGATCTTCTCGTGGGACCATAGGGGGCGCCACGGAAAGCTGCACAGTGCACGCACGAGCGGTAATCTAGATGCTGGACTAGGATCTGCGCCAACGATCTCTCCCCAATGACGGACTTAAAGTGGAATCACGCTAACAAACACTGTAACGGCGACCTTAGGTGGCCTGCCTACAGAAGCGGCGCGGAGTGGAGATGCGTAAAGTGGACCAATCACATCTCACATTTAAATGCACTTAATTCGAGCTTCACAATGATGCAGCAAGTTTTGTTTCTAACTACAGTTTAAAGACCACAATTTTTATTATCAGGATTTTTTCGATAAATAGAGAAGAAAAGTCTTCAGAGTCCCTTTTCTAACAAAATACATTACAATGTTTATGTTCATGCACCTTTTTATTTGACCCAATTCAACCAGGTACCACGTAGAACGATGGAAGACAGGGCGAGCCATAGGAGGGGGCCGGCGAAGAGGAGCCTCCTACTCCAAAGACTGGTCGCCAAGATCGAGGACCGAGAGCATACGGTGAGCAAGCATGATGGCTTCAGCACGATTTGGGTAGATTGTCTGGTATAACGGTTAACAAGTGGTCATTATGATTGAATAGAGGTAGCACTAGGGCCCATTTACAATGTTACAAATCACAAGCGGAAGTTTCTTTCTAATATAAGAAGTTGAAAAGGGACTTCCGCTGGTAACTTGTAGTTTCGTGAAATGGGCCCGTGGTATCATGGGCATTTATTAGAATGATTCGCTGAAAATCGGGGTTACAGAGGAAATTTTGGTTTAAGTTCTAGGTTGGGATTAGAGTAGCACTTTTTTAGACGGTATTTGAAATCCTATTTTGCCATATGAGTAAGGGAATAGAGAAAATTTTAAAAGAATCTTCAGCTAAACTTACCTAGATAACAGATGAAGTTTTTGTAAAATATTAAATAATTATTAAATGTTAAAGACAATTTATTGTAAGTATTTTTCTTTGTTAAAGTTCGTAAACAGGTCGAGCTTACCTTCGGTGCTACGCGGAGCTCGGCCTTCGGCCTCGCATTAAGTTACTTCGACTTATATTAAGTGGGTGGGCTGCTTCTTTGCGACGCTCCGCACCTTCGGTGCAACGCGGAGCTCGGCCTGCGGCCTCGCATTAAGTTATTTCAACTTATATTAAGTGGGTGGGCGGCTTTCTTGGGACGCTCCGCACCTACGGTGCTACGCGGAGCTCGGCCTTCGGCCTCGCATTAAGTTACTTCGACTTATATTAAGTGGGTGGGTGGCTTCTTTGAGACGCTCCGCACCTTCGGTGCTACGCAGAGCTCGGCCTTTTGCCTCGCAATAAATGTAGTGAACTTATGATATTGTGTTTACGCGTGCGAAGCCGCGGGCAAAAGCTAGTAAATAATAGAGTTGTCTGCCTACTTTAGTTCCATAGTATTCGATCTTGGCAATCAGCCTTATCCGTTTTTTGTTTAACGTAACAATGTACGAAATATCTTTTGGTCTCACTTAATCATCTAATTGAATGTTTTGGAAGGACGCTAATTAGGATTTTTTCTATTCAATTTCTTATAATGTAATTTTTCTGTAATGAAAGAGTTTACTCATTTCGTGAAATAAAAATGTTGAAAGGATAAATCATGTTGCGTTATTATAATACCCTAATGACTCAAACAACAATGCAAGAGGTATAAAATAGGTACCTTTATTATTAAGCTTGCAAATTCTAGTTAGCGTCTAAGTATTGCCCATGATTTTTTTTTACTTTGACCTTGCATGCATACCCGCTTGAAATCTCGCTTGTTTAATTTTTAACTTTTCCAAATCCATATTTGATGTATCATTTTTGTTCCCACTAGGCTCACAGTATGAAGAAGCCTGGAGATTCAGTTCTGGATACAATCCAAAGAATCTGGTAACCGACATGGAATTTATTGAATTACGAAGACTTCCAAGACAGGAACAATAATGTGGATTTGGATGACATATTCTCTTTTTTGTTACTTTGTTTATAATAAATTTATGTGTAACCTGCTTTGCGTTACTGGTTTTTTTATTCACTGTTTCGAAACGCTTTCCACTTTAACCCGAGGATAACTGCATGAGAAATGTATTTGATTGATTTTATATTTAGAAATCTTTGAGTATATAGGAAATAATAATTTGAAAGTTATTTGAAATATATTCATTAATTCGGACTAATTATGCTATACCTATTTTACTGAAAACTAAACTTGCATGCGAACTTTGGCCAATTCAGCATTGAGCTGCAAACCATCGACTTAAAAGAGAATAAGGCAATAAAAGGGTAAGTACGTATTTATTTGCCACGTAGCTATCCAAAATGTGAATATTAAAGTGAAAAATTGATTTCTTTGCTTTTCTGGAGCGCAGCAGTATAAAAATGTTTGACCTTCTGGGTCTTACCAACATAGCTGACGTAGCTAAGGCTGCTTTAATAAAAGTTCATAAGTGAGTGTAGCAATGGCAGAGATCCTCAATATAACATGAGATGGTCGACCAAACCTTATGGTATATGGTGTGACGCGGTAAGCCTCTCATAACTAAAAAAATGCTTTAGCAAAAAGCTTTAATAGCCTAGTTAAGGCGCTGTGTTGACCCGGAGAGCCGTTGGTCCCAATCCCGCTCGGAAAATCCAAAGAAAACTAATTTTTACTTAAATATTAGCGGTTAGATATCGCTAACAGGCGTTTTTACTCATTCAAATCACCCCTACGAGGGTAGTCAGTTTTTTAATTTGATAAATATCCATAATATGTAGTTTCATTCATAATTAAAGGACCCAGCAGACGACCCTGAGCTACCTCCGCAATCAATCTCTCTTGTATCAATTTGAATTGCACTTTAAGGCTTCTGGCCCTTTACTAAGGGTTGAATAGGATTTAATTTACATTTCTATTGACGTTTGGCACGAAATGGCTGAATTGAGAAATTTAACTAATGCCTCAACTTGGAAATTTAATCATACTATTTAGTAGGTACATGTTAGATTTATATTTGATCGTGAAAAGTCAATTATGAGGTACGATCGCAATTAGTGACTTTGAATTGAAAAGGCTGGTACAATTTCAGTCTTCATTAGTAATTGATTTAAGATAACATTTAATGAATATTATGATTAACAAATTACTAACTTGAGGTTTAATTAAATTTGCAGATATGTGCCATAGCATTTAGGTATTCCATTTAATACTAGGTATATGGAATACACGGGACTGCATTTACGTAATTAATTTGAAATTTCAATTTGATATTCTAACATCCCGCTACGCTAAATAAATTCATTAAAATGGCGAATATTGAATTAGTTAATCTTTTATTATTGTTGCTTTAATTTGCTATTCAAAGTGTAACAATTAAATTTTAGTGGACTTTTAACTATAAGTACTTATTACAAATACGACTTATTTACTTCATTGGTTGGTCTTTAGATTATAGTAAGATAAATACTACTAACGGATTTTAGTAAATAAATGTACTGAAATCATTTAAAAACTTAATCGTTAAAATTAAATAGGTGTAAATAAAACAATCTAAACGGATTATATCGCGTATATTAATTATTTGAGCCTCCCTGACGTTTCAGTACCTTTACAGATACCGTTGTCAAAGGTTGACTGAGAAAAACACAATTTTTCTCTGTCAAAGTTACATTTGTGCAAACTACCCATTTTGTAAATATTAATTTAAAATAAAGGTGTTCATACATGCCAGATGGGCCTAATGTGTAAAGACAGTTACACATGTGCCAGAAGGGCATTTATTATTTATTTAAAATATCTACCAGCGGTTCACTAAAGGCTTACTGAGGAGAAAGAACCGCCAAAGAAAACTCCCAGATTGCCTTATTTATTACTATAAAATACTTTTAAACAAAAACTCTACATATACTACTTTTAACACTAATTTGTTTTACACCGTTCGAGGCCCAAGGTTTCCAGTCGTGTGTCTTGCTTGATCCTTGATAAGATGTACAACAGGATCCCAAGCCGGTGGTAATGACAAACCATCTTCTCTATTGAAATTGGGATATTTTTTGATATCAATAGCCTCGCGCAACATTCTGGGAAAATATCGTTTCTCTCTGGCAAGGATTGAAGTGTTATCAAACTTAATTGAATGGTTTGGTTTGTCCATGACATGCTCGCAGACTGCAGACCTTCCAATTAAGTTTGATAACACTTCAATCCTTGCCAGAGAGAAACGATATTTTCCCAGAATGTTGCGCGAGGCTATTGAAATCAAAAAATATCCCAATTTCAATAGAGAAGATGGTTTGTCATTACCACCGGCTTGGGATCCTGTTGTACACCCGCCCATCTCATCCCGCCCTAAGTCAGACTGACCTGGTTTACTCAGGTCGCAATCCATGTACCTAGCGCGCCCGTGTCAAACCTTACCCAGCAACTCCAGTGGTGCTGAGACATTTCCGTTAGTGGTTTTGTAGTTACTCCCACACAAAGTCCGACTCACTGGTAATGAGATGTAAAAATATCTGATACAGTTCAAGTCGCATCTAAAATTAAAATGACGTACGTTCAGCCAAAGGTACCAAATTGTCGCATTTAGTTTTTGAGATATTGCTTACAGTTTTTATAATTCGGTTCTGTGTTTTTTTGTAAAAAGGTGACTTCTAAAGTAACAGTATTAATTGAGTTCAAATCTGAAAATTTCAACATTTGACATAGGTATTCTAAAGCCTAGAACTAATCTATTAGTATGACAAATAACCGATTTATAATTTAGACAATAAGGTAACGAGTATTACATTTCATTAGTTCCCATTCACCACATTACTTTAGTTTCGTGAGGTAGTTGATCTAATATTATCAATTCGGGATCAAAACTCTTCGCATTAATTAACTGTCATTAAGATTAGAGTTATTGTAATTCGGATTTCAGTATTGTGAATAATTATTTGGTTCCGTAATCTAAGCGTATTAACTCCTGAGAATCAAGAGTTGATCATTACAGATATAGATCGAAATTATAATGGAGGTGTAGCGGATTGAAAGAAGCCGTAAAAGTTGACAAGTGATCCCATTTGTTAAATTAGTATATATATTCTTGGACTCAACTCCGCTCCTCTCGATAAGAAACTGCCCTTTCCGACTCCATGTCAAGTGTGTTCGCGGCCACGCTATTCGCACTATCACAAGCGGAGTAAAGTGACTTTTAGAAATAATTTGACGCTTTACAACACTTGTATTTTTCCTATCATGACTGACGTTAGTGTACTCACACGTACCTAAATCTTGTCTCATGCCCCTTCAAGTCATTCAGAATAAGTTTTTGCGCAGGATGGCAGATACCCCGTGGTTGATACCCTGAGCCTTTACCAAGACATGGAACTTGCCACCATGTTTGTTTTTTTTCAAAAAAGCGTCTAAACGCTTCGGTGATTTAGCTCCCATCCCGCTGTGGATCCACCTTACAGACGTTTATTGCAAAGAGGTCGGTTTACCGGACGTCCGAAGCATGTACTATCTGACCTGGACGATGAGATCACGGAAACCATCCAAGCAGTGGTCCCCGCGAACTCCTCGAACGGCACCTCAGCGAAAAATACGTGTCAGAGTGTTAGATACTTATCCCCTTAAATCACCTAGAAACACATAGTGTGTTTTGCAAGTTAGCGTCGTTGTTTGATTAGTTTTAACGAATTAATTAAAGAGCATGGGGCAGGTTGTACAGCCACCCGTCGAAGCGCGAGTCGGCCGCGTCGGAGACCACGACCACGACGCTCCTCGTGCCACGTCACTCGCTAGCGCCTCATCATCTCCATGTCGTAAGTAGTACACTGGTAAATCCGGAGTTTTATTTGTCCGAAAGCATAATTATTCCGTCAAACACCGCTGCTTTTTATGGGATCATTGTCGAAATTATGAAAATATGGTGCGACGGAAATAATGCTTTCGAAGAAATTAATCTTGGGAGTTTTTGTGTATTTCGGTTACATTATTACATAACTACTATTAAGAATCTTTATTCAAACTAATTATAGTGGATAGAGTGCTATACATTAAGGGGCTATTTATTCATATTGCATTAGCACGAAAAGGTTTGAAGGGTTATTTGCTTTGCTTATTTTTGGTGGCAAGAAAGATGGTGGGGTGAGGATGGTGATGCCATCAGCAATAAATATTTATTAATAGACTTGATACTACATTAGTAGATTCTGATTGTTATCACACATATATTATATGGTTTAACCTCAAGTATTAGGCATATGATAAAAAAATCTTAAAGTCAAGTGCAAATACAGTAGGAGCGGGGAGGGGCAATTCCCTCCTTTCCCTGGCAGCATTTCCCAATTTTTCAAGTTAAGATCAAGAAATGCCTGTGACCAATAGCTACATAATTTTTGTGCAGGAATACATAGGCAGCGGTAGTGCCAGCGGCGACCAGTCCCCGGTGTGAGCCGGGAGGCGGGAGGGGCACACGCGCCTGCGCACCCTTCCCGAGGAGGACCCCGCCTCGCCCGCCTCTCTCGCTTCGCCCTTTAGCTGTCCAGCTCCCTTCGATGTGCCTACGATCTCTGTGCAATGACTTGTGAGAACTTCTGCAAGAAATTCGGCGTTCTCGCACTTGTAATAGGTATAATTTGTAAGTGAAATGGCTAAAATGCCAGTTGATAAAGCAAAATGTGCAAAGGTAACTGTGAAGCAGTGTCAGAATTGTCAGACTTGCTGCATCCTGTAACTTAGTCCGCTCGGAGCATGTCGCAACGGCATCGTACCAGACACTGGTACAAATCCAGTCAGGATCAAACAATTTATCACTATTTAGATCTTTGTATTTTGTAATATAATGTAATCTGCTCATCACAAAATCAACGATATTTTTTAGGAACTAGTTCTGTAGCATTGGCTGTAAGTGTTTTATTATACCCGCCCGGTTGTGAGGCACTCCAATAGGAATTTCGTTTAACCTTAGGTTGAAATAATGGGGTCCACCCAATAGACTAAAGGTTTTACAGCTGAGTTCAAGGTTTTTAACGTATCATATTTATACTTAAAGATATAAATGTGATATACCACGGAAACTCACCATAAAGCATATTAAATTAGCTACGTTTAAATGCTTATTTATAAAGTAAAATAAAATAAATAAAATTCAAATTGTCCAATTAATCAGTGGTTACACACTAGATTAGGCCTGTATCGTGGTGAACGTTAAGCAAAAATTGACATTACACATTCGAGCTAAATAAATTATCTGGCTTATCTTACATTTACAGTTACATACCTACTACAATTATTTACATTGTACTTATATTTGTATTTAGGTATTCATTGTACACTTCCCTTACCCATATCACAGATTACTAAATAGTTCTTCTTCGCATTTGTATGAAACATTAGCCTTTTTTGCAACTATAACTAAGTACTACTATAATACTGTCTCAAGCAAAAGGTACCACATTACTGGTTGTCAGACAATGTGGTACCTTTTGGGGGAGAAGTTTATATTTTTTTCATAACGATGTTACGAGTTATTTTATCAATAAACTGCATTTACATATATAACAAAACAAGTTTTATACGTTCCCAATTCAAAGAAGTTCCAAAGATACTCGTACTGTTGTCATAACCCCAATGTGCTGTTTTTATAATATTTATCAAAATGAAGTAATGACTTCTTGATTTTGGCTGTAAAATACGAATACTATGTAAATATACTAACCAGCTAAGAGTGCCAATAAATATAATTGAACGTATATTAGGTATAGGTAGGTTAACTAATATTAACTTGCCGATTCATATCAAGTTGCATGTGGGTATGTAGTATATGAAAATTAAACTCTGATAAAATAAATACGACATACGATTTTAATTACAGGCAATTTCAAAATTTATTGAAGTAAATCTGAAATCTAAAATAACGTTACCGTATATGTTAAATAAATCAAAATCATGAGTGTGACATAAATATAATTTTCACATATTTCTGAAATAATATTGACCAATTTAATAATATTTCTTTCCTAGAACTATTATTGTACCTATCTGTAATTATTTTTTATTTTGTCTATGATTGATTAACACTGTTAGTTACAGATGCTTAACGAAAATTCTTCATAATTGTTATATCATAGAATACACTTTTAAATTATATTTTACGCCACCCTAGGCCGTAAGGAGGCTTTTCTGCCCGGAGAGAGAGAAAGTAGATGGAGAAAATTTCACTTCCTGGCCACGGGGAGACGTAAAACTTTAGACAAACCACGGGCGGTAATTCGTAAAGCCCCAGATCGCGTATTAATGGTCGTTAGCTTCAGTTCGGGCCACAAACACCTGCGATCCAGGACATTCATAAATTCAACGCCCTAGGTACGTAATGTATACTATTACGTGCTTCAATTTATGGTAACGGTGTCCAATAGGTACATTTCAAAGCTTTAACTTCACTAGAGAACACTTTATGACCTAATAAAAAATAATAAAATAATTTCTTGCAACCAACCAGTAGAATAGATAATTCAACATAATAAGTAGGCTGCGGACTTTTCGTAGAACGGTAGGACGTTACTGCGTTACGGATTCGACACCTTTATGTAATTGAAACTCCTACACAAAAGAGTAAGTAATCCGCAATTTTATAGTCCAGAACAAACTTAGGAGAATATTTAAAGTTCTTATTTGGGGTAGGCATTGCTTTTTCCGACTTTTTTTTTATACCGACTCCATAGGTCTCTATCGACCTACCGTGCTAAAAAGTCTGGACCCTGATAATAAGAAATGTGTATAGATGATATAATATGTGTAACAACATAAAATAAGGCAGGATACCTTAACATGTAAAATTGCCAAAGAAATCAATCTAGTTATGGTAAGTAATACTACTATTTAATAGAGATACGATGTAATATAATTAAATTGGGAAACAAGACGCTATTTTGTATTATAAAAATACTTAGCTATAAATAATAAGTAATATATGAAGAAGTTTATTATATTCTGAAAGACCTCATTAATTTCTATAGCGTTAATAAAATGTGTATCCAAAAGTGTGATGGTATTTTTAAGGTAAACATTAATATTTGAACTTGAATATTAAACAAACGATTTCCGTGTATAAATGTTTATCACTGTGTAAAGTAAATCATATTCCAGTCTACAAGAAGAATCACTTATTCTTTACTTATGTTTACAGTGTCAAGATGTAAATATATACATTAGACGTTAAGTTCAAAGATGACTATACAATAATCATAATAGTAGCAATGATTGTCGCAGCGAATGTGTAAATTCTGTCTGATTCTTCATTTACGTGAGTATAATTCAGTCAAGCTTCCAAAGACTTTGCTACATGTGCGTTTATATATTGCGTGTTTAATTATTGTGGCTGTCGAACAGATTTTATATAAATAAATCCTATAACTTCAACAAGGTAATTTTATTTATCCCTGACTGCTAGGTGCCTTGTTCATTTAAGTATCTATCTAGGGCCGCTCCATGCAAGTCCTACCTACTAGCCTACTCATTATATATGTCTTTATTGTAGCGAAAATTTAAAAAAATAGTCTTTCAAATTATTTCTAAAGCATACTTAATGAGAAACTGATGGGTTACCCTCATCTGGCAGAAAGTTGTTATACCGAAAGTAATGTTTTGCATAGTGCTTATTTCGCAGAAATTTTCTACCGCTTAAATGGGAAATATATTTTTAAATGTTTTTGTATATCTTGCTAGATTAGGATAGGTTTATTTTAAAGCTTTTCAGAAAAATCCATGGTATCCGTATAACAATTATGCGAACCTGCGGTAAAACAGTTTTCTGCCAAACATTAGTTAACCGAAACTGGGGTATGCCCTCATCTGGCAGTAAATTGAATTACCGCAAGAAATGTTTCGCATATTGATAATTTCGCATAATTGTTGTTATATCATTAACATTTCTGAAAAGCTATAAAATAAATCTAACCGAACTTATAGCATACTTATTCAATTTCATTACTATCGTAAAACTTTATGGTATGGACTAATGAGATTTATAAAGCTACACCTAAAAGTACATGTCAGAAAGTATAAAATCATTAATTTATTAGTGGATTTTCCTGCGCAAGAACTCTGTGCAAAATGTGCTCAGCGTCATAAATCCATGTACATACTCGTACACATACCGTACTAGTCCTATAACTCTAACGGGAAATTCATTTCTCATTTAAGCTTAGTAAGGGGAAAATAATGAGTAAGTTAAACGTGCTTCCTTTTAAGATTAGAAGCGGGAATCATCAAAGTGGTGTTGTACAGCGGATTGTTATAAAACGCCTTTGGCGGAGAAGCTCCTGACACGTCCGTCCAAGTTATGAAACATCGGCAACTATGCGAAATAAATAAATAAATAAAACAAATAAATATCAGACGGCCTTACACAAATCGATCTAGTCCCAAATTAAGCTCAAGAAGGTGTTATGGGTACTTGACGACGATATACATACTTATATAGGTAAATATAAACTTAAATACATAGAACAACCATGACCCAAGCACAAATATTACAGTTCATCACACAAATATTTACCCAGGCCGGGATTCAAACCCGGGACCGCCGGCTCAGTAGGCAGAGGCAGGTGCTGCGCAGCAGCTTCAAACTGCGCCAAACGCTTCGTCCAAGATATAATGACAATGGACTGGCCGTATACAGGGTGGAACGGAACGAGATCCTCTTACTTTCCAAGTCTACTTATAATATTAGTCAAATATCAACAACATCAACAGTCAAATATCATCAATATCAACTTTTAATATGAGTCCAATATCGAAATCTTGAAAAAATATTGGACCCCTCACACTAAAGTGGTGGTGGTGGTCGATTAGCTTCAAGGTTTTTAACTGAGAAGAATTTTATTTGTACGCTTTGGATGTTGGTCATTATCATTAATTATGTTGATTCTAAATTAGTACCTACAATCGAAACGTACGAAATTCTCTAAACTCTCCTCACTTAAACCTAACGAACTGAAACAGTAACTGCTTATATCTCTGTGTTATCTTTTCATTCATAGCTGTCATTTTCCTTCTGATAATATTTTCTTTGATTAATTTTAAATGTTAGATAACAATTAAGTAGGTAGGTACAAATTGTTACACTGCGCAAATATAATTCATATTTTAACCAAATGTTTATAAAGGGCGTGGGATATCTAATGTTTAAATATAATTAAAGTTTTTTTTTTCAAACCTTCCTTTTCGTTGGTGTTTCCTTTTGTTTACTTTTATTGGTGTGCAATAAAGCATTGTTGTATTATATTGTATAATTGAAATACCATAATAATATGGTACCATACCACACCATATTATGAAGTAGAACAATCTTATACAAATCGACCTAGTCCCAAACTAACCAATGCTTGTACTATGTATTGTACTACTACTATATAAATACATATATCGATAACAGCCATGACCCAGGAACAAATATCATCACATAAAAAATAATTAAAAATATTTATTTATTATCCAGCCGCTTTTAAAAACACATTCATACATAGGTATTACTTAATTTAACAATCACACTTTCTTTGTTTTTCCTTTTTTCTAGTATCCACTTAATTAGTTGTCTTACTTTCTTCTACGTGAGCTTTGTACGTTTACGACGTTTACAGAAGCCGTGTACGTTTTACATTCGTACCTAAGGGAAATAAAAGTTAGTTCGGCACACTGACGTTACTCTCACAATCTCACTAATAGGTATTATAAAGGCGATGTGAGTGTGTTTATGTGTATGTTTGTTACTTCTTCACGCTCAAAAGCTTCTCAAATTTTGGTAAATTTTGGTAAAGTAGCTGACACCCTGTATTGACACATAGGTTACTTTTTATCCCGATAAAATGTAGTGTTCCCGTTGGATGAGCGGACCGCGCGGCGCAGCTAGTGAAATAATAAATTAAATATAGAATGCCTGACAATATCCATAACATTTATTTTATAAAAACCCGCAGTTTTAAAACAAATTGCTTTTTCCACCATGTTATTGGATTTTTACGCAAAATTGTTTTCGTTGGTGAATTTCATGAATTTCAGCACGGAACAGATGAGGGCAATGATTACTCCCGGTTAATAAAATATTTAAACCCCGTTCTTTCCTGCTACACGTTATTCGGGCCGTCATCCATATGGTACGAGCACAGGCAATGGTAGAATTATCGTAGCACTTTTCTTCTCATTTGAGCATTTCTAACAAAGTTTGGACTGAAATTAAAGTTCAATATAATTTTCCTATTTAATTACCAATTATTTTAGTAATTTTATATCAATATTATGGCAGTATTTGATAATTTAAGTTTTGTTATGCTTATTATTTTTATTTATGTAGCCACATAAGATGCTCATTATTATGGTAAAATACTTATAGCACCTTATAGTAACAGGATATAGGTGGTACACACACTAGGCAAGCCTGTTGTGAATACAGACATTAAACAACTTAAATTAGCTGTACAAGAGTTGTATAAGCGCTTATCAAATTCAAATTAGCTTTATCGACACAACATTAAAACAATATTAACAATATAAGTATACATACAGAAGAAAATAAAAAAAAGAAGAAAAGTGCTATAGGTCTGTGTGTATACAATACTAACTACAAAAAACAATAATGTTGGCCATGGGTACCAAGCTCAGCATATGCTGGCCGTTGGACGACTAGTGCTGATTTTCAGCTTGACCCCTTTATGTCCGAGGTCGTAACAATGATATATTTATTTATATAATCAAATAGAAGCACTATGCCTATTGAAAAATAATAATAATATATATATATATATATATATATGAAGATTATTCTTATTCAGCCTGTATACTACTTAATATTTAGGTTATTACCTACTCTCTGACTTTTGCTAACCTTTTCAAATGTTATTTATACCTACACAACGTATGAAGGCTGAGTACGTAATAACCTAAATATCAGCGTCCATGTGTGTGCTAATCAGTTCGGTAACAGAAAGGAAATGCGGCGGGCTTTTAGCCAAATTGCATCCAAATTAGGCAGAACGCTGCGGTAAAGAAGTTATAGGACAAAATTACTGGAATATCCATTAGGAACAGTAATTTAATAACATTTATACCCCACGTCGTTGATCGGGTCGCAGCCTTCCCTATAATATGGTTGAGGGAGGCGATGGCTGAGATATGCGTCATACTCGTGAACGGGTGCCGTTTGTGGGGTCCGGTCTGTTCATGCTAGCAAGGGCCAAATTAAATATGTAGCAACCGCATACTAGTGTTAAATTAAGCAAATGTGAGAAACTTCATCCTGTACTCGATTGAAGTTATTCAATGTTGATTTTAACTTTTTGAACTCTTAGAGACTGTATACATCTCTAAGAAACAGCTTAGTGTAGTATGACACTCAGAGACTTTATACATCTCTGAGGAAATTAAATAATTTTAAAATATTTTATTGCATGTTATGACGCCTAGAGACCATATACATCTCTAAGAAATTTAGGTTTAATAATTATTTTCTAAATTATTCACGTTGACGCCTAGAGACCTTATACATCTCTATGGAATTAAATTAATTAAGTAATTATATTTTATTGCATGTTGTGACACCCAGAGACTTTATACATCTCTGGGTATATTTAATATTTTCAATTTATTAAATTTTAATTTTAATGTTCCTACTTAACATTGATTTGGAGTATCTAACATCTCCATTACGTGTACCAGTGTAATTAGTTATAACACAAATGTATCATGTAATTGTTTTAAGTATTATTTACGAAAAAATGACTTACTGTTGAGTTTCTTTCGGCTTTCTTCTCAACAGCGGTCTCCTCTTGCGAAATGCCGGTAGATTCACAATCTGACTTGTAAAAGTGCCCCTGTGGCCTACTTACTGAATAAATTATTTCATTTCATTTCATTTCATTTCATTTCTGCACATGAACAAAGGCCTACGCTCACGTGTCACGCTTTTACACGCGTGACAAGATACCCAACCCTCTTTGGATTGAGAGTACCAATCTCCACAATTAAGGCACTCTACATCTTCATCATTTTTCTTTGGGGCTTTGATTTTTCCAGTTCCATTTTATACGGTTAACTTATAACTCCAGTAACTCCATTTTTTTACTGTCCCAACCACCGCGTTTAGCATTCTTTTAATAATCTAACCATGTTTGCTGCTGCAAGAAAAATATCATCAGATTATTATAATTATCTTAAAACTCATCCCAAATCAGAAACCTCATCACCTTTTATGACGCATGCAACACGCTACATATTGACGCACGTCGTCAAACGGTCGTAAACGCACACTAGTTAATAAATGTTTCTGTTGTCTTTGTCCCTACACAGATGTTTCTCTTATAGTGTAGTCTTTTTTTTACCAACAAAAAACATACATAAAAAACAAATTTAAGTAATTTCTCGCCAAACTGTAACGTTTATTGGCGAAGTAATTTCTCGCCAAACTGTAACGTTAGCGAATCTTGCTTCGTATAAACGGATTTATTAGGTAACTAAAATATTTGCTTAATTTTTGTTTATTGTTTATTAATCATACAAGAAATTTTAACATTACCAGATAAACCTAAGTCGTTACAAGTTTCTTAACTACTAGGTACTCGTATATCTTATCAACTATATAACATACATATTAACATTAACCATATTATGACAAATTGAATTATAAATTGCATTCTGACATTCTAAAACCTTAAATAATTATTGAATTATTTATGTATTAGTGACAGGTCATTGAATTAAGTAATAATAATTTTTAAATTATTATATGCTAGTTAGTTTACTTTTTAATCTCACGCATTTTTGTAGAGATAGGTATTTAGTAATAATTTTTTGTGACTATATTCCTATTTTTTATACAGCCAAGCTGGGAATATACGTCACAAATGGCAAATTACAAATCGATATATTAACATTTTATGACGCCTGCGACACGCTACATATTGACGCACGTCGCCAAATAGCCGTAAATGCACGAGTCAATCAACGCATACTTACTACTAATACAAACAACCACATCTGTTGAGTCGTCGTGATAAATGTCCCAAAGCCCAAATACGACGAGGGTTTACCCTTGAAATGTCGACAAACGTTTCATCGAATTTTCATTACATCGAAAGCATTTTTTATATTTTATTTCTGAAACCATAAAACATTTTTGAATGTTATAACACAAACCTAACCTAACCTAATCTAAAGGTTATAATTTACAAACTGTCTAAAAAATTTATGACTTACGAGTAAAAATTTGTCGACGAAATAAAAATTCGACGAAATGAAGCATTCGGTGAAACATTTGTCGACATTTCAAGGGTATCCGTACGACGAGGCATTGTGCATCCCCAATTGTATAATATACCGGCATGCTACATTGAGTATAGGAAAAGCTAGCTTATTCACCTACAAAGTCAATATGTATTTTTTTTTAAGAAACCAAAAATAAAAATAAAAACGTTACGCTAAGACTCTCACTGAACATAGTGTCGACTTTGTGAGGAGTAACCAACCTGTTTAATCAAACGGGGAGTGGCAAAGTATTAAAAAAGAATGATATCTCTGTCGTAGGTAATACAAGCATAGCACATCTGGGCGCTCTTAGTAAGTTAACATTGGCAACTTGCACTTGAGGCTTTGTCGACACAAATTTATACTACTAAGGCTACAGCCACAGAAAATTTCTCCAAGGGCATCTACGTGTCGGATCCATATCCCCACGCAAGCATTCCAAAAGACCGGGACGTATGAGGCCGAGACTCGAAAACGAGAAATAAATAATAATAATCTTTATTAACTTTCAGAGTTTCACTCTTACAGGCAATAATGAATAGATCCATATAAGGATCCATCTTATCCATATAAGGCTCAGGATTGTTTCAACCGCTCTTTCGCTTGTGTCTAGGCTAACTTTAGACGAATAACAGAACTTTTTAAGTCCATCACAATTCGTAAAAACTGCTGTATTCGAAGCTCACCAAGTAACGTTTTTTTACTCCACAAATTATGTTAATTATTCACGAAACCGGTTAAAACGCTCCCGAGCCTTACCTACCCAGATAAACTAGGTTATTCGATACGTGAATTAACGCAGTTAGCATCAAAAGTAGCTGGTAATTTAACTCTTCAATACCACATTTTAATTTTGAATTTAAGACAGCTTGACAAAGTCTGAACTGACTTTGAGATTGATTTAAGAAGTTAGGGTAAAAAACGGGACCCATTAGTAAGACTCCGCTGTCCATCCGTCTGTCTGTTTGTCTGTGGGTCTGTCTGTCTGTCCGTCTGTCACCAGGCAGTATCTCATGAACCGTGATAGACATTTGAAATTTTCACAGATGATGTAGTTCTGTTACCGCTGTAACAAACGCTAACACTAAAAACAGAATAAAATAAATATTTAAGTGGGGCTCCCATACAACAAACGTGATCGGTTGCGTTAACTTTGCACCTCATTTGTATGCAGCACCATACATACCAGGGGCCCTATGATGGTTGCGTTTATAACGAGATAAATAAGTGATAGCGATAAGCATCTGTCACTCACACTCGCATTTTGTCAAACCGTGACGGATGCTTTGTCACTCATTTATCGCATAATAAAAGGTGCAAACTTAACTTACCCGGCCACTTAAGATGGGAAGTGTTTGTACGGAACCCACGGTGCGCGAGTACGACTCGCACTTCTCCGGTATTGATACCTCATGCATAAGGGATGAGTATGCAATTTAACATAAGCCAGTAGTAAAATTGACAGCCACTTTCAATGCTGACCGTAACACCATGTAGGTACTTTAAGTACAGCATTAATTAATAAATTTGAATAATAAGGATTTTTCCTCGCGCGATTGAACCTGTAGAAACCGTCAAGTGTTTTATATTACTGAAGAAAAAATTAATAAGCGAATAAATTATATTATTACGCAAAACGTAACCATAGAAAATTATGCGCCAATTTTTTCACACAAGTAATAGTTTAATTTCTAACTTTGGTGAAAAATATTTTTCGCAAAATTCAAAATTACGAATGTAAATCCGCCACCCTGTTTGGGTTCGCTGTTTGAGTTTTTCTAAAACATGGTCCTCGGGGATTTTTGAGGGCATATTTTACAGCTTCAGTAGGCCTAGCGAGTGATATTTCACATTGCTAGACATTATCTTAATAATGTATTTAACCTACAAGTCACCTTGGAGCCCTTGAGGATATTTCGAGCTTTCTACTCGAGCAAGATTAAGTGGGCATATACCACTGGTATTTTTCCCATACTATCCGTTCACGTTAAGTTTGCACCTGGGAACTATGCGTCGGATACAAATGAGTTCCAAACTTAACGTAGCTGGGTTAGAAAAATAAGGTTTCGTTCTCCTCCAAAAGTTAACCAATGATACGAAATTTTAGGAACAGAATGAGAAGGTTTTTTTTTGTTTCGGACCGTATCAATTTTAGCGCTTATATGTGCTAAGGCGTCAGTTTTTTGGCCGAAATTCCGCCGCAAGTGGACGCAAAACTGATAACATAAAAAAGCTTACGCAAAAAAGTTTACTTAACAACCACTATTTTTAAGTCGTTTGAAAAAGGGTGGCAGGGGCTGAAGTACTGCGTAGCCCTACTGTTCGTACCATGGACAAAAAAAAAAAAATGTGTCACTTTGTTCGATAACGTCATGATCCAACAAATGGGAACTACCCCTTTTTAAAGTATTGCTCCTCTAACGAAATTGTCCCGACTGACCTCATTATAGAAACAGTAGCTACGCTGTCCTGTTTACTGGATACCTTCATCAACCTCCATGACCTACATTGACATGACAAGTGCCATGAATAAAAGGACCCTTAACGGTTCAAACAAATGACACCTATGCATGTCACGAATTATGGATGTGTAATGATAGGTATAACAACGTTTCATATAATTTGAATGGATATAACATCGTTTGGTATGTTTCATTTGATATAACAACATTAGGTTTAATCTCATTGGGTATAATTTCAATTAGTAGATATAATAGACATTTCATATAAGGTTTGTATTCGCAAGATAACCTAAAACTCCTCCTCGCTTCGCTCGTCGTCGTACCTAGCCATGACCATATTGCAATTTAACTTTCGTGTTTGAGCAGTTTGAGTGTGTATTGAGCCTTTAAACGTATTATATCAAATGATCATTATACTATATGATATTATGCCATATGAAATTATAACACATGTTATTATATTATTCGTTTATTATACCACTTGATCGTTATATTGACCATATTATATCATAAGTTGTTATAGCGACCGTTACGCACCCCACGAAGGATGTGTAATGATAGGTATAAGTATAACAACGTTTCATATAATTTCAATGGATAACATTTGGTATAATGTTTCATTTGATATAACAACATTAGGTATAAATCATTGGGTATAATTTCAACTAGTATAATAGTATAATAATAATCTGTTCCGTGCTGAAATTCATGAAATTCACCAACGAAAACAATTTTGCGTAAAAATCCAATAACATGGTGGAAAAAGCAATTTGTTTTAAAACTGCGGGTTTTTATAAAAATTATGGATATTTTCAGACATTCTATATTTCATTTATTATTTTACTTACTGCGCCGCGGGGTGTTCTCCGCTCATCCAACGCGAACACTACATTTTATCGGGATAAAAGTAACCTAGTAAGTCAATCCAGGGTATCAGCTACCTTCATACCAAAATTTACCAAAATTTGTGAAGCCGTTTGAGCGTGGAGAAGTAACAGACATACACATAAACACACTCACATCGCCTTTATAATATTAGTGTGATTGTGGCTCAGTTTGTAAGCACTTGCCTACTGAGCTGGCGGTCCCGGGTTCGAATCCCGGCCAGGGAAAATATTTGTGTGATAAACTCGAATATTTGTGCTTGGGTTACCTATTTATTTTACCACCTATTAAATAGTTATTTACGATACAAGTGTGTAAGGTAAGTGATTTCAGACGAGTATCATTTTTAATCACGAGCGAGGTACGAGCGAGTGTTTAAATAAACACGAGTCGGAAATCATCTTACACACGAGTTTCGTACAAAAGTTTACTATGCATGAACGAGAAAATAGTAAATACTTAAACACTCACAAAGACTGTTTGCGTTGGAAAAAAGTATTTTGATTTGATTTATCCAACAAAGAGGCCGTTGTTAACATTTTTTACTTCTCCAATAACAATTTACGGGTTTAAATTTATTAATTTGTCACTTGAATTCGACATTATTTCAGCAGATTTGCACAAATCAACTTCGAAATAAAAAATAGCGGCGTTATTTTGTAGATCGCTAATGAAAATCTACTAATGCGCATGTGCAAAAAGCAACTTTTTCATATTCGTCTTATGTCAAAATGGCACGAGTACACATACAGCCAAATATATTTAATGATTATTCATTATGTATTTGCATTAAAGTTCGTTTATTACTCAAATTCTAAATCTAATGTAATTATTAACGTATTTAATGAAGTATTAGTTTTCTTCTACTTTTATAATATAATAATAATCGATATTTGACTAATTTATCAACATTTTTTTAAATAATGGAACCTCTTTGCGTCAGCGTGTCAGACACAGCTTGAAATTAAAAAAAAAATTAAAAGTAAAAAGCACTAGTGTGGGAAAGTAGTACATACTTTACGCCCAGTTTGAATGCCTAGAAAACGCTCTTTTCGAGCACATGCATTGTAAAGTATAATTAAGTATATTGAAGCTTCTAAACGGCCCATATTTTGCTGCAATTTGTGGCCGGCAACTATGGCCGTCGTTCTCTGACACCCTACGCTACAGCAAGATGCAAATAAACAGAAGCCCCATATCCCAATTGTTCTAGAACTATGAAGATCCGGTTCAATATTACTCATTTCCCAATGAATGGTTCACAACACAAGAAAAGAGATTGTTTACTTTGTCAATATTTCAAATACAACAAGCGCCGTGATGAAAATACGCGGAAAGCTTCTTATTTCCTTAAAGCAATTTTCTGGAAAGTTCTTCTCTTTTGTAATATCGCTTCGACAAGAGAATCTTGGTTTCAGTTTTCAACAGTTTTATGCCATCTCTAGAATGTACCCGCCTTATATGCGTGGAAGAAAGTAATAACACTCTTTTAGCTTTTCCGTAATTTCGTAAAAGTCCTATAGCCATTTGTTATTGGATTATTACTTACTAGTGACACCCATAAACAAGAAAGAAAGAGTTGGAAGAAAGTGAAGAAAGTTCAAGGAAGACAGTGTTGTGTTTTATCCTCCGACAAAAAAAGAGAATGTCTGTCTGTGTCACCATAGCTCCTAAACGGATGGACCAATTTGAGTGCAGTTTTTTTAAATCGCAAGACTTGTCCGTCGAAATGGTTCTTAGCTATGTTTAATGGAAATGGGACCAGTAGTTTCCAAGATATATCACTCATTGAATAAGGGTCTCATGATGACCGGCTACTTGTGTGGCGGGTTATACATTTTTGATTTATTAAATAATTAACAACAAACTAAGTTAAAAAAACTTAGATGGGATTCAAAACGGTGCCAGGTGATTGTGCCGATACAATATTTCGAAAAATTATGACATCAACGTCATAATTTGGCAATTGACAAATTATTTAAGTAGAGGTAAATAGAGTACAGTACTAAGGTAGACTTATATAAATATTCTTATTTTCGTATAGATTGGAAAAGTCGAATTCAGCCCAAGGCTGTCTTTTGATTAAGGATTATCCGAAGTACGAATAGTTACCTATTCGTGACACCTTCCAAATAACGGGCTTTCGTTGTTTGTTAAACTCGCCGAAATCAGAACACTTTTAGCGACTGCGGATTAGGACGAAAATAAGGGTGTATTTTATGGCTACTTTCTGGCGGCAGTAAAGTTAATCTTATAATCTTGTTTTAGTACACGTTCGTAACTCTACTTAGCTTGCGCACGGTGATTCGCTTCTTTCATTGTTTTGGACTTGATTTGGAAACGTGTGAAGTTGCAGGGACGAAACATGATTTTTAGACACGTATTAAATCCAGTCTTAGTTGAACGGTTACTTAAAGCCTAAGTTGAACGTTGACTCTCGTTAGTCAATCTCTTGCTTGAATATGGCGCAGTCGGTGTAGGATCTGAATCTATGCTCCCAAAGGAAATCCGATTTCATCTTTGAGTCATGACACCCCGTGTGTTGAGTTTAGATCAGTTGATCTATGCAACTTAGTTAATTGCATGGTTGATGATGAAGATAGCGTTGGTAACAGGTAATTTCCGATATTTTTATGGTAGGTACGCATATCCTGTGTAGCGCTCTTGTTACACTGACTCAGCTAATTTGGCTTGTTTCTAATCTAAAAATACCGTAAAGCTTAACACCTTAAGTAATCTTAACTTTGTCAGAAGCTCATTTGCAATAAATAAATAAAGTATCTTAACATGGATCGTACCTACCAAATGTAATTCCACGTTCATTACCCTTATCCCCCTTTTAACCGGGGATTAGTTTATAATCTCTGATCTACTCTGATTCCTATCGTAAAGCTAATTTTCTAAAACAAACTTCTTGCTTTAATAAATGCCAGTGCTTAATGATCCTAATTACAAAACCCAACTTAACTTCAATTTAGAAACTAAAATAATTAACCTGGAGTTAGGGAAACTAAATTAACTTGTAGGCTTTCCTGTGATGATTCATTCTATAATAATTGAGCGAAGTTTTTGTGTTCGTGTGGAAAGTGACGTCATCCATCACACGTCAATAACAGGAGCATAAGGCAGCCTTATAGCCATAAGGTTTCTTCCAAAGGAAAATGTAACAAGTGAATATGAGATGCACGTGCTAGCAGGACGCTTTTATACTAATAGACTTGTAACTTTTAGGGTTCCATGCCTCGAAAGGAAAAAACGGAACCCTTATAAGATCACTTTGTTGTTGTTCGTCCGTCCGTCCGACTGTCAAGACGCCTATCTCGTCAACGCGTTGAGGTATCGAGTTGAAATTAAAACCATATTCAAATCTGCAGTTGCTTGAAGCTGTGACAAAATCAAACTTCTAAGGTAACGTTATAAAAAGGTACCTACGGCCGTTTATGCTGCAAAAAACGTATGTTTCGACACTCTCAGGGGAATCAAAATTTACAGTGTATTTTCCATTGACCTAGAACTATGAAATTTGGCAAGTAAATACCGTCTTATACTAAGTACAGGGAAAAATCTGAAAACTATACATTTGTAATTAAATTATAAAACAACAGTCCTTTTCGAAAATCATATATGGAGAACCCAGCTGCCTTAACTTTGCAACTCATTAGTAGGTATCCGGCGCCAAACATACTAGGTGCAAACTTAACCCGGCCATGTAAGATGGGATAAGTGTTAGTACGGAACCCCCGGTCTGCGAGTCAGACTCGCACTTGACCGGTTTTTTTTAAATTACATACTTGAAGGCGTGATTTCATTTGGACGGGAAACAAAAGTTAGAAACCTTTTTCATTGTATTAAATAATTGAAGGAACCCCCGTCCAAATAGTTGAATATCTTGGAGATGTGATTTATTTTTCCTTTATTTCATTTGATACTGTAAATATTTTTTTTTTATTTGAAATAAACGATTCCCACTGGATACTGCTTTTATTTCTACATGATTCTCAAACAGCTTGACAGCTTTTTGTCAAACATAGCTGAGTAAACACGTTTAAGAGCTACGATGCCACAGAGAGACACACGGATACAGATATAGTGGTCAAACGTATAACACACCTTTTTTGGGTCGGAGGTTAAACATAAAATAAATTAGTCGATCCGTTTTGACCTGATGCTCCCATATTTCGTACATTATTATTATTATTATGGTATGGCATTTATTCGTTACTTATGTGATGTTCCTGGACACCTACATGCAATCATACAGAGTAATATGAATAATGCTTCTCGACAACTCTCACGTTCAAGGAGTTTTCAGAAAATACGAATGGAAGACGCATGTCTCAAGAGACCAAGATTTCAGACAGTGCCTACAATACATTGGCATTAAGACATTTTTCTTCTAAGGAATAATGTCGTCATTCAATTATAACCAGCGAGAACCAGGTGCAGCTACTTTAAGCAATTCTTCGTATTCTGTTATTTACGAGTATGGTGCAAATTAAAATGTTAATTTATCTTTACAGAAGTGTTCGAGGTAATATCTCAAATATATTGACATTTTCGTCGTAAACACAAACTGGCGTGGATTACTCCTTTGCGTATTTAAATTGATTCCATAGTAAATATACGAGTATAAAACACTACAGAAGATTCTCTCTCTCTCTCCGCCCCCCCCCCCCCCTTTCTCTCTGTCTCTCTCTCTCGCTCTATCTCCCTCTCTCTCTCTCTGTGTGTGTGTGTGTGTGTATGGGTGTGTGCAACCTTGTTAGACATAATACTTACAAATAATGTTTTATTTAGGAACACGATTACATTTTTCGAAATGATTTTTTAATGTGGCTAAATGAACACCACCAAAGACGTTGGACCGGTAATCCAAAGATACCGCAATTCAAATTTTCTTTGCGTGATTGATTTTTGTATCTATATAGCAATTTAAAAATACAGTGTAATATAGTAAATCAAAATAACCTTTCATTTATTAGACTTCCAATGCATATTTTAAAACACTAGAAGACCTAGAAGTTCTTAAAAGCACTTTATCTAAAACTAATAAAATGTATTTAAAACAATTAAATTCAATTTAGTTCTTTCCAAATTGCTTTGTAATTATTACACAGTATTACAGGTGTAAAAGTAATCTAAATTTCCTAAGAAGAAGGCAGTAAAATCTAAGTACTTTTACAACTCGGAGCCACTTTAAAGGATTTCGTTTACGGCCTATCAATCAATTTGATTACTCCAATTTTAGTAAATCGTTCTTTTATTGTCGCCGTTGAAAAAACTGTAACAGATGTTTCATAAAACTCCTATTCAATTATAATTAAGTAAGTAGATAAAGCGTCACGCAGAATGCCTAAAATGAATATAATAGGCATGACGAAATTTGTTTGACCATGTCAATCGAGTCTATTTTATGTTGAGATCAAATGTATATATGGGACTAACTACACTTAGAGTGCTCTAAAAGTCAGAAATTACCGTCAAAGTTCAACATTCCTATGGAGCGCTAAAAACGCTCCATAGGAACTGGTCACCTAATCGTGACGTCATTATATGTTACGGGCACATTTTTATGGTAACAATAAGTAGGTAATTTGCCATTTTCATCGTAAAAAGTGCGTTTAAATCCAAGTCCATGGTTTTTGTACAATTATTGTTTTATTGAATTATTAAGATTTTGAAAACAATTTCATAATTTATTTGGCATTTAAAGAATCATACAATTTGCGTACCTTTGAAGTCAATTATTTTTTCTTTGTTTCGTGACATATTGGGCTTATTTTATTGATATAACTACAGCATGCTGTAGAATTTAACATTCAGTCAACATCCCTATACAAGTTTTATTTTATTGATATAACTACAGCTTTATTTTATTGATATAACTACAGCATGCTTTAGAATTTAACATTCAGTCAACATCCCTATACAAGTTTTATTTTATTGATATAACTACAGCATGCTTTAGAGTTTAACATTCAGTCAACATCCCTATACAAGTTTTATTTTATTGATATAACTACAGCATGCTGTAGAATTTAACATTCAGTCAACATCCCTATACAAGTTTTATTTTATTGATATAACTACAGCATGCTTTAGAATTTAACATTCAGTCAACATCCCTATACAAGTTTTATTTAATTGATATAACTACAGCATGCTTTAGAATTTAACATTCAGTCAACATCCCTATACAAGTTTTATTTTATTGATACAACTACAGCATGCTTTAGAGTTTAACATTCAGTCAACATCCCTATACAAGTTTTATTTTATTGATATAACTACAGCATGCTTTAGAATTTAACATTCAGTCAACATCCCTATACAAGTTTTATTTTATTGATATAACTACAGCATGCTTTAGAATTTAACATTCAGTCAACATCCCTATACAAGTTTTATTTTATTGATATAACTACAGCATGCTTTAGAATTTAACATTCAGTCAACATCCCTATACAAGTTTTATTTTATTGATATAACTATAGCATGCTTTAGAATTTAACATTCAGTCAACATCCCTATACAAGTTTTATTTTATTGATATAACTACAGCATGCTTTAGAATTTAACATTCAGTCAACATCCCTATACAAGTTTTATTTTAGACGACGCGGTTGTCGCACTGGTAGGTCCTGGTGGTGGGTTCGAATCCTGCCATCGGCATTATATTTGTGATGATTGTTGTGATTAATGATCGTTCCTGAGTTTAAATATATATTTATCTATGTCGTCGCTGTATCCATACCAGTAGCCTACTAGAGCTCAATTTGGGGCTGGATCGATTTGTGTGAGGTTGTCCGATATTTATTTATTTCAGCTTTGTAACTAAATAAATATTAAAGGACAATCTTATACAAAACGACCTACTGCCAAACTAAGCAAAGCTTGTACTATGGATACTAGACGACGATATACATAATAAGTACATAATTATATAGCTAACATACATGACCCAGGGATAAATATTTGAGCAAATCACTCAAAAATTTGCCCTGGCCGGGATTCGAACCCAGGACGGCCGGCTCAGTAGGCAGGTGCACTACAAACAGCGCCAATCACGTCAGCAATAATAAGTAACATAGTTACAATACGAGGGGCGTCTGAAAAGTTCTAAGCCTAAGGTATTTCGAGGTTATATATGCGTTTATGATACTGGCCACTAGAAAGGCCATTTAAAAACAAATTATTAAAAAATAACGTCACGTTTTTATTATTCTGTTTCGAGATATTCAACGGAAAAGTACATCATGTGTGAATTACCAACGAATATTTCGAAAATTGAGCACCGTGCTGTAATTAAATTCCTTACAAAAAGTGACAAATCACCGCAGTGTATTTTTGAGGAAATGGCTATTATTTACGGTGATTCTGGGCCTTCTTATGCCACAGTCAAAAAGTGGAGTCGCTTATTTAAACTCGGACGGGAATCGATCGAAGACGACCCCCGCTCAGGGCGGCCAATATCGGTAGTGACCGAAGAAAACGTAGCAAAAGTCAAAAAGCTGGTATTAGAAGATAGAAGAATTAAGGTTTGGCAAATAGCTGAGGTCTTAGGTATTAGTAAAGAAAGAGTCGGAGAAATTTTACATGAACATTTGTACATGAGTAAAGTCAGTGCTCGTTGGGTACCGAAAATGCTAACGGAATTCGATAAAGTACGTCGTGTGGAAACTTCTCGGGCGTTTTTAGAATTGTGCGAAGATGATTTAGATGAAGTTTGTTCCCGAATAGTAACTGTTGATGAAACATGGATCAGACAGTATGATCCGGAGTGTAAGTCTGAGTCGATGCAGTGGATTGAAAAGGGTGAAAGGCCGCCGAAGAAATTTAAAGTGCAAAAGTCGGCCTCTAAGTTAATGGCTACGGTATTTTGGGATTGTGATGGCATTCTTTTAATCGATTATTTAGAAAAAGGCTCTACGATAAACGGAACTTATTATGCAAATCTAATAAGACAGGTGCGACAAGCCATAGTTGAGAAAAGGCGGGGTAAACTAAGGAAAGGCATTTTGTTTTTGCAAGACAACGCACCCGTTAACACCGCTAATGTTGCGAGGCGTGCTCCGAAGGAAGTTGGTTTTGACGAAATTGACCACCCACCCTACAGCCCAGATCTAGCCCCAAGCGATTATTTTCTATTCAATAATTTGAAGAAAGAGTTGAGGGGAAAGCGATTTAGAAGTGACGAAGAGATGAAGGCGGCTGTACAGGAGCATTTTGAAGGGCAAAATGAAGATTATTTTTTTAATGGCCTAAAAGCACTGTATAAAAAATGTAAAAAATGCATTGATTTAGGAGGAGACTATATTGAAAAATAAACACGAGTTCATTTGTGTAAATTGTTTTTTTCTATCTTAGGCTTAGAACTTTTCAGACGCCCCTCGTATACTCTGAAATTCGTTATTTTAACAGTTCTGAATAAAATAACGAAGTCCCTTTGATATCGCAAGATACTCATAAAATCTAAACAGACAGTCATCTTATCCCCGAGATCGCAGGCTTACATAATAAATAATCCTTCAAGCATTCATACACTTTATAAAAACATGTATTTTAAAGCACAAAAGTGGTACAATGAACAGCGATGAATGAGGTGTTCTGAATGGCTCAAAGGAGCGGAAAATGCAGCGAGACTAGCGAGAGCATGGGAATTCCAAACTACGGGAAATATGGGGTTTCAGTGTCACCTCACAATGCTTTGCTTGACAATAAAAGAATCTGGAATTTTCCATTTTCACGCTTCAACGGTTAGTAGCAATTGCAATTCTTGCAAGCCAATCCACTTTCTTATTCCATATTACCAGATGTCGCTAGTACAGAGTTGAGTTCATAAATATATGAGCATTCCGAAAGCTTCAAAAATAAATGTAGGTACACTACACAGAGAGGTACAGATACGTCTGCGGGCCTATGTGGGGTTCTTCTATCACACGATAAACTCGTTTTGACAAAATGTGAGTGACAGAATGCTTTGTCATTTACTTATCCCGTGATAAACGCAATCATCATAGGCAACTGTACAGATAGATTCACAGATGAATAATATGTGTTAGATAAATCAAAAATAGTTATACATATACACTTATAGTCCGACCAAAAAGAGAAGAAATTAAAAAGTAGCAATACTGTAGTGTCCTCCCTTTCTAATCAATATAAGAAAACGGGGACGACACTACAGTATTGCCACTTTTTAATTTCTACTCTTTTTGGTCGGACTGTATAACCTGTCATGTTCACATGAGCAAGCATCTGAATAATACGTAAGCAACCGAAAATTTCAGCTTTATACCTCCGTGGTTTACAGACAGAGTGACAACAAATTGATCCGATAAGGGTTTCGTTTCTGCCGATTAAGGGTACATAACCCTATACATAACAACGGATACATAACAAATAAGACTTTTACCTTTAATCTTCCATAAGTGCCATAAAACGGTCTTTTTTGGGATTTTTATTTTATCGCTATAATGTTACTTTTTATGTTTTTTATTTTATTTTAAGTAGGTAATATTTTTATCAATAATTTGCTCTGCTGTCTGTCATCAGTTAGGTACAGACCTAACTGACGATTTGAAATGGGTTTTAGCTGGGCCTACTTGAATAAATGATACTTTAACTTTGACTTTGAAAACCGAGTCAAATAGGGCATTTGTAAGTAACTGTTTTTTTTTTACGTGTCTGAGGTCACATTCTAAGGCTGGTTTTAGTGTCGCGCTGACCGTCGGTGCGGATTGCCACCGCACCGACCAATATGTATTAACTTTAGGGAGCGCTTTAGAATGAAGCTGACGGGTCCGTGTGGACGACCACCCGCGTTCCCTGAAGTCATCTGAAGTTAATACCGTTACGTATTGGTCGGCGCGGAGCAATCCGCACCGCGACGGTCAGCGCGACACTAAAACCAGCCTAAAACGGATGGATGGAATTCGACTGTTTTACGCAGGTAGGTAGTATTCCAAAGAATGTTATAGGATACTATCAAGCCAGCTGCAATAAACTATGGAAGGTTATGACTTATTAACGACTATAACCGACGAACTTGCGGACACCGTCTGATTATAAATAGGGCTAAACCTTACCTTTGGTGTTTACTTTTAATTTGACTACAATTTTTTTTAACTGAAATTAGTTCGATCCCTGAAATGATAATTATAATTTTATGTAATCATAGAAACTAGTGGCTGATGTGAGCCACGCGGGTTTGTCTTGAAATTGCTGAAATTTGACATTTTGAAAAAAATCTAAAAACTATATCGACAACAAAAATTCTACATACTTATCGAAGTATCTCCGAGATATCTGAGAGATTTATATGGAATGAAAGCTGGGTGACTTTAAGGGGCCCCGATCATACCGAGGCAAGGCGTAGCCTGGAATCTCCAGGAAAGCGGAGTGGCCGCCCTAAGGAATCTTGGCGGCGGACGATCACTGCAGAAGCGAAAACGACAGGAATGACCTGGAGAGAAGTAATGCACGAAGCCCAGGACCGTTCGGGATGGTGACGTACTGTGGACGCCCTCTGCCCCATCCTAAAGGACATAGGATTAAGTCAAAACTTCTGAGTTTTCCGAGACAAGGAGCTCAGTAAGCGCCTGAGGCAGGCAACACGGGGACCCTCGCGCCGCGCTGTATGACTATGGAAAGCTGTATGTCCATAGCCATACAGCGTGGGAATGCTACCTGTTTTATGGGCACCCTACCGAGGGGTCTTAGTTTTAGGAATATTTTTTTAATCTTAGTTTGTGTTTTACAAGTACTTACCTACTAACCCATACATTTTGTTATTCTATGCCTTCGTTTGGCCCATAATAAAAAAAAAAACAATATAATATTATTAAAATTATCGTATGACATCTTTCCTCAAACATTCAATTTGTTTTTTTGGAGCGAACAAGGTTTCCACGTTCTATTTACTTATAATGTTTTATACTAATAGTATAGATCTGTCTGTATTTAGGGAGTGATGAATAAACATGAACGCAACCATTTACAATTCGCGTGGGTGGACTAAATTCATTTCGCTCCGTTTAAACGATGATACAATATTTCGTACACTGTAACATTTGAGAAAAGATAACATCATAAGACTGAATGTAACGAGATATGCTCAGTTCTTGAAACAAAAATAAACACTTAACTGAATAAAGACGTTATAAGATGTGTCTTTTTCGTCGCGTTGGGTTTCCATTTATTATAGAAGAAGTAACGACGTTTTGTATTTCAGCGACGAGCGAAAAAGACACTGAATAAATTATGAGTGATTTTTTTACTTTTTATTCTTCTTGTATGATGTTTCTTTAAGAGGCCTTATTCCTTTTAAAATGCGAATAGTTTTAGACATTTTTCTCTATGATCAAACATGTTTCTTAACATACTATTGATGTTACTACCTAGGACAGGGCTATTGGGATTTATTGGTATATATTTGAAACCTACAATTTGAATTTTTCATTGATATTTTTTTTTTTCAAAAACTACTCAAATTGTTAAAATTCACGCGGAAAATTAGTTTTTTCAACTTATTTTCGACTGCACGCAATGAAAGCATGAAATAGCTATGTTACTACCTAGATCTTGGGAAAAAGTATTATTCACTTCAAAAAGTTTGTTGAAATTATCAATATATTGTCATAATATGAAAAAAAAAATATGTTAATGGAATAAGGCCTCCTAATACTACTATGTTATACTTACAACTAACTCTTTGCAATCGTAAAATGGTCTAAGAAGACGCGGCGTCTATTCATCCACAACACATTCATGCCAAAAAGGATCGGCTGCTTTGTCTTTTGTTTATCGTATAACAAGCACGACCATATGGCCTTATTGCGACTCCACAAGACAAGGCCACACTACTCGGGAAGTTAATCGAAGTTGGGCGAATATGATAAAGTTGAGGCAATCCGCTGCGGAAACCACCAACAACTTCGCCTCGGCCAACTCCGCGAGTAGTTTCTGGTTAGGATTAGGGCCACAAATCTCCTACCCACCTACTTACCGATAGTGATTTGATAAGATCCGCTTTCCGTATTTTGTCGCTTTTAAGCGATAACATCTGTCCGACACAATCTCGTGATTGAACCGAGAGATTCCTAAATCGGCGATATTGTAATACCTCGTCGAGTAACGGCCGAATACGATAGCTATCGTGATTCGATAATTAATTTATTCAATCATCGTCAGATTTAAACGTGTCGATACATCCTACGTCATTGGCCTATGTCCTTTGTCTGAACCCTAATCTTCAATTAATTATTCCATTAAATTGTATACAATAACCAATCCACGTAACCCAGATGCAATTGTAATCAGTAACCAGGTTCCAGTTTTGAATCATGTGGAAATGCAATATTCTAGTAACACCAGATTCCAATATCTATGGAAATCCGAGACACGATTGACTACTGCATTACTATCAGTTATTGCTATGAAATATAACTATTAGAAATCGCTACACCCACAAATGAAAGAAGAATAAAATTGCTTACGAAATTGAAAAATTTAACGGTTGAGGCAGGATTCGAACCTACGTCTCCAACGGCTTTCCGGGCCAACACGGGCGTCCTACCAACTGGACCACCGAACCTGATGCCAGAGCCATTGAATTTTTCAACCAGTTGCTTTTACATGCCTTAGGGTGGCATCGTAGCGCCATCTACCGTAAATATTCAGACTTTATAATCGACACCATCGTCTCAAACATTTTAAAAAAAAATTTACGTTAGCAGACGTTACTGCTTTAATAAAAATAATTAATAAAATTGCTATCACTTTACGTCGATGTATCGTGAAATGACATGTTACGATAACAACGACATGAAGCATTGCGTCGTTATGACGTGGAAATTAACTTCATGCATCGTAAAAAATCACGTCACGTCATAGTCGTGAAAAGTGAACCGTTGCGTCTTGCGTCACCATTTGACGACGCGGTCGGCGCAGTTTCTAGTACTGCTACCACAGACAACTGCTAACTACTGAGCCGACGGCCGTGGGTTGTCCCGGCAAGGAAAGATATTTGTGTGATTCACTCGAATATTTGTATATTATATATACCGTCGTCTAGTATGACCCATAGTACATGCATTGCTTAGTTTGTGACTGAGTCGATTTGTGTAAGATTGTCCCATAATATTAATTATTTATTTATTTATAAACATTTTGTGGTGGCTAGCTACAGCCACTACATTTTAAAATACTCTCATTGAACCACTGAAACTGAGAATCGAACCCGTTACCTCTGGATTACCGGCCCAACGTGTCAACTAGGTACTCCACCACCCAAACGCCATTAGTCTTCTCGAACTTTCTTTATGATTTGTGTGTTGATTTTTGCATTGTTGATTCGAAAGGCTCCACACTTTAACGATATTTCATCTTTGTATCAATGGTTCAATAAAGAATTGTGGCGTATCCACATTTTTACAAAATTAACTGTGTCAGTGCATCTGGAAAGGTACCTTGTTTCAGGTATTGAGTTATGCATAGTTCCAAAAAGTAGATTAAATTTGCTATCAATACAAAAAAGAATAATGACTGTAGGTGGAACCACTATTTTAATATAAATTTTTGAATTTTCGACTTCCGAAATGCATAAGTTGAGAAAATTGCATTTAAAGTTTATAGTGACAAAAAACACACTTCTACTTCGAAGTTACATAGTGAAGGGTATAATCATAATCTTTGAATGTTAAAGAATTATAATAAAGGTGAATTGTCTAAAAATACATGTTAATTATTTTGATTTCTTAGGTTGAACATGCCAGGGTGGAAGAAACACGAAAGTGTTAATTATACCCAATTCATAAAATAAAGAGATTAAAACTGTTAGTTTCTCATCATAGTTACATATTCTATGGCATTTTGGGACAATTGAATGAAAGAAAACTCCATAATCATAAAGACATTTAATAATTACCGCATTTTTAACAGTTACAAAAAAGATCACTTATAATTATAATATTAAAAACCAACAAAATAATTTGTATATTCATGCTATATCACAAGATCAAATGGTATTTAGCGTGGTGTACCACAATGGTATAATAGAAATGGTGTTAAAGCAGTTTTTTTTAACAATAAAGTTTAGTGACTCGGTCGAAACTTTTGTATGGAAACGTAACTAGGGTACCTTAAACTAAACTCGAAGATCACTATTTTAGTACCTATAATGCAAGAAATATCTGTAACGAAATGTTATTTAGGATAATAATAGCGGAAATCAATGTATTCTTATTTATAAAAACTTCTGTTTTAGTCGTGTAAGACATCAAGTTTAGCATTTTACTAAACTGGGTACCTTGTCACGCTAAGTCATTATCTTACATAAATGGAGTAACTAGAAAAAATAACTCAATTGTGTACATAACTGCACCTAATTTATAATTTTTCAGTCTTTAAATTAAAATAAATAGTTATTTCATACAAGAGTCATGCAAGTTGAATGTTTTCTTATAAAAAACATGAAGTAAGTATTTTTCTTTGTTCAAAAAATTATTTTGCTATAGACCGATCCTATACCTTATCTTAGAAAGAGGTAGCTGACTACCCGCGATGGAAATCTTGACAAAATTATTCAAAATTTAAAGGCTTTTAAGACATGGCGTGACAAGGTACCCTGACTACTAAACTTTATAGTCGGAGAAATATACTAAAAAAACATAATTTTACTGATATTCTTGTACACACGTGTTCCTTAGGATGTAAACAACCCAATTATAACACAAACCCATTTTGGCACTTTTTCACCAGCTTCCACAAAAACTCATGTAACTCGGTAACTAGATGTCGTGACTAGGTACCTTTCTAGATGCACTGACACAACTCTCATTGCTAATAAAATACCAGTTGAATAAAGTTACGTCGGTAGCTTAACTTCCGACGGCAATAACAATAAAGAAAGATAATTAACCACCGGAGAGACGGCAAATGCATCCCTCTCCCTTGCATTAGACATGAGCCAAGGCATTAGCCTTCAACATCTGTGCAATTTTGGATACTATCTCCAAGATCTAAGTTCCAATATCAAACATTAGACAGAGATTGTCCGTGTCCGTTTTTCTAATATAATATGGTGATTTAAAAGCAACTAAAAGGATCTTTACACTACTATTATTAAATAAATAGTAAGTAGCTAGATTTAGAATAGAAAAGTCAGTGGTATTTGGATGTCTAGACGCTTTCCGGCTGTTATTGCCTAGAGGTCGCATTTCTCAAAACTTTGTCAATAGGTTCGATAAGTATTAAATCTACTTTATTTATCTTTCGTCTTAGGCTAGGTTAACAATCAGTTTATATAAAAAGTAAAATACAATAAAGTAATTACAAAATATAAATACATTATAAAAAACCTAACCTAGGGTGCCGCCGGCAGCTGGGCAGGGCCCAGGCTACCGGTGGTTAGGGATGCAGAGAGAGGAAGCTCCTGACGACGCGCGCCGTGTCCAGGAGTACCACCTTCTGAATCTGACCCTTGATCCAGCCATCTAGCGAGAGTCTCTTGAGGTGTTTGTCGAGACTCTTCGCTATAAGACCGTTCGCCGAAACGACTATCGGGACAATGGTCGTCGAATCAACATCACATATGGCGGTCACCTCGTGAGCCAAGTCAAGGTACTTGCTGAGTTTGTCCTGCTCGGCCTTCACGAGGTTCTCGTCATGCGGGATGGATGGTGATGTCGACGAGCACTGCCTGGCGCTTGGACCGATCTACCAAAACGATATCAGGCTTATTGGCTACAATAGTCCTGTCCGTGATGATAGATCGATCCCAATAGAGCGTGGCACGACCATTCTCAAGAACTGGCATCGGTACGTACTTGTACGGCACCTCAGACCCCACAAGACCGTATCCGTCTTTGTCTAGCGCGGGCTATGACGGGTCTAAGGGTTTGTGTCCCTGCCAGGTCTGAGGGGCCTGGGGGAGTCTGGGTGATGGTCGGGATTGAGTCGGCATCGTCATCATCAGGTGATTGGTCAGTTGGATGGATGGTGGGAGTTTGGGGTATGACTTGGGTATCTGCCTCCGCCGGAGGGGCGGCAGGCGGTGGTGCTGGTGGTTGAGGTGTGACGACGTAGTCGACAGATTTGCGGGCAAGGGGTTTGGGTGGAGAGGGGCGTTGTCCTCTAAAAAGTGGCGGAAGGCTTTTCTGATAAAGTCATCAGTTAGAATTTTAAGGTCGAAGTGTATTGACAGGTTGGAGACAAACCATGGGGCGTTAGAGATTTTACGGAGGGCTTTGTTCTGCAGGGTGTGGAGTTGTTTGAGTGTGGGTATACCTGCCTAGGCAAAGACGGGGCATGCATAGGAGACGATAGGCCTCACGCATGTCTTATATAGCCTCATCTTGTTTTTCATGATAGTTTGCTGCATTTGTTTAGCATGAAGCCTATTAGCCTCCCAGTATGAATTCCGCTCTGTCCCTGATGACTTTGATGTGTTTTTTGAAGGACAGCGCCTATTTTATCACATTGTCGTCAGCAATTTACGACTTTCTCTAACTTTCCCTGTTTTGTCAAGTTTATGTCGTGTACATTTTGTGCTTTAATAGCTAATATAAGAAAATATAGGACAAAAGAGATGTTAATTGGACAAAACAAATACCTAAGACTTGAAATTACCAATTTAAGAAAACAGCTACAGTCACGTAGTATTTTCTGCAGGTACATAGATTATAAAACAACGAATATCGGTGTAATGATGCATCTTTATGTAGTGATACTACGGTGTAGTGAAAATCTGATTTTTCTATACTAAGCTTGTTATACCATATATGGTACAGCAGTCCAATAGACAATAGGTAAATCGTTATTCACATGGTGTATCGGATTACAAACACATCTAGGTTTTATTGTGCCGCCAAATGAGATATTATATATTTCATTAAATCATCTGTTTGGATCCGCTGGGATCACGCACCACAAATGGGTCTCAAGTAAATAATAAATAAAATGATTCGGCAATATCTACTTTATAGTTTTTTAGACCACTTTGCGAAGACAGCAACGCAAGATTGCGTTTCGGTTCAATATTTGGCAGCAGCTGGGCCCCGGGGGTTATTTTTGTCAATCCCAATTAGTTACTTGCAAATGCTCGTTGTTTCCTAAGTAAACAACGAACATTTGGCGCCATTTTGAACTCGGGGGTTAAATTCGTCTTTGCGAATGACATCTGTTCGAAATCTCGCCACTATATAATATATACAGGGTGGAACATTTCTAAAGACTGGGCTGACAGGATAGTGTCATCTGAGTGATCTACAATCGACCTATTATAATTGTTAAGCTGGATTTAAAAGTAAAAAAAGTAATCAAAATAAAATACTTTAAGATCAGTGACAACCCTACTAATTCAAAGGTTTTATTTACATTTTAAATTGACACCTGTCTTTACGAATTTTGAGTTGGACTCTATTTATATAATAAAATAAGAGCGGTGACAGGTAGCCGTAGTTACCAAAAGCAATTGAGTGGTTAAGCGATGTTCACAAAATGCTAGGGTTGATATTGTGCAGATTTTTACACTAATGTTTAACAAACTGTATCTCTAAAATGGATAGAAATATTTACATAGTTTATTGGTGAAAAATGAAGTAGGTACTTAGTCTGAACAATTCCCTGTTTGCTTAAAAGTCCCTCGATCTGTTCAACCCTGTATAAGGTTGTATTCTAAGAAAATGTAATGGCGTAATAGTGAGATAAGTATACGGATGGGCGTAAAATGACTTACAAGTACTATAGCCTAACAAACCGACTAGCAAAACTATGCTTCGCGGCTCTTATCGCGCGACATAACGCTACCCGTCACTCTCTCACTTTACCGCACTACAAGAGACGGGTAATTATCTCGTGCGAGAAATAGCAGCGTATGAGAGTTACGCTAGAGGTGCAAGTGTCGGTCCGGCCCAGTGATAGTGGCGCAAATGGCGCCAGAACTTTGAGTAATATTTCATTAGCCAGACTATACCGGGTGATCAATCCAAATGGGTCAGTAGGGAGAAGTCACAAAATATAAGACATAGGGAAATCTGTTCTTAGGAACCATGGCATCGATTACAGATTAAATAAAAACTGCATTATTATTTTTCTATAAATCTCATACATAATTTCATAAATAACCAGGTCAAAACCTCTGTAAAGAATGTTAGAATACGCCATGCGATTAATTTACAGAATTTTAACCAGGTTCAATTCCCGGTTATACAGTATGCAATGTAATGCAGTTTGTATTAAATCTAAAATCGACTCCATGGTTCTTATTTCCCTATTTCTTATTGTTTTCGTTTTCTCCCTAGTGACCCATTTGGATTGATCACCCTGTATAAGTAGGTAGATCTGTTATATGGCAGTGCTAGTGATAAATTCGAAATATTGCCAGTACCCTTACCCTGAATTTACCGTGAGCGTACTCGCTAGCGACTGTGTAAATGATTTGTATGGAAAATTCTAGTTCTACAAAGTAACCGCTAGGGCGCTGTACTATTCTCCATACAAATCGTTTACGCTGTCGCTAGCGAGTACGGTCACGTTAACTCATGGTAAGGGAACAGATTGGGAATATCGCAAAACCCCGTTAAATTACTTGACTATAGCAAACATAGCTAGTGGGTACCGCCGTGGGGCTTTAGTAATGAGCGTACATGTATATCTATTGCCCGAGAAATCCTCGCAGTACCTACTAGCTTCGGTGCGCTGGGTTAACTAGATAATTATACATATTCCTACGTTGGAGACTGGATCCAAGCTTTTTTATGCTAGATAATAAGTACTTGTAATTTATAGAATGAATCAAAAGGTACCACTGCATCATTATTCATTAGCTTTTTCCGGCTTTAATGGCAATTTTTTTTTAAGTAGGTATTAACGTGCATTGAATTTTGTATTTAAATATGTAAAATAAAAATGGCTCTCCAAGGTAGAATACGTGATGGAAATATATCATCTTCGCTTTAAGGTAGTTTATTCTATGAAAATCAGGAAGCGAAAGCGACATTTAAAAAAAACAGTTTTAAGAGGCCTTATTCCTTTTAAAATGCTGATTGTTTTTTCTATGATCAAACATGTTTCTTAACATATTATTGATGTTACTTCCTAAAACAGGGCAATAGGGATTTATTGGTATATATTTGAAACCTACAATTTGAATTTTACATTGATAATTTTAGTTTCAAAAACTACTCGAAATTGACAAAATTCACGCGGAAAATTTGTATTTTAACTTATTTTCGACTGCACGCAATAAAAGCATGAAATAGCTATGTTACTACCTAGAACTCGGAGAAAAGTATTATTTTCAAGAAGTTGGTTGAAATTTTTATATATTTGTCATAATCATAATATGAAAAAAAAAAAATTTAAAGGAATGAATAAGGCCTCTCATAATTCTAGTGAAATCCCAAACAAAGATAAAGGGGTTATCTAACCAAACCAAATCAAAATTCGGGAGCAGTCGTGAATATTTAGCATTGAAAACAATTGGCATATAGCAGGAAAACTACCCTACTCAATTAACTGCCTTGCCCTAAAGTCGCACAAAGCTTTGACAACTCCGAAACAAGCGACCAACACGTCCATTGAAACCTAGCGCATTAATTAATCAAACAAGTAGAGGGTGGTAGAGACGAATGATAATAATATCGCGATATGATGGAAAAGTCACCGTTCAGATTCTGATGGAGTATAGTCACAGTGATCGGCAGTCTAAATCACTACCATACCTTGGACTAATCATCGAACTTAGCTAAAACTTCTTAATTAAGAAAAATAATAATGGAAATACTTACAAACTTGACTTGGTGACTACTCACTGACTTGTCACGAAGGAACAAATTTGAAATATCACTTAGGTCGTTCTCACCATAATTTACTCTATGGTTCTCACGCTCCCGGAGATGCCACGACATTGCGCGACAGCGGCAGCGGCAGCATTTCGCGGTATATTTGTGTGATGAACTCGAATATTTGTGCCTGGGTCATGGATGTTATTTGTATTTAAGTATGTAGTTATTTATATAAGTATGTTTATCGTCGTCTAGTGTCCATAACACAAGCTTACTAGAGCTTACTGTGGGACTAGATTGATTTGTGTGAGGTTGTCCGATATTTATTTATAAGTATATAATCTAATTGGCTTATTGTATTTTTGTGGCTTAACGTTGTTTTGCATCACCTACTCAATTCTAACTCCTGTTGATCTACTCCGCTACCTAAAGGTTGTCTGGAAGAGATCGCTATTTAGCGATAAGACCGCCTGTTGTTAACCTCTGTCAATTTATTTACTGTATATCTCTCATGTTTTGTATCCCTGTGTATTTGAGGTGTGCAATAAAGTGGATTTGTTGTTGTTGTTGGCTTCCTGTGATACTGATATTGGTGATACTTGGTGATACATAGGTATTATAAAACAAACCCAAAAATTTATGATAAAAAAATGATCAGACAAACGAATATTCGTTCGTCATAAGTTAGATAAGTTACAACAAGAACAATGTTCAGAGTTATGATAGGACACTTTTTCCAAGGTAATAATAACATTAACTTTCAAATTTTTGATACTGAAATACAGACAAAGCCGCTGTGGAATTATGAAAACTATTTCAGCTTGCTAATGAAAAGTAAAAAAATAAATCATTCTCTTCCGAGGAGTGTTGCGCCAAAACGTAAGATAAATTCTTAATGATAAGACGTAATAAATAAAAAATATAAAATAAATAAATATCGGACATCCTCACACAAATCAATCTAGTCCCACAGTAAGCTCTAGTAGGCTTGTGTTATGGACACTATACGACGATATACAGACTTATTTATATAACATACTGAAATACAAATAACATCCATGATCCAGGCACAAATATTCGAGTTCATCACACAAATATTTGCCCTTGCCGGGATTCGAACCCGGGACCGCCGGCTCAGTAGGCAGTTGCTTAACCACTGCGCCAACCGCGTTGTCATCATGACTTGTCTTTATTATGTAGTAGGACTAGAATCACGACGACACTGCCTCATTAAAATTCTCAACATTTCTTTATTTAACACTTCAATTGTTAGTAACACCCAATCAAGTGTTTTTTTTTTTTATATTTTGAATTTATTTATTAAGGAGCAGGCTGTAGCGTGACTCAGCAGGCAACTTGCTCACACGTTATTGAAAAGAAGGAGACAGGTGGTATTTGTCGCACAACAAAGACACATGTTAGTGTAGTGCCAGCAGTGTACTGGTCGAAGTATCACCGCTATTTATTTATTATCCAAATAAGTTACTCAATCCGTTGTTCAATGCCCGCTGGATACATTCTTTATTAGTCGCTGAGCGAAGCCGTTTTGGAAACAAGCTACATGGAAACGCGCTCAGTGCTCAATGTTTACTTGCGTGAATGGCCATATGGCCGTATTAAAATGAATATTCTTTTCTTCGTTTTATGTAAGCAACCAGATTAAAATGTAAAATATAAAAGTTTAGGCATACTCTAATTAGGATCGCTTCAGTAATAGTTTTGCAATATCTTCCCAGCATATGTCTACTTATTGTAAATGTAATTTATTTAATTTCCAATACCTGTAATTGTTTTACATTCGACCACTCTTGCCAAGAGTGCACATTAACTATATAGCCGATACCTGTATCTTTCAAATGTCTAAATGTCACTATCAATCGACTTAGATCCCAGTTATAAAGACGCAATGTACCTAACCTGTACAACCGTCGAGCATACGGAAACGGCTAGAAGCATCACTTCAACGAAATAAAGCTAAAAACCCTTTACAAACATCCGTTCTATTGTATATTTTTAATTAATATATATTTTACGGCATCCGTTGTTCAGCGCCCGCCGGCTGCATTCTTTATTAGCCGCTGAGCGGAGCCATTGTGAAAACAAGCCACATTGAAACGCGCTCAGTGCTCAATGTTTACGCACGTGGATGGCCGTATTAAAATAAATGTTTTCTTCGTCTAATGGAACGAACGGGCTTGTCGGTACTGAAAATATAAAATATCAATGGGTTGTTAGTGTAATTAGTAGGGACTGGATTTTATGTTAAGTATAAGGCTTTTGACAAGTTATAGGGAGAGACCACCATTGTTTACCTATCCATGTTTTTTTTTTATTATTTGCTTCTTTATTGAATAAAACCTTAAAATTTTCCGATGTCAATGATGCACGCCGCATCCAGAAATCCGGGTCCTAGTTAAAAACGCTTAGTAACATACTTCTGACTGAGTGGCTCTCTATTTAAAATAAATGGATTCAAGAATTAATGGTAAAATTAATACTAAACTAGCACGAAGAATACCTAAGCATTATTAACTAATTACTAATAGTAGGTTTTTCTACAACTTTAATTTGGCACTCCTTTTTTTGCTACAAGTATAGTTACTATTTATGTATGAAATGATAATATGAATCCTAAATTACATAAAAGTCACTGAAAATAGACTCTAAAATAAGTCGTTAGTACTATCAAGTAATATATTTAATCACAATTTATTTTTATCGTATTATTTGTTCGGGTAATATCGGCCGCTGATCGTAGGCTATTGTGAAAATTAACTACATACATTGAAACGCGCTCAATGCTCAATGGGTCTGTTCAGTACGTGAATGGACACATTAAAGCGAATGTTCTATCCCTTTATTCCTTACGCAAAGGGAATGGTGCTGTTATTGAAGATTGAATTTAATTGCTAGGACATATACAATGTTCACTTGTTGTTACTGATCTAATTATTTAAGTTCGGTTGGGGTAATTGCGTGCAGTGCGTTTAGGCAAGGGGTTCAGTGCGCCTTGGATAATATCATAAAAACACAATGCTTTACACTCTCACTATACTTCTGCAGACCTATGATGGTGTCGTTTTCCCTGGCCGGGATTCGAACCCGGGACCGCCGGCTCAGTGGGCAGGTGACTACAAACTGCAGCAAACGCGTCGTCAAAATTGAATTACAAATTAGTTTTCTATGGAGAGTGGTCATTATTCCAGGGAAAAGTTAAAAAGCGCAATACAGCAGCGTGGCACAACCTACCGTAGCGCCATATGTTGGGAAAAAAATCTGTAAAACGGGTCGAGTTTTAACCAATTTTAGTATAGGGATAGTAGGACATCAAAAGATAGTTAAAGGATACTTTTTACCGGACTTTGGTAAAGAAAAATAATATGCGGACAAAGTTTGTTGATAAAAAGTTTATTTATTTATAATTATTTATTTAAAGATTATTTAGCTGATTGCTAGAAGTAAACATAATAGTGGCGAAAACTCGGACACATATCAATGGAAACGTTGAGTTTTGGCTCTGGGTCATCGACGTCTCGGAAACTGATTTGGTTTTCTAGTATATTCCCTGCGACAATCATAATGGTCATGATCTATGGCAAAACTTTCAATATTAACCATTCTTTCGAACATATATATCAAGCAAGTTACTTTCAGAAATATTACTTAAAAAATACCTCTATATTTTTATGTGCCTTCTGGCCGTGTGGTTCAAAATGGCCCATTAGTGATTTTATTGCCTTTTTTTCTGAAATGTGAAAGCGCAAATAAGGTTTTAATCTTACAATAAAATTTGTCTGGTAATTTCAAATGGCGACTTTGAGTCCAGGTGTTGTATAATGTGGAGATTTCGTTTTAATAATAATAATAATAATACTCTTTATTGTGCACCACAAAATAACAGACAGAAAACAAAAGAAATAAAAATACAATACAGTTGGTAACAACAGGCGGTCTTATCGCTAAAAAGCAATCTCTTCCAGACAACCTTAGGGTAGAGAGTAAACAAAAAATAGTTATGAAAATGGTAGTGCAAATAGTTGTTGAAAACGACTGATTGACACATACACCCTTACAAGATACTTAAACTTAAATCCAAAAATAAAAAATATATACTTTTAAATAGTATAAATACATAATTTTAATTAATTTGTTTGATGTGGAATAAAGTAGAGTTCTCACTCCGCCACTCATAGAGCTGCATGGTGGCGTATCAGTATCACGAAAAGCGGTGGCGAATGAATTAACCTAACCATGACCACATTATGGATAAAATGTCCTATTGAATTATAAATAAAATAACGAAAATAAATATTCTTTATTGCACGACAAATAAAAGAGAAACACACAAAGGAAAGAATAAAAAAAACAATTGGTAACAACAGGCGGCTAAAAAAGCGATCTATTCCGGACTAACCTAATAATATATGTATTAACTTTTTCTGTAAAGAACTTTAAAATAAGTAATGAACTTTATTCTGTAAGTAGGCCAAAATAGCACTTTTACATGTCTGAGGCTACTGGCATTTCAAGAGGAGACCACTGTTGAGAAAAATCGACAAAGAAGCCGTCAAAGGTGATAAGTAATTTCCACAAAGAATACCTACCCCGTTCCCCTCTGGCTAGTGGTTCATAGTGTTCATGTTATGTTGTTTAATTCACCCAACCAACCCATTAAAGTGAATGTAGATAAAACTAAATTTATCGCGCACCGCACCGTTTGATAAAAGTTTTAAAAACTCATTTGGCTCGAGTGTTTAATTACTCTAGACGCGCGCGCCGCTGCCATGTTTTGTGAGATGGCAGTGTGCCCGCTAAATTAATTACTTATGTATTTTATTCAATTTGATCATATTATAAATATTTTTCGCCTGGTTAAATTGTGATCAAAAATAGCGAACTATCATATAATTTGCAACATGGTTATATTCTAACAATTTCCAATGTTTTTTCAGCAAGTGCAGATTCCCTCGTATCCCTTGCAAAGGATGTAACCTAAGTTATATTCCTGAGATCTTTGTAGCTCAAACTTTTAGTTTATTTACAAGGGATAGGATATTCAAAATCTTGTAATTTAGTTTATAATTTTAAATAAGCCCCATTATTGTTAGAGGCCGGTATATTAGTATTAGTAGGTAGCTGTAAATTTCAATTTCGTTGCTATCCCTATGAGGTTAAAGATAAAAAAGTCCGCTGTAATAATGTTATTTTTTTTATTTTTACCCCGACAGGTGAAGGCAAGTTGTATCGCCGCCTGGGGACGCCCGTCTCCACTTTTACGATTCCTCGCATTTCGGCCGTCGCTTTTGGGACACGTACATTTTGATTTCAGAAGTGGGACTTCTATTCCCTCTTCTGTGAGTTTTTATTTTAGTACCTACGGGTTGTTATAAATAGAAGAAGAAGAAGAAGAAGAAGATACATTTATTTTGCAACCAATTACATTTAAATTTTACATTTAAATTTTAAATAAGTTACATTTTGAAGTAGGTTGCTCGTAATCGATGACGATGCAGCGATGGTTACAAAGTGAAAACTAGTGACCTCCAGAGTCTGTTTCGAAATTGTTGAAATGTTTTTTTCATCCAACATAATATAACCGCCATTTTCAAAAATTTAGGCTATCAAACCTGTTTACAAAATTTCTCGAGAATCGGTTGAGAAATGTGAACGTGAGAAGGCGAAAAAAGCCGCATATCTGCCCGTCTAGCACAAATATGCTTCGCGACTCTTGTCGCGCGACATAGTATCACCCGTCACTCTCTAACAGTACTGTACAGAAAGAGATAGCCGAGTCATAGTTGTGCTAGAGGTGCTGGACATCCGGAATTCGGACATACAAAACAATTCCGTCGTTACTTAAGTCGTTACTTAAGTGTATGTTTCATGTGCAACCACTATATGTGAGTTCCTGTAATTGGCTCCATGATTCTATTTAAGCTTCTATGTGCAGTGTATTAGCTGTTGGTTCTCCTAAATAAATAAATAAAATAAACAAAATTCCGGCAAAGCTGACACGGAGACGCATCGCTCGCTCAGTCAATAATGCGTCACGTTTAACGTTCTTGAAAACATGCACTTTATTTATGTAATTTTGAGATTTGTTTTAATTGCTGTTTACTTTACGTGATCCCGTGATCAAAGCCGAGGAGGAACTTATATTTCATTACATTTTTATTTGATCTTGTGCTAGATACAATTTAATCAAGCCGCACACTTTCGACTCACATTAAAAAGGCCGGCACGGCATTTGTGACTCCTCTGGTGTTGCAGGTGTCTATCGGTGACGGTAATCGCTTTCCATCAGGCGATCCGTTGACTCGTGTGCCCCCTGTGACATAAAATAGAACATTACTGCAGCCGCCGGGAAAGAAGGGCTCGCCAGATGAGCAGTTATATACGAGGATAGTGATACGAAGCTGGAAAGCCCTTTTCACGGCTAAAGCATGTATAGTGCTTTTCTCAAACATATGCAATGAATTAAAAAAGTACACCGCTAAAAAAATATATTCGGCTGTTTAGCCTGTTCATGAACACAGACGCCATGCTTTCCGGCCTAGGCCTTCAATTTTGTAAGAGATTCCTTTACAGCTCTCTCGAGATGTTCAGGCCGAAACGTGATACTTCAAAGCCTGTTATAATGCATGATATGACGACATTTCATTCCATGTTTGTGAATATATATATCATATCTTGTTACATTACTGACGAATGCTGGCAGTGAAGAATTTCCACCAGCTACAAAATGAATTCCATTCGCTCCAATGAATGTTGAGCGTAAAGCTCGTTTCAAAGTAGGTTATTTCCACAAATGCTCTGAGTAATACGGCTAATAACAAATGCGTTTGGGAGGCACAAAACGTTAGGCCATGCAAATGTCGGTCACGATACAATAGGGATTACACTCATTTTTAAAAACTGTCTCAATTAGATTAAATAACTCAATTCAATGAAATAAAAATATACACCACTAAAAAAATATAGTTCAGCTGTTTAGCCAGTTCAGAACACATACGCCATGTTTAAAAAAAATACTTCCCTGCTTCGGCCTTCAATTTTGTATGAAATTCCTTTACAGTTCTCTCGAGTTTTACCGCCTGAAAAGTGTTACTTCGAAGCCTAGCTGTTATAATTGTTAACACAAGTTATGATATTTCATTGCATGTTTGAGAAAAACAATTTTCTTCGTAACTTTGTGAAGGAAGTTGAGAGATGGCCAATATCTTCAGAGTGTAATCTGAAGTATGTGCCATAAAACTTTCAGTCTCAGCCATGAACTCGTTCCAACTAAATTTCAGCGGAATTAAGGGGTGAGTACCTAATGGGTGGGAAAATATTGTCAACGTAACAGCGAGAATAACAGTTATTATTCCCCCTATCGACCTCTGTAAAAAAGAAACCCTTATAGGATCACTTTGGTATCCGCCTTGTTGTCTGTCGGACTGTCTACTGATCTGTCAAAACCTTTTCCTCGGGAACGCGTCGAGATAAATACTCAGATGTGCTACCGCTTGAAAAATCAAACTTATAAGTCGAGGCGGTGTAAATAAGGTCGTTTATATCCTACATTTATGGAGCGTATTCTGACGTTCGCAAGGGAACAAAAACGTATAGGGGACTTTCGATTGACCTACAATCATGAAATATGGCAAGAAGCAATGCTATGAAGCACAAATAAAGGAAATTATAAAAAAAAAAAAACATTTCGGAAAAACCATGGTAAAGGAAAATTAATAACCTGCAGATTGTAGATTCTTACAGCAAGGACTATGGAAAAAAATATATAATTTCATGGCCATCCGTCAAGGCAATTATTTTCCTCCTATTACTTATTTTCATCACTCCTACTCCATGCGACTTTTCAAACGAAGAGTGATTTTTTTTATCTAGCGGACTAGCATGGCAGTGTCAACTGACCGGGCACCGTTGGTTTCTTCTCCGTTGCCAATGCGACATGGGCGCCCCTTTTCTATCCATCAGGCGAAGTGGAGCCACTGTTGCCAATAAAAATACTTACTGCAGCATTCGCTGTGTCTTGTAATGAATGTACCTAAATGTAATAAAGCCAACATCCAACTAGGAGTACGATCAAATTCGCATCTCAATCCAATTGTAGTTAAACCGACTTGAACACCGTTTTATACAAACAAACCTCGTAAATGGGAGTTAACGACGTGTATTACGTGCAATTTACTCTAATTGTTTGGCTTTAAAAAAAATATTCGGCAGTTAGCACTTTTGTTGTATGTTTTAACGAAGTATTTTTCTTTTTAGAGATTTTCTTTGAATTCAAGCTTCAGAAGAACTAGAAGAAGCCACTAAAGTTGGGATGAATAATCACTTTTTGACCGACGTCAAAGGAACGAAGATATGTTATATTATATGACATGGAGAAAGTATGCTCGTTGAAACGAAAAAAAATACTAATTCAATTCAGCCGATTCCGAATAATCGGAGAAAATAAATAATAAAAAAACTTCCTAACAAAATGAGAACCTGCACGTCTAGCTGCAACTGTGACACGCGACTCTTGTTTTACCTTTCTTCGCAGTACTGTTAGAGAGTGACGGGTGATGCTATGTCGCGCGACAAGAGTTAAACCTAGTTGTGCTGGACGGGCTGGTCCGGTATTTTGACGCTGGCTGATAAAGGCAGAAGGGCAACGAGTTCTATAGTTTATTTCACATAGGTTTGTGCATGTGACACATCATCATCATCATTTCAGTACATTTTATAACCTCAATTCTATTAAAATGTCTGGGAATTTGATTACATTTGTGGACCTTTTCAAAAGGGCTTATTTTGTATAAGTTTTATAGAGAAATAAGCCCTTTTGAATACACACTCCTCATTTGGTCCCTGCCCTGGTAGCAACGCATAAAAGTGATCTTGGCTTCGAAAAGGTACGGAACCACTGATTTAGATAGAACTCAAGTCTGGCTGTTTTTTCAAGCATCATGTTCTGAACTGTTAAATTTAACATGAACTTAGACAGTCGAAAGACTGTAAAATTTTGTTTTTATTTTCTCTATAAAATCCTTAATCGCTTCAATTATTTTGTAACAATTATAACCCCAAAACGACAAATGCCTTTAATTACTTATGTATTTAACTAAGGCGAGTTTAACAGTAAAAAATCAGCCAGTTGCTAAAAGTAAGCGGTACAAGTAACATATCATTACATAACCTGTGTTATAAAGAAATATTAGTGATATTGTTAATATTAGATATATACCTACTAGGTATTAGGAGTCAATTGTGTAAACACTACCGCGCTTTTTCAACCGATTTTAAAAAGGATGAGGTTCCCATTTCGGCGTTTTTCGGTAATTCCGAAAATTACTGATATCTAATAAACGGGGTAACATTTTTTGCGCTAGCAACACTTCCTCAGTGTATAGTAATACACTTCTACAGTAAGAAGAAATGTTGCTAGCGTAAAAAATGTTACCGCATTTATTAGATATCAGTAATTTTCGGAATTACCCGACATTCGGAATTACCCGAGTACACTTTACCTCAGAACTTCGTCATTTATGAACCGATTCCGAAAATATTTTTATTGTTCAAGAGTAGACATCTCCAAGATTGGCCCATAAACTCTTGGTGAAGGTCTGATGACGAGATTCATGAGGAATCGAGGGAACTCCTCGAATATTATAGGCACATCTATGACCCTTTCGATATTTTTTATAGTAGCTCTATCGGTTTATACAAGCATTGGCGTATCTAAGCCAATGTATACAAGGCTAAGGCTTCTCGGAAATACAATAGCTCCTCGTTGTTTGTGAAAAAGTGATTTCCATTGGTACCATTTTCTTCTCATATTTATTATTAAATTAGGTAAATAATGGTCGGAGTTAATTTTCAATAAAACCTATAAGGGCGTTTCTTGTTTGATCGTTATCATTACGACGTGTTCTCTCGTTGTGCATAGATACTTTTTACCCAAGTACGGAGAAGTAAAAAATAAGTATGACTTTTCTTTCACTTGGGCAAAGCGGCGGGCGCTAAGTTAAAATAAAATCGTAAATGTTCTGAATGGCTTGCACTGCCATGCCCCCAGATATAAAAAGACATTTATGGAATCAAGGATGGAATAAAATAGTTTTTGATGGGAAATCGATAGTCATTTTGTTTTTATGGTTTTATTGATAAGTGAATAATTTGCAATCAAAATGCATTTATCAGCAAAGGTCAGTGTATCCAGTATTGCTTCTATTACCAGTATAGCGAGTGTGTCGAACGTTTTGTACTTAAAAAATAGAGTATTAAATTTTACTCTTTCTGAGAAAGGACTATTGGGATAGCTTAGGCAAAAAGCAGCCGGAAAATTATAGTTTTAATTCATGAAAGTAACAAAAATGTATTCAACTCAAAAATTTCTGATTTTTTTACCTGTTTGTATCACTGAATGGTAGCCGCCATGTTATCATGTCAGAAGGCTGTGTGACATAAAGAGTGTCAGTGTGATATTTTGTGTCTACTGATACAAAATATTTGTTTACAAAGCCAACTGACGTAATAACCACAGAGCAATATGGCGTCCACTATGTCCAGCATATTCGTCAAATTACACACGAAATTTTAAAAATTAAAAGATTAAATGATAGGATATGGCACTTATCGATTGAATAAAAAAATTGTGCTTCTTTAGTTGTGTTTTGCACTTTTCAAAAATGACTGTAATGCCCTATTCAAAAAATAATTATTAAACCAAAATCGCTTTTAGGTAATAAATCTAAATAGGTATTGTTTTTTTTTATTCACGGTGAACTAAACGTTGTGCCATTCTACATCACGACATATTCAATAAAGTTATCAGTTAGGTTAAGTCATTAATCAAGACCACAGGTTATGCGTAAAATAAGTACCTTTTTCAAGGTTCTATGTTCCGGGTGTCCATCTTTATTGCCCTCGCCCTTTTTATTATTATTAAGGAACTTCGACCATTGCAATGAGCAATGTATTATAAAAACGTAATCCCTCTAGTTAATTCAGTAAAAGGTCTTGCTTCAACGAGACTATTAGTGCAAATATGATGAAATTAATTGAGAGGTACAAAACCAAATTGTCTACACCTGACGAGAACCCGATCGAGTCAGCCAAGAAGATGGTCAGCGGCGTCCAGAACTTCGTCGGTATCAGAGATGTGTTCGGTGACAGGGAGCAAAGTAAGTTTGACTGACTTTTATGGCTCAGTTTCATTGGTCGATAACTTGGTCGATATACGGCATGCGGGGACTCCTCGCAGGCGGTACAACAACTAGTGAAACTCACAAGTCAATAACTCGGTCGACATACGGCATGCGGGGACTCCCCGCAGACGGTATAACGACCAGTGAAACTCATAAGGCATGCGTTATTGAAATCTACCGTACCCCGCATGCGGACCCTATCGACCAATGAAAACAATTCCCCGCATGCGGGCCCTAAGGCATGCGTTATGACAATCTACCGCATCCCGCATGCGGACCCTATCGACCAATGAAAACAATTCCCCGCATGCGGGCCCTAAGGCATGCATTATGGAAATCTATATACCGCACCCCGCATGCGGACCCTAATATAGAACTGAGCCATTAATATAGATAACTGTAGGGCTGGCATATCTTACCGCGATTTCGCTTGTCGCACGACAAAGAGTCGCGTGTCATAGTTATGCTAGCCGTGCTTCAATAATGATTTTATCTATATTCCCAAAAAGGCTTACTGCTTATGCCTCCACCATACAACGCTTCCATTGGCAGGGGTCTTGACATATCCATAAATGTCCTAAAAATATATTCATATGTAAATGAAACTTACGGATCGACGCCCGTAAAAATCCATCACACGAATACAATGATGAATGATTGAATGAAATGGGGATTGATCGAATCGAATGTAAAGTAAAAGGATACATAATAATATTACCTTAGTAATTTAATACTGTGTAATTTTTATAAAGTGATTTTAAAATTCAAACACAATGTAAATTGTTCATGAATAAATGATATGATATGGTATGATATGATATATGGTATGATATGATATGATATGATATGATATGATATGATATGATATGATATGATATGATATGATATGATATGATATGATATGATATGATATGATATGATATGATATGATATGATATGATATGATATGATATGATATGATATGATATCATATCATATGATATGATATGATATGATATGATATGATATGATATGATATGATATGATATGATATGATATGATATGATATGATATGATATGATATGATATGATATGATATGATATGATATGATATGATATGATATGATATGATATGATATACCTGCACAAAACATTTTTTACACAAACTGACCACCGTTTGACGAAAGTATCCCCTAATGGCTACGGAGTCGAAGATTTAGTAAGAGCCTATCCACTCTTGCCTTGGAGATACCTAAATTGTAACTTTTACCAAGTTCCATTTCTTAGCGGTTCGCATTCGAAAAGATAAAGCAAATCGCTTCGATAACATCCTTATGGTCATGCATCCTTATGAACAGAGACCGGATTTCTCGTGGCACTTTTAAGCTGTCATAGGGCCTTCTCATGTTGCGACATCCGATCAACATATTATATCGATACATTGTAGAACACAACATAATAATATTAAGAAGATTAAAAGTAGATGTAAACATCACGCGATCTTATCGCTAAAGAGCAATCTTGTTGCAATCTCTTTCGGAAACATTGTAAGCAGCCTCATAATAAGAAATGTAATTTCGTATTTCCCAATCGCTTCTGGTGAAATTGTGAGCAGGTTTGATAATTATAAAGATTTCTTTGACGATTCATGTTTTTGACACTTTTCAAAGGGTGGAAAAACAATCAAAAATGTCGCAAAACAAAGTCTTAGGCTCACAGATCTACTAGTTTATAACGAACAATAAAATATGATTATTATAATTCCTATTTTAAACATTCCAATATTCAAAGGTTATCAAAAAGAGATCGCTCCTTCGCGATAAGTCTACCTACCGTTTAATTATACTCTTAATCATATTTTAAATATTATATTTTGTACTAGCTGCCCGGTGTTACCCGCTTATCCAACGGGAACACACATTATCTTTATAAATTGTAGCCTGTGTTATTCTGATGTATAAGCTATATTATTGTAAAGTTTCATTAAAATCCATTCAGTAGTTTTTACGTGAAAGAGTAACAAGCATCCATCCATACTTACAAACTTTCGCGTTTATAATATTAAATAGTAGGGATAGTAGGGATTTGTCGAATTACACATGTATATCAGAAGTCGATAAACGAGCAGTCTCTATGACAGCTCAAAAGTGCCACGTAAAATCCGGTCTCTGCTTATGAAGGTAAATTGGAAGAACACACTTGCCATTTTCAAAGTAAACCACTTTTTACCCAGGATGGTCACCACTGTCCGTGTTCGTGACGGTACTGTTCGCAGCGTCATTCATCTACACGGGGCAGTTCAGCCAGACCATGTACCTGATCAGCGTGTTCCCGGATAAGGTGGACACCTTCAAGGCCGTCAACTGCATCAGCTCCACCTGCGTGCCGCTGTCCAAGTTTGTCTTCATGTGGACTTCTAGGTAAGACCACAGATTACCTAATTAAATAAGCAAACAAACTCATACGAGGATGATAGTCCAGCCAATCACCACTATCAGCACAGCTTTTGATATTCGCAAAAGCCACCTGACCTGACAACTGTATAATATTGATAGGAGAGGCATCCCGCGATTTCGCTCAGATAAAGGTGGAAGATAAAGCAGGCCACCCAGGTACGCTCTTGAAAGGCATACTCCTGAGACTCGTATCTCGAGATGGTCCCGACCAGCGAGTTCCCGGACAAGGACCCCTTCAAGGCCGTCAACCGACGCTGTCCAAGTTTGTCTTCATGTGGACTTCTAGGTACGACCCCAAATTACTGCAGAAAATGCTCTCTGTTGATGTGTGTGTCCGCCTGAAAACGTACTTAGGGAGTGGCGATGCGACTGACAAACAAAGATCCTACTAAAGTGAATAGGCTTAATAATAAAATTAGATTGAGTCCGCCTCCATACATCTCAACATTCACGCTGACCCCAAAGTTTCCGACTTTCCGATGCTAATGACGCTTATTATTAAATGTTTACAATGAAGCGAATAATAAAAAAAATGGTTCAGGCGGGGTTCGAACCCGCGTTTCCAACAACTTTCCGGGCCAACACAGGCGTCCTACCTATTGGACCACTGAAACCATGCGAGACCCGTTAATTTCACTCTTACTATTTCAGAAACCGTCTCAGGACTATAATGCAGATGAGCCACGATGGTCTCGCCGCGCTGCCTGAGAGCTCAGCTCGCACCAGGATGCTGCAGACTCTCCACGGAGCTCGAGGACTCTCCTGGCTCGTCATCTTCAACCAAGGAACCATACATATCGTCTACTTGCTCGTTCCTCTGTTCTTCACCGCCTTGGGCAACGAGAGATACTTACCAACCACTCCTGGAGAAACTTACGGTAGGTAAATACCGGAGAGGTTGCCAGACAAGTCTCTACCCTTACCATGAGATAACGTGACCGTACTTGCTAGCGACAGACGACCGTACTCGGTAGAATAGCCTAGGGGAGCTTTGTAGAACTACTATTCTCCATACAAACTCAACCTGCGAAATTTGAACCCCACCATAATAGCATAAGTTACTTATTCCCACCGCCTCTCAAACATGTAATATAATTATCATAAATTAAATTACAACCAAATCCTGGGCTTGCAAATCTGTGGCATTCGTATGTTAGTTTGATATTTGTATACGAAAAAGTTCAATTGAAACTTATGTTTCAATAATTAAATTTCGTCCACCACCACAATTCCATATTAATACCTAATTTAACTGTCATTTGCCACGACTTTGCTCGATCAATGACGGGGTCTGTTAATAATTTGATGTGCATTATTTTACTTATAACAATTTCACTAGTTAAAACGCGATTACGCCAAAGCATAACATATATTTTACAATAGTGTTATGGTACAGTAACTAAGGAGACCGTGAGTTATTTTAATTTAAAGTATCCTTTACGGGATGGGATATCTATCATTTGTGCATCAGTGTTATTAAAAATTCAAAAGCTTTCCTGGAGTTGTTTAAATCCGTTTCAAATTGGTGCGGTTCAAGAAGCCAACGATCAAACGGAATATCTTATCAGATTTGAAAAGGCCTCGCTTTGGCGGATTTACTGCTTCGGATTAAGCGTCGACTTGTGTTGACAGAGATAAGTTCAGATCTCCGCTGACTCGCTTCTATCTCCAACAGATGGAAATAATATATAGAAATCTCTTTAATGTAGAAATCGAATGCAATATTTTGAAACTTTTCTTCGCACATACATCTTCTATTACTGTTGACCTTATCCAATAATTGCAGTTAACACAGTAGACACCTGTTTTCATTTTCACGATTTTTGCTACTACTATACCCTAAAGCAGTCTGGACAAAAGCTATAGCTCTCTGGTATAACTTATATCAATATACTCGTAGTACGCATTATTCAACATTCTTCTTTTTGGCATCGGGTAGCATAAAATAGGTATGAAATCAGCATCCAATAAACACAACCAAAAATCACTACAAAAACGGCTTAAGAAAATAAGTGCAGTGCCACGCAGTGCGTAGGTACAAATGCGTTGAGTTAAACGCGCAAGTTTACAGAAAGTATTTTTTTTTTACCTTGGTTACTTCTGGTTTTGACTTAAAATTTAGACGATTAATTACTCAGGTAAAATAACAACCATCCCTCGGTTAATAATTCTCCAAAACTTGTTTCTTTATCTCCTTTTACTTGCAACCATATTTTACAGAACATTTTCTCAAAATTCGTTTTCATTAAGATACCACAGCGCTTATTGTGACAGTATATTTTTCGACTAATTTCCTCTATATTTTTACCTGTTTAATAACGAACTTCAGCTAAGCAATACGTCCATTTTGTTTTTGTCCCCAGGGTTATCTCCGAAATATGAAACCCCCTTCTATGAAACCACGTTCGTTATAACATGCCTGGCCACAGCGTTTTCCGCCGTCAACCAGACAGGTTACATCGTCCTATTCGTTACACTCGTCTCCCACGAGTTGGGACACTTCTACGCGATCACAGAAACCTTTAACGACATCTACAATCTATGCAACGAAGCGAATTCGAGCGAAGATTCGAGAAGACTTATGAACGAGAAGCTGGCGTTTTGCATCAAACACCACCAGTTCCTTATCAAATTTCATGGAAAGATACGAGAATTGTATCAAGCGATTTTCGGAGCGCAGTTCCTCTTTATGATCTTTGTATTAGTAACGACGTTGCAGACGATGTATTACTGGGATTTTAGCAACACGATTCTAACGGGAGTGACGGGGATAATGCCTTTGACGATCTATTGCTTTGGTGGGGAGCTGATGATATCCGCTGCATCGGATATGTCGGAAGCTATATACTCCTGCGGTTGGGAGACGATGTCGCCGAAGCAGGCTCGGACCGTGGTGCTGATACTGTGCCTTTCGCAGCGACCGCTTCACCTCACTGCTGCGGGGTTCGCGACCATGAACAGGGACACATTCGCTAACGTCGTGCAGGCTGTTTACAAGATTTACGCCGTATTTAATTAAACTAATAAAACTCATCTTCACAGCGCTGTTTAGGGTACAGATATAGTGCATAATGATTTCGTTTTAGGTGGTTTTCGCATATTTTCTCCATCAACTTCGGTTAAAAGGTTGAGATGGAAATATTAAAACGAGCGTTACCCGACAATATACGATGAAAAACGATTATTCACTACAATCTGTAAGGCGTGTATCACGAATAAATGATCACGAAACAACATAAGATTGGATTGAATCATATATCTTTAAACAAACTTCCTAGAAGGAAGTAATGTTATTAAAAAAATCTGATGAGGTCCGTGGAAAAGTGAGCCACTGATGTCATTGTCGTCAAATGATGTCAAAATTCCATTGATCAAAAACTTTCAATTCAAATCCTTTTAATTATTTTTCAACCCCTGTTTATAAGGGCGCTTCTTTATTTGCTTTACCGCTTAACGTGCAAAAGGTTAATCAAAAGGCTAAGACATCAACTGAAACAAGCGAATGAGCATCGCCCTCAGATAACACAATTGCAATATTTAAGCTAAGTTGAGTACACTTTCCTCCAGGCTTCACAAATATTAAATACCTACGCACTTTTATCTCGAATACAAGATACAAATTCGCGTAGGTATCGTATTAAATATTCAATTTTCACTTTTCTTCTTAAAATAAGCGCAAAGCATTTGTTTTCGCTGCATTCGCCATTTTTATTATTAAATTCGTTCTCGTCAGCAGATTTATAACAAGAACAAACGAAGACTTCAACAAATTAATGTTTACTTTGTCAATGGCTTTTCGTGGGTCTTTGAGGGCGATCCATTACGTTTTTAGATTAGAACTTGGCACCGATTTAGGAAAAATATATTTACTAAAATAATAAATGACTTTCATTTCGTAGTATAATCCCCTATAATAAATGGAATCCCCGTCAGAGCAATAATTATAGGGGCGAATTAACTTTTTGACCGCCGCTTTGACAGTATTCAGACATTACTCAAAATATCCCTGGAGTTCCCAGAAATTGAGCTTCGAATATATACATACATAATTTCTGTTTATTAGCTTTAGAAGTTGGGATATTGAACGTTTAAACGTACACAATAAATTTAAATATAGAGAAGCCATTATTCAACGAAGTTGGAAAGTTATGGCCAGATTTGTGTCGCTCAAAAAGTTGATTCGCTCATATAGGGTAGGTATAGGTAGAGTTTTTAGAGTTCCGTACCCAAAGGGTAAAAAACGAGAACCTATTACTAAGACTCCGCTGTCCGTCCGTCTGTCTGTGTGTCTGTCTCTCTGTCTGTCTGTCCGTGTGTCACCAGGCTGTATCTCATGAACCGTGATAGAAAAACTATCTAGATAGTTGAAATTTTCACAGATGATGTATTTCTGTTGCCGCTATAACAACAAAAGCTAAAAACAGAATATAATAAATGTTTAAGTGCAGTTCCGATACAACAAACGTGATCGGTTGCGTTAACTTTGCACCTCATTTATATCCGGCGCCATACATTCCAGGTGCAAACTTATTTTAACCCAGCCAGTTAAGATGGAAGTGTTTGTATCGAACCCTCGGTGCGCGAGTACGACTCGTACTTGGCCGGTTTTAGTGTCATCCTGTCAATCACTACTTGTCAATCAGAATATCCCGACACGACTCGATGTAATGGGGTAAGTTTAAGTGAAAAGTGTGAGGGTAAAAGTGAAATATTTCGTTCGAAACTTTAATTATATTTCAAAGGTATACATTGAGAACCACTAGAAATTTCGAGAACAATCAAGCACTTGTTGGAGCGAACTTGCTCGTTGACAGAAGCCCCAGTTCCTATTATTAGGACGCTTATTCCATATACTAGATACAAAATGACGTTTCTTAATAAAAATGCGTAACCGTTACGGCTTTATGTACTTAAGTGAAAAGTACATGTACCTACTTATGAAGTCATGATACAACGTCAAATATCTCTATAGTTTTCAAATATGAACTCAATGTCTCAGCACGAAGGTTCCAACCGCAATTTTTTTTAATGTCATAGTGGGCAAACGAGCAAACGGATCGCCTGATGGAAAACGATTGCCGTCGCCCATAGACACCTGTAACATGAGCATAACTGTAGCATAACTGTCATACGCGACTATTTCTCGCGCGAGATAATTACTCTTCTCTTTCTGTGGAGTAATGTGAGAGAGTGACAGGTAGCGCTATCTCGCGCGACAAAGTATCGCGAAGCTTAGTTGTGCTAGGCGGGCAGAGGGGTCACAAGTGTGTTACCGGCCTTTCAGGTCGGAGTAGGTACGCTCTTTTCTTGAAGGTGGTATCGGTCGGGAAATACGGCAAGTGACAATTCATGCCACAATGCAGTCGAGCGAGGCAGGAAATTTCTAGAAAAACGCAAAGTTGCGGACTCTGGACGGCCAACTATCTAAGTGGTGAGGATTGTCGCGTAGAACGATGGCGATTGATGAATCAATCCGAACAATTCCTCGGAGCACTCCCCGTGATATAAGCGGTAAAAGATGCGCATCTGTTTGGTAATGATGCAAAGTTCTATGTGTTATATTTAACTATCTGAATACTTCGGGATTTCGGTATACGCCATGGAAAATGGCAGGATAGGGAGCATGGACAACGAAGGTTCTGCCCACTGTTTTCGCCAATGCTAATTACTTTTACCTTGACATTGATGATCAAACTTTTTTCGGTGCACACCCCGGGGTATGTTGATGATAGTGCTGATAGTGTGCCTGCACGTTCTCTGACAGATGTAAACAACCTCCGAAATAATAACGCAGGATCCTTCCTTCAACGTATATTGTTATACCAATTGCTTTAACAGTATAAACAGTTCAAATCCTACAATAAGCCGCTCCAAATCTAATCAAATGAAATTAATATCCCATTCAAATCGAATATTCAATGTCCGAACCTAATATTCTGTTCACCGCCCGTTTCTCGCCATTTTGTGTTGCTAACCTCTCCGACGTTATAAAAATTGACGATGAAATTACTTTTGTTTCTGCTAAACTTTACACACCCAACCGTGCCAAACTGGTGACGCCAATCTGAATTTTTCACCTTATCACTACTTGACATTGATATTAACAGTGCACGTTCCCTATAAGTGATTATGAATCGACCTTTTGAGGCTTTAACGGAGATACCACGACTTTGCGCGACCAGCGGCGAGGCGAGCGGTTGAGCGAGTGATCCGAGCGCGGCTGCCATTCGAGTGAGTGAGACACACGTACCTACACCGCTGCCGCTGTCGTGCCTAATCTCCGTTAGATTAGGGGATGTTAAAATTACTTAATCAAAGAAAAGGGCTTCATTTATTTACAAGATCTTTGGAAATTGTTTGCCTAATGCCTTAAGATCTCTCTAGTAAAAGTCACAAAGCAAAGCAATGCAAGCTGAATAGGAAGCACTCTCGCCACGACTTCCGATTGCTTTTGCAGCTGAAAAATAGAACAAAAATAACAGGAGACTAATACTATCCTTGTGTTATATGAGAGCGTTACAGAAGGTCCTCTCTTTTTATCTTCGGAAAACGGACCCTTATCTTATTGTTAATTAAATTAAATGGTACATAGATAAGATCAATTTTAATAATTCAGCTACGAAGCGTGAAAATCGTGAAATAACGAATTAATTTAGGTCACCCTAGAAGACTCTTTTTCATTTCTCATCGACTCGTCAACAAGGCTCATTGGTGAGGGGCCAAACCGAGCCAAGCCGCGGTAAAACTTAGTAGAAATACTCTATTTCCCACAGCAATTTCCTGACAACGCAACTTTGTCTAGTCCCAGTTAAAGGGACACAGATTAAATGCCTTTTTTAGTGTAACGTTTCCAAGCTCGCATTTCCTACAACCTTTACAATTATAAATGCAACCATATCCCGTTAACATAGGCTTGCTTTGAGTTAAACGCTCTTAAACTTGCAAATGTAATTCCTTATGTATTATCTACGAGTCTTTGCGTGCTTTGTGGTAATTACATTGAATAAACACGGTCAGTTAAGTAATCAGAGCTTAGTTTCTGGCGGTTAAGGCATTCTTGTAATTATTTATACAGCAAAACGATGTGTTTTGACGTAAGCGGCTAGTAGTTAAGGTTCATTTTGTTTGGAATATAAATCTTCTGTCAGCCACCTAGTGCAGGTGATAACGCTTGATGAATGAGGTAGCTTCTTGGATTCACGTTTCACTTAGTTGATGCCTTTACTTACATAGCATGTTAACCCCCGACGAAAAAGTTTAACATGTGTATCTGTGTATTTGCGTATCTGTGTATTTGTGAACATTGTGTGTGTGACTGTGGCATAGCTCCTTTGAGTGTTTTTAATCGTAGGACTTGTCCGTCGAGATGGTTCTTAGCTATGTTTGGTGGAAATAGGACCAGTAGTTTCCGAGATATTCTGCATTAATTGGAACAAGTTACAAGATCTCAGCCATTATTGAAGCCTCGGGAACACACGAGACTGTTAACCCGGCTCCAGGGGAAATAGAGATAACTGCTCTATAGCCCACTGGAGTAACACCTGTCTGGCGCGTCCTTGTCGCGGGGGTGTGGGCACCACCCACTTCAGTAGGACGGAGTGGAGTGGTGGCGAAGTTCAGACAAGGACCCAGTGCTGCGGGGTATAACGCGGTACCCGTGCCCAGGGATACGGGTGAAGACCTTAACGGCTGCAAAGGCGGAAATGGAGTCCATTAGAACGGCGGAGCAGGCGGAACAGGCATACCCAACAGCGAGCCAACCACACGTACTGGGGTGCACGGGTCATGTTGGAGTTTCATTATCGGGCGCGATAGTGAAAAAGGGAAGGTGTTGTTTGGGCCCTTCTAGGTTCAACGACAGCGCCCACAGTCCTAAATAGGATTAGTGTCTTGGCGTCAGGCGGCAGCCGGCCGTAAAACAAAACAGCCATTCAAATTTCCTTGTCCAAAATGAAAGCACATAATAAGAAAACGAGTATAACTACTAGGGCGTCCCCCTCAAGCGACGGTCGAGGCAACAGAAATAATAGGGCGTACCCCGTAAGCGACGGTCAAAGCTACACGAGCACATCATTGCGATAAGCAACCTGGAATATAGGTTCCATGACGGGCAGAAGTGCCGAATTCAGCGACGTCCTAACAAGAAGGCAAATAGATGGATGCTGTGTGCAAGAGACCAGGTGGAAGGGTGCTAAATAGAGATTTATTGGCAACGGGTACAAGCTTATCTATAATGGAATCACTTCTGGCAAAAACGGCGTCGGAATAATACTCTCTGAAAGCTTAACACAGCGTCTGATAAACATTGATAGAGTGAGCGACAGACTTATGGCTGTAAAACTAGCTCTTGACATGCAACCTTGTTTTAATATAATATCTGCATACGCACCCCAATCGGGTACAGCTGAATCCGAGAAGGAAACATTTTGGGAGGAATTATACAAACTGGTACAAAACATACCACAAGAAGAAACTGTACATATAGGTGGAGACCTAAACGGCCATGTCGGTAATAGTAACATCAATGCGAACAGATGGCATGGAGGCTTTGGCTACGGCACACGAAACAGCGACGGAGAGTCTATCGTCAATTTCGCATCCACCTTTGACTTAGCAATCATAAACACCTTCTTTAAAAAGAAAGAATCCCACCTGATAACCTACAAAAGTGGAGGGCATGCTACTCAGATTGATTTTATCTTGGCAAGGCGCAAACACTTGGGTAAATACAAAGATTGCAAAGTCATACCGGGAGAATCGCTTACAACCCAGCACAGGATATTAGTCTCCGTCTACCAGCTTCCAAGACCTATTAAAATTAACCGAAATCTAACACCTAAACTCAAATGGGGAAGTAAACTAAATGTCTTGGGCATAAGAGGCCTTCGAGTGGTTCCGTAGTTATCTGACTGGCAGGCGGCAAACTCTTAAAGTTGGGGAGTTCTGCAGTGATGAACTACCCACGTGTTTTGGAGTCCCACAGGGCAGCATCCTCGGCCCAACGCTCTTCCTTATCTACGTGAATGATATCTTGAAACTTGGGCTGGAGGGTGCAGAAGTAATCTGTTACGTGGATGATACTGCGGTTCTATTTCACGGAAATACATGGGAAAATGTCTTTAACCTCGCGGAGCGTGGATTGGGTGACATTAGTACTTGGCTAGACAACAATTTACTTACCCTCAACGTGATTAAATCCAACTTTTTATTTTTTTCTAAAACGCAAGTTTTTTCTACTCATCTGCGAAATAACTTAATAATCTACTCAAGTAAATGTCGTGCCAATAGCTCTACAAATTGCTCATGTGCCACTGCATTAGCTGAGCCATTTACCTTTTCATTGTTTTGTATTCGCTGGGTGCGCGATGACAGCGTCAACTAGCGGTTACAATTACGGCGGGCTTTTTAATGTCAAATGGCTGACTGTCTTTACGAATAGTAAGTAAACAAACAAATAATTTCAATGAAATATCGTAATTTTCTTTAATTTTATTTGATTATGTTTATCTATAGTGTCGATAAAACGTTGACCTTCTTTATTTCCCGTATAAAATGGCAAAATCAATAACTTTCAGATGTAATTCACACGGACCTTTTCATGGCTGTCTTCACGAGAAGTAAGTTACAAAATAAACAAATTTAACCGAAAAACGCATTTCATGCATAATGCAACCGATCATGTATGACTGTATTTTCGTAATAATACAGATTATTTTGTTTTTTCAGTTAAACATGGCCAAATTAATTATTATAACTGGATTCTGCTCAATCAAACACAACACTCTTTTTTAAATCCCGAACTACAATAAAATGAGAAACAATTCGTTTTTGCTCAACATGCCCAAAATGTAAAAGAAAATAAACACATTAAACATGCTACTCCCTACAACATACAAGATATAATATTAAAAATGTTGTTCTATAGGTTATACTAACTTTTTCCTCTTGATAGCGATTATCCATTTAATTCGTTGCTCTCGTTTCCAACTTGCTTGTGGAAATTTATTTATTTATGATTACTGTTTTTGAATTTGTGATTACTGTTTTTGGCATTGTTATTGCAATTAACTACGCTGCAGGTTTCGTGCCGCATATTTATTTATTTTTAGATGCCTTAATTTCGCTGGTAAAAAGTGACAGTTGGCCTGACGAGAGTTCCTTTTTTGGCCACGGCGCGCGCTGCGATCGATTCGTGGTTCCCCCACCACCTAATTCGCACCCAGCGAATACTATACAACTGCTATTATACATGTAATAACCAAAAATATACAAAAACAATGAATAAATGTCTTATTAATATTATTATTATGTGTTTCGATTGTCAGATCTGAAAATGTAAAATATCTGGGTCTGATAATTGATGATAAGTTATCATATAAGCAACACATCTCTGCACTAGCTAACAGAGTTAGGAAGTGGGGAAGTAAACTAAATGTCTTGGGCATAAGTGGCCTTCGTGTGGTTCCGTAGTTATCTGACTGGCAGGCGGCAAACTCTTAAAGTTGGGGAGTTCTGCAGTGATGAACTACCCACGTGTTTTGGAGTCCCACAGGGCAGCATCCTCGGCCCAACGCTCTTCCTTATCTACGTGAATGATATCTTGAAACTTGGGCTGGAGGGTGCAGAAGTAATCTGTTACGTGGATGATACTGCGGTTCTATTTCACGGAAATACATGGGAAAATGTCTTTAACCTCGCGGAGCGTGGATTGGGTGACATTAGTACTTGGCTAGACAACAATTTACTTACCCTCAACGTGATTAAATCCAACTTTTTATTTTTTTCTAAAACGCAAGTTTCTTCTACTCATCTGCGAAATAACTTAATAATCCACTCAAGTAAATGTCGTGCCAATAGCTCTACAAATTGCTCATGTGCCACTGCATTAGCTGAGCCATTTACCTTTTCATTGTTTTGTATACTATACAACTGCTATTATACATGTAATAACCAAAAATGTACAAAAACAATGAATAAATGTCTTATTATTATTATTATTATGTGTTTCGATTGTCAGATCTGAAAATGTAAAATATCTGGGTCTGATAATTGATGATAAGTTATCATATAAGCAACACATCTCTGCACTAGCTAACAGAGTTAGGAAGTGCATATACATTATGAAGCAACTTCGCCACTGCGCCCCGGAACAAGTGCTTCGGATTGTGTACTTTGCACTGTGCCAGTCAATCTTGCAGTATGGTATAACGGTTTGGGGTAGCGCCCCAAAAAGTACTCTGCTACTGTTGGAAAGGGCACAGCGCGCGGTCATAAAAGTAATGCTTCGAAAACCTATTCTGTTCCCAACAGACCTTCTATACCGTGAGTCCAACCTGTTGAGCGTGAGGCGGCTATTTGTTTTAAAAGCAGCTGCTCGTGCGCATTTGGTTGTCCTTAACTTACCTATATTCTCGCAACTCCTGGCCAAGCGTTTGTTTAGAGTTCCCCTACCTGGTTACAGAACAGGCTTTGCTAAGCGCTCACCAGACTACATGCATCTGCGTATATATAATAACCTCTGCAAAGTGCATGACATTCAACAGTGCACACCTTGGCAAAATTAAAGTGATTATTAAGAAATGGCTACTGTCACAATCATATGATGTCACCGAGGCTTTACTTCTTGCAAGTTAATTCTAGCTATGCACACACACACACACATACACACGCACACGCACACGCGCACGCGCACGCACGCACGCACGCACGCACTCACGCACGCACGCACGCACGCACGCACGCACGCGCACACGCACACGCACACGCACACGCACACGATCAAGATATTACAAGTAGATGGACAGAGTATTATCAACACCTATTAAACGTGTCTCACCAAAGAAAGCTTGATTACTGCAAGCTAGAAACAGTCCATGGACCACCCTCAAATATAACTCCAGGAGAAGTTAAAGCAGCGATACACCAAATGAAAAACAACAAGGCACCCGGTCCGGGTGAAATAACAGCAGAAGTTTGGAAGCACCTGGGAACCTGTGGAGTAATTTAGCTTTGCGAGTTATTTAACAAATTAATCCAGGGCTACCTAATTGATATTAAGAAACTGTTGCGCCATGAATCAGGCATCATTCATGGCGCAACAGTTTCTTAATACCGTTTTATAAGGGAAAAGGAGATGTACGGGATTGCAGTAATTATAGAGCCATAAAATTAATGTCACACACTCTTAAGATTTGGGAGAGAGTACTAAATAATAGATTAAAGCACAGTGTAGTGTTAACGCAAAACCAATGTGGCTTTGTAGCGAATAGAAGCACTTCAGATGCTATTCAAACCTTGCGGATCATGATGGAGAAGGCCAAAACAAACAAGACGAACCTTCACATGGTTTTCATAGACTTGGAGAAGGCATTCGATCATATCCCAAGAAACCTCATCTGGGAAGCCCTAAGACAGCAATTAGTACCAGAGTACTACATCAAACTCATACAGGATATGTACAACGATATTACCACCCAAGTCTTGAGCCCCGCAGGAAGAGGCAAAAAGTTTGAAATTTGTGTCGGTGTCCATCAAGGTTCAACGCTTAGCCCACTGCTTTTAAATACTACTATGGATCAATTAACAAAACATTGCCAAAAAGCTCTGCCGTATAATATCCTATACGCCGACGATGTTGTTCTAGTCTCAGATAACGCACAAGAACTCCAGTCGAATTTCAATTCCTGGATAGAAGCACTTGAAACGAATGGTCTCAAAATTAGCAGAAAAAAGACAGAACACATGTCGTGCACTTTTGACAAAGTCACAAAGCCCACTGATATTGTAATCTCTATAGGAAGTATACCCCTACCAAGTGTGAAGCAGTTTAAATACCTAGGCTCTATACTCAGTGACGATGGAAATATAGAACATGATGTTACCTACTCACAGAACAACAACTGGATGGATAAAGTGGAGACAACTCACAGGCGTCATGTGTGACAGAAAAATGCTCCTAAAAGTGAAAGGTCATCTGTACAAGACGGCCATTAGACCTGCTGTTCTGTACGGGTCAGAATGTTGGGCGACCTCAAGCAGCATTTAAACAAACTGCACACTACTGAAATGCGCATGCTACGCTGGTCAGCGGGTGTCACACTCTACTCGACAAAATCCGGAAGGAGTACATTAGAGGAAGCTTCAAAGTTGCCCCGATAACAGATAAGGTCAAGGAGAAACGCCTAAGGTGGTATGGTCATATTCAAAGACGTCCAGATGACCATATGGTAAAGCTTGCCTTAGATATGCCAACAACAAAACGTTCGCGTGGGAGACCACCTGCCACCTGGTGGACGACGGTCGACAAAGACCTAAAAGAAGCTCGTTTGAACAAAGACGCAGCACAAGACCGTGCTAAATGGAAGTTGAGGACAAGGAAGGCCGACCCCAAGTAAATGGGAACAGGTCTAGAAGGAAGAAGAATACAGCAAGGATAATTTGTTAGTTACATTCCATCTTAGGACACTATAGACGTACAGTCGAGTTCATTTACATCTACACACTTACGAGAACAAAAATATCTGAACACGACCATATTGTCAGGAGCATAAAGTCGTGTTCAGATATTTTTGTTCTCGTAAGTGTGTAGATGTAAATGAACTCGACTGTACTCTGGCCAGGAAATAAATAATCCCTACAAAGACTATGGCAATCAGACTTCTTAAAAACCGTTGAAGGACGTACTACTTATCCAACTTAAAGAGCTTTAAATATTTAAGTTTCCATCCCTGAATAACAAAACATAAATTTCTAATTTAAAAACTTTAATTCAGTGGCCAATGAAGTGCTAACTATCAATATACCTAACATATTTGTGTAAGTACATAAAACAACTTTTGAGTGACAAGAAAAAACGCTTCACATGGACACCTCAATTCAACCACATTTCGGGACCCTATTCGATGGTAACATAACACGGAAATTTATAGAACAACATTCAGTATTTAAATCGGTTACCATGTCTCTCCGCATCTTGAACATATCACTTTCTCTAGTCACCTTTACTTTCGGAGCAGTATCCTGGTATTTACTGCCAAAATGGAGGCAGATGCACCATTATGTGTTCCTAAACATTCGTCTGTTAGTTGCTAGTGAAAGTTAACTTAGCAAAAACTGAATTTCACGCGCTCAAGACCTTGCGTGAGGACCCAGACCTAACCATTCTTCGAGCTGACAAAGGAAATGCAACGGTTGTCATGAACACCAATGACTACAATCAAAAAATAACAGCTTTATTGTCGGATGTATCAACATATAAGCCTGTGAAACGTGATCCGACTGCGAAAGTGTTAAAATCTACTACTGAGCTAATAAGCTAGCACTCCGAGAGCCTTAATCTAGATGTCAAAAGTTTAGTTCCCTCCTGCCCGTTGCCACCAAAGTTGTATGGTTTGCCAAAAATACACAAACAAGATGCGCCTCTACGCCCTATAGTGAGTCAAATCGATGCTCCCACCTATCGCTTGGCTCAGTACCTAGCTGGGGTTCTTTCTTCGTTGCGGGGAAAGACGCAGGCATACACACGGGATTCATACCATTTCATCACTGAAATTAAAGATCTGATACTAACTGACCTCTTTACATGCCTACCAGAACAGGATTGCATCAATATTGTGAGGAAGAGGCTACGTGAACAGAATATGGCAATGGAATATGCTGAATTATTAGAACACTGCCTTACATCTGGCTATATGCTATGGAACGGTGAATTCTACGTGCAAGTGGATGGTGTGGCTATGGGGTCTCCAGTATCTCCTGTTGTCGCCGATATCTTCATGGAGGACTTCGAGGAGAAAGCACTCTCATCGTCACCTGTTAAGCCGAGGATCTTTAAAAGATACGTAGATGATACCTTTACTATTTTACCTAAATCTAGTGTTTCAGTTTTCCTAGACCATTTAAACTCCATTCATGAGAAAATAAAGTTTACAATGGAGTTAGAAAATGGCAATTCACTAGCCTTCTTAGATGTCAGTGTGTTGAGAAGGTCTGATAATACAATAGGTCATACTGTTTATAGAAAGCCTACTCACACTGATAGGTATTTAAATGGCAAATCACATCACCATCCTAGTCAACTTGCTACAGTGGGTAAATCTTTGTTTCAGAGAGCCAAGGGAATCTGTGACGACCAACATTTGACTGATGAACTACAGCATGTCAAGCGTGCGCTTTGGGCCAATAGGCTCAAGATACCACGCCTCAACCAGAAACCCCGTGTGAAGACTCCTACAGTCGAGCGTAAACCAGCGGTCCTGCCATATGTGAAAGGGGTCACGGATAGGATTGGAAACATCTTGAAACGGGCTTCCATTAAAACATATTTCAAGCCGATGAAGAAGATGTCTCAATACCTGAGGCCCGTGAAGTGTAGCATCCCTCTGCAGAGTGCTGGTGTTTACAAGCTGGACTGCGAGTGTGGTCTGTCATACATTGGCCAAACGAAACGTAGTATAGCTACACGGGTTAAGGAGCATGTAGCCGATGTCAAGCACCGTCGTTGCAACAGGTCTGCAGTCTGCGAGCATGTCATGGACAAACCAAACCATTCAATTAAGTTTGATAACACTTCAATCCTTGCCAGAGAGAAACGATATTTTCCCAGAATGTTGCGCGAGGCTATTGAAATCAAAAAATATCCCAATTTCAATAGAGAAGATGGTTTGTCATTACCACCGGCTTGGGATCCTGTTGTACATCTTATCAAGGATCTAGCAAGACACAAGACTGGAAACCTTGGGCCTCGAACGGTGTAAAACAAATTAGTGTTAAAAGTAGTATATTTATTTATTTATTTATTTATTTAATGCACAGGCAGCTTAAAGCTGATGCGTGCATATCACTGTTCACTTGTGTTCTGTGTTTGTAAATGTTTGTCAAGTCTATTTTTGAAAGAGTTCACTGAGGGTGCACTAATCACGGATTCAGGTAAACTGTTCCACACTTTGACCACGCGATTGGCTAGAAAGTGACGCCTAGGGTTGCTAGTGCTGGCCGTTAATACCAATTTCAAAGAGTGTCCTCTCAGTCGCTCGTTCGTATTTCTTGTGTAGATGTCGCTCATCGCAGGAACATTGTACACTCCTGTGAGTATTTTATATGTTTCAATCAGATCACCGCGTTGTCTTCTCTGTTCTAGCGTTGTTAAGCCTAATTCCTTTAGTCGGGCTTCATATGGTTTGTTGCGCAGAAATGGTACCATTTTTGTAGCTCTTCTTTGAACTCTCTCTATCATGATGATGTCTTTTTGGAAATATGGGTTCCAAATTTGGAAAGCATATTCCAATAACGGTCTCACATATGTTTTGTATAGCTTAATGAAGAGGTTCTTATCCATATAAGAGAAGGCCTTCCGGATCATGTATAGAAGAGAGTTTGCTTTCTTTGTAATTTTGAGTATGTGCTCCTCCCATTTCAAATTTTCACCAACGACAACACCAAGATCCTTCTGTGAAGTAACACTTTGTAGGGCTTGAGGTCCGATTTTGTATGTGTATCTGGGGTTCTTATTCCCCATGTGGAGTACCGTGCACTTATCTGTATTAAGAGTCATGAGCCAGTCTTTGGTCCATTGTAAAATGCGATCAAGATCCTGTTGTATGGTGTTGTGGCTTGTAAATGGATTTCCCATTATTTTCGTGTCATCAGCGAATAAATACAGTTCTGAGTTAATAATTTGTTTGATATCCGTTAAGAAAATCCCAAAAAGCATCGGTCCCAGCACCGATCCTTGCGGTACTCCGCTATGAACATCATGGGGTTCAGAAAGATATTCACCAACTCTAACACGGAATTTTCTACCACTTAAGAAGTCCTTAATCCAATTAAGTAAATTACCACGAATTCCAAAGTGTTCTAACTTAACGAGGAGTCTTATTATCGGGACACGATCGAAGGCCTTTTCGTAATCCAGATAGATGACATCAGTCGGGAGCTTCTCATTCCAGTTACGTGTCCATCTATCGAGACAACATAGAAGGTTGGTCACAGTTGATCTCCGTTCAGCAAAACCGTGCGAAAATATGTAGAGTTTTTGTTTAAAATTATTTTATAGTAATAAATAAGGCAATCTGGGAGTTTTCTTTGGCGGTTCTTTCTCCTCAGTAAGCCTTTAGTGAACCGCTGGTAGATATTTTAAATAAATAATAAATGCCCTTCTGGCACATGTGTAACTGTCTTTACACATTAGGCCCATCTGGCATGTATGAACACCTTTATTTTAAATTAATATTTACAAAATGGGTAGTTTGCACAAATGTAACTTTGACAGAGAAAAATTGTGTTTTTCTCAGTCAACCTTTGACAACGGTATCTGTAAAGGTACTGAAACGTCAGGGAGGCTCAAAGAATTAATATACGCGATATAATCCGTTTAAATTGTTTTATTTAAATTCGTCTGTTGTTCAATTTTCTTGGACAAAAAAATCATAACTTTTTTTCTTTTTGTTATACGATAAAATGATGTATAGACAAGTAGAAGATAATTGCGATGAAAATTTAACTATGATTGCTGTGTTTCGAAATAACGTGTATTTTAGAAATAAATTGCACGTTAGCCAATCGGCCTCTAATTGCGAAGCGGGAAAAAGGCTTAACTGCCATTTTTAGCATTGCTTTCAGTACGGGTAGTTAACTAAAGTGAGTGTTAACTTCAAACATTAAACCATAAAAATGCATAACTAGGCTAGTAATACAAAACTGTAACCGAATAGAAGGCATTACTGAACATTTGCTCCATTAAGCAAGTCATGTATAATTTCGAAACACTTGCACTGAAGTAAATCCTTTTTTTAGTTTTTATGCCATAATGCAAAATAGAATTAATTGTTAAATTTCCGCTATGGAGTCTTGAATTGAGTTTAATTTCTGCACATCTTCAATTTATGATATAAATTCGCTTAATAATAGAACATGGCTTCAATATAGACGGGAAGGATTATTTTAAAGGGCTTAAACTCATATAAAAAAATAATTTACTATGATCACGTATGGATATCTCCATAGTTCGAAATATATGTCGGGCCGTTCCTGACAAAGTTTATGCTATAAGAAAATCTTATAAAGCCTGACCAGAAATATATGAGGATGCGCCATATTGCGGAATTTCACTGGAACTAATTTCTTACACTGGCAATGATTTTATGATGGTTTGTCAACAATGTCAATGTCATTCGTGGTGCTTTCTCTAAAAGACAAATATTTAAAATTATCCAACGAAAATGCCGAAAACCATTCACAGTCGTGAACGTAAATTATAAATAAAGTGTACACGTGTTTACTACCTACACGAAAAACAGTCAGGAAAAGAGTGCATTCCGTTAAATGATATTACGAGGTTAACATAGTGGAACTGACATGCATTTAAACTAATGTCATTATAGTGGGTTGCGATTGGTTGCAATATTGTTGCCATTTAAATCTTATAAATAGCGCCCTCTTGACAATCCTCATATATTTCTGGTCAGGCTTTAATAACATTACTTAACCAGAATGGCTATGATTATGTAACAGAATAATATGGAGCATAGAGAAATAGAGCCAATTAAAAAAAACTTGGCTGCACCAGTTTTATGTTCTTATGAGGTGCAAATTGAAATTTTCGTGCACAAGCCTTCTTTTCACCTCCCATCAAAGTATTAAGCATGATCTTGATAATTTTATTTCGGTTAGTAGGTACGAAAGACAGGCATTTTTTTGCTATGTCCAGACATTGCCAATAAATTACCTTGACACTTAAAAATAATAATAAGTCCATCAGGTGGCGGGGATGGCCCTCCTTTTTTATGTCATAGATGGTCATAGGGAGCAAACGTGCTAACGGATCGCCTGATGGAAAGCTATAACGGTCGTCCATCGCCCATCGCCCACCTGCAACACCAGAGGAGTTACAAGTGCGCTGCCAGCACTTTCAAGTGGGAGTACGCTCTTTTCTTGAAGGTCGTATAGTCCGGAAATACCGCAAGCGAGATTTCATTTCACAATGCAGTCGTGCGAGTCAAGAAATTTCTAGTAAAACGCACAGTTGTGGACTGCTAACTATCTATAAGTGGTGAGAGTTATATATGTAAGTGATAAAAGATGCAGAGAGAGGCTACATCTCTACGCAGCGTCAAGGAGTCAAGGCGATCTGAAATTCACTGGTAGCCGACGATACGATTCACTCTGTTGAATGCGGTCTAGAGGGAGAAGCTGGTACTTGGTCGCCATAGCCCACAGATAAGAACAGTATTCCTGGTCTGCAGGATTTGATAAGGATTGAGAGAGGTATTTTCCAAGTTGACAAATTAAGTCCTCAGTGGTTCTGTCTAGCCCTGATTCAGCTCATCACTCTGCTCAAGGATTCAGGACTAGGTTAACCCCCACTTTGAAGCCGGGGATTCCCGGCTTTTAAGAGGGTGTGAGCACATTTCTCATCTGCTGTAAATGGACGACCTCAAGCTGTAATTATGCACCAAAACACCACAATACGGTGGAACTACTGGAAGTAACTGAAACCTTTAGTCGCGCCCTCAAACGGAACGGAACGGCGCCATCGGAACGGAACGGAACAGACCTATCTCCGAAGCTGGAACCTACAAGTACCTTTGTATGACACAGTCATTGGGTTATGCGGGCGGAATCATTAGGCAGGCGTTAAAGGACCGTTTTTTTGGTCTCTTGACTTTTGTCAAGAGACCAAAAATACTTTTGTATTTAACAGTATTTTGTCCGGTGGCGATCTGGCGTGCACTTTTTTTTTTATTTATTTTCCAAAAAAAGGTGTACATAACTGCATGCAATTGTAATTAACTCGCCAAACTGCTAAGACAGTTTGTTGGCGAGATCGCGCTCATCTACATTATTTTTAGTTATATGCACCTAACACTACATATTTACCTTATAATTATATTAACAGGTTAACCTTAAACTACAGCAATTAATTGAATCAGGCGTTACTTTGCGGAAATCCATATTAATGAAAATAATAATATTGCTTTGCTATTCCGCGATATAATATCGTGCCAGTTAAATTTGTGCTAACCCGTTATACTTATTTGCGTATTTTTGTCCCTGGTCGGCCGACCAGTCTGGGCAGCTCATTCGGTTGTCGGACTCCAGACCGTCAACATCTCCTGATGATGCCTCGTAGAGGGGCGAAACACGTGTCGAGTAAGTTCTGTTATTTTGGTGGTGGTTTGTTATATTTACGAGTATTTGCGTATTTATTTTTCTTATCGTGGTGGGAGGGTGGGACAATTAAATGCATATATGCATGAAAAAATACGCAAATAAGTATAACGGGTTAGCACAAATTTAACTGCCACGATATTATATCGCGGAATAGCAAAGCAATATTATTATTTTCATTAAACTACAGCCACGGAAGCAAGAATACGTTTGGAAAATCTGCCCTAGGGCAGTTTTTCCAAAAATATCCTTTTTAAACTATTTTTAACAACATTTCTGCTACACTCCTTTTCATCCCTTAACCAAGGGGGTTTCACTCCGCGCCGCATGTCAAAAATTATACTTACAAAATTCGGGTCACAATTGTGACCCGGCCCGCCCATCGCTCCGCCTTTATTCGGCTAGGGTAGGCCCGTTCCAAGCAAAGTCATCACATCAAATACATTCTTATTGTTCATATGTTTTTATGATTTTTTATTATTTTAACCGACTTTAAAAAGGAAGAGTTTCAAAGTTCGTCGGTGTTGAATATTTATGTACTTATGTTCACCGACTTTCTCCGTAAAATAAAAACAGACTTTTTTATTTTTTTTAATAAGAGTATACAACTACTGTTTTCCCATTGTCATTAAGTCAGGATCTGAAGATGGGCCACTTGCCTACTAGATCTCAGGATTGGTTTAACGCAGACATGTGTGATTTTCGTTTTTATTTATTTATTTATTTAAACTTTATTGCACAAAACAAAAGTCAATACAAATGGCGGACTTAATGCCAAATGGCATTCTCTACCAGTCAACCATAGGGCCAAACAGAGATACTAGAAGTGGGTGCAAATCAGAAATCTGATGGTACAGAGAGGATCTAGAGTACAAGTAAATACAAAATATTATATTACCGTTTATACAAAAATACATATACCTACATTTACATACTATAATATAATATATACAGATATATACATAATATAATATATATATAAATATATACGAAAGTCTACAACATGGGATGATGGATGAACTATTCGAGCTCTTGTTCCAGCAGATGCTTACGCAGCATACACTTGAAAGCTACCTTGCTTGGGGCTTGTCTGATAGAGAGAGGGAGTGAATTCCAGAGACGGCATGCCTGAACGGAGAAAGAATTAGACATGAAACCAGTATGGTGCGAAGGAATGGAAAGTTTGAGAGTACGAGAGGAACGAAGTTCACAGCCTGGACGGGGAGTTTGAAAAATGAATTTACTTTTGAGATATCCTGGTGTAGAAGGCTCAAACAGGATAGAAAACAGACAGCAAAGGATCCTGAGGGATCTGCGACTACGAATAGGAAGCCAGTTAAGCTGACGGCGAAATAATGAAACATGATCGTATTTTCGAAGTCCGAAAATGAACCGTATACCATTATTAAGGAGACGATCAAGTTTGTTGAGGGACTCTTGTGTGATGTTCGTGAGGCACACATCAGCATAATCAATAAGAGGTAACACCAACGCCTGCACAAGTAACTTTTTGGTACTTACTGGAAGAAAGTTTTTAAATTTATAAAGGTTGCGCAACGTACCAGTGACCTTCCGACTTACCTCCGAAAGTTGACCATTCCATGCCAGGTTAGAGTCTAACACTAAACCGAGATTCTTTACCTGCTTGGAGAGGGGAATGTGCTCACCATCGAAGATTTTTCTACTCACCTCAATGAACATTTACAGACAGTATCATAAAATTTACCTAATAATGGACCCTGGAAATATCCACTGGATCTCAAGATTACTTCAACCCAGACATGTGCGGTTTTCACATTTCGATTAACCTCAATGAACATTTAGACCCCGTGTCATAAAATTGATCTGATGATGGACCCTGGAAATATCCACAGGATCTCAAGATAACTTAAACGCAGACATGTGCGGTTTCAGTAAACATTTGAGTCAGTATCATAAAAATGACCTGATGATGAATCATGGAAATGCGTACTGGATCTCGTAACTGGTTCAACGTCGAAAAGTGTGGTTTTCGTTTTTCTTTTTTTCTAGAAAAAATAAAAAACGCGGAGGAGTAGCAGTGATGATTCATAAAAATATAAATTATAATGACCTTGTTGTTTTAAAAAACTACGCAATTGAAAAAGAATTTGAGTGTTGCGGCATAGAAATTGTAAATAGCAACCTTATTATTATTTGTCTTTACAGAACGCCAAATGTAAAAGTAAACAAGTTCCTTTGCCACTTAAAAACGCTTTTAAACTTTCTTCGGTCTAAAAATAATAAGAGAATTATTATATGCGGAGATCTTAACATAAATACTATGATTGGTAACAATATTACTAAAGAATACCTGAACTTGCTTCGTAATTACGGCATGCGTAATCACATCAAAGTACCCACTCGTAAAAAAAATTGTTTAGATCATATCATTAGCAATATTCCTAAAGCAAAAGGTAAAACACACTCGCTAGGATTGTCAGACCACGATACGGCCCAAACTTTGACATTTAATTGCAAAACTCAACATGTGTCATCTTATTGGTACATAAAAAAGAGGGATTATTGTGATGAAAATGTTGAAAAATTCAAAGAATGTATCAACAGCTTATCGTTCTCCGAAATCTATGAGGTTCATTGTCCAGATAAATCGTTCCAAATATTTCATGACCTCTTAATGTTATTCCACAACCTTTGCTTTCCACTTATTAAAGTTAAAATAACATCTAGACGAAATAGAACTAATAAGTGGTTAACAAATACGCTTAGAAAATGTTGCATTAAAAAAATAAAACTATACTATAAACATTATAGGAGTAAAACTATAAGTAAAAGTTATTTACAGACCTACACACGTATACTACGAAAATGTATCACCTGCTCACAGAAAATGTGCAACACAAAATTTATAAAAAAACTCTAAAAACAAATGTCGCGCAGCTTGGAACTTAGTAACAAAACTTTAACCAACCGCCGATCAAGGAAATACAGAGTATAACAGATAGGCACAATAACCTATTGCATTCTCCACAAGATATTGCCGAGGAATTTAATGAATATTTTATAAATATAAATAAAATTCATACGTTACATGGAACGAATTCACAGACCCTAAATACCATACAATCCTACCAACATACTATTTTCCTGTCACCAACTGTACCCTTTGAGATTAATAAAATAATTAAATCCCTCAAAAATACACAATCCACTGGTTATGACATAATACCTACCAGAATACTAAAAGAAGTCGCGTTTGCACTGTCATTTCACATTTCTTATTTAATCAACATATCATTTGAACAAGGCGTATTTCCGCAAAGACTAAAGAAATCAGTAGTAAAGCCATTATTTAAAAAAGGAGACAATAAAAATTTATGCAACTACAGACCCATAACATTAATACAAATTTTATCGAAAATATATGAAAAAGCCATGTATATACGAATAGAACAGTACTTAGAAAAATATAGCATTCTAAAAACAGAGCAAAATGGTTTCAGGAAAAAGAAATCCACTTCATTAGCTTGTTTTCACCTTAATGATAAAGTAACTAAATGCATAGACAAAGGTATACCAGTAGGAGTGTTATTCCTTGATATGTCGAAAGCATTTGACACAGTATGTCATAAGCTACTTCTACAAAAAATATACAAGTACGGAATTCGTGGTCCGGCGTATTCTTGGATTGAAAGTTATGTATCTAACAGAGAACAATGTATCCAAATTAACAAAACGATTAAACATGTAGTGATTTCGTTCAGTTCAAAATATAAAATTAACACATATGGAGTCCCCCAAGGAAGCATTTTGGGACCTCTCTTGTTTCTACTCTATATTAATGATCTGCCTGACTCCATCCAACAAGATTGTATCCTATTTGCTGACGATACAACTATAATAATTGAAGGTAGAAATACAGATAGGTTTGAGGATGATATCAATGGAGCCCTAAGCAATGTTATCACAATTGATAACATTGCTTAGGGACAGTTAAGCCAATGCTTAACTGTAATCATCTACAAATCAATCTCATAAATCTACGACACACCCATTAAAAGTTACGCACAACTCCGACACTATCGAAGAGGTAAACAATACTATCTTCCTCGGTATGAACCTAGATACACATTGCAATTGGAAGGAGCACGTTGATACAGTCTGTAAAAAAGTTAACAAATTTGTATTTGCGCTATGGCGCATTAAGCAGACTGTGTCACTACAAACTGCTTTAACAACGTACCACGGCTATGTTATGTCGACCTTGAGATACGGAATCCTTTTGTGGGGAAATTCTGTGGACGCAAATCGCGCATTCTTGGCGCAAAAAAAATGCATCAGGACCTTATGTGGAGTAAATAGACGCGAAACATGTAAACCGCTGTTCCAAAAACTCGGACTACTTCCACTGCCCTGTGTTTACATTTTCGAAGTAGCAAATTTTGTAAGAACACATCCTGAAATCTTCAGCTATAGTGATAAAGAAACCACTAGGTCACACAGAAAACATCACTTAGTCTTGATGGAAAACACTAAGTTAGTAATAAGGAACAAAAGCGCTCATAACATGTGCATCAAAATCTATAATAAATTGCCATCATTACTAAAATCTTTAAATGATCAGCAATTCAAGACAACATTATTCAAAATACTATTAGAAAATTGTTTTTATGGCATTAATGAATTTTTTGAACATAAATTTTAATTCTAAGCATAGGTATTATTATTTAATTAACTAATAAGGATCTTGACATGAAAGATATTTTAATTTGAATTTAATAACTGTTTATTAATTTTATTTTATTTGAAATATCATGTTGTAATTTTAATTTTAAGATTATTATGTTTAACTGTATTTAAAATTTTGATGCTTACTTTTATCTCTGTTTTGTTGTTTATTATTTTCAAATGGATCTTGATGTTATTATGTTATTCGATTTTATATTTTATTTATTTATTTATTTTTTTATTTATTTATTCATTTATTTATTACATACAAATTAACAGTACATATGACCAAAGCATATTAATTTTATTTCAATTTTATATGTTAAATTAATTTTAATTGATCCGTTTTCAATAGCTTCAAAACTATGAAAGGCACAATGTTTTCTTTGTTGCCATTTAAATTTTCACATGCCAATGCTCATTGGCTGAATATATTCGGAAGCTTTTGTTTGATTACTTTTATAGAACACCTGCAATATGTTTGTACCATATATTCAAGTGAATAAACTACATTCATTCTACATTCATTCATTCCAACAGCGTCGCACGTCACTAAAAATAGCCAATCGGATACGAGTAGGCTAATATCTTTGCAAAAGCGGCATATAACAAAAGAGTGCGGCTCCTGTAGTGTCTTTATTCTGTGCCTTAACCAATAAATTTCATTATACATCTTTGGAACCAAATATTTATTTATTCTTCTACCATAATAATTGTTTGCAAAATGTTGAACAAATTTTCTTAATCTTACGTTTCTTGTATTATATTTATTCTGCTTAAGCACTTTAAATTCTCTTTTATAATAATTTTCTAGGGCTATTAAGTACTGCACTCTTAGGTGTATAGGTAGTATTTTACAGATTTTAAACAGCTTATCATAATTTCCTTTACATTTATTTATCTTTACCTTTTTTATGCACTAGGTATTTCATAAATCGTATTTGTAATTTTTAGGGTTCCGTACCTCAAAAGGAAAAAACGGAACCCTTATAGGATCACTTTGTTGTCCGTCTGTCCGTCCGTCCGTCCGTCTGTCAAGACCCTTTTTCTCAGGAACGCGTCGAGGTATGAAGCTGAAATTTATATCAATTACTCAGGTCTACTGTCCCTTGAAGCTGTGAAAAAATCAAACTTCTAAGCCAACGCAATCAAAAGATACAGCCGTTTATGCCGCAAATTTTCGACACTTGCAAGGGAATCAAAACCTACAGGGTGCTTCCCGTGAACTCAGAATCTTGAAATTTGGTACGAAGCAACGTCTTATAGCATAGATAAAGGAAAAATTACGAAAACCATAATTTTTTTTTTTAATACCTAACTTTGCACCTAATTTATATGGGGCGCTATACATACCAGGTGCAAACTTAACTTAACCACTTAGGGATGGAAAGTGTTTGTACGGAACCCTCGGTGCGCGAGTCCGACTCGCACTTGGTTTCGAAAGTTCTGCCATATACACTGAGGCCGTAATTGATCAATGAGTCCGCCAGTGCGTAGTAAACAACAAGCATGGTTTTTTTTACTAATTACTGTATTTAGGTGGTAAAATTTACTCAAAACTGATCGGAGTTTAGTGCTGACCGCGATGACATGCGCTTTCCAGTTAAAACTTGTGATACCCCTCCTCACTTACTCCTTTGGCGTCCACCTTAGGGTGAAATCAGACCGAACGAGACGCTCTGAATCCGAGGGTCCGTCAGATGCTCACTACACAATGCATGAGGCAGCTACGCTCACCAGTTGATGAGACTGTACATCCTACGTAAGTGTAGAGGCCGCGGCTTTTTAAACGCCAAGGATAACTGTCAGGTGTACAGTCTTAGGAAGTATTTCCTAAACAACGAGTGTGCAATTTATCACGATGTAGCAGCAGTTGACAAACGCCTCACCGCTCTCTCCAAACGAAAACTGGCGCAGACCAAAGGTGCTTACATCGATGTCCGCAGGTATGTATGGAAGAGCAGGGAGCTACACGGATGGTTCTACAAGGCCCGGGGCCCGATGTAGATCCGCTCGCGTCAATGAACTGGCTACGCTTTGGTTCGGCTGATTTCTACGGGGAAACCGAAGGTTTTGTCTGTGCAATTGCGGACGAAGTAATGATGATGAACAACTACCGGAGATATATCCTGAAGGACGGTAAGGTCGACATTTGTCTGGCATCCCGCCGTCACATCTTGCTAACGGCGAGTGCTTGCACAGACATAACCAAGTAGCCAGGATCATTCACCAGCAATTTGCTCTTCAATACGGTCTTGTGGAGTCTGATGTGCCATACTACAAGTATGCACCGATGCCAGGAGACTGGTCGTGCCACGCTCTAGTGGGATCGATCTATCACCACAGACAGACTTTGGTATAAATATATAAAAAGTAAAATAATTTTGTATATTTAATATACCATTTGTACAATTGTAGTATGAAAAACCTGTCCAAAGAAACGTGAAATGAGTGAATAAGTGGCAGAACTTTATTAATTACCTCCCTACATTTGCACAAGTAAGACGGTAGGGACTTACACCCCCGCAACATGCACGCGCAGAAATAACGACCATCGGACGCGTTAATAAAACTCAATACCTACTGCCTACTACATGTGCTTGTGCACGGTTCGTTTGTTAAAAATAATATTTACAAAAAGGCGGCTTGCCAATTATTTACCTATTTTGTGTACAAATATCACTTAATAATATAATAAACATTTATTTAAACTTAAGTGTGGCTTCGTTAATTCACACTGTCAAAACAGTTTAATGTAATTAACACTATTTAAAACTATCCCGATATTCACGAAAAGTAAAATGGACTCTCGATCAGCAAAATTTGGCACGAAAGTCGACACATCCTTCCTCGAGTAGCTTTGACCGACGACTAACGAGGAGGAGGACTTAGTCTCCTAAGTCCTTGAAATTTTTACGCTTACCCGCAGTATTTTGTTTTTATGGAGCCCAGAAAACCCATAAACAACGTGCAAACTCTTTTTTTAAATTGACTTATATTGATAAAACTACAATTAATGTTTCCGGATAAAATGACTATTGAAGCAAATGTTGAAAAAAACAATAAGAATGAAACGGTTAAACTTCGGATGATGTAACATTATAATTTTCTAGACTATTAGCGTAAATACCATAAACTTGTGCTTCACCAGTTGGGATAAACAGCTAACGTGCAATACCCATGTATCACGATTTTAGAAAAAGGTCTAACCTCCACTATAAGCATTTTTTTGACCCCAGCAAAATGGTTATTTAGCCAACGGGAATGAAATATCCGAAAACAAAAACCGCTAAAGGCAAAAAAATATTTTACGTTTTAACTAACGGGCATTTTTTTTAAATCTCGACAAAATGCTCTTTAGGCAAAAGTTTTTTAGTAAATCTACTTTTTCTGAATTGCTAACAAGCCAAAAAAGTCCTCTGATCGAGCTCAAACCCGGCTCATTATTAGACGCAGAAAAATTCGCTGATTTCAACGGTGTATATAACTCTATTTGCCCAAAAATGGCTCGTTAGTCAATTAGTCATTCCAGCGTCGATATTAATACTGTCCACAATATAACAAGGATAATTTGTTAGTTACATTCCATCTTAGGACAGAATAGACGTGCTATGGCCAGGAAATAAATAATCCTACAAATAGCAATCAGACTTCTTCAAAACCATTGAAGGACGTACTTATCCCACTTAAAGAGCTATAAATATTTTAGTTTCCATCCCTCAACTAATCAAAATATAAATTTCTAATTAAAAAACTTTAAAATCAGTGGCCAATGAAGTGCAAACTATTAATATACCTATCTTCGAGTAAGTACATAGAACAACTTTTGAGTGACAAGAAGAAAGAACGCTTCACATGGAGACCTCAATTCAACCACATTTCGGGACCCTATTCGATGGTAACATATCACGGAAATTTATGGAACAACATTCAGTATTTGAATCGGTTACCGTGTCTCTCCGCATCTTGAACATATCACTTTCTCTAGTCACCTTTACTTTCGGAGCAGTATCCTGGTATTTACTACCAAAATGGAGGCAGATGCACCATTATGTGTTCCTAAACGTTGCTTTAGCCAGTGATATCTATATGATAGGCTTTAGCTACATTTATCGACGGGAGCACCCTACTCGAACAACTGCTGTTATACTGATAACTCTCATCAACCGAACGACAATGACACATTGGTTACTGGTCAGCACGATCATGTTTTACATGGAGATCGTGAAAGTGTTCAACATTACGACCAGCAGGAAATACTTGAAAGTGAATACATTCTGTTGGGTGATGCCCAGTGTCGAACTGTTGTCAGTGTACTCTATTGACTTGTGCTTTAAAACGAGTATTTTACTGACATCCCACTATGTGATAAACTCAGTGGTTTTGTTGACAACCCTCGTATTATATTTTAAAGTGGTTTATGGTTTGCTAATGGCGCCGAAGGCCCAAAAGGCGACGCGCCGGGAGGTGTGCACGAAGATTTTTCTGGCAACGGGTAGTTTTATTACTTCTGGTCTTTCTACGCTATTGCCGTTAATGCTAATAGAGATAGTTCACGCCGAACTGATGTTATACTATATTGCAATATTAATAGGACTGTTGAGCAGTATGGGGGGGCATGTGGCCTTCTTTTGTCTAAAATCCCATCGGAGTGTATGGGCTGAATACTGGAGTAAACGTAGTAAACAGCGATATGACTTTTTAGCTCAAAAAAATCAAATTGGAAGTGTTATCCTTCAGAAAGCATGAGTATGCAAGTAATAATTATTAAAACACATACAAAACGGAACTTATGTCGTGGAAGTCGAACATCGATCAACATGTTTGGTCGCCATGATCATTCCCCATCAGTCGTCATGATCGGTTCGCGATTCATCCTCAGGTGCGCCGATCAGTCGCGGCGGCAGCTAATAGAACACACGACGTGAGTAAGACTGTTTCGTACGTATTTTAATATCTCTGAGACTCGCCGGAATCTTAAACGTTGTTATAGTCTAATATACCTACAATATAATTAATTATATTAGGCAATTTTATTATTGTGTTATTTTATTATCATGACAAACAATGGAAATTACGATATATTTGTTTTTGCGTCATGTATACTTACTCGTTGAATATTTGTTTGAGTATAGGTATTCCTCTGTTGCTCAATTTCCTTATGGTAAGTTGTCAATTTCCTTTAAATAGGTATGTTAACATGCCCGAAAAAATACTTCGAGGGGATTATTTACGTGAAGAAAATAAAATATTTTTAAATGTTTTCTCAGTTTTATTACTTTTTTCTTAAGTTTTATGAGCTTAATATTTTTTTTTTTGTTTCTACACTTCGCTCTCATTTTGCACTTTTTTTATAATGTACAGAACATGTAAATCTAATTTAACATAAAATGCTTTGGAACTGATTCTGTGAAGGCTATAAATTAAACTATTTATCCACAAACTATATAATTATACTACAAAATTGCAAACGCAAAGCATTATAGAGTTTATATAATAATATGTAGATTTGTGTGCCAGTCCTTGTATGGCAGGCTTACTTTCGTCTGCAGCTGACTGGGCGAACCTTCGAGAATTCGACTTCTCGATTCAAACTTTATTGCTGTCTCACAATTATAATTATTTAATTATTGTATTAAGCGGTTTACACTCACGTGAAATTTCCACACGAATAATTCCGCGGCCGCTGAACATGTCGTCGCGCGCGCTTAGAGCGGAGCGTCGATCAAGGAATCAGTGACGACATTGCCGCGGAGGTGTGCGGGTGGCCGTCCCCGATGAAGAACTCCATACGAGTTCGAAACATGTCGGGCCGCTCCTGACAATTCCACGTGAGTGTAAACCGCTTAATACAATAATTATAACCACAACGGAATAGCAAGTCGTTATAACTGTGCTCAAACTAAACTTTTGGATTCATGAAGTCAATTTTAACCATCGTCTATTTTATAGTAATACGTATATATATATTTATTAATATGTATGTATATATTTACATGTATAGCAAAATTATGTATAAGTATTATAATTTTGTTTTGTTACTTATGTGTAAGTTAGTTGCACCGCCTACAATTTGTCCGCTTTGCCGTAAGGTTGACTGGTAGAGAATGCCTCATGGCATTTAGTCCGCCTTTTGTACGATAAGTTTTCTTTTGTGCAATAAAGATTAAATAAATAAATATATACAACTGCTTGTTACATAATGAGAGGTCTTAGAACACAAGTGTTTAAGGGCCTAATTACGATACAACATACAGTACAATAATATTAAAGTAATACGATCACCGTACCTGAATTATTAATGTAATTATATTTCTTTGCTTAGCAAAACTAGAAGTTAAAAGCTTTCAATTGAGGTATGTTTCAGCTTTGTCCGCCGTGGGGAATTTTTCCGTACTAAAGTAGGTACCCAATGTCCTTTAGTTACATTATATCGACGCTGGAACGACTAATTGACTAACGTGAATTTATGAAACTTTACAATAGAACAAAAACAAAATATTTTTTTCGGAAAAAAAATCATAACTTTTTTTCTTTTTGTTATACGATAAAATGATGTATAGACAAGTAGAAGATAATTGCGATGAAAATTTAACTATGATTGCTGTTTTTCGAAATAACGTGTATTTTAGAAATAAATTGCACGTTAGCCAATCGGCCTCTAATTGCGAAGCGGGAAAAAGGCTTAACTGCCATTTTTAGCATTGCTTTCGGTACGGGTAGTTAACTAAAGTGAGTGTTAACTTCAAACATTAAACCATAAAAATGCATAACTAGGCTAGTAATACAAAACTGTAACCGAATAGAAGGCATTACTGAACATTTGCTCCATTAAGCAAGTCATGTATAATTTCGAAACACTTGCACTGAAGTAAATCCTTTTTTTAGTTTTTATGCCATAATGCAAAATAGAATTAATTGTTAAATTTCCGCTATGGAGTCTTGAATTGAGTTTAATTTCTGCACATCTTCAATTTATGATATAAATTCGCTTAATAATAGAACATGGCTTCAATATCGACGGGAAGGATTATTTTAAAGGGCTTAAACTCATATAAAAAAATAATTTACTATGATCACGTATGGATATCTCCATAGTTCGAAATATATGTCGGGCCGTTCCTGACAAAGTTTATGCTATAAGAAAATCTTATAAAGCCTGACCAGAAATATATGAGGATGCGCCATATTGCGGAATTTCACTGGAACTAATTTCTTACACTGGCAATGATTTTATGATGGTTTGTCAACAATGTCAATGTCATTCGTGGTGCTTTCTCTAAAAGACAAATATTTAAAATTATCCAACGAAAATGCCGAAAACCATTCACAGTCGTGAACGTAAATTATAAATAAAGTGTACACGTGTTTACTACCTACACGAAAAACAGTCAGGAAAAGAGTGCATTCCGTTAAATGATATTACGAGGTTAACATAGTGGAACTGACATGTATTTAAACTAATGTCATTATAGTGGGTTGCGATTGGTTGCAATATTGTTGCCATTTAAATCTTATAAATAGCGCCCTCTTGACAATCCTCATATATTTCTGGTCAGGCTATAATAACATTACTTAACCAGAATGACTATGATTATGTAACAGAATAATATGGAGCATAGAGAAATGGAGCCAATTAAAAAAAACTTGGCTGCACCAGTTTTATGTTCTTATGAGGTGAGAGGGCTTCTTTTCACCTCCCATCAAAGTATTAAGCATGATCTTGATAATTTTATTTCGGTTAGTAGGTACGAAAGACAGGCATTTTTTTGCTATGTCCAGACATTGCCAATAAATTATCTTGACACTAAAAAATAATAATAAGTCCATCAGGTGGCGGGGATGGCCCTCCTTTTTTATGTCATAGATGGTCATAGGGAGCAAACGTGCTAACGGATCGCCTGATGGAAAGCTATAACGGTCGTCCATCGCCCATCGCCCACCTGCAACACCAGAGGAGTTACAAGTGCGCTGCCAGCACTTTCAAGTGGGAGTACGCTCTTTTCTTGAAGGTCGTATAGTCCGGAAATACCGCAAGCGAGATTTCATTTCACAATGCAGTCGTGCGAGTCAAGAAATTTCTAGTAAAACGCACAGTTGTGGACTGCCAACTATCTATAAGTGGTGAGAGTTATATATGTAAGTGATAAAAGATGCAGAGAGAGGCTACATCTCTACGCAGCGCCAAGGAGTCAAGGCGATCTGAAATTCACTGGTAGCCGACGATACGAGTCACTCTCTGTTGAATGCGGTCTAGAGGGAGAAGCTGGTACTTGGTCGCCATAGCCAACAGATAAGAACAGTATTCCTGGTCTGCAGGATTTGATAAGGATTGAGAGAGGTATTTTCCAAGTTGACAAATTAAGTCCTCAGTGGTTCTGTCTAGCCCTGATTCAGCTCATCACTCTGCTCAAGGATTCAGGACTAGGTTAACCCCCTCTTTGAAGCCGGGGATTCCCGGCTTTTAAGAGGGTGTGAGCACATTTCTCATCTGCTGTAAATGGACGACCTCAAGCTGTAATTATGCACCAAAACACCACAATACGGTGGAACTACTGGAAGTAACTGAAACCTTTAGTCGCGCCCTCAAACGGAACGGAACGGCGCCATCGGAACGGAACGGAACAGACCTATCTCCGAAGCTGGAACCTACAAGTACCTTTGTATGACACAGTCATTGGGTTATGCGGGCGGAATCATTAGGCGGGCGTTAAAGGACCGTTTTTTTGGTCTCTTGACAAAAGTATTTAACAGTATTTTGTCCGGTGGCGATCTGGCGTGCACTTTTTTTTTTATTTATTTTCCAAAAAAAGGTGTACATAACTGCATGCAATTGTAATTAACTCGCCAAACTGCTAAGACAGTTTGTTGGCGAGATCGCGCTCATCTACATTATTTTTAGTTATATGCACCTAACACTACATATTTACCTTATAATTATATTAACAGGTTAACCTTAAACTACAGCCACGGAAGCAAGAATACGTTTGGAAAATCTGCCCTAGAGCAGTTTTTCCAAAAATATCCTTTTTAAACTATTTTTAACAACATTTCTGCTACACTCCTTTTCATCCCTTAACCAAGGGGGTTTCACTCCGCGCCGCATGTCAAAAATTATACTTACAAAATTCGGGTCACAATTGTTACCCGGCCCGCCCATCGCTCCGCCTTTATTCGGCTAGGGTAGGCCCGTTCCAAGCAAAGTCAACACATCAAATACATTCTTATTGTTCATATGTTTTTATGATTTTTTATTATTTTAACCGACTTTAAAAAGGAAGAGTTTCAAAGTTCGTCGGTGTTGAATATTTATGTACTTATGTTCACCGACTTTCTCCGTAAAATAAAAACAGACTTTTTTATTTTTTTTAATAAGAGTATACAACTACTGTTTTCCCATTGTCATTAAGTCAGGATCTGAAGATGGGCCACTTGCCTACTAGATCTCAGGATTGGTTTAACGCAGACATGTGTGATTTTCGTTTTTCTACTCACCTCAATGAACATTTACAGACAGTATCATAAAATTTACCTAATAATGGACCCTGGAAATATCCACTGGATCTCAAGATTACTTCAACCCAGACATGTGCGGTTTTCACATTTCGATTAACCTCAATGAACATTTAGACCCCGTGTCATAAAATTGATCTGATGATGGACCCTGGAAATATCCACAGGATCTCAAGATAACTTAAACGCAGACATGTGCGGTTTCAGTAAACATTTGAGTCAGTATCATAAAAATGACCTGATGATGGATCATGGAAGTGCGTACTGGATCTCGTAACTGGTTCAACGTCGAAAAGTGTGGTTTTCGTTTTTCTTTTTTTCTAGAAAAAATAAAAAACGCGGAGGAGTAGCAGTGATGATTCATAAAAATATAAATTATAATGACCTTGTTGTTTTAAAAAACTACGCAATTGAAAAAGAATTTGAGTGTTGCGGCATAGAAATTGTAAATAGCAACCTTATTATTATTTGTCTTTACAGAACGCCAAATGTAAAAGTAAACAAGTTCCTTTGCCACTTAAAAACGCTTTTAAACTTTCTTCGGTCTAAAAATAATAAGAGAATTATTATATGCGGAGATCTTAACATAAATACTATGATTGGTAACAATATTACTAAAGAATACCTGAACTTGCTTCGTAATTACGGCATGCGTAATCACATCAAAGTACCCACTCGTAAAAAAAATTGTTTAGATCATATCATTAGCAATATTCCTAAAGCAAAAGGTAAAACACACTCGCTAGGATTGTCAGACCACGATACGGCCCAAACTTTGACATTTAATTGCAAAACTCAACATGTGTCATCTTATTGGTACATAAAAAAGAGGGATTATTGTGATGAAAATGTTGAAAAATTCAAAGAATGTATCAACAGCTTATCGTTCTCCGAAATCTATGAGGTTGATTGTCCAGATAAATCGTTCCAAATATTTCATGACCTCTTAATGTTATTCCACAACCTTTGCTTTCCACTTAAATATTATAAATATTAAATATTAAAGTTAAAATAACATCTAAACGAAATAGAACTAATAAGTGGTTAACAAATACGCTTAGAAAATGTTGCATTAAAAAAAGAAAACTATACTATAAACATTATAGGAGTAAAAGTATAAGTAAAAGTTATTTACAGACCTACACACGTATACTACGAAAATGTATCACCTGCTCACAGAAAATGTGCAACACAAAATTTATAAAAAAACTCTAAAAACAAATGTCGCGCAGCTTGGAACTTAGTAAAACAAAACTTTAACCAACCGCCGATCAAGGAAATACAGAGTATAACAGATAGGCACAATAACCTATTGCATTCTCCACAAGATATTGCCGAGGAATTTAATGAATATTTTATAAATATAAATAAAATTCATACGTTACATGGAACGAATTCACAGACCCTAAATACCATACAATCCTACCAACATACTATTTTCCTGTCACCAACTGTACCCTTTGAGAATAATAAAATAATTAAATCCCTCAAAAATACACAATCCACTGGTTATGACATAATACCTACCAGAATACTAAAAGAAGTCGCGTTTGCACTGTCATTTCACATTTCTTATTTAATCAACATATCATTTGAACAAGGCGTATTTCCGCAAAGACTAAAGAAATCAGTAGTAAAGCCATTATTTAAAAAAGGAGATAATAAAAATTTATGCAACTACAGACCCATAACATTAATACCAATTTTATCGAAAATATATGAAAAAGCCATGTATATACGAATAGAACAGTACTTAGAAAAATATAGCATTCTAAAAACAGAGCAAAATGGTTTCAGGAAAAAGAAATCCACTTCATTAGCTTGTTTTCACCTTAATGATAAAGTAACTAAATGCATAGACAAAGGTATACCAGTAGGAGTGTTATTCCTTGATATGTCGAAAGCATTTGACACAGTATGTCATAAGCTACTTCTACAAAAAATATACAAGTACGGAATTCGTGGTCCGGCGTATTCTTGGATTGAAAGTTATGTATCTAACAGAGAACAATGTATCCAAATTAACAAAACGATTAAACATGTAGTGATTTCGTTCAGTTCAAAATATAAAATTAACACATATGGAGTCCCCCAAGGAAGCATTTTGGGACCTCTCTTGTTTCTACTCTATATTAATGATCTGCCTGACTCCATCCAACAAGATTGTATCCTATTTGCTGACGATACAACTATAATAATTGAAGGTAGAAATACAGATAGGTTTGAGGATGATATCAATGGAGCCCTAAGCAATGTTATCACAATTGATAACATTGCTTAGGGACAGTTAAGCCAATGCTTAACTGTAATCATCTTCAAATCAATCTCATAAATCTACGACACACCCATTAAAAGTTACGCACAACTCCGACACTATCGAAGAGGTAAACAATACTATCTTCCTCGGTATGAACCTAGATACACATTGCAATTGGAAGGAGCACGTTGATACAGTCTGTAAAAAAGTCTGTAAAATTTGTATTTGCGCTATGGCGCATTAAGCAGACTGTGTCACTACAAACTGCTTTAACAACGTACCACGGCTATGTTATGTCGACCTTGAGATACGGAATCCTTTTGTGGGGAAATTCTGTGGACGCAAATCGCGCATTCTTGGCGCAAAAAAAATGCATCAGGACCTTATGTGGAGTAAATAGACGCGAAACATGTAAACCGCTGTTCCAAAAACTCGGACTACTTCCACTGCCCTGTGTTTACATTTTCGAAGTAGCAAATTTTGTAAGAACACATCTTGAAATCTTCAGCTATAGTGATAAAGAAACCACTAGGTCACACAGAAAACATCACTTAGTCTTGATGGAAAATACTAAGTTAGTAATAAGGAACAAAAGCGCTCATAACATGTGCATCAAAATCTATAATAAATTGCCATCATTACTAAAATCTTTAAATGATCAGCAATTCAAGACAACATTATTCAAAATATTATTAGAAAATTGTTTTTATGGTATTATTATTTAATTAACTAATAAGGATTTTGACACGAAAGATATTTTAATTTGAATTTAATAACTGTTTATTAATTTTATTTTATTTGAAATATCATGTTGTAATTTTAATTTTAAGATTATTATGTTTAACTGTATTTAAAATTTTGATGCTGACTTTTATCTTTGTTTTGTTGTTTATTATTTTCAAATGGATCTTGATGTTATTATGTTATTCGATTTTATATTAATTTTATTTCAATTTTATATGTTAAATTAATTTTAATTGATCCGTTTTCAATAGCTTCAAAACTATGAAAAGGCACAATGTTTTCTTTGTTGCCATTTAAATTTTCACATGCCAATGCTCATTGGCTGAATATATTCGGAAGCTTTTGTTTGACTACTTTTATAGAACACCTGTAATATGTTTGTACCATATATTCAAGTGAATAAACTACATTCATTCTACATTCATTCATTCCAACAGCGTCGCACGTCACTAAAAATAGCCAATCGGATACGAGTAGGCTAATATCTTTGCAAAAGCGGCATATAACAAAAGAGTGCGGCTTCTGTAGTGTCTTTATTCTGTGCCTTAACCAATAAATTTCATTATACATCTTTGGACCTAATATTTATTTATTCTTCTACCATAATAATTTGCAAAATGTTGAACAAATTTTCTTAATCTTACGTTTCTTGTTTTATATTTATTCTGCTTAAGCACTTTAAATTCTCTTTTATAATAATTTTCTAGGGCTATTAAGTACTGCACTCTTAGGTGTATAGGTAGTATTTTACAGATTTTAAACAGCTTATCATAATTTCCTTTACATTTATTTATCTTTACCTTTTTTATGCACTAGGTATTTCATAAATCGTATTTGTAATTTTTTTATTTCCTTTAAGTAGGTTTCGAAAGTTCTGCCATATACACTGAGGCCGTAATTGATCAATGAGTCCGCCAGTGCGTAGTAAACAACAAGCATGGTTTTTTTTACTAATTACTGTATTTAGGTGGTAAAATTTACTCAAAACTGATCGGAGTTTAGTGCTGACCGCGATGACATGCGCTTTCCAGTTAAAACTTGTGATACCCCTCCTCACTTACTCCTTTGGCGTCCACCTTAGGGTGAAATCAGACCGAACGAGACGCTCTGAATCCGAGGGTCCGTCAGATGCTCACTACACATTGCATGAGGCAGCTACGCTCACCAGTTGATGAGACTGTACATCCTACGTAAGCGTAGAGGCCGCGGCTTTTTAAACGCCAAGGATAACTGTCAGGTGTACAGTCTTAGGAAGTATTTCCTAAACAACGAGTGTGCTATTTATCACGATGTAGCAGCAGTTAACAAACGCCTCACCGCTCTCTCCAAACGAAAACTGGCGCAGACCAAAGGTGCTTACATCGATGTCCGCAGGTATGTATGGAAGAGCAGGGAGCTACACGGATGGTTCTACAAGGCCCGGGGCCCGATGTAGATCCGCTCGCGTCAATGAACTGGCTACGCTTTGGTTCGGCTGATTTCTACGGGGAAACCGAAGGTTTTGTCTGTGCAATTGCGGACGAAGTAATGATGATGAACAACTACCGGAGATATATCCTGAAGGACGGTAAGGTCGACATTTGTCTGGCATCCCGCCGTCACATCTTGCTAACGGCGAGTGCTTGCACAGACATAACCAAGTAGCCAGGATCATTCACCAGCAATTTGCTCTTCGATACGGTCTTGTGGAGTCTGATGTGCCATACTACAAGTATGCACCGATGCCAGGAGACTGGTCGTGCCACGCTCTAGTGGGATCGATCTATCACCACAGACAGACTTAGGTATAAATATATAAAAAGTAAAATAATTTTGTATATTTAATATACCATTTGTACAATTGTAGTATGAAAAACCTGTCAAAAAGAAACGTGAAATGAGTGAATAAGTGGCAGAACTTTATTAATTACCTCCCTACATTTGCACAAGTAAGACGGTAGGGACTTACACCCCCGCAACATGCACGCGCAGAAATAACGACCATCGGACGCGTTAATAAAACTCAATACCTACTGCCTACTACATGTGCTTGTGCACGGTTCGTTTGTTAAAAATAATATTTACAAAAAGGCGGCTTGCCAATTATTTACCTATTTTGTGTACAAATATCACTTAATAATATAATAAACATTTATTTAAACTTAAGTGTGGCTTCGTTAATTCACACTGTCAAAACAGTTTAATGTAATTAACACTATTTAAAACTATCCCGATATTCACGAAAAGTAAAATGGACTCTCGATCAGCAAAATTTGGCACGAAAGTCGACACATCCTTCCTCGAGTAGCTTTGACCGACGACTAACGAGGAGGAGGACTTAGTCTCCTAAGTCCTTGAAATTTTTACGCTTACCCGCAGTATTTTGTTTTTATGGAGCCCAGAAAACCCATAAACAACGTGCAAACTCTTTTTTTAAATTGACTTATATTGATAAAACTACAATTAATGTTTCCGGATAAAATGACTATTGAAGCAAATGTTGAAAAAAACAATAAGAATGAAACGGTTAAACTTCGGATGATGTAACATTATAATTTTCTAGACTATTAGCGTAAATACCATAAACTTGTGCTTCACCAGTTGGGATAAACAGCTAACGTGCAATACCCATGTATCACGATTTTAGAAAAAGGTCTAACCTCCACTAAAAGCATTTTTTTGACCCCAGCAAAATGGTTATTTAGCCAACGGGAATGAAATATCCGAAAACAAAAACCGCTAAAGGCAAAAAAATATTTTACGTTTTAACTAACGGGCATTTTTTTTAAATCTCGACAAAATGCTCTTTAGGCAAAAGTTTTTTAGTAAATCTACTTTTTCTGAATTGCTAACAAGCCAAAAAAGTCCTCTGATCGAGCTCAAACCCGGCTCATTATTAGACGCAGAAAAATTCGCTGATTTCAACGGTGTATATAACTCTATTTGCCCAAAAATGGCTCGTTAGTCAATTAGTCATTCCAGCGTCGATATTAATACTGTCCACAATATAACAAGGATAATTTGTTAGTTACATTCCATCTTAGGACAGAATAGACGTGCTATGGCCAGGAAATAAACAAATAATCCTACAAATAGCAATCAGACTTCTTCAAAACCATTGAAGGACGTACTTATCCCACTTAAAGAGCTATAAATATTTTAGTTTCCATCCCTCAACTAATCAAAATATAAATTTCTAATTAAAAAACTTTAAAATCAGTGGCCAATGAAGTGCAAACTATTAATATACCTATCTTCGAGTAAGTACATAGAACAACTTTTGAGTGACAAGAAGAAAGAACGCTTCACATGGAGACCTCAATTCAACCACATTTCGGGACCCTATTCGATGGTAACATATCACGGAAATTTATGGAACAACATTCAGTATTTGAATCGGTTACCGTGTCTCTCCGCATCTTGAACATATCACTTTCTCTAGTCACCTTTACTTTCGGAGCAGTATCCTGGTATTTACTACCAAAATGGAGGCAGATGCACCATTATGTGTTCCTAAACGTTGCTTTAGCCAGTGATATCTATATGATAGGCTTTAGCTACATTTATCGACGGGAGCACCCTACTCGAACAACTGCTGTTATACTGATAACTCTCATCAACCGAACGACAATGACACATTGGTTACTGGTCAGCACGATCATGTTTTACATGGAGATCGTGAAAGTGTTCAACATTACGACCAGCAGGAAATACTTGAAAGTGAATACATTCTGTTGGGTGATGCCCAGTGTCGAACTGTTGTCAGTGTACTCTATTGACTTGTGCTTTAAAACGAGTATTTTACTGACATCCCACTATGTGATAAACTCAGTGGTTTTGTTGACAACCCTCGTATTATATTTTAAAGTGGTTTATGGTTTGCTAATGGCGCCGAAGGCCCAAAAGGCGACGCGCCGGGAGGTGTGCACGAAGATTTTTCTGGCAACGGGTAGTTTTATTACTTCTGGTCTTTCTACGCTATTGCCGTTAATGCTAATAGAGATAGTTCACGCCGAACTGATGTTATACTATATTGCAATATTAATAGGACTGTTGAGCAGTATGGGGGGGCATGTGGCCTTCTTTTGTCTAAAATCCCATCGGAGTGTATGGGCTGAATACTGGAGTAAACGTAGTAAACAGCGATATGACTTTTTAGCTCAAAAAAAACAAATTGGAAGTGTTATCCTTCAGAAAGCATGAGTATGCAAGTAATAATTATTAAAACACATACAAAACGGAACTTATGTCGTGGAAGTCGAACATCGATCAACATGTTTGGTCGCCATGATCATTCCCCATCAGTCGTCATGATCGGTTCGCGATTCATCCTCAGGCGCGCCGATCAGTCGCGGCGGCAGCTAATAGAACACACGACGTGAGTAAGACTGTTTCGTACGTATTTTAATATCTCTGAGACTCGCCGGAATCTTAAACGTTGTTATAGTCTAATATACCTACAATAAAATTAATTATATTAGGCAATTTTATTATTGTGTTATTTTATTATCATGACAAACAATGGAAATTACGATATATTTGTTTTTGCGTCATGTATACTTACTCGTTGAATATTTGTTTGAGTATAGGTATTCCTCTGTTGCTCAATTTCCTTATGGTAAGTTGTCAATTTCCTTTAAATAGGTATGTTAACATGCCCGAAAAAATACTTCGAGGGGATTATTTACGTGAAGAAAATAAAATATTTTTAAATGTTTTCTCAGTTTTATTACTTTTTTCTTAAGTTTTATGAGCTTAATATTTTTTTTTTGTTTCTACACTTCGCTCTCATTTTGCACTTTTTTTATAATGTACAGAACATGTAAATCTAATTTAACATAAAATGCTTTGGAACTGATTCTGTGAAGGCTATAAATTAAACTATTTATCCACAAACTATATAATTATACTACAAAATTGCAAACGCAAAGCATTATAGAGTTTATATAATAATATGTAGATTTGTGACCTAGCCAGTCCTTGTATGGCGGGCTTACTTTCGTCTGCAGCTGACTGGGCGAACCTTCGAGAATTCGACTTCTCGATTCAAACTTTATTGCTGTCTCACAATTATAATTATTTAATTATTGTATTAAGCGGTTTACACTCACGTGAAATTGTCACACGAATAATTCCGCGGCCGCTGAACATGTCGTCGCGCGCGCTTAGAGCGGAGCGTCGATCAAGGAATCAGTGACGACATTGCCGCGGAGGTGTGCGGGTGGCTGTCCCTGATGAAGAACTCCATACGAGTTCGAAACATGTCGGGCCGTTCCTGACAATTCCACGTGAGTGTAAACCGCTTAATACAATAATTATAACCACAACGGAATAGCAAGTCGTTATAACTGTGCTCAAACTAAACTTTCGGATTCATGAAGTCAATTTTATCCATCGTCTATTCTATAGTAATACGTATATACAACTGTTTGTTACATAATGAGAGGTCTTAGAACACAAGTGTTTTAGGGCCTAATTATGTACAGTTACATACACTATATCGTCTGTTGACAACCAAAACTCACTAAGTAACAAATATCTACTTAAAATAAAGCTCGTATCTCCGTATCAATCTCCGTCCTAGATACGAGGTTTTGAATAGTGACAGAAATGATAGTGAGTGTTGGTCGTCACCAGGCGATACATATGAAGTACTCAGTACTACCAGCGACACCCGCAGAGCGTTGGAAATGAATGAGGCGGCGGCGCGACGCGCGATTACATCGTCAAATATCGTAACATTATAAAATTACATCACTGACTTTGGTTCTCTATGCCCCACCGCCGTCGCTGACAAGTAATGTAGGTTCTTTACAACTGAACTTGTTATAGTAATTTAACAATGTGGGTGTACATAAAATGATTTTCTCAAGCATGTAATTAAATGTCGTCATAACGTGCCTTAGGCTTCGAAGTATCACGTTTCGGGCGGAACAACTCGAGAGAACTGTAAAAGAATTTCATACAAAATTGAAGGCCGGGAAGTATTTTTTTTAAACATGGCGTCTGTGTTCATAAATAGGCTAAACGGCTGTTATTTTTTTTTTTTTTGAGTGGTGTATTTTTTTTATTTCATTGCATGTTTGAGAAAATCACTATACTTGCCTTAGCCGTGAAAAGGGCTTGCCGGCTTCGTATCTCTATCCGGCCTCCTTACGGTTGGCCATCTATACCTACTCACCCGGCAAACCCTGTACTGTCTGCAGCAATGTACTATTGGTGAGATGACAATGACTAAAACGGCGAAGAAACGCCGGACTGTACCTTTCCACTACATATCATATAAAATCTACATTACTGAACGTTTCTACCTTTCAACCTTTAGCTCCGCCTCCTCTGCCGCTGCCCGTAGGGCGCCCTCTTCTGGTAGGAGCCCGGCATGCCGCTGCCGGGGGCGTCGGGCTTCTTCGACGCCGTGATCTCGGCGTTCAACAACATGTCCAGAGTCTGGAACAGTTGTTGTGTATTAGTCATTAAAGGCGTAAAAATCTGTTTACAAAGCAGTGGCGTGGCGAGAAAAGTCCTTTGCTACCGTTTGGTAACTAAATTCGCAACCAGGTTGGTAACCAGGTTCGAAACGAGAAGAAAATCCCGTGTTGTAACTGGTTACAAAATGGGACTTTCCCATTACCGATTCGTAACCGCGGTAGATAACCTTCGAAACGGGTATAAAATCACATTCGGTAACTGGCTTCATACTTTCAACAGGGAATTCTGGATTCCCATTTTGTAGCCAGTTAAAAAGCTTGGGTACCAATCGACACTACGTGGCCAAATTTTTATTTTGTTGTCGATTTCTTTGTTTTCTCAGATTTCAATAAAATTTGGTGAGTTGGTAAAATTGCTTCTTCTGACCATGGTCACGATATGTCCTACAAATTTTTCTCCATTGAGTTACGCAAAATGTATAACAGAAATTTACTTATGGGACCATTTTTATTTTGCTGCCGAATTATTTATTTTGTATTTCGAGCTCCTCATTTTCAACTAAATTTTAGTACAAAATACGAAATTTTGTAAAAAAAATCCATAATTTTTTTGTAACTCAATGGAAAAAAATTTAGGACACATCGTGAAATTGGGCCTACCTTGTTCAGCATAAGCAACTTTACCAACTGACTAAATTTTATTGATTTCTGAGAAAAAAACAAAATAAAAATCTGCCCACGTAGGCCCATTACGTAACCGGCTACGAACAGAGAATTTCAGATTCTCATTTTGTAGCCAGTTACAAAACTTGGTTACCAAATGGCGCCAAAGGAGAAAAGTATTCTTAGAAAAATCTGACAAAATAACTTGGTTTTTATTCATCGCCAATACAGTCCAGTTCTAAAGAACCATACGCCAAATTGGACCAAGAACCAACAGAGATGAGAGTTAAATAATTAGATAGATATTTAAATACACTTCATTCTTATTATGGACACCAAGCTGAACTCCATTGCAGAGCTGAGATATTCCTGTTTGAAATAAGGCACATGTGGCGGAAAATGGAACTAAGTAACTCACACTGGACAGTGTCCAATGCGTAGATTGTGGCGCCAGAATTTAGTGCAACACTAAATGTTCGTAGAAGAATTGCAATTTGTGTAACACAGAAAAATAACTATAAATACACTCCTACACGCATAATATGAGGAAAATTTCATAAAAAATATGTGAGCTCGCTTAAATTACCATCGAATTTATTCGCGGATTTTTATATTGACATTACATCATTGCATGGAAAAAGTACGAATTATTTCGTGATGCACACATACCTGTTTGGAGTCTATTAGTTGTCGATTTGTGAGCGCCTTATAAATATCCTCAAAATCTTTCTTGACATCTTTGTTGTCATGTTTTTCCACTTCCTCCTTTACCGCTAATATCTGCAAATAAATCTTCTTTGTAGTAAACAATGTATTGTACAGACAGACTATGAAACTTAACGCTATTTGAAGGAGCTATGCGCTATCCAACCTGTGGCGCGGAGGCATTCGCGTTAGTGGGTTTATATACACAATTCACTGGTAATGAGGGCTAACCCGCTATACGGTGTTACCCGCTCATCCCATGGGAACACTACATTTTTCCGGGATAAAAAGTAGCCTATGTATTAATACAGGGTGTCAGCTACCTCCATACCAAACTTGATCAAAATTGGCCCAGCCGTTTGAGCGTGACGATGTAACAAACATACAAACACACTTACAAACTTTCACTTTTACAATATTTCATTAAATAAATAAATATCGGACAACCTCACACAAATCGATCGAGTCCCACAGTGAGCTCTGGTAGGCTTGTGATATGGGCGCTAGACGACGATAAACATACTTAATATAGATAAATACAAACTTTAATACAAATAACATCCATGACCCAGGCCCAAATATTCGAGTTCATCACACAAATATTTGCCCTTGCCGGGATTCGAACCCAGGACCGTCGGCTCTGTAGGCAACTGCTTTACCACTGCGCCATCCGCGTCGTCGTTAAATGTTAGCTATTCTAACTGCATTGTCTGACATTCATAATTACGATAGTGCGTTACGTAAATATACACAACACAATGCGTAATGTTTATACATCTCAGTACATAATACGATAGGTATTCTCTCTCTCCTGTCGCTCCCTCATGACAGAGGATCGTGGTCATCTATCCGCGTCCACACAGAGCCAGCGGCCTCGCGAGGCAATTGCCGCGCGCGGCATTCGGGGCATGCCTCGGGCATTGGATGATTACGCTCACCGAATGCCGCGCACGGCAAACCCGAGCCGTTTTGTTCACCCATTTGACAGATAAAACAATATGGCGCCGCCGCACGCAATCAGCTTTTGACTTTTGACTTGCTGCTATGTTCATACAAAGAATTTTCCAAAAAAAGCAAATTCAATATTTTTTTTATGTTGTCAAGTTACGGTTATTCCGTTACACGTAATACGTAAGTGTCGCACGCCATTTTGTTTTATCTGTCATAATTTGACCGAAGCAAAAATGTGTACGTCCACACCGCGCGCGGCAAACGACCGAGGCCCGAATTCGCGTCGTCGCTGCATATAAATTTGAAGCGTCGGCAATGAATGTGTTAAAACCCACAGCGCGTGGCTCGGCCGCGGCGCCGCTCGGCCGAGGAGACGCGTGCGGGCGCCGCGGCCGAGGCGCGTCCACGCAGACCGCGCCGCCGCGCGCAGCAATTGCCTCGCGAGGCCGCTCGCTCTGTGTGGACGCGGCTGATGGCTTACACTTTGTTTGAATGATTTGGCTCCATCGAGTCCTGTTCATTGCTTCCGTTACAACCGAGAAAACTTGGAGGAAGACGTGTCCTTTACTTTGTCGGTCCATCTGGTTGGGGATCGATAGGTATTACGTAATACATATTTCCTACTCACCGTTTCCTCAAAGAACGTGTGCTTATCCTTCTCTTGTGGCGAATCTATTTCTAATACCGCCCGTAGTATGGGTAAGGCGTCATCTGCTCTGCCCATGCGCGCCAATGCAATAGCCTGAAAAAAAACATACTTTGTATATAGTCTGGCTAAAATATCTTTGGCCCAGCAATTTCAGTTTTTTATCTGCAAATCAGTATATGAAAGCACTAAAGATAGGGTACTAAATTAGCCTTGATACTTGTGTATTAATTATTAATTTTTAAACTAGTCTTAGATTCTAGAAAAAAAACATATTGGTAAGTAATGCTTTGATCAGTATTGTACCTACTTATAAAAATATTTATAAAAGATATTTTGAAGGATTTTTGCGTTGTATTTTGTGAGTTTACATAATGTAATTCAAAACAGTAACTTCAGCGTTTATTCTTACTCTAAGGGCTCTAAGGAGATTAAAACAAGATAAAAGAGTGTATGGGTAAATTTGAAATAAAAATATGCAAGTACTAAGATTGTTGGTTACTCTTTGGTCAATATTGCCATACTTAGTTTTTTACGTCTTTGACAGTTCATTTGCTTGGAAGAGTTATTGTGGTGAGACTCTATTTGACATTTTCTCTATCAGACTGGATCTTATCTAGTAAAAATTGCCTGAGAATGCCCGTCTTAATCGTTATAGGGACATTATGCATGGTAAGCATTCCTATCGCGCCTACGGGAAGCCTCACGCGCGCTAGCTCGCTAGTTGCCTCTCGACCGTGTTCCGTAATACACGCCTTTAACTCACCTTAATGTTCCTGATTGTGACGTAGTGTGGCTTCTGCATCGACACGGATTCTAATGCAATATGCGGGGCTCCTTGTTTCAGGGCTAACGCTGAAAACAATCAGAATCTAATTTATATACATTGTCGACGCGTTTGGCTCGGTTTTTAGACACCTGCCTACTGAGCCGGCGGTCCCGGGTTCGAATACCGGCCAGGGCAAATATTTGTGTGATGAACTCGAATATTTGTGCTTGGTTCATGGTTGTTCTATGTATTTAGATTAGATTTAGATTTAGATTTATTTATTTCATAATATAAAATGTCAGTATAAATTACGCTAAGACAATTTACATGCATTTATACTATGATCGTCATAAAGATAAAAATGAGATAATATAATAATAGTAAAAAAAAGTAAAAAAAAAAAAAAAAAAAAAACACAATTGATTGGAACAAAAGATTATTTACATGTCATAATCATAATAATAAGAATATCTCCTTAAGGGATTGTCAAAAATTCTAAAAATTCTAAAAATTTAAGTATATATTTATCTATATAAGTATGTATAGGGGGGTGTCACTCGGGGCGTTGGCTCCTAAAGGCGATTTCTTTGCCCAGGTCTAGGGCGCGCCATAATCAATGACTTGCACGAGACATACCATACCAGGCACTGGGACGGCGAACAAACTGGCATCCATTTTGTATTTCAAGAAGGACATAACTTTATTAGGAGAAGAGTCATGACCCGTGAGCCGTTTCCTAGGTGTTTGCGAATGTAGATCCTATATTTTGATTTCAAGATGGCGATTTTCACTTGAATGTTAATTGGGTTATTTCTAGCTAGGTGAAAATACACACATCATTCTGTCTTTATTATATACAAACCTGCAAAGAATGTGCAAGCTCTTCTCAGTGGTACAGTGCCCGTTTTGTTCATCTCTGACCATAGTTTTGACGCATATTCCATGCTTTGTGGTGTATTCTGAAAATGCATTTTAATTAATGTCCAGTATCACTATAAGACTGCTTGAAGAAGAAGAAGCAGGGCGGCGAAAATGAATCAATCTGGCTCCGTTTATGTGAAGAAAAAAGTAGGTTCTCAGTCTTAAGAGTCCTTATTCCTTTAAAAAAAATTTTTTTCATATTACAACAAATATTGATAATTTTAACCAGTTTTTTGAAGTGAATAATACTTTCCCCGAGTACTTTCCCCGAGTTCTAGGTAGTAACATAGCTATTTCATGCTTTCATTGCGTGCAGTCGAAAATAAGTTGAAAAAACGTATTTTCCGAGTGAATTTTGTCAATTTGGAGTAGTTTTTGAATCAGAAATTATCAATGAAAATTCCAAACTGTAGGTTTTAAATATATACCAATAAATCCCAATAGCCCTGTTCTAGGTAGTAACATCAATAATATATATGTTAAGAAACATGTTTGATCATAGAGAAAAATGTCTAAACAATTAGCATTTTAAAAGGAATAAGGCCTCTTAAATATCTATTCTTCAGTGGACACGCAGTCTATATATATACATATATATACTGTGGTCTAACTGTGGTGGTACACAAGTCATGTCCAGTAGTGACATGACAGCAGAATATTTGGCAATAAAATAGTAACTTGTTTAATCAGGAAATGGATTAAATTAGTATCTTAAATTTCCTATTTATTATGATTTTAATAAAACATTGGGTTTGTTTTTTGGTATATCTCAATCAGTCAACTGTCAACTGTTTCTGTAGGCGCGCGCGCGCACGTGGCACGTGCATCCCAGGTTGTTCAGTGCCCAAAGATGAGACTACATATATGTTTTGATATGGCAAATAAGAGTCATTCAAGATGTTATAGTCTATCCGGAATTTTAAGATCAAATTCTTTCAAACTGACACAACTGAAAAACGGCCTTAAATTTACATGTATATGGGTGTTTGTACTTTTTGCCAAAGTGACTTCATTTGATCTTAGAGATCGGACAGGCTTACCAACAAAATAATTATTTTAATTTATTCTATATACTATAACAACAACATCTAAACTCACTATGTGTACATACCTGTTTATAGCACGCAGCCAGAATCAGAACAACTGGATATTTCGGATACTTTGACATATTTATCTGTTTGTCTTTTACTCTCTCAAATACTTGGTACATTTCGTCGTACATCTGGTGACTGTAGAGGAGGTCCAAGAGCACTTGATATGAGACTAGTTGGTCAAAGAAATCCCCATTAGCAGGGTCCTCGAAACACTGGAAAGAGTAAGTGCTATATTGTAAGAATGCATTGAGAGATATAAGAGAGGGTTATAAGCAAGTCATTGCAATCTGTCACTTAAGTCCTATCTGCTGCCAGAGGCACTATGGGCTAATGAACCGAAACAAATTTTTAAAGATTATAGCACAATTTCACATAGAAAACTCAGACGAGCCTCAGACATACGAAATGATTCTAGGCGTTTCAACCGCTGTCAGTCAGCTGCCATAAATATCAAAGGAATGGGCCATATGCTTTAAATTAGATCAACTATAGTAAGAAATACGGTTACAGTATATCATTGTATGAAAGTTTGCAGCTTGGTGTAGGTCATACTTTCAATATTTTTGACAGCAGCACAGTTGAAGCACCGGTAGAATTACCTATATGATAATATAATAATTAATTATGAAAGAGTAACCAGATTGACTTGAAAAAAGTGTTTTATTTTGTCTTAAGTTCATCTGTCACCCTGAAGATCAGCCTGCCACAAGACATGATAAAAATGTTACTATATATCAGCTTTGGCATAACTTTTGCACCTACAGTATTTATTAGCACTTATTAGAGTGCTAAATAAGCTTAAAAAACATGCAAGAAATTTACTTTCCTTTAAAGCTTCATTGGTTGCATCCAAAAAGTGGAACATTCTCATCACTACAGGCCCAAACACAAAAGAGCCAAACCGGTACTCTGAAGTTTGTGTATTGAATCTGAAAAGGTAATCTAAAATAATCATGGTAATTTTAAATCTATTCATCTATTAGGGTATACTTAAAGTCATGTAAAAAGAGCGAGTCTCAGGAAGATTGCTTCCTGCACAGTATAAATAACTACCGCGCCATGTGATTGGCACCAATCTTATTAGATTATTATTATTATTATTATCCTGTATGTCGCACCCGCTCACGGGACAATAGTGTCCCGGACCTTTGGGAGGCGTGCACGGAGCCGAAGCCAACGCGTAGAGGCCCTTTCGACAATTTAATGGAATGTAAGGTGTACATCGAGCGGATGCTGTCCCTATCCGTGTCATGGGACGCACACAGAGACAGCGCCCGCTAGGTGCAAGAACTATTGATGGATATATGGAATCTAAATACAAATTGGGCTATGGGGATGAAATGGAGGACTGGTTAATTGGGCTATTGTTTGAGACAGCCGGACGTCTACCAGGAAAAGTGTCTCATAGCAAAAAATGCACTGGTAGACGATGACTCGCCTCCCGCTAGATGGGCCCCCATAAAATAGCGACACATAAAGTGGCCTAAGGGCAACACCGGTGCGGAAGGCTAAGGGCGGAGAGGTGTAATACTGGGCTTTAAACCGAAGCCAACTAACCCCTTACGTTTCCACATCCACCCTCGAGCCGCAACTCTCGCGACTCCACTCTGGCCGGCCGGTTAAGGCAAGACAGAGGCGGAGGCCCCGACCCATCACCCCCCGTCAGGATCCCCCAGGAGCACTCAGGTACGTGGGGTCGCTACCCCCCAACAGCTCGCCATAAGCTGCCCTGCGTGATTATTATTATTATTATTATTTATTTACAATTACATATCCGTAACTTACAGCTAATTGCCAAAGCGTTACAGATCTTAACCTATCTACAACATACCAGATATAACAATCTTAACTAAGTATAAACAATTAACAGAATTTGTACAAAAACAACATAATATTACACTCAACATCGAAGGAAATAAAATTATATATATACATATGCCTATATTAACTAGTCTACACAAACACATTTTAGGACCGCTCAAGAAATTTTTTGCACTCTGCTATTATGTATGCATAATTGGTAGCTGGAACCCACTATATTATAGTATTTGTAGTGTGTAAATTGCTAACTTACTTTTTAACCATTTTAAGACATAATTCCAAATCTGAAGGTTCAGCAATGTGCACCATGTTTTTCAGATCTTCAGTGAATATCATGTTCTTTGGGTCCTCGACGAATTCAGTCATTTTTGCCCTAAATTTCTCTTCAAAATTTGCGAACTGTTCCTTGACTTTCTTCCTCGAATACAGATAGCCATCGATTCCCAGGGCCGAAGGTGCGTATAGTTGCTGAACTGCCAAGTTACCAAATCGTTTAATATACATCACTATAGTAAAGATAGAGCTATATTAAAAAATATATGCGAAGTCCATCCAATAGCCCGCTTAATCAAGTATTTCTCGTAAACAATAAATTATTACCTTGTGTTAACTGAATCATTCGACATGGTAAATGAAATCTTAAGGTCTTTAAGACAGGATTTCTTAGGAAAGTATTCATTAACAGAGACATTTTAACTTATACAATCTAATAGGACTATGAATATGAATGTATGAAGTTTTTAGGTTAGAAAAGATTTGACATTTCTTTTTTTTTTTCTTTGCCTCATGTAATCACCAGCCAGCAGCCAGTTTGTAAGAACAGAGCGTTTAGGCCAATTAATTAAACGCCGCCATGTTGATCACGACCAGAAAGTATTTTCAAGAGAACTTAAATAAGTCTTTAAACATTTATCGGTTATTATTGAAAACTGTTGAATTATCTAGCCATGCTAGTACTATGTTTTTTTGTGTTATCTTGGCATGGGATAAGCAATAGCACAAAATAAATTAAAACATTCTTCGTAAACACCATTACTTGAAACATGACATTTGCTCACTCACACGTCTATCTTGTCTATAATCAATGACAGCAGTAATAAGTACTAAAAGGCGGAATTGTTGTATTTTGTTAAAATACTTTAATGTACTTTTGTTATCCCCGCTTATTATTTTCTCCGGATCATGATGTCGACAACCGAGGGCGAGCTGGATGTCGAGGTGTCTCATGAACGTGAGGAAGGAGAGGTTAGAACCTTTCTTTTACGTATATTTTTTGCTAGCACATCCCGCCGCATTTCTCTACTATTTGCCCTTCGAAATGAATAAGTCGTCGAAATTGTAACATGCTTTATCCTCTGAATGAACAAAAACTTCATTTCAAAGCATACCAAACGTAATTTACGAACTGAAACGTAGTACTTTTTTCCTATGACGTTTGGGCGTTAATTTTACGCGTCCTATTTTTCGGTTACTTGTTGTAGTTGGAGGACTCTGATGTGGAAGACGGCACTTATATACCGCTGGAGCGGCCCGAGACTTTCAACCCGCCATCACTGGTGAACATGCAAATACAGGATGAGCTGAGTGATGAAGGATCGCCGCAGGAGTCGTCGGGGTCAGAATCGGACGAGCCGCGGCGGCGCCCGAAGCGCACAAAACTGAGGCCGAAACGTCCCCAGCCGCAACCGGACAAAAAGGACAAATATAATGTCTGGTGCAAAGCATTAGAGGTAACCTGAACCGTTGCATCTCTTAGGTTGTTTACTGATAAGTTATTGTTACTACCACACTTTTTTATGTCATTAATCATCTCAGTAAGTATTTTTCAAAAAGATAGATAATCAGAGAAGACTGACAAATGAATAGGCAGTTTCAAGGCTGATTCTAATTTGATGAAAGTTAAGGCTGATTTAGACGAAGACAATTTTGAGACGCCTAAATTACGGCGCCTCGAAAAGGCACCGTATAAACACTTTCCGCGCCATTTTTTCGCGGCATGCCAGCGCTGGCGCGGAATAGAACACGGGCCTATTTTTTGGCGCCAGTGACCCCCCCTCCGCGTCTCTCGCTGCCACTAATGACTGGTACTGAAAAAAAGCACTGTGTAAACACGGCTTGCTGGTCACTGGCGGCGAGATTTAGGCGGCTGAAAATAGGGTTCTCTTATTTTTCGCAGAAAATTGTTACGCCGATTATCACTTCCCAACTCCCGTTTCGCGGAATTTTATTTCGCCGACCTTTCATTTCCCAACTTATCAATTGCCAACTTATTAATTGCCAACCTCACCGTTACCAACTTAACTTTTGGTCTGTGTTTTATTACGTTATTTTTTAAAACGCCACCTTTCATGTAGCAGAATGTTTTAGTTGGCATAATATACACTTAGTTGTTTATTGTTTACCAAATGTTTTATTGAGTAGCGTTTCGTTTAGCAACTCCGTTTTATTAATACATCGTGGGTAAGCGCTACCTAACAGAATTCTTGAACATAACTCTACATACTCAGAAGAAAAATTATTGATGTGCATTGCTTCCAATTTGAAAGTGTAGTGGTATTATTAGTAAATTCTTGCTAATTTAATTTAAAACTAAAAATTAAAAACTATTCTAAAAGTAAATTATAAATATATGTATAATATGTTTTTAAAGATTCAAAGATTCAAAGATTCAAAGATTTTTATTTGCTTCGAACACAGTAAAATGTGATATACAATATACATAAAAGTTCAGTGCGTTCAACCATGAAATAGGCATGCAAATAGTTGAGAGGGGCGACGAAATTATTTCAAATTATTATTAACTAATTTAGAAAATGTCAGAAAGAGCGTAATAAAGATTAGAAAATGTCAGAAAAAAAAACAGTCATGATAATTAAAACAGGAAAATAACATACTATATAATAATAATAACCAAATAATCAATGTCAGTCACATGTGTGATCCAAGTAATCCTTGCAAGAAAGTTTATTTTTGTAATACTTGCAAGCATTTTAATATTACCTTCATGTAAGCAAGCAATCTGACGCTCCGCTCGCTTCGCTCGCTCCGCTATCCATGGTCATAAAACAAACCTAACCTAACCTACAGTTTTTGGGTTTTGACCCATATTCCATTTTGTCGCAGTTACTCTTGCTTGCCAGAGTTTCGGCCAACCAAAAAATATGTAAGCATTGGTATGTATCTTTTTCTTATTTGTAACTTGCCTAATGTATGAAAAGGGAACTGTTCCATCAACGAAACGTTAATCGTCCAAAAGTTGTTCGACGAAGTGAAAGATTTGACTAATGATTAGTCTGCCAAAAGTTTAGAGGCATAATAATAATCTGCTTTACAATAATTCTGCCAAGTGAAAAGTTGTCATACAAAAATTTGGTAATCGTTAGTTGTCAAAGTGAAAAGTCGGCGAAACGTTAGTTGGCAAATGAAATTCGGCCAAAAATAGTTCTGCGAAAAGGCAGGATACCCTGAAAATAGTCATTGTCTAAACGGTCGGAGGTGTGATGTGCGGTAATCACTGGCGCCGTCATTTAGGCGTTTCAAAATTGTCTTCGTCTAAATCAGCCTTTATAGTAACTTTTTATTGCGTTCTGTAATATTTGCAAGACAACAATAATATTTGAACCAATTTGTTGAAACTGCTCAATCTGTGTGCACTCAAATGTATTAAAACATGGTAAACACAATAGCATCGGATACAAAATCAAAATTATTATTTGTTTTTGATAATCTTTTTTAGGGTTCCATACCCAAAGGGTAAAAAACGGACCCTATCCCTAAGATTCCATCTGTCTGTCACTAAGCTGTATCTCATGAACTAAACAGTGGAAATTTTCACAGATATGTATTTCTGTTGCCGCTAAAACAACAAATACTAGAAACAGAATATAATAAATAATTAAGCGGGGCATCCATGCAAGAAACATGATTTTCTTTGCAGTTTTTTTCAATTGATGGTATAAAACACTTTGTGCGTGAGTATGATTTTTAAAATGTGACTTCTATCATTGCAGGAAGATTTATTAACCGAAGACATGGTCAGCTGTGATGTCACAAAGAAAAGCAGATATGGCGTTGAATCTTATGATTATACTATTAAGTATAGATTAGACGATAGCTATAATATTTCTAAGAACATTTTTACAAGTAATAATTTGGATGATGATGTGAACACATCAAAGAAACGGAGGCATTCAGATAGGTCTAACGTGAAATTGAGACTCGGGAAGAGGGCGACCCATCAAGACCACAGTAGTAAGCAGCAGCCTAGGATACTAGACGATTTGGTAGCTACGTCTGAGGACCCTATAGAAGTAATTGCTTTGGAAATCGCTGAAAAACTACAGGAAGAAAAGAAAGAGTTAGTAGGTAAGTTGTGTGTTTGATTCATAATAATGATTGCACACTTTGTGAGATAATTCTAACACTAAAAAAAATACAACCATGCAAACTAAATGAATTAACTAAGAAAATTTCTGAAATTAAATTTAAAGCTTGATTTAAACCCAGCATTTAATTTGCTAAGCGAATTTTATTTCATTTGCAAATTTTCATGCTAATTTTTATTATTATTTTTTCACTACTAATTACCACAAATATTAAGGTTTTTATTACTTAATTATTGTAATTTTTATTGACATGTATTTAACCTAAAAAAATTATAGAAGTTTGACCTAACCTAACTTACAAAATTAATAACTTGGCAGCTAAATTATTATCTTAGTATCTGTCCCCTGGGTGACCAATGCAAAGTTATTAGTTTATATGGCAAGTAAAATCGGCCAGTTCATTCGCTGCCCGGAAAATAATAACGCATTTTTATTTGCGATATGTGTTACAATATTTTTTTTGGTTGCATTTGCAGGTAGAATTGTGCAAGTTTTGGGCGCCAGCAAGGCGATAGAAATATACAAGGAGACACAGAGGGTTGAGGCTGATGGAGGCATGCTGGTCATGGTAATATATTTTTACAATTATATTTACTTCTTGCCATTTTTCACTGAATAACGTACATCCATTGTAAGTGTCCATTGTATATCATTTATTTCAAAACAAAAAAAAGGAAAAGCTAAGAAACAGTAAATAATTAGTCTAATTTTAGCGTTTTTAGGGTTCCGTACCCAAAGGGTAAAAACGGGACCCTATCACTGAGACTTCGCTATCTGTCCGTCCGTCCGTCTGTCTGTCACCAGGCTGTATGTCAAGAACAGTGATAGCTAGACAGTTGAAATTTTCACAGATGATGTATTTCTATTGCCACTATAACAACAAATACTAAAAATAAAATAAAATAAATATTTAAGGGGGGCTCCCATACAACAAACTTGTTTTATAGTACGGAACCCTTCATGCGCGAGTCGGACTCGCACTTGCCCAATTTTTGTATATATTCAAGTTTCACAAATATTTGCCCCGGCCGGGATCCGAACCCAGCCGGCTCAGTAGGCAGGTGTCTACAAACTGCGTCGTGGATACCTACTCACTCTTTTTGCTGTCTAGAACGGCACCCGACGACGGACCCCCGGCGGCGTGTACTTCTTCCTCCTGAAGCGAGACGACGAGGTCTCCCAGGAGATGATCAACCAGATCTTCAACGAGGACAGGAAGGAGACCGCGCGCCGCATCAAGCGCGCGCGGGCGAAGAGCCGCCAGAAGGTCATGGAACAGCTCAAACAGAGTCTCACAGGTTAGTGGAGCTATCTGGGATCAGGTCTGCCGGAGATGCCACGACCGGTCTTAGCGGGGAGCGGGGTGCGGGGCGGCAAGCATGCCACGTGCACCGCGCGACCCGTCCCCGCGACCGCCGCCCGCGCCGCTCTCAAGTCGTGGCATCTTTCCTAGTCGCCCCGCGCCACAATTCGCTTGGCAAAAACCGATAGAGTGACACCGCGTGGCGGTTGGTTCGTAGCATGCTTCATACATTGGTATGATTTTATTTTTGCCGCTCGACGCTCACCTGCCGCATGGTCGCGCAAATTCGTGGCATCTCCGTACCAGATCTTTTACAAGCGAAAGGCGAAATAGAGCCTTACAAGTAAGTCAAGTCCTAGACTACATAAACTGACAGAAATTTGATTTGATTGTTTTATGAGCTGTGCTATAAAGAGTACTTGTGTATTGTATTGTTGTCTGATATTCATTTTATTTTCTATCGTAGAATCGGAGCTGCCGACGCTGGTGTCGCGCGGCGAGGCGGCGGCGCCGGAGCACGGCTCCAACCCGCCGCCGTCGCCGGCCACGGACGCGCGCGAGTGCTCCAGCGACACGGACGCGCACGACGCGCCGCCCTCGCCGCAGCGGCCCGGCCGGCCCGACGCCCGCCGCCTGCAGGAATACGACGACGACGACTATCTAGAGGTCATGTGCAACGACGACATGGATATGTTCTAGGTGCTTGGTTGCTGTCCCGACGGACGGTTCTCGACAATTTTTCTACTACTGAACGAGAGCTCTAGATAGTCACTTTACTTAGTTGGACTTTGTGCGGAAGAGAACTACGACGGCGACGACGTTCTAGGTGCTTAGTTGCTGTCCCGACGGACGGTTCTCGACTTTAAAGTGTGATTGTGGCAATTTTTCTACTATTAAACGAGAGCTCTTGATAGATCAATTTACTTAGTTGGACTTTGTGTGTAAGAGGACTACGACGGTGGCGACTATCTAGAGGTCATGTGCAACGACGACATGGATATGTTCTAGGTGCTTGGTTGCTGTCCCGACGGACGGTTCTCGACAATTTTTCTACTACTGAACGAGAGCTCTAGATAATCACTTTACTTAGTTGGACTTTGTGCGGAAGAGAACTACGACGGCGACGACGTTCTTGGTGCTTAGTTGCTGTCCCGACGGACGGTTCTCGACTTTAAAGTGTGATTGTGGCAATTTTTCTACTACTGAACGAGAGCTCTTGATAGCTCACTTTACTTAGTTGGACTTTGTGTGTAAGAGGACTACGACGGTGGCGACTATCTAGAGGTCATGTGCAACGACGACATGGATATGTTCTAGGTGCTTAGTTGCTGTCCCAACGGACGGTTCTCGACTTTAAAGTGTGACTGTGGCAATTTTTCTACTACTGAACGAGAGCTCTTGATAATCTCTTTACTTAGTCGGACTTTGTGCGGAAGTGCAAGCCTACAAATGGGAAATGTCGCACCGTAGAAGTATGGAAACGTAGATTGGGTTTACGCTGTCTGTGAGGACGTCGATTAAGCCCGTAACGACGAAGCTCGGGTCTATTGGTTTAACCGTTACTATGGGTGAAGCAGCGAACGAATAAAACATAGAACACGAGCTTCATACAAAATTACAATCAAAAACCGGCCCAACAGTCGAAATGCGCATGCTCACCGGTGTACCAATCACAGCCACTCAAATGTTTTCAATTACGCATAGCAAATAAATGTGATTCGTCAATTTCCGAATGGCCAGCTGTGATTCGACAAAACGCATGACATTTGTCTATGGTAATATGGCGGTGACAGTGAAAACTCATAATTGGTGAATCTTTAGTGCAGTAAAGAGCCATTTTTGTTTCCTTCATTATAAATCTTGAATGTTAAGGTTATTGCTTACATACAAATTTCAAAAAAAAAATCCATCTTTTAAGGAATCCTTGTTTGTTCCTTGTTGGTACTAATACTTTGAATGATTATTATTAATTCGTGCTGTAACTGCTGTATATATTATTATTTCTCCTTCTTTGTAATAACTAATATTTTATATGTAAAGTCGATACAATCTTTGTAGTGAAAAAATATCAAACATAATTAGGAACTTATACGTTTTCATACCGGACTGACGGAAAACGCATAGCCTTTTAGGGACGGTCTTATACAAGCACAAAAGCCCGGCTTGCCCTAGTAATATTAAAAAACCGGCCAAGTGCGAGTCGGACTCGCGCACCGAGGGTTCCGTACAAACACTTTCCATCCCTAAGTGGTTAAGTTAAGTTTGCACCTGGTATGTATAGCGCCCCATATAAATTAGGTGCAAAGTTAGGTATTAAAAAATTTTTTTATGGTTTTCGTAATTATTCCTTTATCTATGCTATAAGACGTTGCTTCGTACCAAATTTCAAGATTCTGAGTTCACGGGAAGCACCCTGTAGGTTTTGATTCCCTTGCAAGTGTCGAAAATATGCAAATTAGGTGCAAAGTTAGGTATTAAAAAAAAAATTTATGGTTTTCGTAATTATTCCTTTATCTATGCTATAAGACGTTGCTTCGTACCAAATTTCAAGATTCTGAGTTCACGGGAAGCACCCTGTAGGTTTTGATTCCCTTGCAAGTGTCGAAAATTTGCGGCATAAACGGCTGTATCTTTTGATTGCGTTGGCTTAGAAGTTTGATTTTTTCACAGCTTCAAGGGACAGTAGACTTGAGTAATTGATATAAATTTCAGCTTCATACGTCCACGCGTTCCTGAGAAAAAGGGTCTTGACAGACGGACGGACAGACGGACAACAAAGTGATCCTATAAGGGTTCCGTTTTTTCCTTTTGAGGTACGGAACCCTAAAAACGATAAAAAATTATTTACTTGAACAGTATATAATTGCGCGCCGTGACGTGTTTCATAATTTCAAATTTTGTCGACGCCGCGTGGTTCAAAATTTGTCCGCGCACACGTACAGACCGCGCCGCGCTCGCTGATGGCTCGTCGCCGTTCTATGTCACCGCTAGTCATCTCCCTCGCACGCGTTAGCTTGCAATCGGGCTTCATACTGCTTACTCTAACACATGGAAGTAACCTATGTATCAACATAACTATACGTTGCTTCAAGTGAAGTGAAGTTAGATACGGTACGGATCGGCCACTTGCAAATTTCGTGTAAACAGGAGTGATTTAACTTCACGTTGTTTAGAAATATTTAGTTAGTGTAGTGTTTGTTTGAGCGTAGTAATAAGTAGAAGTAGGTAATATTATAGATAGTGATCGTGTTTTGATTTTGTTTGTTGTTGTGATTACTGTGGCTTTAAACAATGGAAGGAGTTGTTCCGTGCGATTGTGATGAGTTAGTGTGCAGGTATTTTAATAGGCGAAGGAAAGGTGGGCACTAACTTTCGCTCAGAAAAAACAGCTCATATTTTCCCCAAAACCCACGCCCAACCTGTGTATTATTGAAATTGTACTTTGAACAGTAATGCGGCAATAAAATGGATTTACCCATAAGCCTAGGCACGCCACTGATTGCATTACTTTTTTCAAACATCGTATATAATATAAATTAGTCATATGGCATAACACCATCCCTATACAAAATCTGTTCCGTACAATAAATTAAATTAATATGTGTACGGCTTTATTTACGTATGAAAACTGATACCATCTTTTTTTTTGTGTTTTTCTGAGTGATTAATACACCATTTCACTGAACATTATGACATATTTTGTTACTTTGAGACTTCATATATGTCACGTAATGCAACTGTTCGGCTGCGTCGCCATTTGCAAACTAGACAGCCGTTTGACACAAAATTTACGCCCCGCCTTAACTGACACAAAATCCGTGGGGCCATTTTCCGACGCTAGTTAGGCTTCTATGTTTTATTCGTTCGCTGGGGTGAAGTTCCTAATGCCTTTAGTATTGATAAATACGAAACCAGCAGAAACCGTACAGGCACGGCGAGTTAGCCCCGCCCCCTGTAACTTAAGACTTACGGATACAACAACGACAACAACACCCCTTTGGTAACGGCCCTTTGTAATGAGAAATCCGTATAAATAGGCCTTAAAGGGATAATTTTTACCATTAGAGACAGGGATGAAGTTACTCGTTAATTCTATTGACGTAACTATAGCTATGTGTCACATCCCTTCCTGCTAGACCATTAAACCCAAGTTGGCAGAGCTTGGTCTGTTGGATAAAGGATGTAACAGTGGACTGAAATGAGTTGAGGGTAGTTGATTAAGCGACTTGGTGTTCTAACTAAGCGACGCTTAGATTGTTTTGTTGCACGACACGTTGTCGTGAGCGGATCTACTGTGAAAGTGTTACACTGGTTCAAAATAAAGAACCAACCATTAAAAGTTTTGACAAACTGTTCCTGGATTATTTCAATCTACTTTCTCATGTGCATATCATAAGACTGAGGAACAAAACAAATTAAATTTATACTATTGTTGTACAGTTGCAGCAAAATATCTATCATATTCAAACATTTTATAGTTAATAGGATCCAAATTAAAATTGCCAAAATTGAAATATTTTTAGTGTACAATGTAGAACTTCCAAATAGTACTGGATCTGAAATGATGAAATAAACGCCTTTTTCATTTAAATAACTATTTGAGTAGAAAAATAGACGTTTTATTTGCTAAGAATGTATTGAAGGGTTATTGTTTTGTTATAAGTTTATAACACGTTTTGCGACAGCAAGAGTGTGGCATCTTACATGCAAAATACACAGATATGATAGATAATTTTATTAAAACTTTCGTGAGACATATTTAATTATTGTATTAAGCGGTTTACACTCACGTGAAATTGTCAGGAACGGCCCGACATGTTTCGAACTCGTATGGAGCCCTTCATCAGGGACGGCTGCCCGTACACCGCCGCGGCAAACTCGTCACTGCTGATACTTTGACCGACGTTCCGCTCTGAGCGCGCGCGCCGATGGCGCGGGGGCGGGGGGTGCTTGCAAGCCCGCAACTTGTCCGTCCAGCACTCCAACGTCACTTTTGTCATCAATAGACATTACGCACACTTGACTAATGGTGTCCACGGGATTGTCCAAACGCACAATATGTTTCGCCGCCGGAAGCACAGGCTTCCATGCTGGAGGTAAAGCCCAACCGCCGTCTCTATTAAAATTCGGGCGCCGTCGTACACGAAGCTATCGAGATCGGATGGAAGCCTGTGCTTCCGGCGGCGAAACATATTGTGCGTTTGGACAATCCCGTGGACACCATTAGTCAAGTGTGCGTAATGTCTGTTGATGACAAAAGTGACGTTGGAGTGCTGGACTTACAAGTTGCGGGCTTGCAAGCACCCCCCGCCCCTGCGCCATCGGCGCGCGCGCTCAGAGCGGAACGTCGGTCAAAGTATCAGCAGTGACGAGGTTGCCGCGGCGGTGTACGGGCAGCCGTCCCTGATGAAGAGCTCCATATGAGTTCGAAACATGTCGGGCCGTTCCTGACAATTTCACGTGAGTGTAAACCGCTTAATACAATAATTAGATATGATAGATTTTTGCCGCTGCTGTATAGTTTTATTTCAGAATAATGTCGATTATGAACGACAACGTGTCGTTATTGGCACTGGATATAAATTATGTAGTTAAATGTAGAGATCGTCAATTTATACGAGAATCGTCCCAGTAGATTATAAATAAGTATACCTGTTGCCTTCGGGCGAGTATTTTTGAATATTGTGCCCGGTACTGTGTCCGGTATATTACTCGTTTCTTTGGAGCAACTCTTTTTATACTTTGTGACGGAGGATTGATCTTTTGACTGCCGAAATCGGTATGTATCGTCATTGTGGCCAAACACTCAGACATTTTCGACGAATAGAGTTTTACTATTTTTCTATTCAAATATCAAAGCGTCTTATGGGTTTATGTAATTTTAAATTTGACAAAAAAAAATGCTTTGATAGGTAAAAATATCTAATAAATAAATAACTTGAGCATAATGTGCAATCTTGCACAAGATGGATTTCACTGTTCAATAGGTATTAAAACATTCAGAAATTTAATAGGTATGATGCCATTTTTTGATTTACGGAGCGCTGAAAACGCTCGATACCAGCTGGCTACTGAGACGTCATTTCTATTTTTGTACCATTATTTGTATCCGGAAGTTATTTGCCATCTTAGCCGTGAGGAAGTGGTATACAATTATTGTATTGTTGAATTATGAGGATTCCGAAAGAATAACTAAGTAATTTGTTTTTTGATAAAAATAAAAAAAAATCTTGAATTTTTTTATAGTCTTTTAAGTCCTTTTCTTTATTTCTTGAGGTATTGAGCTATCTTTATCCATAAATACAATATCCAACTACAGTCATCCCTATTACCCTGATCGTTCACGGGCGAATTTTTATTTTGTTGTCGATTTCTTTTTTTCTCCGTTTTTAATGAAATTTGGTGAGTTAGTAAAGTTGCTTATTCTGAACAAGGTAAGCCCAATTTCATGATATGTCCTATAAAATTTTCCATTGAGTTACAAAAAATTAATGGAATCTTTTTAACTAAATTTCGTATTCCGTAAGTACTAAAATTTAGTACAAAATGAGAAGCTCGAAATGAAAATTAAATCCATTTCCTGAAATACATTTTGTGTAACTCAATGGAAAAAAAAAATTAGGACATATCGTGAAATTGGGCTTACCATGGTCTGAAGAAGCAACTTTACCAACTCACCAAATTTTATTGAAGTCGGAGAAAAAAAAGAAATCGACATCAAAATAAAAATTGGCCCGGCCCACTGGCTCTAAAATAGCGATATTTATTGGTAATTCTACACTAGATTTTGGCATTCATGAGATTAATATCCTATAATAATGTACAGGTATTTTTTTTTTCTAACTAATCGAAGTGATTAGAGAATATGCTGCTGTTTGTCTGATTGATATTGGTGAATTTGTGACAACTGGTGCCTATCGTCGTTTATTTTAAGGTGTATAGTAATGTTCTTATTACAGTACTGATGTGGTCAGTTTAGGTCCGTGAAATCTAATGCGTCGTTTGAAGACAAAATAAGTATAAGAGCGAATCAACTTTTTGATCGACATCTTTTGACTGTTTCTAACGTTGTTCAAAATGTCTCTAAAGTTACTAAGAAATCGGACTTCAAATAATATACTTACGTATTTTTTGTTTATTAGGTTTAACCGTTGGGTCATACAACGTTTAAACGTAAGTACACCATACATTTTATCAAAAGAGGAGCCATTATTTAAAGGTGAAATATTACAACGTTTAAAAGTAGTGGACAGATTTGTGTTGTCAAAAAGTAGATTCGCCCATAATATAGTAATAATTTCGAGTGCTTTATTATTTCGTTGTATTTAAGATTTTGTTGTTGGCTGCAATGAGGTTGTGTAAGACTAGCATTCTTGCTGAGATAATTAGTAACCAAATCGCAACAATTCTGAAGAAAAAATATGAACCAAGTGTAATGGTAGCTATTTTTTATTGGAATTATGCAAGGTATCGTTTCAAAAACTGACCATAGATAATTATACTTAGGATTGCTTCCATCAAACCGAATACAGACGGAAGATTGTATATTTTGTTAGAATGCAAACCGGTAAAATTGTCTATGGAAATTACCAGTCCGGTAATGTCCATGTAAAAATTTACCGCTTTGCATTTACTTATTTTATTATTGGAATTTCTTTCTTATCTGAAGACCAAAGGAGAGGTTCAATGCAGACACGAAGATGAAAAAAAAGAGATTTTTAAAACTGACATTGATCTCTAAATTAAGAATTGATGTGGAATTGACTATTAAACTTGACTTGGTTTAATCATTTGATTACTTACAAAATTCCTAATAGTGAAATAAATCTCAAATGTATATTTGGAAATTGCTAAAACATGTAAAAAAGAAGTTAATTAAAATCTATTGGTAGTGCTGACCATTTGATCGATACGACTCATACCATAGTAAATATACAGTACGACATAAAATAGTAGAAATCAAAAAGTGGCAATACTGCAGTGTCCTCCCTTTCTAATCAATCTAAGGAGACGGGATGACACTGCAGTATTGCCACTTTTTAATTTCTACACTTTCGTGTCGGAAGTAGGTACTGAATGTATTTTTATCAATAAATAATAAAATATTTGGTGACTGAAAGGGCGATCAGAAACAAGCATGAAAGGGACTTTATATATGTTGTTTATCTTAAAACCTGTGAATATCATGCTACACTGCCATTGTTTTTATTAACAACGTAATAGGCTCGTTTTCTGAAGACGATACAAATTAGTCGACACTATAATTTTCGAAAATATACACGGAACAAGTATATTAGACTATGTATCACCTATTTCAATATTTTACGTTTCCCTAGGCTGAAAGCGGGATTTTCTGCGGGGAGAAACTCATTTCGTAGCCAAGGCAAGACGTAAACCTTTAGACATACCACGGACAGTAATTCTTAAAGGCCCAGATCGCATATTTATGACCCTCACCTTCGGTTCGGGCCACAGACACCTGCTGTCTAGGGTATTCACGAATTCGCCGCCCTTGGTATGTAATCTTTAGAATTACCAAAAATAAATAGTAAATGTAGTTAATTTGACCATAAAGGAAGGTGACTTCATAGTTGTAAAAAAACTGTCAGAAAACTAGCCTATTGTTGTACATGTACATAGAATGGTGATACATTAAGAGTCCGCAGCAAGCTCGATTCTTCATACAAACGTAGTTACGTCCTTATTTTAATATAACATGTCACATTATCATGAAATTCTCTAAATATAATGAGATAAGATATATCTAGGGCTAAAACTAGTTTATGACTCTTGAAATGTTAATAGAAAGAAAATAGAGCGAGTACAAGTTTTGCATTTTTAGACCCCAGAAAGTTGTTCAGTTTGGCGGCATACTAGGACCAAAATATAGTTTAGATTGAAGTCAAAACCTATTTCCGGTGTCGATTAAACTATGCAGTTTGATAAGAAAAAAGATTTATCAAAATTGATCTCGTAGTTTTAAAATGAGAGCGTAACTACGAAAACCTTAAAATAAATTACAAAAAATTGTTGCGAAACTGCAGCGAATTACTCTAGCGCGGGGAACGGTCCGGGGGGGGCGGCGGTAAGCACCGCCCGCCGCTAGCGCGCTCTCGCTTTACTGCTAGCGCCCTATCTTCCTCTAGGTGAAACAACAACATTTTAAAGCGTAAGCGCGCGATCTCAACGCGGAGTTGAGCGGACCTTGCTGCGGACTCTTAAGTAAGAAGCATCAACATTGATGTACAATTGTAAAGTTTATCATGAATTGTTTAGACTACTTACAATTGACAGTTGACCCTCTTTCTTACAAAGTAGGTCAATATGTCGGTAACTGTCGGTAATCGAAAGTAAAGTACTTTAAATTCAATTATGTGGGAATATGATTTTCTACAGCAGTCATTGGGGCTACTGCAGTCAGCGTTAAACGCGGCCAAGGTTTTTTGTATGAAATTGTATGCCGGGTTAAGTAGTTCAAATGCAGCGTAGTGCGCTATATCTCATACAATTTCATCCAACAACTTTTTGCTTCGAGTTGCTTCGCTGCTGCGTTACGCGTGCTTACCTTCGAGTTAACCTTTTGACCACCACAGCTATATCCCGATATGGGAAAATTGTGGCACTTACGTTAACATAGCTCATAAAAACCTTCGTTAAAACTGCTAAATCTTTTTTTACAAATCCTTTTTGATTTTAGAGTTTTTTTGCCGTGACGTCAGGGGCAGATTGAATTGTTTGCGTTCAAAAGGTTAACTGCAAATTGGATTAACCACAAAAATCCAACGGTCAAATGGTTGAAGTGAACATCCGCCTAAAAAATATTTTTTATAACAAAACTCATTGAAGTTCCACTTAGCGTTAGACAATAACAGCAGTTCCAAATGCCTCGAAATAAATATATGTATGTAAAATTAATTAGGATATTTATGCACCTTTCCTCTTAGTTGTAATGTCGAGATGTCAGATCTACAATGTATTTTACATTGTAAAAGAGTAGGAACATGTATAGGACAGACCTACTTTATATAATAAATTTTATAGAAAGACATTTTTTTTATTTCATCATCACTATCATCAGTGGCGGTTATATGCTGCCTGTTCACTAGAGGAGATTAAATGAACCAATTAGGATGAGTCTTTGTGAAGCCCAAAAAAAGTGCATTTAAATCTGATTGGTCCATTTTACACAGCTCCGCTCCAGTAGATAGCCAGCCCTAGGGGGGCCGATCGTGGCGGCCGCCCGGGACGCTGGCTCCTAAAGGGCGTTTTTAAAAACGGGACCCTATTACTAAGACTCCGCTGGCCATCTGTCTGTCTGTCCGTCTGCCACCAGGCTGTATCTCATGAAGCGTGATAGCTAGAGTTGAAATTTTCATAGATGATGATTGCCGCTGTAACAACAAATAACTAAAACCAGAATAAAATCAATATTTAAGTGGGGCTCCCGTACAACAAACGTGAAGGTTGCGTTAACTTTGCACCTCATTTGTACATACCAGGTGCAGACATAACTTAACCCGGCCAGTTAAGTTGGGGAGTATTTGTACGGAACCCTCGGTGCGCGAGTCCGACTCGCACTTGGCCGGTTTTTGTATTTAGGGCGCTAGAGCGCCACACTGAATGACTTGCACAAGGCGCATGTAAGGTTGACCGGCCCTGATCATCATCAGCCAAAAGTCCAAGAGACGTTCGCTGCTGGACAGGGCTCGAAAGGATGGATGAAAGGATCAATGATAATTACAGATAGATAATATCAAAAAATTGCGCTCGTGAAAGGGAAATGTATTCGAACGTGCATTTCCGCACTTGCGTCTATCCAAACGCACAAAGTGTCAACGTGCCGCGCCGTGGGGATTCCCCTTACCACAGATTGTAATAATAACTATACTCCCTTACAAAAAAATATGAAATGAAAAAAAATATAGCATTAATTTGTTAGTTTGTTATGATTATGAAACAACATAACCAATGTTTTCTTACACTAGTGATAATTATCCGATATTAATTAAGAAGTGCACCTAATTACCTTGATAATTTCGAATCCTGATGATGATCCAAAGATTGCCTCCATGAGTCCCGCGCAGTCTGTATTTAGCGAACTTAAGCTCCGTCCACACTTGTATCATTTCGCCGATCCGATCCCCGTCGCGTATCTCCACCGCGTATCGTGCTGTTTGGACGCTGACGCGGGCACTCCGTGTCATTTGCGCCGTCGCGCGAAGAAACGCGTCCACACTTGCCGTATCGTATCCTCGTTGCGTATCGCCGCACCGATCATTTCGGCGTGCAGTAGTTTGGACGCTATCCGTATCGTAGCACCGTATCACCGCCCCGATCATTTTGGCATTTCGTTTTCGCCGAACATTTCATTTCGTTTGTGATCGTTGTTCTGTGCGGAGTTGCGTCCCATTTAAAATGACTGTCCTTGTTTTTATTATAGATAATGTGAAAGTTAGGTTCTCGAACGGGAACCACGTAGCGGAAGACACCGCGTGATTAGGTCTTGTGTAATGTCACCCGCTCACAGAAATATAACCTACATATGACTGTGCTTGTTTTATGACAATGCGGCAGAAAGGTTCTCGAGTGAAGACCGCGTACTGGATGACGCCGCGTGGGGAGGCCTTCAATTATGGAAACCGCTCACGGAGACATAGCCTTCGTATGACTGTGTTTGTTTTATGGCATGTGGCAGAAAGGTTCTCGAGTGGAAACCGCGTGCCGGAAGACGCCGCATGGAAAGGTCTAACAAAGTAGACAGTCCATCAGTGGTATATGGTATTTTTTAATTATCGTAAAGATTAAGGATTAAAAACCAATGACCGCAGCGTGGATCGATGACTCAAATAGCGCCTTTGATGATCGGGCAAAAACCCACTCGAGATGAATCACGGCCGATCCTCACCGCGTATCATGAACGGAAGTGTGGACGTCACGCCGTCGCGATCATGCAACACTTTCCTGATCGCGAGTGTGCGGGGTACTGAAGATACGCGTATCAACATGGATTTCGCGTGAGCGTTGCATGATCGCGACGGCGCGACGTCCACACTTACCGTTCATGATACGCGGTGAAGATACGCGACGGGGATCGGATCGGCGAAATGATACAAGTGTGGACGGAGCCTTAACTACCTTTACCTTTCACAACAAAATTATCTTCTATAGGCGTATTTCAATGCATTTTGGCTGCGCCCAACTCTACAGAGGCTAAAGCTGCTATAATCATCAACCATTCAGTTCTCTTTCTCGCTTTATACAAAATTGCCCTTTGACTCTGTTTCGAACCTAATTGAACTTTTGCTAACATAGATAGGTATTTAAATCCGATGACAATGCAATATTATTGCGGGTCACTAGAAAATATACTTTTTTTTAATAGCCTATTGGTCCCACTGCTGGGCAAAGGCCTCTCCCTTAGATTTCCACAGGTCCCTTGGTGTCTCGTCCGACCAGTTGCTATGGAATACGACCAAGTCATTCCGCCATCTCCGTCTCTGCCTGCCCTGGGCGTCGCCGATGTTGATCCGCCCATTTATGCCCGGGTGCATACGACAGAGGTGGTTGCCCAATCGCACTTGAGCCTGGCTGTTTTGTTACCGACGTCAACTATGCGTGTTTTGGAGCGCAGCGTGGTGTTCCGGACGCGATCCGTCCTTTTCACCCCTAAAATGCTGCGCTCCATGGCCCGGAAAATCGTGTAAGGGCTGTATGGCATATTATGTTATAGAATTTAACATCAGCCATAATCCCTATTATTTACTTATGCAGTAATTTGGATAAAGACGTATTTTGTTTAAAGCAGTAAAGTCTGCTAACGTATACCAAATGTTTAGAATGAAGCGAAAAATTTAATGGTTCAGGCAGGGTTCGAAACTGAGTCTCCGTCGGCTTTCCGGGCCAACACGGGCGTACTACCTATTGGACCAATGACAGACGTACTGGCCACAAACAGTACCCATACCGGAGATGCCACGACTTTGCGCGGCAGCGGTAGAGCGAGGGATCCGAGCGCGTCGACCATACGAGTGAGCGAGACGTTAAACCACTGTCGCGCAGTCGTGATATCTCCGTACCATATAAGATGACAGTATGGTCTGTGGTCCTTCCTGCAGCCACTCATTGTGTGAAGATGGTTGAAGACCCCTGGATAGAAGAATTCATGTTACACGTTAAATACTAATTAGGCAGAATAATGAAAATGTCATTTATTGCTTGTTAATATTCCGTAACACTAAATATACATCGACATACAGACTCACTTGGCAAGACTTGGAATGTTTCATTTACAGTCTGACCAAAAAGAGTAGAAATTAAAAAGTGGCAATACTGTAGTGCCGTCCCCGTTTTCTTAGATTGATTAGAAAAGGACGACACTACAGTATTGCCACTTTTTGATTTCTACTCTTTTTGGTCAGACTGTAAATTTACATAAATTTCATAATAGGGCGGGTGTAGGTAGACATTTTTTTTGTTACGAATAAGACAATCGATCCTATTTTTTATTGGGTACAAATATCTGTATGGAACAAACTAAACTAAATTCATTTAGTGTTCTAAGAACCAGAAATTACTGTGAAAGTCTGACTTTCCAATGGAGCGCTGAAACGCTCCATACAAATGGCAGACGCGACGTGACGTCATCGCCCCCCAAAAAATACCTTAAACCTTAATACTTAATACCTTTAATGTGGAAAAATATCTATGTTGCCATTTTTACCGTAAAAAAGTGAAAATTTGCATTTGGATACAAAAAAACATAATATTTGCGTGACCTTTAAAGTCAGATATTTCAAAGGCCTTACGTTTTTTTTGTTTATATAATTATTTTATGTTGTATTGAACATACCTACACCCCTATTATGTGATTGTTAAACATTTTATACAAATTAATGGAAAAACTAAACTATTTTGGTAAAATTCTACTAACTAGTCTATTGCATATCAATATCGTGTTCAAAATGAGGGTTGGAAATCAGTTTGGGTTTATTGTTGTACATATCAAGTATCAGGGTACACTTTGCGAACTTATTTTAACTATTTTAAAGACATGAAATCCTCTCTAACACATTCACTGCAGCCTAGCATAACGCGTCACTATCACTCGTCTCGTTACCACTGTACTGGTTGGACAGAGACAGAGTAATATTCTCGTGCGAAAATTAGTCATAGCATAAAGTTATTCTAAAAGGCCTGAGCTACAAACTTCTATGTTGGTTATACACACTTGGCGGTACCTATTCCTTGCCAATCTACACTGAACAGATCCATACTACCCACAGTAGAACTTTATTACTGAGTTTCATTTTACAGTTACTGGGCTCTAAAAGAGGTCTATTTAACCCTTTGAGCGCCAAGCGGCAAAGCAATTCACCGTGCCACTGACGACAAACAAAAAAAAAAAGAGCTCCAAAATCAACAGAGATTGAAAAACACAGATAGTGGTTTGAATTAGCATGTTTTTGACCATTGAAATTTTTGACGTCAATATGCGTCGTTGGCGTCAGTGGCACGAATTCCCGATGACGTGATTTGCCGTCATTGGCGGTCAAAGGGTTAACCTTTTGAGCGCCAATACGCCAAATCACGTCGACATCTGTGCCCCAAACCAAACACGAATGTCGTCAAATGACGGCGAAATTTCAATGATCAAATACCAAAACTCACTAAATAATACCTAATTAAAACAAAGCTCGTATCTCAGAATCAATCTACAAACTAGATACGAGGTATTGAAGAGCAGTGATAGAAATCTTAATGAGTTTTGGTTGATTTTGGAACACTTATATTTTTTTATTTGTTGTGACATCATTCATCAGGGGCACAGTGATGTGCTTGCTGCATCACTTGGGGTTTGAAAGTTCAATATGGGTTAGCACATAGGGAGCGCATAGCCACTCAATTAATGACCCAGGGCCTCTGTATAGCTAAGGCGTAGTGCATATCCCAATATAATTGGAGAGATAGTAAAAATACACGGGTAACTTTGGGAATACCCTTAGTGGTTCAGTCAACCGCAGACAGAAAGACGCAGTAATTATAAATTATTATCATGATAAGGCCTCAATCCTTGAAATAAGTCCAACTAAACATTGAAGTTTCTTTGAAGAATTCAAACATGCTTAAGGGAAGTCCAGCATCTGAAATGAAAAAATTAATTCTCTTAAAAATATATATATTTTTAAATGTCAATAAGTATATTTTGATCAAATTGAAGTTAATCCAATAACACGATATGTGTTTATATGGACCTCTATCATCACATCACAAATACAAGATGTGAAGCTAAGTAATAAATAAAAAGGAAGTTTATTATACCAAAATAACAAATCATTTAACATTAGCACAGCAACATTGGTGGTCAAAAGCCCCCCACATCGGCCAAAGTTGTCATATCACAACAAGATATTTATCATACCACTGATGCCAAGGTGTGACAACCAAATTTCTATGATCAAAAACTTTGTAATTCAAACCCTTATTGATTCGCGAAATTGGCACATTGTTCGAATTACGGAAACCCAGCCGCAATAACCTATAACCCCTATTAGTGTTTTCAATGCCTGCTGATTTTGGAGAACTACTTTATCTTTGCTATGGCATTAGTGGCAAGGTGAATTGCTTCACCGCTTGATGTTCAAAATCCTAGTCTCTGGGCTACTCAAGAGCCTACTGGTTTTTGATAACAACAGTGCTAATGGAGATGCCATGAATGCAAAGCAGTGGCAACAGCAGCAGTGTAGGTATGAGTGTCTCGCTCACTCGTATGACCATCGCACTCAGATCTCTCGCTCAATCAAGTCGTGGCATCTCCTTTAGACACTCGAAGCAAAGGTAGTTGCAAAACAAAATTAGGGGGATGGAGCCAATCTATTTCCAGAAATGTCTAGAACTGGTTACTCCTATGAAAAGATATCAATCATAAACTTACCAACTGTGGAAGGCACTTCTCAACATGCTCAATATCGACTTTATCACAGGATTCCCGCAGCGCCTGGCTGGAAGCTCGGAGACAGGTTTCCGTTACCAGGCATTTGGCCACCTCTACCACCAGAGACAGTGCATCATTGCCCAGCTTAGTCTTGTTATCTTCAAAAGTGCTGTTAAGCAACTCTTTTATAACATCCTGTAAAGTATTGAAAGGGCAATAGGATATTGATTGATTGCTACAAACTTTGCCCTGATAATACAAATGGAATACTTTACCAAAAGTGGTTTTTCATAAATTACAACTCAAAAGTACTCATTATTATTGTGTACTTACTTAATTAATACATTTGTAGATTATGACTCGAATATAATTTAAGTTCTATTCGTTAATTTGTGAATAAACATCAATATGCTTTATTATATTTGAGTTTTTCATCCTCTAACAGTAACTACTGAAGCGAGAATACCAAGTTTCAGATGGTTGACTAAACGTTCCAGTCCATCGGGTTTTGTCGATATTACCTACCTGTTTGAAGGAGTTTTTCACGTTTGTAGCGACGGTAGCTGGATCTATGTTGTCATCTTGATTTTCATTGGTGTTGCGAGCCATCACGACGTTTATTTAATATTTGTTTCCTACTGAAATATTATTTGCGAAAAATACGCGGGTGAGCACACAGAGTACTCAGCAGTACGGCAGTGACTTCAGTAAGCCAATAGAAAATGAGCGAAAATCCGATAGATTTGACATTGACATTTGAGATACGTTTAGAAATTCAAGAACTGTTTATTTGAGGCGGCTTCACACCAGCGAGCGAATTGATAAAATTCGATGAGATTAACACACTACGCGTCGTCAGCAGATTTACGCGATTATGGATCTGCTGGTATAAGATATCTGAGACCTGTAACCATGACCCGTTCTGCTTAAGTACTTTGGGAGTAAAAGGGGGGTACCTAGGTTTTTCTCTCTCCCGAACAAAGTCGGGATCTGTTTCTGGTAAGCAGGATCAATGCACATATTAAAATACCATTATTCAAGTAGTTGAACAGTTATTAAGAAAATCAATGTAATGAACTGTCTTTACCCTTACCAACATGTGCAAGCGACAGTGGTTCACCATACCTACCTATTTTGTAGTTAGAACGACTGAAATGATAAGACTTACAAAAATCTGTTCTTAGCGATCACAGTGAAATAAAACAACGTTTAAAACTATAACTTATATTTATATTTATTGAGTCATTGTTGATTCACCAGGAATTCTAATAAATAAAGCATTCGTTCCATAACATCATCCAAAGTCTTTTCAGGCAGATTCTCTGCCGCTAACTGAAGAACCTTCTTTTGTTCAATTATTTCTAAAATAGTTTTATCCTTCATCTCTTCTGGAGTCAAAGACTGCTGTAATACTTTTAGTACTTGTTTGTCTTCATCCCTGTTCCATTCAGCGGGCTCCTTTTTAACTATTTCGTCCTCTGACATCATCATCGTTGACATGTCAGATTCGGAACAATCCGGAGATTCTGTCTTAGTAACAGTTAGCTCAGACGTGTTCATCGCGTTCTCTGTTTCAGTATTTTCCTGAAAACATACATTCAATTATAGAAGCCTAATGTATTTTTTTATGTAAAGCCTGACCAGACATATATGAGGATGCGCCATATTGCGGAATTTCACTGGAACTATTTTCTTACACTGGCAATGATTTTATGATGGTTTGTCAACAATGTCAATGTCATTCGTGATGGTTTCTTTAAAAGGCAAATATTTAAAATTATCCAAAGAAAATGCCGAAAACCCTACACAGTCGTGAACTTAATATTATAAATAAAGTGTACACGTGTTTAATACACGAAAAACCCTTAGGAAAAGAGTGCATTCCATTAAATGATATTACGAAGTTAACATAGTGGAACTGACAGGTATTTAAACAAATGTCATTATACTGGGTTGCGATTTCGGCATTTTCTTTGGATAATTTTAAATACTCGCCTTTTTAAAGAAATCACCACGAATGGCATTGACATTGTTGACAAACCATCATAAAATCATTGCCAGTGTAAGAAATTAGTTCCAGTGAAATTCCGCAATATGGCGCATCCTCATATATTTCTGGTCAGGCAATAAATGTAATATTGCAGGCCAGATATTTTCAAATGTGCCTATTTTCCAATGAGGGTTGGCAATGAGAGTTCGCGGACAGTTAGGTCGAGATTAGGTGGATTGATGGATTACGGCTTGGCGAATGGATTATTTTTAAACTAAAGCTTCGGCTATGTTTATGTCTTATTGATTTTTAATTTTAGAAGTTAAATTGGCTTCTATATTTTAAACAGTACGTTATGCGCGTGAGCAATTTCTAACACATTTCTAGCCAAACACATACTTCAGTGAAATAAATGTAATTCTTACATATTTGACACTGCTGGTTCTTCTCTGGTTTATAAGGACAGGTTCTTCCACGATTGTTAAATTATCCGCACTTCCGTCGTCATCACTGAAATAAAAATAATTAATTAATTAAAAACATTTTAAACACTTCTAAAATTGTTTCAACTTTTAAAATACTATTGTAATGGGACAGATAAGATAATAGATAACACCCGCTCTCGTTTTTTAAATATACCTGGCAGAATGATCCGCTTCGTAGTCCATTGATTGTTGCGTTTCATTTAACTCCGACGTATCTTCTACATTGTCTGTGGTTGGCTCCTTCGGTTGGTCAGCTGTTATGTTTTGTATGTTATCTGTGGCTGATGCATCAGAACTCTTGCCTTCTATTCGGTCTGTGGTTAGCTGGGTTGTGTTTTGTATGTAATCTGTAGCTTGTGAATCAGTACTTTGCTCTTCTATTCGATCTGTGGTTAACTGGGTTGTGTTCTGTGTGTTATCTGTTACTGATGGATCACTCTTCTCTTCTATTTGGTCTGTGGTTAACTGGGTTGTGTTCTGTGTGTTATCTGTTACTGATGGATCACTCTTCTCTTCTATTTGGTCTGCGGCTAACTGGGTTGTGTTCTGTGTGTTATCTGTTACTGATGGATCAGCACTCTTCTCTTCTATTCGTTCTGCTGTTAACTGGGTTGCGTCCTGTGTGTTATCTGTAGCTAATGTAGCAGTACTCGGCTTCTCTATTTGCTCTATGATCGGCTGGTCAGGAATAGCGTTCTGTTTGTTATTTATACTTTTGACTTTTACTTTGTCTTTGGCCGGAGCCGGAGCAATAGCGGCCAGCCTTTGTGATTTTCGCATCGCCTCTGTATTTTCTGTAACTTGCTTTGGCATTTCAACAACAGCCTTGTTTGCGAATCTGCAAATAAATATAATCAATGATATATTAGGTCTAAACGCTTTCTCGACCAAACCCGCCTAGTGGGCGCTCGTCAGAGATGTGCCGTTCTCGAAAGGTTTCCGATTTGTATGGAGAGATCGTTCTCGGGAAAATTTCCCATACAAGAGGAAAGTTTCCGGAAATTTTCGAGAACTAGCTCACTAGCGCTCGTAGCTTCTTCTCTGCTATCAGCCCAGCTCGCCTGCCCGATTGTACTACAAAGCCGCCCACCTGGCGGGTTCTATCGGTGTCTGGGGTGGGGTTGCGCCCGCCTTGCGAGCTCTGTCGGTTTCTGGGGTAGTTTTAATTATTTTACCTGGTCGTGAAAGTGTAAGCAGTAGTCGAATATTAGTTAATCATATTCATGGACATGAAGCATGAGTGGATAGTTTGATGAGTTGAGATCGTCGTTATATATGGTATCTTAAGGGGCTTTTAACCGGGCCATGTTTTGCTGCAATTTGTGGCCGGCCATTATTTGCATCTTGCTCTAGCGTAGGGTGTTGGAGAAGGACGGCCATAGTTACCGGCCACAAATTGCAGTAAAATATGGCCTCTAAGCCCCATTAGCATAACAACTGTAACAGCTACTTTGTACTTAATGTTTTGTTTGGTTTCCGCGACTCTCACACATTTAAATAAAACAATTTAAACGGATGATATCGCGTATATTAATCATTTGAGCCTCCCTGACGTTTTGGTAGCTTTACAGATACCGTAGTCAAAGGTTGACTGTCAACCCGTATACGCGATATTTCTAACGATATACGCGATATAATCCGTTAAAATTGTTTTGTTTAAATACTTTATGCTCCTTCGACGTGGGAACAGGGAAAACACGTACTCATGGGATACTTGGCGACGGTATCGAGTATTTTGGCGCACATATCGCAAGGGCTCAGTTCAGGGTCGGCGAGCGTGCGCAACAGGCGCGTTAGGATGTGCTGCTTAATATCTTTGCATGGGACATGTTATCATATCTTATAATAAAAACTGCAACACCGGTACTTCTTTATACTCACTGCGCCGCAGTCCTTCGATGTGGGAACAGGGAAAACACGTACTCAGCCAGCTTGGGATACTTGGCGACGGTGTCGAGTATTTTAGCGCACACATCGCAAGGGCTCAGTTCGGGTTCGGCGAGCGTGCGCAACAGGCGCGTTAGGATGTGCTGCTTAATCTCTTTGCGTGCTATGTGTTCTCGTATCTTAGAATGAGAACTGTAACAGGTACTTTATACTCACTGCGCCGCAGTCCTTCGATGTGGGAACAGGGAAAACACGTACTCAGCCAGTTTGGGATACTTGGCGACGGTGTCGAGTATTTTAGCGAACACATCGCAAAGGCTGTTCGGGTTCGGCGAGCGTGCGCAACAGGCGCGTTAGGATGTGCTGCTTGATTTCTTTGCGTGCTATGTGTTCTCGTATCTTAGAATGAGAACTGTAACAGGTACTTTATACTCACTGCGCCGCAGTCCTTCGATGTGGGAACAGGGAAAACACGTACTCAGCCAGTTTGGGATACTTGGCGACGGTGTCGAGTATTTTAGCGCACACATCGCAAGGGCTCAGTTCGGGTTCGGCGAGCGTGCGCAACAGGCGCGTTAGGATGTGCTGCTTAATCTCTTTGCGTGGGACATGTTATCATATCTTATAATAAAAACTGCAACACCGGTACTTCTTTATACTCACTGTGCTGCAGTCCTTCGATGTGGGAACAGGGAAAACACGTACTCAGCCAGTTTGGGATACTTGGCGACGGTGTCGAGTATTTTAGCGCACACATCGCAAGGGCTCAGTTCGGGTTCGGCGAGCGTGCGCAACAGGCGCGTTAGGATGTGCTGCTTAATCTCTTTGCGTGTTACGTGTTCCTGAAATAAGTGGTATAATAAATTCGACAGACCTGCAGTCTTTTTTTTTCTTTCTTTATTGGCACACTAAACAGATTACATTCAGTTCAAAAAATAAAGATACAAAGGACAGGCATTACAGATAAATGTCATACAAAATAAGCATGCACATCATGATTTTAACAATATTATGTACATTGTAAAATATCCTAAAATGAAAATTATTATAAATGTAATATTATTATAATGGTTAAACTGTTTAATTTAACATAATATTTAAATATTTTATACATATTGAGCATTTTGAAATATAATAGAATAAGAAAACATTTAAAGATGTGTAAACAGAGATAGCGTTTAAGGCGAAAGCAATTCTACAATCTGCCTCCTGAATACCAAAAATCGTGAATTGAAAATCTGACACAAAAGAGTAGAAATTAAAAAGTGACAATACTGTCGTGTCGTCCCTTTCTAATCAATCTCAGAAAACGGGGACGTCAATACAGTATTGCCACTTTTTAATTTCTTCTGTTACTTTCTAGAACTCGGGGACAAGTATTATCCACTTCAAAAAGTTGGTTAAAATTATCAATATATTTGCCATAATACGAAAAAAATAGAACGTCCAGAAGTTCCTACCTAGCATATTTAAAAACACTTTTCTCGGTGTTTTGGTCCTTTATTTCATGACAATCGAGCTATATTTATTTATTTACAGTATGTTGTATAAATCAACATCAATCAACACCCATGTTATATTAAAATCTAAGGTGTAAAACCTTTCAAATAAACAATGCAAAGAGACACAAAGTATAAGGAAAAATTCGGAAGCTTATTTGGTGATAGGGTGGTAGAAAAGTTAACACGTTGGACCGGTAATCCAAAGGTACCGGGTTCGATTCCCGGTCTCTTCCGTCAGGTTACGCACTTCAATTTTTCTTTGTGCTAATTGTATAATTTTTTTTTCTATTTTTTCTCCTTTAATTTATGGGAATTGAGTTTTTTTTAAATATATTTATAGTATCTTGTATAAATAATCATAAGTCAACACCCCTATTGTAATTTAAATCTTACCTCAATTTTCTGCATCAAATCTCTCAGACATTCCTGCTTGAAGTAATCCATATACCTCCCCATCTTGTCTGCCTGCTCTTTGGTCATGAAGCTAAAGAACTCTCTATACATATCTTCACAGTCTTCGTTCAGAATATTCACCAGTTCCTTCATGATTTTCATTGGACAGACGATGTCTGGGTCTAACTTGGCTAAGACATTGCTAACTTTCTTTTTCATATAGCAATATTTTGAATTCATTGTTCGGATTGTCAGCTTGAGTTGGAATGCTGTCACTGCGGCTGTAAAGTTCGGGTATGGGTGGAAACTGAGAGGTGCTTATCAGGATCGAGTAAGAGCGAGTGAGATAGGTATAAGAGCTCGCGCAGACGGACAGCGGTCGGGAGTTCTGTGTTCATTAGAAAGTACCGAGTCTATACGACAACGCGCACAGCGGGCAGTCAGACCGCGGCGGTCCAAGCGGAACATCGCGTTCTAAGAGTTCTTTTCCCGCAGAGACAAAGAACTCGTGAACGCCGCAATGTCTGAGGTTGCAAATACGGAAAAGTTAATTGAATTGGTTAGGGAACGTTGTATCATTGTTCATCTTTAAGTAAATCCTCAAAAACACTACTAAATTCGCCTTGATCGTCTCGCGTTGTGTTAATTGGGTGCACCCAATACTTTCTCTTCTTTTTAGAAGCTACTAAGCTCCACAAGAGCAATAATTCTTCATCGAAAGAACTTTCTAGTGACATGTTGCATGTACAAAGACACAAAGTCACAAACGAAACTGGAACGCGAGAATTTGAACGCCACTTGTGTGCGTCAGAACTCTTGAGCGGTCAACGGTTACTAGAACGCGGAACTCAAACTGAACTCTGACCACTCTCTGTCTGCGCGAGCTCTAAAACGTGAATCGCATTCTGACTGCCCACGCATTATACCTGGGAAACATAACACTAAGTGCTAACCCTTTGTTAACCTTAAATTGACAAAAAAAAACGAAGGCCGATAATTAAAGTCTCGTTAAGCTTGCATAGAGCAATCAATTCTCGGTGGAAAAAAAAATAGCAAAAGATGGTCAAAGTGTTTGTACATCCTGGTGTCGATTGCCAATTAAAGGGACGTGAACTTACAGTGTTATGTTTCTCATGTACAGAAGCTCTACCAGTGTATTTGGGACTTAGTTTATTGACCGAGCAAGTGAAGATTTTCCTTTTGTCCCAAAATTCTTTTCTATGTCCGAATGGTCTGCTGTTCGCGTCTACAGGTTGCATTTCTCAGCGGATTCTCACGACATTTTGTGAGTAGATTCGTTAGTTATATAATTTCTATAGTATCAGTTTTAAAAAAAAACTTCAAAATGGCGGAGATAGGTACGGGAAAAGCGTAAATAATCTAAAATATTTGCTAATTTTAATCTTTCACTTATTCATAAATAGTTTTTAAAAGAAATATGTGAAATGGTATTATTCATATATATTGATTGGCTCAAAGAATTCGTAAATTGAGGCTCTAAACGTATCTAATTTAATTTTAAAACAATATAACACATACCTATTTCGTCCGGCCTATACGTCACGATCGCCTTATCATCGGTGTTCACATTTTTCCCCATGTCCGTTATCCGATCCTTAAGTTTTTTCCAAGCATACGCCGATTTGCATTTATAATTCTCCAACAACAACTTGAACTTCCTCGTTACTTTGGGATATTTCACTTTCCTTTTCTCCTTACACGGGCAGCTCGTCTGCTTGGGTTCTTTATAGTATTCCGTTATGAGACTCTGTCGTTTGGTGAGCTTCCTAAGTTTAATACAGCACTCGCAATGGTCAAACGTGACGACGGGAGCATAGATCGGGGTACTAGTTTGGTTATTCGATATCGTTAGGATACCATCTTTCACGTTCAACGTGTCTTTGGTGATCGGGGTCGGGACGGTGACCGTGAAGTTGGTGACAGCTTGCTCCGGCATATTGTTCGGGACAGTCTCCTGGACTTGAGAGGAGCTGATGGGCGTCGTGGCGGTGTCCACGGTGTTCGTGAGCATGGTTAACGGGATCAGATACGCACCGGCGGGTGTTTGTATGACGCTGTATAGAACGTTGCTGGTGTCGGTGGTGGTGGTGGTGGTGGCGAGCTCTAGGTCGAAGGTGTTGGTGGGCGGTTTGGGCGCGAGGTTGAACGGCTTGGTGCGGTGCGGCGGGTCCTAGAAGTTGTGAGCGTCAGGATGACTGGACCAAGAGAGATTTTGAAAGTTTAGATATCCTATGTGTTTGTACCTATTTTGTACAAGTAACACAAGGAACCTAAGGAACATGCTATATCATAGTAGTCTCATGTGTGACTCGCTTTACAACTACTCACATGCAAATCTTATTCTAGGTATAACTTTTTTTGGTGAGTCAATAAGAAGTAAACGTAAATCAAATTTAAAGGTACAAATTAGGTACTAAATCTTTACAAATAAATTAACTAGTTATAACGCTTGCAACTAGGTCAAACCAGCTTGGTCCAGTCATCCTGACGTCACTTTATTTTTAATATTTTTCCCTTATTAGCGAGGTACAAATTATTTTATATCAGGTACAAAATCGGTACAAAAACGTAGGATATCTAAAGTTGCAAAATGTTCTCTTGGTCCAGTCATCCTGACGTATATACATGCCTTGAAGTTGGGGGGCAGCGGCGCCTTGCTGGGCGTCTCCACGGCCGCGCCCAGCGCCACGGGCACGCCGGCGGGCGCCAGCCCCGACACCTTGTTCAGGGCGCCGCGCCGGAACATGTGAGTCTGCAACCAAATACCCATACCCATTGTACAAGCTTTGCTTAGTTTGGGACTAGGTCGATTTGAGTATGACTGTCCTTACTTATTAAAAAAAAAAAAAAAACCTCTGCATATTTCGCACCAGCCGGGAATTAGTATATTGTGTCATAAGGGTAGTAAGTTTGTAATCCCCTTACTACCCGCCTTTCACACAATATTTTTCATCACATTTTGGAGTAAATAACAAATAAATAAGCCAAAAATAAACATTAAACGGTAACGATTGACAACCAACTTTTTTCTGTATATATTTTTTTAAATTACTATATGCACTGGCAAAACGGCCATCAGCTTAAAACAGAAAACAAATATACACAGAATCTTACCATCTATTATTAAACAAATAACAATTAACAATATTATGCAGCAATAATTAACAGCGTAATATTATAAAACTTAAATATGAACAGTAAGTTTGTTACAAAACTAAATAGTTCCTAACCAATAACTTTATAACTTTTTTTCCTTTTTTTTGTGTCGTCTACCACAGATAATGCTAAGAACTGCGTTTCGTTTAGAAACTTGACAGGCTATACTGCCAGATTGGAACGATAATTCAAAATTTAATTTAATAAACTTATTGCAAAATACACATAAATAATTGTAAAACATAAATATTAATGCAGTTACATATACCGTATTAATTCAATACTAAATAAAATTTGCTGGTAGGCAAGTTTTGTTGATACAACAAAAAACCTTGGCTGGATTGAAACCTCCTTAGTCTGAAGTAATCCACGAGTGCATACTATATTTTTAAAACTAAAACCATAACTCCCGAGGGAGTTATGTCAATTTATAACTCCCGCGGGAACTATATAGGCCTTAGTCCTTCAGTACACCCGCATGTAATACCATCTTTTACGAGCAAATGTGATGAAATAGTATATTGTGTCATAAGACTAAGGACATTAAAAGCCTTCCGCCTTCGGCGTCGGGCTTCTAATAGACCTTCGTTAGTAATCCCCTACTTACTACCCGCCATACACACAATATTTTTCATCACATTTGTTTCCTAGGAAATAACAAATACATAAGACAAAAATAAACATTAAACGATTGAAAACCAACTTTTTTCTGTATATATATTTTTTAATTTACTTGCATTGGCAAAAAGGCTATCAGCTTAAAACAGAAAGCAATACCATCTATCATTAAACAAACAACAACTTTTTTTTTGTGTAGTTTACCACAGTTAATGCGAAGAACTGCGTTTAGTTTAGAAACTTGACAGGCTATACTGCCAGATTGTAACAATTATTCAAAACTAAATTTAATAAAATTATTGCAAAATACACTTAAATAATTGTAAAACATAAATATAATGCAGTTACACATACCGTATTAATTCAATACACAATAAAATTTCCTGGTAGGCAAGTTTTGTTGGTACAACAATAGTACATTGTTGTAGAGGCTGTAAAGTAAGCAATAGATGAACGACTAAATTTTGAAGGCCTCCCCTGCGGGTCGGCCTTCGATAATACTAGTTCAGCTATTGTACTTTCAGTCGAGACTGAACAGAGTGCTTTTCACGACTACTGCGAGGAAATACATTAAAATACAAGTAAAAACCTTTTTAACGAAAAGTTACTAAAAAGTAAACCTAGGCGTATTATCTTACATACGAAAATAAATTCGCTTACGGGTATTTATAAGTTTAAGAAAGAAACACACCTCATAAATGACGCATCCTCATTGGTCAATTTAATTTGACATGCAGCAGACGATTAAGTTTTTAATGGGTTAATTGTCGTTTAAGCCGGCCGAGAAAAAAACTTTGAAATATTTTTTAAAAAGTTGTATCGTAATATGAAGTCCATGTATAGATACGAACTGTTACTGTAACGTGTTACATTGTTGTCGTGATGGGAGCTAACATAGACATAAAGTTTACAAATGAAAATATATAAGCAGTTTTGTGTACTGGATTCAGGTAATCTATAGCCACATTTTCGAGCAGTGTCGTGAAAACATCCATTTCTGGACAAAGGCAAAGATTCCGCTTTACGAAAACCGGTCGTTTTTTAATGTCATACGTCGAGCGTTTTTTAATGTCATACGGGGCAAACGAGCAAACAGATCGCCTGATGGAAAGCGATTACTGTCGCGTAGAGACCTACAACACCAGAGGAGTCACAAGTGAGTTACCGGTCTTTCAGGTGGGAGTAGTTTGAAGTTCATATCCGTCCGGAAATACCGCAAGCGACTATTCATTCTACAATGCATGCATTCTTATGTATATATGATGCTGTTAAGGTCAGCACGCGGGCTGCGGAGTTGCTCCACGGACTAACGGGCAGGATCAGGGTTTCATATGTTTATAAAACAAAATCTATGATAGTGCTGATGAATAAAAAGTAGTGTATGCAACTGTACATAATTAGGTCTTAAAACATGAGTGTGATCCTATTATGAAACTCGCCCACGGCTCGTTTCATAAAACCACACTCGTGTTTCAGGACCTCTCATTATGTAACAGTTGCATAATAGTAGTTAATGCAACGGCAGAACAGAGGAATAAGAAATAAACGAGGTGTCCTCTTTTCTTGACCTTGGAGGTGTGGTCACCATCACCATAACAGTATCAAATTAAACACTGTCACGAGTAAGGAAACCACGCGGGGGCTATGGTACTGTTATGAAATTACATCTCTGATTTCGGTCGCTGCCAAGCAATGTAGGTCCTTACCTATAATATCTGAACTTGTTACAGCAATTTAACAAGATGGGTGTAGTTTTTTTTTTTTTTATGTCATAGGAGGCAAACGAGCAAACGTATCGCCTGATGGAAAGCGATTACCGTCGCCCATAAACACCTGCAATACCAGAGGAGTCACAAGTGTTTGCCTACCCGGAGGACGAGGATAGAATGCCTCTATGCTAGTAATTTCACCGGCTATCTTACCCCCACACCGGAACACAACAATGCGAACATTGCTGTTCGGCGGTGGGTTAGCAGGCAAGACGGTAGTAACAATCCGGACGGACCCTGCACGAGGCCCTACTACTCCAGAAACTACTATAATTAACTCACCCGGAACCGCTTGCTGGCCTTCGCAAGGTACTTCACCCAGAGCCTCGGCATCTCCTGTTCGGGGTGCTGGTAGAGCGTCAGTTTCGGGTTGAACGGCAGCAGAACATGCTGGACTGGTGTCACTTCACGGTTCTTGAAGAATTTCTGGAAAAAAAGACATAATATTTAAGAAATCTTTCAAAGTCCAACTCCAGTAAGAGGTAGTAAAAACCATGTTTATGGTGCATGTAAAGTCAAAACCAAAAGGCTTTCATGCCATACATATGTCATCAGTAGGGTAGCTATAACGCACTACTATTCCGCGTAATTACACAAGATTGGGAAATCTAAGTCGTAATGACCTAGAATCGACGCAGTGCCGGGTCCTATCCTGAAAAACTGCCCACAAAATGCCACCATCATCATTGCCATCACCATCAGAATCATCATCTTTATTATCATCTCCCCCACTATCATCATCACCATCACCATAACCAACACCACCAAAATCATCGTCTTAATTATCATCATCGTCGTCTTCTTCATATCACATAATCAACATCATCTTCATCAATCACCACTGTTTCACAAGTTAATGCTCATCTATGCAACAATATTCCAAAGCTATGCTCCTGCGGGGTGAGGTAACTCGTTTCGGCGCGGGGGGGTGCGACGTGTATGTAGTACTATTAAGTATTCTGTGGTAGCGGTTAGGTCTTGAATCGATGTAAAGCCTGACCAGAAATATATGAAAATGCGCCATATTGCGGAATTTCACTGGAACTAATTTCTTACACTGGCAATGATTTTATGATGGTTGTCAACAATGTCAATGTCATTCGTGCTGGTTTCTTTAAAAGACAAATATTTAAAAAATACCCAAATAAAATGCCTAAAACCATTCACAGTCGTGAACGTGATATTATAAATAAAGTGTACACGTGTCTACTACACAAAAACAGTCGGCAAAAGAGTGCATTCCATTAAAATAATATTACGAGGTTACCATAGGAACTTAAACTGAGGTCGTTATAGTGTGTTGCGATTGGTTGCAAAATTGTTGCCATATAAATCTTGTAAATTGCGCCCTCTTGACAATCCTCATATATTTCTGGTCAGGCTTTACGAGATTTCGCGAGTGCAGTTTGACTGTCTAATCTGTGGCGACTGTGTCACTTACATTAAAAGGGTGGTCAGGGTCCTTGAACTTCCTCAAGTGCTGTATATGCGCGAGCAGCGACTTGGGCAGCATCCAGGGCAGCATGTGCTTGCTGACCAGCGTCACAACGTCCGTTGCGCGCACTTTGTACAGTTCCAGGTACGGAACCCGTCACCTAGATTGACTGTAATCTGCGGCGACTGTGACACTTACATTGATAGGGTGGTCAGGGTCCTTGAACTTTCTCACGTGCTGTATATGCGCGAGCAGCGACTTGGGCAGCATCCAGGGCAGCATGTGCTTGCAGACCAGCGCCACGACGGTGACGAGCCCCCAGCGGTGGTTCGCCTCGGTGGAGCGCACCTTGTAGAGGTCCGGGTTCTCTTCCACGTATTGCCAGAACTCGTCGATGCCGAGGGTTATCAATCTGGAAGTAATGATTTCAATGCATGAGCTAGAAAAGAGCGGTTTCTAAGCTGTCAAACTGTGCGGAAAGTACTGCTTTTCTGCATTGGTTTTTTTTTTTTTTTTTACTGACAGACGCAGAGGTTTTATTTAATTAAATAAAGTGGTGCGGTAAGATGTGAATATTAACGTATTCACATAGAGGTCGCTAAGGTGTTAAAACCTTTCAAATAAAACAATGCAAAGATCGACACACACAAAGCATAAGGAAAAATTCGTTAGGTCTTCCTGGAGCTAGGGTAGCGAAGTGGTTAACGCGCTGGACCAGTAATCCAGAGGGTTCGATTCCCGGTCTCTTCCACCAGGTAGCTCCTTTTCCAATTTTTCTTTAAGCATTGATCTTTGTATTAATGGTTTATTTATACTTACTCGTCCTCACTCTGGGTATAGCCGAACGGATGAATGTTTGTGTAAGTTGCCCTCGAATAGCGAGGCGTGTCGATGTCGGCGCAACCGACCAAAGCGTGCGCGCCGCTACGAGTGGCTACGAATGACCGATCTAGCTCACAGTGGAGCGGAGCCAAGCACTGGTGCTTGACGGCGTACCCCGTCTCAGTGACATTGCGGATTCGAACTTTTGATGTGATAACGTCTTATAAGTCTATAAACGCGGGCTGCACGTACCAAAAAGCATGACTCATTGTCACGTTCCGCTTGAGCCGAGCGTGCAAGCGAGAGCGCGGAACAAGCGATAGAGAGGCACGATCGGCCTGTGTTCGGCTTGTGACTCATCTATCTCTCAATTCATAAAAGTATGCAATTCTTCAACAATGTTTTCTTATGACGTTAGATTGAGAAAATTATACTTACTCATCCTCGCTCTGGGTATAACCGAACCGCTTGCTGCCATCAGACCGATACGGCAATGGCGGCAATAGATGCGGGTACAGAAATACTGGGCTGTGGGCCACCGTGTCTATGAATGTTTTGTGGAAGTCGCCCACGTATAGACTGTTCTGGGCCGAGCGGCGGCGGCTGAAATATATGAATAGTACATTACTGCAGACGCTGCGAAAGAAAAGCTTATCGGGTGAGTACGGATAGTGATATGAAACCAGCAAGCCCTTTTCACGGCTAAGGCATATACAGGGTGGAACAGATCGAGGGACTTTTAAGCAAACGGGGAATTGTTTAGACTAAGTACTTAAATTTTTATACCAATGAACTATTTGCAAATATTTCGATTCATTTTTGAGATACAGTTTGTTAAACATTAGTGTAAAAATCTATAACCCTAGCATATTTTGAACATCGCATAAGTTAAAGACAGGTGTCATTTAAAATGTAAATAAAACATTTGAATTAGTAGGGTTGTCTCTGATATTAAAATATTTTAATTAGATGACTACTTTTTATTTTTAAATCCAGCTTTACAATTATGATAGGTCAATTGTAGATCATTCAGATGACACAATCCTGTCAGCTCGATCTCTAGAAATGTTCCACCGTGTATAGTGCTTTACTCAAACATATGCAATGAAATAAAAAATACACCACTCAATAGTTATTTACGATACAAGTGTAGTAAGTAGGTGATTTCAGACGAGTGTGATTTTTAGTCACGAGCGAGGTACGAGCGAGTGATTAAACAAACACGAGTCGGAAATCAACTTACACACGAGTTCCGTACAAAACTTTACTATGCATGTACGAGAAAATAGAAAATACTTTAATACTCACAAAGACTGTTTACATTGGAAAAAAAAGTATTTTAATTTGATTTATCCAACAAGAAGCCGTCGTTCACATTTTTTACTTCTTCAATAACATTTTACGGGTTTAAATTCATGATTCGTCCCTTTATCTCGCCATTATTTCAGCAGATTTGCACAAAACAACTTCAAAATAAACTAGACATCAATAAAAAATGGCGGAGTTATTTGGAAACCGCGCTCGACATAATCTACTACTGCGCATGTGCAAAAGTATTTTTTTAATATTCGTCTTATGTCAAAATGGCACAAGCGCGTGTACATTCAGCCAAATTTATTTAATGAATAACGATTTAAAGTTCGTTCATTAATCAACTTTTATATGTAATGTTATTAATGACGTGTTAAATGAATTAATTAATGAAATATTGGTTTTATTATACTTTTATACGTGATAATAATCGGTATTTGACTTATTTATCAAACTTTTTGTAAATAATAAAACCTCTTTGTGTCAGGCTGTCAGATACGGCTATAAATTAAAAAAAAATTGAAAAGTAAAAAGCACTAGTGCGGAAAAGTAGTACTTTCCGCACAGTTTTAATGCCTAGAATACGCTCTTTTCGAGCACATGCATTGTAAAATATATAATTTGTTAATGAACACAGACGTCATTTAAGAAATCTGTTATAACGCACGTTATGGCGACATTTCATTGCATGTATGAAAAAAATACTTATTCATTAAGGCCAGTCACTCACGGAGCTATAATATATATTATAGATATGTTATGTTTGTATTATATTGCTCATATACTATAGCTTCACGTGATACGCGGGTAGATTAACCCGTTTATCTGAGATTATAATTAAATTACGCCAACCATTCAAAAATAGGAATTATGTATATTCCAAAGTTTATTAATTATATACAGTATTATAAAGATGTTTTTACCTTCTTTCTACCTCCTTGTGGATAAATCTGAAATAAAAAAGTAATCCAATATAAAGATTGCATCTGACAGGGGGTCATGGGGGGGAGTTGCCTTGAACTTGGAAGTTCTTTGTATTTCTCAAGAAGCAATAATAAGCGCGAGTTGGACTCGCGCACCGAAGATCCCGTACTTAACTGGCGGGGAACCCTTAAAGTCGCAAAAAAAAAAGAAAACCCGTGTTCAAACCTCAGTGCCGTCACAACGAGGAAAAAAATCTGTTTAACTAAAAAATGCAAAAAGATGGTCAAAAAACATTAAGGGTTAAGTTTGCACATGGTATGTATGACGCCGCAAATGAGGTGCAAAGTTAACGCAACCGATCACGTTTTATATATTGCAGCTCACTTAAATATTTATTTTATTCTGTTTTTAGTATTTGTTGTTATAGCGGCAACAGAAATACATCATCTGTGAAAATTTCTACTGTGACAGAGGGTGACGGTTGAGCTGGTGATAGATTGACGGACAGACAGACAGACAGACAGACGGACGGACAGCGGAGTCTAGTAATAGGGTCCCGTTTTTACCCTTCGAGTACGGAACCCTAAAAACGTGGACTTACTTAACCATCTCGATGTTTTCCTCGGTGTCCGCGGAGACGGAGTTCTCCCAGCTTGTGACCAGTTCCATCGCAAGTTTGAGGTTGCACACGTTGGCCACAGACTGCGGGTTATCTTTAGTTATCTTCGTCAGGGTTTCCTGGTAACAATACAATACAATAAAATACAATACAATACAATACAAGTACTCTTTATTGCACACCTCATAAAACATACAGGAGAAATACAATGCAAGAAATTACAAATAGAGGTAAACAACAGGCGGTCTTATCGCTAAAGAGCGATCTCTTCCAGACAACAGACATAGGAGGAAAACTTGAAAAAATATTTTGTTAATAGGTAGTGCCAAATTCTGAAAAAAATAATATTAATAATATATACACGAAAAATAAATCCATATATCCATATATAATATTATAAATGCGAAAGTGTGTCTGTCTGTCTGTCTGTCTGTCTGTCTGTTACCTCTTCACGCTTAAACCGCTGAACCGATTTAGATGAAATTTGGTATATAGATAGTTTCAGTCCCGGGGAAGGACATAGGATACTTTTCATCCCGAATAAATATAGTGTTCCCGTGGGATGAGCGGGGTAACACCGCGGGGCACAGCTAGTAAATACATAAATATAAAAAACGATAAATACATACACACATAGATACATTCAGCCAAAAAATAATAATAGGACCAGTTGAATAAAATATGAACTATGAACTTAACATTATAATTTTTTTAATTTTTGAAACGACATTTTGCAATTTAAAAAACCCAAAAAAAAAAAAACATTTACGGTCGGCACATCTCATTCTCAGTGTCTGGCCAGGATTCGTACCCGGGACCGCCGGCTCAGTAGGCAGGTGCACTACAAACTGTGCCAACCTCGTCGTCATATACCACTTTCTCGGCAACCCGCCTGGTGGGCGCTCGTAACTTCTACTCAGCTGTCGGCCCAGCTCGCGGCGGATTGTACTACAAGTGCGCCCACCTAGCGGGCTCTGTCAGTTTCTGGGGTAGTTTTAATTATTTTTCATCACACTTGCAAGTCGTAAATTACTCCCTACGGCGGTAAGTAATTTTTATCACACTTTAAGGGTTTACATGCTAGAAAACCGGGCGGTAAATCGTATATTACGCCCAAGGCCGGTAAATTGTATATTACGCCCTAGGGCGGTAAGTAATTTTGGTATTGACTACTACTACTTTCGTTTTATTTCCTCCAAAGTGTGATGAAAAACGTCGTACGTACGTGACTCTGGTGTGAAGGAATTACAAACGAGTGTCCATTAGAAGCCCAAAGCCGAAGGGTGGTAATTCGTCGTTTACCACCCTTGTTACATAATGTACTATTACGCGGTCGTGACAGTGATACTCACTAAATACTCCTTGTATGTTGGTGCAAGCGACCAATGCACAGGATGTACGAACAGTTGCAGGAAATTGAAGGCGGCGATTTGGACGTGCTGTCTCAGTTGTTGTTCGAGTATCAAGATCTGCTCTGGTAAAACCTGGAAGGGAATACAAAATCATGAAGAGCTTGGGGAAAATAGCAAGTTGTATTTTTTTTTTTTTTTTCATTTTTATCCATTCAATAATTTACCGAGCGAGGCAAGTGTCTACGTTTCAGCTTGGACTAAAATTCTTTTTTTTACCGACTTCAAAAAAGGAGGAGGTTCTCAATTCGAACTAATATATATATTTTTTTGTATGTATGTTACTCGATTACCGTGAACCGATTTTAAATTTTTTTTTTTTAATGGAAAGGGTATAACTCCGCGTTGGTCCCGTTGGCACTAAGTCGGGATCTGATGATGGAATCTTGGAGAAATCGAGGGAACTCTTCAAATGTTATAGGGACATGTACGGCGCTTTCGGTAATTTATTGATAAAGTCAAGAATTTACATTCAGTAAATAGGATTTGGTGTCAGGAAACTGATGATGAACACCACAGATGGCCACTAGAACTTTTATATGAATCACCAAAAAGCAAAAAAAAAATTTTTTTAACAAAAAAAAGAACCGACTTCGGTAAAACTAAAAAGCCAAAAAAAATAACCCGTTCAAGTACAGATTACATTTGACTCACCCTTCGAAGTCGGTGCCAAACCTCGCGTAAACTATAATATATAAATATAAGAACTGAGTGCTTTGGGATCGACTTCGAAGGGTGAGTCAAATGTAATCTGTACTTGAACGGGTAATTTTTTTTGGCTTTTTAGTTTTACTGAAGTCGGTTTTTTTGTTATTTTTTTTTTATTGGGATGTTCGTTTGTCCGGATATCTGGCTGTTCTCGCTTTTGAAATGAACATTTAATATTACAGTTTTTATTTATGAATATATCCCAATTTCTGATTATAAATTCATTTCATTCAAAGCTCCTCGTACTAGAAGAACGTAAGTGACAAGTAATTTGACTAAAGAAATATTGTACTACTGTTCTTTCTGTGCGTTGTGACTCAACTTTTCCACCAGGTAACGTCGTCCTTCTTAACAATTTTGGGGCGACGCTTCTTCTGAATATTTCCGAAATTAATAGGTATATCAAATAAAAACGAATGGTTTTGGGTTCCGTGGTAATAAAAAAATAATATTAGTTACAATTTGAACTAAATAAATAAATATTCAGAGTCAATATTACACAAATCGCCCTAGTCCCAAACAGCAAATTTTGTACTATGGGTACTAGACGACAATGTACATAATATATAATAAATAAATATCGGACAACCTCACACAAATCAATCTAGTCCCAAATTAAGCTCAAGAAGGCTTGTGTTATGGGTACTAGACGACGACATACATACTTATATAGATAAACTAGCTTTTGCCCGCGGCTTCGCACGCTTAAACACAATATCATACGTTCACTACACTTATTGCGAGGCCAAAGGCCGCCCACCCACTTAATATAAGTCGAAGGAAGTTAATGCGAGGCCGCAGGCCGAGCTCCGCGTAGCACCGAAGGTGCGGAGCGTCGTAAAGAAGCCGCCCACCCACTTAATATAAGCTGAAGTAACTTAATGCGAGGCCGAAGGCCGAGCTTCGCGTAGCACCGAAGGTACGGAGCGTCTCAAAGAAGCCACCCACCCACTTAATATAAGTCGAAGTAACTTAATGCGAGGCCGAAGGCCGAGCTCCGCGTAGCACCGAAGGTGCGGAGCGTCTCAAGGAAGCCGCCCACCCACTTAATATAAGCTGAAGTAACTTAATGCGAGGCCGAAGGCCGAGCTCCACGTAGCACCGTAGGTGCGGAGCGTCCCAAGAAAGCCGCCCACCCTCTTAATATAAGTTGAAGTAACTTAATGCGAGGCCGCAGGCCGAGCTCCGCGTAGCACCGAAGGTGCGGAGCGTCCCAAGGAAGCCACCCACCAACTTAATATAAGCTGAAGTAACTTTATGCGAGGCCGAAGGCCGAGCTTCGCGCAGCACCGAAGGTGCGGAGCGTCTCAAAGAAGCCACCCACTCACTTAATATAAGTCGAAGTAACTTAATGCGAGGCCGCAGGCCGAGCTCCGCTAGCACCGAAGGTGCGGAGCGTCCCAAGGAAGCCGCCCACCCACTTAATATAAGCTGAAGTAACTTAATGCGAGGCCGAAGGCCGAGCTCCGCGTAGCACCGAAGGTGCGGAGCGTCTCAAAGAAGCCACCCACCCACTTAATGTAAGTCGAAGTAACTTAATGCGAGGCCGAAGGCCGAGCTCCGCGTAGCACCGAAGGTGGCGTCCCAAGGAAGCCGCCTATTAAGTTACTTAAACATGTGTTAAGTGGGTTGGTGGCTTCCCTGGGACGCTCGTGGAACTCGGCCTACGACCTCGCATTAAATTACTAAGGGTTTATAAAGTAACTTAGCACCGAAGGTGCGGAGCGTCCCAGGGAAGACGCCCACCCACTTAAAATATGTTTAAATAACTTAATGCGAGGCCGCCCAGCGCCCACCCACTTAATATAAGTTTAAATGTGTCAGCGGCTTTCCTGGGACGCTCTGCACCTTCGGTGCTATGTGAAGCTCGGCCTACGGCCTCGCATTAATTTACTACTTATATTAGTGGGTGGGCGCCTTCTCTAGGACGCTCTGCACCTTCGGTGCTACGCTTGTGAACATGATCTTCGTTTAATTAAAATTGAGGCAAGACTTATGTTAAAAAAATCGTTTTTAATATTTACTGTCTATTGTAGATTTAAATAACTTAATGCGAGGCCGCTCACCTACTTAATATAAGATGAAGTGTGTGAGCGGCTTCCCTGGGACGCTCTGCACCTTCGGTGCTACGTGGAGCTCGGCCTACGGCCTCGCATTAAGCTACTACTTATATTCGTGGGTGAGCGACTTCCCTAGAACGCTCCGCACCTTCGGTGCTACGCTTGTGAACATCATCTTGGTTTAATTAAGATTGAGTCAAGACTTAGGTATGTTTAAAAGATCGTTTTTAATATTTATTGTCTATTGTAGATTTTAAAAACTTAATGCGAGAGCGCCCACACACTTAGTATAAGCTTAAATGTGTGAGCGGCATCCCTGGGACGCTCTGCACCTTCGGTGCTACGTAGAACTCGGCCTTCGGCCTCGCATTAAGCTACTACTTAATTTAGTGGGTGGGCGACTTCTCTAGAACGCTCCGCACCCTCGGTGCTACCATTGTGAACATCATCTTGGTTTAGTTTAAATTGAGGCTAGACTTATGTTTATATATCGTTTTGAATATTTATTGTTTATTGTAGATAACTATTCAAAGCACCTTGAAAAATAATTCGCTCATAGTCCTACCTGAACATATATTTATGACATCTATTAAGATGACAATAAATTATTTTCATCTACAATGGCACTAATACTAATATAATAATATGACCTGTCATAATAATTTCCTAAGTAACGCCAAAAGATTCAGGTGCCAACTTAACTCAATCGAGCGTACGTCATTAATGGCGACAGCACCACTGAACGTATACGTGATGGCCTCACTGTTTTGTTATCCGTGGTATAATGAATAAGGAAGCAAAGGAAAATGCATGAGATGACACGGTTATTATTTCAGTAGGTTCTGGGTTCAAATCCCGGCTAGGTGAAATCCTTTCTACATTGTAAATTTAATAATTTTGTCTTGTCTCGAATCATGGTTGTTTTTCATACAAAATGCATACATTGTCGAGCAGCAACTCTCAATAACTGATAGATACACTGCTGCTTATATTAGGTATGCGATCAATATTCAACAACTTCGGTAGTAATTCTCAAAGTCCAGGTTAACCCATCACAGCTACACCCTAGCTTGTGCCGAATCGTGGTGAACTCTTGGCCTTGGTGTGTCGAGGAAACCCATCAATGGCTCCGAAACTTTACTTGTATGGAGCTGGTTTTATTAACTCAGGAAAAATCTTAACAGCGCGATGCAGCCGCTAGTATGGAGATTTTGTCAAAGCAACAACGCCATCTAGCGGAAAATTGGGTCATTGAGAACAAAATCTCAACACACCGTTAAAAACAAAAAAATAATGATATATTTTATTACTTTGAATAAATTTTATTTATAAAAAAACTGCATAGATGCAAAATTGTGGCGAAATATATCGTATATTTATCGTTTATTACATTTCGCTACTTTATTAGTAAGTTAGGCCAAACACAAACAATACAAAAAAATTGCGCCTAATGTTGGTTGGTAAAACATATTTAAAAATGTATTTAATTTACTTAAATTGATTCGAAATACTTTTATTTCAATTACACTCGATAAAATGGCATTAAAAAATCTGTTTTATTCATTAACATTTTTTATTGCGTCTCCGGGCTTTTTTTTGGTCAATACTTACAAACTACAGAAGAATATAATTGCATATTCAATAAAAGAGCATTAGTTCCTATTGTCGCAAATTGTGTTTGTAAAGAAATGTATGTTTTTTTTATTCATGAGACAATTTACAACGAACATTGCACTCATATTTTCGTCTGTGTTGTTCGATAATTGGCGCCATCTTTTCTATCTAACTAACACGGTTTCCGTAACTCAACGCAAACAACCTTAACCTTATTGTTAATACCGGTGCGCGGTGGGCCGCGAGGAGGTATTATGTCGAATTCATACTTTTTAGTTTTTGTACACGTAAGAGCCACGCGGGGGTCGCGTCGTTCTGAATTCAAAATCACAAACGCTGTCATTATAAGGTTACACATTGTAAGGAAAATATTTCATCGAATTTATGTTTTCAGAGATAAATATTAATCATAATAAAAAGTATCCTATAACCATCTTTGGATGTTCAGCTATTCCTGTACCAAAATTGGTAACTTTTTATCCAGCCGTTTCGGCGGTATTAGAGGACAAAGGTTTTTTTGAAAACAGATGGCGCCAGGCTGGCTTGGCACCGCGCGCCCATACGAAACAAATGACGATCCTGCATCACGCCATCGAGATTTTTCCTGAAATCATGACCTCCCTCCATAGAAAATTAATTTTCAATACAAATTTAGGATTTTATAATAGTATAGATATATACTTAAATACATAGAACAAACATGACCCAAGCACAAATATTCGAGTTCATCACACAAATATTTGCCCTGGCCGGGATTCGAACCCGGGACCGCCGGCTCAGTAGGCAGGTGTCTACAAACCGAGCCAAACGCGTCGTCGTATATATAAATACACATAGATAACATCCATGACCCAGGAACAACATATTCCGAGTTCATCACAAAAATGGAGGCGGGTGGCCCCTCCACACAGACAACCCCCACTAGACGGAGCATGTAAGGCGACCCGCGCGCACCAACGATATGGTACGGCAGAACATTAAAGTATCAACACGGCGGCCACAGTTTAGTTGCGTCCTTGTTTATGATCCATGCGTACGTCAACGAAAAAATAAATTAAATAAATAACATGGTAAATTGTAGTGTCAAGTGGTGTAGAGAGACCTCATAAACATGAACGCAACTAAACGGTGGCCGCCGTGTTGATACTTTAATGTTCTGCCGTACCATATCGTTGGTGCGCGCGGGCGCCTTACATGCTCCGTCTATACTCGACGCCACGTAGCTTGGCAATAGCGACCAATGACTCCTCCTACCATGAAACTCAATTTCTAATAACGACACTTTTGTTTGTTCCCCGTAACGACCATTTTTACTTTTATTGCTACACCGTGGTAGAGGGTGTCTGGGCGTGGAGGGAGCGGACCCGCTCCCGAAAAAGTGTCGTCATTAGAAATTGAGTTTCATGGTAGGAGGAGTCATTGGTCGCTATTGCCAAGCTACGTGGCGTCGAGTATAGTGGGGGTGGTCTGTGCCCCTCCACTAGTAGGTACTCTACCTTGGCTCCCTGCTGCACCTCCACAGTGACTGTGGCCTGTGTGAGCAGCAAGTTCTGGAGCGGCGCCGGCGCCGGCACGCTCAGGGGAGGGGGGATGGCGCCCACGCTCCCCTCCACCACCGACAACGTCACTTCGTGCGGTTGTGACCTGGAGCAATCAATAAATAAACATTAGGAGACACAAGTTTAAACAAATCTACTCCCTAACTATGCGTTTACAACATAATACAACTTCTAAGGGCATAGAGAATATCTATGACCCAGGAATAAGAAATATTTGTCATTACCGGGATTTACAGCCAGATCCGCCAGCCCACTGCTACGCTGACTGAGAAGGCGGTTGCGTCATATTTTATAATCCGTATACAAAAATGTAAGGTTGTAACATTTTTACTTACAAAATTGACAGCCTAAAACGCCGTCCTCAATTTTTTTGCCTTTTGCTTATCTGTGGCGTGACGTCGAATACCGATTAAATGTCGAAATTCGACTGTCGCATAGTACCGTCCCGCTCAATCCAATATACTTAGACAGGAGATCGAGAGGGAAGGCACTATTCAGAGTCGTCGGAGTAACCCATTTTTTTACGGGACTATCATGAGCGGGGGCAGCGTTTTAAGCATTTCAAAATACAGAATAAAAACCATATTAGCAAATTCAAAAATTTCAGCCATCTTCAACTTTTATGAACTGAAATATATATATTTTCGTCATACCGCGTTGAGCTGTCACCGAGACCGGTCGTAACTTGCGCGCGATAGTGAACTATATTTTCACGAGTTTGATTTCTACCCTCATTGTGTAAAGTGCCTAATGATGGAATCGGACTTTTTGATTCTCCAGTAAGTGGCCTTATAACAACTTCGCAATAGTTTCTGACTACAGGAACAAAATGAATTCCCAAACGTTAGTCAATAACCGTAGTTATGCTACTGTGACACAAATCACCACGTTTCCTAAAAAGGACCAAGCAATTGTCATCGATGCTTTAGAAAATGTACAAATCAAAGATTATGCTCAAGCTTTGGGAAGAATAATCGACCCATCTCAAATACGCTTTTTGTCAAGAATATCAAACAATAGAATTTGTATCTACGTCTCCTCGAAGTTAATCGTTGATGAGATCATTGACAACAAAAAGTATGTCACAATCCAAAATCAAAAATTACCCATTCGACCGCTGATCAACAGAAACAAACGTATCATTATATCTAACGTGTGCCCCATTATACCGCACACCGAAATAGAAAAGAAACTGACAGAATTACATATCACGCCACTGTCACCCATCTCTTTCCTGCGTGCTGGTCTAAATGAAACGGGCTTCAATCACATTCTAAGTTTCCGAAGACAAGTTTACGTAACTCCAGAGGACTTCACCCGACTCCCAGAAAAAATATCTATTGATTTTGAAGAAACGAATTACTGGATTTATTTCTCATCGGATGCAATGACTTGTTTCTTATGCAAAAAAGAAGGTCACGTAGCATCTAAATGCCCAGATAACACCAACGACATGAACGATTTGAACCAAAAAACACAGGAGTCTACGGAGACACAAATACCCAAGCGCCCACATCCACCCACTACTGAATCTACGACTACTACTGATTTTATGGAATCCGAAACAACAAAAGAAGACTATATAGCTAGCAACGAAAACAGTGATGACGACTTTGATAACTCCTCCTACTCCAGCTCAGATGAGGTCTACAAACCCAAGAAGGGAAAGATACCCAAGAGAGCGCCGCACAGCGATCTGGATTCAATTAATTGGGACCTCCTGGAAAACTTAATATCCGATCCCTGTAAAACGTACCCACTGTCTGGAAAACAAGTTAAAGAATATCTCAGACGCACATATGGAGTCAAGGACATATCGGAAATCACTTACAGTTACACAGAAGAAATTGATGCCCTGATTGAAATGTTTACGGACTTAATACCTAACATCTCATGTCGTAGTGTTAAGAACAGACTCTCGCGTATTGTAAGTAAACTAAAGCTGTTAAGGAAAACCACTAAACAAATAAGTAAGTAAGTAACTTTTAGATAGGTACACAATACATATCTATACTTATATAAGTTATTTATATACACATATAAATAACTTATCTATTTATTTATTATTATTCAATGGATTGGACTAAAAGGTTCAAGCTCAATATTATTCAATGGAACTGTCAAAGCCTAATACCAAAATTAAGCGATTTGGATTCATATCTACATAATGAAAAAATACACATATGCTTTCTTTCCGAAACTTGGCTAAATATCGAACACCAAATTAATTTTACAGGATACTCTGTCTTTAGAAAGGACCGACCAGACGGATATGGAGGTTTAGCGATCCTGGTCCACCATTCTATTAACTGTACTCACAAAACTCTTCCAAGAAATCATAATAATATTGACATTTTGTACCTTGAAGTCCTTAATAGCAATAAGCTTCAGCATATCATAGGTGTCTACTCTCCCTCAAATGTCTCAGTAAACGTTGAGGACTACCGGGAGCTTTTCAGTAATTTTTCTATGAAAACCCTAATAGTCGGCGACTTTAATGCTCACCATACGGCGTGGTCATACACAACTGACAGACGGGGTAGACTTTTATCAGACACTAGCTTAAAATATAATTACGTTTTTCTTAACAATCGAGACTTTACCCGTTGCGCTAAGCTAAATGATAGTATAGTGTGCACGTCACCTGATATTTCCTTTTGTAGTGCTGATATCTCACTCGATTTTGATTGGAGTGTTACTAAAGAATCTTTTGGCAGTGATCACCTTATTATTTCTATTAAAACGTTAGACACTACTCAAATTAGCCCCGAATTTAAAAGAAACATCAAAAAGGCTAACTGGGTAGAATACACACAACACATAAAATCTACATGTGAGGGAGTGGATTTCGGAGACAATGTACAAAGTAGCTACGATAAACTTATAGAAGCAATTGAGGAAAGTGCTAACAAAAATATTCCTTATATTAAAAGCTGTATTAACCCTAACAAATTCAAGCCAAAACCTTGGTGGAACTCTGATCTATCAAGGGCAGTCGCGGAACGAAGGCTAGCTCTTAAGCACTTTCGGAAATCACGCACGGTTGAAAATTACTTAATCTACAGAGAAAAAGTAGTTATTGCACGAAAACTAATAAAACTCGCAAAAAGGAATTCCTGGCAAGAGTTTTGTGACAGTATAGACTGCAATACGCCCAGCAGTGAGGTCTGGAGGAAACTTAGATGGCTAAAAGGTCATCGTAGTCCTAAAGAATATTTACCAGAAAGTAGCGCAGTTTCCTTTGTAACAGAACTCACCCCTGATAGTGTTTCCTTACAACCCCTAGACCTTAATACTAATGTTTTCAACCCCCATCCTTTTACACTGTCAGAATTAAATTTGATCCTTAAAAGAGTAGACACTTCCGCTGGTTTAGATACTATTACTTATTCTATGATTAACCATTTACCGGAGAATGCAAAAGAATACCTCCTACATATATTTAACATAATCTATAAAAAAGGTGAGATACCAGAGCAATGGCGTAGAATCAAACTTATTGCCATACCTAAAAGAAATACTGACACTCTTAAGTATCGTCCTATCTCACTTATTAACTGCCTTTGTAAGATTTTTAATTTAATGATAACTCGTCGCCTCGAATACCATTTCGAAAGCAACCAATTATTTAATAATAGTACTCTAGGTTTCCGTCGTGGACTTTCATGTCAAGACAATCTTGGTAGGTTTATTGTAGACACAGAAACTGCGTTTATAAACAAAGAATACGTTCTATGTGCTTACGGAGACATAAGTAACGCTTATAACAATGTGGCAATTGATCCTCTTATATCCACTTTATTCGAATTTGATGTAGACCCATTCCTATGTAGGTATATAAGAGAATTTCTCAAGGAGAGATTTTTGATATATAGGCTACGGGATGGTAGGGAAATAACAAGAATATGCAGACAAGGTTTAGCTCAAGGTGATCCAATGTCACCTATTCTATTTAACATAATTACAATTAAGTTATGCAACACACTCGTTAAAACAGTCAAGGTCTCACAATATGCCGACGACTTCGCTTTGTATTGTATTAACCAAAGTCTTGAATATTGTGCTAATGTCATGCAATCAAGTCTTAATATATTTACATCAATGTTAGAGAAAATTGGATTAGAAGTTTCTCTTTCAAAGACTAAACTCTGCATTTTCACTAGAAAATACAAAATGCCTCTTATTGGTATACGAATAAATAACATTGAAATCGAGGTTATAAATTGTACAAAGTTCCTGGGTGTTTGGGTGGACAGCCGCCTGAATTGGACTCGACATGTGTTAGAAACTGCCCAAAAATGTATCCCATACGTTAATATCCTTAGTGCCATAAGTAGTTCTAAGTGGGGTGTCCATCCAATTCACTTAAGGCGACTTTATATAACATTGGTGCGATCTCGACTTGATTACGGATGTAACATTTTCGGCAACGCCAATCCTGGGCTTCTCCAGAGGTTGGACGTAATTCAAAACCAATGCCTCCGCATTTGTGGAAGCTTTATTCGCGACACCCCAATTTTTACAATGGAAAGCGAGCTTTGTATTCCACCGTTAAACCTTAGAAGAATCTATTTAAGCGACAAATACTTCCTGAAACTCTCTTCTAGAACATCCGATTATCTGAGAAAACAAATAGAAGCATTAGACAACACATTAAATTCGGGCGCAAGATATTGGCGAAATAACCAGCTCCCACTTTTGCTCGAGAGTTTCAGAAAGTACTCTAATCTACCTATGTCACAATTTGAGATCTCACCCCTATTTTTACTTCCCTGTGACATTAAAACACTCCCCTGGGATAAAATCATAATTCATAAAGTTAACACTATTGATGAACCCAAAGCTAAACTACCCACTCATGACCTAAAACAACGCTGCGAAGAAATGATACAAGTGCAGTTCTTGGATCACATTCATATTTACACTGACGGGTCCAAAACAAGACACGGTTCTAGTTGCGCGTTTTACGATGAAGCTGCGGATTTTGGAGCTAAATTTCTTATTGATAATCCATGTATACCCATAATGGGAGTCGAATTGACAGCAATCAATGAAGCAGTACATTACTTAGAATCGACTCCATACCATAAAATTGTTATATTCACGGACTCGAAGAGCAGTCTACAGCATTTGTTGGGGAGTGCTAAGGGCGGTAGTGTCGGTAGATACGAAGCTTACCTCATTATTAAATGTATCCATAGATTGATACGTAACGGGGTTGAAGTTCGTCTACAATGGATCCCTTCACATGTGGGCGTCAGGGGTAACGAGGTGGCAGACTCACTCGCAGCCGAAGCCCTACAGAACGGCATACCTCTCGACACGGTACCGCACTATACTGACCATCTTCCAAAAGTTAAAGCCGACAATTACAGTAAATTCAAAGCTTATTTCAATGAGCGCTCTCAAAACAAGGGCATCTGGTACAGAACCATTGTAGACGAACCACCACGAGTGCCTTGGTTTACCTCACGAAACCTTAACCGAAAAGAACTAGTCATTTGTTTCCGAACCCGAACTTACCACATCCCACTAAATAAATTTAACTACATCATGAAAAAAAGAGACAATTCAAACTGTACACAATGTGACAAAGAAGAGGACCTCCTCCACTTAGTTCTAGAATGTAAAATCAACGAACAATCTAGGTTGGATCTCTTAAAAGAAACTGGTTGCTCTGCGGGGGATCTCCTCTTCTTCTTCCATCAAATCTTAAGCTCAGGGTTCTCTACCGAATACAGTGGTACATTGATAAAATTCATTATACACTCACTGAACCTAAGATTTGAGTATTATAAAAATAATCCTTAAGTACCAATCCCAATGTTTAATGTAACACCTAAAGTTTAAGTAACATTGTAATTATTTTTAAGCCGACTTAATCATAAGATGTATGGCTTATAAAATAAATAAGATTAAAAAAAAAAAAAATATATATATTTAGGTTTCCTATACTACACGAAATAAACATTAGTTTAGTACGATTTCACATGAGTCAACTAGCCTATTCCCTGTGTTTCAGGCATAAACAGGACTAATGTATTAACATTTACTGAAATAATCATAACACATTAGACATTACACTAGTGCTTAACAGTTTGAATTAAGTTATATATCGGATACAATAATATTAAATCTATAAACACTTACGGTGTAGTTTCGTTATTCTCCTGATTTCTCTTCTCAGTCTCTTCCTGGCATTCGTCATCACTGGCCGGTTCACTCTTTCCTATGGACAGTAACCTCGTTTTCCTCGCTTGGGCCCCATCTGTGTTAGTTCCCTGATCCTCATTGTCAGATACCACTTCTTCCTTGTTCTCCCAGTGAGTTGACTGAAATATGAAATGATGTTTACTTATGTACTTGAAGTCTTGGCAAAATAATTAAAGTAGTTTCACTACTTCGGTACTTGAAAAAAATGAGTGCCGGATAATTGGATTGTATGGAAAATACATCTATTACTATCTATAGGTACCATTATACAATTTTACATTTGTATTGAAAAATGTTTTTCTATGGATAGGGTTCATGATTTCAAAATAATGGTAATAGCTTTATGTAGGTGTTTTGTTTTGCAATTTCGGTACAGGGATAGATGGACATCCAAAGATGGTTATAGGATACTTTTTATTCGTCTACGGTAAAGAAAAAAATACGCGAACAGTATTTTATTTTTATTTTTTCCCATTTATTATTAATAAAATGTATACACAGCGTTTTATTACATTTAAATTTCGCCAAACTGCATAACAGTTTGTTGGCGAATATGTACACTCTACTTTGTTTTCCTGTTACACTGCGTAATTGACAATTTTTTACCAATTTTGATACAAGGAGTCCAGCTATCCTTCCAAAGACAGTTTTTACCTGATCACGATATAAAAAAATACGCGTACGAAGTTACAGGCACCTCCTAATGCTATTATAAAACTGTAACAGTGAAAGCTTTGTTCTCTCAACAGGCCTAAACAGCCAAACCGATTTCAAACATTTTTAGTACACACGTAGTCATTTGATATTTACCACTCGCTTTTCGGTGAAGGAAACCACCTAAGGCCCAATAAGGCCTAGTTTCCCCTCTGGGTTGGAAGGTCAGATAGCAGTCGCTTGAGTAAAAACTAGTGCCTACGCCACATGTTGGGATTTAGGTAGCCGACCCCGATTGAGATGATGACGTAGTTGGGCATCCCCAGATGGTTATAGGATACTTTTCACCCAATTACGGTGAAGCAAAACATCATAACCTACTTTATTATAGCGCTACTTTAACACTTTCAACAGCAGGAACCCGCTCCGTAGGCGCTGTGCTACGCGCGCAGCGCTACGAAATCCTTGGTTGGGAAAGTGTTAAAAGTCTCCCACTTACCATATCGCCATTATCCTGAGGCACCTCGTTAGCCAGTTTCCCGCCGAGGACCTCGTCTCCCAGACCCTCGGGCATCACGTTGAACAGCTCAGTGACTAGATCATTGAGCTCCTTCTTTGATATCTTCAACAAGTTCCCCAGGCCTTCCTCGTCTTCGTCATCTGTGTGAACATTATAAGTTCTTTAGTAGTTCGTTAGTTCAGTAATTGACGACGCGGTTTGCGCAGTTAGCACCTGCCTACTGAGCCGGTGGTCCCGGGTTCGAATCCCGGCCAGGGAAAATATTTGTGTGATGATATTTTTGTACGTTATGTGTAAAAAACGGGACTATTAAGACTCTACTGTCCGTCCGTCCGTCTGTCTGTCTGTCTGTCTGTCACCAGGCTGTATCTCATGATCATGAGTCGTGATAGTAAGAGAGTTGAAATTTTCACAGATGATGTATTTCTGTTGCCGCTATAACAAAAAACAGAATAAACTAATTATTTCAGGGGGCTCCCATACAACACACGTGATCGGTTGTGGTAACTTTGCGCCTCATTTTTATCCGGCGCCATACATACCAGGTGCAAACTTAACTCAACTCGGCCAGTTAAGATGGGATAAGTATTTGCACGGAACATTCCGCGAGTCAGACTCCCACTTGTCAGGTTTTTCTTTGTATAAATACTAATAGCACTCACGTGAATCAGGGTCCGCGGCCACGTTGTACTCCGGGTCGTCGTCATCGTCCACGTCCTTCTCGGTCTCCGGGTTGAGGCACTCCTGCAGGAACTCGGTCCACACGTCGTCGACGGCCGTGATTGATGCATAGTATATTTAGTATCAGGATTGCATCCGTGCGAAGCCGGGGCGGATCGCTAGTAATCTACACTCACGTGAATCAGGGTCCGCGGCCACGTTGTACTCCGGGTCGTCGTCATCGTCCACGTCCTTCTCGGTCTCCGGGTTGAGGCACTCCTGCAGGAACTCGGTCCACACGTCGTCGACGGCCGTGATTGATGCATAGTATATTTAGTATCAGGATTGCATCCGTGCGAAGCCGGGGCGGATCGCTAGTAATCTACACTCACGTGAATCAGGGTCCGCGGCCACGTTGTACTCCGGGTCGTCGTCATCGTCCACGTCCTTCTCGGTCTCCGGGTTGAGGCACTCCTGCAGGAACTCGGTCCACACGTCGTCGACGGCCGTGATTGATGCATAGTATATTTAGTATCAGGATTGCATCCGTGCGAAGCCGGGGCGGATCGCTAGTAATCTACACTCACGTGAATCAGGGTCCGCGGCCACGTTGTACTCCGGGTCGTCGTCATCGTCCACGTCCTTCTCGGTCTCCGGGTTGAGGCACTCCTGCAGGAACTCGGTCCACACGTCGTCGACGGCCGTGATTGATGCATAGTATATTTAGTATCAGGATTGCATCCGTGCGAAGCCGGGGCGGATCGCTAGTAATCTACACTCACGTGAATCAGGGTCCGCGGCCACGTTGTACTCCGGGTCGTCGTCATCGTCCACGTCCTTCTCGGTCTCCGGGTTGAGGCACTCCTGCAGGAACTCGGTCCACACGTCGTCGACGGCCGTGATTGATGCATAGTATATTTAGTATCAGGATTGCATCCGTGCGAAGCCGGGGCGGATCGCTAGTAATCTACACTCACGTGAATCAGGGTCCGCGGCCACGTTGTACTCCGGGTCGTCGTCATCGTCCACGTCCTTCTCGGTCTCCGGGTTGAGGCACTCCTGCAGGAACTCGGTCCACACGTCGTCGACGGCCGTGATTGATGCATAGTATATTTAGTATCAGGATTGCATCCGTGCGAAGCCGGGGCGGATCGCTAGTAATCTACACTCACGTGAATCAGGGTCCGCGGCCACGTTGTACTCCGGGTCGTCGTCATCGTCCACGTCCTTCTCGGTCTCCGGGTTGAGGCACTCCTGCAGGAACTCGGTCCACACGTCGTCGACGGCCGTGATTGATGCATAGTATATTTAGTATCAGGATTGCATCCGTGCGAAGCCGGGGCGGATCGCTAGTAATCTACACTCACGTGAATCAGGGTCCGCGGCCACGTTGTACTCCGGGTCGTCGTCATCGTCCACGTCCTTCTCGGTCTCCGGGTTGAGGCACTCCTGCAGGAACTCGGTCCACACGTCGTCGACGGCCGTGATTGATGCATAGTATATTTAGTATCAGGATTGCATCCGTGCGAAGCCGGGGCGGATCGCTAGTAATCTACACTCACGTGAATCAGGGTCCGCGGCCACGTTGTACTCCGGGTCGTCGTCATCGTCCACGTCCTTCTCGGTCTCCGGGTTGAGGCACTCCTGCAGGAACTCGGTCCACACGTCGTCGACGGCCGTGATTGATGCATAGTATATTTAGTATCAGGATTGCATCCGTGCGAAGCCGGGGCGGATCGCTAGTAATCTACACTCACGTGAATCAGGGTCCGCGGCCACGTTGTACTCCGGGTCGTCGTCATCGTCCACGTCCTTCTCGGTCTCCGGGTTGAGGCACTCCTGCAGGAACTCGGTCCACACGTCGTCGACGGCCGTGATTGATGCATAGTATATTTAGTATCAGGATTGCATCCGTGCGAAGCCGGGGCGGATCGCTAGTAATCTACACTCACGTGAATCAGGGTCCGCGGCCACGTTGTACTCCGGGTCGTCGTCATCGTCCACGTCCTTCTCGGTCTCCGGGTTGAGGCACTCCTGCAGGAACTCGGTCCACACGTCGTCGACGGCCGTGATTGATGCATCGTATATTTAGTATCAGGATTGCATCCGTGCGAAGCCGGGGCGGATCGCTAGTAATCTACACTCACGTGAATCAGGGTCCGCGGCCACGTTGTACTCCGGGTCGTCGTCATCGTCCACGTCCTTCTCGGTCTCCGGGTTGAGGCACTCCTGCAGGAACTCGGTCCACACGTCGTCGACGGCGGGCATGGGCGGCTCGTCGGGCGGCACGAACGAGCTCTCGATGTGGTCGATGGGGATGGACGACAGGCTCAGCTTGGAGCGCGTGCGCCGGGCTATGGTCGCGTCGTCGTCCATGTCCAGTTTGCGGCGGGGGGTGATGTTCTGAAGCACGATATTATTTCACGATTTAATGTTGAATTATACAACATACTGTAGTTATATGAATAAAATAAATATTAGCTCAATACGTCATGAAACAAAAAAAAAACTTCTAAACCAATACCTTTGAAATATGTGACTTCAACGGTACGCGACTTTTAATTTTTAACCCAAACGAAATTTTGAATTGTTTTTCTTCTCATAATATAACATTTTTTTTTTATGACAACCACGACCTCAAACATACTTTTTCACTATAAACATAAATAAATAAACGGTGAAAATGGCAAATTACTTATTTTCTCCATACAAATATTGGTACCCAACCCACAAATGACGTCACATGTAGGAGACCATTTGTATGGAGCGTTTTTAGCGCTCCGTAGGAATGTTGCAAATTTTACAGTCGTTGACATTTGATCCCAATAAAAAATAGAATAGATAAGAATAGAAATAGATTGAAAACCGTGTAGGCAAGTATTGAATTTTAGCGTTTTAATTCCGCTAATATGATTTCTTTTATCCTTGCTACTATTTTGTAAATTGAGCGCCAAAGACGGCAAATCACGTCGACGGAAAACTGTGCCCTACGCGCTACGACGTCATTTGCCGCTATACAATGCCATACTATCTGTTGTCAGCACGGCGTCAGGGACACAGATTCCCGTCAACGAGCACCTGCGAGCATACCTGTGGCACTTTGAAGGGCCCGTCTTTGACGGCTCGCACTCTGGGGCTGGCGGTGCTAGGCGTGGCCGGCGTCCGTGGCTGCGAGTCCACGTCACTGCAGGACTCCAATGTGTGGTCATCATCACTCTGTGCCAAGGATATTTGTTTCCGTTATCCAACACTTAGCTTAACACTTTTACAACCAGGCAAGAAACTGAACACTACTTCAGAAATTTGAGCTACTGACCAGAGCCCTGTAGGTATAATCTCTAACCGAAGAGTAAATGTATACCCACCAAGATTATCTTCTTTCAACTTACAACTTCCTTTCATCATCATAATAACACTAATATTATAAAGGCGACAGTTTTTGAGTGTGTATGTTTGTTACTTCTCCATGTTCAATTGGCTGGTCTAATTCTGTCAAAATTCTGTATGGAGGTAGCTGACTCCCTGGATTAACACACAGGCTACTTTTTACCCAGAACACGGATATCACCGCGGGGCACAGCTAGTCATGGGGTAAGTATCATTGACTATTTACTTTCTTATCATCATTGATACTTACTGGCACATCATCATCATCGGGCAACTCTTGCGCTATGAGCGCCGTCACCTCAGGCCGAGTCCTCACGGGGATGTGTTTGACGGGCGTCAGCTCCATATTCCAGCTATTCTCCAGGGTCCAACAACATGACACATTTAATTATAAATACTTACCGGCACATCGTCATACGTAGGCTCATACTCGTCGTCATCTTCATCTTCGGGCAACTCTTGCGCGATGAGCGCTGTCACCTCCGGCCGAGTCCTCACGGGGATGTGTTTGATGGGCGTCAACTCCATATTCTCCAAATTCCATGCTGTTTTTGGTGACACTTTCATAAGTTCTCTGAAAAAAACGTATAGTTCCGTTAATATAATTTTCGGAAAGCTATCTGGAAGTAAAAACTACAGCATTCTCGCATACGCAAATTTTTGAACTGGAATCGTCATTCGCCGACCTGGGTATACCTCTATTTTAGCCTTAGCCATAGGTGTATACCTGATCAGAGGTGACTTATTTTTTCTCGAGTATCAGTAGCTGCAACTGATCAAACCTGGATGTCGTCAACAAAATCATGCACTTACTTAACCTTAGCCCTGGTGAGTTTGGGCTGCAAGTTCTCCTCCTCCATAGCTTTATTCTCTTCTTCCTCTCGAAGTTTGACTAAAGCCAGCACATGGTCATTCGTAACCACTTTCTGAAACATGATAATCATTCATCAGGGTTGTTTTTTTTTCACAAATCAATCTAGTCCCAAATTAAGCTCAAGAAGGCTTGTGTTATGGGTACTAGACGACGATATACATACTTATATAGATAAATAAATATATATAAATAAAAAGAAAGAAAGAACCATGACTCAAGCACAAATATTCGAGTTCATCACATAAATATTTGCCCTGGCCGGGATTCGAACCCCGGACTGCCAACTCAGTAGGCATGTGCTCTACAAACTGCGCCAACCGCGCTGTCAAAATGGAAATGCGAGCAGGATTCATTGAATTGCTACCCCAGCTCCACATTAACACTAAGTTGAAAGAGGCAATTTTGGCCGAAGTATGAGTTTCTACTTTCTGCAGCAAAGCAGTTCTCCACAGTATCATAAATGCCCAACCTCGGTCAACTTTACAAGTAATGTAAGCCAGGGCTAGGGCCATCACTGGTTGTCTTAAGTCATTTAAATTGATTTTGCTTGTCATAATACATTATGTTTTAACACGTTCGCTGCAATACAAGGTTAAAAGACCCGATGCATGTGCTCCCACCCTGTGCGGAGGTGAGGAACGGTGAATTTCCTCTGGTGCGGCGGCTGTACTACTTCTGCATGTACAAAAGAGACAAGTATAGGTTTGAGTTTAGGACCTTAAGGACAATTCAATAAAGCATTAAGATTGTGCTAAGGTTTTGCGGCCTGATAACGCACTGGCTGATATATTTTTTGATTCCTTGCGGGTACCGGGTCGAAATGCCCATCATAGATTACAAGGTCTTTCCGCCCCCTCCCGCACTGTTGTAGCTGATTGCATTGTTTACTTCCGATTAGTGTTGTGACTGTGACGTAATTATCGCGAATGGACGTATATTACGAGAGTACATAATTCAATATCTTTGAGTGTCTGTGTACGTTTTGAGGTGGCTTAAAGCCGTTAATAATGTCTCGAGCAAATAAATGATGTAAGCGAAAGCTGCGTGGGGCTCTCACCAGCCGAGAAGCAAATAAAAATGTAAAAAATAGCCTTTCTGTGTGGAATGTAAGAAACGATTAATGCTTGTTATATTTCTATAAAGCCCATATCTATTTTTTTATTAAACGATATTATAAATCATGTCGATAAGTTGTTGCCCATCACTAATAACTCGTTGTTTTTTCCTGTTATTCAATGCGGTTTCGGGTTGTAGGACCTTACACCTTTACATATTTATTCCTCTTAAGTAAATAGCAGGAACCCGGGGCGAGGCAAACACTAAGATAACCAACTCGTCTACTAATGATATTGATAGGTAGTTATCGAACATTATAAGTTTTCGCATAGTTGCAGTCTTTAATATCCGTCAATACCTTACTAGGCCTATGAGCCCTACAACGCACTGCTGGATAGTTTAAGTAACAGGCCAATCGGCCTGTTAACGCACCATACAAAAAAAGACAGTTTCGGTCCCGCAGCGAATGTGTTAAGTAATGCAATTATAATGTTGACATGCACAGCACAGCTAGTTATGAACTCACCTTTAAAATCTTCTTAACACTGACATCATCCAAGTTATTCTTCACAGCCGAAGCATGGAGATTCTTCTCCACCTCCAGAATGTTCTCAGGAAGCACCGGGTCAACGTCGGAACTGCTTTCACTTGATATGCTGTGGTTAAGAAAAGGTGATTATTTCTACCCAACTATGGCGAAGAATAGGAGGGTCCCTCCTTCTTGCTTTTCGCCATAGTTGGACTCCATGTGTTATAATTGATCAAAAAAAAGGGTTTTTAAATACTCTACCCGTTGTTTTTTCATGTATTAGTGTAACTGATAACCACAATGAGTAAAAAAATATTAGTATAATTCTAACTACAGTGCAGGCAATGCTGCTCACTTACTATCTTCTTTTCCTTGCTCTGGTTAGTCTACTTCTAGAAAGACTAATGTCTGGGCTCGCCGGCGACGATGGCTTACTGGTACCGGGTACAGAAGAATCCATCGTGATTGTTAACTATCACATATACATTAAATACACACTGAGTTTGTTTGCATTCACATATTGATGTAAAGCGATCTAAAGACCGCAAAATATTCTGAAAGTAGAAACATACTTTTACTATGGATAAGACAACAGACTGTCAGTGAAATGAAAACATTTTAACAATTAAATGAACGAATGGATACATAACGTTTGTATTGAGTGAATGAAAAAGAAGGTCACACGGTGTTGCCGTCAAAAAAAGTGTGATCGATATTAACAGGACCTTTCGATTAGTTTCATGTAGTTAAAGAATGAATAATGCCTCTTGAGTTTTATGTCAGTGTCAGAGTCAGTGAAGTTGAAGTTTGGTTTGAAGACTGAAGTTTACTAATCCAAGTAAAATAATTTAATAAAGGGATTATTACGTTCACAATCATGTCGCCTACAAGAGCGGCTGGTTTAGTTATATTCAGAAATGTGAATCAAGCAGTACAATTTCTTTTATTACAAACATCTTATGGACAACACCATTGGACTCCTCCAAAAGGTAAACAAATAAAGTTAAAATTAGGTACACTTTGCGATACCTTCATTACATTTTAGTTTTTATATAATTTTGTTTTTATACATTAATATATGTTGTTTTACTTACTTTTGGTTATATTTATTAGATGTATTAGTTGAAGTAATATTGTTTATATGTAATCAGGTCATGTCGATCCTGGGGAATCAGACTGGGTTACTGCATTAAGAGAAACAAAGGAGGAAGCAGGTTTATCTGAAAAAGAACTGACAGTAAGTACATGTTTTACTTAACTAAAAAAAACGGTCATTAAGTGAAACATATTACACCTTATTAACTTTCGCCATAGGCAAAGGTGTACCTATTTAAAGATTTTGTAATATCAATATTTTTATTTTAAAATTTCTTAATCTTTTCTAAGTCTTGTTTTGTCATATGGGCTACTGAAAAATTTAAAGTAAGTTATATACAATACCTATTTTGATTTTCAGATATATAAGGACATTTCAAAGACATTGAACTATGAAGTAAAAGGAAAACCCAAATTAGTGGTCTATTGGCTGGCTAAATTAATAAATCCGGATCAACCTGTGATACTGTCAGATGAACACCAGGAATTAAGATGGCTACCATTGGAAGAAGCTCAGGAAATATCTGGATTTGACGATATGAAACAACTTCTTACTGAATTTAATGAGTATGCAAAGAAGTTGTTGTAAAAATGTTTATATTGTTAATTAAAATCTGTGGACATTTAGCATTGTTTTATTTCTTAGTGTAGTCAATAGCTACTTAGATATTTTTCAAATTTAATAAATAATTAAAAACTGAGTAGTTAACATGCTCTTAAGGCTGTCTGTACTTTCTTACACAATTGTTAATTGCTCATCAAGACCAATCAAACGAGCCCAAACACGACGGAGTTGTCGTGTGCTGTTTAGGAGTTCCCATGGCCACCTTCCGTCTCCATCATCAGAACAGCTCCAAGATACCAAATTATTGTATTGTCACGTGCACTCAGTACATATACACGCAAAATTCTGTTTTGATACAACAATTGGAAGTATATTTCCGAGGGGGAAGACCCCCGCTCCGAGTAGTTTCTGGCGCAATGCGATCCAGCGTGGAAATGCTGCGAGCGTTGTGGGCACCTTTGGACCAGAAACGACAGGGAGCGGTGTTTTTTGAACCTTGTTATTTTTATAATTTAGTTTTCGTTTGTATTATATTATGTACAAACATATTTATAATTATAACTTATAAGCAAGCCTATAAAAGCGTGTTAAATGTACTGATCAGTGTGTTTTTAATAGTTACGAAGGTAGTGGAAGTATATTTGTTTAAAATTATTTGCCGCGTCGCGTAGTCCCGCTGCCGCCTATTTCGTTATAGGCAAAGAATATTTACTGCCTCGCGTCGCGTCGCTCCGCTTCAGCTTAGTGCGCGCATACCTTAAATATTCCTCAGAAAATTGGTTTTGTTTATGGTTTATTTGATATAACATCATGACAGCATCTGTATCAGTGTCTGTGGTTTGAACTGTCAGTTAAAAAAAAACAATATCAATTCAAATTCCAACGGTGAATAACAACATTTTATGAGTGGGTTCTTAGGATGTTATGAAATTGTTTGTTTAGTTGTTATCATTTAAAAATATAACGGAGGGAAGCTCGTATCCATGTTATGTTATTTATATAGTGTTATTAATGTGATAATAATATAAGTTAAGATTGTGTCCACCATGATTCCAAAATGGAAAACCATTCTCACAAATTGGGTAAGTCCGATTTCGGTTATAAATCAATAATGTTTACTTCGTTATTAAGTGTGTAAGTTGAATTATTTTAATGTTTACGTTCTAATTTTTAAGTACCCATTTGCCCAAGGGGTGATTTTTCTAATAAGTTCATTTCACTCGTTAATATTTTTTTATTCTATTCTATAGAAACGGTTTTTTGTAACATATTGTCGAGTGTCTATTGTAGTCTTAAATATAGTACTCTTCGCTCAGGTCAACATACTTTACCTAACTTATTCAAGAATTTAGGTATACCTTACATCTGTAAGTATCTACTACACCACCTTAAGATGCCTATGAACCCCCTATTACAATAACAGTCAATACGTAAACTTTTCAGATTAATTGTTACACTTCTGAAGACGAGAAAAAACAACAGAATATAACTCCTGAAAATCTACTCAATGTATTCACACACATACACGAAAGTTTTAAATTAGATGAATCAAAGTCCTCCAAGTTTGAAGCCAACACAATTCAAGATTTCATCGTTGATAAGTATCCGGAATTTCAATTTGAAAATGGAACTTTGGAAGTCACCTGTGAGGAAGAGGTTTACATAGTAGCTTCCCTTTTGTTATTTTTTGTCTGTGTGAATTCTAAAAATGTGGATATCAAGAGAGCTATGTGCAGCAAGCTCAGTGCAAGCGATCAGGAGACTATAATGAAGTTTAGCAAGTGCCTTATGGACTGTTCGCCTATATTGTATGCAGATGTCGAGGCAGCTATATCAGGTTTGTTTATTTTTATTTTAACTGATAAAAGTTGTGCATAATAAATCTAGATACAATTTACATGTTGAGCACACAGCTTAATAAAATAAAATATGAATAGCCTTGATTCCTCACAACTATAAAAAAATCTTTATAATGACAATAGTAATTCATTATATTTAAAAATTAAGTAATAAATACTATGTGAGGCCCTTCCATTTCTGGACAAAGGTCGTCTCCGTCTCATACAGCTAACAGGAAATAAATGTAAAGAAAACGTAATTGTTATCATTAACCATTATTTCATTGTCAGCATAACTGTTAAATTACGAATTTTACATAGAAAACTCCTCAGACACATTAAAATACACACAAAATGGGTTTTGTTGACGTTTTGAAGTAGAATACAATACAATACAAATACGCTTTATGGCACACTAAAATACATTTACACAAGAAATCAAATACAAACAAATAAAAAAAAAAGGTGGACCAGAGGTGGTCTTATTGCTAAAGAGCAAGCTCTAATATTGCTTGAATGGTTTTTAATCAGATAGCGGTTCTTCATGAGGAGTTCCGATCAGTTGCAGTGGCCACCACATTATTAATTATAGTTATTATGAATGATATATTTTTTTATGCTTATCTTTGCTGCTGCAAGATTACATTTACTCACTAAATATACGACAAAAGGTTATCAGTAGTGTTTTTGTTTGGTTTGATTTCATAATTAGTTTACAGTATTATATAATCTGTGCTACTGCTAACCCAGATACAAAATCAGCTTTTACTCCAATTTGAAATGGCATCATAAGAACTAGCGACAATTCACTGATCTGACAACAGTATCTTTATATCCTTAGCAGCATATTCCAAAATCGCCAATTTCCGCCAATAACACGCGGTCGCGCGGAAGCAAAAAAAAACCGCCATATGTTCCGTTTGAATAACGAAAAGGGTGACCGAAACGGCAGGTGGGGCTCCGAAACAGCTGTTCGGCCATTGCCATCTGCTTTCTAAACACGTGTGTCTAGTTTTACGCAAAAGGTCGCGAATTGAGGGTTATAAGGGTTGCGCTTTGACATTATAGTCATCTCGTTTGTAGCGGTACTTATATCGTTACCGTTAGGTACAAAAAACAAGTGCGAGTCGGACTCGCGCACCGAGGGTTCCGTACAAACACTTTCCATCCCTAAGTGGTTAAGTTTGCACCTGGTATGTATAGCGCCCCATATAAATTAGGTGCAAAGTTAGGTATTAAAATATTAAAAAAAAACTACTTACTAGATCTCGTTCAAAACAATTTTCGTTGGTAGTTTTTATAGTAATGTACATCACATGTTTTTTTTAGATTTTTCATTTTCTTATTTTAGAAGTTAGAGGGGGGGGGACCAACTTTTTTCCACTTTGGAAGCGTCTGTCACGCAAACTATTCGGTTTAGAAAAAATATATTTTAGAAACCTCCATATCATTTTTGAAGACCTATCCATAGATACCCCACACGTATGTGTTTGATGAAAAAAACATTTTTGAGTTTCAGTTCTAAGTATGGGGAGCCCCCAATATTTATTATTATTTTTTTTATTTTTGCATCAATATCTTAATGCGGTTCACAGAATACATCTACCTACCAAATTTCAACAGTATAGCTCTTATAGTTTCGGAAAAAAATGGCTGTGACATACGGACGGACAGACGGACGGACAGACAGACATGACGAATCTATAAGGGTTCCGTTTTTTGCCATTTGGCTACGGAACCCTAAAAACGAAAAAGTTTATTATCATAACAACTTCAGGAAGAGCGCTGTAAGAATACCTAAGCTCACGTAAAACGAGCGGTGTCAAGCTCTGACCAGCAGGGATAGCATATCTTGCCGCGATTTCGCTTGTCGCGCAACTCAGCATCGCTTGTCTTGCTCGCACGGTATTGAAAGGAAAGTGACAGCTAGTATTTGTCGCGCGTCAAAGAGTCGCGTTTCACATTTATACTAGACGTACATAGTCATTTATACTGCGTAATGAGTTTGATATCGCTCTTTTTACTTATACGTAGATACGTGCTAAACCTACACTTATTACCTACGCGTTTTGAGTTTATACTCCAACAAAAGGAATAGTGTTTTTTAAAAGGTATTTTGCGTTAAAATTTAAGATGTCATTTGTTTGCCGAAGCCGGTTACGTCAATGATGTCATAGTATAGAGCCTTCCAGTCCGTTAACTGGGCGTCGGACCATTGATCCGATGCCTTTGGGTTTTTTTTTTTTGTCTGTGCATGGGTCATCGGTTACCTTTATCTACCGTAACCCTACAAGTTGAATGCAACAGGGGATCGTATCTTTCACAATAGTGACACACTATACCGAACCACTAAGTATCTAATGCTACCTTTAGTTCACGTTATTATGAGAGTACGGGAATAGGGCCGAATTTAAGAGCCCAATAATTTATTTAAGTTCTCACGTGCATTCCCAGGATATCTTGCAACTCATGCACAAATAATTTGCGTGTGAACCGCCACTAAACTTGTTCTCCTAGTTTAAAGTTGAAATGTGCTGGCAAGATTAAGAATACCTGCCTTATTTCACGTTGGCATGCATCTAAATGACTTATGATTATGACTATTGTTCGCTCGCATTTTTTTAGGGTTCTGTACTAACTGAAAATGAAAATACGAAACCCTTATACGATAACTTTGTGTCCGTCTATCTGTCAAGCCCCTTTATCTCGGCAAAAGGTATCGAGTTATAATAAAAATCAAATACCAGTCTGTGACAAAATCAAACTTTAAAGGTAACATAAAAAAAAGATCGGCCGCTTATTCCGCAAATACGTATATTTCGACACTCGAGGGAATCAACATTCATAGAGTATTTCCGTTGACGTAGAACTATGAAATTTGGCAAGTAATACCGTCTTATACTACTAGTATAGGAAAATATCTAGAAACTATAATAAAAATAATTTATTTTCAGACAGAGAAGTCCATAGTTTGTTAGTATTTACACAAACACAAATGCACGTAACACCTATACATTTAACACCTAACTATACATTTGTAATTAAATCATAATCAATAATCAATATAGTAGTTTAACGTATGTAATCAATATACCCCGCGATTTTCGGTGCACGAATGATTTAACACTAGGCCGACAGTGGGCGTCAAATCATGTGTGCACCGAAAACCACGGGGTATGGTAATCAATCAGGTTAAGCAACGGTATAGATTTGTGCGGAACCCTCAGTGGGCGAGTCCGACTCGCACTTGTCCGGTTCTTTTTTTGTGGCGTTTAAGGCGTGACGCGTTGTAAGCACGGTCTACCACTCTATATAGTATAAAATAAAGTCGCTTCCTGTCTGTTTGTCCGTCCCTATACCTAGGTATATGCTTAGATCTTTAAAACCACGCAACGGATGCGGTTTTTTTCAAGAGGATTCAAGAGAAAGGTTTATATGTATAATACATGCATAATTTATCAGCATTGCGACGTGACCCGTGCGAAGCGGGGACGGGTCGCTAGTAGGTTGATGATTTTCCTCCAATGTTCCAGAGGCGTGCGGAGATGTACCGAGCAAAGTCGAAGCGACACCACCGGCGCTGCGCTCACTGCACGGCGAAGTACGAAGACTACAGGCCGCATTGGACGCCGAGCGGTTCGATCGCAACTACCTCCAGGATGAACTGGCCCGCACCAACTTGAAACTGGAAAAGTTGAGTGAGTACTCTTAGTAGCAACAATTTTGAAGAACTAAAGGCTTTGTACAAAAGACATTAAGGCCGGTTGGACGTAAAAAGATTCAACCGCAACCACCTTCAGAAATGTTCGGACTAACTTGAGTGAGTGAGTATCAACCATGATAACTTTCACATCTGACCAACTACAATGAGCTCCTTTAGGCTGTTTGGCTTCAATCTAATTCTGCCTCCAAAGTACTGGAGTAGTTGTTCAGCGCAGATAGTCTATATAGGAAACACTTTATTTTGAGACCAGACATTTACCATTCTACACTACCGTCAAAAAGTTTAAGACCAAACACAATGTTCAGTGTCATTGTTATAAACCCTTCTAAAAATCATCAAACTAAATTTGTAATCAATAGAAAAAAAAGTAATCTTATTATTTTTGTCTTTGGTCCTGTAGCAAAGACTATTTTCAATACATATGTACAGAAAAAGTATTTGATTGAGAAGACACTAAAAAGTAATGTTTCTAAATTTGATATTTAATCGATATTGTTTGTTCTAAGAACTTCAAAACTGAAAACCAAATGACTACTCAATTCTTCACATGTCGTCCTAGTTCATATAAAAGGACCCAGGTGCTGGTATAATTCACATTTTACAAAAAGTCTAGAGTGACTCGGTTTCCTAGGACACTTAGTGAAAAAATAAAAAATAATGGGTCGTAAGCCTCGAACATCTGTGGCACAACGTAGTGCTATCATCACACTTAGTCAGGAAGGCAAGACACAGCGATATATAGCCAGTAAATTGAATATTTCTAAGACAGCTGTCCATAACACTATCTCCAGGAAGAGGAAAACTGGGAGTTTACTGGATCAAGCACGTTCAGGGAGACCCGCAAGGTCGAGGATCGAAGAATAGTGACGATGAGCAAGAGAAATCGACGCTTGACAGCTACAGAAATCTGTGCGGAAATAAACAGCAGCCGTGAAAAGCCCGTGTGCATCTCTACTGAACACCGAGTACTTCAACACAATCTCCGGGGTTGCGTAGCTGTTAAAAAACCATTACTACGCAAACAAAACAAGACAAAAAGATTGCAATGGGCTATTTCTCACAAGGATTGGACTTTTGCAGACTGGTCGAAAGTATTATGGACAGATGAATCAAAGTTCGAAACTTTCGGGTCAAAACGTCGAACGTTTGTTCGACGCACACCGCAAGAAAAAATGCTGGAGCAATGTGTTGTACCAACTGTGAAGCATGGTGGAGGGTCTGTCATGGTGTGGGGCTCGTTCAGTGCAAATGGTGTTGGAGACATCGTAAAAATCTATGGTATTCTTAGAAAAGAGCAGTACAAGAACATTTTAATAAGACACGCGGTGCCGTCAGGAACACGTTTGATCGGCAACCCATTTGTTCTGCAAGAAGACAACGATCCCAAACACTCAGCAAAGATCTGTAGAAGCTACACAGCCAATAAAGAAAGCTGTGTTAAAAAATAAGATTTGGCCACCGCAATCCCCAGACCTTAACCCGATCGAACTTTTATGGGATGAACTCGACCGTAGAGTCCGAAGACAATGCCCGATATCTGTAACTGCTCTCTGGGAGATACTGCAATACGAGTGGAAATCTATTAGCCAAGAAACGCTACACAAACTTATAGCAGGAATGCGAAGAATCTGCTCCGAAGTGAAAAAGCGTCGAGGAGGATTTTTCGATGAGAAAAACGTTTAGCTATTTTATCTTATTATGATCCCTTTTTAAATAAAATTACTGTGGAATAAATTGTTATACGCTTTATTTTGTCGGTTGTAGGTACTGAAAAGTAATATTCTCATAGGAACTTCATGAAATGTTGATTATTTGCATATATCGTGTTTGGTCTTAAACTTTTTGACGGTAGTGTATATCTTAATATTATTATAGATTTTTTTTATCGAATCTATTTTAAATGTGGAAATACCACATTTTTATTTTTATAAATATTGACACAAAGGTAAATAATTATGAAAGAAAAATGTAGTGTGATCTACTACAATCTAAGCAGGACTCAAACCTGCGACCCCTACGTTTCCGGCGTAGAGCGGAAACGTAGAAGTAAAAATAAATGTGGTATTTCCACATTAAAAGATCAAAATTTACATTCTATATAGACACGCGAAGCGGGATCCTGCTTAGATTGTAGTAGATCGCATTAAATTTTTCTTTCTTAATTTACCTTTGTGTCATTATTTATAAAAATAAAAAATGTGACGCGTTTGGCTCGGTTTGTAGACACCTGCCTACTGAGCCGGAGGTCCCGGGTTCGAATCCCGGCCAGGGCAAATATTTGTGTGATGAACTCGAATATTTGTGCTTGGGTCGTGGTTGTTCTATGTATTTAAGTATATATTTATCTGTATATTATACAGATAAATATATACTATACTTATTAAGTATTTATATCGTCGTCTAGTACCCATAACACGAGCCTTCTTGAGCTTAATTTGGGACTAGATCGATTTGTGTGAGGTTGTCCGATATTTATTTATTTATTATTTAAAAAAATGTGGTATTTCCACATAAAAAAATAGAATCGAAAAAAAGATTCTATAAAAATATTCTATATCTTCTTCCGTCTTATATCTCACGATAAGCAAACCAAACATTGGCAATATTTAGCGTAAGTATCTTTGCCTCCTATCTCCAATAAAATGACGAAGCCCCATTAATTAATTATTAACAATTATTTCTTAATCCTAGCAAAAGTCAAAGAGCAATACAAGCTGGACATCCTAAGCCTAAAAGCGAAGATATCCCTATGTTGCGGCGAGAAGCGCGAGTCGCACAGAGAAGCCCGCGCCGACGAGTTCATCGGCCGGCTTCAGCGGCAGCTACAGGAGCTGGAAGCCAGGTTGGAAGACACGCTGGGCCAGTTGGAGGACGTTCAGCAAGAGAAGGAGACTTATAAGGAAAAGGTTAGACTTTATTTTTACACTTTTTCTCCGTAGGCTGGGGCGCCCCAGTACCAGCTTTCTCCCTCTACACCGCATTCAACGGAGAGCGACTCCTATCGTCGGCTGCCAGCGAATTTCAGATCGTCTTGACTCCTTGGCGCTGCGTAGAGATGTAGCCTCTCTCTGCATCTTTTATCGCTTACATAACGGGGAGTGCTATGTGGGATTGTTTGGATTGATTTCTGCCGCATCTTTCCGCCATCGTTCTACGCGACAATCCTCTCATCTTAGATAGTTGACAGTCCACAACTATGCGTATTTCGAGAAATTTCCTGCCTTGCCTGGTGGTATTTTCGGACCGCTCGAGCCTTCAAGATAAGAGCGTACTCCCACCTGAAAGGCCGGCAATTCTTGCGACTCCTCTGGTGTTGCAGGTGTCTATGGGTGACGGTAATCGCTTTCCATCAGGCGATCCGTTTGCTCGTTTTCCCCCTATGCTATATAAAAAAAGAGCAATTACTGGTAATGCCGCGATAATTGCTAACGCGGTGTAGCACAGAGGCGCATACAGATAAGTTTATCGGGTGGCTTCGGGGGTTGCTACAGGAACTGGAAGGGAGGTTGGAGTATACACTGGGGCAGTTGAAAGACGTCCAGCAAAAAATAACGAAAAGGTTAGATGTTTACTTTATTTATACATTTCAGTGCCCAAATCTTACGGCATTCTACAATACATTTTAATGGTGGCGAATTTAGACTGTGCCCATTATTTTTTTGTGGAAAGGTTTGATTAAAAGACTTTGTAGCCACATTGTTATCTTGAATAAGCTTCGGGTCTTTAGAACTATCTGAAGAGCCTCGAATTACTTGACCACGCGACGAAAATTTGACTTTATTTTGGAACCGTAACAAGCGCCCATTTATTCTTCTGTTTTTTAACTCTCCGATGAATATTTTTTCTAGATCGCGGACTTAAAGCAAGAGCGGGACAAATGGCTGTCTCTCAGTCAGCAGGAAGCCGACAAGGCGAGCCAACTGGCCGACCAGTTGGATACCGAACGCCGTACCGTGGCCACGCTCAGGGACCTGGTCTCGGAACTGAGACAGCATAATCGGAACAATGGATTGGACTCCAGTATGCTGGAGTGCGATGACCCCGATACAAGTATACACTCGCTGAATTTGTGTAAGTTGGTTTTAATTATTTCTCTGGAGGTGCACTGTGTTTGACAATAGTGAAAATAAATTGTCTCACTCTAGCACTAAATACACGTACAAAAATATAGGAAATAAAATAAATATCCGCAAAATTTTTGTCATTATAATATTTTGAATCAATCAAAAACTAAAGAGGATGTGACTTTACTACTGATTTTTGTGACGTCACAAGCCAGTATCTTCATAGAAACTTCATATTAACAAACCATTATTGATGTTTAATAAAAGTAAAAAGTAGCTGATTTGATGAAATACAATATTGAAAGAAAGTAAACCCACTGTAAAATTATTTCATTGAAGATTAAAATTTAGACTTGTATAGGAATGGTACTTCTAGTTAAGTATATTTCTTATTTGTAATGCAATACTTGTTATTCATCCTTGGATATACAGTTTCGACTCTATTTTCACTAGTCTAAATTGAATTTTAAAGATGATGTATCATTTTTAATTTTATTACTAACATCATATATTCTGAAAGAAATCCCTTACAGGGATAAGTTCGCCCTTGTACACATGCATTGTTTTTGAGTTTTTGTCAATATTGTTTTATGTGCAATAAAGTGTTTATATACATACATACATACATATAATCATGTTATAACCGAAAGTAATTGAATTTATGTTTGTTTTACAGCCGTATGCAATGAAGCTTGTGCAAATGTTATTGAAGTGCAATTGGGAGAGGAAAGAGCTAAGATTGAAATCTTAAAGCAACAAATTCAGAGCTTGCAGGTAAGTTGTTTTGACAAACTGATATTATATTTACATAAAAGTTCTTGATAAATGTTAAGTGTTAATTTATACTTTTCTTTTAACAGGAACAACTCTGTAAAACTACCCAGGATTTTGAATCTGAGAAGTTATCTTTTGAAGCTATAATAACTGAGAAAGATGACAATTTATTTAGTCTGATACAGCGCGTCGACAAAGAAATAGAGGAAAAAAATAACTTAAAAACTCGTTACGAACATAAAATTGATCAGTTGAATAACAAAATAATTGAAATGTCTTTAAATATAAAGGATCTAGAAGAAAGTTCAAAAGATGCGCTAGCGGAGAAAGTCCAGGAAATCCAATTGTTGCATAAGAAATTTGCAGATGAAAACGACAAACTAGGCAATCAGATTCAAAAACTTCAGAAAGATATTGATGAAGAAAGGACATTGAAAAAACGCAGTGAGGAAGAAATAGACAAATTAAACAATAAAATAATTGAAATGCTAGAAACTATAAAACATGTAGAAGAAAGTTCAAAACATTATTTATCAAGAAAGGAACAAGAGATACGATCAATGGAACAGCAATTGGCAAATGAAACTGCGAAATCTAATACTATAATTAATAATCTTCAAAAACAGTTACAAGACTTAAATAACGTAAAAACACGGTGTGAACAAGAAATTGTTGAATTAAAACAAGAAATTGTGGAAATATCACAGACGTTACAATACGTAGAGGTAAATTCAAAACATCTGCAAGAAGAAAAGGATCAACAACTACTGACACTGCAGCAGCAAATTGAAACAGAAAACGAGAAATTTAGTTGCGTGATTAAAAATATCCAGGAAGAGGTAAAGGAACAAACTAAATTAAAAATACAATGTGACCAAGAAATCGCCAGACTGAATAATATAATAGTAGAAATTACAGAAACATTAAATGTCCTAGAGGAACATACCAAACACACTCAAAAAGAAAAAGAACAAGAAATTGAGACACTTCGACAGCAGTTGCAAAATGAAACTGAGAAATCTAGTAGTCTCATTGAAAATCTCCAGAAAGAGATTGATGAACACAAAACTACTAAAAAACATTGTGAACAAGAAATGTTCTCATTAAATAATACAATATCTAACCTGTCACATCAAATACAAGATCTCGAGGAAAAAAATAAACGTGTCTTAGAAGAAAAAAACCTAGAAATACTCACACTGAAGCAGAAAATTGCACATGAAACTGAGAAATCTAGTGAAGTGATTACAAAACTTCAGAAAGAGATAGAACAGCAAACTAACATAAAAACACAGCTTGAACAAGAAATTGTCTCATTAAACAATAACTTAACTGACATGTTACAACGAACACAAGACTTAGAGGAAAAGTCAAAACGTGATTTAGAAGAGAAAGTTCAAGAAATACAGATGCTGCAAAATAAATTTTCTAGTGATACTGCCGACTTAGAAATTATAATTAAGAACCTTGAAAAAAATATAAAAGATCAAAATAATGTAAAGCAGCAATGCGATCAAGAAATCAAACTATTAAACAGTGAAATAGTTGAAATGTCCGAAACAATCAATGATTTACAGGAACATTTACAACTTACGGTAGATGAAAAGATACTTGAAATACAGACACTGCGCCAGCAATTTTCTGACGAAACTGAAAAATCTAATAACACGATTAAGAGTCTTCAGAAGGTGGTAGAGGAACAAAATATTTTAAAAACTAATTATGAGCAAGAAATTGAAGGTTTAAATAGGAAAGTAGAAGAAATGTCACAAAAAATTAAGGAGGTAGAGGAAAATTCAAAACTTGCACTAGAAGAAAAGATACAAGTAATTCAGTCGCAGCAACAACACTTTGAAAAGCAGATTGAGGAACAAACAAAACACCGTGAGCAAGAAATCGTCGATTTGAACAATAAAATTGCGGAAATGACACAAACAATAAACGATAAACAGGAAAGTATAAAATTAGTTATTGAAGAAAAAGAACAGGAAAAGCAACACCTTCAGAAGCAATTAACAGATGAAGTAAAGAAATCAAAATATCAAATTGAAACCCTTAACAAAGAGATCGAAACTGAAAAACATACCCAGCTGAAGTTAAAACAAGATTTTGAAAGTCGTATAAATACATTAAACGCAAAAGTATTCAACCAGAAGAAGGAGTTAATTAATTTAAATAACGTTATTACACACAAAACCGAAAAGATTGAATTAATACAGTCAGACATAATAAAAGAGAAACAGGTAAAAGATGAATTGTCCTCTACATGCAATCTGCAACTGACTCAATTGAATGAACAAAAGGTGTCTCTTGAAACCAGCATAGTAGAATTACAAAAGCAATTGCAAGAAAAGGATCTGATTGTTGACAAATTTGAGAAGGAAGTTAAAAACTTGAATGTTTACGTGTCGAACTTGGAACAAAAATGTCAAAATTTAGTGGAAGAGAAACAGAAAGAAGTTGAGTCCTTTAAACAAGAAATTGCCAATTTAAAAGATAAGATTGTTGAAATGTCTCAAACAATTAAGGACCTGCAAGAACTCTCAAAACATGCTTTAGAAGAAAAAAATCAAGAAATGGAGACACTGAATCAACAATTTGCAGCCGACAGTGGAAAATCTGAGAATATCATTAAAAATCTCAAGATAGAGCTAGAAGCTGAAAAATATTCCCAATTAAAATTGAAAGATGATTTTGACAATCGTTTTATGAAATTAAATGAAAAAGTGTTAAACCGAAATAATGAATTAGTAGAGTTACAAAATAATATTATACAAAAGAGTGAGTTGATTGAAGTACTGCAATCCGATCTGAGACGTGAAAAGGAATTGAGGGATGAATTGTCCAATTCGTGTAATGATCAATTGTTAACATTAAGTCAACAGAAAAATGCACTTGAAAGTAATCTGCAAGAAAAATTACATGAAATTACTGTTTTACAAAAAGAATTACATGAAACAGAACTGTTTATACCCAAATTAAATAAAGAAATAGAACACTTAAGAACTACTATATCAAGCCTCGAAGAGAAAGGTCGACACCGTGAAAGTATTATTAAAGATAAACAAAAGGAGATCGAATTCCTTAACGATATTTTCCAGAAAGAGCAAGAAAAGCTCAATCACAAAATGGACGAGCGTAATGCTTCCATAAAATCTTTACAAATGCAATTGCAAAATGAAATAGAGTATAAAGTACAATTGCAGCGTGAACTCACAGAATTACAGATGTCCAAAGTATCATTAATTGAAGAAACTGATGCAACAAAAAGTAAGTGTTGATTTATGTGATTTGTTACTTAATTTTATTCTGTAATTTAAATGTTTGTTTTCTCACAATTTTCACGATAAAATATTTACGTTACAAATATTAATTTCAGGTTTAGTAAAGGGTTATGAAGAAAAGATACAAGCATTGGATAAACAAAATAATAATATCAGTCAGCAAATTCAGGTCAACGTTCATATGGTAGCGAAACTAGAGGGGGAAAAAGTATTATTGGAAAAGGAGCTTGAAGTACTTAAGGCTGCACAAGACGTCGTAGCAAACGACCATAAAGCAAAGGCTCTTATGTGGGAAAAAGAAAAGATTGAACTAGAAGAAGAAATGCAGGCCACTGTTCTTAAGGCTGCGAAGCTTGAAGAGGATAAGGCTTTATTATTGAAGGAGATGGAAGCACTTAAAGCCGTCCATAAAGGTGATTTAAATGATCATGATGCAAAAATACTTACGTTGGAGAACGAAAAGCTTAAAATTAACAATCAACTACAGGCTAACGTTCTAAAAGTTAAGGCAATTGAAGACGAGAAAAATGCTTTGTTGAAAGAAATCGATATTTTTAAGGATGCCCAGAGCAGACTGATACGGGATCATGAGGAAAAGACACGTATGGTAGAAAAGCTTGTGGATGAGAAGTTAATTTTGTCGAAGGAAATGGAAGCACTTAAAAGAATCCAAAATGAAGAGACGAAAAGTCAAGAAGTAAAGACGTATTTGATGGAGAAACAGACGACTGAAATGAAGGAGCAAATACAAACCAACGTTCTTAAGATTGAGATACTCGAAAATGAGAAGGCGATGTTGGTGAACCAGGTGGAAGAACTTAAGGCTACTATAATAAAGGAGACAAATGATTATGAGGAAAATTCGCTACGGAGGGAGAAACAAAAGCTTGAAATGGAAGAACAAGTACAGGTTAATGTTTTAAAGTTGGAAAAGCTTGAAGAAGAGAAAGTGGTCTTGATGGAGGAGAATGAAGCACTTAAAGCTGCCCAAACTGAGGGGACAAAAGTTTATAAAGAAAATGCACTTGCTTGGGAGAAACAACAGATTAGAATGGAAAAGGAAATACAAGACTACGTCCTGAAGGTGAAAGAACTTGAAGATGAGAAAACGAATTTAATAAAAGAGATAGAAGCAGCTAAGTTCGCCCAAAGTGAAGAGGCAAAAGTTGATAAAGAAGAGAAGACGGTATTGTTAAAGGAGGTGGAAGAAATTAAGGCCACTCAAATTAAAGAAACAAAAGATTATGAGCAAAATGCGCTTATATGGGACAAACAAAAGTCTGATTTGGAAGACCAAATACAAGCGTATGTTGAAATGGTTGAGAAACTTGAACATGAAAAGACTGAATTGATGAAGGAGATTCTAGCACTTAAATCTACCCAAACCGAGGAGACGAAAGCTCATGAAGAGAAGGCATTTACTTGGGAGAAACAAAAACATGAAATGGAAGAACAAATAAAAGTCAATGCCTTAAAGTTAGAGCAGCTTGAAGATAACAAAACGGTCTTGCAAAAGGAGTTAGAGGCAATTAAGATCACCCAAAGTGAAGAGAAGAAATCTCATGAAGAAAATGCACTTGTGTGGAAGAAACAACGGGCAGAAATGGAAGAACAAATACAGGCAAATATTCTAAAGACTATGCAACTTGAAAATGAAGTGAGGTTGTTGAACGAGTTGGAAGCATTGAAAACTGTCCAAAACGGAGAGACAGGTGATCAGATGAGTGAAATCAAGGAGCAAGTAGACGATCACATGGTAAAGAAATTTGAGGAGGAGCAAACGATATTATTGAAGGAGTTGGAAGGACTTAAGATCTCCGGAAGAACAAAGGCAAAGGATTATGAAGAGAAAGCTCTGATGTGGGAAAAAGAAAAGAACGAAATTAACGAGCAACTGCGAGCCAAGAATCTTAAGATAAAGGATCTTGAAGAAGAAAAAGCAATGGTATTGAAGAAGGTAGGAGAACTTATGGCAGCCGAAATGGAGGAGGAAATCTGTAAGTTATTATTTGAATATTTTAATAATCATACAGGCATGGTAATTTATTACATGCCTCCATATCTTCAACCTTCCACTGACTTTGTTGTAAAAATACTTTTCCCCGCTTTTCTTTATGAAACCCTTGTAAATTCACTAGAACTATATAATAAATCTATTACAGGCATGAAGAAGAATCACGAAGGGAAGATCCTTATGTTGGAGAAACAGGAATCCGAAATGAAAGTTCAAATTCAAGCCAATGTTCTTAAAATGGAGAAACTTCAAGAAGATAAGCTGGTTCTACAAAAGGAAGTAGAAGCACTAAAGGCAGCTCAAAAAGAAATGTGTAAGTTATATTGTTGTGAAGACTACAATTATAATGTTAACCTTTTATGCCAAGAGCTGAAGTAACCGGCGCCTGACGCCACACGAAAAAAAAAACGCATCCCAAAATTAACAGGGATTGAAAAATACTTGTAGCTGTTTGAGTTACGAATTTTTGATCATTGTTATTGGGACGTCATTTGACGACGTTAGCGTCTGGGGCACACACAGGTTTCCGTCGACGTGATTAGACGTCTTTGGCGCTCAAAAGGTTAATTTGATGTTCATATTATGCTACTATGATTGTTCTGCAACTGTTGTCAGTTTGTCCAAAAATGAAAATTATTGAAATATATGTGACTACCATATAACTTATTTGTTTCAGTGGCTGCGGTATCGCAGGATAAGATAACTGGACCCAGACATACCAGCTGGGAGAGAGAAATGCAAGGCCTGCATCACCAGGTAGATACCACAACATCCGATCTTGCTCACTCTTCCATGGAAAGTCTTAAAACGATATCAGACCTAGAGAAGGTAGTTCAGGATAAAAACCGAAAGATAACTGCTATGCAAACCGAAATCTCCTACATTAAATCCATGATGGCTGAGTCTGGGATCAAACTTATCGACGTGACTAAGGAGTTAGAGGTTAGTAAGGACACATGCCAAGAATTGTCTTCGCAACTGAAGAAAATCGTGCAACAGAAGAATGAAGAAATCGCCGAGCTCAAACGACAAGTCGCAAAGATGAGCGCTACAGAGAACCGGGCAAGTCAAATCATTAAAGTATCCGCTAAATACCAGGCCATGATTCTGAAGAGAATTGCAGAAATCAAATCCAGCGCTGTCCTGAAGGAATTGACTAATTTTGGCAACCAGAACACCAACGAGACCGAGTTACGGCGAAGCCTCGCTGGCTCCGTGACCATGGAAGATTTAGAAAACTTCCTCGAGACCACCGACAGACATCTGAAGCGGTGTTCAGAGAAACAGATAGCTCTGCAGAAAGATCGAGACCGCCTTTCCGAAGTGAACAGGATAAACGAGTCTGAAATTATTAACATGAAGAAGTTCCTCACGGAGATGTCGGTTAGTTTCAGAACGTTTACAACGGTGAAAGAGGTATACAACCAGAAGTTGTCTAAGATCACGATCTTACAAAGAACGGTCAGGAGGGAAATTTTAAGTCTAGACGGACGTATAACGGAGGCCACTATGTGCAAATTGGAACGAGGGTACGCCGCTGTTATGCAGGACCTCTCCGAGTGCGCTATGAATTTAGAAAGATGGGTCGACCGTAGCGTTAGCAGGCTATTGTCCGCAGAAAAGATCAAGCAGGCGTTTACCAGTGACCTGGAACAAGCTTCTCTCTCCACGTGCAATTACCAGAACGCAGCCGTGGAAGTCCAGTTGAGTGAGCTAGACAACTCCTTCCAGAAGCTTCTAGCGGAGATCGGCCGCGCGCAGAAAGGCGAGGGCGCCAGAAGCTCGCAAGAGGTCACTATAATGGAAGTGCGCGCCGAGTACGAAGACAAACTCAACAGAATGAAGGCTAAAATGGTCAGTATCGCCCCAGTATTGTTGTTGATATTAGGCTATCAGGTAGTGTGGTGGTTCTATCTCCAAATGGATTCGTGAGCTTAATGTTTTTGCTTGTTATTGTGAATAAATTATTGGTTGAATGTTTTGTTTTATTTTTTTTTTACTTGAGTGTGGTAGCGTAGTTGCTTTTGAAGCGGATAAAAGGTAATTGTCTTTCTTTGATGCATGGCTTGTTGCATGCTCTATTCCACCCTAAATCATACATACCATAATACTTTATTAATTTTGCAGAAGGAGCTGTTCCACGAAGAGATGGGTAGACTGAAACAGAAGCAAGTTGATGAGATCGCGATACTGGAGAGAGAGTTGGTAAAGAGTAAAGAGAAGATGGCTGAATCGAGTCGAGCATACGAAGAGCATATCCGAGCGCTGACGACGGAGTTGTGGAGCGTGGGAGAGAAGTTCCTGGTCAAACAGGAGGAGGCGGACTGGCTGAGGAAGAAGCAGTCGGGATCTTTGATGTCCCTGCAACATGTTCATTCGGTAAGACGCATTATTAGGACCGAGTTCCATTAAGTTGCAATAAATTGGATTTAGAGTTTGATGTTTTAATTGTACATGTACCTATGATTTATTTTATGGTTTACATTTTTTATTTTATGAGGGTTCTGTACCCAAGTGGTAAAGACGGGTCCGTATTACTCAGCCTCCGCTGTCCGTCTGTCACCAGGCTGTCTCATGAACCGTGATAGAGATTTCTGTTGCCGCTATAACAGCACATAAATATCGAATGAAATTAATATTTAAGTAAGTTTATCCCAATTTCCCATACAACAAACGTGATCGGTTGCGTTAACTTATACCTTAACCCGGTGCAAAATTATCTTAACTGGGCCAGTTAATTTGGGATAAGTGTTTGTACGGTACCCTCGGTGCGCGATTCAGACGCGCACGAGTCCCGGTTTTAGATTTTTTATAGATTTATAAAAATACGTATATATTTTAAAATATTTTGTGGTATTTTACAGTCCGGTCTGCAAGCGCCACAAGAAACGATTGGTCGACCGTCCGACACTCACTCATTACGATCTCTCCCTATGCATAATAAGAAGTCAGGTACGTAGCTAAAATTATCATTCATTGATTTTATCATATCATATTAATCGTGACTTACGATTCTATCTGATTTACGAGCACCAAATAAAAATAAAATTAAAAAACATTGCTACTGAAAATTTCTTTAGCAAGTTTGTTTTTTCATGCACTGTGACTTATTTCTGTAGTAGTAATCAGGAATTTCTTGTACCTTATTTAAAAAAGAACTCGCTGGTGCTTGGTTTAGACCATATTAATTCACTGTTAACTCGTTATAATGGTTCGCCTAAGTTTCAGGAAAATTTAAAAACAAGCACTTTCGAATCGTTAGTTACTGAGAGCAGATAGATATGTTTGACCTCGCAATGAAATGTCATAACGTGCGTTATAACAGGCTTCGAAGAATCACGTTTCGGCGGAACAACTCCAGAGAACTTTTTAAACATGGAGTCTGTGTTTTGAGGAGTGTAGTTTTTTAATTCATTGCATATGTCTGAGAAAAGCATTATACATGTCTTAGCCGTGAAGAAGGGCTCGCCGGCTTCGTATCATTATTCGTCTATACCTATAGTATACCAAGCCCTTCTTTCCGGCGTCCATAGGCGTATTTAGGGGTTGTCGGATGGGCCGTGCCCACTCCAATATGGTCTAGTGCCCACCCCAGGATTTTTGGTAACCGATCGAAATTCATTGCTTCATCTCACAGGCCATGGCCCACCCAGGCTCCGTCTAAGAAAAATAATCTTAGATACGTCAATGTCGACGTCTGCAGTAATGTACTATTGATCCCTGAAATAAATGTAATGATTGATTATTTACTGATACAGAGGCCCGCGGCATGCACATGTCAGACGAAGAAGGCGAAGTATTCGACAACCGCTTCCTCAAGGAGCTGTCGGCGACGCCGCGCCCATCCCTGGCGCCCGGGCAACGCATCTCAGAACTGAAACGTCGCAACTCGCTGGTCCCGCCGCACCTGAAGAGCTCTTATCCGGCCGAGATGCAGTTCGCACCTACCTTGGACGAGGAGGATATCAAGGTAAGCTACCGACATATCGCCTGTCACCGAAACTAACACGAGATTTTGAAAAGCAGTGACAGATATTTTATTAGATATTTTTTTTTTTTGATATTTTATTTTAGATACGAGATTTTGAAAAGCAGACAGATATTTTAATATAGTAAGTAGATTGACATAAGCAGTAAAATATGCTGCCCGTACTTTCTTCTGAATCTCTTGAATCTTGTTCTGAATTGAAATTAGCTGCTCGTTGGTTTCCAGTGTGCCGGCACCAGTTTCTCGCTGGGACGGGGACAGCGCAAGGAGGTGGGAATCACGGCGTACAAGAAACCCGGACCACCAACACCCAGCAAGCAAGCCGGCAGACTTTCCGCTACGGTATGTATTCATATGGATTTTTGGAAAGGGCAAGGGAGGGTCACGTGGCGTCTAATTAACTTGGCCGCTAAAATAATTAACTTGGCAGCTATAGTGCTGGTGTACTGAAACACTATGTAAAAGAATTCATAGTTTTGTATTTGCACTTAGGCGAATTTCGAAATTATCTGATATCAAAACAGCATTATTGGCATACCATGGATATATTGGATCTATTCTTCGCTATGGTGTTATTTTTTGGGGTAACTCCACAAATAAAAATCTTGTTTTTGGTGCACAAAAGAAGTGTATTCGTGCCATCTGTAGCCTTAAAGAAACGGATAGCTGTAAGCCTCACTTCAAGGAACTAAAGATTTTGACACTGACTAGTCTTTACATCTACGAAGTAGCAGTCTTCGTTAATTTAAATAAAACAATTTAAACGGATTATATCGCGTATATTAATTATTTGAGCCTCCCTCCTCCCTCCCTAAGGGCGGCTCAAATAATTAATATACGCGATATAATCCGTTTAAATTGTTTTATTTAAATGTGTGACAGTCGCGGAAACCGAAGAAAATAGTCTTCGTTAAATCAAACTCTAATATGTTTCCACTAAAGTCGATAGACTCTAAAATGATGCGTCACAAATACAATATTAAAACCATATCTGGTAAAACAGCATTACTGCGAAACAGTTTAGTAGGTACCACCTCTAAAATATATAATTATTTGCCTGACGATTTAAAACCGTTGGATTTAAACATGTTCAAAGTAAAATTAAAACAGGAACTTATTAACAGGGCGTATTACTCTCTTGGCGACTTTTTTAAAGAAAAAATAATATGAAAATAAATAAACTTATGATAACATTATTATTATTATGCATGCATTAAGAATAGTAAAATATAGACTGTAATAAGTGTACATACTAATTTAATCAAAATTTTCCATTAATTTTAAATTACATAAATATAAATAATCAGTAAGAATGCTACCTAGAGAATAAGTTTTGTAAATTTTCACATGCCATAACGGCCGAATATATAAGGATCAAATGGTTTATATTATACCATCTTATGTACCATATATTCTGTGAATAAATGATGATTATGATTATGATTAGTAATAACATGGCATCGATGTCCAGGGAATAGAATACTGCTTGCGTTATAATTATGGTTGATATGGGCATATGCAAAGAACGTAGGAAAAAAATGCGTCTGAGCATCTAAGAGGCATACCGAAAAGAAGAAACTAAAGGAAAGATCGTTTAAAAGTAGAATCTCAGTTTATCTATTTAGTTATTGTTTTCGTAGGTATTTACATTAGATGGAAGATACATTAATTTTGTACACTATAAAACCCTACAGGGCAAAATGTGTCGCTGGATTTGTCCATTCAAGTATTTTATTGTTTCGAGCGTAGGGATCGTATTCGATAGAAAGGCACAAAAACACTTATTAAAACACTTTATTTCAAAAACCGGCCAAGAGCATGTCGGGCCACGCTCAGTGTAGGGTTCCGTAGTTGCTCATCCTTCACAATAGAAAGTTATGAGAAAGATTTGAAGCTTTACAAAAAGGTCGTAAACGCCAAGGTAACTGTACTTACTTATAACCTTCTGGAAGTCAACTTACGTCCTTTTAGGAAAATTATAAAATTTTGCGATAACTTAAAAAGGGCTCGACCGATTTGGTTCAATATAGTTTTCATTGAAAGCACTTATAAGGCCTCATTTTCATGAATTTTTCCATAATTTTTTGACCCGTGGTTGAAAAGTTAGAGGGGAGGGGACGCTATTTTTTTTATTTTCGGAGCGAATATATACAAAACTGCTGACTTCATCGAAAAATAATGTTTGGAGACTCCCATTTATTTATTTTTTTTTTTTTTTTTTTAATCTTTTAATTAAGGAGCTTTGATCATTTTTATGAACATGCCAGCTCCAGGCCTGATATACAAAATCATTCATCTAAAAAAATAGTTAAATAAAAACATAAACCGTTTAAACTTAAAAATAACATGTACACGAAAACAACTAAATTTGTATACACTATTTAGATAAAAAAAAAACTGTATACAAATTTTGCCGGTTCCGCTAAGGGTTCAGCCAATATTGAATTGAACACTCCTACGTGAATAGAATCACCCCCCCAATCCCGGAGTAATATCTGCCTTTTAGCTCGAGTCCGGACACATTCCATTAAAAAGTGTTGCACATCTTCAACTACTCCACACTCTTCACAATTCGGCGAGGCTGTTTTCTTCATAAGATGTGCAAACTTATCCCATTTATTTTTAAAAGACCTATTCAGCGATATCCCACACACTAGTTTAGAAATGAAAAAAAAAAAAAATTCACCCCCACTTTAGGTGTTTGAGAGGTAGCCGAAATTTTTTTTATTTTTTTAGGTTTTATTTTACCGTTTTGTCGGCGTAATACATACACATACTCATACCAAATTTCAGCTTTCTAGTACTAATGATCACGGAGCTAAGCCGCGGACGGACGGACAGACGGACATGGCGAAACTATAAAGGTCCCTAGTTGACTACGGAACCCTAAAAATACACACTCACAATTCACACGAACTGTACCTAAAACGATAAGCGCAATAATCACTGAAAAGTCCTTCGCTCCCATTATCACTTTGTTCGCACTGTATCGTAGTAAAAACTTAACAGCGAATATTACAGTAAGATCCAGCCTGAGCGTCGGGAACGTTCTCGGCCACAGATGTCTCTCTCTAATGGTGCACTCTCTGTCACTGCCTTCTCGAATGTTCCGAGTATAGCTTATATAGCCAACTGTTTCTAGTAATGCTATCTCTGTCACACACTTCTTGACTGTTCTGAGTATCTCTTTCGACTAAATATCTCTGTCACTCCTACTGGAAATATCGCTATGCCCATATATGAAATTTTGATCTTTAGATGTGATAGAGCATCTACTGAAACGGCCTGAAATGACTTTAAAGCCTGCTAAAAACGCTTCTAAAGCAACGAAATTGTCGTCTGAAGTTTTTGACCTAATTCACAGGCGTAACAATATCATATAATTTCCAGGACTCGGAGCTTCGGGAATCGCTGCGCGTGGAGGCGGACCCGGGCGCGGGCGCGGGCGCGGGCGCGGGCGCGGGCCGCAAGACCAGCACGCCGTCGCGGATCCGCGCGCTCTTCCGCTCCAACAGGACCGACGTCGACGTGGTACGACGAGATAATTGACAACATTTCATATTTATAACAGGTGGAAATTAATATAGAGATCGACAGGGCTTTATGTCGTGTACCTTAAAAAAAAATCTTTGAATTTATTCTTCTGTATTTAAAGAAATATAAGAAAATACATCAAATAACTGCAATCTAAGACAATACGGGCTGAATAGGGTTGTTGTCTAATCCAAAGAGCGAAAAAATATATTTATTTGACGTTGACAAATGACAGATGCATACCGAGTTTTATTAAGTTTTCTTTTAATAGAAACCCGACTTTTTCGCTCTTTGGTTTAGACAACAACCCTATTCAGCCCGTATTGTCTTAGATTGCAGTTATTTGATGTATTTTCTTATATTTCTTTAAATACAGAAGAATAAATTCAAAGATTTTTTTTTAAGGTACACGACATAAAGCCCTGTCGATCTCTATATTAATTTCCACCTGTTATAAATATGAAATGTTGTCAATTACATGCCTACATTACGAATTTGACACATCAAATTCAATTCGTTTATTGCGTTTCATGTTGTACAATAAGGTCTTATAATATTATTGATAGGTCCAGGAACATGAACCCTGCAAGGGCACAGCAATCTTATATGGTTTACAATTCAGTCATTAAATATTAGAATTAGAGTATTAAATTAAAGTTTAACATTAAAATTACAGCAAAAAATATAGAATATGAGGTATGATAATAACTTCTAATGATAAACATTAAAGCCTAGACTTGAAAATTGTTGTTGTAACAATAGGCTAGTTGACTCATGTCAAATAGTAATATACTGATGTTTATTCCGTATAGTATTTAGCAAAGGAAACCTAAATATATATTTTTCAATTCATAATAGTGAAAGATGGCTGAAAAAGTTGGATTTGAAAATATGGTTTTTAATCTGTATTTTGAAATGCTTAAAACGCTGTCCGCCATTTCCGCTTATGATAGTGACGTCATCGGTCCTGTAAAGATAACTGAAAGTCTACTTTGACGACTTCGAATAGTGCCGTCCCTCTCGATCTCCAGTCAAAGTATATTGGAGTGAGCGGAATGGCACTATACGACGGTCGAATTTCGAATATTTACTGGTAATTCTACGTCACGCCAGAGATTAGCAAAAGATAAAATTTAGCTTTCTAGCTTTCACAAAAATACAAGACTTTTTTCAGAGCTAGTAAGATCATTATTAACCATTTCAAATATATTTCAAAACTGGGTCTACTAACCTATTACATACCTACATTATGTATGTAGGGCTGTGAGTTCGTGAATATCCCAGATCGCAGGTGTTTAATAAATATGCGATTTAGGGCTTTACGAATACCGCCCGTGGTTTGTCTAAAGTGTCACGTCTTACCTTGGCCAAGAAGTGAGATTTTCTTCGCAGAAAATTCCACTTACGGCCTGGGGTGACGTAATTAGTACATTACATACCGTGAATTCGTGAATGTGCCAGATCGCAGGTGTTTGTGGCTGGAACCGAAGGTGAGGGCCATAGATATGCGATCTAGGGCTTTACGAATTACCGCCTGTGGTGTTGTTTGTCTAAAGTTTTACGTTTGCCTTGGCTAGCGAGCAGAAAGTCCCACTTACGGCCTAGGGTGACGTAATAGTTCATTACGTAACAAGAATGAATGGTAAACGAGGAATTACAAACGAGTGTCTATTAGAATCCCGAAGCCGAGGACTTTAATGAGTTTGGAATTGCTTTACACCAGAGTCACGTACGACGTTTTTTATCACACTTTGGAGGAAATGAAACAAGAGTAATAAATATTAGCAATACCAAAATTACTTACCGCCTTAGGGCGTAATATACGACTTACCGCCCGGTCTTCTAGCATGTAAACCCTTTATTTACGAGCAAGTGTGATGAAAATAGTATAACAATCTGTACTTATTTCGATTTGCTCCATACATAAGTATCTCTCCCAATACTAAGACTTCTTAACCAATACAATGTGACCGCATTGATTTTAAACTGTTTTCTTTTCAGGCGACGCCCCGCAGCAGAAGATTTAGCAGTATTTTCAGAAAGAAATAGTTGGTTGTGATTATGTAACTTGCGCCTATTAACACATTCATTGCCGACGCTTCAAATTTCTATTCAGCGATGACGCGAATTCGCGTCTTCGGCAATGAATGGGTTAATATTAGTTACAAATATAGATAGATATCTTAGGGCCGATTTTTCAATCACCAGATAAAACTTATCTGTCAGATAAATGTTGGCTGTCACTTTTCTTTTATATGATGGGAGAAAAGGATAGCAATAATTTTAACTGGCAGATAAATTTATCTGGGGATTGAAAAATCGGCCCTTAGTAAATTAAATTCTCCATTGTATAAAAACCAAGCGTTGCCACATTTTTTATTTATTTAAGAAAGTTTTGACTTCAAACAATTGAACAAACCAACAATTTTATGTGTTATATTATTGTTACTGTTAAGGTCCGACTGACTGGCACCATTTTTTTATTCTAAAATCATGTTACATAAAACCACGAACAGCCCGTCTACGTCCTGTCGCGCGACATAGCATCGCCCGTTACTCTCTCACAGTACAATATTTCTCGCGCGAGAAAGAGTCGCAGTTGTGCTAGATATGCTGTTCGTGTTTTAAATATCGTATTTATTGAAATACAAAAAGAGTAAAGTTCCGGCGTAAATTTGTCGTTTCTATTTAGCCCAATGGTTGACAATTCCGCCATTTGTACACTTTTTTGTGCAATAAAGTGTATATAAATATATCTTGGGTTTTAGAGAATGGTGCCTGTGAATATTCGAGCCTCTGTCAACTCAATATTAGTACGGCATAGCTTTTATTTATAGTGTTGTATCAGCTGTTTCTAAAAACCTGCTATAGTTGGCGATTTCGAATGTAGGGACCAATTGTTTGCTTTGTCAGTGATCTACAAAGGGCGGATAGTGGATGCAATATGGTGACGAAAGCAGAACATGGATAAGACTTATTATTATTACATTTCGAGTAATATTTATGTATGCAGTTTTTGTAGTCAGATCCATATTACGTATATCGTTTGACATGATTTTGACGTATATTGCATCCACTGTCGGCCCTTTGGTGATCTACTTCGATTGCTGCTTTGCTTGTGAGTGATCTACTTCGATATAGGTCTGTGAATATTCATAATTATGATTATAATTTTAATGCAATTCTATTAAATTATTGTCATTTTTAAAATACACGATGTTTTCTTACTTCCCCCTAACCCATTTTTTTGTAGAAGACCAAAAGTTTACCACCCTGACTTACTCAATTAAGACATGGATGAAAGTTTCGGTTGTATGACCACAATTGATGACCGAATAGCGCACACACTATTTTCGGGTTATGATTTGTACTTCCTTGGTGCTTGTCCTTCCATATTAAAATAAAACCAGAGAACCATTTTTAAATTTTATTTCATTGAAGTACACCACAAAAATCACTTTAGCACCAAAAATTACATACAAATGTACAAAATTGTGCCTGATCATTGATCACACCCTTAAATTAGGTAAATAGATGTAAAATTATGGAACTATTACAAAATAAATAATCTCAACTCATTAATTTACAAAGTATTTGCAAAAATAAAGTGTGCTCATAAGAAAAAAAACACTAGTGCTACGTAACTATTATGGAAGAAAATATCGGACAATATCAGAACTATACCTGAGAGGCTAACACTAAGTGCCTTCGTACCTGACAAGTACATTCATGCGAACACTGACCAGAAATATATTATGAAGATTGTCGAGAGGGCGCTATTTTTTAAGCTTTATATGGCAACAATTTTGCAACCTATCGCAACCGCGCTATAATGACATTAGTTTAAATACCTGTCAGTTCCTATGATAACCTCGTAATATAATTTAATGGAATGCACTCTTGTCCTGACTGTTTTACACTTTATTTATAATTACGTTCACGACTGTGAATGGTGTTCGGCATTTTCTTTGGATATTCTTAAATATTTGTCTTTTAAACAAACCACCACGAATGACATTGCTGAAGAACCATCATAAAATCAAACCATCATTGCCAGTGTAAGAAATTAGTTCCAGTGAAAATCCGCAATATGGCGCATATATTTCTGGTCAGGCTTTATTCAGCATAGCACTTAGTGTTATACTTCGCAGGTACTGCACTGCGATTTTGAAATTTAAGATAAACTAATTTTTTTATGTGTCATCTCTACAATAAGATTTACAGTCTGACCAAAAAGAGTTGAAATTAAAAAGTGGCGATACTGTAGTGTCGTCCCCGTTTTCTTAAATTGATTAGAAAGGGACGACACTACAGTATTGCCACTTTTTAATTTCTACTCTTTTTGGTCAGACTGTACCATCGGCGTGGCGTCAAGCATAATCTTGGCAGGCTATCCCCACGCGTTTCGGCCGCGCGAAACATTCCAATCTCTAAGTGGCAACCCGGCGCGACAAAATGCCAGTGGGCTGCCACGCCTCGCGGCGAGCGGACGGCGTACAGTTAACGTTTCCCGCGCAACCTGTGCTGTACGATGTCGAAAAATAAAAGTCGGGCATATTGTTTTTGTGGCAACAAAGACGATTGAAAATGATTTCATTTGTTCCAGAACACATTAAACCCTCCGGTATAAAATATTTTGTTTAAGAATTAACGTTTACTGGGGCACTATTGACGCGTAACTATTAAAGTCTGGGTATTTCTCTAAAAATCTTTATGGGGGCGCCTAGCTTTTTTTCGAATTAATTGTGTTGGTTTGATTCCATGCTGTGTTGTTATTACTGAATGTTTAGTTATACAATCAATAAGTAAAATATTTAAAGATTCACTCTATTATTCGTTATGTTTTAGAAACACGATTACTTGTAGTTTCCTCGATAGTTTTTTTTAAAGTTACCTCAAAAAAGCAACATAAACCCTTAGAGTATGTCATAAATACTGCAGGGAAAGTTATCAGTTTTTTTTAATAATAACATAACGAGATGTTAACTATAATGTATACGTCTTACATTTTCAAAATCTGTATTATTTTAATAATTAAACCGAAAAAACATGATTTCCGCGCTCCCAGCAGAGATGGGCAAAAGTTAATCGATTAACGATTAAGATTAACTTTTTTAATCTCGATTAACGATTAAAATTGACGATTAGTTAATCTAATCGTACGAGTTCCGATATTAACTTTTTTAATCTCAATTAACGATTAAAATTGACGATTAGTTAATCTAATCGTACGAGTTCCGATTGATTTAATCTCGAAAGATTAAGTTACCTAATGGTCGATTACATTTTAGCGATTAAATTTTTAATCGATTAATTAATTCGATTAACTTTCTCTCGATTAATATTAGGAAAAATAAGATAAGACTTTTTGTAAGTCTAAGTCCCTGCCTAGAACATCTTAGAGTACCGCACTATAAAAACCATCTTGTATTACTGTAACAAGAGGGAAGAGCGGAGAGGGAAGAGCGGAAAGCGGCGATCGGAGAGCGGAGAAAGGCGTGCGGAGAGCGGAGAGTGGCGTGCGGAAAGCGGAGAGCGGAGTGCGGCGTGCGGAGAGCGGTGTGCGGAGAGCGTAGTGCAGCGTGCGGAGAGCGCAGAGCGGCGTGCGGAGAGCGGCGTGCGGAGAGCGGAGAGCGGCGTGCGGAGAACGGAAAGCAGAGAAGCGGAAAGAGGGGACGGTCGGATGCAAAGGTAACCAAACGGTTTGAACAGGGTCTTTTTAAAGAAAAAGACCCTGTTCAAACCGTGTAGAGAATGGTGTTTAATCGTCCTGAAGTGGGCAACCCAGTAGGAATCGGGTTGTCTGGACGCCACGCCTCTGCTGACTAGACTGGTTGACCAAACGAGCGAAGGCACGAGAAAAAGCTAGCGTTTACATAACGGAGGCAACCCTAGCGCACATTCCAATGACGTTGCGTCACCCGCGGGAGGGGGCATCGATAGCGATGGCAACGCCTGCCGTCCAAACAAGTGGGGTATCTGTTACGTAGTAACTTGTATATAATCTGTGATCTTGGTTAAGCCGGAACTGATTTGACATTTGTTTTGACTTATTTTTCTTCAAGTAATGCTTCAAAATCAACAGTGATTGAGACATTTATTGGCGACGATGGCGTCAGTGTCACAATTTTCTGATGTCGTGATATGACGACTGGGCATTCAAAAGGTTAAAATATACAACCCAATCAGAATCGAGTCAAATGATAGCCACGCCACTACCCAAGTAATACACATGCCGGCGCACACTACGGCTTCTAGTAGCCGCGACAGTACATCTCTCTTTTTCTCACTTCGAGTGTGGAAAAGAGACAAGTGTAATGTGGCGGCCACAAGAAGCCGTAGTGAGCGGAGAGCGTAAGAGCTTATACAGCCCTTAGGTACACAGATGAATTAATCTTCTAAGAGCTGTATAACGACTTATGCGGCTTGTGTGCAATGTGGGTAGGAGGTATTTATGTCAAAATTACATCTCAAGGTATTTTTCATAATCCCATCTCAACACTTTAACAGTAAATTGATTGTCTACATTTATTTACCTACTTAATGCTATTATTATAATTGTGATACGAATTCATTTCTCCTTTACTTACCATTACTTTTGTCACATCAGGATCCAGTTAACCTGGCCATTTGTATGTTAGGAGTGATTTCCTAGTGAGTATATACAATGTATATGTATGTATCTAGTTGCAATTTACTTCGTTAGAGCATGAAACAAAAGAAAACAAGATGTTAGGTCGTCTCTGGTCAATTTGGATGATAGTCGATATAGATTAAAATCTTATCTTTTGTTATAAGAATTTTAAAGTCTAAAGTTTACGATTAAAATCTGAACTTATAGGAATGCGAGAATTATTACGGACACCCCGTGAGCTGTTTGCGATCAGTACCCTTACCATGAGCGTAACGTGACCGTACTCACTAGCGACAGCGTGAACGATTTGTATGGAGAATAGTACAGCACCCCTAACGGTACTTTGTAGAACTACAATTCTCCATACAAAATCCTTTAAGCAGTCGCTAGCGAGTATGGTCACTGTAAACTCATGGTAAAGGTACAGGATTTTGGTAAAAAAAAGAGGCTCACATACGGCAATTCTGTTAAGTTTTCATATGCTGTTTATTTGACTAGCAATTTGAACTATACTGTTTCAAAAGAAAATAAAGGCCATTAGAATTTTGCGCACTTTACAGTAATTTTCATATACAAAGAGAACATGACAATATCGAGTTAAAACTACGTACAGTCTGACCAAAAAGAGTAGAAATTAAAAGTGGCAATATTGTAGTGTCGCACTTTCTAATCAATCTAAGAAAAAGGGGACGACACAACAGTATTGCCACTTTTTAATTTCTACTCTTTTTGGTCAGACTGTATTAAGGTCATTCTGTATTTAAGGAGTCTGCTTCAAAAATTACTTGACCCTTATATTTTTTTGAGCAGTATGATGGAGAAATGTATAGGACAATAATTAATTAGGCTGCCGATATTAAATACTATGTTGATTTTTATATATAACTTTAAATACGCTCACAAGTACAAAACCCCAACTTGAACGGCAATAAAAAAACAACTTTTTCTATTTCAACCAACTACGTAACTACAACTACTCATCGTAGAAATGCTAAATCTAATGCATCACGTGATTACCTTTATTCCGCGCAATAATTAACAATGAAACATTACACTTAGATATTGTATGTACAAATTGAATTCACTGCATTTTACAATGAAGGACATTTACGGACCTAAACTGTGTAAATTGTTGGACTTGTCAAGAAAATACTTTAGAGCCATGCCATGCAGTCCGTGAACCTTAGATGTACAGTATTCCATTCGAACTCGGGCTAAATCAGAGAAGTTAATAAAAGCGACGGGTATTTTAACACTTTCACGACCAGAAAAAAAATATAGCTACCCCGGAAACCGAAAGAGCTCGCTAGGTGGGCGCTAGCCAACCCCTGACGCCGACAGAGCCCGCCAGGTGGGCGCTTTAGTAGTACAATTCGCCAAGCGAGATGGCCGACGGCTGAGTAAAAGATACAAGCGCCCAGCAGAGGGTTGTTGTCGTGAAAGTGTTAACATTTCACAAACTGTAAAAAGATTACTGATAGGGACAAAATAATCTATGGTCAAGCTGCTCTAGAAAAAGCCTAAAGGTTTCGGATTAGAAAAAGGATTCCGGCGTAAATTCATGGGTACAGAGAAACTTCTTAAGTTGTATCGTAATTAAAGATTCTTCTGTCGTTCAAATACGTATAAAAAACATTTCATATTATAAAACTAACACTTTTGCCACCGGATAATTTTTTCCTACAAGCGTAATAACATCTTCAAACACATTAAATTTGGCTCACTTAATGTCAAATATAACAAAATTATTTAGCTGAGGTGACCTATAATAAATAAACAATTCAGTTTATCTAGTTAACTAGGCTACATTTTGTACAGGATATAAATTATCAACTTTTAGAGTACTAACGATATTTTATGTTATTATGAGTAAACACTACCTAACGTCTTAAAATTCCGAATATTAGTATTAACATTGGCTCATAATTATGTATACATTCCACGTTCCTTCCTAATTTAACGGCCAGCGATTGTAGTTATGTTTAGATTAGATTTAGATCTAAATCTAAATCATCACAGAAATATTTGCCCTGACCGGGATTCGAACCCACGAACGCCGGCTGAGTAGGTGTACTACAAACTGCGCCAACCGCGTCACCAGTATATTCTGCTATATGAGTCATTTTCAAAATACATGTAGGCTTAATAAAAACAAAATTACGATCGCTTCGTTTTGTGTTATGAAAGTTACTCATACAAAAGATATGGGTAACTATCGTTACACAAAGGAATCAATTAAGTTTTGTTTTAATTAAAGCCCTTACCTATATGTACATGTTTTTTGAAAATGACTATTATGTGGATTAAGTTCAAAAAGGAGAAACTATAATACACATAAACTTGTAATTATTAGGCTGTTCAGGTCATCAGGGCAACAGTGAAGTACCTACAGTCTGACCAAAAAGAGTAGAAATTAAAGTGGCAATACTGTAGCGTCATCCCCGTTTTCTTAGATTGATTAGAAAGGAACGACACTACAGTATTGCCACTTTATAATTTATATTCTTTTTTGTCAGACAATACTCAATAATCGACAATAGTTACATTATTGATGGAAGGAAGGTGTCTCGACCTCAACCCGGAGATCTAGAACGTGTTAATATTGGCTCATAGCTTACATATTTATTTAGGTAATTTTATATAGATATAGGTACAAATCATGATAATATATCATTAATCATATCATTTAAGTGTCGCAATGGCAGTAAGTGATTTGTTATATCCACGTTATATCATAAAGTGGTTGACTTAAGTTTGTCTAAAAAAAGTGATCATGTCCTTTTTTCAGAAAATTTATATAATTTTTTCTCAGAACCGTTTGTATAAAAAAGTGTCCCAAAATTCAAGCTTGTGTGTAAATGTTTTTTTATTTATATTAACGTGACACACTATAAAATTTAGGCTACATTTAAGGACACTTTTTTTCTTGTATATATATCTTGTAAGATAAGATTAAAAAAAAAGTTCATCTCCACTTTTTTTGCAAACAGCCCTCATACCATACATAGCAAGCTTTAACATCGTAGGTCTTTAGGTATAGGTACCATTCTTTAAGCGAAATTATTGTAATAATCTTTAACACCAATACAAAGATCTAATATTTTTGACGATTATTTTGAGCATCACTCAAATAGTTTGTGCCAAGTTCAATTTCTTAAATATAATTTTGTTATTAAGTCTTTTTTTTATAATTTGTGACGTGTAGGTAATAATTAAAATTAATGAAATAATAAAATGAAAGCATGTTAAAAATATGATAACCTACTATAAATTAGCTTTAAAATTTAACTTAATATGCGCTGTCCACACAAACTTTTTGAGAAATGTTAATTTACCTACCTATTTCATTATGTATCTATTGCTAACGGTTATCTACTTATGACAAATTTATTATGTACAACCAAAGCGGCCTCACATTTTAACCAGCCAGTGTTTTCGACAAAACACATTTGAATTCAAACCTATTTTTCTTACATTATTAAGAACAGTAAAATCTGTTTTCAATCTTATAATAGTCCCATTATATCCTGGTTTCGGCACCAACGGGCATGGAAATTGTAGTTGAGGCTACATAATTGATTTGGTACGCCTTCATGTCGGCATCAAACAGCGGATCTATAGTCAAGGCATTGACTATCACGTCATCGTAACAGTCGCACGGTCATGGCAGTAGCTAGAGGCACGCGTGAGGGTTCTGGGTGCACCAACGCGGCCAGAGCGGCGCTGCGTTCACCCCTCGAGCCAACATGCGAGAACGTTGCGTGTCTAAACGTAGGTAGACGTCCGCTTCAGCTCCCGCCCCTCGATCCGACCACAGCCGCTCGGCTACAGCGGCAGTACGCGGCCATACTCGCGCGTCCAAACCGCCTGTGTCAAGCTGTTCGGTCCATTGACAGGTTGCCCCGCCTTCTATACGCCAAGGCGCTACCTGCTCCCCAGCGCTCGAAACACCCCCACCACCCCCTTCCTCCGTCCATGGACGATGTTCATAAACTTGCTGCCACGAGCGGTACGGCCCGCAGTGCCCGTCCGAACTGTCCCTCCAAGAACCAAACCCGCAGTCTAAATACCACGCGTCCACGTGGGATATCACCGAACGGTACCCGGCGTCTAATACCGCACGGGATTCGGGCCACCGCGACGCTCCCCAAACATGTATGCCGATACGTTTCGCGTCTAAGCGCTCCAAGTACGGCGAGCGCGTTAGACGAGAAGACCAGAGTAGAGTCAGTTCAGGCGCTTTACCACCATTGGCTTTTTCTAGTGCTCGGTACGCACGCCGCGTGAACTCCAGCCACAATTCCATCGGGTCTGAATCGTTAAAGTGCTGCGACCAGCAGCGCTCGGATACTTCATCGCCACCAAGGTGGAAAATATCGTCCACGCCGGTTAGTTTTATGATCTCGGCATAAATCTGCTCGAGTAAACTGTAAACGTGTGGGTTTTTAGGGTTGAGCTGGCCGCACGGAGGCTCGCCGCAGTATACGCTCCACGGTTCGGCTTCTATGCAGTACGCGAGTTGTCCGAGACCGGCGCTAGCTCCCCAGCCCCAAGCTCGTCCGACGTGACCGGGGGTGTCGATTTCTAGTAGGACTCGAACGCCTCTTAAGCGGGCACGGCGTACAACTGCTTTAATCTCTTCAACAGTGTACACTGCTCCCGCGCCATATGCACCATGTGATGCGAGTTGCGGCGCGCTATCTAACCGCAGCGGGAACGCTTGTGAATCGCTAGCGTGCCAATGGAAAGTGTTCAGTTTATTCGCACCCATCGCATCCACTGTACGAAGCAGATCGCTAACAGGGAAGTAGTTCCTTGCCGTATCTATCAAAAAACCTCTATATTTGAAGCGCGGCGCATCATCTACTACCGCTGCAGTGAGTATGAGTAGGGATCCCGAGTAAGGGTCCGCCCAGACGATTTGTGAGAGCGTTTCGAAGCCGTGTCGCGCGCCGCAGAACGACTGAGCTGTAATATTAGCTACCAGTTCCTCTTTATCGTCTACGCCGAGAGATAGTTTGTAGCTCTCGTCAGTGTCGAGGCGTAAACGCGGGTCGCCCGATCCGTTTACGAAGACCCTGACTCTAACAGTTCGCGGTGCGCCAACGTCGTCTCGTCGGGAGCTGCTGACGCTTCGCTCAAGGTTTTTCATGTCTTCCTTCGTCAGGGCGAACGCATCGTTTAAGTGTTCTGTGACGTCAGGGGATGGCGACGCGACCACGTGAAGGGAAAAGGAGTCCGCGCGTACTGGAACGGCGGCGGTGGCGAGGCTCACGGGCCCTGTTGGCTGCGGCCATAGCTGCGTCGAAGCGCAGAGCATGTTGCATGTTTGTAGAGACTGTAGCATCGACGTCTCGGATGCCAGCATGCGCTCGCATCTGTCGTTCCGGCATATCCAACTCCATTGTGGTTCGCCGTCACTGGAATTTAAAAGATTGCTTTAAGCATAGGAACTAACGTAGGTATATAGGTAGTGGATTTCTATAAATTGATGAACATTATATTAAGTAATGCAGAAAAAGCCAAAAGTTCTCATAAAGGGTATAGAACAAAAATGATATAACTACCGCGTGTACATTTCTTGAGAGATCTTTAGCTAAATAGCGCTGTAAATATCTTTTCTGTGATGCACATAAGTTTACGCAATATCAGCTGCTTGACGGCGACCAGCGAATTAAATATCCGAATATTACTTAACCGAGCTCTTACCCCTTAGCACAGGATCGGGACCGGTGGCGTTCTCTTGTTTCGGAGGCCAAGATCCTCTTTGGTTCACTGCGCCACAATAGTTAGTTAGTTAAGCTCTTACCCACGAGAGAGGTAACCAGTAGTATGATGAAGATGATGGTGCGATGCTAATGACGACAATGATGACAATAATGGTGAAGAAGCATCAGCTTATGATATTTAGACGCCGAGAGTGGGTGCCGTGCACTCTCGCCAGTCTGGTTTCACCAGCAGCGGCCGCCAGTAGCAGCAGCACTAGGGTTTGATTTTTTTCAATAATTACGTGTACATGGCGTGCAGCGGCCTTGGCGCTCCCTCGTCACTCTGCTGGCGCCAGTAGAGCAGCGCCGCCCCGTTGCAAGCGGCGGCTGCTAGGAGAAACAGCGCGCGCCGCAGACGATCCACGCCAGAGAAGTGGCGCCCCACGGCGCTCCGCCCCATCCCAGGATACCGCGTCACTAGTGCCGAGCCAGTGTACCTATCTATATAGATGACATGATGATGCTTACGTGTACATGGCGTGCAGCGGCCTGCGCGCGCCCTCGTCACTCTGCTGGCGCCAGTAGAGCAGCGCCGCCCCGGTGCAAGCGGCGGCTGCCAGGAGGAACAGCGCTCGCCGCAGACGGCCCACGCCGGAGAAGTGGCGCCCCACGGCGCTCCGCCCCATCGCGTCCCAGAACACCATGTCACCAGGTTACCTGGAAAGAAGGATACAAATCAGTAAGCAACTATCGAACAACTAAAACCACCTTAACACTGGTACTATATGTTTGCGCCCCGAAAAAGACAATGCTAGCTTAAAACAAACACACACTCACACTATTTTGCTTTTAGGCCATTTAGCGTGTTAATGGGTTTCTACTTCCACACAAATCACGCAAGATCACCACCTTTAGCACGTTTAGGTTCACTTCGTCCACATTCCCATTTCGTTCACATTCCTACTTCGTCCAAAATCCCACTTCGTCCGCAATCAATTCCCAATTCGTCCACTTCCCACTTTGTTAGCATTCCCATTTCGTCCACTTCCCATATTGTCAACATTCCCATTTCGTCCATATTCCTACTTCGTCCAAAATCCCATTTCGTCCGCAACCAATTCCCAATTTGTCCACTTCCACACAAAGGGGAATGCGGACGAACTGGGAATGTGGACGAAATGGGAATGTTGACGAAGTGGGAATGTGGACGAAATGGGAAGAGGACGATGTGGGAATGTGGACGAAATGGCAATGTTGACTAAGTGGGATTTTCGAGGAAGTAGGAATATGAACGAAATGGGAATGTGGACGAAGTGAACCTAAACGCTTTTTTGTACAGGAATAGCTGAACATCCCTAGATGGTTATAGGATACTTTTTACTATGATCGATTCGTTCTCGCGCAAGAAACCGCTAATCTATCTCTTTCTTCGTTGTATTTACTGTGAGAGAGTCACGGGTTGTGTTGGGTTTAGTTGTGCTAAACAGACTGATACAGTTAAAGTCATGTCTAAAAAACGATTCAAGTCTGACATATTTATAAAACGTATTTATAAAATGTTAGTATTTTAGTCAGTCTGCGTCCTAAAACCAGCGATCAATTAATTTAGAACCGAAATGGAATGTCAACTGGGAATTGGTGTCGTTACTCAATCGCGCTGTATTTGCTACCGAAACAATACGAGTTAACTAATGGAATGGAATTCATCATTTATTGACTGATTGTTATTTTAGAAAACGTAAGTTATAAAATAGTTTTTAGACTTATAAAAAAATTCAGAAGACATAATCTAATAACTAGCTTTTGCCCGCGCTTTCGCATATACGCGGGCACCATTTTCTTTTTAGGATAAAAAGTAGCATGTGTGTTAATGTTAAGTCACTACATAGTATAAAACAAAGTCGGTTCCTGTCTGTCTGTCCCTAATTCCCTATGTATGCTTAGATCTCAAAACTACGCAACGGATTTTGATTTTTTATGCATAATTTATCAGCGTTGCACCCGTGCGAAGCCGGGGTGGTTCGCTAGTAAGGGTAGGTACCTATAAATTATCTCTGTTCCTCACGCAAATCCGTTGCATTCACGGTTATCCCATGCAATACTATGAATGAATTCGTCATGATTTTAATATATATATATGTATAATACTCCATATGCAAAGCTATAAACTGTATGTGTAACACGTAACTCTTGCAATCCCGATTGTTCTCGATTTTATTTACAACTATAGTTTTATCTGGAACCGCAAACGGCACACATGACTTGTGGCGAATCCTATATCGGCCAGCATAAAAATAACGAGAGACTAACGAAACTAGAACGTCTGTCTTGTCTACATACACCTGTAAAAGCTTTTGTCTTGGATTTTAACAAGAAACATATTTAGAGGTAATCTATATATTTTTGTAAATCTTCTATACAAAGTATTCTATATTATGGGACTGTAAAATATATTTTTGTAAGCAAGTACACTGAAAATTACTCGAAACGTACATGACTAAATGTAGGTGCTCAAAAACTATAACGTTAAAACAAATGCATGCAGCATTTAGATAATAGTCTCAAGATGGGAAACTGAAATCGCCCGCTTGACGCTTTAAAAGCATCCATTATCATTTCATCCCGTAGACTTTCACCGCTTTACACAGGTATTTCCCAAAGACTCTCCACAACTTGCACCCCCACGTTTTCACGTTGCTGCGGCAATTAGATTTGCAACATTCATCATGATCTCCCTGCCCTTATCCCACTTATGTAGGATGGGCACAAAATGTTTTCTTCTTCCATTCATCTCTATTATATGTCATTTCAGCGCTTACTCCTTTCTTTCTCATGTCCTCTCTCACACAATCCATCCATCGCTTTTTTGGCCTACCTAGTACCTATCGCTCTTCGTCCTTCGACATTCATCCCTAACATACTTTTACCAATATGACGTTCATCCCTTCTCATTACATGCCCATACCACGCTAACCTACTGCTCCGCATTTTGTCCGTCAGAGGTGCTACTTTCAAACTTCCCCTTATATACTCATTTCTAATCCGATCTTTCCTCGTCACTCCACACAATTAATTAGGTTTGCAACATTATGACTCATTAGAGTGCGTCTCCATTAAAGCGAGGCGGAACGGCGACGTACGGAATAGACCAATCACCTGAGTTGTCTCTATCTATCTCTGCCCCGCTTCACTTTCGAGATTGGTCGAATCCAGACGTCTCCACTCCACTCCACTTCAGCCGAGAGGCACTCGAAGAAGTCCTCTGCTGGACAATCACCTTCAAATGATCTCTATAACAACGATCAGCTTCCGCTACCCTGATCGATTAGCTTCCTATAACTTTACCCTGATCATTCGTCCGGCCGGTTTTAGCGCTACCAGCGCCCTGGGCGAAATTTCTACGGCGGCCCCTAAACAAAACGAGTTTTTCGCAGTATTTTGGGAATGCACGAGTAAGAAGGCCTCGCTTAATGAGCGAGAGGAGGAGGATTTATATCCCTGGGCGCCCTGGGCGGTCGACCTACCGCGCCCTACCCTAACGCCACTACTGCATTCGTCCATCTTGTCGGGGGCTCACACTGCGTCATCCAAGTACCCCCACCTTGAGTTAACGTGACCGCACTCGCTAGCGACAGCGTAAACGATTTGTATGGAGAATAGTACAGCGCCCCCTAGCGGTTACTTTGTAGAACTATAATCCTCCTTACAAAACGTTTACGCAGTCACTGTAGACTAATTAAATATCGGACAACCTCACACAAATCGATCTAGTCCCAAATTAAGTTCAAGAAGGCTTGTTAGATAAATATATATACTTAAATACATAGAACAACCATGACCCAAGCACAAATATTCGAGTTCATACAAATATTTGCCCTGGCCGGGATTCAAACCCCGCCGGCTCAGTAGGCAGGTGCTCTAACAAAGTGCGTCAAACGCGTCGTCGCTCAACTCATGGTAAGAGCCTTTTGATTTGCGAGCGAGTTTTCTCGCTGCGCGATTGCCATCATACAAAATTCGCTCGCAAATCGCAAGTGATAAGGCCCTAAGGGCTTGTGCACATATCAAAGAACCTCACCAATTAAGGGTGCGTGCACACTATAGAACCTTTCTGCTGTCATCCTGCCCGTCTAGCTCAACTATGCTTCGCGACTCTTGTCGCGCGACATAGCATCGCCCGTCACTCTCTCACAGTACAGCGAAGAAAGAGATAGGTAATATTTCTCGTCACAGCTGTGCTAGAGGTGCTGGCATGCCTCTATATTTTAAGGATATAACTGTTTATTTTGCCATATGCCCGCAGACACCGAGGGTACGGCAGTCTATTTGTAAAGTGAGACGGCTAAAAGGCTGCCGCTTTTAGGTCACTTCGCTCGTCTTCTTTATTACTGTGTTACTAAAAGCGTTCGGAAACGTTTTTAGTATTTGCTATTGAGGCTGTGCTAGTAAAGTAACTTGTTTATGCGAGCTTGGTTTAACTTAGACGTGTTCCAGCTGTTTATGCCCTATCAATCATCGTTGGCCTTTACATCTTTACCAGATGATTTTATGCAGCGTTTTTGTGGCAGTGTTTGAAATGACTATATACAGTCCGATGCGGGAGAGACAGTGATGACGTCCGCAAGATTGACATCTCATTAGGGGGTCGTTTGATGATTGAGTTGGTGAAGCGACCCTCCTCTCTTGTTGGTGTCTGCTCTCACGTTTCGCAGCCAGAGCCCGAAACCAACTTCCGTCATGAGCTTTGCAGCCTTCGGCAAGAGACGCTCTCCATTTGCTACGCTCGTTAGCCAAAGTTTCCCAATTAGCAGGGCTGATGCCAAACGTAAGCATGTCGCGTTTTGTGCAGTCCTTAAAACGTAACATGGGCCTCCCCACTCTTCTCTTAGCAAAAGCAACTTCGCTCAACAGGCTGCGTCTTGGCAAGCGAGTGGCATCCATACGTTTATGCCCTATCAATATAACGCATGTAGCACATTACCTACATACATAGGGCGGTTAATTCGTGAATGTTCCAGATGGTTGTACGAAGGTATAACAAATATCAAAGTTATCAAACACAGTTATAACTACCTATCTCTTTTTTTTAAGAAGGTTAACAACAGATTTCTTATAAGTATGATATTGTTACGCCGGTAGATAAGGTCAATCAGTGGATTAATTTTGTGATTTTCTGTCTAATACGAACCCCACGCTCGTAACAATATGAAAACTTCGTTCATGAATATAAAACTATTCTTATTACTTCATGCCCTGCTACTTATAATAACGAGATCCAGCATCAAGCCATTACTAAACTCCATACAAAACTGCACAATATCTAAGCACGCTGGTATCGCGGCGCGGCTGAATCTTTTATCAGTCTGGCGATCCGAGATGAGCCCGAACTAACCTTAATTAAGACCACCAATTTATCCCACCAATGTCGCGTTTATGAAAAATCCTGGTCAAGTCCGAATCAGACTCGCATGCAAAAGATTCCGTACCACATACGGAAAAATAGCTGACGAAATGCAATGTTTGTAAGGTCTTCAATTCAGGCATCGTTGCACCATTTCGGTACGGAACAATACAATATGAAATGCTTTATTGCACACCAAAAAATGTTTACAAATTAAACACAGAAACATTAACATTTACATAATTTTTTTCGGTCTTATCGCTAAAGAGCGATTTCCAGATAAATTTTGGGTATTGGAGTTGATCAGTATAAACCACACAATGAGTAGGTGATGCAGAAGGAGATGGGAGAACAAAATAATTCGGAACCCTAATTATCGTACGCTTATTATTTCACGTTGTACTCCGTGTGATGAAGCGTTGGGCTTTCGTGTAATTTTTCGTGGGCCATATTGTCTCGTTTAAGGCTATCTGTCCACAGAAGCCGAGCGAAGAAAATTGACCAATCAGTCGTCTTTGTGAAGCCTGAAAGAAGCGCATTTAAATCTGAGGAATGTGATTGGTCTATTACACATCTCCGCTCCGCTCCACTTCAGTGGAGTGAGCGAGACGACGCGATCGGACTTTTCGCTCCCACCTATGTCTCCAGCTCACGGCTGCCGCTTCCCGCCGATGTCCAGACCGCGGCGTAAGGATCATTGCTCATTAGACGTTTAAAAAGCTACACAAGCCGTCATAAAAATTCAACAATCACTTCCCTATATGGTGCGTTTCCACTGATCCCCACCCTGGTTATATTTACCAAGAAAGGTTTTTTAGGGTTCCGTACCCAAAGGGTAAAAACGGGACCCTATTACTGAGACTTCGCTGTCCGTCCGTCCGTCCGTCCGTCTGTCACCAGGCTGTATCTCAAGAACGGTGACATCTAGAGAGTTGAAATTTTCACAGATGATGTATTTCTTTCTATTGCCGCTAACAACAAATACCAAAAATAAAATAAAATAAATATTTGAGGGGGGCTCCCATACAACAAACTTGCTATAGATTATGGTACGGAACTCTTCATGCGTGAGGACTCGCACTTGCCCGATTTTTTTACGATTTATGGCATCATAAACTTCTTTGGACAAGTAATCATATATCTGGCTTCAAGAGCATTTACAATAATAATATGCAAATACAATAATTAGTCAAAAATACGTCACCACTGTCGAAGTAGATCAGACGATATTATGTCGAAGAACAAGTGAAAACATCACACAAATACTCATTCAAATAAATTCCCTAGAGCCTTTATATACAAATTATTGATTTAACAGGCAACTTAAAAGTTAAAAGTCGCAAAGCATGCATAATGCAGTTTTTCCTTTCCGACTTACATTAAATCTTCGCCAGATCCATATTCAAGAGCATATCGTTCGGTTTTCAACTTCGCAATTGGTTTAAGTGGGGAGACTGGGAACTTGCATATTTGATCGTGGACCAATGCACTCTGCAAACTTACGACAACTATATAAATAAACGAAAGTAAACTTTGTGCTTTTCTAAATAGGACGAGAATGAAGCCAAGGGCTGATTCAATCTGAATAATGGGAATATAATCAGACCATTATGCGGTTAAAAGGATAAATGTACGTACAGATTGTATTGGATATGATTACTGTGATTTGAATGAAGTTGTGACTGTAGTGGCTTGTGTTCAGCTTAGTCTACATATCCAGCCAATTTAAACATATCTTAAAGAGGCCTTATTCTTTTTTTTTTCATATTGTGACAAATATATTGATAATTTCAACCAACATTTTGAAGTGAATAATACTTTTCCGCGAGTTCTAGGTACATAGGTAGCTATTTCATGCTTTCATTGCGTGCAGTCGAAAATAACTTGAAAAAACTAATTTTCCGCGTGAATTTTGTCAATTTCGAGTAGTTTTTGAAACAAAAATTATCAATGACAAATTAAAATTATAGGTTTCAAATATATACCAATAAATCCCAATAGCCCTGTTCTAGGTACATGAAACATGTTTGATCATAGAGAAAAATCTCTGAAACAATCAGCATTTTCAAAGGAATAAGGCCTCTTAACAGTATTAACACACCTGTAGGTGACAGTTTAATTAGTTAATTTACAAAAGAGGTACGCGCTTCAATTTCTTTGAGTGTATACATCTCTGTGTAGTATGTCTGTTAAACTGTCTATGCTTTCATAGCAAACCGATGATCCAATTTTGGTTTAGTCGTTTGTGTCGTGCATATATTTAATGTGGTCTCAAGCAGCACTCTGTTGTGAATAGTATAAGCCCACGTGTACGAGCGAACTCAGTGAACAGGTAAAATAGGAACAAAGTAGAATTTAAATGACTTAATAAAGTTCTGCGTCTTGAATAGACGTTTTCTAAGGTACGGAAAGTTACCAGGGCAGCATAAAGTATGCACAGCTGGGAGTTCCCAGTCAAGTGACGTGGACGGTGCAATATTTATGCGACACGATCGTACTATAGATGGCGATTCTCTTGCTATTTGAGACCCTTGTCATCGCCTAAAGCAAACAGGGTACAGGGAGCCTATGATGATTGCGGTTATCACGTGATAAATAAGTGACAAAGCATCTGTCACTCACACTCGCATTTTGTCAAAACGTAACGGATGCTTTGTCACTTATGTATCGCGTGATAAAAGCAACCATCATAATTATGCCCGCAGCTCACAAATGTGTAGGTGAGATAGGTATAAGATTTTGCCAAATTTAGAGAAAGTTTTATCCGAATTACCACGCATATCTATCACAGGTAAGGTAGTACGTTGGCATGATCGATTGCATTATGACGACGAAGCGATTGGCGCAGTTTGCAGACACCTGCCTACTGAGCCGGCGGTCCCAGTTTCGAATCCCGGCCGGGGCAAATATTTGTGTGATGAACTCGAATATTTGTTCTTGGTTTATGGATGATATCTATATATGTATTTACTATATGGATGATATCTATATATGTATTTACTATATATTATATGTATATATCGTCGTCTAGTATCCATAGTACAAGCTTTGCTTAGTTTGGGACTAGGTCGAATGATTGTCCCATAATATTCATTTATTTATTATTTACTTACACTTTGACCGGTCTTGAGTAGGGATAATGTACCTAATCTCACGTAAAAAGAGCGGATCAAACTCAATGGCGCAGTTTGTAAGCACTTGCCTACTGAGCCGGCGGTCCCGGGTTCGAATCCCGGCCAGGGCAAATATTTGTGTGAAGTCGAATATTTTAGCACAAGCCTTCTTGAAATTAATTTGGGATTAGATAGATTTGTGTGAGGTTGTCTGATATTTATTATTATTTATTAGTTAACAAACTGGAATACTTAATACCTAATACAGTGAAACTTGTATAAGTGGGACTGGATAAGTAAGAAACCTCCATAGCTGGAACTCATCTGCCGTCCCCACACTTTACCACTGAATTACCTCTGTTAGTGACAACACAGACCTCTATAACTGGGATTCGTTTTTTTCGATTATGTCTTCATAATTACCTCCATAACTGAGACAGCGGGCGTATTTAACCTCTATTATTGAGACTAAATTTTAAGTTAAATACTTTTAATAAATGGTTATCTTTGAATTTAAAGATTTCGACCTCTATAACTGCGATAATGTCAATCCATTACCTCTCTAACTGGGACTTCATTTTATTTCAAAACGCGAGACAGTAAAAGCACTATTCTTTTGCACACCAATGTTGAAATATCAACATTATACCTAAGATTAAATTTATATTAATTAAAAATAATATCTTAATAGCTGACCCCTAAAAAAGGACAATATAAAATGTCAGATTTATTTAATTTGTATTTTTGTACTGTTTATAAAAAAGTGTTAATATTTCTTGTTTATGAGGTACCTTTTTATTTCTGCCAACGATTATAATTCATGTATAATCATTATGAAATACACCACCTACCTACCTATTTCATTTAATAATCGCACCTCTATAACTGGAATATCCTCTTTTTTACCTCTATTAATGGAACCCTATCTAAATGGGACAGACATTAATCTATACCTGTATATCCGAGACACTGGGTAAGTGGAATACCTCTTTAAGTGAGACAAATTTGCTGGTCCCTTCAAGTCCCAGTTATCCAGGTTTCACTGTAATTTTGAAGTAAATATTTTATTCGTCCAAATTGTCTTGTCTATTATAATTTATAGGCAACGGTATCGCAATGCAAAACTCATTGGCATTCTAATTTAAGTTTGAAATTAATCAACTGAAAGTTCTTGGGTAGCCGTCATGCATTTTTAATGCAACTTGCAATCTAGCACCTGCAGTGGCACAGTGGCCCCATGTTTCATGTCTAAGTTCGCTACTTGATTTTGATGGTTATGAAAGATAAAACACTATACAGGGTGAAACTTCTGTAATAGAGAACTTGCTTGATTATTGTTTTATAAATTGAAGCCAGACGGAGATTTTAGTGCTATAATCTGATATTTATAACAATTATTAATTTAGCGTTAACTGCAATAGCGTAATTAATTTTTGAAAATTTTCTGAGCAGCAATGTATGGCGTAGTTATTACTAGTGACACTTGTCACATCACGATGTTTAAGTGTCAACAAATAACAACAAACAAATACATTGCGTGCTGAATTATTTTATAAGGAAAAAGAAAGTTCGATTTTTTTAATAATTTACGGTGCAATATATTACCTAATAAATGCCTATACTAAGACCCCGTAAAGTTTGCGATTATATCAAATATACACGCTGTATAGATGCAAACGTCTGTATATGTATAAATTCAAACATAGGGACCTTTTACTAAACACTGTCGTCAATATTTATATAAAAAAAATCTTGAAAGGAAAATTTATATTCTATCACATTCTTGGACTGAATGAATGTGTTAGGTTATGCAAACGTCTGTATATGTATAAATTCAAACATAGGGACCTTTTACTAAACACTGTCGTCAATATTTATATAAAAAAAATCTTGAAAGGAAAATTTATATTCTATCACATTCTTGGACTGAATGAATGTGTTAGGTTATGCAAACGTCTGTATATGTATAAATTCAAACATAGGGACCTTTTACTAAACACTGTCGTCAATATTTATATAAAAAAAATCTTGAAAGGAAAATTTATATTCTATCACATTCTTGGACTGAATGAATGTGTTAGGTTATGCAAACGTCTGTATATGTATAAATTCAAACATAGGGACCTTTTACTAAACACTGTCGTCAATATTTATATAAAAAAAATCTTGAAAGGAAAATTTATATTCTATCACATTCTTGGACTGAATGAATGTGTTAGGTTATGCAAACGTCTGTATATGTATAAATTCAAACATAGGGACCTTTTACTAAACACTGTCGTCAATATTTATATAAAAAAAATCTTGAAAGGAAAATTTATATTCTATCACATTCTTGGACTGAATGAATGTGTTAGGTTATGCAAACGTCTGTATATGTATGAATTCAAACATAGGGACCTTTTACTAAACACTGTCGTCAATATTTATATAAAAAAAATCTTGAAAGGAAAATTTATATTCTATCACATTCTTGGACTGAATGAATGTGTTAGGTTATACTCGTAAATTGTATTTGTCTTGTTTCCTTTTGTAAACGTTTATTAGTGTGCAATAAAGAATTGTTCTATTGTTGTATTGTATTGCAGATAACATGAACGAACAACATCCAGATTTAAGGACATCCGATTTTTTTTTAAGTTGGATGAATATCTGTATCGTTTTCATCTAAAAATGTAGCGAGTTCTTTAATTATTTTGTTTTGCATTCGAGATAATTAAGAAAATGTAGTTCGCTGTTGAACCTATAAGTATCGTTTTAAATAAACGGTTGCTCGCGGCTTTTGATATCAACGCACATATAATGGATTCACTACACATGTGTCGTTATCTATATTAAAATCGCTATCATTCTCGTCCCGTATCTCGATCTCATCACATTTGCTTCAAGTAATCACACCTTATACACGGTTATATGTATAGTGTGGTACAGTCAACGTCAGTAATACGTAGCAGAGAGGATTGAGGCTGGATTCCACTAGAGATAAGCAACGTACCGTAAACCTATCCAACTATAGTCCAGTTCACACATGAACTTTGGTCCAAATTAACTCGAAAAACACTCGTTAATATATGACTAAATATTATTAATGGATAATGGATATAGTTTATGCATGACCGACTCAATTTAAATTATTTTTGGTATACGGCTATCCGAGTACCCACAGATAATTAAATGGTACGTGATACTTTTACGCAACTGCGAAGAATCCAAAAAAGGGCAAAGCAAACACAAAGAAAATAAAGAAATGATATCTTGATTACGCAATTTCAATAATCACGGAAATTAGGCTGGGCAGACAAATTATGCGTTAGATATTTTTTTATGAATATTATGATTATAGAAACAGTACAACGTATTTTGGTACCATTGTTATTAAACTCCCGAAAGTCGTCAAATAGGTACCCTATGACCTTTCAGAGGATTGACGGAGATCTAAGGTTTCGGTATATTTACGCAAAGCCTTCTTACGTATAATTAGCCTTATTTGACAACTGTGTGACGTCGCGACACCCACTAAATTCATTTAAAAGTGTCGGGGATTTTGTCGCTACTATAACAGCTTTCATATGGCAATAATGTGCATACGTCACATATTTGCATTATTAAACGTCAGTAGCGATTTGGAGAGGATTTGTCACTAACCAAATTCAAAACATTGTTTACCTGAATGCTGCTCAATCCGTCGTTCTTCTTGCGAAATAAATACTGAATCCTATTGAAAAAAAAACTTGACTCATCACTGTGGATAGTTTTGGCTTTATTATGTAAAAATTACTTGAAATGGGCTGAATAATTAGTCCTGTTTCCTCTTTGTTTACATCAGTGGCATTCACCGACTTTCAACATCATCATCATCATCATCATCATCTCAGCCATAGGACGTTCACTGCTGAACATAGGCCTCCCCTTTGGACTTCCATATAAACCGGTTGGAAGTGACCTGCATCCAGCCGTCATCTGTCCATCTTGTAGGTGGACGTCCTACGCTGCGCTTGCTGGTCCGAGGTCTCCACTTAAGTTAAGAAAAGTTTGTAGTTGCCAGTAAAAATCCGTAGTATGGCGTGGGTTCGAAAACCCCCTGTTGGGTTATACAATACAACAACAACTGAGCATTTCTCAAAATGTATGTAGAAAATAAGACGTCAAAATTAAAGTTCAATATATTTTTCCTATTTTGTTACCAATTATTTTAGTAATTTTATATCAATGTTATGGCTGTGTTTGATAATCAAGGTTATTTTATGCTTATACTTTTTTAATTATATATAATCTGAAATGTATTGGAAATCATAAAGAAAATTGGTAACTAAATAGGAAATAAATATTTAAACTTTAATTCACGTATTAATTTTCTACAAACTTTTTGAGAAATGCTCACCTAGGGTGTAAACTGATGTTGAATTTTACTGCAATTGTGTGACTTCAAACATACGGTTTTTTTATGCAGAACCAAATTTAATTATTCAGAATCTTCATAATTCAACAAAATAATAATGTATACATACCTCGACCAATATGGGCACAGTATATTATTAGTTTCCAGTGACAGTTGAACGGTATCGGCCTCTAGGGGCCTACCAGTGCCAATGTATGCAGAGTCGGCAGCCCCTTTGAGTACAGTACCAGGTTGAAAGGTCATTGGACTTACATTTAACCTAGGCTAACCTAGCGTTGATTAACTATGAAGCAAGGTATCATACGGTACCTATATTTTGCTTACATACCTACTGTTTGACAGTGTGTGGAGTATGTTAAATAGTACGCAAAATAAATCGTAATTCTTTTTCCTCTCTTTGATAAGCCGGAAGCCTAATATGGCTGCATCCGTAAGTCTCTAGTTGGCTGGGGGCGGTAAATATATCGTAATATACCTTGTTATAATATACCATGTGGGTCCTGTAACAGGAGCAAAAAATTAAAACATAGATTTTACTCGTCGAACTGAACAACATCTGTTCAGAAACGTTTTTTTTAATACTTACTGTTTTCATATGTTCATTATTTCAAACAAAGTAAATAGCATTTTCAATGTACGCCGTCCAACATTGACATCGCCTTAGCATTGACATAGCTGTCACTTTACGAAATAAAATATCAAATGTTTCGCAATACATTGCTTCTTTGAATAAACTTAATTTTACAGGTTTACATTATAAATGAGTTATTTTAAAGTTGTTCAATAAATGTTATTCAGTTTGAGGGGTAGAATCTATGTTTTAATTTATTGCTCCTGTTACAGGGCTCACCTGGTATCCTTGTAAGACAAGTTTTAAGTGTATACTACAAACGATTGTGTACGACTACGTGTTCGATTATTCCAATGCAAATGTCTCTGGCTATTTGAACTTTCTAGAAGTAATGTCACGAGCTCAGCGGAGAGCCAAGAGCTGGCAGCTTTCACGAACCTCATTAAGAAGATTCGAAACACGGTTTAACGTTCTTGCTCGTGTTTATTTTATTGTAATAGTGTAATACAGAAGGTGCACGCAATAGGGTGGAGCGTAGATGTATGGAAAAAAAAGTTGTCTGATCGACCAGGAACATTTGTAATATGTTGCCTTTAGATTTAATGAATATATCTCTCGGCAATTGATTTTAAATATGTTCCAGCCCTCTACTTGAGCTAGAAAATTTTTTTTTACTCATAATTGGTAAAAAAAAAAACTTTTCGTTTTTACGTAATTAGTATTAGATTTATAAAGAAGGGTTTCAAATGTTTTGAGCTTATTTCATACTTACGGCAACTACTACGTGAACCGGAGACCCAAATAAAAATTTAGATTTTTGATGCAATAAATATCTTTTATTTCGAGTATTATGTGGTTAGGAAAAAAATCACTTGACTTTCATTAAAAAAGAAACAAGATTTTGATTAAAAAAAAATTAAATATGGGCTTGATCATAATGAAATAATGAAATAATGAACTTTATTCTGCAAGTAGGCCACAAGGGCACTTTTACATGTCTGAGTCTACCGGCATTTCACAAGAGGAGACCACTGTTGAGAAGAAACGCCGAAAGAAACTCAACAGTCAGTCATTTTTTCATAAAGGATAAGTACTTAACTATTACAGTAATATGAACTTAACTATACGTAGTTCTCGAAGAAAACATATTAAAAGTGTATTCTAAGATATAAATGAGGACTAGTGTAAGAATAAAATATAGAAACTACAAGAAAGTATGACGGTTTAACACAATTTATGTACGTTTGATATGCTTTCTTATTAGAACTGTGTGCCTTAAACTAGTCAGTTAGGTACAATCTAAGGAGTCAGTTACTCGGTTTCTTAATATTCTTTCATAATATTCAAGATGACAGTAGAGGGCTAAAAGTAGTATTGAATATTTTTATTATTTTTTTTCTCGTACACCTGGCAGCCTAATGCAACGTTTTAGAGACGTTCTGAGTTGATTTTCCGAAAAAAAAAACGCTCCACTAGCACGCAACTCCTTCTACCTTTTTCCCGTAATCGAGTAAAACATTTTGTATCTCTGTCCCAGAATTGGTTGAAAGCCGTTTTAGAAGTCGTTTAACTAATTTTGATAAGAGATGGCGTCGTAATGTAATACAGTTTTATAATAATAGCTTGAAATCTTACAAGTTAATATTTTCTGTGTTGCCAGTAGTATATAATTCTCCCCGATTGGTACCTGTATGAATGTCTTAAAGTCAAGTGTTTAAAATCAATTATTACGATAAAAACATTTATTCAAAGAACATGACAATTGTAATGCAAAAATATTTTTTTTTGTACGATGGCGTTGAACATTTTTTCCTTATAATAATTTAGCTATCATAAAGTGGCAATTAATCAGTGACGTAAAAAGGCTGCCTTGCCGGAATGCCATACAGTACGACATAAAAGACTAGAAATTAAAAAGTGGCAATACTGTAGTGTCGTCCCTTTCTAATCAATCTAAGAAAAACGGGACGACACTACAGTATTGCCATTTTTTAATTTCTACTCTTTTATGTCGGACTATACCTAGTTTTCCTATACCATGCCCTCTAAAAAGTAATAAATGTCTAAAGACATAGTAAGTATGGGTACGAAGGACACTCGGACAAATTAACAAGCTAAAAATATCACCCAATATGAAATGAGGAAGCTAAACGGGGTTTTTATTATTGCTAGGGTTGATTCACTCACCTATATTATTAACTGGTAGTACTAGTAATAACGCTTTCCGCATCCAAGAATCGATATGACTGTAAACTAGGCAACCGTGTCAAAAGAGACGTCATATTTTAATGAGTGTACAGTTTACAAAGAAGGGCATATGTGTGGTATATGATCTGGTACATAATACCTTTATAATAACATGGTGTTGCCCGCCTGTGGACGACGTGGTCCAACCAACGGGGCTGTCTATACATCTATAATTCAGAGTCATCGATCAATCGATGGATAATTTTAGCGTCATTGTTTTGTTTTACTGTTACGGTTTTATGTCACATAAGTATGATAGATATGCGTCGGTAGGTATCTAACCAACAACTATATTTGCCACATACCTTTAACAAAAAATGTTGCACCACATAGAACCATTTTGAAAATTGCATACAAAAAACTTTCAAAAAACGGCACAAGGCATTTGCCTTTATATAAAAACTTTGAGAAATGTTCGGCTGTAGACGAAGTGACAGTTTAGCGAAGTTAAAAGTCACAGTCCAGAGACGTGGTGCCGTATTCCGAGGGTCCTAATAGGGGATGCGACTGATGTTGAATTATACAACATAGTGTAGTTATATGAATACAATTACCTCAATATGACATGAAACAAAGAAAAAAAATATTTTTTGAATTAGGTATGTGACTTCGAAGGTATGTAGGTACGATTTTTTCTTTATCCAGATCAAATTTTGAAATTGTTTTCAGAATCCTCGTACTTTAACAAAACAATAATTGTACGACAACCATGAACTTAAACGCACTTTTTCGCAAAATGGCAAATTACTTATTCTCTCCATACAAATATTGGTATCCATTTCACAGATGACATCATATGAGAGTAGGTGGCTATTTGTATGGAGCTTTTTTAGGGCTCTGTAGGAATGTTGAACTTTGACGGTAATTTCTGACTTTTGGAGCAGTCTAAGTGTAGTTAATAGTCCCATATAGACATTTGATCTCAATAAAAAATAGAATCTATTGACATCCTAAAAAAAAATGTCCGCACGCCTATTTACTCGTATGTATCTGGACGTACTGTCCGTGACAGTGTTATAAATAAAAATGTAATAGCCGAAATATGTCCCCTTCTGGACAAAGGCCTCTACCAGGGTTCTCCACAACGACCGGCTCATCCAACGGCTTCCCGTGATCCTGACTAGATCGTCAGTCAGTAAAATTACGCATTGAACATAAACTTAAATAGGTACCAAATAGTTATGTTTGTCATAGATAGGATTTTTATGACATTAAACTAGTAACAACAGTCTTAAAACGTGATTTACAGAACGATTGCATGGAAATAACATCAAACAGTAAAAATGAAATATCCGCCGTCAAATGGATTCCGATGAAGTGAATTGAATAAGCGAGCAAATCATTTTCCGAGGACAAATGATAAATAAATGGTAGCTAAGTAATTGTCTTTTCTTTAAACCTTTGCTTATGTGGGAAAATGGACACAAAACACGACATAATATTAATAAACTAGCTTTTAACCGCTCCGTTATCTTCCTAGGGAATATCGTGCTTTTTTTCGTGATAAAAAGTACCTTATGTATTAATTTATGGTATACTGCACTGCATCTCTGTTCCGAACATGCTATTTAATCTATCAAGCCGTTTTAGTGTGAAGTAGTAACAAACACACCACACAAACTTGACTTTAATTAGGAGACTTTTTGTCGATGCCGACATACTCGTAATAGATTATTATAGTAAACCGATACATCACTGTTTTCCTACTGTGATGAATTGATTAGGAGTCTTTCAATTACGGAACCTTTCTGACCTTATCAAAAAGTAAAGATGTAGAAAAGAGCCTAAGTCTAAAATATAATTCATGAATATTTCTTCGGGCAAGTTGTTGAATAATACGTCTAGATCGTCCCGCCATCTCTACCTGGCAGTGGCGTGGTGTCGAAAATAGTCTTCGGCAAGCCGGAGCTGATTGGGCTTACTTTTTCATAAGAACAAGTAGTACAGAGGTGCTCAAGTGCCTCGCAATAGACAAGCCGGTGGGGATCGAGTTCTATGGACGCAACGCCTCTTCTACCTATAATACTAAAACAGTAATACTGTGGCTCTGTGAGATCTAGACTTCGCGAGTTTGTTTCAGAATGGCTGAAAGTTAAAATTTTTTACATTTACATACCTTCATATCCCCGCTATTTTGAATAAAAAAACGAAAACCTAAATCAACAAAAATAATCTATACACTTATCGAACCTACTCCCACAATTTCACCATAATCGGTTGTGCGACCTCTAGGCGAGAGTAGCCGGAAATCCGGACAAACAGACACCCGAATATACGAAAAAGGTTTTTGCCCAAGCTGAAACGGTAACACTTCGCTCGATCGGACAATTAAGTAGGTAAGTCTGGTCAATATAGACTTCACCTCTCTTATAAGTTAAAAGTTCCGTAAATATGTCGACTTTCTTTAAAGAGCAGCTGTCGAGAAGAACCTTTTAACAGCTAATGTGGTTTACGACATGACTCTTAGTGTGTTAAAAATGTGTGCTCTCTTGAACATCGCCGTTAAAAGAAATAAACGAAACTATTACATAATAATTCAACGACGCGGTTGGCTCAGTTTGTAGAGACCTGCCTACTGAGTCGGCGGTCCCGGGTTCGAATCCCGGCCAGGGCAAATATTTGTGTGATGAACTCGAATATTTGTGCTTGGGTCATGGTTATTCTATGTATTTAAGTATATATTTATCTATATAAGTATGTATATCGTCGTCTAGTACCCATAACACAAGCCTTCTTGAGCTTAATTTGGGACTAGATCGATTTGTGTGAGGTTGTCTGATATTTATTATTATGTCGCACCCATTCACGGGACAATGGTGTCCCGGACTTTTGGGAGGCGTGCACGGAGCCGTAGCCAACGTGTAGAGGCCCTTTCGACAATTTAATGAAATGTAAGGGGTACACCATGCGGATGCTCCCCCTGCCTGTGTCATGGGACGCACACAGAGACAGCACCCGCTAGATGCAAGAACGAAATATTGTGGTTTAATGGTGTCTAAACATGATACTAGGCTATTGTATATGAGATGCGATGGACTAACTACTGGGCTATTGTTTGAGACAGCCGGACGTCTACCAGGAAAAGTGTCTCATGGCAAAAATGCCACTGGTAGACGATGACTTGCCTCCCGCTAGATGGGCCCCCATAGATTGCGACACATGGAGTGGCCTAAGGGCAGCACCGGTGCGGAAGGCTAAAGGCGGAGAGGTGTAATACTGGGCTTTAAACCGAAGTCAACTAACCCCTTACGTTTCCACATCCACCCCCGAGCCGCAACTCTCGCGACTCCACTCTGGCCAGCCGGTTAAGGCAAGACAGACCCTGACCCATAACCCCCCGTCAGGATCCCCCAGGAGCACTCAGGTACGTGGGGTCGCTACCCCCCAACAGCTCGCCATAAGCTGCCCTGCGGTGACTGACTGCGCTGGTAATACCAGCGGGCGATGGCGATTATTATTATTATTTATTATAATGAAAATATACAATTACTTTTGGAAATTGAAATTGGTTTGAATATAATTTTCGATTCAGTTCGGCGATTCTTACAAAAAGTATCCTTGCATTATGCACTAAACTGAAACGTTTTCACGAGATATTAATTTAATGTTCATGCGGGCAAAGAAATTAAAAATTGAAGACACCGACACAAGTAGCTGGTCATCATGAGACCCTCATTCAATGATAGAAAATGCTAGTAAAACTGAATTTGGAATTATTCGCTTCAATATTGGCTGAGATCTCGTCACTTGTTACAATTAAAGCTGAATATCTTGGAAACTAGTGGTCTTATTTCCACCAAAAGTAGCCAAGAACCGACGGAAAAGTGTTTTGGGTAAATAAAACTGCACTCGAATTTGCCCATCCGTTTGGGAGCTATGATGCTACAGACAGACACATGTGTGAGCTATGATGCTACAGACACACAATTTTTTGTCGGGGGTTAAAAAGCGTTGAGGATGAATGTGGAGGGAAATAGAAGAGGAAGATAAAAATAAAGATGGATGGATTTTAGACTCCATATTATCTCTCACACATGGGGAAGAAGGAATTATATGTCGAGATGACGAATAGTAGGGAAGAATGGAAGAAAAAAGTATCCTGCGCCGTCCCCAATTAAATTGGATAAGGGCAAAAGAATAATGATTCAAGCAGGTATAGAGAATCATGGTTATAGTACTCCACACAGAATGATAGTAAGTATGTACCAAGTAGTAAGACTACCTAAGTTTAGTCTTCGTCTGGCTAGGTTATTTTTTCCGTCGCGGCGCCAGCCCTTTGAATATTTAAAAACAAATGGCGTAGCTATTTGTTATTTTCCAACCTGGCCCACAAACGGTAACTATTTAATACAGCATTAAACGGCCTAAGCCCTACTTTAAACTGGCTCTAAACTAGGGAATGACGTGGTAGTTCAATTTAAGTTAGTTTAATGTGACTGCACCCTTTTATAGAAAATGACAAGATTCTGTACAAAAGGCTGGGTAGTTACGCCTTTCTTGAGGGCAGATTTGTCATAAACCAGTGGACGTCATTATGTGACGTGATTAAACTATCACCGAGCTTACAATGTATGAGTATCAATAGGTGTAAGTTACTAGGAACCCTTTGGCACTTAGCTCCTTTTGTCAACAATAGTATTATGGTCTATTTCAGTGTGTCCCAAAACTTTCTCTCAATTAAGGGAGATTTAATTTTCATTCGTATTTCAATGAAATGCAACATTAATTACTACAGAATACGGTTTTGCTGCTTATTTATTAATAAGGTCGGTTAGTAAGTACTTTACTTATTGTTTTTGTTGTAATGGTTCCTATGACCAGTTGTAGTCAAAATTGGAAATATGGACAGAAAACTGTTTGATGGTGTTTTAGGGAAACAGATATAGTACGTTGTTGTAGAGGCTGGAAAGTACGAGTTCATTAATTGGCTCTGCACACGCTTAGACTAAACATAGCGGTTTTCACGACTAATGCGAAGAAAAAGAAATTTTTTATTATTTACAAAAAATCGCAAGATTTACATATCCTCCCACCCACCAAGTAGGCAGCTGCACACAATCGCGTCACTTTTTGACAAGTATGTGAATGCCCATGAATGTCCATGGATGCTTTGTTATTGATTTATCTGTGATAAACGCGACCATCTTACGATCGCAGAAGAAGATATTCAAGTCAATTTATCATTATTGTGGTTTTTATTTTATTTTTTGTTTTACATTCCTAATTGACTTTTTTTAATGATTACCTACTCATTGACTTTATTCATTTATTGCAATGATAAATTTTGTTATTCATATTATTGTGAATGGCACTGGGTCCATGGAATAAGTGTAGCTATATACCTACTATAAAATTAGTTTTTAACAACAACACAATGTGATATCATAATATTCTGCATAACCTTTTTAAATATTGATTGATTGATTGATTGATTGATAAAGTCCGATTCCCTGTTAGTAGGTAATTTATTTATTTATTTATTTATTTAAAAACATGAGTATGTTTACAGCACATAGCCAAAACACATACACATTAAATTACACATAAAATTATACAATAATACTAGAATAAAATTACAGTTTAAATTAAATTAAATTACACATTACAAATCAAAATTAATTAGGATTATAGCATAAAATTCATGTCAAAATTGAATAAAAGTTGAATTTTTTTTTTTTTTAATAAAAATACAATCTAACATATAATTCCGAATCACAAACATTAATTAAGATTATAGCAAAAAATGAATGTCAATAGATATTTAAGAAAAAGTTGAAAGTTTGAAAATATTAATACGATCTAACATATATAGTTCCGAATCACAAATAACCTACATATTATATTATAATGTCATATAGTGCAATTGTTAAGAAACTGCATCACCCGTCTCAGGAAAGTTCCTGTGTTGTCAGCGAACACATCCACCTCGGCAACATGCTGGTACAATTTATTTAAAAGCGCGGTCGCCCGGCGCGTGGGCACGTTGTCCCCGCGCGTCGTGCGCGCCACGCTCCGCGCGAGCAGCGGCGGCCGGCGCCGTGCCCCCGACCCGACATACAAACCCATTCTCTCCAGCACCGACGAATTGTTGACCCTATTGTTCAGTAGCTGATAATAGTGCACTATGATCAACATCTTCCTTCTGAGCGCCAAGGTGTCGATCCCTACCATTCCGGACACGAAGAGGGACGGATACAAAAACGGGTAATAGCCGTAACAGCGCTTATACAGGAACCTAGCGAACTTGCGTTGTATTCGTTCGACCATTAGGCTATATTTGACCTCGTGTGGATCCCAGACTATAGCACCGAACTCTAGTTTGCTACGGACGAAAGCATTGTAGAGCATGACGACACATTTTACACCAGAGAACTGGTATGCGATTCTCATAATAAAACCGAGTGTCCTGCTCGCGCTCTCACATGTGGTCGTCACGTGCTGTCTGAAATTGAGCTCCGTGTCAAGTGTCAGTCCGAGGTCGCGGATCTCCGTGACGCGCTCCATCGCGGTACCGTGCAAAGTGTATGTGGTACAGACTGGCGTACGGGCTCTAGTGAAGGTTATACATTTACACTTAGTGGCATTAAACGGTAACCCATTCTTTACACCATTAATGGATAACCAACACTGAAACAGTTCAAGACTAAAAAAGAAACTAGGTTTTTATTTATAGGCCGTATATCGGAAAACGTGTCCTCACTACTCACGTGTGAATAAATGATAGTGTGTGTCCCAACACAAGTCAACGTCCTGCACGCGAGTGCTAACGCCCACGGGCGGCAATAACGAACTTTTCATGACTTCCTAATGGTCAACATTGTCGGGGTGTAAAACAGTTAATTACTGAAGTGTGAGCTCGTTAGGAAGTTCAATGCACTTGGAATCTATCATCTAACTAACAACGCAAAATATAATATTACAGAAGGCTCTTGATCCTCGGGAAAGCCTGAGAACGGTTTTAAGGGTTCCGTAGCCAAATGGCAAAAAACGGAACCCTTATAGATTCGTCATGTCTGTCTGTCCGTCTGTCCGTCCGTATGTCACAGCCATTTTTTTCCGAAACTATAAGAGCTATACTGTTGAAACTTGGTAGGTAGATGTATTCTGTGAACCGCATTAAGATTTTGATGCAAAAATAAAAAAAATAATAATAAATATTGGGGGCTCCCCATACTTAGAACTGAAACTCAAAATTTTTTTTTCATCAAACACATACTTGTGGGTTATCTATGGATAGGTCTTCAAAAATGATATCGAGGTTTCTAAAATATTTCTTTTTCTAAACCGAATTGTTTGCGTGACAGACGCTTCCAAAGTGGAAAAAAGTTGGTCCCCCCCCCTCTAACTTCTAAAATAAGAAAATGAAAAATCTAAAAAAAACATATGATGTACAGTACTATAAAAACTACCAACGAAAATTGTTTTGAACGAGATCTAGTAAGTAGTTTTTTTTAATACCTAACTTTGCACCTAATTTATATGGGGCGCTATACATACCAGGTGCAAACTTAACTTAACCACTTAGGGATGGAAAGTGTTTGTACGGAACCCTCGGTGCGCGAGTCCGACTCGCACTTGGCCGGTTTTTTATTAGTTGTTTGTGGGTAGGCGTTGATGTTATGTAATGTTTGATATAACCCGTTTTCTAAAATTATTATTGTTTTTAACCTAACCTAACTAAAGTCTTCTGACGATTTACAAGTTGATATATTTGAAAGGAAGTAAATCAAGGGATAGAAATATGTTGTATAAAACTTTACATTAGGTCAAAAACGTCAAATAAGTTATATCAAACGCATTTTATTTAAATTTAAACATAAAACTTTTACGATCTTACAATTAATTCGCCTTGAAGTGTCACGGCATCTGTTGAGCATATAAAATTTCTTAATTAAATTTATTTAGAAAAATCGCAGTCAAATTCCAACCCCGATTTTTGAGCAGTGTTCCGCAAAGATTATGTGTTCAAGTTCAAGGCACACACAAATAATCGGTAAACTTAGGAGGTAAAGAAAAAAACAAAGTGGATGAAGTGACATCTTCTAGTTTATGACTTTAATTTACAATTTAAGTAAATATAAAAATAATAATTAACATAAAACCTTAAATAAAAATTAAAAACTAGACTTGAAAATAAACTATAGATAAAAAATTTGGCCCAAATCGCCGTCTATTGGTAGCGTGCCCAGAAGGCTGGCAGCATTGCCGCGTTGAATGGCAATGCTGATCCGCTGTGCGAGATATGAACCAGCCCTCTGGTCACGCGTCAACTCGACTAACCTGCGGCTACACTCTTTAAAGACATTTGGCCGTAATATAGCCAATTTTAATCGAACTAAGTACCAATCTACAATACAAATGTGTGAAATTCGATTTGATTCCAAATCCTATTAGCTAACTCAAATAAAAGCTAAAAGCATCGTTAATCCGAAAAGTTAGTAAATATCCCGATTCGCGTCTAATTTCAGCAGCTAATGAAACGTAAACACGACTATGTTACACCCCCAAACAAAAAGGCATAAGTCACATAATTTTCCTATGAGAAACGCCGTTTCATGACAACTTGCGATATGATGGATCTGACTCGCGAATCGGAATTTAGTGAGCATTTCGTATGAAAATCACGCACGGGTGGTATCGTACAATACGATAACATTTTTCTCCGAATATATCTTAAGGGTCACCGCATATTGCGCAAGATCGCGCAGGTGGGCATTTTTCAAATTAAATATTTGATACAAATATCGCTGTCCCATGACTTTGGACTCCCTTTTTTCTATTAAATATTGTTCTAAAGTATAATGTTTGTTTGTAAAAATTGTAAAGTTACTTATATTCTATTGAATTAAGGTAAAGACTGCCTTTAAAACCCACTTAAAGTATTCTTTTTGTCAAAAAAATCGAAGAAAAGGTACCGATTTTTGGGTGTCCCACGTACACTTTGCTAACTTTGAAGCGAATTTTAAGTATATCTGTCTCGTTCTAGGCCTGACTATGGCTATTGTGTGAAATGATTATATAGTCTTAAACTGATTTTGAACCTTATCTTTTAACGCCTAGTGTAATAAAATTGAAAAATTACAATTTGTTTTATGTCCTCCAAAACCACCTCGGTGGAAAATTCCACTACGTCACGTCATTTTTACCTACTTGACAACAAAAAACTACCAAAATAGTTGTGTTTTTATATCAGTGGCAACATTACGATCCTAACTATAGCCGTTGTTTAGGTATGGCAGTCAGTATCGCTTTAAAAATGCAAAAAGTTGGACATGCGTCACGGAGTGTCATATTTTTTATCCAATACGAACGGGACGTACTGAAGGTAAGGAGCCACTTTGAGATTTGATTCTTATGAATTTTAATTTACTGACTTGTGCAGTAACTTATTAAGAGGTTAGAAGTAGTAGATTGCAAGAAATCAAAGGACTAATTCACTTTAAGTAACTGCCGGCATACTTACGTCACATCCTCTACGATACGTATTGTATTAGGGGAACAAAAAAACGTGACGTATGGAACCAAAATGCATGGTTTACATGCCGCTGGTTTTAAGTGCACGGATTACCATTAGCATCGTATTTTTATTTATTTATAAATAGTAAAGTTGAGCAAAATTAAATAGTAGTAGTAGGTAAGCAATTTTAAAAAAGACTTAAATACCTACAAAGTTGTACCTATAATTAAATTAATCTTTTCATCGAAACAAAAATCTCTAATTTATGAACAAAAATATAATACAGCTACTACTATTATGTTACACTTAAACCTAATTTAAAATTACAAGATAAATGAGCCAATTTTACAGGCTTCAGCAACCACGTATGAATATCTTAGCCTTGCCACACAATGTATTGTTTAATTACGACGGCACACAAAAGAAATGGTTAGCACAGTGGGTACACATAAGCAGTTTCTACAGAGTAAAAGGAGTAAGCAAAAGCAGATAGAGAGTTAAAAACTAGGTTTTCAGAGTCGTTACGCGTTTTCGATGAAACGAAACGTCACCTCTTATTGACAAGTAACCGTTTCGAAAACAAGATAATTAAAAAACAGTTTCTTTATAAATTACGGCATGGTTTCATTAGTTACTAGGTGTAACGCTATTTCAAGAACCAGCTTTTCATAAAATGTTTAGTTAGCTATTATTATACATATACATTAACCAAGTTTTTTTCTTATTTACATCAAAAATATTTTAGAAGACCCATTTATACAACAATTAATATCTAGTCCGCAATTAAGTAATGTTTACTCAACTAAAAACTTTCATCGAATGCAAAATTCCACGAAATACAAACGAAATTTCAAATCAAAACAGGCTCCAATAAGGGGCCAAAAGAATTACTAAAGTTATTATAGTTTTTTACGTAAATTTTGTTTGAGCTTTTTGTATTAGCGGGGGCCACATCTCATTATATCGTAAGATCAAAACGAGGTATGAAGTAGAGACACGAACATGAAAAGACAACGCTTATTCATAATCAATATAATCATACTTATTATTATTTTTAATCCCGAAATTACTTTATTTTATAGCCATCCTGAGTTACGATCAAAACTAATTTTAAATTAAAACCTATAAATATACAGATAAAACAATTACAATAAAAAAAAACAGTTAAAGAAATAATAAAATTATTAAAACATGTTATGTAAGTACATTTAATTAATTCTAATATTCAATTACTTTTTAAATGATTGAAGGAATTAGTATGAGTTGTCTTTTTATGATGCCTCCATAGCTGGCTTTTATCTTGCCTTGCGATGAGATGACCTTCCTCTGATTATATTAGACTTTTCGGATTCATTTCCATTATTGAAAAAAAAAATATTTGTGACCATTGAGGTATTATTTATTATAGAGCCACAGACCCGAACAAAAGTGTCAAATAAAGTGGCACCGTTGTCATGTTCAAGTAGATGCCAATAACGCTTATTTATAATTTGTAGCAACATATTGACTTAGTACAAAAGAACTCTTTGTATAAACGTTTAAGTGTCAAATTGACTTAATTACTTATTACCACAAATATTTTACGTGTAAATTAACTTTTTTAGCGTATTCTGACTGAAGTCTCTTGTCAAACTTGGAACATGGCACGAATGGATCAGATTTTAATATTTTTACATACTAAAAATATTTTCACTATTATTTTATTTAGGCATTGAGGTATTATTTATAATAGAGCCACAGACCCGAACAAAATTGTCGAAAAAAGTGGCACTGCTGTCATGTTCAAGTAGATGCCAATAACGCTTATTTATAATTTATAACAACATAATTACTTCGTACAAAATAACTCTTTACTCATACGTTTAAGTGTCAAATTGGCTTACGTACTTATTACCACAAATATTTTTCGTGTAAATTAACTTTTTTAGCGTATTCTGACTCATGTCTCTTGTCAAACTTGGAACATGGCACGAATGGAGCAGATTTTAATAGTTTTACATACTAAAAATATTTTCATTATTATTTTATTTAGGTATTAAAATATATTCGTTGTTTGAACTAAATAATCTCGTAAATTGTTAATAACAAATTAAGTTACGTTTTTATTTAACAACTGCATAAAAAGGTCCCGACATTGCATAGAAGGGATCAGTAATAATGACATTATGATTTCTCAACTCATCTTGTTCTAGTATGTGAAATGAGAGTTAGGCAAGTGCAAAATATTAACATTTTTAACCCTTTAAAGTTTGATGGCGTGGCGTGAAAGTCAGTGGCGTAGTATGCACGGCAGCACACATTGTCTTTAGGTGTTCTGGGCGCTCAAAGGTTTAAACTGACAGTGTCTAGACTCTGAGACAAAATAAAACAATGACAACAGAGCAATTTTTTTATTAATTATCTATAAAAGGCATATGTTCATAACACTGGCTCACTCGCCGCCGCACACATAGCAATGTCATGCGTCCACTCTCACCCTAAACTCGCGTGTAACTAAACGCAGCATCCTATGTGACGTGTGCCTGAGACAGTGTATATCTATTTATGTATAGATACCTACTACCACAAACACTACATAACCATTTTACGCTTCTTTTGTATACCTTGACATTTTTTTACGTTTTTATTGAGATATTAAAGCTGTGTTGAGTGAAAGACTTTTACGCTTCTTTTGATTAAACATAAAAAAATTATATAATATATGATTATGCCGAACAAACACACGAGAGACGAATTATTTGGCTGAAATTATTCTTGACGTCTGTCTCTTACCTGACCGTGACCTCAATTTTTCACGTTGTTTAAGATCGCGTGGGAATCTTAATAAAAAAAATAGGATAATTATTTATTGCATTCCTTTATTAATTAATAAAATATATAACTAAAGCGACTCCTTAGATTTTTGTTCTGTGATGAGGTGCATTTTGTAGGGACAAAGTTAATAATTCTAATCTAAAATATGCTATGATTTTACATAGGATTCGTTAATTAATCAATAGAATCTGCGTAAAAAAGAATATTCTGACCTTTTTCTTTATTTTATAGCTGTTATTTCTGCAATTTTTCACTGAAAATTAAGTCATTTTTGAGACCCGTCACGTGTCATGGTCTAAACGAGACTGATCGCCCAACTAATGCGATTTGTGATTTTGCATTAGTTGAGAGGGTGCCATTTTTTCCGTCGGATTGTGTGTCCATGTAATTAATACGTCAATGTATTTAGGTATTAAAATATATTTTTTGTTTGAACTAAATAAACTCGTAAATTGTTAATAACTAATTTAGTTACGTTTTTATTGTAAATTGTTAATAACAAATTTAGTTACGTTTTTATTTAACAACTGCATAAAAGTTTCCGATAGAAGGGATCAGTAATAATGACATTATTTCTCCTTGTTCCAGTATGTGAAATGAGAGTAAGATAAGCGCAAAATATTGACATTATTAACCCTTTAAAGTTTGATCTTATTTGTCGGTGGCGTGGTATGCACGGCAACACACGTCGCCGTCGCCTTTATGTGTTCTTGGCGTTCAAAGGTTTAAACTGACAGTGTGTAGACTCTGTGACAAATAAAACAATAACAACAGAGCTATTTTTTTGTAATTTATGAATTTTATCATTTTACGCTTCTGTTGATTAACATAAATAAAAAAACATGATTATGCCGAACACACGAGAGACGAATTATTTGACTTCAATTATTCTTCGCGTTTGTCTCTTGCTAAATGTGATCTCCATTTTTACGTTTTGAGAATGGGAATCTTGAATAAAAAAAATAGGATAATTATTTATTGCACTCTTTAATTTATTAATAAAATATAAAACTATAGCGACTCCTTCGATTTTTGTTCTGTGATGAGGTGCATTTTGTAGGGACTAAGTTAATAATTCTAATACAAAAATTGATATGATTTTACATAGGATTCGTTAATTAATCAATAGAACTTAAGTAAAAAAGAATATTCCGTCCTGTTCCTTTATTTTGTACTTGTACTTCTGTAATATTTCACTGAAAATAAAGTCACTTTTGAGACCCGTCACGTGTCATGGTCTAAACGAGACTGATCGCCCAACTAATGCGATTTGTGATTTTGCATTAGTTGGGAAGGTGCCATTTTTTCCGTCTGATTGTGTGTCCATGTAATTATTACGTCAATGTTTGTGACTTATATTTTTGACATATTATTACTATTTTCATGTTTACCCAATCAAATTTTTTTTTTTAAAGTTTAGGACTACATAGAAAAATCGCAGAAAATATGTACATTAAAGCTAAGACTCAGTTTTTTATTTATTCTCAGTTTTGTACATTTTGTATAGGCGTAACACGTATAATCAAAGCTGAGAAAACGAACTGGTTATGGAATGGTACATATTTTCTGCATTTCACCCAAATATATTTGATATGCTGGTCAGACTGTGTTGGCATGTTCAGTGGTAGACAGTACTAATTAGTACCACTAACTGTACTATATTTAAAAAAAAATGGACCGAAAATTTAGTAGAAGTTGTAAGCTATTTTCCACGCCATGTAAACCTTTTATGTCGTTCCTTAACGTGACAAATGGTCCATTCCCGTCACTTTGTCCTACTGTGGCTGTGATTGAATTTTTAAGATTTTATATTAACTATTAAGGATAATTGTACAATTTAGATCTAATTCGTTAGAACAACATGTAACAATGTTGATAAAAATATAATTTAATGATAGTTTCTTAGTATAATCTCAATTTAAAAAGATAGTTAAGCTATGATGAAGACCAAATAGTAACGTAATGGAAAGATTTTATTTTATATCTTTATTGTGATACTTAGAATTGCAAATGTTATTCATTTTTAAAAGAGTATTATTGTGTTAAATTTCATTTATTAAAGACTGATTTGCAAACAATACATTAATCTTTACTTAAAACGTACCTAAAGGTTGTAACGTAATGGAATGTCACAGTGGTAGTAGTTAGGTTCGAAGTAGATTATTTGCCAAATTAAGTAATTTACATTGAAACACGTATTATTTTCAAAGAATATAGAAGAAGGAGAATTTATTAAAAGCGTTTTTATCAAAAAAAAAATTTTTTTTACTAGGTGGAATTCCAATACGTCACGGAACATATTTTGAAAAATGCTCAGGTACAAATTATCACGTAGTACGAGCTACACGGAGTTTCTCTGCGTGATAGAATCAAAGCGAGGATATTCGCTGGATTGCACGGTTGAAGTGGCAATGGGAGGGCCATATAGTCCGGAGAACGGATGGCCATTGATTGGGGCAGCAAAGTCCTGGGGTGGCCACCACGTATAGGAAAGCGAAGCGAATGATCCGTTAGCAATGGTAATGAAAATGGTAATAATGGTAGCCTTCACGTATTATGTGTTAAGAGCGTTACACTCGTAGTCGAGGTATGATCTTTAAACTTTGTGATCTATACGAATACGAGTACAAGTATAATAAATTTAAACTTGCTTAACTGTAGCTGTGAGCAGTACACCTCGAGATAATTTTTCGAACTGGCAATATCCAATTTTTGCGTTTTCAAATCTCCACCATTTAGAAAAAAATCGAAAACCTGACTGGAAAAAAATAATCTATAATTATTGAGCCCGCACACGAAATTTCCCGAGAATCAGTTGAGAAATGCAAACTGTAGGACAAATGGAACAGCAGAACATTCGACAATATGAAAAATAATTAGACCAAGCTGAAACGGAGACGCTTCGCTCGCTCGGTCAATGTCAGAAGTTCAATAACATTTCCTCGAATTTCACTACTTTAATTCCTTTTTTGGACGTATGAAAACTCTTGGAAACTCCGTCCACAAAGCGAACGCGACACTGAAGAATGCAATATTGATATTGGCAAGTCACAGGAGTTTCATCTTACCCAAGCTTTGTTTATAAACTGGGAAATAAAATAGGTATTTTACACCAAAATCACGGTGAAAATGTCTAACTTTTATAAATAAAAACCGTTTTCAAAGAAAGAAGCGCAGTTCCGTGGAAAACTTAGAAATCGCCATGAATGTGCTATAAAGTTTGAGGATTTCTTACGATTCCTCAAGGATCTCGTCATCAGATCTAGGTACACCAAAATTCTATGAGAGCTTTTTGTAATTTTAAAAAAATTAATAAAAATAAATTTGTAATTTTATTGTATGAATTTAATGTTGTAATTTGTAATTTTACTGTTAATGGATTGTTATTTATAATTTTATTGGATGTGGCTGTAAATTATTTGATGTGTATATTTATAAATTGTTGCATGGTGAAACCAATTAATTGCAATAAAGAGACAATACAATACAATACAAAAAAAAAAAAACCAAATCGTTTTATAAATGACGGATTTCTAGTCACAGATATAAAAAAATAGAACTAAACTGAGAACCTCCTTTTTTGGAAGTTGGTTGAAAATACGACTACGCTCAAGCAAAAAGGCGTTTACAATGCATGTGCTCCAAAAGAGCGTTTCCTAAGCAGTCAAACTGCGTTTCCACACTAGTGCTTTTTACTTTTCAGTTAAAATTACACTCGTCTGCATTCATCTGACTTACGCACTTGTGTCATAAATAACTGATGTGTTATAGGTTTGTCGTCCTTCGCAAAGTTTCCATCTTCTAGGTCTAGGTTATTTAGATTACACATGGAAGTGATAGAGTATATTGAATGTATGGAGGTATAGGGTTGCTATACGTTCGGATTTGTCCGGATTGTTGTCAGGATTGCGGCCGAACTTCGCAAGTGAGCGGATTTTTAGTTTTTTTTTTATATCACATTTATTGCAAAGTTTACACAGTCTTGAAGAATTAAATGATAGGTATAAAAACAAGCATTAAAATAACAATGTCTTGTTTCATTAATGTTGTAGATAGTAACCTTAGTTGTGTCTAGACTTTTTAATAATTAAGTTTTTTTATAGTTATGTCATATTTTAAATTTACTGTTACACTTTCGAATATACATTTTAACCGTCAACATCTTTTTCTAATTTCTATTTACCAAAATCCTTAAATAAATATACTCTTCAAGGCTCTATACCCCGCGTATTACAACACGTTATCAGCACGAAAAAGCAGAAGAGTAAAAGGATTTGTGTAAAAATTGAGAAAAAGTTGTGGTTTTTTCATTGTGACTGAAAATAGTGATAGTAATCGAAATGTCACATGAAACTGGAGACTCCTCGAGTGTCAATAAGTCGAATTCCCCTATGAGTTCATCTTCGATTCCATCTTTTTGTATAAGAAATAAGGATGGATATCCTACCTGGAAATTCAAGATGAGGAATTATCTTTTACATGAAGACCTGTGGGCAACAATATGTGGTTATCCGGAAGATGACACAACCCCCGCTTCGACAAAGGTACGAAACGATGCAAAAGCGCTAGCAAAAATTTGCTTAACAGTTGACGGTGCAGCTATCACGCACGTCAGATGTGCCAAAACTGCAGCCGAAGCATGGAATTCTTTGCAGAAAGCTTTTGAGGATAAGGGAATAGGTAGAAGACTAGCTTTAGAACGAAAATTGTACAGATTAAGCTTGTCGGACTTTGAAAACATCGAACTGTACATTAATGCAGTTATGTCAACCGCACAGGATCTTGCGGATATAGACAAGGTTATAGAGGACACATCGCTTGCAGCCATACTTTTAGGAGGACTCACCCCAAAATATGATCCTCTCATTATGGCACTAGAAAATTGTAATGTCGACGTGACCACTGACTTGGTGAAGACAAAACTGCTGAACGAAATGTCTAAGGACGCAGCTGTACCCGGAGATTCGGTTCTACTTACTAAGAAGATGCCTAAGTCAAAGAAGAAGGAAGTTATATGCTACGAATGTAAAGTGCCTGGCCATAAGAGACCAGACTGTCCGTTAAGGAAGAATAAAGAGAAGGTTAATGTAGTAAAAGTAAACGACGCCACATTTACCGCTCTTAACACTTCTGGAAGCTCAAACAAGGACCAATGGTACGTAGATTTGGGTTGTACAAAACATATGACGTCACGACGTGATTGGTTCCAAGATATTACGGCTCTCAATAATGGTAGCGTTACAGTGGCTAATGGTGAACGAATTAAATGCTGCGGAATTGGAGACATTTCACTAAACACACCCAAAAATGTTATCAACAAGATAAGTGATGTTGCTTTTGTACCAGATTTAAAAGCGAACTTGATTTCTGTAAAGAAAGCTGTTGATAAGGGTTTTATTTGTGTTTTTGATACTACTGGTTGTAACTTTTATAAATCTAATACTTTTCGTTTTACAGGTGATTCCGTTTTACATGCCTCGCCCTGTGGTGGATTGTACGTTTTAGACGGTACTGTTAATGTTCACGAGAATGTGGCGAATAATAATTTGACACAAGATGTGCACTCTGGCTGTCAGGACAATAGTTATAAGCTCTGGCACAAGAGGTTAGGACATTTGTGTCGTATAGGCATGAATCAACTGAAGAATCACGAGGTAGGCGTAAAGTTTAGTAAAGTAGACAAAAGTAGTTGCATTGCTTGCGTGGAAGGTAAACAAGCACGAAAACCTTTCAAGAAAGTAGCGCATAATAGAGCTACTTCCCCTCTTGAGCTGATCCACATGGATTTGCTAGGACCGGTCTCTACAACCTCTTTTCAAGGAAATAGGTATATGTTGACTATTGTAGACGATTTTACGAGAAAGGTGTTTGCTTATTTTGTCCCTTCCAAAACTCAAGTTAAAAATAAATTCTGTCTGTTTCAAACATTTGTTGAAAATCAATTAGACAAGAAAATTAAAGCGGTTAGGACTGACGGCGGAAAAGAGTTCGTGAATAAAGAGTTTGTTGATTATCTTGCTTCAAAAGGTATCGAACATCAAACGACGACGCCGTACAGCCCTCAACAAGTTGGAGTCGCAGAACGTACTCACCGTTCCATTACTGAGAAGGCGAGGACGTTGTTGGCTGAAAGCTCACTGCCAAAAGCTTTCTGGGAAGATGCTTTCCAAACTGCCGTATACCTAAAGAACAGGTCACCTCATCGAGCTTTAGGTGGACAAATTCCATATGACAGATGGTGTGGTCGTAGAAGTGATCTTGAACATCTGAGAGTGTTCGGATGTAGAGCACTTGTCCATGTGCCTTCGTGTCACCGGAAGAAATTGGATGTCAAGGCAAAGGAAGCGATTTTCGTCGGTTATTCTGAGAATCCAAATACATACATGTTTAGGGATCCAGCTAATCCTCGAAAAGTTATTACTTCCAGAGATGCAACCTTTTTTGAAAATAGTTTTACAACGTTGAAGCAGAGGCAGAGTGAGCCTGTGGCACAGTCCGACTCCGTACTGATCTTTGAAGAAAACGAGCTCCGTACTGAGCACGAAGATCCACAATTCTTCGACTGTATTGGGAATACCGAACCTGAGGCTGGACCATCTTCAAGAGTAAATCTAGAGAGTGCTGTAGAGTCAGCAGATATGGACGAGCGTGAGTCAATTCATGAGCTTCCTAGTTTCGATGAAGAGCCAGAACATTTGGAAGAGGAACAATGTCTTCCTGAGCCAAGGTTCCCCTCAAGAAAAAGGAAACCACCTGATTTCCTGTCTTATAATGTATCGTCGGTTGGTGACAGTGAACCTGTGACACATTATGGAGGACATACAAGAAGTCGAAACAAAAGTTTTTATGGAGCAACCCCTTGGCTTTACAGAAAAAAGCAAGGAAAACAAGGTTTGTTTGCTGAAGAAATCTCTTTATGGCCTTAAACAGGCGCCCCGTGCTTGGTATAAAAAGTTGAACGAAACGCTTTTAGAAATTGGTTTTACAGGAACTCCTTCCGAGCCTTGCGTTTATACGAAACTTTTTAGAAATGAACTTATTATTTTGGGTATTTTTGTCGATGACATAATTGTCTTTTATAAATCAGATTTGACTTTTGACAATGTCAAGAAAGATTTGTCTACATATTTTTCTCTGAAAGATCTCGGACTATTAAAATGCTATTTAGGTTTAGAAGTGGAAAGCAATTCCGAGTATATAAAAATAAATCAGAAGAATTATATTCTATCTTTACTCGAAAAGTTTAATATGAAGGATTGCAAGACAGTGGACACTCCTTTAGTGAAAAAGACTATGGAACGTAGAACGGATGGTCAAGTTGGTGAGTCTTATCCTTATCAGAACTTAATAGGATGCCTCATGTATTTGACGGTAAACTCACGACCCGATATTGCATACGCAACAAGTTATTTAAGTCAGTTTAATACGTGTTTTACAAAGGAACACTGGAATGCTGCAAAGCGAGTCCTGCAGTACCTGAAAGGTACTTTAAACTATTCTTTGGTTTATAGGAGAACAGGAGAACCTTTACGAGGTTACTGTGATGCAGATTGGGCGAACTGTGTAATTGACAGAAGGTCATACACTGGTTACACTTTTAAGTTAAGTGGCGGTCCAGTATCCTGGGAGTCAAAGAAGCAACCGACAGTTGCGTTGTCGTCCGCGAAAGCCGAATACATGGCACTAGCGTCTGCTACAAAGGAAGCTTGTTACTTACGTCGCTTTATTTATGAAATAACGGGTAAGTTTTCTTCAATTAACTTAGCTTCTGATAGCCAGAGTGCCATGAATCTCGTTCGAAATCCTGTACACCACAACAGGACGAAACATATAGATACGAGATTTCATTTTATTAGGGAAAAAGTATCTAGTAATATTGTTAATTTAGAATATGTGCAAAGCAGTGATATGCCTGCAGATGTCTTAACAAAGCCACTTGGGCCAATTGTACATAAGCGATGTATAGTTAAGTTAGGACTAGGAACTTAATTTTGTTTTAGTCTTTTTGGCACAACTTCGATTAAGGGCGGCTGTTGTAGATAGTAACCTTAGTTGTGTCTAGACTTTTTAATAATTAAGTTTTTTTATAGTTATGTCATATTTTAAATTTACTGTTACACTTTCGAATATACATTTTAACCGTCAACATCTTTTTCTAATTTCTATTTACCAAAATCCTTAAATAAATATACTCTTCAAGGCTCTATACCCCGCGTATTACAACAATTAATATTATATTAAAACACAATTATAAAATCATGTTTTTTATGATATTTTACGCAGAAATGACTTTTAGGGTGATGTCCGGATTTTAACCACGACATTTCATTTTTCCATATGGCAACCCTACGTGGAAGTCTTATCACAGAGCCCACGTAAAGGATAGTGAAAATCCGCTCCACTCACAATGTGACGTAATTTTTCATCTTTTCCTCCGTGACGTGGCACGTGTCCCGTCATCTGTCAACTGTAGCGACGTCTTAGTCTCCTTGACCCTTCCACAGATAACACAATAAATAACCTACATGTGAACCGTTTCACGCGTTAAACCGTTGTGTGAGAGATACGGGATCCTCTTTTAATAGAAAAACACTTCATCGAATCGAATGCTTGATTTCGTAGACATATTTCTCCTCGGAAGTGATAAATTTTTCAGAAATCTTGAAAATTACATCCTTTGTGAATGAATGAATGAATGAATGAATGATTGAATATATTTATTTCATGTAACTAAGGACAAATATTAAGAAAAGGTTAAGATAAGGTTAGGTTAGGTTTGTGTTATAACATTCCAAAATGTATTAAGGTTTCAGAAAAAAGCTTTCGTTGAAATAAAAAAATCTATGAAATGAAAAATAGACGAAACGATTGTGTATCAAACAAGGGTAAACCGAGAGATACATCATGTAAGAGTAAGTACCTAGTATTAGGATAGTTTCTTGAAGTCGACAGATAAGCAAGACGTAGGGAGCCGTGTGTACCACGAGTTGCTCTAATACGAGTAGCCTACGCGCTAGCCCGCACCAGGGTGCCCAGGTCTGGCTTTCGTTTTGTTCGGGCAAATTCGGCGCGCCTTCGTAGTAGTAATGGAGCCATGTCGGTCAATGGCATCACCATGCCCTAATACCAATTGCGTCACATTAAATCTAAACAATCAATAAAATTCAATTATGTATGAGTTGTTTTGTCCGAACGTCAAAAGAGAGAACCTCTATATTGTTTTCCGGGAAAGAAAAATCCTATAAATAATAAATAATAATTAATAATACCAAAAACTCATAATCTGTTCAGCCGTTTTGAAGTCATGAGACCGTTATTATTCTAAGCATGAGACCACTTCCGTCCGATAGATGGAGTTAGATCCGCTATCTATTCATTTCATAAATCATTTTAACAAAACCGGATCTAATCGCGTTCAAAAAGGTGTTAATTTAATTACCTCGACGTTGCGGACGCGATTTTACGTCCACGGTCTCGAAGACTCTATACGCCCCCTAAACGTTAAAACACCATTTTAACGTTTGAATTCCCGTTTTATTACAATAAAAAGTTGAATTCACCGATGAAAATACCGCTGCCTAATACAATACGGTCTGCAAGCCCATTCACGTTGAACCGCAAATTAGTATAAACCATGTAACACACGAGTTTTCAATCAAGACGATCCGGTCGGTGATTAGCCCGTGTACGCAAGCTTTATTGCGGGGCGCACATCTGTCAGTTTTATTTTTTAAAACAAAAGCCGGCGATGACAATGAAAAATGAAAATGCGTTACGGGCTATTGACAAGTTATTTATACTTGGCGTATAAAATACTGTGCTAATTGACTGTTGTAATATAATAATATCATGTAAACAATAAGTACAAGAGTTTTTACTAACATAAAGCATATACATTTTCTGGTAACCTTAGATAGAATAAGGTTTTTGTATGGATTCGATTTTTAATATAAGTATGAGTTAGTTATTTATAGCAAATAAGTATAAGAAGAATTGCGCAAATTTAGCTAGGTAAATATACCTACCACAAATGATATTAATAATGGGTATAATGGCTGATGAACAATTGAACATAGTAATTTTATAAAGTATCGAAGTATCTAATCAGTTAAGGAACAACGTAGAGCTTCCAATATTTTATAGACTTTATAAAGTGTTACAAATAAAGGAAGAAAAAAGGTATTTGATACCCATTCTTAGATATTAATTCGTAATAAACATGTTAAGCGTTTCAATTATGCCATACGATTAAACAAATAAACATACAATATAACATAACATAACCACGAATTGCCATTGCAAATCAATATTTATCTTAACTTTCTTAACTCAGGGATTTGGCCGATAACGAATAGGCGAACGATAAAACTGTGAAATAACAATATTATCACAGATAACACTATCTGTATACAAATAATAAAAGTAATTTCGAACGATTGAGCACATCAAATGTTTAGTGGGAATGGTTTGATTAAAACAAAAACTACATAATGTATGGTCGGAGCGAACGCTAGAAGCGGAGCGTTCAGCGTGGCGGGCAGCGAGTCGGGCAAGCGGCAAATAAAGAGTAGCGTACATTCGCTTGATTTAGATCAGATTTAGATTTATATATTTCATAATATAAAATGTCAGTATAAATTACGCTAAGACAATTTACATGCATTTATACTATGATCGTCATAAAGATAATAATTAGATAATATAATAATAGCAAAAAATAGTAAAAAACTTAACAATTGATTGTAACAAAAGATATTTACATGTCATAATCGTAATGCAGTTAAATTAGGGTTACAAATAAGAATATCTCCCTAAGGGATTGTCAAAAATTTTAGAAATACCAACTACCAACAATATTTATATATGTACGGTGCGAAACACAACAATTATTATATGTTACTACGTCAAATAATCTTGCGTCGATTGCTTTTGTTTAACAAGAACGCCGCACGCCCCGCCCCGCTGCACGCTCAACTAGAGCGTCCACCTGAGGCCATACAATTAGAGATAGACAAATTAACAATTTAATACGTTATTTTTTAAATCCCAGTAAATAAGGAGAGCGCAGGATTGAGACGATACCGGAGAGGAAAGCGCAAACACGATGGTATGCCATCATTTTTATACGACAACGCTGCTGCAAATCGCCATTTGCCGTGGAAACTCGTGACAATCACAAAAAAAAAAAGAATGCCTAGTCTCAAAAGTACGAAGAAAGCGAGAGTTAACAAGATATGTCACACTAATACGTTCAACAAATTTGATTAATTCGCTACGCAACACGATATAAATAGGGAACCAAGGTTCTCAACTACCAGGCTTGCAGACTTTACAAAGAGTTAGCAAAGTTACAAGGAAAACCGTTTTATGCCAAAAGAACGCCGGTCCTCATTCCGAAGAAACTTGCATCGGTTTATCAAGCGACAAGTAAAAGGGCGTAATGCAAGCGAATTACGAGGAACTTGCGTTCTTTTAGTTATGGAGCTAGTAATAATAATAATGCTTACCTCCGGCGAGACGGGACGACCGCTCGGAGGAGAGCCGGGAAGCGAAACTCCTACATTGGCAACACGAAACGCCAATAACCGCCAACGCGCCAATGTTGGCCAGGCCACCTCAACTTTGTGAACACAATCACATCACATTCCAAATTTAAATTTCGAAGCAATTATTTTTAAATGGAATTACACGTTTGAATTTCGAACAAACAACTACGTTTATAATCTTGCGAACCACACTTATGTTTTACGCTTGTTGTAAGTTGGCGTTTGGCGTTACTTTAAATATAGAAGCAATTATTTTTGAAATAAAACTACACATTTGAATTTCGAATAAGTTGAGAACTTGCGAAACACTCATGGTTTTTTTTAATGTTGTCACTGGGCGTCATGTCGTAAGCCCTTAAGGGTACATATTATATTTAAAATAATAATGAAATAACGAACTAAGTCTACGTGAGTGTGAAGTAAACGCAATTTTTTTTTTATGGCACTATCACTGTCTTATGCATAAAATCAATAAAAAAACAACCGCGTGAAACGAGGCTAAACGTGACTATGGATAAGACGAATGGAATGATAACGAAGTAAATGACAGTTGGATAGCGGACTACGATAAAACTGCACAACGGCAATTTTAATTTCCTATTGATCTTGGTGGTTATGAGGTGAGCTTGGTTATCAATGTTATACGTTCTAGACGCTGTAAAACATGGTATACAATATATACATCAAAGTATCTAGAGGCTTAATTCGACGTATCTGATGTTATATGTCCGTGAACTCACCGCTATGTCTTCTTTAGCAATTCGCTCTATTTGACGTACATTTTGCTTTATTTTCGACTAACTATAAATTATTGGATATACTTATACTTACTCTATTTTCACAGGCCTACAGTCAATGTCACTAAACTTAAAGTAACTCAAGTAATGAAACTCAATATTATGTGGCGGGCATAGCACTGCGATATCGCTATTTCTCTGGAATTTGGGCTAAGGTATGAAATTAAGACGAGCATAAAAGCGGTTTACTGCCTTCGTAGTTTGTAAAGTAACCAAGCAACAAAGTGCAAGAGATAAAGAATTCTCTTACATATACGGGAAGTACATTAAATCATGCTAGTATAGTATAACGATACTAAACATAGATTATATCCTTGCTAAATGAAATTAAACCAGTAATTGGCCAAAATATGCGGACGTAGTCGATTCAAGTCGACTTTGGCAGACCCTTAAAGGTAACACAAACTCAAAATTAATGTTAATGTGAAACCCGATTATAATCTGATATTTTTACAATTGTTTAAAGAATTAAATACAACTGAGTTTATTTAAGAAACATATTTTTCAATTTATATTAAGATAGCTGCAGCTAATCCTAGTTTGGTGGCTGAAAATACATTAAAATAAATCTGAAAACAGAAATTAACAACGACAGCATAAGGTCATACTCCCACATACATACGTATAGTTTCCTTCCAAATGTTGGCTCCAATATTGGCCCAAAACAGCTATTGGCCAGAGGGCGGTTTACCCTCGCAGCGTCATTCGTTCGCGCCCTTTCGGAAGCGCGCGTCGGTTGCTTCGTTCGGACCGCTCCGAAAACTTTTATCGCGAGTATCGTTCGGACCGCGTTCGAAAGTTTATTTTTAAAATATTTGCCACAGATGCTTGTTTTTTCGGCGCGTATTAAATAGTGCTTCGAATACTGTGTTTTTGTTTTATTTGATTATTGTGAGCTGTTGGAGTTGGACGGAAGTTAACTAGGTTAGTTTTGAAGTACTTAGTTACTTTTCCTAAGTTATTTTTAAATAGCATTGACATTATGCTCAAAAAACGCTCGTGGCATCTTTCTTACGATGTTCGCTACGCTCACATCGTAACCCATGCCACTCGCGTTTTTTGACCTACTTGCAACGGTTGCATAAAATACTATTCTATACTGATATTCTTAACATTGAAATGTAAAAATAAGAAGTTAATAATAAAAATGTACTTTTGGTCGAACGAGCTTAATTATTAATTCTGAGCGAGTTCTGATTTTCATACAAGAATGATCTTTCCAAACTCCCGATAAACAATCAACAGCAATAACAGATAAACAACCAACATTAATAAACACCCAGCGTTTGAAATTCGCGGTCTGAGGGTTTTGCAATTGTAATTGGGAGTTGTTTGGGGCGAGAATTAGTCCTTACAATTAGAGTTATTTTAGAGAACGACTTCGGCCGCAGACTAGAAATATGGACGCGGAATTCAGAGGCTCCGTTTTGTTTTATTTATAACTAGTGACCCGCCCCGGCTTTTCACGGGTGCAATTCTGATAGATTATGCATATATTATGAATATAAACCTTCCTGTTGAATCACTCTATCTATTAAAAAACCCGCATCAAAATGCGTTGCGTAGTTTTCAAGATCGAAGCATACATAGGGACAGACAGACAGGAAGCGACTTTGTTTTATACTATGTAGAGAAGATAAAAGTGATCGAAACGTTGTGTAGCATTTTTTTTCTGAAAGGTATTTAATGAACTAGATTTTAGTCCTAGGATCATGAAAGTTGCGTACTGTCATCTTGAATTTTTTCTATCAATATAATTTTCGGTGTGAAAGTTTAATAAATAACTAAAAGTCTAAAAGGTAAACAACTTTTTCTCTACTGTTAGTCGGGTAAATAGTATTCTGTAACCATATTTCCATGACCAGCTATCCCGGTACTGATGTGGATTAAATTATAATATAACGTAAGTAAGTAATTTATTTATGAACAACAATACAGCCATGTTTGAAATACATACTCGTAAGTTCATAATTATTGGTAATGATAATATTATGCAAAATGCCAATTAATACCCGTTTGCCCTCTTGTCGTAAAATTAGATTTCATAAACCCTCTGTATGATAAAGTCAAGTCAATTAATCAGAGGATCATTGTCAAAAAAGTTTAAATTGGCACATGTCAAAGATAGGAAAAGGGAACTTCGGCAAATCAGTTTTTTTTGGTATGATTTTTTTTTAGAAAATTTTATTTCCAATTATTTACGTACTAATTGCGCCCCGCGGTTTTTCCCACTCATCCCACAGGAACACTACATTTTTTCGGGATAAAAAGTAGCCTATGTGTTATTCCAGGATGTCAGCTACCTTCATATCAAATTTTATCGAAACTGTTCCAGCCGCTGAAAAGTAACAAACACACTCACAAATTTTCGCCTTTATAAATAACGCAAGTACCTACGATAAAAAAGCGACACTTCACTATTTAATGTTTGTTAAAACTCCTTATTACTCTGGTCACTCAGTCCATATATTAGACGTCCCGGGGCACTTCCCAGTCAGATCACGAACCATTCAACACTGGAATACCCTCAATTCGTCGGCAGACCGAACGCACTCCGACTAAAATTAAACGCTCCTAATAATTGAAGTTAAGTTACTGAATGCGTAATTATTTTGCAGCAAAACGATGCTATTTTAAGTCCTACAGTTTACGTGAAAACTCTTGAATTTTAATTACAATTTAAGTACTTTTGCCTTAACATTTCAATGAAACTGGGAATGAATCGCGTACAATTTATGTATTATATTTATTTATCTCGACGTTTCGAGCATTTGAGACTACCAAACAAATAATGTAATTCTTATAGAGGCTGGAAAGTAAGTATTTTCGGCCAAGATTGAAAAAAACGTTTGCGTACAGATGTGTTTTAGAAATAATAATATATACATTCTTCTAGAAAGTCGTATCTTATTATGAAAATGAAAATGAAAATGAAAATGAAAATGAAAATGAAAATGACCAAAATTCGAGCAGTGTTGTGAAATGAATGTGAACTTTATACAAACATATTTTTTTTATATTTCCGTAGTGAACATTTGTTTTAAAAATGTATAATTTTGTTTCAGATGTGCCTTCATAAACGGCAATAAAGCTGGCCAGTGAGAAATTCTGATAAAAGAAACACTTCTTAAAAAAGTTAAGACACCAAGTTACGATAGCGCACCAACTGGCCAGTAAAAACAAAAAGTTCCCGCCAAGCGCGCAGTGATTTTACTGGCTGGAAAAGATAAAAAATAAAAAAAAAGTTGTGGATACGATCCTGGCTGACAAGAAATAGATGCCAGATAATTCAGTAAAAGAAAAGTTCGGCTGTGGCTTGCTGGCGCTGGTGGATCTGGGTGGGGTGCGCCGGCGCGGCCGCGCAGCGCAGCCCGCTCGGCTGGGCAATGGGCAGCTCGCAGCGGCTAGCGGCGGTGGCCGCCGCTTCCCATGCGAGGCACTACAATCATAGTCATGAGGTGCTGCAGACGGAAACTGCACATTTTAATGTGAACATACTTTTTGTGAGGTTGGTATCGCAAATCAGCATCATTATCATTCAGTTAAAAAAATCATGTCCAGTTCTGCGTATTCGGTGGACTCCAGCCGCATGTATGAGCCCATCAAATCTATCTATAAATCTGCCTATAGGACTCATATTTTTTAAAACTTTGTTGATCCGTGATACTAAAGGCTTTATCACACTTGCGAGTTGCAAGCGAATTTTCTATTAATATATCAGTCACGATGAACTCGCTGCGTGATCGCCTTCATACAAAATTCACTCTCAAATCGCAGGTGTGAATATTTACGTAAAATTTAAAATTATCGCAAGTCTCTTAACGTGTCAGGACCGTTACAATCTGTAATGTATTGGAAACCGGTCTATATCTATTTAAAACATTATTAAATAGATATAGACCGGTTTCCAATTAAGAAATCATATAAACGCTAAAATACTTAAGCAGCTACTTATTAAAGGGATCCGCTTCCAATACTAAGTTTACTCCTTTCTTTGTTGTAAATCTTGGTCTTACGACCCTTTTGAGGAATTCATCGCGCCATAAAACGATAACGAGCTTGACCAGTCGTTTTCACGGATCGAGTTTTAAAACTTTAATACAAATAAGACGTAGGTAAAAGGCTATGACGGTCATAGTCACATAAGCCTTTCTCTTACCAGGCTGTTATTATAGCCTTAGAAAGGAAAAGGTGTAAGCGGCTTTGATGGTTATAGTGATTTAGTCGTTTTGTCTTGGGGTTTTCCGACAGATGACCTATGCTAGGGATTCTTGTCATCATAAAATCGTTACGATCTCACACTTCACTGACTCTTGGGAATCAGTCTTATAGTTTTAAATTGTGGTTTGCGTTGTCTATTATTATGTTATTACGTTATTAGGGTTTTATGATGTGTTGCGGATATATTTTATGACAAGTTTATTCCCTGGTGCAGGGATGTTATAAAATTTGAAGTCTTTTTATCTGTGGCATTGTAGCTGTATTGTTAACGTTTTGTTGCTGGCGGATTGGCTTTCGTATTCATTGGCGTATCTAACATTATTTTTCAGGGGGGGCCTGGGGGGGGGGCCTGGGGGTGGGCCTGGCCATGGCCTAGGAGATGAAACCATGAATTTCTATCGGTAACCCAAAATCCTGGGGTGGGCACTAGACCATACTGGGGTGGGCACGGCCGCCCCCCTATATACGCCAATGTTCGTATTACGTCTTTAATATTATGTACACTATATCTGAGTTATTTTACTGTAGTTACATATGGCTTTGTAGTTACATCAATATGAGAAATGATGGACCATGTAAATGGTGAATATGTGAAAGACAGTTCAACTAACGTGGAATGACGCGACAAGTTAACGGCAGACAGAGAATAAAGTGAAAAACAAGGATAAATAGTTGAAGTTATGCAACTGTTACATAATTAAAGATCTTAAAAAACGAGCTGGAGGCGAGTTTCATAACAAAATCACACAACACGACTGTTAAAGGCCTAATTAAGAGGAATGACATGGGCGGGCTGTTTGACTAGTACCTAATTAAGGAAGCTTCCTATTTGTAGATTCATTAGGTATTAAGACTTAAAAGTAAATTGTAAATAATACTAAATAAAGATCTGGCCTCTGTATTCATAGGCCTAATAAGATCGTAAATAGCTGAAGAAGGTTTTGGACACTAGGTTTCACAATTAAAACCTTGTATCGAGCGTAAGTTTTAAAACACTGTTTTAAGAAAATCACGTCGAAAATTGATAGCCGAAGGCTATTTATAAGTCGGCTTTTCAGGTCATTCGTGACCGCAGGTAGGCCAAGGCGCACCTTGACGTAAAGCCTCCGCCTATTCCTCTACGTCTATAAGGACTTAAGTGACGTCTTTATAACTATAAACTTACGCCGTTCTTGAGACAGAGATATTCAAGTGCCTAATTGAAGAATGGCTTAACTGACATGGTACTCGTACAAAAGGGCGACCTTGTTTATGCTATTGTGAAAGCCATGCTTCTCATGTTTATTTCCTGGTGTTTACGCCGAGGTCGCTAAGCGATTTAATGAGATGAGGGGGAAGATTCGGACGGTGGAAATACTGGACGGATATTTATAGCATTTTGACCTCGCAGGCTCGCACCTTGTTGTTTTGCCTGTGACAGCCATACAGCCATGGTACCATGGGACCATGGTATTAAAATACGCCTCCGAAATGTCCACCATGACCATGGAATTAAAATACAATACCATCCATGGGCGGATTCAAATAAAAGGCAAGAGTTATTATATTGTATAACTTGAAGAAAAACATGTCTTGCCATGTCGAGTACGTAGCTTATACTTCAAATAAATACATGTGAAAAACGGTGGTTAACTATTCCAATGTTGTCAACATAGAATGGTATTAATCACTTCAATGGCTTAGAACTTACTCGTAATAGTTTTACGTTAAACTTCGTTTCTTATACCTTATCATTGCAGATGTTGGAGTTTTTTTCAATTGTTGTTTATGATGAAGGACATTAGAACTAAAAAAGTGCTCGCTTTAAGTATTCACCTGTAATATAACAAAAAAATTATCAAAATCTCATTGGTTTTCTGTTACATTACACAGTTCGCAGTGAGGGTGCACCCTTAAATTATATTATTTCTAAAAGAAATCCCTGAACCTATCTAATAGAATTTAGTCCCTAAAAATAGTCGAGCAATCCTTAATACGAATCCTGGAAGTTATATTATTTATAGTAATACATATGCCATGTAATTGCTAATAAGTGTTAATTCGATTGAACTTGATATCGCCAAATAAGCTATGTCTCAGGGATATCTTAGATATAGCGCCTTTACTATCATTAAAACGTTTGCGATCTGCAAAAAAAGTGCTGCATTTCACGATAATATCCGGTCAAGTTATGTTTATGTCTAATATCTATGGCATCGCATATAAATGAGGCAAACTTAACACCGCCGGGTTGACGAAGGTGCGATAACCTAGGTATACTTAATCTCGCGTAAAACAAGCGTGTTCATCGCATTGCGCAGTATAAATAACACCGATCTTTTTATGAGAGATTAGGTATATATCGCCACATTGGAGATCTCTCCGAGATAACAGAGGTAAACACGGAATTAGGGCCGTAGTTCCTGTCCTACTCAATAATGTTCTCCGTAAATGAATGATGAGATAGTCGCGTAAACTACCGTTTCTTACGTAACTCGGCTCTGTTTCGTACAAATTGCTTTTCATGTGTCGAATTAACGCGACAGCCGTCCGGTTTCGGGCCTCTAGGGTTGCCAACTATTTAAGTTGCCACGTGATAAGATAGTATATGCATGTACGTTGCCATTCAGGGATGAATATCTTAAAATAGCTTTTCACGTGTTAAATTTAGGCTTCCGGTGTGTAGGGTTGCCGATAGGTTACTTGTGCGGTTGAGATACGTTCGCAGTTTGCATTTAGGGATGAATATCCTTAATAACTTTTATGTGTCGTATTAAGAACTTAGGCCTCTAGAGTTGCCTATAGGTTACCGATGCTGTTTAACTTACCATCGGCTATAAATTAATCACACGAATTATTTCGAGTACTGGTATGATGTACATTGTTGATTTTATCGTTCGGTTATAAGTAAAAAAAAGGAGTTAGCAAAACTGGGAGCTTTTTGAACACAACACCTCTTCCAGCTATTTACGATGTTATATCCTAAGTAACCATAGTGATATAGCATGCCATCTTTTTATGAACCACTTACCAAATAGTCTGACAACATAGTGCTATCCAAAAAAACATGTTTATAGACTGCGGGAACCGTTTATCAAAACACAAGTGAGTAATTACATACTAAGGGCTAATCCACCAGAATGTCAGGAAAATGACGCTATCCTTTTCATACTAATACCTAAAGAAATTAAAAAGTAAATTTTTGGTATGTCATCCTAACAGCCGTTAGACGTTCACTGCTGAACGAAAACCTCCCCCAAAGTTCTGCTGCTCGCGATCCTAAGCAGATCGTCGGTCCACCTTATTGGGGGCCTTCCCACACTTTGTCTTCCGGTACGCAGCCGCCACTCAGGAACCTTTCTGCCCCAACGGCTATCGGTTTTCACGAGCAATATGCCCAGCCCACTGCCACTTAATAAGTATGGCGAACTGTCTGAGCTACAACCTTTGTTCTCTTGCGGATCTCCTTAAACTTGGCTTTTGTATCGATAGAGAATTCTTGGAGCTTTTAACGTTTTTAAGGTAGCTGTCATACCCGCCACTTGATGTAAAAAGTAAGTAGACGTTCTATCGGAACGCCCCTGGGTATAATATTTTGACAACCCTAGTAACTAGCATCTAACTTGCAACTCCGGCGGCCCGTAATCTGGGGCCTTACATTAATTGTCGACACTTCTGACAGTTGGGATTGTTTCTTCACATGACTGACGAGTTAAACTCATCACGATACTTGTTATGATGTTAGAGTAGTTTTTGACGACGCGGTTAACGCAGTTTGTAAGCACCTGCCTACTAAGCCGGCGGTCCCAGGTCTCAGGTTCGAATCTCGGCCAGGGAAAATATTTGTGCTTAGATCATGGTCCTAGCCTAGCCGGAACCTAGCCGATTATGCTTATGAAAGTCTTCGTCCGCGTTACCGGAAAATAATTCTTTTCTGTTAGGTTATAGTTAAAATTTTTACCTATCAGTCAATCGTTTTCAGTTGGTTGACCGAGATTGTAGAGTATGGATGGTAAATGCATAACTGTTGAATGTAGTGTTAGTGGCGTAGCAGCTCTGGCAGCAGTTCGTAGCGCTACGCCGTAGTACGTGCTACAAAAGCACGTTTTGCACGCTACACGTTATATGTTGGGCATAAGAACCGATGGCCCGTCTAGCATAACTATTAAGTTTCGCGACAACTAGGCTTCGCGACTATTGTCGCGCGACATAGCATCACCCGTCACTCTCTAACAGTATTGCGAAAAAAGAGATAGTAGATAATATTTCTCGCGGGAAAAAAATAAAATGCAATGTCGCGCGATAAGAGTCGCGTAGCGTAATTGTGACAAGCTAGAGTACTTATATGTTAAGTCTCAACTATTCGCGATATAGGCTTGGTCGTCGGCAATCAATGGATGCAGAATACATGCGACCGTTCTTTGTGGAAGCCATTGCGGAAGCCTTATCCATGGTCTGTAGTGGATGTCTAGACGGGCTGCTAAGGTTACGATGATATAACTGCTATTATATATATTAACTGCTTAACATCAGGCCACAAGCTTGTTTTCCATTATCATAGTATAAAAAAAGAGATATATAATTTCTTGGACATATCACGGGCGAATTCGTGTAGATAAGTAGCGGCATGCCTTGTGGCCTAAACGCGGTACTCGACTTTGAGAACCTTCATTGTGCGACGATTGCATAAAATACTATTTCATCACATTTGCTCGTAAAAGATGGTATTACATGCAGGTGTACTGAAGGGGCCTATATACCTAGTTCCCGCGGGAGTTATAAATTGTTATAACTCCCGAGGGAGTTATGGTTTTAGTTTTAGAAATATAGTACGCACTCGCAGTTAACTTCAGACTAAGTAGGTTTCAATCCAGCCAAGGTTATTGGTTGTATCAACAAAACTTGCCTACCAGCAAATTTTATTGTGTATTGAATTAATATGGTATATGTAACTGCGTTAATATTTATGTTTGACAATTATTTAACAGTATTTTGCAATTGTTTTATTAAATTTAATTTTAAATTATCATTACAATATCGCAGGATAGCCTGTCAAGTTTCTAAACTAAACGCAGTTCGTAGCATTATCTGTGGTAGACGACACAAAAAAAAGTTAAATATTATTGGTTAGATACTATTTAGTTTTGTAACAAAATTACTGTTCGATTTAAGTTTTTTAATATTACGGTGTTAATTATTGCTGCATAATTTTGTTAATCGTTATTTGTTTAATGATAGATAGTAAGATGTGTACATTTGTTTTCTATTTTAAGCTGATGGCCGTTTTGCCAGTGCTTATAGTAAATTAAAAAAATATAAACAGAAAAAAGTTAGTTGTCAATCGTTATCGTTTAATGTTTATTTTTTACTTATTTATTTGTTATATACTCCCAAATGTCAAGTCCTCGGGAGTTATAACAATTTATAACTCCCGCGGGAACTAGGTATATAGGCCCCTTCAGTACACCTGCATGTAATACCATATTTTACGAGCAAATGTGATGAAATAGTATTTTATGCAATCGTCGCACAATGAAGGTTCTCAAAGTCGAGTACCGCGTTTAGGCCACAAGGCATGCCGCTACTTATCTTCCAACCGCTTCGCTTGTCTGGAGAACTTTGTCTCAGTGGACGAGATCAACGATGGGCTAGTGGAAACTGTCCACGCGGTAGGGTCTAAGTTTTTCAGACCCCGCCGTAAAGATAGACCTCAGAAATTGTCTGATCGAACCTTAAACCTCATGGCTGAACGACGCTCGCTACAGTTGCAGTCTCCCGATGACGCGAGGTCATATAGGCAGCTTAATAGACGTATATCGAAGTCCTTGCGACATGATCTGCGGCTCTTTAATACGAACCGTGTTAAAGAGACCATTGAGCAGAACAAAGGCTCCAAAGTGTTCGCAAAGGACAAGTCTATTGGACAAAGCCAGCTGACCAAGCTGAAACGGGAAGATGGCAGCATAGCGTCGACCAAAGCAGAGGTTCTAGGCGAGATCGAGAGGTTCTATGGTCAGTTATACACTTCAGTCGCAAAGCCCGTTGACAGCTTGGTAGGCGATCCAAGAGCCAAGCTGTCCCGACATTATACCGAAGACATCCCGGACATCAGTCTGTACGAGATTAGGATGGCCCTGAAGCAGCTTAAGAACAACAAGGCGCCGGGCGAAGACGGAATCACCTCAGAGCTTCTGAGAGCGGGTGGAACACCGGTACTTAAGGTCCTCCAGAAGCTCTTTAATTCCGTCTTGTCCGAGGGCAAAACGCCTGAAGCATGGAATAGAGGCGAGGTGGTACTGTTCTTCAAGAAAGGTGATAACAGCCTATTGAAGAACTACAGGCCCATCACGCTTCTAAGCCATGTTTATAAGTTGTTTTCAAGGGTCATCACGAACCGTCTCGAACATAGACTTGATGACTTCCAGCCTCCCGAACAAGCCGGTTTCCGAAGAAGCTATAGTACCATAGACCACATACATACGCTGCGGCAAGTTATACAGAAGACTGAAGAGTATAACTTGCCATTATGCTTAGCGTTTGTGGACTATGAGAAAGCCTTCGATTCGGTGGAAACATGGGCGGTGCTCGAGTCACTTCAGCGATGCCATATTGACTATCGGTACATTGAAGTGTTGAAGTGTTTGTATAGTAACGCCACCATGTCGGTCCGAGTTCAGGAGCAGAGCACAAAGGCCATTCCATTGAGAAGAGGCGTAAGACAGGGGGACGTTATATCCCCGAAACTGTTTACGGCCGTTATGGAAGACGCCTTCAAGCTCCTGGAATGGCAAGGACTTGGCATCAACATCAATGGCGAATACATCACTCACCTTCGGTTTGCCGACGACATCGTAGTCATGGCAAAGTCGATGGAGGAACTCAGCATGATGCTCGATGACCTCAATCGAGTTTCTCAACGGGTGGGCTTAAAAATGAACATGGACAAGACGAAACTCATGTCAAATGCCAAGGTTGTGCCCATCCCAGTCTCTGTTGAAAACTTGGTACTCGAAGTTGTTGACTCATACATTTACCTAGGACAAGTGGTCCAATTAGGTAGGTCCAACTTCGAGAAAGAGGTCAACCGCCGAATCCAACTCGGCTGGGCAGCGTTCGGGAAACTACGCAATGTCTTTTCGTCCGACATACCTCAGTGCCTCAAGACGAAAGTCTTCAACCAATGTGTGTTACCAGTGATGACTTACGGCACCGAAACGTGGTCTTTCACTATCGGCCTCATCTCAAAGCTCAAAGTCGCTCAACGAGCAATGGAGAGGGCTATGCTCGGGGTGTCTCTACGTGATCGAATCAGAAATGAGGAAATCCGTAGACGAACTAAAGTGACCGATATAGCTCATCGGATTAGCAAGTTGAAGTGGCAATGGGCAGGCCACATTGCACGCAGAGCAGATGGCCGATGGGGCCGAAGAGTGCTCGAGTGGAGACCACGGACCAGCAAGCGCAGCGTAGGACGTCCACCTACAAGATGGACAGATGACCTTATAAAGGTCGCCGGAAAGCGCTGGATGCAGGTCGCTTCCAACCGGTATATATGGAGGTCCAAAGGGGAGGCCTATGTTCAGCAGTGGACGTCCTATGGCTGAGATGATGATGATGATGATGATGACTCCCAAATGTGATGAAAAATATTGTGTGTAAGGCGGGTAGTAAGGGGATTACAAACTCAGGACATTAAAAGCCCGACGCCGAAAATCCCCTACTTACTACCCTTATGACACAATATATTAATTAAGTATAACTTCATAATGTCAAATAGCATCGTTCAGTTCAGTTTACTGAGTGGTGAGTGGTTGCCAACGAAAGATATACTGATATAGTGAGTTGGTTTATCCTTCAGTGAGAATTTATTTGAATCACTCACTCGCGAACGTCCCACCTCTGTGGCCACTCGAGATAAAAGTTAATTAGTCCGTTCGCGGTGCTTTCTTTGTGTCAATACTCCACAATATCTGGAATTTTCATATTATTTGGACATGAAATGTTGATGATAACAGTGACGGATAGATATTTACCTAAATTTTGGCGGCGACTGCTGTTTAGGCCGTCTAGCCCAACTAGGCTTCGCGACATAATATCGCCCGTCACTCTCACAGTACTGCGAAGAAGGAGATAGGTAATATTTCTCACGCGAGAAAGAGTCTCGTGTCACAGTTGTGCAACAGGTGCAGATAGGTATGTTTTCTGTTAAGTATGAGTGAAAAAGCATCAGAATTTGATGCCTACATGCTGTTAAATATATACAGCCTATATGTTACTTGGGAGTAATAAGGCGAGTAAGAAATTGTACTGCTGTTATTCTTTTACTTGTGACTGTCACAATTCCAAAAAGTGATGGAATTTTATGAGACGCTAACGTGACAAAGAAAAATAAGTAAATTCCTCAGATTACTCATCAGAATACTTTTAAGTGACAAACTTAACTAAAGGTGTATGTAGTAGTAACGTGTCTGTATACAGAAATTGGCGTTGTATATTTGAATTTTGATGTAACTTCCATACTATTTTTATACACCTCTACTCTACATACATCTAGTTCTTTAGTTTAGTTTTTCACCTATACAGATTTCTACTAATTAGTAATTACCTACCTTAACTTTAAAATGGCTCTTGTAAAACCGAGTAGGTGCGTACCTGAAAAAAAAAAGGATTATTTTAATAAAATGTCACGGGTAATATGTTTATATAATATATCACTATCACACTGTAGAAGATGTTCAAAAGGTATGTATTAAAACGGGATTAATATTTTACAAATTAAAATTAAAAAAAGATTTTACCTAACCTAACCTAACCTACAAAAATAACAACTTGGCAGCTAATTGAATCAAAATCAATCAATGTCTAGTTATTATTTTAGCTGCCTATTTAATAATTTTAGATCACAAGTAATTAAAAGCCTACATAGTTATTATTTTACTTGTCCGAAAAATAATAAACCCTGAGGGGCCTCATGGTGTGCACTTGTGCAGTCACCGTTCAAGAATCCTAAAGCCATCTGTTTTACGAGAACGAGGCTCACTTATTGAACTCAATATTAACCAGAGGTTACGCTTAACGCCGCCATTAAATAATGCGGCAGAAGTATAAAATCGGAGGCATCTTATCTTAGGGTTACGAGTCAAGATAAAAAGGCTTTTAAAACGGGGTTAAGGGCTCCGATATCTGCGGATCTAATCTCGTGTAAGCTTTGAAGTGGAGTAGGCACTTTACTCTGGCTGTTCGATGACATCATCATTATGTAACTGCAAGATAGTTCCTTGGCTAATCCGCTAAAGGACCTGAAAATGTTAACCAATTAGGATATACCATATTTTTTCCTTGCGGGATCGAATCCGAAATGATGAGATATGCAAGAGTTGTAGATTTTGCTCAGACAGTCGCCAAACTTAAATGGCAGTGGGCGGGGCACATTGCTCGTCGAACCGATGACCGTTGGGGCAGAAAGGTTCTTTAGTGGCTACCACGGACCGGAAGATGCAGCGTGGCCCCCAGCAAGGTGGACCGACGACCTGGTTAGGATCGCGGGCAGAAATTGGATGAGGACGGTGCAAGAGCGATCGATGTGGAGAACTTTGGGGGACGCCTTTGATGTACAGTACGGACGTCTATCAGCTGATATGATATTTTTACAACCTATGTTAATTCAGAAACCGTTTCTGCGAATAGGGTTCCCATACCCCAATAAGCAATTATACTGCGACAATAAGAAACCAGTGAAAAGTTATTCGTAATTAATTTTTTCACCTTCACTTGTTCTTGACGTTTTGCAGTAAAAGTCAAGTCAATAGTGACGTCATGACAAAACTAACGGCGAAAGGAATTGTTTCACGATTTTGATAAATAAAAATAGGGTCTTTATTTTTTCTGTATATTCCCATTGCGGCAGTTGGTATCCCCTCCACAGCATAAAAATGCAACTAATAAATACAACAGTTTCGCATCCCTAGAAAACATGGGGACTATCGATCGATGTGGAGAGATTAAATTATTTATTTAAACTTTATTGCACAACATACAAAACTAAAAGTACAAATTACTTAATGCCACACGACAATGCAAGTGATGTTAAAAGGTTCAGTATTCATCTGAAAAAAATAACGCAGAATTATCACCTCGTGATCCCATTTTTTTTTTTTTTAGGGGACAATCCTACACAAATCGACCTAGTCCCAAACTAAGCATAGCTTGTACTATGGGTACTAGACGACGATATATACATATATAGATAACATCCATGACCCAAGAACAAATATTCGAGTTCATCACACTAATATTTGCCCCGGCCGGGATTCGAACCCTGGACCGCCGACTCAGTAGGCAGGTGTCTGCAAACTGCGCCAAGCGCGTCGTCATAATTATAATGCACCACTGTCCACTAGGTTATAATTATAATGCATAGGCACCCATCGTGTCTTCAAAAGTGATAAAAACTTTTAATAACTTGGAGTTGACAATTAACCAAAATTATCTATTTCAAAGAACTACAATTATTTTTAATGTCTCGTGACACATCAAAGCGAAGTCGTGTCCAGATAAGCCAGCCCCAAAGCACAAATACGTACAAATATTACCACTGTCACGATTACAGTACAAATCCCAATATTACTGTATCTCACGTTCGTTAACCGAGGGATTAGAGTGCGAGCGCAGATAGCGTTCGGCAAACTAGACATAAAGGAAATAATAAAAAATAATGTTTGTTCCCTGAAAGGTCAAGCGTATTGATATTTTCACGGGGGCTTCGCCTTTGTATGAAGGTTTTTTTCATAACCGGAGCGACGTAAAGGCTGCTACAGTCTGCAGCAATAAATATTAAGGGACAATCTTACACAAATCGTTAAGCGAAAAATGTTAAAATATAATGGTTCAGGAAAATTTAAGGCCTAGGCCGGGAAGTATTTTTTTTAAGCATGGCGTCTGTGCTCATGAATTGTCTAAAAAATGGTGCGTTTGTTTATTTCATTGGATATATTTGAGAAAAGCACTATACATGCCTTAGCCGTGAAAAGGGCTTGCCGGCTTCGTATTACCATCTATATCTACTCACCCGGAAAGCCCTTCTTTAGAATAGAATAGAAACTTTTATTTCAGGTCATAGACCCATAAAAAATATTAGTAAAAATGATACTTATTCTATGTTAGTAGTATAATTTAAACAAGGAATTAAATGGGCAGGGACGTCCAGCGGACTAACATTGGACAGTCCCATCGGTCAGCAATCACGCTCAAAATGCGGTTGGGGCTGTCGCGTAACCTAGAAAGAAGTGAGGCACATGTCAGTCATAGGTATTATTAAAATTTAATAATGTGCGCAAAACTGACAAAGGCACAAACGATGCCAAACAGCGTCCTTACTCTTTATAAAGGACATTGTCGACCCATGAGGTCGAAGGTGTCAAAATCACTTAATCACCCGCCCTCGGGCCAGAAACTTGCGTTTTAATCTATGATCAGAAATCCTGCAATACTCGGGTTCAAAGGGCCCAAAACTGTTAATTACTGACTGGTCGTCCGTTTAATAGTTAATCCCTGTTCAAACCCCGTGGCACTTTAATTTAATAATTTTTAATTAAGTTAATTTTCGGCTCAAGTGATTATAGTTTAATAATTGATTTCGTAGTGATGATATTTCAGTCTCATGTGTGAATACGAGAGGTTTTCACGTGTATAGGTTGTGATGATATCTTATATTATGTGATTACATAAACAAAATATAAAAAACTGACTGAATGTTATTCTTTCCTGTTACGTAACAAGGATTTTCACGGAGCTGACGAGTGACGACGCATTTTTATTATTTTCTTTTGATTTCAGTCAGTTGAATTGAAGTCTGCTTTCCACGGCTTTTAGCGGTTTCTTTCCTGCTTAGGCCTCTGTCCTTTGCCTTTGAATGAAAGATTTACATTCAGTTTTCAGCTGATACATTTGCCGTTCCAAAGGATGTTATGATAACTGGCTGTCTAGCACAACTATGCTTCGCGCCTCTTGTCGCGCGACTTAGCGTCACTATATCACAGTACTGTGCAGAAAGAGATAGGTAATATATCTCGTGCGAGAAAGAGTCGCGTCTCACAGTTATGCTAGAGGTACAGCCTCACATATGCTCTGATTCAAAAAATACTACAACGTAGTAATAGTCATATCGTTTTACAGTGCGACGTTGTGCGGAGTGTTGGTGGCGGTGTGTGCGGCGTGCTGGCGACGCTCACCATCGTCAGCCAAGCCAGAAGACGTCTCGGAGGTCAACGGGGTGTACACAGTGAGCGGGGACAGCAGACTCAACCAGGTACGCTGAGCAAACACTGATTAAATTTTTTCCAGGCGGCAGATGGAGACCTTAACCTTAAAACGAACTGACATCTAACATAAAACTTGATTGAACACTAACCAAATTGAACACGTTCACTGTCCATGTCCCTTGAAATTAGAGATGAATTGATGACTGATGTTAAATTCTACAGCATACTATACATGAATTTCTGTACATTTTTGACAATCATTATCGCCTTCGTATTTCCAAAATTGAGATGAGATATGTCACTTTTAAGCTCATCGCATTTAAATGACAGTTCAATGGCGATATAACTGTTATCTAATGGAGATTTGACGTTTGGCGATCACTCAAACGTCATTCTCGAATTAGGTCCCAGGTCAAAGAGCTCAAAGATATCGATGCTTTGTAACTTTTCAACATGCTATTGTCATAGTGACCCAGTTACGTGTAATAGACTTCCCATTTCGCCACGTACTTCTTTATTAAAGTAACACTTCGTCTCGGAGAGGAAATAGAAACTGAATTTCGGGAACAGTTTTCAGATAAGCGACCTCAGTTGCAAGTTAAATAACTTACGTAACGTTTACTTGAGAATGTTTGGCAAATATTCGTGGTTGCCCGTTTGGTTACGTAAGGGGTCAAAGTTTGTTGCACAAATATTTGACCCAGTCTTATTTTAAGGACAGGTTTAGGCGGAAGTTATTTATACGTATAGGCGGAAATGGCTAGTAGTGTTTTGAAGATAGCAGCTAATAAGAAGCAACACATATTACGAGTATAGGTATTGTTACGCCGGTAGGTTAGGTCAAAAACTTTGCATGTCAATTTCAGTGCTTTAGAGGCGTTTTCAGCAGGCTGAAAAGTCATTTCAGGCCGTTTCAGAAGTTGCTCTATCACATATCTAAAGATCGAAATTTCACCCAAGTTGCCGTCGTTTTCAGGCGCCTGAAACATGTTTTCAGTCCGTTTCAGGGCACCCTCTATCAGATGACGCCATAACCTGAAAACCCGTTTTCAGGCGTTTTCAGGACCCCTTATGGGCCTCTGAAGCACAAATCATTATATGGCGAAATTTCCAGTAGGAGTGACAGAGATAGCACTAGAAGAAAGAGATAGCTATGCTCAGAACATTCGAGAAGTGTGTAACAAGGAGTGGACTACTAGAAAGAGATAGCTATACTCGGAACATTCGAGAAGGGAGTGACAGAGAGTGCACCATTAGAGAGAGACATATATGGACTCGAATGTTCTCGGCCCTCTCGCTGGACCTTACTAGAATATTCGCGATATGTGTGGACAAAGCGTCTAGAGCGGTTCCGCGGAATATAAAAGGCGCCGACGGCCGGCGCGAGTTAGTTACATTTTAACAGCGATCGACTGCTAGTACAAGGATAATCGGAGAGAAAGACTTGAGTGATTAGTGCGCTTTAAGTACATTTCGTGTGAATAGTGAGTGCGTAATTTGTGTTTGTGTTAATTAGTGGATTTTAAGTACAGTTCGTCTGAATTGTAAGTGCGTAATTTTAGTAATAAAGTGTGTGTTTTCATTTGTGGATTAATTTGTGCTTTTCTATCAAATACGAACCCCACGCTCGTAACATTTGGTGTCAGAAGTGCGGATAGAAAATGCCGTTAATGCCACGAGAAACCGAGCCGAAAGGAGTGACGACGCGAAGTCACACTTCTGGACCTGGAGATTCTACGCCTGGTTCCTCGGAATCACCTGCTCAACCTGCACAGGGAGTGGACCTCAACGCCATCTTTGTCCTCCTAAAGGAACAGTCGAGAAAACAGGACGAACAGGCCAGAAAACAGGAGGAACAGTCCCGAATCCTTAGGGAGCAAAAGGAACTCCAGGAAGAACAGGCAAGAAAACAGGACGAACAGGTGAGGAAACAGGAGGAACACTCTCGTATGCTACGTGAGGTACACGAGTCTACGACCGAATGGAAGAAGGAAATGTTTGAGATACAGGAAAAACTGGCCGATATGGACATTAAATTGGAAAGTCGAGTCCATGAGGTCGCGGAAAAGGTGGAAACTGTCAAGGAGGACGTCGAAGCCTATAAGAAGCGCCTCCAGAAATTAGAAATTAAAGTGACTAATGGAACGGGCACTTGTGTATCCGACGCATCGGTGGCTGGAGGCGGCAGGTTCAAGGTACCGCCTTTTGATGGTACCTCATCATGGACAGCCTACAAGCTACAGTTTGAGTCTGTTTCCCAGGCTAACGGCTGGAGTAAGGAGCAAGCCAGGACAGCACTGACATTGGCACTGCGCGACGAAGCCCTTACCATACTGGAAGCTCTGGGAGATGACCGGACGTATGACCGCCTTCTAGAAGCCTTGGAGGCCCGATACGGTGACAGTCACCTGGAGCACGTATACCGAGCTCAGTTGAAGGACAGGACGCAAGGACGTAACGAGTCCTTACAACAGTGGGCCCTGGAAATCGAGAAGTTGGTTAGGAAGGCCTATCAACGTACGTCAGCATCGTTCGTGGACATCATGCTGGTGCAGGCCTTTATCGATGGGATCCGGGATCTGGAAGTGAGGGCAGCCGTGAGATTGGGTCACCATGGGAGCCTGAAAGATGCAGTAGCCCACGCTCTCGAAGTAGAGGCGGTACGGCACGACTCGTTTAGGCTTCACAGGGTGCGAGAGGTGTCGGCGGGGAAACCGGTAGATCCCCGCCGTGAATTCGGGCCACGTTGTTACCAATGTGGAGAAAGTGGACACATACAGTCAGGTTGCCCGAAAAAGAATAGGCGAGGAATGTCGACTGGGAAGTCGGTATCTCCCCAGCGCGAATTTGGACCACGTTGTTATCAATGTGGAGAACGTGGACATATACAGTTGAGCTGTCCGAGAAGGAATAGACGAGGCGTGTTGGCTAGGAAGCCGGTAGCTCCTCGCGGCGAATCCGGACCACGTTGTTACCAATGTGGAGAACGTGGACACATACAGTCAAGTTGTCCGGATAGGAATAGGAGGGACAGGGATCCAGCTTCAATAGTAAGGGCAATGGGCCCCTTTGGGTTAGTACCACAACGGGTAAATGCTGACGCTGCATCACGAAGACCTTGTGTGGATAACGATGAACATTGCTTAAGACGAGATGACAAGGAATGTGTTCGAATTCGAATGTTAAGAACTGTTACCGGCAGCGATGAGTGGAGTGATGAAATAATGCAGCAAGCGCAACAGGAGGATCCTGACGTGAGACCCATTTTCAATTGGATTAGTACGGGTGCGCCTAAGCCAAGATGGTGTGACGTAGCTCCGATGAGTGCGGTAACAAAAAGTTACTGGGCACAATGGGATAGCTTGGTTATGCATAACGGTGTGCTGTGCAGGTTGTGGGAATCAGCAAATGGGAAGGATGCTCACCTGCAAGTTGTTGTCCCAAAGAAAAGGGTGAGAGATGTTTTGAGATGCTTTCACAGCGGAGCGTCTGGTGGACATCTTGGAGTGAAAAGTACCCTAATGAAAATTCGAGAACGTTTTTATTGGATGAACTATCGCGAAGATGTTGAAAACTGGTGCAGAAGATGCACTAGGTGTGCATCAGACAAGGGACCGCATACCCGTAGCAGAGAAACACTCAAGTTGAGCAACGTTGGAGCACCATGGAAAGGGACGGCATGGAAACGAGGCGACGCAGGGTCGTTTCCAAAGTCTGACTCCGAAAACAAGTACAATCATGGTCATAGACTGATACGTGAACACGGGCTCCACGCTAGCATAAAGATGAAAACCCGATATGACCGGAAGTCTTATCAAGTGGGTTTTGAGGAAGGTTCGTTGGTGTGGCTACATAACCCTATGCGACGAGTGGGAAAGTCCCCGAAACTGTCTCCGAATTGGGAGGGGCCTTACAAGGTAGTCACTAAAATAAACGACGTCACGTATCGAATCCAGCGGAATCCTCGTAGTCCGAGCAAGATTGTTCATGTTGACCGGCTGGCCAGATACCACGGAAATAATGATGCTCGGGACGAGCATGTCTTAGGAGGGGGCAGTGTTACGCCGGTAGGTTAGGTCAAAAACTTTGCATGTCAATTTCAGTGCTTTAGAGGCGTTTTCAGCAGGCTGAAAAGTCATTTCAGGCCGTTTCAGAAGTTGCTCTATCACATATCTAAAGATCGAAATTTCACCCAAGTTGCCGTCGTTTTCAGGCGCCTGAAACATGTTTTCAGTCCGTTTCAGGGCACCCTCTATCAGATGACGCCATAACCTGAAAACCCGTTTTCAGGCGTTTTCAGGACCCCTTATGGGCCTCTGAAGCACAAATCATTATATGGCGAAATTTCCAGTAGGAGTGACAGAGATAGCACTAGAAGAAAGAGATAGCTATGCTCAGAACATTCGAGAAGTGTGTAACAAGGAGTGGACTACTAGAAAGAGATAGCTATACTCGGAACATTCGAGAAGGGAGTGACAGAGAGTGCACCATTAGAGAGAGACATATATGGACTCGAATGTTCTGGGCCCTCTCGCTGGACCTTACTAGAATATTCGCGATATGTGTGGACAAAGCGTCTAGAGCGGTTCCGCGGAATATAAAAGGCGCCGACGGCCGGCGCGAGTTAGTTACATTTTAACAGCGATCGACTGCTAGTACAAGGATAATCGGAGAGAAAGACTTGAGTGATTAGTGCGCTTTAAGTACATTTCGTGTGAATAGTGAGTGCGTAATTTGTGTTTGTGTTAATTAGTGGATTTTAAGTACAGTTCGTCTGAATTGTAAGTGCGTAATTTTAGTAATAAAGTGTGTGTTTTCATTTGTGGATTAATTTGTGCTTTTCTATCAAATACGAACCCCACGCTCGTAACATTTGGTGTCAGAAGTGCGGATAGAAAATGCCGTTAATGCCACGAGAAACCGAGCCGAAAGGAGTGACGACGCGAAGTCACACTTCTGGACCTGGAGATTCTACGCCTGGTTCCTCGGAATCACCTGCTCAACCTGCACAGGGAGTGGACCTCAACGCCATCTTTGTCCTCCTAAAGGAACAGTCGAGAAAACAGGACGAACAGGCCAGAAAACAGGAGGAACAGTCCCGAATCCTTAGGGAGCAAAAGGAACTCCAGGAAGAACAGGCAAGAAAACAGGACGAACAGGTGAGGAAACAGGAGGAACACTCTCGTATGCTACGTGAGGTACACGAGTCTACGACCGAATGGAAGAAGGAAATGTTTGAGATACAGGAAAAACTGGCCGATATGGACATTAAATTGGAAAGTCGAGTCCATGAGGTCGCGGAAAAGGTGGAAACTGTCAAGGAGGACGTCGAAGCCTATAAGAAGCGCCTCCAGAAATTAGAAATTAAAGTGACTAATGGAACGGGCACTTGTGTATCCGACGCATCGGTGGCTGGAGGCGGCAGGTTCAAGGTACCGCCTTTTGATGGTACCTCATCATGGACAGCCTACAAGCTACAGTTTGAGTCTGTTTCCCAGGCTAACGGCTGGAGTAAGGAGCAAGCCAGGACAGCACTGACATTGGCACTGCGCGACGAAGCCCTTACCATACTGGAAGCTCTGGGAGATGACCGGACGTATGACCGCCTTCTAGAAGCCTTGGAGGCCCGATACGGTGACAGTCACCTGGAGCACGTATACCGAGCTCAGTTGAAGGACAGGACGCAAGGACGTAACGAGTCCTTACAACAGTGGGCCCTGGAAATCGAGAAGTTGGTTAGGAAGGCCTATCAACGTACGTCAGCATCGTTCGTGGACATCATGCTGGTGCAGGCCTTTATCGATGGGATCCGGGATCTGGAAGTGAGGGCAGCCGTGAGATTGGGTCACCATGGGAGCCTGAAAGATGCAGTAGCCCACGCTCTCGAAGTAGAGGCGGTACGGCACGACTCGTTTAGGCTTCACAGGGTGCGAGAGGTGTCGGCGGGGAAACCGGTAGATCCCCGCCGTGAATTCGGGCCACGTTGTTACCAATGTGGAGAAAGTGGACACATACAGTCAGGTTGCCCGAAAAAGAATAGGCGAGGAATGTCGACTGGGAAGTCGGTATCTCCCCAGCGCGAATTTGGACCACGTTGTTATCAATGTGGAGAACGTGGACATATACAGTTGAGCTGTCCGAGAAGGAATAGACGAGGCGTGTTGGCTAGGAAGCCGGTAGCTCCTCGCGGCGAATCCGGACCACGTTGTTACCAATGTGGAGAACGTGGACACATACAGTCAAGTTGTCCGGATAGGAATAGGAGGGACAGGGATCCAGCTTCAATAGTAAGGGCAATGGGCCCCTTTGGGTTAGTACCACAACGGGTAAATGCTGACGCTGCATCACGAAGACCTTGTGTGGATAACGATGAACATTGCTTAAGACGAGATGACAAGGAATGTGTTCGAATTCGAATGTTAAGAACTGTTACCGGCAGCGATGAGTGGAGTGATGAAATAATGCAGCAAGCGCAACAGGAGGATCCTGACGTGAGACCCATTTTCAATTGGATTAGTACGGGTGCGCCTAAGCCAAGATGGTGTGACGTAGCTCCGATGAGTGCGGTAACAAAAAGTTACTGGGCACAATGGGATAGCTTGGTTATGCATAACGGTGTGCTGTGCAGGTTGTGGGAATCAGCAAATGGGAAGGATGCTCACCTGCAAGTTGTTGTCCCAAAGAAAAGGGTGAGAGATGTTTTGAGATGCTTTCACAGCGGAGCGTCTGGTGGACATCTTGGAGTGAAAAGTACCCTAATGAAAATTCGAGAACGTTTTTATTGGATGAACTATCGCGAAGATGTTGAAAACTGGTGCAGAAGATGCACTAGGTGTGCATCAGACAAGGGACCGCATACCCGTAGCAGAGAAACACTCAAGTTGAGCAACGTTGGAGCACCATGGAAAGGGACGGCATGGAAACGAGGCGACGCAGGGTCGTTTCCAAAGTCTGACTCCGAAAACAAGTACAATCATGGTCATAGACTGATACGTGAACACGGGCTCCACGCTAGCATAAAGATGAAAACCCGATATGACCGGAAGTCTTATCAAGTGGGTTTTGAGGAAGGTTCGTTGGTGTGGCTACATAACCCTATGCGACGAGTGGGAAAGTCCCCGAAACTGTCTCCGAATTGGGAGGGGCCTTACAAGGTAGTCACTAAAATAAACGACGTCACGTATCGAATCCAGCGGAATCCTCGTAGTCCGAGCAAGATTGTTCATGTTGACCGGCTGGCCAGATACCACGGAAATAATGATGCTCGGGACGAGCATGTCTTAGGAGGGGGCAGTGTTACGCCGGTAGGTTAGGTCAAAAACTTTGCATGTCAATTTCAGTGCTTTAGAGGCGTTTTCAGCAGGCTGAAAAGTCATTTCAGGCCGTTTCAGAAGTTGCTCTATCACATATCTAAAGATCGAAATTTCACCCAAGTTGCCGTCGTTTTCAGGCGCCTGAAACATGTTTTCAGTCCGTTTCAGGGCACCCTCTATCAGATGACGCCATAACCTGAAAACCCGTTTTCAGGCGTTTTCAGGACCCCTTATGGGCCTCTGAAGCACAAATCATTATATGGCGAAATTTCCAGTAGGAGTGACAGAGATAGCACTAGAAGAAAGAGATAGCTATGCTCAGAACATTCGAGAAGTGTGTAACAAGGAGTGGACTACTAGAAAGAGATAGCTATACTCGGAACATTCGAGAAGGGAGTGACAGAGAGTGCACCATTAGAGAGAGACATATATGGACTCGAATGTTCTGGGCCCTCTCGCTGGACCTTACTAGAATATTCGCGATATGTGTGGACAAAGCGTCTAGAGCGGTTCCGCGGAATATAAAAGGCGCCGACGGCCGGCGCGAGTTAGTTACATTTTAACAGCGATCGACTGCTAGTACAAGGATAATCGGAGAGAAAGACTTGAGTGATTAGTGCGCTTTAAGTACATTTCGTGTGAATAGTGAGTGCGTAATTTGTGTTTGTGTTAATTAGTGGATTTTAAGTACAGTTCGTCTGAATTGTAAGTGCGTAATTTTAGTAATAAAGTGTGTGTTTTCATTTGTGGATTAATTTGTGCTTTTCTATCAAATACGAACCCCACGCTCGTAACAGTATTATACGCGTTAAAAAAAAATATGTATAAATATGCAATGTTTGTATCTATAAGTATTGAGTATGTATGTTATTTTTACTGATCTAAATAGACTATAGGAAAAGAAATAAAGTGTAACTATAACGTCTTAGTATTTAGTAGTCACATTTACGCTCTATAGGCTGTAAGTTGGATTTTCTGCCCGCGGGGAGTAAATATCACTTTCAGGCCAAGGCGCCAAGGTAAGATGTGAAACTTTAGAATAGCCCGTCACTCTCTTACAGTACAGCGAAGAAAGAGATAGGTAATATTTCTCGCGCGAGAAAGCGTCGCGTGTCACAGTTGAGCCACGTTGAGCTAGAGGTGCGTACGGAGGAGGTGGAGGTGATACGCAACTTTTTCTCGTGCAAGATATTTATCTATCTCTTTCTGTGGAGGTCTGTGAGAGAGTGACAGATGACGCTATACCGCGCCACAAGAGTCGCAGAGCATAGTTATGCTAGACGGGCAGCACGGCTATAGCATAACATTGACACGCGACTCTTTCTCGCGTGAGATATACTACCTGTCTCTATCTATACAGTACTATGTGATAGTGACGGATGGTGCTATCCGCCCGACGTGAGTCACGTGTCATAGTTATACTAGACGGGCAGGTTAGTACAGCTGCCGGCAAACTTTTAGAGCATAACCTTGACTGCGCAGTAGCCGATTTACGTACAAATGTACATGCGCAGATCCGCCATTTTTGTTTTAAAAGTTTGTCGGTAACGGCAACTATATAAGCTGGTTATTGGCAGTTATAGTTCAGGAAATATAAATTGGTATAGTATATTCAATATTAGCTGGCGTGTTTCCACTTGAGGCCGTCATTAGCAATAACAATAGGATTAAGTTGGGGCGGGTGAATTCTTCGTAAACTTTGTAAAACAACTGCGGCAGGCGTTGTTTCAAACGTTTTTGATACTTTCCCTCTGTTATCTTCCTTTTTATAATATAAGCAAATAGAAATACCACTCAGTTGAAAAAACATCACACCAACCGTAGGAGATAGTGTCATTATCATTACCAAAATTAGTCATACTTATTATTAATACTTCGGATTCGATTCTGTGGAAGAATTCTTACAATCACTGTAAGAAAGTAGAACAAGGATTTTTAAAAACACCATGCTCTAACTTTATAATAAATGTTGGAAGCGACTCATCGGAGAATGAAATTGTGGAAAATAATTCTGAATCAGAAGAAATCAGTGAGTAGTCATAATTTAAAAACCACATGTTTAGAGATACTACTTTAAAATAAATAAATAATTAAATTTGTTATTGTATTTTACTTAACATGCCAATACGTTTTTTTTTTTATAATTATTCTATGAATATTTAAAATTAAGTATCAACACTGGTTGGTTTGCAACAAAATAGACGCCGCCATATCCACAACTGCATCGAGGATTGTCCCCCGACTAAGCTGTGGAAATTTCTCAGGTCATTGGGTGTGGGCAAAGCTCAACAAAGTTCCTCTTGCGTTCTTGATCTTGACGCCATCAATATTCACTTTAGTTCTTCTCCGGTTACTCTCCACCCTTCTATTAAACAATCTACATTATCTCTTCTTGCTAATACGCCACACCCCGATTCACCTCCCTTTGAGCTTGGTAGCATTTCTCCGCAAGATAAGAGACACTTGCCTATCTGAAATCTATTAAGACGAAGGCCATTGGTGAAGATAGCCTTAGTATAGACATGCTTATGCTCGTCGCGGAATACATTGCTCCGATCCTTTCTAGTATATTAAATTTCTCATTTTCCTCGGGCACATTTCCTTTATGTTGGAAACTTGCCCATGTAATGCCCCTTCCCAAAAAACCTAATCCTACTGATTTTTCACAATATCGCCCCATTTCCATACTCCCAGTTTTGTCTAAAATTATTGAACATTTTGTATTCATTGTTTAACTCATTTCAATCCGGATTCCGCCCCGGGCATAGCACAGTTACTGCTCTGGTTAAGGTCACTGATGACATCCGTCTTAATATAGAACACAAAAAACTCACCGTACTTGTCCTTCACGATTTTAGTAGTGCTTTCAATACCGTAGATTTTGACATCCTCCTCGGTATCCTTCGTACACTTAATGTGTCTCACTCATCCCTATCTTGGTTTCACGACTACCTCTTTGGTCGACGCCAGCGGGTTAGGGTCGACGACTAACTGTCGGAATGGCGTGAAATTTCCGCTGGTGTCCCTCAGGGGGGCGTCCTCTCTCCACTTCTCTTCTCAATATTTATTGGTGGGATCACCGAGTGTTTAAGATCCTCGTTCCATCTTTATGAAGATGACCTGCAGACCTATGCAGCGACTAGTATCGAGGATATGCCGTCGCTTATTAATATGATCAATGCGGATTTGGAGTCTATTTACAGCTGGGCAAATAACTTCGGGTTAAACATAAACGCAAAAAAAGTCGCAAGCAATTGTTATTGGTAGTCCTCACTTTGTAAATAAAGTATCTGAAATGGTGGTACCTGATATTCTTTTTGGTGGGATTCTTATCCCCCTTTCCTCTACAGTTAGAAATTTGGGTATCACCATGGACCAGACGCTTTTGTGGGCAGCAGACATTTCATCGACGTATCATTTCATCGAAGACTTTCTCTGAAACCGTTAAATAACCTTACTTGGGATTGTTAAAGCAAACCTAACTTACCCTAACAATCTTTAAATGAATCAATCAATGAGTATGACTACTGTACCTGGGAATAAATTGTCGACGAAATTAAAGTTCGATGAAATGAAAAATTGCTGAAACGTTAGTCGGCGATACAAGAGGATAAGTCACCGGCTTCAATAACAAAAATAAAGGCACTATATTTTCGTAACAAATTTCTCAAGTACCCAATGTGACCTGTCCTACCCTCTAGTAGGCTAGTTACGTCCCAGTTCTGGCCGTAAGTGTGTCATAGACTCATTTAATCAAGCTCGACTCAAAGCGAGGTGTCGAGGAATGCTCGCCCTTTGACTTACTACTTATCATTGATGACTGTCGTCTAGATTACTCAAACAGACTAAATTCGAGGCTTCTAAAGGACATATGCTCGAGATATTACACTCTATGGCTACTGCAGCGATGAACCTACTCTTATTACGATAGGGGTACAATTCATAATGACGAATCGTTTAGGTAAAGTGATCATTGGCAAAATTCCTAGTTCTTTTTTTTTTCATTTAAGGCGACGCGGGTAATGCGAAACTAGCGCCACTTTCGATTTTTTTCTTATACCTTCATAATCTGATATTTTTTTAGAAATAGCTGAAGTCTAGGAGCTAGCAAAACACCTTTAATATTTATTAAATCACTATATACAATTTGTTCACTGTAGTTCACCTACAAAACTTGTTCACGTCAAAAGCGGCCACAATAGTTTTGGGCAAGTTTTTAGAGACAACTAAAGAACAAGAAATTGTGTACAATGATTTAATAAACACTAAAGGTGTTTTTCCAGCTCCTAATATCTTGCAATTACGGAAAATTGATCTGGTTTGGAAGATATAATAAAAATTCGTAAGTGGCGCTAGTTTCGCATTACCCGTCCCCTTAAATCAAGCAATTAGTTAAGAAGTTACGGTGTTGTTAAATTCGTATGGCGCGCCATGCCCGCATGACGTCATCAGACTAAATACTCATAGTATAGTTAAAGTATTCCAAGCTGAGCTAATCCACTTAAGAACTGAATACCATTGAACAAACCACAACTGGTAAACCGCAAATTAAGATAACGAGCTCGTAGTAAAAGCAGATTGTAACCACCTTGGAAGGTTAATATAGATTATCGACTCTATTTCCTTGGACATTAGACTACAAAATGCACTAACAGAATAATGGTGATCATAACTTTTTGGAACTTTACAACCGTATGACCCTGCTCAAAAACGTATTCTCTTGAAATAGGACTATGATCTCTCGTCAACAAACATTTTAAACCTATTCAACAAGGAATAAGGCTGAAAATTCAATATCCACGCAATGTAGTTCTAACCTTTTTTTGTAAGTAACTGGTTGGCGCCAGGTTCGCATTTTAGAGAACAAAAGCAGATAGGATTGTATTAGACACAATGCTATTGTGAATGCAGGTAAGAGGATTAGTTCAGCTTGTAATACTTTAACTATATCACTATCACGTGGTATAGAAGTAATTCTTTTGGCTGAGCGAATCCACTTAGCTTTGTACCCGATGAACAATACCCATTATCTGTATTGTTAGCTGCGGCCACAACTGCCACTTCAAAATGTAAGGCGTTATAAGTGCAAATTAATTAACCACTAAATTAGTCTTAAAGTCAAACGAAATAAGGTTTACTCTTAAACAAAGAGAACACAGATGTTGGTCACTTCATTGTCTATAAGACTTATAAAGCATCGAAACGAGCTTCACTGCTCTTTCACTTACGAAGTGACCAACATCTGTGTTCTCTTTGTTTAAGAGTAAACCTTATTTCGTTTGACTTTAAGACTAATTTAGTGTAAAAGTAATTTGCACTTATAACGCCTTACATTTTGAAGTGGCAGTTGTGGCCGCAGCTAACAATACAGATAATGGTATTGTTCATCGGGTACAAAGCTAATGGGATTCGCTTACCAGATGTGATTCGAACTATAGCACCATACGTACAGCGAAGTCGCCAAGTGACGTCACAGCACGCGCCCCACTAGGTAACTATTTTTCAGAAACAATAAGGCGTATAAAAAACTCTAATTTATTAATAATTTAAGTAAGGCAAAAGTCAAAACGAACCGAAATTCTTCATTGATCGAACGTTACGTATGTTAAACAGCTATTTACCTAGTCTGCAGAGACCTACTAAGCGTCTCAAACAAAGCCTTGTTCCAAATTCGTTCGGGCACCTTGGCTCGCGCTCGTAGCCAGTCTAGCTACCCACGCATTGGTCGCACGCCAATCACGCCATATTTTACAGAAACAACTAATAAAATATCGTTCCCTGAAGATTTTGTGAAACTCAAAAGAGATAACCTTCTGTGATGTTTTCTGTGAATCTATTTGTAATTCAAACTACATAGGTCTACATAGATAATATAGATCCCGAATAGCGTTTTTCTACTCTGAACCCACTTGAAGCATCTCCGTTTGGCTCTATGGTTGACTGGTAGAGAATGCCTTCGGCACTTAGGTCCCGCTTGTGCCGAATGTTGTGCACTTAAGTTTAAATAAATAAATAAATAGCTATAAGTTTGAATCCCGACACAGCAATCAAATAAGTAGCTCAATGCCGTTCACCGCTCTCGCCGTTCTATAGTTAGGAGGTCCTTGGGAACACTTAATTGTACTGACCGTTGCTATTTATGTTAAAGAGCTTTATTTGCCAACTGTGCAGTGGACACTAAGTGGCTAGCAAAGCCTTCGCATACCTTCGAATCGCTTTTGGGATGAGTTTATGTGTGCACGAGTGATTACATACTCTTTGGTGTGCACCTAAACGGCTGGACTACAGTTTCCAACCTTAAGGCTTGTTCGGACTAGGCTAGTATTTCAGTCTAGTAGCAAGTAATTTAGTAGCTAAACGTGTCTGAACACCAAAAAATTTGTCGAGTAGATTAGTAAGACATTTAGTCGAGTCAATCCAGTTTATTCTATTTTTTTTAGTAGTTTAGTAGTGAGTAGCACCCCCCACCACTGAGAATCTGAGACTGTATGTTCATTAAAAGAAAATTCACACAACTTTCGGACATCCTCAAGCTATTCAAGTATTCTTTGGGATCTTCCAATGCTAATTCCTTAAAAAGACGATTAGTACCTCCTAGGCCATCTCTTCTATTGATCCATTTTCGTATGCATAGCATTTTTATTAATCACGCAAATTTCCTCATCCACCTCTTCTAAAATAGCCGTTACAATTAGCTTTATCAGTTTATTCACTTTATTACGCTGCAGGCTGTTCATCTTGCAGAATACCACTGACTTCTGAACTTTACTCGACTGTAATGCGAACGATTTTAAGGCAGTAGCAAATGGTTTAGCTACTAAATTACTCGCTACTAGACTAAAATACTAGCCTAGTCCGAACAAGCCTTTAGTGCACAGATGTGCGTGCGATCAAACTGCGGTGCTTGGCTATAAAATGCGGGAGTCCTTGACATGGTTTGATTGGGTAGATTGACCGTAAACAAAATAAGCATGGAAAGGAAAAGGAAAGAAGAGCTGAAGAAGAAGGCGCATGGTAGTGTCGAGCGAGTGAGCGCGTCGTGGTATACTCAGATTAGTACCATGCCCACAAATTACTCAAGATTACAACTGAACCGACCCTTTCGTCCAGAAACGGGACGTCCCGCGTACAGCGGGACGATTGGTAACCCTAGGCTGGACCGATTTCTATTATTTTTGGCACGCGGGTAGCTTGTAGGTATAAGACCTGGCGCCTGGCGCCTGGCCTGGCGCTAAACCTGGCTAAAACCCACTTTCTCCACTTCTATCTGGGAAACCGCACACCAAGGGCACTAAATGTTGAAACGGGAGGCTTAAAAATATCGCAGGTGGTAACCAGTACATTTTTGGGTTTCGAAATCGACCAGAAACTTACTTGGGCGTCCCACATAGATAAATTATGTTGCCGATTAGGTAGTGCATGCTTTGCGCTGCGCCGCCTCGCTCGACTCGTGCCGCGCAATGTAGTGCGAAGTTGCTACTTCGCCACCATCCACTCTTTGCTACAGTACGGCACGGAAATATGGGCGCGCGCGGCAGACTGGCATCGCGCTTTTCGGCAACAAAAACGAGCTGTGCGATGCATAGTACAGGTAGCACAAGAGCAGTCAGCCAGGCCATACTTTAAAGAACTGGGTATATTGACACTGCCATCCATAGCAATATTCCAAGTAGCAACATACGCACACGTCCATCTGTGAGACTACAAAAAACGCACAGATAACACCACCCGCCTACTGCGCGATCCAAATAGGCTACTCCCTTTTAAACATAGACTTGCAAAAACCGGTAAATTGACTCACGCGATGGGTCCTACTGTGTACAACAGGCTACCTCAATCGGTGACCTCGGCTTCACCCTTGCAGTCATTTAAAATAAGGTTAAAAAATTGTGTCAGTGCATCTGGAAAGGTACCTTGTTTCAGGTATTGAGTTATGCATAGTTCCAAAAAGTAGATTAAATTTGCTATCAATACAAAAAAGAATAATGACTGTAGGTGGAACCACTATTTTTATATAAATTTTTGAATTTTCGACTTCCGAAATGCACAAGTTGAGAAAATTGCATTTAAAATTTATAGTGGCAAAAACACACTTCTACTTCGAAGTTACATAGTGAAGGGTATAATCATAATCTTTGAATGTTAAAGAATTATAATAAAGGTGAATTGTCTAAAAATACATATTAATTATTCTGATTTCTTAGGTTGAACATGCCAGGGTGGAAGAAACACGAAAGTGTTAATTATACCCAATTCATAAAATAACGAGATTAAAACTGTTAGTTTCTCATCATAGTTACATATTCTATGGCATTTTGGGACAATTGAATGAAAGAAAACTCCATAATCATAAAGAAATTTAATAATTACCGCATTTTTAACAGTTACAAAAAAGATCACATATAATATTAAAAACCAACAAAATAATTTGTATATTCCTGCTATATCACAAGATCAAATGGTATTTAGCGTGGTGTACCACAATGGTATAATAGAAATAGTGTTAAAGCAGTTTTTTTTAACAATAAAGTTTAGTGACTCGGTCGAAACTTTTGTATGGAAACGTAACTAGGGTACCTTGTCACGACATTTACTAAACTTTAGTAACTTAAACTCGAAGATCACTATTTTAGTACCTATAATGCAAGAAACATCTGTAACAAAATGTTATTTAGGATAATTATAGCGGAAATCAATGTATTCTTATTTATAAAAACTTCTGTTTTAGTCGTGTAAGACATCAAGTTTAGCATTTCACTAAACTGGGTACCTTGTCACGCTAAGTCATTATCTTACATAAATGGAGTAACTAGAAAAAATAACTCAATTGTGTGCATAACTGCACCTAATTTATGATTTATCAGTCTTTCAATCAATATACATACGTCACACAACTAATTAGATACGTCAAACAACTAAAATCACAGCTCAATTTTTCATTGACTAAATTCGAGATCAACAAATTAATCGATAAACCGATCCTATACCTTATCTTAGAAAGAGGTAGTTGACTACCCGCGATGGAAATATTGACAAAATTATTCAAAATTTAAAGGCTTTTAAGACATGGCGTGACAAGGTACCCTGACTACTAAACTTTATAGTCGGAGAAATATACTAAAAAAACATAATTTTACTGATATTCTTGAACACACGTGTTCCTTAGGATGTAAATAACCCAATTATAACACAAACCCATTTTGGCACTTTTTCACCAGCTTCCTCAAAAAGTCATGTAACTCGGTAACTAGATGTCGTGACTAGGTACCTTTCCAGATGCACTGACACAATTGGCTTCTCGAGCACACATTTTATAGTTATGAAGAATTTCTAACTGTTAATCGTCAATGTAATACTAGCTAATTTATTTTATTAATTATTTTAATTATACAACAATTTTGCATTATATACAGTTTATAAATTATTATTGCTTCTAAAACATTTTATTGACATGTAATAATTAATTATTATGAATAAACGAATATGAATATGAATAAGATACTTTTTACCCGACTTACGAAGAACTAAACTACTCACTTTTACTTCTAATCGGACTAAGTTCGAGGGCGCCTAGTAACTTATGCCTAATATGAATGGAATGGACGAAATCGCTGGCAGACCTCACGGGCCGTGCAGTTCTAAATACTCGTATACCCTTAATACCTTTAGCGGTAGGCAATACGTCACGGACGTGACGTCGTTTATCCTGCGCCACGTGACGCTACCAATAAACGCTCCCCGTTTACATAAAGACATAAGTGACGCGATTCTCTTACCGCTTACGCCATTTCGTGATGCGACGAAGCCACAAACGTGCCAAGTTTACACGAAGACCTAAGTGACGTGATTTTCTCACTAACTTACGACTTTTCGGTTCGTGGCGGATTGCCCTCGGCTATCACTCCTGATAATTTATGTGATATAAGGAATCTCTGATGATTAAAGTTGGATTTTTAATTAGAATGGAATAAGAGGCGGTTGGCTACCTACGAAATCAACAGTCCTGACTCCTGAGAAACCTGGAAATAGCAGATATTTTGTATGATGAACTCGATTTGTTGCCGAGTCTCAGATTTTTTAGTGTTCCGTACCCAAAGGGTCAAAACGGGACCCTATTACTGGACGCTGAGACTCTGTCTCAGTTGTCTGATATTTATTATTTACGCAGTCGCTAGCGATTACGGTCACTGTAACCCCATTGTAAAGGGTACTGGTATAACGCACGTTATGACGCCATTTCGTTGCATGTTTGAGAGAAAAACATTAAACATATATTTTTCTTACCAGCCACAGGGAAAATGACATCGCAACGAAGACATTTCGCGTAATGGGAATCAGAACTTAAAGGTGTCCTTTTCCTACCCACCCTATTATAGGCTTGACCCAAATTTCAGTCATTTTACTGAATAAGGGACGAAGTATCTTCGCATTTGTGAGGCACTTATGTCATTGGTCGATAACTCCTTACGTCTTTGTAAGGTGTTTAGGCGCCTGTAAGGAAGTTCCATCGTTTGCTATTTTCGGAAGTTCAGTCAATATGAATGGACGATCGAATTAGAATAGCAAAGATGTTCCATCTGATGGTAGATTCCCATAGCAACTATGAGTACTTTACTTACAGTGTTAACTGCGTTGGCAACCTTTGAAAAATGGTGCCTTTAGCGATATGCTCTATCGAAGTAACCGTAAGGACATTTTCTTTCTCATAAAGATGATTACTTGACAAGCGAAAAATTTGAAATGGCGATTCTTAACGTTAGAATAAAACATTTGACTTGTCTCCTTCACAATGTCGCAATGTTTAAGATTTCTCATGTGATATTTTTCTTGTTGGTGTGCAATAAAGTATTGTTGTATTGTATTGTATTGTATTGTATTGCATTGTATTGCATCGTATTGTATTGTAATGCCAATTAGTCTTGATCACGCAGCTGAAATAGCAAAGTTTTATAACACGTCTGATACAATACAATCCCCAATGCAAAGCCAATATATTTTTTAATTAAGTATACCACAACACCTAATCCAATAGGGCACGTCACTATATGCTACAATACCTATACAAAACAAAGCGAAACTACGCTAAGTCTCCACTCAGCAATCGTCAAGAGAGCTAGTACCACCTACTCTTTCATTGTTTATTTTTGCTCGTTCTTCTACCCAAAGGTTGTCTGGAAGAGATCGCTCTTTAGCGATAAGACCGCCTATTGTCTACCATTTATAAATTAAGGTTTCAATTGTAACCTTTTTCTTGTTGGTGTGCAATAAAGAATTGTTGTATTGTATTGTACTTGTGATCTATCTATATTTTTACCAGCCAAGTGCAATAAATAATGCTTCCAGCCCTAGTGAAATAAAGTATCGATTGTGCAGAAAACGAGGCGGCCGCTAATCGCCGCTAAGCCAGTTAGGTCTAATGCGATTTTTATCAAGGCCCGGAACTGGCCATTTAGCTGTAATGTCGTTAAAATCCCGAACCAAGGCTCTCAGTAAATAGAAGACCTATCCAATTTCTACTTCATCTATCACAGTGCTCTTCATCTATCAAGGGCACTTGCCGGCCACACAATAAATTAGTCTACATCCAATCACAGAACGAGTGGAAGTATTCGCGGAAGACCTTTTAGATACTAGCACTTAGCAGTATAAATCCATAACAGCAATATTATTAATGCAGTAGCAGTATTTACGTTACCCTAGGCCGCAAGTGGGGTTTTCTGCCCGCTACGCGGGGAGATAATCTCGCTTGGCCAAGGCAAGACGTAAAGCTTTAGACAAACTACGGGCGGTAATAAGGAAAGCCCCAGGCCGCATATTTATCAAACACCAGCGATCTGGGACAATCACGAATTCACAACCCCAGGTATTTATTTTATTTATGTATTTAAACTTTATTGCACAAAACAAAATTCAGTACAAATGGCGGACTTAATGCCAAATGGCATTCTCTACCAGTCAACCATAGGGCCAAACAGAGATACTAGAAGTGGGTGCAAATCAGAAATCTGATGGTACAGAGAGGATCTAGAGTACAAGTAAATACAAAATATTATATTACTGTTTATACAAAAATACATATACCTACATTTTCACATTATAATATAATATATATACAGATATATACATAATATAATATATATATAAATATATACGAGTCTACAACATGGGATGATGGATGAACTATTCGAGCTCTTGTTCCAGCAGATGCTTACGCAGCATACACTTGAAAGCTACCTTGCTTGGGGCTTGTCTGATAGAGAGAGGGAGTGAATTCCAGAGACGGCATGCCTGAACGGCGAAAGAATTAGACATGAAACCAGTGTGGTGCGAAGGAATGGAAAGTTTGAGAGTTCGAGAGGAACGAAGTTCACAGCCTGGACGGGGAGTTTGAAAAATGAATTTACTTTTGAGATATCCTGGTGTAGAAGGTATGTAATGTCATCATCATCATCATCATCATCAGCCTATTCTTGTCCACTGCTGGACATAGGCCTCTCCAACTGCACGCCATTGTAAGCGATCCTCGGCTACTCTCATCCAGCTTTTGCCAGCCACCCTGCACAGATCATCGCTCCACCTAGTCTGAGGGCGTCCCACACTACGCTTGCCGATCCGCGGTCTCCACTCAAGAACACGTTTACCCCACCGGTTATCGGTTCTTCGGCTAATATGGCCAGCCCACTGCCACTTCAAATTGCTAATTCGGTGAGCTATGTCGGTAACTTTGGTTCTCTGACGGATCACTTCGTTCCGAATTCGATCCTTCAAAGAAACTCCGAGCATGGCCCTTTCCATAGCTCTCTGAGCGACTTTAAATTTGTGGACCAGCCCAACCGTGAGTGTCCACGTCTCGGCACCGTATGTCATTACGGGTAGGACGCACTGGTTGAAAACTTTGGTCTTCAGACATTGTGGAATTGACGATGTGAAGACCCGACGAAGTTTACCATATGCTGCCCAGCCTAGCTGTATTCTTCTATTAGCCTCTCTCTCGAAGTTGTTTTTACCCAACTGCAATATTTGCCCAAGGTAGACGTACTCTTGAACAACTTCGAGAAAGCTGCCCTGTACCGCAATTGGTTCCGGACTAACATGTTCATTGAACATAACCTTGGTTTTGTCCAAGTTCATCCGGAGGCCAATGCGTTTTGAAGACTCAGCTAGGCCGTTCAGCATAAATTGCAAGTCTTGCAGCGTTTCCGCCAGGATGACAATGTCGTCTGCAAATCGCAAGTGTGAAAGGTACTCACCGTTTATGTTAATGCCTTGTCCTTTCCAGTCCAACGTCTTGAACATATCCTCTAATGCATTTGTGAACAATTTGGGGGATATAACATCCCCTTGTCTTACACCATGATGCATGGGGATAGGTTCAGACTGCCGGTTCTGTATTTGGACGGCCATGCTAGCGGCATTGTAAACACCTTTCAACACTTGGATGTATCGCCAATCGACTTGGCATCGCTGCAGAGATTCCAAAACCGACCAGGTTTCGATCGAGTCAAAAGCCTTCTCGTAGTCCACGAACGCTAAGCACAGGGGCCGATTATACTCTTCCGTCTTCTGTATAATCTGGCTCACTGTATGAATGTGGTCTACGGTGCTGTATCCTGATCGAAACCCCGCCTGTTCCGGGGGCTGAAACTCGTCGAGTCTTCGTGCAAGACGGTTCGTGATAACTCTCGAAAACAGCTTGTAGACGTGACTTAGGAGCGAAATGGGTCGGTAGTTTTTCAAAAGAGTTTTATCACCCTTTTTGAAAAACAGGACGACAATACTCCTACTCCACGCCTCCGGAGTTCTCCCATCAAAGAGGACAGTATTAAAGATGTTTTTGAGCTCCTTCATTACCGGTTTACCACCAGATTTCAGGATCTCAGTCGTAATACCGTCCTCTCCAGGGGCTTTTCCATTTTTAAGCTGTTTTAGAGCTATCTCGATTTCGCCTTGGCTGATTTCTGGCAAGTCTTCAGTAAAGTGGCGCGTAAGTGTGGCTCTGGAATCCTCATTTCCGGGATCAGGTTGAGTTGCGTGTGAAGCGTATAACAGGCTGTAGAAGTTCTCAACTTCCGCGACAATCCCTGGCCTTGAAGCAACGACTACTCCATCCGCGGTGGTCAGCTTTGTCAGATGGCTTCTCCCAAGAGATTGGACAAACACTTTGGACCCCCGATTTTGCTCAATAGCTCTTTCAACAGACCGTGTGTTGGAGCATCGGAGGTCTCGTCGCACTAGTTTACCAATTTTCTTGTTTAGAGCATGCCTTTCTGACAAAGTGACTGGTGGGTGTTCACGTCGTTCCGTCATAAGCCCGAGTGTTTCTCCCGAAAACTTCGACTTCCTGCCTTTACGCTGTAATTCGCAAAATCTCACACCTTCCTCCCTGAGGATTCCGACCACACCTTCGAGGGTTTGGTCAATGTCAACGCTGTTTGTGGTTTCCAGGGCAGCGAATCGGTTCTCCAGATTTGACTGGAACGTTTCAGATCCCATTATAGTTTGGAGCGGGTTAGGTCGGAGCCTGGACTTCATCAAACGAACACGTTCTAGCTTGAAATTGATATTCAGAGAGCCTCGTACAAGTCGGTGATCACTACCGGTATTAAATCTATTGATCACTGAGACGTCTCTGAATATGCGCTTCTTGTCCGTTATGATGAAGTCGATCTCATTTTTTGTCATGTTGTCGGGGCTCTGTCATGTCCACTTCCTTTGAGGCTTTTTCTTGAAAAACGAATTCATCAAGAAAAGCCCCTCTTTTTCGAGGAAGTTGACCAGCATTTGCCCCCTATGATTCCTGCTACCATAACCATGGGACCCTACTACCGATTCTCTGCAATTTTGTACTCCCACTTTGGCGTTGAAATCTCCCATGACAACGTTGTAGTGGGCCTTAGTGGTAAAATGTAAGGCCTTCGATATGTCCCCGAACATATCCTCCACTTCATCGTCCGAGTATGTCGAGGTCGGTGCGTAAACCTGCACAACCTTGAGGCTATACCTCTCGGTTAGCTTAATTACTAGGTACACGACCCTGTTCGACACACTCGAAACTTCTACAACGTTGTCACAAAGATTCCTGTTGACCAAGAACCCTACGCCACCTTGGGATAGCTGGTGTCCCTCTCGGTAGTACAGAAGGTGAACAGATTCAAGCGTCACCGTGTCCTCACCCTCTCTTCGGACTTCGCTCAACCCAAGAATGTGCCACCTAATCTTTCCGAGTTCATGCTCGAGTTGCGCCAGATGCTCGTCCAGTCGTAACGTGCGTCCATTATACGTCGCCAAGGTCAGTTTGTTTTGGCGGCCTTCCGTAACCCGGGGATTCTTCGCACCCCCTACCCTGCCGTTACCGAGACCGCCGCCGTGATCTGGAATAGCAGGGCGGCCAGGAACTGGGGGCCGTGTATCGTTGGGACTTGCCATGGGAGGCACAGTGGGACGAAAATCGGCTTTCATAGACATAGAAATCAGTTGTGATATTCGAGTTTTTTTTATTGGAATCGCTTTTACCTGTTGTTTAATTACTAAAATATGATTTTGGGACAATTTGGTTGGAAAATTAATGAGTTATAATTTTTTTCCGAAAAACTTGTATGGAGCTGATACGAAAAATCTAAATATCTCGGGAACCGCAAGATTAACCGTTATATCCTCGCAGATGGTTATACAATGAATTATTACTGATTTTTTGGCATACTACATATATCGGTCACAGCTGCGGTTTTTTTTTTAAATCGTTTTATGTATTTTTCGTTCGAGGCGTCTAAATTAGCAAATAGAAGTACTTATTATTAGTCTATCTGTCTAATTTACTGAAATTATGAAATAAGAGAACATTTAAAAAAAAAAAATGCGATAAAAAGGGCATCGGCGAACAATACATACCTACGTACGTTAATACCACTTATTCAGCCAACAGAGCCAATATAAATAACATAAATCCGTATATTTCAAATCAGTTACAGTAAAAAAGTCAAACATTATGATATAAAACTACTTAACTAACTACATAACTAACCATTAAACTCTGTTACAGCCTCTTGTGGCGGTTCTTAATACTTAAACAAAGCCACCGTTTCGGTAAAAAATTCTTGTCTTTTCTTTTCATCCAAGCTAGGTCTTGTAGCTTGCCTACTTTTCTTCCTTGAATTTTGTTCCCTCAACCTTCTGGATTCTTGAGCATGTATTCAATCAGGGAAGCTATATCATCACGGCCATCTTCTTTAAAGAGATTTGCTGCAGCAAAAGCTAATTCAGTTGCATCTTCTCTTGCAAATGATTCAGATCTTCTCTCCTTTTGCTTAGTTGACAGGTTTTCAGTTTTTCCTTGGTTGCTTCGTCATTGTTGCATCTGAAATTGAAGATGTTGAAGTTGAACAATCCGAAGAGGTAAAGTCAGCACTAGTTGACGATTCCAAAGCCTGAGAACACGCAGAATCCTGGAGTAGTTCTGGAATGAGTAGACTGATGGTTTCGTTGTATGGACCAATCCGAAACCTTGTTCGCCTTCATATTGTCGCCCATTGAAGTTCAGTTTCGTGCTGTAATACTTCAAGCCATAACATCTGAAGAAGAGATTGATGTGCCTAAATTTAAAGAATATACTTATAAGACTGCTCAAAAGTATGTTGATTTATACAACTAGTTCTATATGCCATCAACTGTATATTAGCTATTGATCCATGGAGCAGACATCATCGCCAGCAATGCCATCGTCCCTATAGAAAGTCTGTCAGAAAAAGCATCTGAAGCCAGAAACAAAGAATTTAGAAGGTTCAGGGAACATAATTCAAGGAAGAAAAGTAGGCAAGCTACCAATGAGGACATTTTACATATGCTTCTATTGTCCTCCGATCCCCATATAACGGCTACAAGACCTCTAGCTTGGATGAAAAGAAAAGACAAGAAATTTTTACCGAAACGGTGGTTTTGATTAAGTATTAAGAACCGCCACAAGAGGCTGTAACAGAACTTAATGGTTAGTTAAGTAGTTATGTATATAGTTAAGTAGTTTTATATCATAATGTTTGACTTTTTTACTGTAAATGATTTGAAATATACGGATTTATGTTATTTATATTGGCTCTGTTGGCTGAATAAGTGGTATTAACGTACGTAGGTATATATTGTTCGCCGATGCCTTTTTTATCGCATGTATATTTTTTTAATGTTCTCTTATTTCATAATTTCAGTAAATTAGACAGATAGACTCATAGTCATAATAAGTACTTTTATTTACTAATTTAGACGCCTCGAACGAAAAATACATAAAACGATTTAAAAAAAAAAACCGCAGCTGTGACCGATATATGTAGTATGCCAAAAAATCAGTAATAATTCATTGTATAACCATTTGCGAGGATATAACGGTTAATCTTGCGGTTCCCGAGATATATAGATTTTTCGTATCAGCTCCATACAAGTTTTTCGGAAATAAATTATAACTCATTAATTTTCCAACCAAATTGTCCCAAAATCATATTTTAGTAATTAAACAACAGGTAAAAGCGATTCCAATAAAAAAAACTCGAATATCACAACTTTGATTTCTATGTCTATGAAAGCCGATTTTCGTCCCACTGTGGGAGGGTTCGCTCTAATTGCCACGCTGAGCAGGCGGGTTGGCAATCGCAGTATAGTTATTGCACTAGTGTCGCTGCTGCCCGACACCAGTCCAACCCATTGGCAGATGACATTTGCACGGGTCAAAATCTCTTAGTCGCCTTGACGACACCCACGAGAAGAGATGGGGGAATGCTATTCTTCAGCCGGCACTCCACGGCCTATGTAATGTACAATAACATATTAGGTTAACAAGCTTCAGGTCATCCGTAAATTATGTGAGTTAAAATTGGTCAGGTAAAAAATCACTAAATCTCACTGTATGAGGCTTCAAAAAACGCCAAGTGCGAGTTGACTCGGGCACGAAGGGGAATTGTCCTATAGAATATATAAATGTTTTATTTTTCAGTATTTGTTATTATAGCGGCCATACTGATACACATAATGTGTAAATTTCAAGTCTCTACCTATTACGGTTAGAAAGATACAGCCCTGTGACTGACGGCCAGACCCAGTCCCGTTAGCACCCTTTGGGTGCGGAACCCTAAAAAGATTAAGATATGTCATGCATGACGCAATTAAATTCTCAGCTTGATAAGTCCTGCTGGTATTGTTTGTTCCTAACATTTTCACTAACATACTCGTAAGTTGTTTCGAAGACAAAACTCTTGTAACAAAAGTTGATGTCTTTCTACTTTTGTACCCGAAATAGTTCTGATGAGATTTGTTTATAGTCTAGCGACCCCTCTTTTAAAAGTTTAATTAGCTATATTCAAGTTCCGCCTTTTGTTACTGTAACATAAGCGTGAATCGAACCTGGTTAAATTTGTTAGTAATCGTACGTCGTATAGTAACATTTTATACAGCGGTTTTGACCGGGTTATGCAAAAGAATTATGCAGTTTTAATTAAATCTAAAATCGACGACATGGTTCCCAAGACCAGATTCCCCTTCAAGTTTGTGACTTCTCTCTACTGATTCATTTGGTTTGTGATCTTCTGCTAATGAGTTATTAAAACTTGAATTGACATGTCTAGACCCAGATATTAATGTAATTACCTTAAGCTTAATATGTGAATATTGTATTTTTTCATCATAAAATAAAGAGAGACAAAATATGAAATAAACATAACTAACCGATTCCATGCCGTTTGTAAGAAAACTGAAGTAAGCTTTAAGATGAAAAATGGTAGTTGAAGCAAAGTTCGCCGTTCTATTATTAGAATCAAAGAATAGTCGAAACTCCCGCGGGCACAGCGGCCGAATTATTGTTGGCTGGGGAAATCTCGATAAATGAAATCGTGCGCCGTGTAAGCCGGATTATATCTTATTAAATACTTTCCTAATCTTTGTTGCCTAGATACACCCTACAGGGATTGGTAATGATATAGGGGATAATATGACTAATTATATGTTGTTGAATTTTACGTGCGCAGTCGGGTAGGATATGGAAATGGATTCGGATAGTTTGGCGAGCAGAATTAATTTTTCTTGTGGTCATACTTGTTATTGTGTACAAAATAGTATTTACAAACCTACAATAGGCATAAAACTCAGTCTATAATAATTCCGTCGAAATCTTAAAATTTGGGAGAATCTAATTACTATTTTGATGTCAACTCAACAATTACTGATAGCAGTTTCTTTTAGTCTAACATCTGAAATAAAAATAAGAATAAATACGTAATTAGAAGTTGTAAAGGCGTCCGAATGTCTTTCTATACCTATTTATTTCAAGACGTTCATTGTAAAATTTGCCTGCAGCATTAAACTTTGTTACTAATGCATGTCTGTTCAGAATCATCTAATTGGCGCAGTCAGGTAGGATCTCGAAATAGACTGCGAGTCGGTTTAGCACTAAATGTTAATTGTTATTTCGTCGAGATAATTTGTCAATCGTGACACATGAGTGAACAAACAACCCTCAGGCTTAATGAAACAAGACGTGAACTTAAAACATTTTTTTTGGTCATGTAACGGTAAACGTGTATACACTATACATTTATGAAATTTAATGTAATGTCCCTTTTTTTTATGTGGGTACACACCACAATTTTTATATTAAACCATTGATACTAAGAATAAGCTTAGAGGAAAATTTAAAATACCTGGTGGAAGAGAACGGGAATCAAACCCGGTACCTCTCGATTGCCGGTCCAGCTCGTTAACCATTTCGCCACCCTATATACACTACAAAGAAAAGTGTATTACAAGTTATTTTTTTGAGTTATTGCTAAGTAATCAAAACTATCTGAAATCATTAATTTATTTTTTGAACCTAGCATCCTCAAAGGTGATCCTTATATCACTTCATAGGAGATAAAAACGAGAAAACTACCTTCTATGTCAATACAACTCTTTCTATCTAAGTGTGCAGAAGTGTCTCTTGACATAAAAACGTTACGTCTTCATATATGAGAAATAAAAGGACTTATTCGTATTACGTGTGTGGCATTCGCTTTGGTGAAGTTTTGCAAACATTGGGCAAACGTTGATATATAAAACCCGGGTCTGGCAAATGTTTTTCGAAACGTGGTTTTAGGAATGGTCGCTCTAAAAGTTAAGGCTGCAACGTTGGCGCGGATAAAGTTGGAGTTAACGTTTTTCGGAGCCCGTGGAATTTAAGCTAGTGCTCAAAGCCAATTGGTGATATGTGACCAGTGGCAATGTTTCTACCGGTTTTTGTTAATGCAAAAACTAAAAGAACGACATACTTAGATTGCAAATTTTTTAATTAAGACTGCTTACAATTTTGAAATAAAATATTCAAAACGGGAATAATAACGGTTGACTGTTTGACTTATTTAGTGTGGTAGTAGTTTAATTAAACACAAGTTTACGTAACATCTTAATGTGTATTAGGTATATGATTCTCTATTACACAATTAACGACATCCGTGGGAAAATTACACATCATCAGTGTTCAGGCAACTTATTATTGGCTTCATTCCTTAATGGAGGCTGCTCAAAAATGCCTCTGACCCGCGCGACAAGCAGCGCCATCTATCGCACTATGTGTACAACGCCGTCAAAACTTCACTTCGCCACGGCGCGCGGTAATGGCCGTTTTGTGTTCCTCTGATTTGGGTGAAATATTTGTGTTATTTTGCTGTGACTTGATATAAAACTATATGTGACATACGGTGGACTTTGGTGATGTAATTGTTCGATTGTGCAAGGAAAACCAGCGGCAGCAACAAATATAAAGTCTAGACTCCTACAAGTCTCACGGCGGCGCGCAGCAGTAATAATAATCAAGGTACTGTTTCTGTTTTGGTTTGTCGCTAGCATTAGTTGCCTTGAACACGGGGTTATTTTAGTATTCAACTATTTCAGTCTTCGTCACATAATTTGGTCCTTCGAGCCGGAGGACTTTACTAGAAAACAACACATAAGGGATACAATAAATAAAGGCATTGTCTTAATTTGACAGAAAATAAATTGGATCGCTATCGTACCGAAAAACTGGTCGACTTTCGCCACTAGCCTCAATAGATTTAGTGGCGGTAAATAAACAGAGAGCGACCATGCATCGGAAATCGGAAGCATTCCAGTCATTTTTAGATTGTTGCTAATCGAACTGCATTGAGTGATATTGTCAAGTTCAAATGAAATGGAGCTCAGATATGTCTTTGACGGCTTGACGTCCTCGATATGGTATCCTGTCACAATTCCGAAACATTGTTTTCCATTTCTTAAGTTTCGCCAAATTTTTATTTGTCCAAAAGTTTTTTTTTCCTGAATCCCGTAATATTTTCAGGATTTTATAAACATCGTTTTAAGGAACCAAGGTTAGGTTAGGTTTGTTTTAAACTTATTCTGGAAAATAAACAGCTTTCGAAAAAAATGGCTTGCGGTAAATGAAATTTGGCGAAACGTTAGAGATGGAAAACATAAATTCGGACTTACGTAAATATCATCAAATCAAAAATTTTCAACCAATCTGTTGAGTAAAAGCCTTATTATTTACACGCTAAATGGCTGTTATGATAATTATCTCAATATAATCCGATTTCTGATCGGTAATTCTTACTTTGACACATCCTCATACCAAAAAGCGGTACAACTCCGTCACTTAGCCTCGCTTTAAGTGCGACTGCAGCACCAGTGTTGCCAGATGACATTTATGAAAATCCGTAGGGTGAGACAAAAAAATCTGTAGAATTCCGTAGATAGTCGCTTGAAAAATCCGTAGTTCTATAGATTTTTTTCCAATGCTTCATTTGACTATACTGAAGCTTAAAATGTCATTAAAAGTTAGCATTTTTTGCGAAAACGTAGGTGGAAAAACAAAAATCTAATATTTTTGAACACCTTGCCCATCCTTTTGAGCTGGCAAGAAAATTAAATTTATATACAAACCACTGAGTGAAAGTGCATGATTAGTCCGCGAGTGTTTCAGCCAGGATTACAAATTCATTTTTCGTAGAAAAAGTACATTCCGTTTCGTTTATATGTCATATTTTGGTGATAAATAAAAGTTGTCTGAAATTCCGTAGCTTCCCCAATAATTTCCGTAGGTCTGGGCACAAAGCCTAAATTCCGTAGATCTACGGATTTTTCCGTAGGTCTGGCAACGCTGTGCAGCACGTAACGACCACTAAAGTACAATCCGTAAATAAACAGGCGGTGGTCAGCGGAAGCATTCCGAGCAAACCGTTTGAGCTAATTGCTTTGTTTAAGGGAAAATAGCTGACGTATCACACGCCATTTTGTAAAAATACAAACCTATATACACTTCTCAATAAACACCTAACGAATTAAAAAGGTAGACAGTAGGGAATTTTATACTTAAATGGGGACATTTTTCAGACATTTGGGAAGTGGATTTTGGTTTACTTTAATTGTCAAAGCGAGCGAAGCGTTTCCGTTTCAGCTTGGTCTGTTCCGATTCTAGAGGAATTTTGTGAATAGGTCTTAATAGGTTTATCTCAGTACATTTTGCAGTGATCGATCGGCACGGCCCGTGCAACACCGTAAGTACTTATTAATAAAAATACGAACATGATTATCTATACTATTATAATAAATAAAAAATCAACATTATTATATTACACTCGATAGAACATATTTTTTGATATTAAAATTTAACAGTGAGCGGCACGGGCCGTGCCGAACACTGTTTGTATCATTGATTCGATTAAAATGCACTGTAATGTAGATGACAGATGTAACACCCACAAACCTATATAAAATAAATAGTAAATTATTAGTTATTTGATTCCATATAGGCACTTTATAATCATCATCATCATTTCAGCTGATAGACGTCCACTGCTAGACATAGGCCTCGCCCAAAGTTCTCAACAACGATCGGTCTTGCGCCGCCCTCATCCAATTTCTGCCCGCAGTTGTTGTTGTTGCTTGTTGGGACCCATGCTGCGTCTTCCGGTCCGCGGTCGCCACTCAAGAACCTATTTGCCCCAACGGCCATCGGTTCTGCGAGCAATGTGCCCCGCCCTCTACCACTTAAGCTTGGAGACTGCGTCTGAGCTATATCCACAACCTAGTTTCTTTTGCGTATCTCATCATTTCGGATTCGATCCCGCAAGGAAACTCCGAGCATAGCTCGCTCCATTGCCCTTTGAGTAACTTTGAGCCTTCTCATAGGCACTTGATCCCCACAAAAAAATATGATAAATTATCTGTACCTTTAAAATATGATGTAGCTATCCCAATTCCCTATGTAATGATACTTTTGATCCTATACCGCTAACACATCTGCGCTGGTCCTTCGGGGCTGTTAACGACCGCCGGCTTCGAATAAAAATCGCGTTACGGTAATTACTTCCATCCGCGCGAATTGATTTTAAGGCGATATTGTCCGACCGTGGTGGTAGCCTAGTGGTTAGGGCATGCGACTTTCAATACGGAGGTCGCGGGTTCGAATCCGGCCCGTACCAATGAGTTTTTCGGAACTTATGTACGGAATGTCATTTGATATTTTACCACTCGCTTTTCGGTGAAGGAAAACATCGTGAGGAAACCGCCTAAGCCCAATAAGGCCTAGTTTCCCCTCTGGGTTGGAAGGTCAGATGGCAGTCGCTTGCGTAAAAACTAGTGCCTACGCCAAATCTTGGGATTTAGGTAGCCGACCCCGATTGAGAATTCATTCTCTACAAAAGGGACAAAGGCTAGGAGGATGATGATTGTCCGACCGTGGTGGTCGCGAGGAACAAATTGACGCAGGCCCGTCCGCGTTTTTACAAAGCCTATTCTGATAGGGTTCAGATGCGAACTGAACCAGATTAGCTTTTGTTTGGACAACCCTAATTTGGTATAGTACAGAAATTTACTGAAATCGTATAGACTTTATTAACTAAATTCATACGGATATTGATGGTACAAATGCTACTCTGTTGCGGTATATCACTTGAATAATACTTTAGTAACGACTCCGATTGTATTCAATAAATTACCGTTCATGCCAATGGCTAAGCATTTTTTTTACGTTTAGAATTATTTCAGTTGATAGGTACTCTTATTAGGCCATATTATTTAGTGTAAAATCGTGATAAAATAGTTGAATATATATCAGGAGGCGTGCTGTTGTGGTCGCAGTTCTAACCTAACCTACTTTACTGGTAGCAAATCGTTTCTGGCGCTTCGCCGACCGCTGCCGCAGTACACTCGCTTCGCTCGCTCGGCTCGCGCGCTGTTGTGGTCGGAGTTCTAACCTAACCTAACCCATTAATCTAGTTCACTGGTAGCAGTTTGGTTCATGCGCTTCCTCGTCCACTACCGCGGTACGCTTGCTCCATATAGACGTTACCAAACTCGACTAGGTTTTTGTCGTGAATAATACTTGAAAATATATAAGCAAAAAGCTAATACATTTGAGTGACTACTTTTTACCGTAACGGTATAGATATTTAAACTATGAATACAAAGATCAAAGCTTAAAGAAATTTTGAAAAAGGAGCTACCTGGTGGAAGGGACCGGGAATCGAACCCGGTACCTCTGGATTACCGGTCCAGCGCGTTAGCCACTTCGCTACCCTCGCTCCACGTACACCTGACGAATTTTTCCTTATGCTTTGTGTGTCGATCTTTGCATTGTTTATTTGAAAGGTTTTTACACCTTAGCGACCTCTATGTGAATACGTTAATATTCACATCTTACTGCACCACTTTACAGCGGTGAACGAGCAAGCGAGAGAGGGCGCTGTTAGTTTTATAAATTTATGAAACATGTAATGTATAGATATTGTTAACTAACATGCACAAACAAAAGCTCCCCGGTTTGAATCTGAATCGTGACTGAAATAGTATAGGTTTTGCAAATTCGCAGCCCGTCCTCTTCAAGCGCTGACGCGCGACGAGTTTAGTAGGTTTTTAGTTCTAATGATTAAATAAATAATTTTATCGAGACAATCCTAGCGAATTTACCTAGATAATGTTAGTATCCATACATTTACGCAAAAAACGGGTAAAAAAAATCGTATTTTAGCCTTACCACTGAAAAAATATTACAAATAGTGGTAACTTTGGGATTCTTTTCCATGGAGCGTTTATCCAATCATGTTGCTGAAAACGATTTTATAATTGCAAGATCCTTAAGTATGATATACAATATGTTTTTCATAATCTTCAAACACTGCTTAATATGTTTACGACTCATTCCAAAATGAGTGAGTTCGGCGTCTACTGGAAGAAGAGCGCCTTAAGGCTCTTGTCGTGCTCTCTGACTTCTACGGTCAGATATTGGCACATTTACCCTTTGAAATGGATTCATCCAATATTGTGTACGGAGACAATTTAAGGACCATCGAAATCTTATTGGACGAGCGAGCGTTTCAGCTTGAGCAAAAATAGGTATAAGGATCAGTTTAGTTTAATTTAATTCAAAAGCGACCATTGCAATATTTTTACTATAATCATTTATATAACAGTAATGCTCATTTAAACAACACAGATAATACAACAAATTTTACTACTTTACAATAAATACTACTAGGCAATAATATTTTTTGGGCACACGCACCCACGTTGGGTACCCGCCGGTCCGATTACAACTACTTTACAGTTAGATGGACAATTATTATTAGGGCTCTCATATACTCCTCTTGCGGCGTTATGGTTACGGGACATATGGTCGGCCAGCACCACATTGCTTGTGAATAACAGCTTGTCCAATCCGACCAAGTTGGTTGCTTCCGATTCCGTTGGGCCGAACTTCGCTAATGCTAATGCTATGTTCAGTGTCATCACGTAAAGGAAGATAGCGACTCCTATTAACTGCATTGTAGACCTGGAAAACATGTGGAAAAATGCGCTCGTAAAAATATCTGCGTTTTCCTGGAATGAATATTTTAGATGGCAACATTACATACAGGGTGACTGGAAATTCGACGTATTCCTTCAAAGGGGTTATTCTATGGTTCATTTGCAATGATTTAAGCTCAGTCAACTAGGGGTCAAAACTCATTGGTTTTCAAGTTATTGGAGTTTTTAGATTTTTTTTGAAAATACCCGCCTATTGACCTACAAGTGGTATTTTTTTTTAAAACTTCTTCAATTTGGATAAAAAAAATACATATTCTTTTAGCCAATGAGTTGCTTATTACGATAAATAACAAAAACATGCAAAAAATTCAAAATTTTACAGAAAAAAAAACGATTTGATGTCACCAGTTCTTGATTTTATTTCCAAATTTTGTAACATTTTAACACATAACTTTAAAAAAAAGTAGGACAATAGACGTACAAATTATTATTATTGGTAAATTTGATAAGATAAGGCAAATAAAGCCCACGCAGAAACAAATTTAAAGTGATTCACAAACTAATTAACCTGATGACCCTTAATTAGTTTGTTTGTGTCGCCGAACCGATTAAGGGCCAAGTACGCTAAGTCAAGACCGGCTCTGCTATTATTAATAATAACTTTAAGAATTGAGCTAAAAATGTCAACCATTGTACCTTCTTAGAAAGCTTATGAACTTAGAAACTTATTTCTGTAATTTGTACGTCAAGTGTCCTACTTTTTTTTTAAGTTATGTGTTAAAATGTTACAAAATTTGGAAATAAAATCAAGAACTGGTGACTTCAAATCCTTTTTTTTCCGTAAAATTTTGAATTTTTTTCATGTTTTTGTTATTTATCGTAATAAGCAACTCATTGGCTAAAAGAACGTCATTTTTTTTAAATCCAAATTGAAGTAGTTTTAAAAAAAATACCACTTGTAGGTCGATAGGCGGGTATTTTCCAAAAAAATCTAAAAACTCCAATAACTTGAAAACCAATGAGTTTTGACCCCTAGTTGACTGGACTTAAATCATTGCAAATGAACCATAGAATAACCCCTTTGAAGGAATACGTCGAATTTCCAGTCACCCTGTATAGCATTAAAAAACATTTGTTCTATAAGTCGATAACATTTACTTAAGTACCAAATACAATACAGTCACTCACAATCACAATTATTTTGACGACATGCGCAAGTGTATGTTATATTATGAAAATATGTAAGATACATCTCCAAGACCAAAACTTTCTCCAATGAAACATACTTACCACTTATCTTTTTTTTTGACACATACCGACTTTTAAGTAGTAATGATTATCCGTTGACGAGTTTTTCGAAATTCTCCATAGCAAAAATGAAACTTTGAGAGGGTTCGACCAAAGTGTTTTATCGACTAGGTATCGATAAATAATTTTTACTTAACGAAACATCATTAAAGTATGTACAGTGGCGTTCAACTAATTAGGGACATCATTAATTTATTCCATACAACTGCATATAAAATATAACTTTGAAAATTTGATGAAAAATGTAAGATGCGGTTGACCATTTTTTAGGGTTCCGTAGTCAACTAGGAACCCTTATAGTTTCGCCATGTCCGTCTGTCCGCCTGTCCGTCCGTCCGCGGCTTAGCTCCGTGATCATTAGTACTAGAAAGCTGAAATTTGGTATGAGTATGTGTATGTATCACGTCGACAAAACGGTAAAATAAAAACTAAAAAAATATTTTTTTCGAGTACTTCTCGAACCTATAGTGGGGGTTAATTTTTTTTTCGTTTCTACACTTGTGTGTGGGCTGTCATTGAATAGGTCTTTTAAAAATAATAGGGGTCGCAAAACATTATTTTTTGATCAAGTCAGGAGTTTTGTAATTATTCGCTCCGAAAAAAAAATAGTGTCCCTCTAACTTTTCAACGACGGGTCAAAAAATTATGGAAAAATTCATGAAAATGAGGCCTTATAAGTAATTTCACTGAAAACTATATTGAATAAAATCGGTTGAGCCGTTTTTGAGTTATCACAAAATTTCATAATTTTCTTTAAAATGACGTAAGTGCCGCGCGGTGTCCTTATACTTCGAACGTTACACATATTAGTTAAGTACCATATTGTATTAAAACATTTCGCTAAATCTGGCGCGTATAATCGATAAGTTCTAAAAGGTAGTTTAGCGTGTTGTGTAGTTAGGCGTTTACGACCTTTTTATAGAGCTTGAAACCTTTCTCAGAAAGGATGGGCAACTACGGAACCATACACTGAGCGTGGCCCGACATGCTCTTGGCCGGTTTTATTATTAATAACATGAAGTATGGGTGTTTAAACAAGGTTTACTATAAGGAAAATAAAGTTTCTGTAAAACTTGAACTTTAGAAACTAGACATGTTCAAATTAACACTTTTTACAACTCCATACTTTAATTAGAGACGGAATATACATATGTACCTATGTCTATTTTCAAAAAAATATGTTTTACAGAAATTTCATTTGCGCTATACTAAAACTTGTTTAAACTCGTGTACACCATGTTATTAATAATAAAATTGGTCAACTGTGGGTTGTTGATTTTATTCCATGGAATATGCATGATATTAAAAATATTATTCGCTTCCGGTTCGTGACTCAAGATGGCCGCATGTCTTTAAGTTTCGTTGTTCGTTATTTATTCATTTTGGGTGTTCAATGTGTAGTATTGATAGCGTGTTGTGCAGTGAACTACCATATGAGTGAATGGTTAATAAAGAATTCAACTTGAAGCGTACATAGCCCGTCTTGGGTCAAGGCCCGATAGACCGCGTGTTTTTTTGTAAATCGCTATCAGTTTACAAAAAGCACCTCACCGTACAACGTGATATCAATCCTCAATCTTGTCGCTGTGTGCGATTCGAACGAGTCATTGGCAAAATACCACTTGCACAGCATAAAGGTGAAAGCCACAAAAAAAAAATGTTTAATTAAATCTAGATAGAATGTGTCACTCGTTCTTTTTGAGCATTGTGACGCATGAGTTTATATTCACTAGATGACTTTCAACGCAATGGTTCTTTAGCTGCTTTAAATGAACGTCACATTTAGAGCAATATATCGTGGAAGAATCTTCTTTGTAACTAAGAGAAGTATCTTTCTTTATCCGTTTGTTAATTTTTTTTCTTTTAGGATTAACCATTTTAGTAACACAGCACGGGAATTACTTATGAAAACTCAAACGACGTAAATGTCATATGTGACGTGGACATGATTTATTTTAATATGGAGATGCAAGTTGCTTATCAAAGAGGTCAAATGTTACAGAATAATCATAAGTGCGATAATATTCCGTAACATCGATAAGTAGAATTTTCGATAAAACACTTTGTTCGAACCCTCTCAAACTTTCATTTTTGCTATGAAGCATTCCGGTCCTTGATACTAGTACAATAACATCTAAATCGGTTACAATGTTTCATTTTGACTAGATTTTCTCTTACTCTTATCATCAATATAATCATTAGATATATTATTATAGGAATACCTATTGTATCCATACAATCCATCAGGCAAAAAAAATAGTTTTTAACCGACTTCAAAAAAAGGAGGGGGTTCTCAGTTCGGTTGTATGTTTTTTTTTTTTTTTTTAATGTTTGTTACCTCATAACTCCGTCATTTATGAGTCGATTTGGAAAATTCTTTTTAGGTTCATGAATAGACATCTCAAGGTTGGTCCCATAAAATTTTGGTGAAGATCGGATGACGAGATCCATGAGGAATCGAAGGAATTCCTGAAATTTTATAGGCACTCATAATATTTTTAATGTTTTTTCTAAAACTATTTAAGTATTTGCATATGGTAGTCATCATCTTCTCATGCTGAACTGATGATGGAAGGTACAACTCCTTAACAGTTAGGAGTTAGGAGATATTTCAAACGAGATGCATGCCTTCAAGACCTCCCTGATCACCCCGCCATAAGTATTTTATATGAATCACTAAAAAGCGAAAAAAAAAATTTTTTAACAAAAAAAAGAACCGACTTCAGTAAAACTAAAAAGCCGAAAATAACCCGTTCAAGTACAGATTACATTTGACTCACCCTTTGAAGTCGGTGCCAAACCTCACGTAAACTTTAATATATAAATATAATAACTGAGTGGTTTGGGATCGATTTCAAAGGGTGAGTCAAATGTAATCTGTACTTGAACGGGTTATTTTCGGCTTTTTAGTTTTACTGAAGTCGGTTCTTTTTTTTGTTAAAAAATTTTTTTATTGTAAACATTTGGTTTACGCTAGCAGACGTTACTGCTTTAATAAAAATAAATAATAATGAAGCAAAAAAACTTGATGTTCCTTTTTTATCCAGACACAATCACTGCATAAGACACCACGAGTACGATTAACGCATAAATGAAATAAATTCCTCATAGGTACATACTCAAATTCCCCTGATAGGGAAATCAGAATCACTAATGATTGCCATTGAAACCAGCATATGAAAAAAAACAGCCAAGCGCATGTAACACTATAATGCCCAGGGCGGTAATTCGAGAGTGCCGTTTGAGATATCGCCATTATCGCCAAACGTCAGATCGCTATAGATAGGATATAAGTCATCTCTCCGGTATATCACTTTTGGGATATGTCATCTCAATTTTGGAAATACGAGGGCGATAATGATTGACAAAAATGCTGTTCCTGTATAAAGGTTTTGTAGTATTTCCTAAAAACAATTGCACTATAGCGAAAGTGCACAACAAAGGAGCTACCGACTGGGGCCGCCAATCTGAATCTTGTATATTTGTCAAGTAATTATTTGTAAAATGAGCATTTTAAGGAATGACAGGTTTGTGAAATTAATAGTTTGTGAAGTGTTTATTTGTAAAAAGTTGTTTAGCAAATGATGATAAACCTATTATACATATTGACTTTAGATAAAATGTTCATTATGGTAAAAATTGTTAGACAAAATGAAATTAGACAAAAAAAAATAGGCAAATCAAGGGAATACCATTTATATTAAAACTCAAACTAATCCAACATTAAATAAAACACCAATTTCCGTAAATCAAATAAGATATTGAATCATCGGGATTTACATAATTTACCTTTACACGGTAAAAAAATCTTTTTGTTAAGAATTCAGTAAAAATTGTCGGGGAAAACCTAATGTTACAACTATGTAATTTGTGATTTTTTCGTGGCAGCCAAGTTCTGAAAAATGTACTCACCGACAAGACATGAATAAGGCCTCCTTAAATCTCTAATGGTTTTTTTAGGGTTCCGTACTCAAATGGTAAAAAACGGGACCCTATTACTGTATACCTGTTGCCGCTATCACAAAAAATACTAAAAAACAGAATAAAATAAATATTTAAGGGGGCTCCCATACAACTAACGTGTTTTTTTGCCCGATATTGATAACGGTAAAAAGTGGACGAGGAAGTATGGGAGCCCCCATACAACATACGTGATCGGTTGCGTTATCTTTGCACCTCATTTGTATGCGGCGCCATACATATCAGGTGTAAACTTAACCTAACCCGGCCAGTTAAGATGGGAAGTGTTTATACGGAACACTCAGTGCGCGAGTCCAACTCGCACTTGGTCGGTTGTTTTTTCACATATAAAGTTCCACTTATAATCAGATTTTAACAACTCCTGCAAATAGGTATACTCAAATCGTTGAAATTGATTTAAATAATCAAATGACGATAGCAATTGTTTGTTTGCTATTGTCATTTGATTATTTAAAGCAATCGTTTGTTTGCTATTGTCAACGGTTTGAGTATACTATTTGCAGGAGTTGTTAAAATCTGTGCGACGTGCATTAGCTGCAGGGGGCAGCACTATAAATGTAAAAGATTCAGATTTGCGGCCCCAGTCGGTAGCTCCTTTGTTGTGCACTTTCGCTATAGTGCAATTGTTTTTAGGAAATACTACAAAACCTTTATACAGGAACAGCATTTTTGTCAATCATTATCGCCCTCGTATTTCCAAAATTGAGATGACATATCCCAAAAGTGATATACCGGAGAGATGACTTATATCCTATCTATAGCGATCTGACGTTTGGCGATAATGGCGATATCTCAAACGGCACTCTCGAATTACCGCCCTGGGCATTATAGTGTTACATGCGCTTGGCTGTTTTTTTTCATATGCTGGTTTCAATGGCAATCATTAGTGATTCTGATTTCCCTATCAGGGGAATTTGAGTATGTACCTATGAGGAATTTATTTCATTTATGCGTTAATCGTACTCGTGGTGTCTTATGCAGTGATTGTGTCTGGATAAAAAAGGAACATCAAGTTTTTTTGCTTCATTATTATTTATTTTTATTAAAGCAGTAACGTCTGCTAGCGTAAACCAAATGTTTACAATAAAAAAAATTTTTAACAAAAAAAAGAACCGACTTCAGTAAAACTAAAAAGCCGAAAATAACCCGTTCAAGTACAGATTACATTTGACTCACCCTTTGAAGTCGGTGCCAAACCTCACGTAAACTTTAATATATAAATATAATAACTGAGTGGTTTGGGATCGATTTCAAAGGGTGAGTCAAATGTAATCTGTACTTGAACGGGTTATTTTCGGCTTTTTAGTTTTACTGAAGTCGGTTCTTTTTTTTGTTAAAAAATTTTTTTATTGTAAACATTTGGTTTACGCTAGCAGACGTTACTGCTTTAATAAAAATAAATAATAATGAAGCAAAAAAACTTGATGTTCCTTTTTTATCCAGACACAATCACTGCATAAGACACCACGAGTACGATTAACGCATAAATGAAATAAATTCCTCATAGGTACATACTCAAATTCCCCTGATAGGGAAATCAGAATCACTAATGATTGCCATTGAAACCAGCATATGAAAAAAAACAGCCAAGCGCATGTAACACTATAATGCCCAGGGCGGTAATTCGAGAGTGCCGTTTGAGATATCGCCATTATCGCCAAACGTCAGATCGCTATAGATAGGATATAAGTCATCTCTCCGGTATATCGCTTTTGGGATATGTCATCTCAATTTTGGAAATACGAGGGCGATAATGATTGACAAAAATGCTATTCCTATATAAGGTTTTGTAGTATTTCCTAAAAACAATTGCACTATAGCGAAAGTGCACAACAAAGGAGCTACCGACTGGTGCCGCCAATCTGAATCTTTTACATTTATAGTGCTGCCCCCTGCAGCTAATGCACGTCGCACAGATTTTAACAACTCCTGCAAATAGTATACTCAAACCGTTGACAATAGCAAACAAACGATTGCTTTAAATAATCAAATGACAATAGCAAACAAACAATTGCTATCGTCATTTGATTATTTAAATCAATTTCAACGATTTGAGTATACCTATTTGCAGGAGTTGTTAAAATCTGATTATAAGTGGAACTTTATATGTGAAAAAACAACCGACCAAGTGCGAGTTGGACTCGTGCACTGAGTGTTTCGTATAAGGGTGATTATCTCAGCGAAAAAAAATTGCGGCGGAATTGATAACTATAGTGTGAAACAATTGTTTTAAAAGTTTTAATTTTTTTCTGAAAAGAAGACACTAATTTTTATCTTAAGCCAAATCGCAAAGTTTTGTAAAAGTCATTTATGATTAATAATTATTTTTTTTGCGGTAAAATGATAATTTTGGTGCGGCGTCCAGTATTCGTTGTTCCTCATTAATGTCTTTGATAGAGCCATAACAACAATGTTTTAAACTAAAATTGCATTTATTTATAATCTGTATTAGTTTAAGTATCGTATAAGGATATATAAATAAAGATTAATACATAAATAGATACTCAAAATTGAGCACTAAAAGTTGTCCGGGTGAAATTGTCAATTTTGGTGGTAAATATTGAAAATGTGTTTATGGTTAAACGAAACGCAACAAGACCAACATCCGTGTGTTAACCTGTTCGTTTAGTTCTGCTCCGGCATTGAGCGATGACACACATGTCGTAACTGGCTGGATTTGTCCACTCAGCACGTAAGTATCTAATTTTGGTGTGTTCAAAATACTTTTTGACACAATTTTTGTGGTATATGTTTCTAGTGACTTAGCAATAATTGACTGTGTGTGAATTGTGTGTAAGACGTGTTAAAGGTTTCCTTTTTTAAATATAAAGTTAAATTGGAAGTAAATAATACAGATATTTTTTAAATATTTTTTTAATCTCTGTTTCTAATTTTGGTGGATCAATTTTGGTGGTTTTGGTGGTAATTTGTAACTCGGTGTAGTTATTTGATTTCAAGTATAAACACAATACATCTAATATTACAAGCTGTCGGTGAGGGTAATACTAGATTAGATTATGCTTATGCTGGTGGCGGATTCTATAGCTCCTATCCTTTCTTATATTACTATTTTTTCTTTCCCATCTGGCACGTTTCCTACAATTTGGAAATGCGCCCATGTGATTTCTCTCTCTTAAACCCCTAATCCGTCGTACTTGTCGCAGTATCGTCCTATGTCCATTCTTCCCATCTTATCCAAAATCATTGAATCCTTTGTAAATCCACGTCTCTCATCACATCTAGATAGACTTGTTCAATTCTTTAGCACAACCACCGCTTTGGTTAAGATCACCGACGACAATCGTCTTATGATTACCTCTTTGGGGGGCAACAGCGGGTTCGAGTTGATGACCGATTTTCTAGCTGGTGTGATCTGTCTGCTGGTGTCCCTCAAGGGGGCATGCTCTCTCCATTACTCTTTTCTGTCTTCATTAACGGAATCACCAAGTCACTCTCCTCCTCGTTCCATCTCTATGCAGACGATTTGCAGCTTTATGCGGCGGCCAGCATTAATGATTCTGGCTCCTTGGTTTCGTAAATCAATTCAAACCTGGAATCAATCCGTGCTTGGGCTTGATTCTTTGATGGTTTGATGAAGAATGCCAAGAAGTCGCAGGCTATTGTCGTTGGAAGCCCACATTTTATTTCCAAGCTTTCAGATCAAGTTAAGCCAGTTATTTTCTTTGATGTACGCCTGTACCTTTCTCTTCTACTGTAAAAAAAATTGGATCAATCTTTGTCATGGGCACCTCATATTTCTGAGATCAGTAGGAAAATTTTCGCGTCCCTTCATTCATTGAGGTGTCTGCAGAATTTCCTTCCTCTTTATACGAAGATCATGCTTCCCCACTCTCTTTTGCTTTGGTCTCCGCAAGTTTGATCTTGTGTCTCAATACCGCGCTCAAGTTAAATAGCTTCCGATCCATCAGCGCAGAGACTTAAATGTTCTTTGTATTTTGTATAATGTCCTTTTCATTCCTTCTTCTCCTCCGTACCTTGCAGAGAAGTTTTTTACATGGCGGATGGTAGTGGCGATCGTCTGCGGTCAAGTGCGAATCTGGCTCTATCTTTCCCACTGCATAGATCTCACGTTTACGACGTGTCTTTTGCTGTGCGCGCCGTGAAATTATGGAATAAATTTTCTCCCGCCCTTATGCAGACGCAGTCCGTAGCATCGCTCAAGGGAAAGTTAAAGAAATTGTGGCTGTCGAACGAACGATTATTTGATTAGGTTGCTGTTTTTGTTATAATTATGATTATATTTATGTTATATGTATTTATATAGATATTACGTAATATGTATTAAGTACATTGACTGTTGGCCTATCTCTCTCTCATTTGGTTTTTGCATTTTCATTTTTTACTATGGTAAAGTTATCGTATTATACATGTTGCTTGGTTTGTCTACCATATGTGTGTTTAACACTAATTTACTCGAAGGTAAATTAGAAGAAATCCCTTAAAGGGATAAGTTCGCTTTTGTACATGCTTATTTTTTTTAAATGTATATTTGGTATTGTGTACAATAAAGTGTTTAGATACATTACATGCATACAATTAATCTAAATCATTACTTTTGCTATTCATAATTGATTTATTTTTTTAGGATGGCTAATCGCAAGAAAAATCAATCAAGAGAAGAAGTCCTCGAAAAGAAAAAATATATTGTTGTTACAAACGAGTTAGTGATTGTATTTTCATAGATATTTTGGTATAATTAAAAATAATTAATAAAACATTTACTTTCTTTTCATTTTTCCTTATTTTCATTGAAAATTATTAATTTTTAGCACAAGTAACTAATTTTGGTGTAGATGTACAATTTTGGTGGCCAAGATTTCTAATTTTTGTGGACACAAGCAATTTTGGTGGTAGGCAAATTACTAAAATCATAATATCTCTAAAACTATTATGTATAACAAAGGGCCATTACTACACAATATTGGTTATGACTTTATTCGTATTATTGATATATAATTTTGACTCTAACATCAAAAATAAAAAAAACCACCAAAATTAGGTAAATTTCGAGCTTGTTGAAATTCACCCATAAACACTTCCCATCTTAACTGGCCGGGTTAGGTTAAGTTTACACCTGATATGTATGGCGCCGCATACAAATGAGGTGCAAAGATAACGCAACCGATCACGTATGTTGTATGGGGGCTCCCATACTTCCTCGTCCACTTTTTGCCGTTATCAATATCGGGCAAAAAACACGTTAGTTGTATGGGAGCCCCCTTGAATATTTATTTTATTCTGTTTTTTAGTATTTTTTGTTATAGCGGCAACAGGTATACAGTAATAGGGTCCCGTTTTTTACCATTTGAGTACGGAACCTTAAAAAAACCATTAGAGATTTAAGGAGGCCTTATTCATGTCTTGTCGGTGAGTAAATTTTTCAGAACTTGGCTGCCACGTAAAAATCACAAATTACATAGTTGTAACATTAGGTTTTCCCCGACAATTATTACTGAGTTCTTAACAAACCGATTTTTTTACCGTGTAAAGGTAAATTATGTAAATCCTGATGATTCAATATCTTATTTGATTTACGGAAATTGGTGTTTTATTTAATGTTGGATTAGTTTGAGTTTTAATATAAATGGTATTCCCTTGATTTGCCTATTTTTTTTGTCTAATTTCAGTTTGACTAACAACTTTTACCATAATGAACATTTTATCTAAAGTCAATATGTATAATAGGTTTATCATCATTTGCTAAACAACTTTTTACAAATAAACACTTTACAAACTATTAATTTCACAAACCTGTCATTCCTTAAAATGCTCATTTTACAAATAATTACTTGACAAAAATACATTTAGTAACTTTGACGTTTTATAAACATATTGAAAGACAAAGTTTCATTTAAAAAATGTTCACGAATAAATCGTTTTCAAAATCAGTTATTTTACAAAACTTTAATTGATACTCTACTGTTTCTTAAAAATATTAAAAATAACTCTATGTAACGAAACACAGGACTTAGAGGGGCCGTTTCTGGGACTTTTTGCTGTTTTTGGGCTTAAATTAGATTGAATCTTGTAGATTACGCTAAAATAAGCATGTTTTGTTCTTTAAACTTTTTCTCTCAGAGCGATATTTACCATTGTGGTTCAAATAAATATTTTTTCCAATGTTTGCCATTTTTAGGCTAAATTAGATTGAGTGATGTTCCATTTTTTGAGGAAGCATTTTGACGCTCCGATCGCTTCGCTCGCTCCGCTATACATGTTCATGAAACAAACCTAACCTAACCTACAGTTTTCGGTTTTTGAGCCATGTTACCTTAAAAACCTCAATATCTCGGTAAATATTAATCTGAGCCAGAAAGTTTAAATAACAAAACATACTTATTTTAACATTATTTATAAAATACATTAATAAAAACGAGGTGTTATATTGACATAAATTTATTTGTCCCGAATTTTCATGTCTCGGGGCCTTTAAAATGAGTAACGTTTGAATTGAACCTCAATATCTCGGTAAATATTAATCTAACAAAGAAAGTTTAAATAACATAACGCGTTCACACCGTATTTAAGCAGCGTAAACAATGTATTTTATGAACGTTGTTTTGTCATTCGTTATTTTGTTAATTGACTAGAATAATAAATTAATAATTTGCTAAATAATGTTTTGTGATATGATGTTTTGTCCAATAAATAATTTGTACCATGATCTACATGTATTTGTAAAACTATATTTTATGCAACGTCTAATTTGGGAATCGTTAATTTGTCTAACGTTTTTTGTAAAATGAATATTTATGAAACGTTGTTTAGCAAGTGATCGCCTACCGTATAATATCATTTTTCATTATTTTTATTATTTTGTCGAAATTCGTTTTGCCTAAATGATCATTTTTATAACTCTTGTTTTGTCGAATATTATTTTATCTAAAACTCACTTTGTCGATTCTTATTTAGAAAATTGTAGGGCCCCGTACCTTACCTCCTTGTTTTAGAAATTATAACAAATTCAGTACGCGGGTGACAGCAGGAGGCAAAGATTGTCACAGGTGTGTCGCGTTTGACGGCAAATTGCTCACTGCGCGACTACTCACGTAGGTAAAGTTTATGAATCTGCTTTTTTTATATAGTTAAAATATTATGAGTTTTCATTGCGTTTAGTATTGTTTTGATATAACTATCGTAATACTATTGCATTTTAGTTTGTTTGTTCAGTTATTGGGCGTTGTTCTTGTATTGTTTTGCTCAGTTTACTTTATATTATTAAGACGAACATTTCTGAAAGAAATTGCCCTGGCGATGACTAGACCACATATCATTAGAAGATCCGACGTAAACACATTGCAGAACTAGCTGAGAAACCAAATCCCCCGATTTGTACCATAGGATCATCAAAATATAATATGCGCAGTATGTCCGTCCAAGAAAAATAGAAGTACGAAAAAGGATGCAACAGATGTGCAAAGTTACTGTGCAACGAACATTGTATGTACATGTGTCAGGACTCAGGATTGTTTTGCTAAAATACATGTTGTAGATGATGAAAACGTATAATTTAACTGTTAAGTTATTTTTTTCTTTTTTTTATATAAATAATTGTAAAGAAGTTGCAAAAAACCAAGAATTTTTTCCTAAGATTTCCAAAAGCATTCTTTTCTAAATTCTAAGTATGAAACTTTAATAAATGTTTCTTATTCTGATGGTTTATATTTCATTCTATCCTTTAAACATAATTATAAATTCATATAACGCCAATTTGCTATAAAAAGTCATATTAAGTATGGGCGGCAAAATGCTTCCCACGCGATCACTCTCGCGTTTCATGGGAAGGCGCGATCACTCTAGGGTTAAATATTTAGTATTTAGTGGTGCTATACCTATTGAACCGACGGTCGTGGGTTCGAATCCCGGCAAAGGCGATTTGTGTGATGAATTCGAATAATTATTTGTTTTAGACGGTTATTTAAGTATTTAAGCCTTAAATACAAAGATCAAAGCTTAAAGAAAAATTGAAAAAGGAGCTACCTGAACCTAAACCTTTCAAAATAAAACAATGCAAAGATCGACACACAAAGCATGTGGAAAAAATCGTCAGATCTTCCTGGAGCTAGGGTAGCGAAATGGTTAACGCGCTGGACCGGCAATCCAGAGGTACCGGGTTCGATTCCCGGTCTCTTCCCCCAGGTAGGTCCTTTTTCAATTTTTCTTTAAGCTTTGATCTTTGTATTTAAGGCTTAAATAAAAATTGTGGTGTAAAAACTCACATTAAAAAAAATATTAGACATTACATGTTTCATAAATTTATTTAAGTATGTTTGTATCTGTATAAGTTTGCATGCCCATAACACGAGCATACTAGAGGAATACATTGGTTTTTGTGAGGTTGTCTGATAGTTAAATGTATTATGTATTATCCTCTTAGTATGAAGCCTGGTTTGAGACTTTAGCCGGTAAAAGGATGCGGAGGCAGCAAACCAGCATCAGAGCAACTACTGACATAAATTATTTATGTCAGAAGTGTGGGCGATCATGCCGGCCTCGCATCGGACTGCACAGTCACCAAAAAAGGTGTCTCCACAGCACTGCATAAGATCGTCTGTAATAGACGAAACGGCCTATGATGATGATGATAAATGCGCCAAGAACGAGAGTCTTCATACAACAGATTTTTGAAACATGACGCTGCTTTTGTTTTTATGTATGCGTGTCTACAGACGTTTTGCATTGACGTTGTGATTGTGAGAGATGCGCCAACGGGCGAAACTTAGCCCGGGGCTAACCAAAACTGGCTTCACTTTCAATTCCAAGTGATAACTAGGTTTTACATAGAAAACTACCTTGAGTCTCAGACATATTAAAATACATAAACGGGTTTACTCACGTCGTAAAAGTCGAATAACGTCATCAGGAGAGCCGATCAGTCGCGGCGGCGCGCCAACCGAACATCACCGGTTCGAAATATGTCGAGGAACGACCCGACATGTTTCGAACTCATATATAGGAGCTCTTCATCGGCGGCAGCTAACCGTGCTGCTTCGCGACACGCGGCCCGCTGCACTAGCTAAAAATGTATATTAAAGATGTCCCACGATAGTTTTCATAATATTACCACTTCGTAACACGTCAACATCCTGAGACGGTCCAATTCCTATCCTATGTACCTACAGTAAGCTGCAGAGAAATCTGAACTCCCCTTACTGTACATTCCCAGCTCATCCTCGTTTCCAATTTGACCGTGTGGTTATCGTTCAGCAATAGGCGTATTGATTAATTAAAGAGAATAATTTATCGATAGAACCAATATTATCCCTACAACCAACCAGCGAGTACAACCTTTCCGTTAATATCGATACCTCACAGTGTTCACACTCGTACATATTTTTTTTTGCCAGTGAAATTTAAACCACATAGAGTTGTGCAATAACGTCATAATTGCAAAAACTTTTTCCTAAAAGTTAGTACGATTGTGCTCTAAAGTATCGATATATACAGCGCGTTGTACAAGGACTAGCGGCCCGACCACGACTCCACGCGACCAGGGGAACGGAGAGCGGCAGCCATAGGAGTGGGCGAAACAACGCCGCTACGCTAGTCTCACGGATTCGTGGCTGGTAATTGAGAATGTGACAGCTTCTTCGTTTGTTACCTATGACCACAGTATATATACAGGGTGGAACATTTCTAAAGACTGAGCTGCCAGAATAATGTCATCTGAGTGATCTACAATCTACCTATTATAATTGTAAAGCTAGATTTAAAAGTAAAAAAAGTCATCCAAATAAAATATTTTAATATCAGCGACAACCCTACTAATTCAAAGGTTTTATTTACATTTTAAATTGACACCTGTCTTTAACAGCTTTACAGTACGATTAAAATCAGTTAACACTTCGGCTTTTCTCGGGTATCATCGCCTAAATCCGGAGACGAAAATGACACGAAATACATTACCGCGATTTCTTTTAGGTAGCATTCAATTTGAAGTATCATAAACGCAATGTATAGCACCTGCCAAGATGACATTACTAACCGGTAGACCTAAGAAATTTATTATGCAGAAGTGACATGAATTTGAACATTCATTATTTATTAAAGCTATACTTGTATACAATATATGAGTCAATATTTTATTGTCAGTACGATATTACGTCGGATTAATAATTAACACGTTCACTGCGGGACAAATCTTGAGGAACTTTCAACTGGTGCGGTTGAGATCGAATCAGCCCAAACCTAAGCTCTTTTTCAGTGCGGGTGTGGCCTAATCGACCTGGAATTTCAGTAGGTGTTTAAATCCTCCATAACTTTGCCTATACTCGGACTAGGCATTTTTTTCATGTGCTCTACATTCGTCAGTAAATGCTTAAAATACCCTTAGCGTCGCCCTTGGTTCTGACTTTTAGTGAGAGAAAAAATACCTTCAGAATCTTTGAGGCCTTTCAGGTCTCAAAACGCACTAGATTTTATCTAAACCTAGTGAAGAGAATGGCAATTATCGCTAAATTATCGATAAGTTTATTATTTGTTTCCTTGTAACTAGACTACCTACCTACATGCTTTACTGAGTTAAAAGGTTTGTTTTAATACTCTAAAAGGAAGATATAAATCTTTCGATTATTTAAAACAAACCCGTTGATTTATGACATTCTGTAAACAATATAGTCACATGTACGATAAAAAACACTTCAGAATAACTTCAGATTTACTTGTGTAAATAATATATGTTTCTTTATATAGGTTAATTTCACGATAAGCAATTTTTATAAGTATCAGTATATTTAAGGAAAGTTAAAAGAATGTTTATAGATTTATTAATTTATTATTGAGTAGTAGAATAAGACACAAAAAAATTATCATACCTACATTAAAAACATGTGTAGAAACAATGATTTTTTAAAATATAATTAATGAGGCAATGTTGAGCAAAGTGATTATCGTGAAACACACGTGGTTCTGTATCGATAACTGTGGCCGCACTAACGTGAAGCTATCGACTCCCGCGCCGCCCGCGTCCCGCTCAGTGCGGCTTTGAGGTCGCTTTTTTGAGACATTAATAAACCAATCCGCACTGAGTGAAAACAAAGTATACCCAGTGCGTTTGAGGCTTATCAAGACCTCAAACGTTTTTCTTGTACCAACGAGTCCGGCTTTGGAAAACATAAATAAATGTATATTTGACTCTATCGTACGCCTTATAAGTAAACGGCAGCAGCTCCCGCACGAGAGAGACAACACGAACTTTTAGCACCACACCAAGGTAAGGTCGCGATTGAGGCCGATTTGACTCAACCCGCAGTGAACGTGTTAATAATAATCACCAAATAAAAAAATTTAAAAACCGATTTCAACCGATTTTTGTTGATATTTCATAAACTGCTTGACCGATTTTGATAAAATTTACATGGGACCATCTCGGAAGTATACCCTATCAAATACGAAAAGAATTTTGTAAATCGGTCATATCTGTAAATTGATAACTCTAAGTGAGAGATGAGGGATTCACGACAATTACCGAGGTTGGCCGAAGTGTTAACTGATTTTAATCGTACTGTAACTTAGCGATGTTCAAAAGATGCTAGGGTTGAAATGTGCAGATGTTTACACTAATGTTTAACAAACTGTATCTCGAAAACGGATAGAAATATTGACAACTTACTTAGTTCATTGGTGAAAAATTAAGTACTCAGTCTGAACAATTCCCTGTTTGCTTAAAAGTCCCTCGATCTGTTCCAGCCTGTATAAGCTAAAGGCAGTATGGAAACTACGTAGGTACGAACGATCGAAACAACGCACACCCAACTAGGCCTAACTAACAGCTGAGATACAGATAAACGAAACAAAAAAACTTTTAAATTCTACAATAATTAAGAGGACATTGCTCGATTGGCGCGTATATTTATGTCAAAAAAGAGGCCTAGTTTCCATACTGTTTTAGTTTATATATGTACTGGTGCTATGACTGTTGTACAAGTGGAGCCAGAATACAGAAATCCTATCTCGTACTTAGTTTCCAAGACTGCATTGCCCAAGTGTCATACAATGAAGTGTCCTCCGCGTCGCCCTCAAGTATGCAGTTCTGTGGTGATGAATAATACATCCACTCACCATTACACAAAGTAACCTCGATCCCTCGACAGCATCTGAAACAAGGACGAAGGTATGAAAATAACAGAATTAATGTGCTTTTCGAGGACGTATTACAATAGAACCTTCATCATTACACAATATTCGAGTTTAGATAATAGTGACTCATTTTATTGATAGCGATAACTGAAAGGTTGGAAGGGTTGCTCAAAGGTAAACTGGAAGAGATCCCCTAAAGGGATAAATCCACCTCTGTACCTGTGTTATTTGTATAGATCTATTTTGAACTGTGTGAATACAAGAAAGTGTTTACATGCGAAGGAATAGGTATGATGAAATATTTTTTTGAGGATGTCAATCGATTTTATTTTGCATTGGGATCAAATGTCTATATGAGATGATTAACTACACTTAGACTGCTCGAAAAATCAGAAATGACCGACAAAGTTCAACATTTCTTCGGAGTACTAAAACACTTTATACAAATGGCCACGTGACGTAATTATTTATTTATTTATTTATTTATTTACAATTACATATCCGTAACTTACAGCTAATTGCCAAAGCGTTACAGATCTTAACCCATCATACAACATACCAAATATAACAATCTTAAGTATAAACAATTAACAGAATTTATACAAAAACAACATAATATTACACTCAACATCGAAGGAAATAAATTTATATATATACCTATATTATATATGTTATGGGTAACAATATTTATATAAAGTCCGTTTAAGTTCATGGTTGGCACAATTATTGTTTTGTTAAATTATGGATTTTGAAAACAATTTCAAAACTTATTTTGGATTTAACATAAAAATATAAAATTTGCGTCCCTTTCAAGTCACATAGTTAAGGAACCCACACCACTCTAACAGTGAACCCTAACAGTAGCGTTGCAACATCCTAATATTAATATTTAATATAATATTATAAACGTGAAAGTTTGGATGTACGTTCCACTTAATCTCAAAAACTACTGGACGAATTACGATGAAACTTTCCAGTTATGTACCTTATATATCAGAATAGGACTGTTACGGACAGCTAGGCAAAGCTAGCTATTTTATAAATAAATAATAATGTTTGTAAACGGTTAGGCGAAATTAGTATTAAGATAAATAAATAATATATTTCCTTGTGTTCCTAAATGCCCTTAAAAGCGGCTATACTGTGTGTATAACACTTATTTTCCTGAAATAATTCACTGTAAGAGAGCTCCCAAGTACTATGTAGAATAGTTAAAAGACCACGGCGTCTTAAAAGTAAACAAGTATGACTCATCCTGGTAACTTTCCACTCGCAGCGCGAGACAAAGGAATCATGTTTGTTTACGTTGGATGTAAAACTTAAGGATAAAAATTAGAATATCCTGAAACTTTGTATTAATGTTCCTCATGAACGTATAAGTAAAATCACTTAACATTATACCGGCCGCAACTTGCTGCGAGCACGGCAAACAAAGAAATAACACGACGCGCCGAGCGCGGCGCGATATGAGGGACAAGAAAGGTGTAGATCTCGACCCGTGTGAGCGAGACGGCCTCTGAGTCGAGACAAAGAAATCATATAGATTTTATATCACTGTAATTAAGCGGGAGCTCTCACATGAAAATCATAAATGTAATTATGTTCTATAAACGAACCTCCATGTTATTCATAAGTTGAATTTAAGATAACTATTGTAATTTAACAGAAAATCAGTAAAATGTAACAGAGCGGGCGTCCCCCTAAGACATGTAACGGATCAAATAAAAGGACGCCCATTTTTCTCACAAATTGTAGTACAACTTTTGCCTGCGTAGAGTTACGACTCCGTAGTAGTACAACTTCAGTCAACATCGAGTCATCACTCTGTTACTCAAGTGCGTAGATCAGCGATCCGCTAGTACTTCCATCCAGTCTCTTACTCCTGTGTATACCATCTTGTTAGTCAGTGTTAGATAAAGGACTACATTAGTTAAGGTTTAATTGTAAATTCGCGTGTTAATTTTGTGTGTTAAATTTAATTGTGCTCCGATCTTTATTTTGTTGATTTGTTTGCGTTAAATATATATATCGTTTCGTTTACCCTTGTGTTTATTTCTTACGTTCTTCTACTGAGCTATCGTAGATGTCAGTGTTAGGACCCGGCCGACGAAGCATTCCTAACATTGTTTTGGTCCTTCGAACCGGATCGGAGCTAGTTAGCTTATTAGTTTAGGTATTTCGTTGCTAGGTTTGGAAAGTGCGGTTTCCAAATAGTTAGCGATGGTAAATACACGCGGAAATAAGAGCGAGGAGAGTGCGCGCGCGCAGCGCGAGCGCACACAAGCTGCAGTCGACCTGCAGCGGTTTGCGGTGACCAATGTGGCTGTCACACATTCACCGCCCGCTGCCCATGCCCGACCGCCTACGGGACTGCAGTTTCAAACAGACTCACCCGAGTCTCCCGCCGAGGAATCTCCAGTTTCGCCGCCAACCGACGCTACGACTTGGCGCGGCGAACTGGACAAACATTTGTCGAAGACTGCGCGCTTCGACCAATCGCAGCACACCGCGCCGGCCGCGCACACCGGCCAATCACTGCACTCCGCGCCGGCCGACCAATCAGAGGCCCGCGCGCAGCGGCGCGAGTTCGGCGTCACTTTCGGCGATAAAGCCCACGCGCCGCCCCGACCAGCGTCACTTCACTCGAGAGCGTCAAACAGTACGGTCATGCGCCGCCAAGAAGCAGAACTCGCCGCAATGGAACAACTCCAGCAACTCAGACTAGAAGAAATTCGTCTTGAACGCGAGCTCGTTGAAAAGAGGCTCGCCGTCGAAATGGAGCGCATCGACGAGCAATCTCGGGCCGGCGGATCTCAAGCCGACTCACAGCGACGCGTCAACGATTGGCTGTCCAACGTCCACCCTGCCGACGCGGTCCACGCGAAGCAGGCACGACCCTCTTCACCGCAACGCGAGGCACGCAAGCAACACGAAGAGGAGCCCCGGACACCATACAGCCGTCGAGAACGATCGTCGAGTCGAGACCGAGTTATCGACCGCCTCACCGACACCATTGAAACCATGATGCGGCCGCCTCCGAAACAAGTCTACGAGCTGCCGCCATTCTCCGGGGAGCCAAGCGAGTGGCTCACCTTCTATAACTCGTACACCGAGAGCACCGCACGCTACAAGTACTCCGCATACGAAAATGTCGCACGCCTGCGACACTGCCTACGAGGAGAAGCCCGTCAATGTGTGCAGCACATGATCGCCTCTTCCGCTCGACCCGACCTAATCATACGGGTCCTTAAGAAGAATTTCGGGCGCACCGATCTCCTCATTGATCGCGCCATCGACGAGCTGCGCAGAATGCCGCCGCTCGGACCGAGCGCCAACGATCTCAACCAGTTCGCCATACGCATCATGAATATCGTTTCTACGCTTGTGGACCTGGACCGCCGAAGCTACGGCGCAAACCCACTTCTCATCCGGGAAGTCACCGAGCGACTGAGCCCACACTTGCGCAGTCGCTGGTGTTCCTACGCTAAGGAGCACCTTAACTCCGCCGAAAACGAACTCATGTTGATGGCGGAGTTCCTCCTTGAAGAAAGCGATGCCGAGATGGAATTCTCGCACGCCAAGGCGCCGCATAGAAGACCGACGCCCGCCGCCACATACGCACTCGAGCAACCCAATAGCTGCCTATACTGTGGAGGCAGCCACCGCACTACCGAATGCCGCAAACTCATCGCCGTGCCAGTCGGAGCCCGATGGGATTGGGTGCGACAGAATCAAATATGCTTCAAATGCCTGGAGCGCAAGCACCGCCGCGACCAATGCAACGCCCGCGGCTGCAACGTTCCCGGCTGCACCTATCCACACCACCGATTGCTACACGCCGAGAAGACGCAGACGCATACGCCGAGCGCCCCAGCTCCATACATGCCTGCGCCACAAGCAGCGCCGTACATGCCTGCACCACAAGCAGCGCCGTACATGCCTGCGCCACAAGCCACGCCGTACGCCTATCAACCGTACGCACCGGCTCCCTACGCAGTCAAGCAAGCCGCTAGACGAAGCGCCACGCCGACTGCCCCGCCACAAGCTGTATCTGCGACCTATACCGCGGCGTCGCAACGCCGCCCCAACACGCACGCAGCCCCAGACGCACCGCCAGAGACGACGGCGTGCGTCGAAGAATTCACTGCCAACACGGCCGAATTTGGACGCAACGTGTCTTCGGTCCTGTTGAAGGTCATCCCAGTCATCGTCGGCGGACCCCGCGGCGAGACACTCACCTACGCCTTGATGGACCAGGGGTCCACAATCTCACTGATTGAAGAGGACCTCGCAGATGCAATCGGCGCCGACGGTACGACCTCGCGCCTGCATATCCAAGGCGTGGGGTCAATGACGACGCAACAGAAGAGCCGTCGAGTGCACGCCCATGTGCGCAGCCAAACAGGCGGTCCGGCTCATCCACTAAGCCTACGGACCGTCGCCGACCTGGGCTTGCGCGCACAGCAAGCCAAGCGAGACTACGTCACGCAGTTCCCGCACCTCGCGGATATGAGCGCCGCGTGCTACGACACAGCACGCCCGCGCATTCTTATTGGCGCCGACAACTGGCACTTGATGCTGCCATACGAGCTACGCGTGGGCAAGATTGACGAGCCCGCCGCCATGCTGTCTCCACTCGGATGGGTGCTATTTGGGTCGGCGCCACAACAGTACGCGAGATGGCAACAAACCGTACACTGCTACGTCGGGTACGAGGCGCCGCTACAAGAAGAGGACGCCGCCCGACCCGCAACCACGTCGGCGGCAACGACGGAACAAGACTGCCGCCCGCCACGAGATGATGACGTCAACGCCGAGCGGATGGAGCCGGCGCCGAGCAACGCGCCAGACAGGGCGCAATCAGCACCGCCACGGACTTGGACGCCGAACGCGCCGTACACGAGGATCGCCACAGCGCCGTGTACAGCCGAGCCGTTCGCCTACCGCCAGTACGTGCCGGCACCTCACGCGGCTGAGCAATTCGCCGCGACACCAAACGCACCGTATACGTTGGACGCCCCAGCGCCGTATACACCCGTGCAGCATGCCGTCCCGTACGTGCCCTGTCCGTACGCGCCGGCCCTCTTCGCGACTGAGAAAGTCGTCGCGACGCCGAGTGCTACGCCAGCTGTTCTGCCGCCTGCCGAAGCCGCCGAGTTCACTGACTTGCTACGTGGATCACGATCCGTAGCCGCCCTACGACTATCACGCCCCTACGCCTCTACGGGGGGAGATGACGACGCCCGCTGCCTACGCCGAGACGACGGCCACGCCACACACCGACGCGGTGTAACAACGCAAGCAGCGGGCCCACGAAGAAGCCTTCAAGAGACGCCAGCGGCGTCACCCCAACCACGCGCTACGTCAGTGGCGACGCCTGCTGCGACGCCGCACAAACAACGCCGACGGCGTTGCCCCCGTTCCGGCGCTACGAGTCGACGGGGGGAGGAAAGCGTCGTAACGCGCACGACGACGCCACACGCGCGGACAACACGCCGACAAACTCGACGCGATAAAAAGAGGAAGCGGCCAGGCAGACTACGCCGGCGGCGTCACCCCGAACCCAACTACAACCAGCAACAGTGGGTGATGTCGCACGCCGCGACGCCTGACGCGTCGCCTACCGCTGTCCTGCCCCGACGCCACCCGCGTCGCCTGCCGCCACTCCCGCCGCTACTCCGGCCGCGACACCTCCCGCGTCGCCTGCCGCCGCGGCGCCCGCCACAGCCTTGTCGAGCTACAGCAGCCGACACGAAGCGCAGCCACCACGCAGCGCACACACTCAACGCCGGCAGGCGTTGCCCCCGACGCTATCGCACAACGGGGGGAGAGGAGCGTCGCATCACACGCGACGACGCCGCGCGCAGACATAGCGCGCCATCTGACGACACCGTCGCGGCGCGCTACCACAGCGCGCGCCCAGACGACATCACGCGCCGCAACGGCGCACCCAACCAAGGCGCCAAGAAGAAGACACTGCGCGCCGAGGCCGAGCGAACTGTCAACGCTCGGCCACTCACCCTCACCCATGTGTCCGTCGATCCGGCCGACAACGAGGCGCTGACGCTCAATTACTTTGCTGGGCACGTCTACTGCAGCGCCACTCACCGGGCCCTGTCGAGAAGCCGACCGACGCACTTTGCAAGCCAGCCAGGTGACTACATGGTGATGGCTGACCACACGCTGCCGCGCAACGTCACCAACGGGGATCATCGAGGCTACGCATCCGGGTCCCGACGGAGAGGTGCGCAACATAGAAGTCCGCACCAAGGGAGAAGTTTTTCGCCAGCCTGCGAGGAAACTAGCTGTCCTCCCCTTGCAACCCGAGCCTACGCGGGAGCTCGGCGGGGGGAGACTGTTACGGACAGCTAGGCAAAGCTAGCTATTTTATAAATAAATAATAATGTTTGTAAACGGTTAGGCGAAATTAGTATTAAGATAAATAAATAATATATTTCCTTGTGTTCCTAAATGCCCTTAAAAGCGGCTATACTGTGTGTATAACACTTATTTTCCTGAAATAATTCACTGTAAGAGAGCTCCCAAGTACTATGTAGAATAGTTAAAAGACCACGGCGTCTTAAAAGTAAACAAGTATGACTCATCCTGGTAACTTTCCACTCGCAGCGCGAGACAAAGGAATCATGTTTGTTTACGTTGGATGTAAAACTTAAGGATAAAAATTAGAATATCCTGAAACTTTGTATTAATGTTCCTCATGAACGTATAAGTAAAATCACTTAACATTATACCGGCCGCAACTTGCTGCGAGCACGGCAAACAAAGAAATAACACGACGCGCCGAGCGCGGCGCGATATGAGGGACAAGAAAGGTGTAGATCTCGACCCGTGTGAGCGAGACGGCCTCTGAGTCGAGACAAAGAAATCATATAGATTTTATATCACTGTAATTAAGCGGGAGCTCTCACATGAAAATCATAAATGTAATTATGTTCTATAAACGAACCTCCATGTTATTCATAAGTTGAATTTAAGATAACTATTGTAATTTAACAGAAAATCAGTAAAATGTAACAGAGCGGGCGTCCCCCTAAGACATGTAACGGATCAAATAAAAGGACGCCCATTTTTCTCACAAATTGTAGTACAACTTTTGCCTGCGTAGAGTTACGACTCCGTAGTAGTACAACTTCAGTCAACATCGAGTCATCACTCTGTTACTCAAGTGCGTAGATCAGCGATCCGCTAGTACTTCCATCCAGTCTCTTACTCCTGTGTATACCATCTTGTTAGTCAGTGTTAGATAAAGGACTACATTAGTTAAGGTTTAATTGTAAATTCGCGTGTTAATTTTGTGTGTTAAATTTAATTGTGCTCCGATCTTTATTTTGTTGATTTGTTTGCGTTAAATATATATATCGTTTCGTTTACCCTTGTGTTTATTTCTTACGTTCTTCTACTGAGCTATCGTAGATGTCAGTGTTAGGACCCGGCCGACGAAGCATTCCTAACAAGGACATAGGCTATCATTTATATCAAGTTTTATCCCTTTTAGGGCCGAAAAACGGGATAAAACTTTGTATGGAATTGTAGTTGCAACGGCTCCCTACATGTCATCGATTTGACGTAAACTAATCAATATATTAAACATTTCGTCTGGGCCTACGGTAGACCTTCACGAAATGCATACCAAACTATTCTTTGTAAAAAACCAATAAATTCTGATATGGGAACACGTATCCGCAAAATTCGATTAATCGCGTAATTTCAAGAATCAAATACATAAAATTTTACAAATTTGTAACAATCACATTTGATTTGACAAACGTCACACACCCATCTGGCAAGACATGTCAAACCACTGATACCAGAAGGGCTACTCCGATGTTCAAAATTCGACTGTCGGATAGTGCCATCCTTTTCGATCTCCTGTCAAAGTATATTTGAGTGAATGGAATAGCACTATACGACCGTAAAATTTCGAACATTGGAGTAGCCCTTCAGGTAGGTATCACGTTCCGATACGCACATCATCTGAAAATAGTACGAGCTTCGATTGCGTACACCCGCTTGGTAACTAAATATAAATAAAGGAGTAATTAACTGAATATGCAAAGATAGGATAGCCAACATATTTAAATAATCCTAATAATATTATAAACGTGAAAGTATTTACGTTTATTCCTCTTAATTTTAAACGATGATTGATGGACGGTCACCAGTGTTCGGAAATCGTCGTAAACAGCCAATTGTTGAATTGTCTCTTTCTAAAGACCGATGGGGAATATTTATCGCTGAGTACTTACAGTATTAGTGCATAAAGTTTTTGTATTACTCGGATCTTAGACTCGGATACTCGACAATGCTACAACGGGTGTGTAATGATCGATATAAACATAAATGGTATAAGTATATTTGATATAACAACATTTGATATAAATTCATATGGTATAATGACTCATTTGATATAATAAACGTTTGGTATAATTTCAAAATATCTATTTTTATTTCGTATACTTATCATTTGGTATAACACTTATTTCCTATAACCATCATATGGTATAATGTTCATTTGGTATAACAACATTTGGTATAATTTCATATGGAATAATGTTCATTTGGTATAACAACATTTATGTAGTGCTCGTACCTAACGTATTTTTTTGGTAGCAGTCCATTTTTCTGGGGGATGCAGTTAATTTTTTTTTTTTTTGCCTCTTTTTTACTCTTTTTTTTTTCTATCCTAACCTAACCTACGTTTCTAAGTGAACTTTTGGTTCAAGTTTTTTTTTATGCAGGGGGCTTCGCCCCCGAGCCCCCCTGCGGGGGCTCCGCCCCCCCGCCCCCCTATTTCTCTATACCCTATACGTTATGCCATTTGAACGTTAGATAAAATAAACGTTATACCATAAATTCATTAGACGAAATATGCATTATACTTAAAGAATGTTATATTAAATGTTATTCGATAAAATGATCAGTATATGAAACAATAATTATATCAAATGTTGATATATTAAGTGTTGTTATATCATTCAATAATTATATCAAATGAGCGTTATACCACAGAATAGATAATAGTATACCGACTGAAATTATATCAAAAGTTGTTATAGCCATCGTTACGCACCCTGCTACAACATTATCAACGTGCTTAAGTTAAGGGCCTGACTCGTTTTGATAGAGAAGGATAGCCTTATTACGATACTTATAAGAGGAAATAGAAATTAGTGCCATTTTTTAAGCTCTATCACCAACTGAGCATTTTTTCATGGTCGGTTTATAGGCACACTTATATTCATGGCGAAAACTGGCTGTGTGAAAGAACCATATTGGCACCAAAAATTATATTGTTTTCAAAATCAACAAAAAGTACCAGTTTTGTTAATGCGCAACTTAGACGCATCCAAATTTTGCAACGGCCCTAGATTGAGAATCACCTAATTAGGGAAGTACATTAAGAAAGCAACGATTTTAACGGGAGAAGCCAAGGAACAAACCGAACAAAGTGTACTTATACCACGTATTCCAGTTATAACGAATAATTTACCATTTAATTTTAAACGTGTACAGTTTCCATTAAAAGTTTTTAGCATTTCCTATGACTAAGTATCAATAAATCACAAACGCAAACGTTAAAAGTAGCAGGAATACATTTGGGCACGCCATGTTTTACTCATGAACAGTATGTAGCTTGGTCACATGTCTCCAAATAAAAAAAAATAACATCTTTTTACTGACCGATATAAATCATTTAAGATAATTTATTGAATTATACTTCAATAAACTAAGTTGTGAAACCAAGTTATAAAAAAAATATAATAGTCCCGATTTCATTATGTGACAAAACTCTTTGGTAAATAGAACCTTCTTCGTCAGTTGATTATGGACCGTCACCATCTCGAGCCATTTCTGAGCATACATAGCTAAATAATTGAATCGTATGGGACTTAGCCTAGGATAACTTATTGAATCGAATGGGACTTAGACACAGAACTAAACTAATAAGTAGATTTCATTTGAATACCTGAAAGTCTAATTGTTTTTTTTAATTGTCAATATCAATTAACGAGTTCTACGCGTACGAAGTCGCGGGCAAAAGCTAGTTGTATAATATTCGCGCAACTGATGTTAATTAGTTCTAGTTAATTTGACTAATCCGATGTCAAAGCCAAAGAGCACGGACGAAGGTAATAAAACTATAATTTATGCGCAGTACGTGCTTCCTAAGGTGTTGCATATCCACGTGGTGAGTTTCTTAAGAATTCCTTTGTGCAGAATTACGTATACAAGGTGAGCTGCGTCTCCCAAGCATTCATTTCGGGGCTGCTCCTCTCTCCGAACAGTTGTAGTAATTTTTACTTTAATATAAAGTTAATTCTACGCTGTTGGTTTTATTCGACATCATCAATCACCAGTGATTCGCGGTTCAGCCTACTTCATCAGCTCCTCGCTAACGCAACCCTTAGCGACGACATTTGTACATACCTATGTCAAAAATATTATGTTTTTTTTTCTTTGTTTATATATATATATTGAGCTAATTTATTCATATTACTACAGTATATTGTAGAATTTAACATTAGCCGTCGTCCCTAATTTAGCATGGAGCTTAGGTGTCATAAGCAAGCTAGATCGTATAACAGCCTAAGAAAATACGTACTAAACTTACATACCATATAAAGATCCCATAATAACAGTTAGTAAGCGACCTCGAAGGCCTAACACTACTCATGTTAATTATAGAGGACTTGACCTAAAACAATATTACAAATTAGAGTCAAATGGTTAAATTCTGTTAAATAATTATAAGACAGCAGCATTCGTAAATTATTAATTTCAAAAGGATAATAATTTCGCAGTCAAATTTACTTTCACCGCAAAATTGCGAATTTGCAGGGCAGTATTTGTTTTAACCTACATAAAGGGTCATGTCTCGACACGAAAGTGATTATTACTATGTAATGGTAAAACCCACAATTAAATTAATGAAAGGGCTAGAGCAAATAATTATAGATATGTCTCAGATTTCTGGTTTTAAGCGACCGAGCGACGTCTTCGTTTCAGCTTGGTCCAAAATAAATAAATATAAATTAACAACCTTACACAAATCGACCTAGTCCCAAACTAAGCAAAGCTCGTACTATGGGTACTAGACGACGATATACATATATAGATGACATCCATGGCCCAAGAACAAATATTCGAGTTAATCACACAAATGTTTGCCCTGTCCGGGATTCGAACCCAAGACCGCCGGCTCAGTAGGCAGGTGCATGACAAACTGCGCCAACCGCGCATATTCCAAATTCTTTCGTATGTCCGGATGTTTGGATGTTGGTAAGTATATAGAATTCTTTGTCGATTAAATTTTTCGAAAGTTCTCATAATGGCGGGGATATGGGGGATGAAAACATAACAAATTACAGATTTCAGTTTCTGCGGGTCTGGAGGACCTCCGGTGACCCGCGCAGTCAAGACAGCCTAAGTACAGTCGCAAGACTCAGGCCAATCACACATCAAAAAAGAAAAAAAAAACAGATTTCAGCAATATCGAAACAATCTGGCAAGGTCTACAGCTCACAGAAATATTAATAAAAGATCTCAACCTCTGTCTGCTTTCGAGGTGATATTTAGCTTGATTTTTTTAAAGGAATCACTTATTTTTTTGCTCTTATAGTTAAGGAACTATTATTTACGCAAATAATACTGAAAGTTTCTTCCAGCTTTCATCTAAACAGTGGTCTCCTCTTAAGAAATGCCGGTAGGCTCAAATTTGTAAAAGTGCCCAAATGAAAATTTATGACTTCTGGGGGAAAATTTGTCTATGAAATTAAAATCCGATAAAATTCGGTGATGTGTTGGTCTATAAAAGAAGAGGATCCCTTCCGAGATATATATGAAACTATTAGCGACCCGCCCCGGCTTCGCACGGGTGCAATGCTAAAAATTATGCATATGTTATACATATAAACCTTCCTCTTGAATCATTTTATCTATTTAAAAAAACGGCATCAAAATCCGTTGTGCAGCTTTAAAGATCTAATCATACATAGGTACAGACAGACTGCAGCGACTTTGTTGTATTCTATGTAGTGATTAGGGCCCTGACCTGGTGTTTTTGTTCGCAGATCGTGGAAGCCCCGCCCCCTCCCGGCCCCCCTCCGGCCTATGACACTGTTGTCGATCGCGCTGCCGAACCGAAGGATTGTCCATTACAGGTAACTAAATACAGAAGGGCTACTCCGATGTTCGAAATTCGACCGTTGTATAGTGCCGTCCCACTCACCTAAATATAGTTCGATAGGAGATCGAGAGGGACTATATAATGATCGAATTTCGAACATCTGAGTTACCCTTTAGTTTAAGCACAGTCTAAGAAACAATTTTTACACTGTGGTTTAAGTATTCACATGCAAGGCATTTACATACTTCTACTTGATTCATATGCGCTATTCAACCATTACCTACAGAAATTACATATTTCTTTCTGATTTAGATAAATATATCGAGGGTTGCGTGGTTAAACCCGAGTCCTAATTGTAATTGGGTATCAAAGAATGGTTCAGCGTATAAGTTGTGTAAAACTAGCATAATTTTGGTTTCTATCTAAACACAATTCAGCTATTTCTCAAGTAGTTTAACTAGTTGAGCATTTTTTCAGTGCATTGACTCAAAATGTAAAAGCTCTCTAAAATACCGTTCAACGTTCCAGGAGGTGACAACAGACGCCTGCAGCCACTGCAAAACGCGCTGCGACAGCGGCCTGCCGTCCTACGAGGCTGCTGTCATGCTGAAGGACACCAAGTTATAGAATCCGTAATTATTCTAAAGGACACCAAGTTATAGAAATCGTAATTATTTTGAGGGTCACCAAAATTATTACACCCCAGCACTCACCGACAGACACGCGAATTGGTAGGGTTTGGTAGGTTACATATGCTCGATGTTTATGCTCCATCAGTGTGAACCACGAAATCATGCAGAGTATAATGCATTCTTCAATGTGCAACGCGCCAGTAATCGGCATAAATAATTTCATCTCAAACACCAGTTTTTCACCAGTGCCACCTTAGCTCATCGATAATCTGGTCAACTTGGACTGGACAGGGCTGCCACAGACATTGGCGTATCTAAGATAATTTTGCAGACGGGGCATGGGGGGGAGGGGCTGGCTATGGCCTTTGAGATGAAGCCATGAATTTCTATCGGTAACCTAAAATCCTGGGGTGGGCACTAGACCATACTGGGGTGGGCACGGCCCACCCGGCCACCCCCCTAAATACGCCTATGGCCACAGAGAGATAAATACAGATCACTATACATGTTTTGCAATATTGTAAGTCTAACGTTTGCAAAATTCTGATAGGTAATGTAATTTCAAAACGAATTTTAAACCACGTACGATCTCGTAAATCTCGTTTGGATACCTCCGAATCCATTCATCACGGCTAGGTAAGTGTCAGACTGTGTCGCATGCACTCGGCGGCAATCCTCAAAGCGTGATAAAACTTCCAGTCACCTTTAAATCGGCCAAATCCTCGTACTTAGGAGTTAGCTCACGATTCCGCACGATGCGAGATGCTATAATGGGATATAACGGTACATATTTCAAATTATAGTTCAGGAGTCTGATATTGGTAACGATTGATCTACAGGATAAGATATACCCTTGATTTCTTGATTGAGCTGTAGACGTCGCAATAATTTTTCAAAATGGCTGAAATATTACTTTTATTTAATTAATTTCAAAGCCCATATGTTCGACATTAAAAGAAAATGCTAAAAATTGAATCGAGAAAATAATTATCAAGTCTGCTTCATGAGAACAAAACTTCACGAGAATCGGCTGAGAGATGCGACCCGCTGGCGAGAAAAGCCGGAAATCCGGACAAACGGACGTGCGAATTTGCCGTAGCTCGGTCGGTTAATAAATGGTACCTATACATTTGTATGGCATGTATATAGAGGTGAGAAAAATAAGTAAACATATTATTATTTGCAAGAATAGTGAAAAAAATACAGACGATTAAGTAGAGGTAAAGAGTGATTTTACCGCTTAAGACCAACGTCTTCCCATTGTGACTACGGAAACAAAAGATATAGTAGGTATATAGCCGTAAATTTAGAACTGGATGCCATAAAAACACGTCACAAGCAAAATGAGCGAATAAATCGCAGGAAGCATCTAAATTTATAGCCTTGCTGTGATATTTCATAATCTGTCTGCAATTCAATCTAGTGGTTGACTGAATAGATACGGATATTCAGAAATCAAACACGATACGAATATATCGCAATGTGCGATGGGAATAAAACGTATCCAGATTATTATTTAGGGATATAAGGCAAATATGCAAAATAATATGCTACCTTTAAACGACTGACACTCATTTTCGTGCAATGTTCAAAATCCTTTGACTAGATTTTCAAGCGGCTTTTGCGTAAATGCAATGTCTTTTAATGGCTCTAGATTGCTAACGAATATCTTGATGAATGTAGATACTGAATACAAGACCGCGACTTAAAGTTAGATAATCACTAAATATTAATTTGGCACTTCCATTCAAAAGCGCATTTGCTTCCCCACTATAATACAGACAATTTATGAGAGGAAGCATAACATTTCTATCTCGAAATGAATCATTCAGCTGTGTCTAAGATGACTCCGTTTTATTCTGCGTTGATCTACGATTTGGTGCATTTCTCCTCTTTTATACCCACATTGTGAAGCATCTATTTATCTCGGCACACGTTAAATTAAAAAGCTAATTCCAAGCAAACGAAGCGACAACAAAACACGGATTACCATACTGAAAATTCCCGACGCGGTGATGCGCGCGTTTAGCCTAACAATAAAATTGTGAGAGGCCTTCGCAATATGTCTGTGCCTTTGTCTGGTCGGGCGTACTCGGGCGTGAATAGTTTCTAGAAGGATCTACGTCGTTATTTCACATAGAAAACTCCCTTGAGACTCAGACATACATAAACAGAGCGTTGGTGCGCAGTATTCGATTGGCTATTGAAAATGAATCGTCAATCCCATGGTATAAGAAAATAAGGTATGGCACTACGGCATGACAGGCGAGAGTTTTGGTTGGTTGGTTCTGTCGATTCGTTTTTGTCTTGCCAGTGGTTGAAAATGAAAATAATGTTTGCCGCCGGTCGTTCAAAAACTATTCTTACAGGTAACAAGGGAATCGGGGAGTACTATAATACACCGCCGGCAACACAGAAACGGATTGACAGAACCAATCAACCAATCATAGCGTGATGACGTCAAAAGTCACGCTTGTCATTCCGGAGTGTCATACCTTATTTTCTTATACCATGATACAGTTGCCGAGAAACTTCTTGACCCAAAATGGCGGATCTGCGCATGCATATTTGTACGTAAATCGGCTACTGCGCAGTCAAGGTTAGGCTCAAGAAGTTTCTCGGCAACTGTAGAACGGAAACCGCGTGCGGCCGGCAGCTCGTGGCGTGATGATTATGTTTTTACCGCTCGCCGCTCACCGCTGCCGCTGGTCGCCCGTAGTCTAGACCTAGCCTAGACCTAAATAAATAAATAAAATAAATATTATGGGACAACCATACACAAATCAACCTAGTCCCAAACTAAGCAAAGCTTGTACTATGGGTACTAGACGACGATATACATAATATATAAATACTTATATAGATAACATCCATGACCGAATAACAAATTTTCGAGTTCATCACACAAATATTTGCCTCGGCCGGGATTAGAACCCGGGACCGCTGGCTCAATAGGCACGGGTCTGCAAACTGCGCCAACCGCTACGTCGAAATGGATCTATGTTTTTATTGCAACAGTATTGTGTCGTTAGTTTTTAGTCTGAAACTAAGATTATGTAAGAGTACTCTGTTACGAGCCAATCAAAATTCAGTAAGCTTGTTAAGACTCGTTTTAGATTGGCTATTAACTTACCTAGTTTGCTTGTTTATCGGGTGTGCTACACTTACACGCCACGGTCGATAATTGGTAAATGGCTAAGAACCAGGTTCGCAAATTGGGAGCAAAATTAATTCTAGTCGTCACTGGTTGTCATACGTAATTTTTATCGATTCTTCTCGCATTTCACTATCCCTGCTAAGAATATAATAGACACATCATTCTGACAAGATGGATGTGAGAGATCTATCTATAAATTAATAAAAAATATGCGTTGAATACGGAACAATAAAATGGAACCAAAATCTTTTTCAATATGACACTTTATACTCTCGCGGTTTGTAACATAATTAACACAAATTATAACGGCCTATTGCGATATTTTTTATTTACCTTCATAATCTTACGTTTCGGCGGGGTTGCACACCCCGTGGTCTCAGATGTACTGGTGAAACAGACTGTCAACATTTTGTTTTGTGATTGGTCGATTTTGTTCAAAGCGACAAAAATGTTAATGTCATCACATGTAAGCTATATGAATTAAGTTTAGTGTTGGTTTTGTCTAATCGTGTAGTAAAATTACGACAAAGACCGAACGTTTTGCATTTAAGGCATGTTATCTACTGATCCCACAGACTCACAAACAAAATATATGGTTGAACTTAATTCCTTTAGGTCGGTATTATAAGAACCTTTAAAAAAAAACATGTACATAGTTAGGCAGTTTTGTTTTTATTAACCCTTTAACAAGTAATATGTACATGTTTTTTGAAAACGATTCATAAATCTCCTTTACTTTTAACGTCGGATTATTTATACATAGCTGGACTTATAGACTATTTAAGTAATTTATATAATTTTGTGAGCACTTTCAAATATTCTTCATATAAACAATAAACCTAAACACGGTATAATAAGCAAATAGGAATTCCGGCCCATTATGGGACTGTGATAAAATAACGTAAAGTGAAATTGTAAGTAAGTTGGTATCTTTTCATTTAGAAGTTCACTTTGTCATAGTTTCAGGTGGTTTCAGTGTGGTTCAGGGTTTTATTTGGATGAGTAATCATTTACGACTATTAAGATGGTATGAAAAGCATGTGATATCAAATCCGACATTTTACTATAAGAGCTTTATAAGCGCTTACGAATAAAGAATATGACACTGTCTTATGACTAGTATAAGATTAATATAGGATCATTATGATGACCAGCACGTTATATTATGTTTATAATTAAAGACATTCAATTATATCAAAGCTTCTTACAATAGTTTTTACTTTTTATATCACATTTTCATGTTTCTGAACTTTGCAGTCATGCTATATGTATTTTGATGAACCTAGTACAAAAAGAAAAGTAAAATATTATCACTTTTTGGGATGATAAGTTTCCACAATTTCTTGCTACTAATTAAATATTTTTGCGAAAATAGGTAATGTTATGTGCTTATCTCTTTGTACCATGATGCTTAATGTGAATGTATTCTCTTTAATCTTTAAATTATATGTATTAATTGTAAATAAATGTTTTCCAAAACCGAACTCCAAGATGGGTCAATTAATTTAAAAGGTGTTAGTTGGAAGGTCTATTGTATTTTTAACTGGCGTTTAATGTAAATCAATTTATTGGAATAAAGGAGTAGATGTAAACGTCGTTTATTTTTTTCCTTGGTCGTTTTACTCATCTTTGAGATACTCATCAAATAGAGGGAACCAAAAAGTGCAAGTTTTTTTTTTTAAATAATTGACTTTTTATATCACTATTTTATAATTTAGTGATGAAAAAAAACCATTGGTTGTTTTAGGATCCCGGTATTCCAGAATAAACTTCAATGCAATTGGTACTTGCTTCCATCATGTTACGCACACGTCCTAACGTATGTGTGTGTGTGACTATGGAAACGTGTCGAAAGAAGGCTGCACATGGCTTCGAGACTGAACATGTTAACACTGCCTAATTTCAATCACTGGATATCAATCAATCAATCCGTTTATTTCGGACCTAACATACAGAATATAAAATACACACACACACACACAGTCACACACGCATTAAATCGGCGACGTGTGACGCTTTTTAGTGTCAACTAACGAGCCTCGGAAATGCCAGAAAAGGACAGCCTTTGGCCAGAATTCCTCCTACATGAAGGTAACGATAGAATGCTACAACAGACGCTAAAAAAATCCTTACCATCTTCAAATATATCATTAAGATATGCGTTGAGCAATCAATAGTCCAAGATTGAGATCCGGTAAGCCTAGCGACAAATGCTCCAGATTTTACTACTTTTATCTCAATTTCATGTCGCATTAAATTTACTCCACAATTTTTCACAATTTTATAAGATAGCCCGGAGTTCGCATCGAGTTCAGTACCTACCCTTACCATGAGTTTACAGTGGCCGTACTCGCTAGCGACTTCGTAAAGGATTTGTATGGAGAATTCTAGTTCTACAAAGTACATACTCCATACAAATTGTATACGCTAACGCTAGCGAGTACGGTTGCGTTAACTCATGGTAAGGGCGATCGTAAAGCGATATATTCGTTTCGATGCACTTACGATTGGAGGGTTAGACGATTCATTTTAAAGCCTTGAAGGTTTATATCACTTTTAATAGCGGGGTTGGTGATAGAACCCTTTTTCGTACAGTCAGCAGCAGACGTTGCAACGCACGCCAGGTACTCAAAATGATATGCACACAAATCTAGTAGCTACAGAATAAGGATTGTTTACAGATCATTGTGAGCGTGTTATATTGCTTAGCGACTTTTGCTACTGACTGTACAGCTCGTATATAAAAAGATACCGCTGTCGGCATCGAATCTATCTATCCATCTACATATCATCCACAGACGTCCACTGTTGAACATAGGCTCTCCCATAGCTCACCACAAGGTGCGATCCTGTGCAGATCACATCTATCACGCTGCGCTTTCCTATAGGTACATCGATTCTGTCTGATGTGTCGGTATATTTAAGTAGATATACTTACATAGACTGAGTAAGTCGGCGGTCACCCTGGCGGGTTAGCGCAATTAGCCGCGACATCGATCGTCCTTCTTCACCAGTCTTCTCCAAACAATATTGAAAGGAAAGAGACAGACAATAGTTGGTCGAGAAATGCTGAACGAGTAACACCATAGACAGCGGTTACAATTCTGGCGTCAATTCAGTTCATAAGCCGGAACAGAATGACGAGAGAATGATAAAGTAATGGAGGTAACAGATGACCGAACGGTTCGGCGGACCAAGAGAGACGCTGCTATCTGTTAGGATGAGAGATGCATACTACCATCTGTTTCTAACAGATAGCAGCTCATTCGCTGGTTCGCCGAACCGTTCGATCGTCTATGAGCTCCATAACACTCTCGGACTCACGGACTGCCGGACGGCGAAATTGAATGAATGACAGTAATGAAAGCCTTAGTTCGTGACTATCGAATGTCGTCGTCGTCGAATGAATTGTCACGAATAATTCTGTGGCCCTAGTAAAAAGGAGTAAAGTCAGATTTAACCTAGCTTAAGGAGCCTTACGCCAATTCCTCGTTTATTATACTACCTGTGATTATCCTTAAATATACAGTTAAAAAAGAGTCCTGTTAAATATTTTGCGTGTTGTTTATTTCAATGGAATTGGAGGTCAAATCGCTTGATATTATTTTTTTGTAATGGTTAAAATTTGTGATTTTTACGTATTATCAGTCAATTTTGTAAAAAAAATAAAAGCTGAATCGACAATAATTTTATGTAATTAATGACCCTACTTACAAAATTCTATGAGTATCGGTTGAGACTGGGTGTTCGGAGGACTGATCGAATCAGAAACACGGAACTATGCCCCAAAACTGGTATAGTAGATAGGTATAGTAGACAGAGTGAAGATTGCAAAACAGAGAGTGGTTGAACCGCACTGGCAATAGACTTGAGTGGAGAAAAGAAGGGGAGGCCTTTGCCCAGCAGCGGGACACCTAAAATGGTTATTAAAAAATCGGTTGCAAAATACTAATTGTAGGCGACAATAGCCGGAAATCCGAGCATCCCAAACATCCGGTCATACGAAAGATTTTTACACCGAGCTGAAACGGAAACGCTTCGCTCGCTCGGTCAGTGAATATTTTAGGAGTTTAGATACGTATAGTTAAGACTGGAGCAATAATATTTATTTGCTACTAGCTTTTGCCCGCGACTACGTACGCGTGGAACTTGATAAAAGGGATTATTAAAAGCCCCTAAGCAAATGTAAGAGCAATTGTGCTTTTGATCTAATAATTACATTTTCACCTCACCAGCTCAAACATGGCGATTTTGCTGTCAGATAACAGTGAACAAAATGCGATTTTGTTTCGAGCGTGAGTAGAAAGTAGCTTTTTAATTTTTTCAATATCTGACCACGAATTGTCATTATTCAGCCAAAGGTTAATTATAAAATTCTAACCATTTGAATCTCGATGCACTCTGTTTCATTCATATGTATATAAAAGAGAGGGATAGAAACTTATCAATTTGAAATTCGATTTTCGAATCCGACCTCGATTGAGAACAGTTCGGTTCGGATACGCGTTATACCAAAAATCATTAAAAACACCCGAAAAAGTTGTAATACCAACGTATTTTTTTTTCTTTATTATTTTTTTATTTAACGACCGAATATTAAAACTATTGTGCCTTTTATATAAAACAAAAGATCATTGCTCAAATAAAATAAGATTTTTCAAAATATTGTAAATATCATAATAATTTATAATTTCACCATTTATCATAGATGCATATTCGAAACGTACCTTAAAAAATATCGAGTTCATAATATTGTAATTGAAGGGTCGAATAATTTGGATGAAATCGACCGTAGAGTTAAAAGACATGGAATAAATTCTGGGCAATGAAAGAAATCTTAAAAAATCCACTTCCAATAAAACTCAAAAAGAAAGTGGTAGACTCCTGTCTACTCCCTACACTTACTTACGGTAGCCAGTCTTGGAAGTATACAAATAAGGCTAAGCAAAAACTTGTTACGTGTCAGAGAGCCATTGAAAGAAGCATACTAAATATAAAACTGTTCGAAAAAATTCGGCACGATAACATACGGCAAAAAACAAAATGCATCGATGCTTTAGAGTATGCATTAAAATCGAAATGGAGATGGGCTGGACATGTAGCAAGAATGCATGAAGAAAAATGGACAAAGATCGTCACGTTATGGGTCGGACCGAAAGGAAAGAGACGAGCTGGTAGACCATGTGCTCGCTGGACGGACGACATCCGAAAAGTAGCAACAGACTGGCTAGACGCAGCTCAAGATAGAGTAAAATGGCAAGAATTGGAGGAGGCCTTTACCCGAGAGGGGTCCAAACCTATATAGTATATATATTAAAAATTACGGAAGAAGGGAAAATATTATAATAAGTTATTTAAATGAAATTACAATTACAATTTTATAAATCCTATGTATAGTTAAGTTGGTTATGGAATAAATGGGCTTTTTATTTATTTATTTATAATATTGTAATTTGTTATTTTCTTTTGCATTTATTTTGTTTGGTGGTTTAGGAGTAAAAATATTAATCAATTTATAAACAAAATCTCGTATAATATGTATTTATAAATAAACACGTCATGTATCTGCTAAATCTTCCAATTTGATAAAATATTAATGACAATAACCGTGTTGGTTGGTTGATTATAATTTCAATTAAATTATATTGTTGTTGATTTTGTATTGTTTGACTTTGTTGCTGATTTCAATAAAATTATTTATCAGAAAATAGATAAGTGCTGCTTAAAAAGGAATATTTAAGCAGCACTTATCTATTTTCTGATAAATAATTTTATTGAAATCAGCAACAAAGACTATAAATATACGTTGGAAGAAAAAGCACAAAATGTCGAATATGTTCTCGCTGATGAGGTGAAGTTATGTGAGCTACACGAGAGCAAAGTTTTTTGCATCTCGGGCTGTTGAGTCCCTCGCTACACTCAGGATTCTAACATAGAATCACTCGCTACGCTCGTGATTCAAACGTAGAATCCTTCGCTTGCTCGGGACTCAAAATCAGCACTCGTAACAAAAAACAACTTTGCTCTCTTGTTGCACAAATAACTATTCCTTACAGGGTCACCGCACCCCAACAGTCATGGTCAACAGAAATGTTCACTCACTTTTTAATCGTTTTATGTATAATTTCCAGGATGAAAACTATCCTATGTCCTTCCTCGTATCTTAAACTATCTCTATGCCAAATTTCATCAAAATCGATTCAGCGGTTTAAGCGTGAAGAGGTAACAAACAGACTGACACACTTTCGCATTTATAATACTAGCTGTGCCCCGCGGTGTTACCCGCTCATCCCACGGGAACACTAAATTTATTCGGGATGAAAAGTATCCTATGTCCTTTCCCGGGTCTCAAACTACCTCCATACCAAATTTCATCTAAGCGGTTCAGCGGTTTAAGCGTGAAGAGGTATACAGACAGACAGACATACTTTCGCATTTATAATATTACTATTAGTATGGATTGTATGCCCGAAATATACAAGCGGTTGGACCTTATGTCTAAAAAAAACTTTAATATTTTTCGTGAACTTATTCGAATAAAAATAACGAATAAATCATTCGTCATTTGAAAAGCTGAATGAAATCATCCGCGTATAAATTATTCGCGAATGAAAAAACGCGAATTATTTTTTATTCGAATGATTATTCGAATAAAAACTTATTCGAATAATGCCCATCTCTGTCGGCAACTATACCTATAAGCTGGTTATTGGCAGTTATAGTTCAGGAAATATCTTATCTCGATCTTTTGTTAGTCGAAAACACTTACCAGTCAATGAGGAGCCGAGCACGCGTCTCTATTGTTTATATGTTATAACAACACTAATCCTTACCTGAGAGCCGGAGTGACTCAAGTTAATTTTTTTACATGCGATTAAACTGCTTATTATCTACGACGTATAGTCTTGAATGGTGCAAACATATGTCTATTTATGAGTCGCTTTGACACTCGGGCGCAGAAATGGCTCATGACTCATGGATTGAAAAACTTTGATACTTTTTTGTTTTTTCTTCGTCACTTGGGTGCAGACAGTAATCTAAATAATTAAAATAAAATAATATTACACTGACCCCTAAGTAAAAAAAATAGTTTAAGTAAACGCTTAGTAATCGAAGTGGGGCAAAAAGATGACGATGATTCCACAAGTTCAAGTACTAGTGAATCGGATGACTGAAATATTGCAAAAGGTAACTATCCTATACATTTTTACTAATAAAAAACGGTAAGTATCACAGTTTTTCGACATTTGAATTTTTACTTTTCTTTTACATATAAAATTGTCATATGAAATTATAACGCAAATATCAAAACTTTTCAACCCGCTGTTTTGTTTGAAGTTTGAAGAACGAGGGCAATTTTACGACTTGCTTTTGTTTGATATTACAAAAAGATCTTGTGAACATTACAAACGGTCAAATCATATTTCCTAAACTATACATAATGGTATTGTCCTGTATGAACCATGTCCGATTGATAGATTTGAGATAGCACACGCGAGGCATAGCGTTAATAATATAGTGCCATTATTAGTGTTCATATATGCACTATACTATAGCACTACTAAAACCTACATAATATATATTATTGGTGCAGCTAAAAATAGGGATTGAACTACTTTTGACCGACGTCAAAGACGGAGCAGGTTCTCATTTCGTCGGCATGTTTTTAGGGTTCCGTACCCAAACGGTAAAAACGGGACCCTATTACTAAGACTCTACTGTCCGTCTGTCACCAGGCTGTATCTCATGAACCGTGATAGCTAGACAGTTAAAAATTTCACAGATGATGTATTTCTGTTGCCGCTATAGCATCAAATACTATTCATGATAATAAATAATAATAATTAAAGGTCGCATATAAAAATAGATTTTCCATGATATTTCGTTCGACAGGCATTTTATCATGAACTGCAATACAGTACAGTCGCCATCAGATATATCGCAGCATATAAGGCGTTCATAAATATGTGAACATGTACTGTAACGCCCAGTCAATAAGTCGTGTTCAGATATGAATACCTTACATGCTACGATATGTCTGATGTCGACTGTAGGTACATGTAGATAGACAGATGATATTTTCACATTGTACATTTTTGTTACCGCTATAGCAATAAATAATAAAAATACAAAATAAATAAAAATCAAATGGCCCACACAGATAACGCGTTTTTTTTCTCGATAATAGTAATGGTTCCGAACCAATCAGACTGGCACTTGGCCGGTTTTTTATATATGTTTCCTTATCCAATACGACTGGACTGATTAGGAAAATTAAGTTTGATTTGAAAAGGGCGTCATTTCATCGTTTTACAACTTTGACTTTTTAATTAAATGTGTAGTTTATTCCGTGAAATACTTTTGCGAGTCTACTTTTAATTTCTCCATCCAGTCGGAGAGTCAGGAGTTGAGAAAACAAAATCGTCAACTTGTCCAACAATAGTAATAGTGTTCGCCACATTTATTTAATGGATGCATTCTCAAAAGTAAATCACTTCGGGGACACAGTTGATGGCGCGTCATCCCAGCGCAAATTGTATTTCGTCCTTCGAAAATTTGTTTTACTTTTTTACTTGAAATGAAATGAAATGAAATAATTTATTTGCATAAACATGGTTGTAACATTGTGTGTTTGTCTTAACATAATTAGTATGAGTATCACATGTTTAGCCAACATGGCATGCAAAAATTAACAGCTTAAATAGTATGAATGTCGAATTTATATGTATATCCAGGAAAATCATCTCTAAATTATGTCTATTCCTTAAAATTAAAAAAAATCTGTCAACATATAGAAACATTTGTCTATTAACCATTTTCTTAATTTAATTACAAATACTTTGTCAGGCAGCAATCTTATTTCGTATGGTGGCATTAGCAGCTTATGTTCGTCCCTTGCTCTTAATTTATTATTAAATTGCGGTTTTTTAAAGTGATGATGCAATTTTCGAACGAGACATGCTAATTCTAATACATATAAGCCAACCAACGTGAGTAATCCAAGTCTTTGAAATAAAGGTCTACAAGAATCCCTAGGGTGTACTCCACACACTGCTCTAAGACATCTTTTCTATGTACTGAAAACTTTGCTTGCTTCTGTGTAGTTACCCCATAACATAATGATATTCCATATCTTAACACCGAAGCAACGTAACCATGGTAAGCAAGCAATGCTGTTTTCTCGCCTGACACTAACCTTAGCTGTTTTAACGCAAAAAAGAATCTATCAAGTTTGTCACAGATTGACTTAACATGTTGTTTCCATGAACAATGTTGATCCACGGTTATGCCCAAAAATTTGGTATCGCTAACTTCTTCAATTATTTGATTCTGACAGAGTAATTCTAAGCTTAATGGTTGTGTTTTATAATTTCTAAATTGTATGTAACATGTTTTTGTTGTATTCGTCTGCAGATTATTTCTGCTTAACCATGAATCTATTACATTTATTATAGAATTTAACTTATCTTCATACGTGACGGCGGTGTCATTGTCAGCGGGTATAATTACCGCTATATCGTCCGCGAACAAAGACATAGGGCACGTCGTCACTTTGGGTAGGTCGTTTATATATAAAAGAAATAGCATTGGACCTAAGATGCTTCCTTGTGGGACGCCGTACCCTTTGTGCCTGTACGCTGATCGATAAGCTATGTTTACATTTGAGCTATTAATTTTACTTATTTTCAACGCACTGCATTCGATTGCTTAGGTAACTTGCTATCCAGTTTAAAACATTTCCTCTTATACCATAATATTCGCATTTCCTAAGTAGTAGATTATGATCAACAAAGTCGAATGCTTTGGTCATATCGAAAAATGTTGCTGTTATAGGAATTTTGTCATCAATATATTGGGTAATTGTACGCATGAGCGAATAAGCCGCATGAGTGGTGGACTTGTGCTTCTGGAGACCGTGCTGTTCCTTTGCAATGATATTGTGCTTAACCAAGAAATGCGATACTCTAGTATGGAATGCCTTCTCAAACACTTTAGAGAATATCGGTACTAAAGTCATCGGTCGATAGTTTCGTATATCTTGTTTATTTCCTTTTTTATGGATTGGTTTTACTATTGACAGCTTCAGTCGCTCGGGAAAGATACCATTAGCAAAAGATAAGTTGACAAGATGTGCCACGATTGAAGAGATTTCTACTGCACACTCTTTGAGCACTTTGGTCGCTACCTGGTCAAATCCTACTGAGTTAGAGTTATTCAATGACCTTATAATTTTTATTACTTCGTCTTCTGTACACGGTTGTAGAAATAAACTATCACGAGTGCTATTAATCTTTGTTAGTGATATACGGTGGCTACTGGTTCCTTTGGCGCTGATATTAACATTTGTTGAATCAATTAAATGATCATTGAGTATTTGTGCTATCCGAGTGGGGCTATTAATGATATTACCATCCAACTCAATGCAATCAATTTCTTGTTTATTTCTATTGTCGTCATGCTTCTCCTTTATGATGTTCCAAGCTGCTTTACATTTATTTTTTGACTTAGAAATGAATTTATTGTTAACGTTTAACGTTTTTTCGAGTCAATAACGCACGCTTTTAGCAGCTTGGAATAAGCCGACAACTTTTGTTTGTTTGTCGCTGTCTTCCTACGATAATACAACGTTCTTAACTTCCTTTTAGTCCTACTGGATTTTATAAGACCTTTTGTTATCCATCTAGGCGCCGTGGTATTGACTTTAATCTTTATTTTATTCACAGGGAAGCAGAGATTTTACAACTGTGTAAACGTGTCATGGAATTTGTTGAATGCGACGTTTAAATTATTATATTAATAATTACTTGCATAATATAATATAATATAATCAACGTTTCAAATCATATATTATGTCCGAAATATTTATATCCATATAAAATACCTTAAAATGGCAACTTTGTGCCATTTAATGGAATGAAAGCTACAATTATTTATTTTTTATTATAATTATTTTTTTCGCTTCATTGTAAATATTTGAATGCTCTAATCTTTATATTGGCCATATGATGCCATTCTGGCGTCTGTTTTTGTTTTAATCTCCCTTCTTGACGACTTTTGACAATGGGTGACTAGTATCTTCTGTAATCATAGACCTTGATTTGACTTTTTATTAGATAAGACGCAAATCAGATCGGGAACCCATTATAAATAATACAAAAAAACCTACATAGCATCTTTTTCCCCAAGTTGAAGACGCAATTTGAGTTTAAACTGGGTTAAGTTTGTTCCCAAAACAGCTATTATTGCACTAGTTAAACAATACGCACTTCTCGGTCCTCGAATTGGGGCAAGTCAATGTTTGGTTGGGGAACTGGTACTATCCCGAGACAAATATACGCTTAACAAACAAATGCATAACACGGGACTATGTTTACTCAAGTGGTCTTTATGTTGGCTTTACTAGGAGGCTTCTTTCGCAGAAAATATCGTAACCTCTTTTTTGCTTTCACACTGAAATAAATAAATAGCTCAACTAGTTTGGGGCTTGTGCACAAATCACGTGAGGTTCGATAGGGGGGGAGGGGTGTCACGAAAAAATCACGATAGATCACGTTGGGGGAGGGAGGGGTATAAGGAGACCTCACGTGTATTTTTCTACTATGAACGAAGACTAAGAAAAATCGATATTTTTTCTCGGTTTCGTTAAAAATAAATCTTCACTTGTTAAACACTTCAAAATTGCGAGTGAATTTTACGAAATTCTGGCAGAAAAAAATACACGTAAGGTATAGGGGGGGTTAGCAAAGAACCTCACCAAATATCACCAGGGGGGGTCAAAAAGCAGCCGAAAAAACCTCACGTGATTTGTGCACAAGCCACTTGAGAAATAGACAAAATGTGCTTAGTAGTAACCAAAATTATGGTAATTTTACAAAACTTTTCCGTACTAGTAGCCCTCAGGTTGTCAGTGCTCCGATTTATGTAACTAGCAGCTAATATTTGGCCTACTGTTAACATTTCTTTTTTTTTCAATGCACATAGTTGGTTAAAAAGTATACCATCTTTAATAATAATGATCAGACTTGTAAAAGTGCCTTTTTTTCTGCTTTATGTGTATTGTTTTCTTTAACGCAAAACTCAATGCATCATGCAATATTATAATGCGGTAATTGTATTGATGTGTTTTCCTACAAGACAGGCATTGCCTAGTGTAGGTATTTACAGGTAGTCGACCCATTTAATAAAGCTGAACAGTGTCCACTAACTGTACAAATGCAAATTGTATATTCTATGTATTTGGAACACTGTATACCTAAATAAACATTTTTTACTTTTCTTTTTACTTTTTTTTTACTTGGTGGTCTGCTTAGAGAATAATGTTCCTTATTTATTTATACAACTGCCCGTCTAGCACAACTATATTTCGCGACTCTTGTCGCGCGATACAGCGCTACCCGTCACTGTCTCACATTACCGCACAGAAAGAGACAGATAATTATCACGCGCCAGAAATAGTCACGTATAACAGTTGTGCTAGAGGTGCTGCCGCTACTCTGTGCGTTCTAGACTTTGCGAACATTATTCGAAATAGCTGAAATAGGTTTTTGTTTCAAGTTTTCAACCTCAACACCTCCACCACCATTATAAAACCTTCGAAGAAATTGATCAACAAAAAAATCAAAATAACTATCGAACCTCTTCATAAGAATTGGTTGAGAAGTGCAACCCGTGGGTGAGAACATACGGGAATCTGGTCTTTATTTTACAAGCTTTTATTTAACTTGCATTGTATGTTTAAAGTATGTTTGTTCGGGTGAAATCTTGCAACTGAATTTTGAAGCAGATATCGTCAACCGATTGAGCTGAAATTTTGCATACTTACTTAACTTTGATGACAATACAATAATATGGTAACATGGGGCTGATCTGATGATGGAGCCGGAAGGTGGCCATAGGAACTCTATAATAGAAAAAGCAACTACCGAGCTTGGGCTCTTTAGAATCGTCTCAGTGAGCATTTGATGGATATCCAAAGAAAAGTACAGTCGGCTATGAAAACGCTTCGCTCGCTCGATTAATTGCACATCTGAATATCGCTACTTATTAACATACAGTCTATATTCTGCTAGAGATACAGAGGTGCTGTCAAGACGCATTGCTTGTTGTTTCTGGTCGAGCGCGGGTGTACAATCCCCTTTATATACAATCAGGGTCGTATATAAAGGGGATCGGAATACCAAAGCCCATGCCACGTCCCTGGTACTCTATTCGACATGCGCCAAGCTTATATGATGATTATTACTGAGCAGTGAGTACATCGAGTATGTGAACGTTGTCAACCTATTACTCTAACAGTATTTGCAGTGATGTAGTGTTTATTTTGCAGTTATAACCGTTTAGGGTTTATTTTTCAAGTAATGGAGATAAAATCAACACAACCTAAGATAATGAAATTTGCGCTCAGATTAGCTGTCGGGTAGGGGATCCAAAACCGGTTTTGTTGACATAGTATTAAAACAGGTTTCAAGGCGGTTTTACTATGACAAGAAAACCGGTATTTTGATCCCCTAATCGGGGGTAAAGGTTAAATAAAAAGAAGCTTAATCTTTAGTAAGGGGGAAAACTGGTGTGTATGCTATTTCTTTTAGTGTATGGCCAGAAATCCCAGTTCATCTTATGACCATCTAAAACGGGTAAAACACACTAGGTCCCGATTTTCTGTTTGCTAAATTTCTTGTTAAGTGCGATTAATGACTATAAGTATAATAAAGGTTTCCTAATTTAAAAATATATGTATATAATTGTATGCAAAACGGCTGAATGGATTTGAACTATTTTTGGTACACAGCAAGTCATGCAGGATCGTTTGTACATTACAATTTAATAAACGATACTAAGCAAGATATTTAAGCCCAATAAATAATCCCATACTCCAACACTGTGAAATACTTAAACTACTTTTTTTAATGTAATAACATAAACTTGTGTAAAAACCGACATGTAAAGACAAATGCGGCTCTCTATTTAAATATAGATTCCGTAAGGCTTCGAATCTTTGTTCCGACAGAAATAGACTACACAAGGGTTGACATTTACCTCTTGCATCAGCCCGTGTTCATGAGAAAACAAACAACAATATTTCACTTGTACTTAAAAATAGATTTTCTACTTTCAAGACTAAATTGTGGGCATTGGCTTCTGCGCTACTTAAGTATTTGAAACAAAATTATTTTTTTATGTACCTCATCGAAGTAACTATACATCAACTCAAAAATGAATATTTACTAGGGAAAGATATCGTTAAAGTTGAGGTAAATATGTGATCATCAACCTACTGCACCGCTGGACATAGGTCTCTCCACGGGTGCTCCACTGAGCACGATCCTCGGCAACTCTCTTCCAGCAGCCACCAGAAACCCTGTCAATATCATCGCTCCACCTTGCCTGAGGACGCGGTGGCGAGAACACGTCCCTAGCTATCACATTAAAGGATTTACCACACTGACGACGGTCTGCGGTCAGCGGGCAGGTCAAACTGAAATTAAATAAGTATTTTGGTTCAGTTTGACCTGCCCGCTGACCGCAGATCGTCGTCAGTGTGGCAAATCCTTAATATTATAAAGGCGAAAGTTTGTATTTGTGAGTATGTTTATGTGTAGGTACGTTTGTTACTTCTTCACTCTTAAACGGCTGGCCTAATTTTGATAAATTTTAGTATGAAGGTAGCTGACACCCTGGATTAACACATAGACTACTTTTGATCCCGAAAAATGTAGTGTTTCCGTAGAATGCGCTGGTAACACAATACCGCGCCGCGCAACTAGTAAATAATAAATAAAAAAAGAAAGCCATTATTATTAAATCTAAAATCGACGCAATAGTTCCTAAGAACAGATTTCTCCATCTCTTATAGTTTCTGACTTCCCCCTACTAACCCATTTGGATTGCTAATCCTGTATCATACACATCATAGTGTATGGATACTGTCGTTGTCCAAACCCGCCTTTAAATTTTCCCCATCGATTTTTATGACACCGTGGCTATAAAAGGCGCAGTGCATTAATATTCCATCCAAGTACATTACATTAAGAGATTAAAATTTGTAATCGCGAAAAACCCTTGAAACAATGAATTTTGAAATATTATTTGAATATTCATCAGTCAAAGTACTTGTGTAATATTGAGCGCCAGGGGAGGTATAATGACATGATGAACATGCCAAAGGGGCCCATAAGTAGCGCCCCGTCACGTATTGAGATAGTCTTTAGAATTTTTTTAGTCGATTCATATTTTTGATTTTTTTCTTATTTTCGAAATTATTCAATATTGGGGTTGAAAAAGTTAATAATTACAGATTTCAGCAATTTCGAAATAAACTCGCGAGGTCAGCTCACAGAGTCACTACTTTTTAGTTAGTAGAGTCACTACACGTGTTTTCGCAATACCTCTAGAATATTCGCAAAAATAATTGACCTCCGTATGTTTAGGAACTTAATCTACTTACAATTTTTTAATGGGGATCCAAAAAGGTTAAAAGTGTTACTGTGATATTGGTAATATTTAGTAGATTGTCTATAAGTGAATTTTATTTAACTTTCAAGCCAGGATATGCTCGTAACCTTTCTATTCCTGGCCTACGGCGGTAGTGCCGACGGGCGCGAGCGGAACAACAATCCCGCCGCGGAAGCCCTGCCAGTTAAACGCATTAGCGGCAAAGATGGCTGGCGTGACACGGGGACGGGAAACAGGGAAAAATGCAAGTCATTTTATGGTGGATGTTACGGACACAAGCCGAAAACTGTTAGTTTGTAAGCGAAATTTAACTTGTATAACGTTAATTTATTTAATTTATTTAGTGCGCATAAAAGACGCCATAAGTCGAGTTATTATGTACATAATGTATATAAAAGTCCATAAAAGAGACATATATATGTAACTGGTCTTATCCCAAACCGATCCCGATCCGAAAATCACGATTCGATAGCGATGAATATTACATAAGATATTCACGTGGTGCCGAACCACGTGGCAATGTTATGATAATATCACATCACCTGCTATCGCTTACACAATTGTGTCAGGCGATAGCTACGGAAAATCCCATCAGGAATCCGTTTTTATAATGTTTCTAAAGTAATTGGGTCAGCCGCAATTCACGTTAACGTAAAATTAACGTGAATTATGAACCGTCCGATTAGAGCCCATTATCAGTACGAAATCATATTGGAATTTCGTTTTAAGAATTCGAATTAACTTTATTATGACCTAATCACTTGGAATACACTTATAGATGCATCTGGACTCATTGTACTTACCTTTTATAGCCTTCCGCGACTTGCTAGCACACCGTAAATTTAACTTCATCGATCGATCCGACTTAATAACTAATGAACCGTAACTCTTATCTTATAAAACGTAAGGCCATTTAATGCAGTGCAATGAAAGCTACAGAATGAGACATCTCACGTAGAAATCGAACCGTAAACGTAGATACGATCCTTCCCGAACCACCCACCCCGTAGACCAAAAAAGCCGTTAGGGCTGAAAAATGGGAATATGAACGTCCAATCACGTAGCTAGTTCACTTTCTCATACAACGATTCTTAAAAAAGAACGAACTTGACGAAAGGGGCGTGCCGGCCGTAGAATGTACGGATCGACGCCTCCTATTGGCCTGCGAGCCAGTATTACGCTTACAGATCCTGAGTCTTATTAGACTATAAGGAAAAAGCATATAAGGAATTATTGTTTTTTGTTAATTACCATACTGCCGAAGAAAATTAAAGAACTAACAAGTCAACTAGTGTTTTTTATAACTCGTACTCGAACCTGCATCGACCAGCTGCCGTAACCAAGTTTGTCTGAGGTCCCATTCGGTGGTCGATCTCCAAACTTCGGTCTACGTTACCTACGTGACATCTACGTGGCGTTTACGTCGTGCAGCTACGAACTGGTTCCGGAGCCGCAGAACCGAACCGCACTACGAGCCAACCGCTGCGCCGTCCGCGTCTGAACCGCCGTGCCTACGACTGGGTTAGCCACGGCGACCGAACCGGAACCACGAATTTCGAGAACCGAAATACAGTCCACTGTGCTCACTCGTGAGCTACCGAAGAGGCAGTGTTGAGCGATCATCCTCAACAGTGGAGAACCTCTGTCACAACTCCAAAACGTTTCACGTTTCGACAAATTTTCATTTGTCCAAAAGTAATTCTTTCCTGAAACCCGTAATATTTTCGGGATTTTATGAACATCGTTTTAAAGAACCCATTAGGCTAGGTTAGGTTTGTTTTAAAATTATTCTTAGGGAATTATTCATACTGCCCGGTCCAAGTGATAAATTCAAGCTATCTCAAACACTGACTTATTACATGGACCACGGGCCGCCGGGCATTATTAATAATGGCCGATCAAAGTGATAAATTAATCACTTTGCCCATCGCTCTTGGGCATTATTAATAATGGCCGGTCCTTATTAATAATGCCCAGTTAATCGCGTTGCCCGTAGCATATACACTATACATTTATGAAATTTAATGTAATGTCTCATTTCTTTATGTGGGTACACACCACAATTTTTATATTAAACCATTGATACAAATAAGCTTAGAGGAAAATTTAAAATACCTGGTGGAAGAGAACGGGGATCAAACCCGGTACCTCTCGATTGCCGGTCCAGCTCGTTAACCATTTCGCCACCCTATATACACTACAAGAAAAGTGTATTACAAGTTATTTTTTTGAGTTATTGCTAAGTAATCAAAACTATCTGAAATCATAAATTTCTTTTTTGAACCTAGCATCTTCAAATGTCATCCTTATATCACTTCATAGGAGATAAAAACGAGAAAACTACCTTCTATGTCAATACAACTCTTTCATATCGAGGGCTTCATGCTATAGGGGCGTATGCGCAAAAATGCGATTTTTCGTTTTTAACGGCATCGTATTCATCTAATAACGATACATCGGGTCAATTTTTTTCATAATTTTATCGTAGATATAAGTTATTTAAAATAAATAAAATATGTTTTGGCGTATCATTGTAGGTCATAATTTTTTATCGATCCAAAGAGGCGTACAGTAGGCGTAAGCGCAATAATGTAATGGAATCTCATAATATGATCGGAGTATAAAGGCGTATATGTTCATACGTCTATTACTCGACTGTGTGATTTACCAAAAAATGACGCACAATAGCGGCGTATGTACATACGACCATATTTACCATACTTTTTAGTGATAGTATCAGTCTTCGGCCTCATATACTGTCGCACCATATGGGCGCAAAGTCCTTGAACGTCACACCTTTCTCCGAAAAACATCTCTAACTGGTAGGTTTCTAAGGAACCATCCTGCTCGAATCCCAGGTGGATTCGATTCAATATCCAAATCATAAATGCTCGATATCATCCAAAGGACGAACCCACTTAGCATGAATCTATCGCACGTAATATGCGAGCCGACTAGGTCCAACTTTGTTGAAAACAGAGGTTCCCAAGAAATATGGGGCAGGGGGGCGCTGAAGAAATAGATAAACAGGCGTCCTTACATATACCATTATGGATTGCTACCATCATGCATAAATATCCATCTCAGACAGCTGCGGGGACAAAGCTAACTAGTCAATGTGGAGAAGTTTAGGATAAGCAGAAAAAAACGAGGAAACTCAATACAACAATGAACATTTCAGCACGGGCACAAATTAGTCAAGTCCAAACTAAGTCTCCTCTACAAACAGGTAACTGCAGTTTTAGGATCCCTACACAAGCCAGACAATACCTTCACCAGCTCAGTGTCGGAAGAAACAACCCTCGTACAGACTCACTTCTCGGGCTGTGAGTTATAACGGTTAGTGAGCTGGGTGGATGAGGAGAATACTCCAACGGAGAGAGAATGGCGACAAAAAATACAGAGGGCTTCCAACTGCTTGACTCATACAAATTACCAGAACCGAACGGAAAAGAAGGGAAGAGAGATAATTATCAAGATATTTACTATTGTTTTGGCTGCCTGCGTACTGCGCATACAAGTCAAAGTAATTGTCATACAAAACCAAGTAGAAACCTTCTACTCAGGCGTTAGATTCTTCAGTGAAAATTAATCAGTTTTTTGCTTAAGCACTTGCAACATAAAGTGTTCTGCAAAATTGAGGGACGTCGACGGCAACGACAGGATAAAATTCCCCAGCATAAAAGCGGCACTGAAATGAAAGAGATTCATCAGCATCGAAACTGGTGAAGCCAAAACTGGTGCACTCAAAAAGGCAGTGGTAGCAAAGTAAGAACCTTCGAAGCTACGTCCGCTCACCACTTTTGTGGAATCATCGCCACACTAAACGGACATCACTATTACATAGAGTCATCATATCATGCGACATAGTAATACTAACGAGCGGTAATCATAAGGGTATGTGAATGTGACTCCACCCGCTCTACACTGGCTGTCTAACAACAAACTGACAGTTTATTCGAAAACACTTAACTGGTAATGTTCGTTAACAGATGCTTTGTGGTAACTAACCCAAAATGATCAATACAGAGCTCTAATTTGTCGAGAAAGGTAAATAAAAAAAACGTAGCATGCCCGGCATAATAAATTTTAATTAAGAACAAAACTATTCACCGTTGAAGCTAAACTACAATCACTTCAGAGGTTGATTTGCTTGACAGCCACGGGAAAACAGAAACTCAGAAGAGCAGCTAAGGTGTCCTCGAGTGAACAAATAGTGGGCACAACATCAACCGATTTCCGTAGTCTATCTTATAACTCGTCAGCAACATCAAGGGTCTCCTAGAATTGGGCTTTCTGATGGAGTTGGGTTGGCAAAAGTAGTGTCATCAACTCGCCACGGCGTATGGTTAATGCTTCGTTTTTGTAGAAGACTGTCATGTTATCACATTACTAACTAGTTACTAGAACCTATTAAGATTTCGTAAAATCCGATTTCTGCAGACAGTGGGCACCTCAAGTGCTTGGAATTCGCAAGAAGTCACCTTTAACGACTTTATGACTGCTGTTCTAGGCAAAGACCGACGGGTAGACAGAGAGACTTTATTTAGCACTGAAGTTCTCAGTTAATAATCGTTCGAGATGTTCAGCCGACTGAAGATCGACATCTGCCGCCATTACTTAACATCCCAGAATGTCGCCGATTCAAGAGCGGCGCTGGGTCATAAGTTCTTCTAAAAAGTTATAATCAAGGAAACGAATAATTTAATCAGTGAAATGTATATTCTTTCTTTACTAAATGCTTGAATTTGCCTTGGATCACCACTATACGACCACACTCAAAAGCCACTAGCACTGTTTTTTTGTCGGGCGAAACAGGCGTAAAAAATATCAGAAAAAAATTAAGGAGATTCGTAACAATGTGAAAATTACTGTAAAAAGAAAGTATTTCGATATAAAAACAGAACTCAGACCAATTGTCATTGAATAATTGAATAGGAGAAGATTTAATTTATACGCCCCTCAATTTCAAGTATTTTTCAAGGAAAATCAACAGTCATATCGAATATTTGCGCCGCAGTAAAGAGGCGTAAGCGCATAATTACTAGTTTTTAGAATACTTTACGTAAAATTGATCATACTAGATAAAAACAGTGACAATATAAATACTCCATGCAAATTTGGAAAAGATCCGTCGAAGGGACAAAAAGTTATTAAGTTTTTTGCCTCTCCTGAAAAGTAGGGGTTTTGCGCATACGCCCCTATAGCATGAAGCCCTCGATATGCTTTCATACTTCAGCCTTCGTTATAATTTAAGTGTACAGAAGTGTCTCTTGACATAAAACACGTTACGTCTTCATTATATGAGAAATAAAAGGACTTATTCGTATTACGTGTGTGGCATTCGCTTTAGTAGAGTTGCTAAGCCGCGAAATTGTGCGCATCGGGTTACAATTACAAGCATGAAATTTCTACCACACATAGAGCGTTCCACGGTGATTATTTTCAGATGTGGAGGGAAGTCAGATTCGTCCCCTGTGTGGTGGGAGAGCGGGGTGAAAAGAACCAAGTACTGCTCTTTTTCTTTCTTTTTAAATCTGATCAGTTGGGTCTATTAGGGCTTGTGCGACATCGTTTTCGTGTAAAATAGATATCAGATATTAATTTTTCATGTTATTTAAGAATAGTTTCATATAAACATTTGGGTTTATTGCCGAAAAGGTAAAAATCACAAAAAGTTTTTTTTATTCAGAACGATACATTAGTTATCTATCCTGAATATTTACAATTAAAAAAAAAATACTAAACAGCAAATTTAATCGTGTTTTTAAAAATATATACATATTGGGCACATCTAATACAAAAAGTACCTTGAAAAAAATGTTGATGTTAAGCTTAGCCTGCGTGTTCTAGTACATTTTGCTAAGTCGCGAAATTGTGTACATCGGGATACAACCACGACATTTCTACCACAGATAGAGTATTCTGCGGTGATTATTTTCAGATGTGGAGGGAAGTCAGATTCGTCCCCTGTGCGGCGGGAAAGCGGGGTGAATAGGCTAAAGGAGTCCTCTTTTTCTTTTTATATTACTGATCAGATAACGATACTAGACTTGTGTGGTATCGTTTTCGTGTAAAACAGATATCAGCAATTAATTTTTCATGTTATTTATTCATAGTACCATATAAAAATTGAAAAATCCCAACAAGTTTTTTTATTTAGGGAGATAAATTAGTTATATTTCCTGAATATTTACAACTAAGAAAAATATTACAAAATAGAAAATTAAATCTAATTTCTAAAAATATATACATATGGGGTACTCTTCATACAAACAGCTACTTAAATAAATTATTGATGTTGAGATTAGCCCGTGTGCTCGTGATACATTAGCAAAAAATATTTTGTTTTAATTACATTCATTTGTTTTTCTAGGACGTACGAGTATATCTATATACATAAAAGAAGAAACTGACTGACTGACTGACTGACATATCAACGCACAGCCCAAACCGCTGGTTCTAGAGAGTCCAAATTTGGCACGTAGGCTCCTTATAAGGTGTAGAGGTGCACTAAGAAATGATTTTTCAAAATCCACCCCCTAAAGGGGTGAAATGGGGGTCCAAAGTTTGTATGAGGAAACAAGATTACTTAGACTATTTTATTCAAAACTTCACAGGAGTATTTCTAACGATAAATGAGTAAACACGTGTTTCAGGTTTTTTTGAAAATTCAACCCCTAAAAGGGAGAAATGTGGTGACAAAGTCTGAAAATCAACATGGGTATTGTTTTTATGGTTTATCGGGTCGCTGATTACGAAAACCGCAACGATTATAAAATCCAACGTGGCGGACGTGAATTATCATCTCCCCTGTAGGGGTGAAATGGGGTTTAAATGTCTAAATACTAAACCGCTGGTTCTAGATTGTCCAAATTTGGCACATAGGTTCCTTATAAGGTGTAAGGGTGCACTAAGAAAGGATCTTTCAAAATTAAACCCCTAAAGGGGTAGAATGGGGGTCCAAATTTTGTATCGGGAAACAAGATTAGTTAGACTATTTTATTCAAAACTTCACAGGAGTATTTCTTACAATAAATAAGAAAACACATGTTTCCGGTTTTTTGAGAATTCAACTCCTAAAAGGGAGAAATGTGGTGAAAAAGTCTGAAAATCAACATGGGTATTGTTATTATGGTTTATCGGGTCGCTGTATCCCGGAAGGAAGAGGGAAGAGGGAATAGTTGGTTTCTATGGATTATCAGGTTGCTGATTACTAAAAAAAGAATTATTTTAAAATTCAACGTGGCGGACGCGTAATACCATCTCTCATGTTAGGGTGCGATGGGGTAGAAATGTCTAAATAATGACTAAAAATATGGGTGTCGTTTTTAAACGCACAGCCCAAAACCGCTGATTTTAAAGAGTCCAAATTTGGAACGTAGGTTCCTTATAAGGTCTAGGGGCGCACTAATAAACGATTTTTCTAAAGGGGGTGAAATAGAGATCCAAAGTTTGTATGGGAAAACAAGATTAGACTATTTATATTCGAAACTTGACAGGAGTATTTCTAACAATAAATGGGTAATCCTACAAGTACTCTTTATTGCACACCTCATAAAATATACAGGAGAAATACAATGCAAGACATTACAATTAGAGTTAAACAACAGGCGGTCTTATCGCTAAAGAGCGATCTCTTCCAGACAACCTTTGGGTAGTGGAGAACTTGAAAAAATAAGATTTTGTTATTAGGCGGTGCAAAAATCGGATAAGTAGTAATAATAATAATATATACATAAAAAAAAAAAAAACATAAATATAATAAAAAATAAATACATAAATACATACATTCAGCCAACAGATAATAGGACCATTTGAATAAAATACGAATTATGAAAAGGATAGATAGTGTTCTTTCAGTTGACCTTTGAAAGAAACAAGAGATTTGGCGCGCCTTAAGCTAAAAGGCAAGGAGTTCCATAAACAGAAAGCTTTAAAAGTAAACGAATTATTATAAAATTTTGAGACGGAAGAAGGTACGGCAAGGAGCAAATTTTGGGCAGATCGAGCAGAAGTGAGATAAGTGAAACGCTCTTTGAGATAGCGGGGAGTTGCAGGATGAAAAAGTATACTATAAAGAAGAGCAAGAATATGAGAGTTACGACCTAAACTTAAACCTAATAGATGTTTAAATTTGTATTTGGTGCCATCTCGATTGTCGTCAAGGCCAGTGCGGGCGGCGCGGCGAGACTGGACGAGTAGTCATCGCGAAACTTCCTGCAGCCGTAATAAATGCATTCAAGCTTTTCAACAATAAAACGGCTAGACGGATATGCATGAGGGATAAGCAGATAATATCCTAACTTTAACAAATAGCCTAATTTTTAACCTGAAAAAAAGAGCATCGTTCCCGTAGGATAATGTATATTGTATAGGAACGCGGGCGAAGCCGCGGGTTAATGCTAGTAGTAAATATTATATGTAAAAGCATGTTAATAATCATTATTTAATGTATTTAATGAAGCGAAATAGGATGCGTTCGGAGATTTACGTTGGTTACGCAGACGTAAAGATATATTTTGAGCTACTGTTTGTATGAGAAGTGCCCAACATGAATATATTTTTAGAAACCAGAAACCAGATTAATTTAATGTGGGTACACCACAATTTTTATTTAAACCATGAATACAAAGATCAAAGCTTAAAGAAAAATTTAAAAATTGAAAAAGGAGCTACCTGGTGGAAGGGACCGGGAATCGAACCCGGTACCTCTGAATTACCGGTCCAGCGCGTTAGCCACTTCGCTACCCTCGCTCCACGTAGACCTGACGAATTTTTCCTTATGCTTTTTGTGTCGGCGTATTTTAGCGAATTTTAAGGCGATATTGTCCGACCGTGGTCGCGAGGAACAAATTGACGCAGGCCCGTCCTCTTCAAGCGCTGACGCGCGACGAGTTTAGGAGGTTTTTAGTTCTAATGATTAAATAAATAATTTTATCGAGACAATCCTAGCGAATTTACCTAGATAATGTTAGTATCCATACATTTACGCAAAAAACGGGTAAAAAAAGTTCGTATTTTAGCCTTACCACTGAAAAAATATTACAAATAGAGGTAACTTTGGGATTCTTTTCCATGGAGCGTTTATCCAATCATGTTGCTGAAAACGATTTTATAATTGCAAGATCCTTAAGTATGATATACAATATGTTTTTCATAATCTTCAAACACTGCTTAATATGTTTACGACTCATTCCAAAATGAGTGAGTTCGGCGTCTACTGGGAGAAGAGCGCTTTAAGGCTCTTGTCGTGCTCTCTGACTTTTACGGTCAGATATTGGCACATTTACCCTTTGACATGGATTCATCCAATATTGTGTACGGAAACAATTTAAGGACCATCGAAATCTTATTGGACGAGCGAGCGTTTCAGCTTGAGCAAAAATAGGTATACTTTCGTGTATTCAGATGTCCAGATGGATAAGTTTAATAAATAAAAATAAAAATAAAATAAAAAAGCCTTTTATTTCTTGCAAGAACAAAAAATTATAATATTACACATGTTGGTTAGTAGTACTTTATAATTAAACTGTTAGTTAACTAAGCTATATCTTAAACTAGGAGTTAGTCTGCAAGAACCCCCGTACGGGTAAAGGCCTCCTCCAAGGATGACCATGTGTCTCGGTCCTGTGCCACTGCGTTCCAAAGCGGGCCGGCTGTCCTCTTGACCTCGTCATCCCACCGTGTCAAGGGTCTTCCCCTACTCCGACTGCCTGGTGGTCCGCGCCATAGAGTCACTCTTATGGTCCATCTCTGATCTTTTAACCTGGCGACATGACCAGCCCATTTCCACTTTAGTTTCTGGGCGTGGGTGAGAGCATTTTTTGCTTTTGTGATAGCTCTTATTTTGGTGTGTCGTATTTTGTCCATTTTCTTTATGTTGAGCATGCTGCGCTCTATTCCCCGTTGGCAAGTGTTAATCTTGTTTTTTATTTTATCCGTGAATTTCCACGTTTGGCAGCCATATGTCAGGCACGGCAGGAGGCTAGAGTTCATGACTTTCGCTTTGATTGTAGTTGGTAAGCCGCTTTTAAATATTTCCTTTAAACTCCAGTATCTGTTCCATGTATTTTGTATACGGCGTTCTATTTCCATTTCGTTATTTTGTTTATCAAAACTTATTCTTTTGCCGAGATATATATAACTGTTTGTATACTGTAGTGGCTTGTTGTTCACTTTTATTGGTTTTTCCAGAGCGTTTGTCATTGCCATAGTCTTGCTAAGGTTCATTTCCAAGCCAACGTGACTACTAGCTGTATTTAGTGATTCTATCATGAGGTTCAACTGCGAGCTAGTCTCCGATAGCAGCACTAGGTCGTCGGCGAATCTTAAGTGGCTTAGATATGTACCTTGTATATTAAGGCCGCAGTGCTTCCAATCCAGTTTACTGATGATTGATTCGAGGGTAGCGATAAATAGTATTGGTGATAGCGGATCGCCTTGTCTCACTCCCCGTTTAATAGGGAAGCTCGTTCCAAGTGACTCTAGCTTTATTCGGCCGGTGCTGTTGTTATATATATTTTTAATTATTTCTATATAATTGTGCTCGACTCCTTGATTTTTTAGGACTTCCCATATGCGTTTATGTGAAACAGTATCAAATGCCTTTTGATAATCAATAAAAGCTATGTAAAGATATCGTCGCTGTTCTTGATACTTTTCTATTATTAGTTCCAGCGTGTGGATGTGGTCAATGGTGGAGAAGCCCCTTCTAAATCCGGCTTGCTCTATGGGTTGTCTTGCTTCTAACGTTCTACTTATTCTCATAGTGACAATGGAGGAGAACAGTTTGTAGAGACTTGGTAGCAGGCTTATTGGTCTGTAATTAGTAATATCCTTTGGATCGCCTTTTTTATATATTAGTATGATGTCGGATTCAGACCATTGCAGTGGAGTTTCAGTATTTTGCAGTATTAGGTTGAAAAGTTTGCGTAATGGGCCAATCAAAATCATGTCCGCTGTTTTTAAAACTTCGTTGGTGATGTGATCTGAGCCTGGGCTTTTTTCTAGCTTTAATTTTTTTATAGCGTCATACATTTCTCTCTCGTCGATTGGGGTTATGGGACTTAAACAGGTAGCCTTGCTGGTATACGTCAGTGTAGTACTAATTTCGGTTTTATCGCTATACAAGTTTTTGTAGAATTCGGTTGCCGCTTTGATTAGGTCTTTTCGGTGGTAGAGTTCTTTTCCAGTAGAATTCAGTCCTTCAATCCAAGTTTTATTGGTTCGAAGTTCTTTGTAGGCCTTCTTTGTACCTCCCGATTTATTTATATAATTTTCTATGGTATTTAGTCTGTGTTTTGCGTAGTCGTTCTTTATATATTTGTTGACTAATTTGTAAAGTGCCGAAAGTTCGTTTTTCATAGATCGCGTTTTGTTTTTAGTTTTTTGCAGATCTCTTCTTCTTTGTAAGAGCATCATGGTACGTTCGGACAGTATTTTATTTTTATTTTGGGTGTGTGTCTTTGTACGAGCATTTTTTAAACTTTGGTTGATGGAATTTACTATTTTATCGTAGTAAAACTGTACCTTCGTGGGTTCATGTTGTTTGGGGGGGGTATCGTTAAGTAAATACGATAGGTTTTCCTTGTATTTTGATATTTCCTCTTCGCTATTAAGGGGGCATTTGAGGATGTAATTGTTATTGAATTTGGCTCTACTGATCTTTTGTTTGGATAAGTTTATCGTAGCTCTAACCGGTCTGTGGTCTGATGGGAAATTAAGGTTTATAGTATCTATATTCTGAAATATTCCTGGCCGGTTAGACATTATAAAGTCAATTTCATTTTTATGTTGACCATTTGGGGATCGCCAGGTCCACCTGCGGTTGGGCCTCTTCTTAAAACAGGTATTAATAATTGTCAATTTATTTTCCAGTGCAAAATTTATCAATTTCTGTCCTCGTTCATTTCTTTTGCCGTACCCGTGTTGCCTCATTACTAAGTATTCTTCTTTTCTTGGGGTTCCAATTTTCGCGTTGAAATCTCCCATTAGTATAATATTTTTATGTGCTGTTTCCATAAGCTTATTAATTGACGTGTAGAAATCGGCTATATCCGCTTCGCTTGCTGCTTCCGTTGGTGCATATGCTTGTATTAGAGTTACTTTGTAGCCTTCGATATTTAGATTTAGCAGCGCTATCCGTTCAGTAACTCCTATAAAACACTCTATGTAGTTTTTCAGAGATTTGTTTACTATAAAACCTACACCGTACTTTCCTGGGGTACTTCCTATGTGACACAATATAAATTGCTCATATTCCTCTATTTTGATGCCTTGTCGCCTCACTTCTGATATGCCTATAATATCATATTTTATTTTGTTTATTGCTGTTTCTAATTCTATAAGGCGGTCATGAGACGAGAGGGTTCTGACATTATAGGTTACAATGTATAGCTGGTAAGTAGATTTTTTTGTGGTGTTGCTGCCTGAGGCTATTTTGAGGATAAGTTTAGTGTAATTTAATTCAAAAGCGACTATTGCAATATTTTTACTATAATCATTTATATAACAGTAATGCTCATTTAAACAACATAGATAATACAACAAATTTTACTACTTTACAATAAATACTACGAGGCAATAATATTTTTTGGGCACACGCACCCACTTTGGGTACCCGCCGTTCCGATTATAACTACTTTACAGTTAGATGGACAATTATTTTGAAGGGCCTCAAATACTGTTCCTACGGCGTTAGGGTTACTGGACATATGGCCGGCCAGCACCACATTGGTTATGAATAACAGCTCGTCCAATCCGACCAAGTTGGTTGCTTCCGATTCCGTCGGGCCGATCTTCGCTAATGCTATCTTCAGTGTCATCACGTAAAGGAAGATAGCGACTCCTATTAACTGCATTGTAGACCTGGAAAACATGTGGAAAATCGCGCTCGTAAAAATATCTAGCGTTTTCCTGGAATGAATATTTTAGATGGCAACATTACATATTTATAGCATTCAAAAACATTTGTTCGATAACATTTACTAAAGTACCAAATACAATGCAGCCACTTCTAAATCACAATTATTTTGACGACATGCGCAAGTGTATGTTAGAGAAAACTTATGCAAATGACGATACCTTGAAAATATGTAAGATACATCTCCAAGACCAAAACTTTCTCCAATTAAACATACTTACCACTTATCTTTTTTTTTACACATACCGACTTAAGTAGTAATGATTATCCGTTGACGAGAGTTTTTCGAAATTCTTCATAGCAAAATTCAAACTTTGAGAGGGTTCGACCAAAGTGTTTTATCGACTATTGACAAATAATTTTCACTTAACGAAACATCATTAAAGTATAATAATTATACAGTGGCGTTCAACTAATTAGGGACATCATTATTATTCATTATTTTATTCCATACAACTGCATATAAAATATAACTTTGAAAATTTGGTGAAAAATGTAAGATGCGGTTGACCCTTTTTTATTAGGGTTCCGTAGTCAACTAGGAACCCTTATAGTTTCGCCATGTCCGTCTGTCCGTCTGTCCGTCCGCGGCTTAGCTCCGTGATCATTAGTACTAGAAAACTGATATTTGGTATGAGTATGTGTATGTATCACGCCGACAAAACGGTAAAATAAAATCTAAAAAAAAAATGATTTTTTCGGGTACCTCTCGAACACTTAAAGAGGGGGTGATTTTTTTTTTCCGTTCCAACACTAGTGTGTGGGGTGTCGTTGAATAGGTCTTTTAAAAATACTAGGGGTCTTCAAACATTATTTTTTGATAAAGTCAGCAGTTTTGTAAATATTCGCTCCGAAAATAAAAAAAATAGCGTCCCCCCCCCCCTCTAACTTTTCAACCACGGGTCAAATAATTATGGAAAAATTCAGGAAAATGAGGCCTTATAATTTACCTTCAATGAAAACTATATTGAACAAAATCGGTTGAGCCGTTTTTGAGTTATCGCAAAATTTCGTAATTTTCTTTAAAAGGACGTTGACTTCCAGAAGGTAATAAGTAATTACATTTACGTTGGCGTTTACGACCTTTTTATAGAGCTTGAAATCTTTGTCGCAACTTAAACCTCGGGCTTAATACCGCTCTTTTAAGCCCGTCTATTGTGAAGGATGAGCAACTACACTGAGCGTGGCCCGACATGCTCTTGGCCGGTTTTATTAATAACATGAACTTATGTTATGGGTGTTTAAACAAGGTTTACTACAGGTAGAATAAAGTTTCTGTAAAACTTGAACTTTAGAAACTAGACATGTTCAAATTAACACTTTTTACAACTCTATACTTTAATTAGAGAGGGAATACATATGTCTATTTTCTAAAAAATATGTTTTACAGAAATTTCATTTGCACTATACTAAAACTTGTTTAAACACGTGTACACCATGTTATCTATAGGTACTATTATAAAATCCTAAATTTGTATTAAAAATTAATTTTCTATGGAGGGAGGTCATGATTTCAGGAAAAAACTCGATAGCGTGAAGCAGGATCGTCATTTGTTTCGTATGGGCGCGCGGCGCCAAGCCAGCCTGGCGCCATCAGTTTTCAAATAAACCTTTGTCCTCTAATAACGCCGAAACGGCTGGATAAAAAGTTACCAATTTTGCTACAGGAATAGCTGAACATCCAAAGATGGTTATAGGATACTTTTTATTATTATTAATACTAGCGACCCGCCCCGGCTTCGCACAGGTGCAATGCTGATAAATTATGCATGTATTATACATATAAACCTTCCTCTTGAATCACTCCATCTATTAAAACCGCATCAAAATCCGTTGCGTATTTTTAAAGAGTTAAGCATACAAAGGGACATAGGGACAGAGAAAGCGACTTTGTTTTATACTATGTAGTGATTTATCTCTGAAAACATAAATTCCATGAAATATTTTCCTTACAATGTGTAATTATACAGTTTATGTTAAATGTGATATGATAATAAATATATTAATATTGTAAAATTATAATCTTATCTCTTATATATTATGTAATAAATAATGTAATAGTATAATGTAATAATGTGGAATGATATTTATGCGATATTATTGTAACAAAATTTTATTTATTTATTCTAATAATCTAAATCGAATTTGTACCTAATTATACACCCACCACTAAGTAAATTGCTGTGCCCTGACAGGGTTCATGTTATGGACTTAATCATATTAAATGTAACATCTTATTGTACAACATGATAATGCAATAAAGAATTATGAATTATGAATTACCTCATAATAACAGCGTTTGTGATTTTGAATTGAGAACGACGCGACCCCCGCGTGGCTCTTACGTGTACAAAAATTAAAAAGTATGAATTCGATATCATACCTCCTCGCGGTCCACAGGTATTAACAAATAAGGTTAAGGTTATTGTATTAAGCGGTTTACACTCACGTGAAATTGTCAGGAACGGCCCGACATGTTTCGAACTCGTATGGAGCCCTTCATCAGGGACGGCTGCCCGTACACCGCCGCGGCAAACTCGTCACTGCTGATACTTTGACCGACGTTCCGCTCTGAGCGCGCGCGCCGATGGCGCGGGGGCGGGGGGTGCTTGCAAGCCCGCAACTTGTCCGTCCAGCACTCCAACGTCACTTTTGTCATCAATAGACATTACGCACACTTGACTAATGGTGTCCACGGGATCGTCCAAACGCACAATATGTTTCGCCGCCGGAAGCACAGGCTTCCATGCTGGAGGTAAAGCCCAACCGCCGTCTCTATTAAAATTCGGGCGCCGTCCGATCTCGATGGCTTCGTGTACCTTACGTTGTATATAACGTTTCTCACGTACCAACACTCTTGCTTTATCGAAACGGACAAATAATTAAATATGTCTCACGAAAGTTTTAATAAAATTAAGGTTAAGGTTGTTTGAGGCGTTGAGTTACGGAAGCCGTGTTAGTTAAATAGAATGAATAAAACATATTTTTATTGCTATTTTATCGAGTGTAAGTATTTGATTTAAAAGTATTTCGAATCAATTTAAGTAAATTAAATACATTTTTAAATATGTTTTACCAACCCACATTTAGAACATTAGGCGCAAAGTTTGGTATTGTTTGTGTTTGGCCTAACTTACTAATAAGGTAGTGAAATGATAAATATACGATATATTTAGCCACAATTTTGCATCTATGTAGTTTTTTATAAATATTTTTTATTCAAAGTGAAAAATATCAGTCATTCTTTATTTTTAACGGTGTGTTGAGATTTTGTTCTTAATGACCCAATTTTCCGATAGATGGCGTCAAAGTAACAATACTTTGACAAAATCTCCATACTAACGGCTGCATCGCGGTGTTAAGATTTTTCCTGAGTTAATAACACCAACTCCATACGTACTATTGGAGCCATTGAAGCGGCCTTTGACACGATAGCCGAGAGTCGATGCACGTCGTTGCGTGCCCGTGACCACGATTCGGCACAAACTAGGGTGTAGCTGTGATGGTTAACCCGGACTTCGAGAATTACTACCACTGAAGTTGTTGAATATTGATCGCATACCTAATGTAAGCAGCTGGTGTATCAGTTATTGAGAGTTGCTGCTCGACAATGTATGCATTTTGTATGAAAAACAACCATGATTCGACACAAGATAAAATCAATTTACAATGTCAGAAAGGATTTCACCTAGCCGCGATTTGAACCCAGAACCACTAAGAAACTACTGTAATAATAACCGTGTCATCTCATGCATTTTCCTTTGCTTCCTTATTCATAATATCACGGATAACAAAAAAGTGAGGCCATCACGTATCCGTTCAGTGGTGCTGTCGCCATTATTGACGTACGCTCGATTGAGTTAAGTTGGCACCTGAATCTTATGGCGTTACTTAGGAAATTATTATGACCAGGTCATATTATTAGTAACATTGTAGTCGAAAATAATTGATTGTCATCTTAATAGATGTCGTTAATATAATTATGTTCTGGTAGGACTATGAGATAATTATTTTTCAAGGTACTTTGAATAGTTATCTACAATAAACAATAAATATTTAAAACGCTATATAAACATAAGTCTAGCTTTAATTTAAACTAAACCAAGATGATGTTCACAAGCGTAGAACCGGAGGTGCGGAGCGTTCTAGGGAAGGCGCCCACCCACTAATATAAGTAGTATTTTAATGAGAGGCCGTAGGCCGAGCCCCACGTAGCACCGAGGGTGCAGAGTGTCCGCGTCCCAGGGAAGCCACTCACACACTTATATTAAGTGGGTGGGCGGCCTCGCATTAAGTTATTTAAATCTACAATATTAAAAACGATCTTTTAAACATAAGTCGCCTCAATTTTAATTAAATCAAGATGTTGTTCACAAGCGTAGCACCGAAGGTGCGGAGCGTCCTAGGGAAAGCGCCCACCCACTTAATATAAGTAGTAACTTAATGTGAGGCCGTGGGCTAAGCTTCGCGTAGCACCGAAGGTGCGGAGGGTCCCACATTTAAACTCATATTAAGTGGGTGGGTGTCTTCCCCGGGACGATCCGCACCTTCGGTGCTAAGTTACTTAATATAACCCTAAGTAATTTAATGCGAGGCCGTAGGCTGAGCTCGGCGTAGCACCGAAAGTGCGGAGCGTCCCAGGGAGGCCGCCAACCCACTTAATATAATATGTTGAAGTAACTTAATAGGCGGCTTCCTTGGGACGCTCCGCACCTTCGGTGCTACGCGCGGAGCTCAGCCTGAAGCCTTGCATTACTTTACTTTAACTTATATTTAGTGGGTGGGCAGCTCCCTTGGGACGCTCCGCACCTTCGGTGTTACGCGGAGCTCGGCCTTCGGCCTGGCATTAAGTTACTTCAACTTACATTAAGTGGGTGGGCGGCTTCCTTGGGACGCTCCGCACCTTCGATGCTACGCGGAGCTCGGCCTACGGCCTCGCATTAAGTTACTTCAATTTATATTAAGCGGGTGGGCGGATCCTTGGGACGCTCCGCACCTTCGGTGCTACGCGGAGCTCGGCCTTCGGCCTCGCATTAAGTTACTTCAACTTAAATTAAGTGGGTGGGCGGCTTCCTTGGGACGCTCCTCACCTTCGGTGCTACGCGGAGCTCGGCCTGCGGCCTCGCATTAAGTTACTTCTACTTATATTAAGTGGATGGGCGGCTTCCTTTGGACGCTCAGCACCTTCGGTTCTACGCGGAGCTCGGCCTTCGGCCTCGCATTAAGTTACTTCAACTTGTATTAAGTGGGTGGACAGCTTTCTTGAGACGCTCCGCACCTCCGGTGCTACGCGGAGCTCGGCCTTCGGCCTCGCATTAAGTTGCTTCAACTTATATTAAGTGGGTGGACAGCTTCCTTGAGACGCTCCGCACCTTCGGTGCTACGCAGAGCTCGGCCTTTGGCCTCGCATTAAGTAACTTCAACTTATATACAGTGGGTGGACAGCTTCCTTGGGATGCTCCACACCTTCGGTGCTACGTGGAGCTCGGCCTTTGGCCTCGCATTAAGTAACTTCAACTTATATACAGTGGGTGGACAGCTTCCTTGGGATGCTCCACACCTTCGGTGCTACGTGGAGCTCGGCCTTCGGCTTCGCATTAGGTTACTTCAACTTATATTCAGTGGATGGGCGGCTTCCTTGGGAAGTTACTTCAACTTATATTCAGTGGATATAAACTATAGAAATCAACTTTGGCAATCATTAAAAAGGAATCCAAATGATACTATTATTAAAGAAAACTTTAAAAATCAAAGAAACAAAACTACACAAAATCGATTCTTATTTTTTTATGTGGTAATACCACATTTTATTTTTATAAATAATGACACAAAGGTAAATTAAGAAAGAAAAATTGAATGCGATCTACTACAGTCGAAGCGGGGTTTGAACCCGCGACCTCTGCGTTTCCGGCGCATTGCTCTCCCAACTGACACTACCTTTGATGCATTAACTATTAACAACATTCCAATAAATCAATCGTCTCAAGAGAAGTACCTTGGTCTAATATTAGACGATGGACTAACGTAGAAAGCGCACATTAAGCAAGTAAAGACAAAGCTCTCTTCAATTTTGGCTTCCATAAGAAACATGATAAAGTGCATTCCTCTCCATGTTCGTTACAACATTTATAATTCATTGGTAAAATCACACTTGAACTAAGTATCTAATAGAAATATGGGGCAGTGCCGCTAAAACTAATCTCAAAGATATCCAAATTGTCCAAAATAAAATAATAAAGAAACTTTTTCATATTGATTACCTAACACCCACAGTGACAGTATACTCTGAAACTAAATGAGCATTAACCAACTTTATTTTTATAACACCATTATATTGATAAGAAACATTCTGAACAAAAAAATACACTGTCAAATCACGTTTAAAACTAATAAAGAAAGCGGCAAAAGGCCTCTTCGGAGTGCCAATAATCTATCCTTAACCTTCCCGCGAACTAAAAATTTTGAAAACAAAAATATAACATACCAGGGAGCGCGTATGTACAATGACCTTCCCAAAAATATTAAATGGGCTCCAAGTTTGTCAATTATTAAAAATAAATTGAAAGCGCATATAATCAACAAAATCCCCGTTACCTAAATACGGCCCTGCAAACTACAACGCCTTATCGCGAGCAGCAACTTGCTAACCGACCGACCGCTTTGTGCAATGCAAATATACTTCTACCGTCTACCATACATCATTAATATTACTTCTCCTGGGGCAATAAATGATATTATGTACAATGCGAGTATTATAAACTTACAGTAAAACTAAATCTAAAAATAAAACTAAGTAGGAAGGTACTCCTTGTATTCCAACGTAAACTAGTGCCAAAACAACATGTCTTTATTGTCTGTTAGTGATTTATTCGTACATCGTTGTAATCTGTTTACTTATAGTTTGTCAAGCTTACTTATTTATTTACATTAGTAACAATTAGGTTTTTAGATGCTCACGAATAGCGACTATAATTGCTTTTATAATAGTGAAATACTCATTAAGCGAAATGTAATATTTCTTTTGAGTAAAATAAATGTCTTTAACTAGGGATGGGCGGCTTGCTTGGGACGCTCCGCACCTTCGGTGCTACGCGGAGCTCGGCCTGCGGCCTCGCATTAAGTGTAGTGAACGTATGATATGTGTTTACGCGAGCGAAGCCGCGGGCAAAAGCTAGTACTTGTTAATAATAAAATTGGTCAACTGTGGGTTGTTAATTTTATTCCATGGAATATGCATGATATTAAAAATATTATTCGCTTCCGGTCCGTGACTCAAGATGGCCGCATGCCTTTAAGTTTCGTTGTTCGTTATTTATTCATTTTGGGTGTTACTTCAACTTATATTCAGTGGATGGGCGGCTTCCTTGGGACGCTCCGCACCTTCGGTGGTACGCGGAGCTCGGCCTGTGGCCTCGCATTAGGTTACTTCAACTTATATTCAGTGGATGGGCGGCTTCCTTGGGACGCTCCGCACCTTCGGTGCTACGCGGAGCTCGGCCTTCGGCCTCGCATTAAGTTACTTCAACTTATATTAAGTGGGTGGGTGGCTTCCTTAAGACGCTCCGCACCTTCGGTGCTACGCGGAGTATTGATAGCGTATTGTGCAGTGAACTAACGTATGAGTGTATGGTTAGGATAGACCGCGTGTTTTTTTTGTAAATCGCTATCAGTTTACAAAAAGCACCTCACCGTACAACGTGATATCAATCCTCAATCTTGTCGCCGTGTGCGATTCGAACGAGTCATTGGCAAAATACCACTTGCTCAGCATAAAGGTGAAAGCCACAAAAAAAATTTTTTTTTTATTAAATCTAGATAGAATGTGTCACTCGTTCTTTTTGAGCATTGTGACGCATGAGTTTATACTCACTAGATGACTTTCAACGCAATGGTTCTTTAGCTGCTATAAATGAACGTTATTTTTGAACATTTAGAGCAATATATCGTGAAAGAATCTTCTTTGTAACTAAGAGAAGTATCTTTCTTTATCTATTTGTCAATTTTTGTTCTTTTAGGATTAACCAATTTAGTAACACGGCACGGGATTTACTTATGAAAACTCAAACGACGTAAATGTCATATGTGACGTGGACATGATTTATTTTAATATGGAGATGCAAGTTGCTTATCAAAGAGGTCAAATGTTACAGAATAATCATAAGTGCGATAATATTCCGTAACATCGATAAGTAGAATTTTCGATAAAACACTTTGGTCGAACCCTCTCAAAGTTTCATTTTTGCTATAATGCATTCCGGTCCTGGATAAGTACAATCACATCTAAATCAGTCACAATGTTTCATTTTGACTAGATTTTCTCTTACTCTTATCATCATTATAATCATTAGATATATTATTCTAGGAATACTATTGTATGGATCAGGCAAAAAAATAGTTTTATTGTAAACATTTGGTTTACGCTAGCAGACGTTACTGCTTTAATAAAAATAAATAATAATGTAGCAAAAAACTTAATATACCTTTTTTATCCTGACACAATCACTGCATAAGACACCACGAGTACGATTAAAGCATAAATGAAATAAATTCCTCATAGGTACATTACATACTCAAATTCCCCTGATAGGGAAACCAGAATCACTAATGATTGCCATTGAAACCAGCATATGAAAAAAAAACAGCCAAGCGCATGTAACACTATAATGCTCAGGGCGGTAATTCGAGAGTGCCGTTTGAGATATCGCCATTATCGCCAAACGTCAGATCGCTATAGATAGGATATAAGTCATCTCTCCGGTATATCGCTTTTGAGATTATGTCATCTCAATTTTGGAAATATGAGGGCGATAATGATTGTCAAAAATGCTATTCCCGTATAAGGTTTTGTAGTACTTGCAAAAAAAAATTGCACTATAGCGAAAGTGCCCAACAAAGGAGCTACCGACTGGTGCCGCCAATCTGAATCTTTTACATTTATAGTGCTGCCCCCTGTAGCTAATGCACGTCACACAGATTTTAACAACTCCTGCAAATAGTTTTAAATAATCAAATGACAATACCAAACAAACGATTGCTTTAAATAATCAAATGACAATAGCAAAGAAACAATTGCTATCGTCATTTGATTATTTAAATCAATTTCAACGATTTGAGTATACCTATTTGCAGGAGTTGTTAAAATCTGATTATAAGTGGAACTTTATATGTGAAAAAACAACCGACCAAGTGCGAGTTGGACTCGCGCACTGAGTGTTCCGTATAAACACTTCCCATCTTAACTGGCCGGGTTAGGTTAAGTTTACACCTGATATGTATGGCGCCGCATACAAATGAGGTGCAAAGATAACGCAACCGATCACGTATGTTGTATGGGGGCTCCCATACTTCCTCGTCCACTTTTTACCGTTATCAATATCGGGCAAAAAAACACGTTAGTTGTATGGGAGCCCCCTTAAATATTTATTTTATTCTGTTTTTTAGTATTTTTTGTTATAGCGGCAACAGGTATACAGTAATAGGGTCCCGTTTTTTACCATTTGAGTACGGAACCCTAAAAAAACCATTAGAGATTTAAGGAGGCCTTATTCATGTCTTGTCGGTGAGTACATTTTTCAGAACTTGGCTGCCACGAAAAAATCACAAATTACATAGTTGTAACATTAGGTTTTCCCCGACAATTTTTACTGAATTCTTAACAAAAAGATTTTTTTACCGTGTAAAGGTAAATTATGTAAATCCCGATGATTCAATATCTTATTTGATTTACGGAAATTGGTGTTTTATTTAATGTTGGATTAGTTTGAGTTTTAATATAAATGGTATTCCCTTGATTTGCCTATTTTTTTTTGTCTAATTTCATTTTGTCTAACAATTTTTACCATAATGAACATTTTATCTAAAGTCAATATGTATAATAGGTTTATCATCATTTGCTAAACAACTTTTTACAAATAAACACTTCACAAACTATTAATTTCACAAACCTGTCATTCCTTAAAATGCTCATTTTACAAATAATTACTTGACAAATATACATTTAGTAACTATGACGTTTTATAAACATATTGAAAGACAAAGTTTCATTTAAAAAATGTTCACTTCACGAATAAATCGTTTTAAAAATCAGTTATTTTACAAAACTTTAATTGATAAACTACTGTTTCTTAAAAATATTAAAAATAACTCTATGTAACGAAACACAGGACTTAGAGGGGCCGTTTTTGGGACTTTTTGCTGTTTTTGGGCTTAAATTAGATTGAATCTTGTAGATTACGCTAAAATAAGCATGTTTTGTTCTTTAAACTGTTTCTCTCAGAGCGATATTTACCATTGGGGTTCAAAAAAATATTTTGTCCAATGGGTGGCATTTTTAGGCTAAATTAGATTGAGTGATGTTCCATTTTTTGACGCATACTATACATGTTCATGAAACAAACCTAACCTAACCTACAGTTTTCGGTTTTTGAGCCATGTTACCTTAAAAACCTCAATATCTCGGTAAATATTAATCTGAGCCAGAAAGTTTAAATAACAAAACATACTTATTTTAACATTATTTATAAAATACATTAATAAAAACGAGGTGTTATATGGACATAAATTTATTTGTCCCGAATTTTCATGTCTCGGGGTCTTTAAAATGAGTAACGTTTGAATTGAACCTCAATATCTCGGTAAATATTAATCTGACAAAGAAAGTTTAAATAACATAACGCGTTCACACCATGATGATTTATTAAACGAAATGTTTACTAAACAATGTATTTTATGAACGTTGTTTTGTCATTCGTTATTTTGTTAATTGACTAGAATAATAAATTAATAATTTGCTAAATAATGTTTTGTGATATGATGTTTTGTCCAATAAATAATTTGTACCATGATCTACATGTATTTGTAAAACTATATTTTATGTAACGTCTAATTTGGGAATCGTTAATTTGTCTAACGTTTTTTGTAAAATGAATATATTTATGAAACGTTGTTTAGCAAGTGATCGGCTACCGTATAATATCATTTTTCATAATTATTATTTTGTCGAAATTCGTTTTGCCTAAATGATCATTTTTATAACTCTTGTTTTGTCGAATATTATTTTATCTAAAACTCACTTTGTCGATTCTTATTTTGAAAATTGTAGGTTAGCCCCCCGTACCTTACCTCCTTGTTTTAGAAATTATAACAAATTCAGTACGCGGGTGACAGCAGGAGGCAAAGATTGTCGCAGGTGTGTCGCGTTTGACGGCAAATTGCTCACTGCGCGACTACTCACGTAGGTAAAGTTTATGAATCTGTTTTTTTTATATAGTTAAAATATTATGAGTTTTCATTGCGTTTAGTATTGTTTTGATATAACTATCGTAATACTATTGCATTTTAGTTTGTTTGTTCAGTTATTGGGCGTTGTTCTTGTATTGTTTTGCTCAGTTTACTTTATATTATTAAGACGAACATTTCTGAAAGAAATTGCCCTGGCGATGACTAGGACCACATATCATTAGAAGATCCGACGTAAACACATTGCAGAACTAGCTGAGAAACCAAATCCCCCGATTTGTACCATAGGGTCATCAAAATATAATATGCGCAGTATGTCCGTTAAAGAAAAATAGAAGTAGGTACGAAAAAAGGATGCAACAGATGTGCAAAGTTACTGTGCAACGAACATTGTATGTACATGTGTCAGGATTGTTTTGCTAAAATACATGTTGTAGATGATGAAAAAGTTTAATTTAACTGTTAAGTTATTTTTTTCTTTTTTTTATATACCTAAATAATTGTAAAGAAGTTGCAAAAAACCAAGAAATTTTTCCTAAGATTTCCAAAAGCATTCTTTTCTAAATTCTAAGTATGAAACTTTAATAAATGTTTCTTATTCTGATGGTTTATATTTCATTCTATCCTTTGAACATAATTATAAATTCATATAACGCCAATTTGCTAGAAAAAGTCATATTAAGTATGGGCGGCAAAATGCTCCCCACGCGATCACTCGCGTTTCATGGGAAGGCGCGATCACTCTAGTATTTAGTGGTGCTATAACTATTGAACCGACGATCGTGGGTTCGAATCCCGGCAAAGGCGATTTGTGCGATGAATTCGAATAATTATTTGTTTTAGATGTTTATTTAAGTATTTAAGCCTTAAATACAAAGATTAAAGCTTAAAGAAAAATTTAAAAAGGAGCTACCTGAACCTAAACCTTTCAAAATAAAACAATGCAAAGATCGACACACAAAGCATAAGGAAAAAATCGTCAGATCTTCCTGGAGCTAGGGTAGCGAAATGGTTAACGCGCTGGACCGGCAATCCAGAGGTACCGGGTTCGATTCCCGGTCTCTTCCCCCAGGTAGCTCCTTTTTCAATTTTTCTTTAAGCTTTGATCTTTGTACTTAAGGCTTAAATAAAAATTGTGGTGTACATACTCACATAAAAAAAAATGAGACATTACATGTTTCATAAATTTATTTAAGTATGTTTGTATCTGTATAAGTTTGCATGCCCATAACACGAGCATACTAGAGGAATACATTGGTTTTTGTGAGGTTGTCTGATAGTTAAATGTATTATGTATTATCCTCTTAGTATGAAGCCTGGTTTGAGACTTTAGCCGGTAAAAGGATGCGGAGGCAGCAAACCAGCATCAGAGCAACTACTGACATAAATTATTTATGTCAGAAGTGTGGGCGATCATGCCGGCCTCGCATCGGACTGTGCACCAAAAAAGGTGTCTCCACAGCACTGCATAAGATCGTCTGTAATAGACGAAACGGCCTACGATGATGATGATAAATGCGCCTAGAACGAGAGTCTTCATACAACAGATTTTTGAAACATGACGCTGCTTGTGTATTTATGTAGGTATGCGTGTCTACAGACGTTTTGCATTGACGTTGTGATTGTGAGAGATGCGCCAACGGACGAAACTTAGCCCGTGGCTAACCAAAACTGGCTTCACTTTCAATTCCAAGTGATAACTAGGTTTTACATAGAAAACTACCTTGAGTCTCAGACATATTAAAATACATAAACGGGTTTACTCACGTCGTAAAAGTTGAATAACGCTAGACATGTTTCGAACATGACCGCCATTCATCATCAGGAGAGCCGATCAGTCGCGGCGGCGCGCCAACCGAACATCACCGGTTCGAAATATGTCGAGGAACGACCCGACATGTTTCGAACTCATATAATGGAGCTCTTCATCGGCGGCAGCTAACCGTGCTGCTTCGCGACACGCAGCCCGCTGCACTAGCTAAAAATGTATATTAAAGATGTCCCACGATAGTTTTCATAATATTACCACTTCGTAACACGTCAACATCCTGAGACGGTCCAATTCCTATCCTATGTACCTACAGTAAGCTGCAGAGAAATCTGAACTCCCCTTACTGTACATTCCCAGCTCATCGTCGTTTCCAATTTGACCGTGTGGTTATCGTTCAGCAATAGGCGTATTGATTAATTAAAGAGAATAATTTATCGATAGAACCAATATTATCCCTACAACCAACCAGCGAGTACAACCTTTCCGTTAATATCGATACCTCACAGTGTTCACACTCGTACATATTTTTTTTTGCCAGTGAAATTTAAACCACATAGAGTTGTGCAATAACGTCATAATTGCAAAAACTTTTTCCTAAAAGTTAGTACGATTGTGCTCTAAAGTATCGATATATACAGCGCGTTGTACAAGGACTAGCGGCCCGACCACGACTCCACGCGACCAGGGGAACGGAGAGCGGCAGCCATAGGAGTGGGCGAAACAACGCCGCTACGCTAGTCTCACGGATTCGTGGCTGGTAATTGAGAATGTGACAGCTTCTTCGTTTGTTACCTATGACCACAGTATATATACAGGGTGGAACATTTCTAAAGACTGAGCTGCCAGAATAATGTCATCTGAGTGATCTACAATCTACCTATTATAATTGTAAAGCTAGATTTAAAAGTAAAAAAAGTCATCCAAATAAAATATTTTAATATCAGCGACAACCCTACTAATTCAAAGGTTTTATTTACATTTTAAATTGACACCTGTCTTTAACAGCTTTACAGTACGATTAAAATCAGTTAACACTTCGGCTTTTCTCGGGTATCATCGCCTAAATCCGGAGACGAAAATGACACGAAATACATTACCGCGATTTCTTTTAGGTAGCATTCAATTTGAAGTATCATAAACGCAATGTATAGCACCTGCCAAGATGACATTACTAACCGGTAGACCTAAGAAATTTATTATGCAGAAGTGACATGAATTTGAACATTCATTATTTATTAAAGCTATACTTGTATACAATATATGAGTCAATATTTTATTGTCAGTACGATATTACGTCGGATTAATAATTAACACGTTCACTGCGGGACAAATCTTGAGGAACTTTCAACTGGTGCGGTTGAGATCGAATCAGCCCAAACCTAAGCTCTTTTTCAGTGCGGGTGTGGCCTAATCGACCTGGAATTTCAGTAGGTGTTTAAATCCTCCATAACTTTGCCTATACTCGGACTAGGCATTTTTTTCATGTGCTCTACATTCGTCAGTAAATGCTTAAAATACCCTTAGCGTCGCCCTTGGTTCTGACTTTTAGTGAGAGAAAAAATACCTTCAGAATCTTTGAGGCCTTTCAGGTCTCAAAACGCACTAGATTTTATCTAAACCTAGTGAAGAGAATGGCAATTATCGCTAAATTATCGATAAGTTTATTATTTGTTTCCTTGTAACTAGACTACCTACCTACATGCTTTACTGAGTTAAAAGGTTTGTTTTAATACTCTAAAAGGAAGATATAAATCTTTCGATTATTTAAAACAAACCCGTTGATTTATGACATTCTGTAAACAATATAGTCACATGTACGATAAAAAACACTTCAGAATAACTTCAGATTTACTTGTGTAAATAATATATGTTTCTTTATATAGGTTAATTTCACGATAAGCAATTTTTATAAGTATCAGTATATTTAAGGAAAGTTAAAAGAATGTTTATAGATTTATTAATTTATTATTGAGTAGTAGAATAAGACACAAAAAAATTATCATACCTACATTAAAAACATGTGTAGAAACAATGATTTTTTAAAATATAATTAATGAGGCAATGTTGAGCAAAGTGATTATCGTGAAACACACGTGGTTCTGTATCGATAACTGTGGCCGCACTAACGTGAAGCTATCGACTCCCGCGCCGCCCGCGTCCCGCTCAGTGCGGCTTTGAGGTCGCTTTTTTGAGACATTAATAAACCAATCCGCACTGAGTGAAAACAAAGTATACCCAGTGCGTTTGAGGCTTATCAAGACCTCAAACGTTTTTCTTGTACCAACGAGTCCGGCTTTGGAAAACATAAATAAATGTATATTTGACTCTATCGTACGCCTTATAAGTAAACGGCAGCAGCTCCCGCACGAGAGAGACAACACGAACTTTTAGCACCACACCAAGGTAAGGTCGCGATTGAGGCCGATTTGACTCAACCCGCAGTGAACGTGTTAATAATAATCACCAAATAAAAAATTTAAAAACCGATTTCAACCGATTTTTGTTGATATTTCATAAACTGCTTGACCGATTTTGATAAAATTTACATGGGACCATCTCGGAAGTATACCCTATCAAATACGAAAAGAATTTTGTAAATCGGTCATATCTGTAAATTGATAACTCTAAGTGAGAGATGAGGGATTCACGACAATTACCGAGGTTGGCCGAAGTGTTAACTGATTTTAATCGTACTGTAACTTAGCGATGTTCAAAAGATGCTAGGGTTGAAATGTGCAGATGTTTACACTAATGTTTAACAAACTGTATCTCGAAAACGGATAGAAATATTGACAACTTACTTAGTTCATTGGTGAAAAATTAAGTACTCAGTCTGAACAATTCCCTGTTTGCTTAAAAGTCCCTCGATCTGTTCCAGCCTGTATAAGCTAAAGGCAGTATGGAAACTACGTAGGTACGAACGATCGAAACAACGCACACCCAACTAGGCCTAACTAACAGCTGAGATACAGATAAACGAAACAAAAAAACTTTTAAATTCTACAATAATTAAGAGGACATTGCTCGATTGGCGCGTATATTTATGTCAAAAAAGAGGCCTAGTTTCCATACTGTTTTAGTTTATATATGTACTGGTGCTATGACTGTTGTACAAGTGGAGCCAGAATACAGAAATCCTATCTCGTACTTAGTTTCCAAGACTGCATTGCCCAAGTGTCATACAATGAAGTGTCCTCCGCGTCGCCCTCAAGTATGCAGTTCTGTGGTGATGAATAATACATCCACTCACCATTACACAAAGTAACCTCGATCCCTCGACAGCATCTGAAACAAGGACGAAGGTATGAAAATAACAGAATTAATGTGCTTTTCGAGGACGTATTACAATAGAACCTTCATCATTACACAATATTCGAGTTTAGATAATAGTGACTCATTTTATTGATAGCGATAACTGAAAGGTTGGAAGGGTTGCTCAAAGGTAAACTGGAAGAGATCCCCTAAAGGGATAAATCCACCTCTGTACCTGTGTTATTTGTATAGATCTATTTTGAACTGTGTGAATACAAGAAAGTGTTTACATGCGAAGGAATAGGTATGATGAAATATTTTTTTGAGGATGTCAATCGATTTTATTTTGCATTGGGATCAAATGTCTATATGAGATGATTAACTACACTTAGACTGCTCGAAAAATCAGAAATGACCGACAAAGTTCAACATTTCTTCGGAGTACTAAAACACTTTATACAAATGGCCACGTGACGTAATTATTTATTTATTTATTTATTTATTTACAATTACATATCCGTAACTTACAGCTAATTGCCAAAGCGTTACAGATCTTAACCCATCATACAACATACCAAATATAACAATCTTAAGTATAAACAATTAACAGAATTTATACAAAAACAACATAATATTACACTCAACATCGAAGGAAATAAATTTATATATATACCTATATTATATATGTTATGGGTAACAATATTTATATAAAGTCCGTTTAAGTTCATGGTTGGCACAATTATTGTTTTGTTAAATTATGGATTTTGAAAACAATTTCAAAACTTATTTTGGATTTAACATAAAAATATAAAATTTGCGTCCCTTTCAAGTCACATAGTTAAGGAACCCACACCACTCTAACAGTGAACCCTAACAGTAGCGTTGCAACATCCTAATATTAATATTTAATATAATATTATAAACGTGAAAGTTTGGATGTACGTTCCACTTAATCTCAAAAACTACTGGACGAATTACGATGAAACTTTCCAGTTATGTACCTTATATATCAGAATAGGACATAGGCTATCATTTATATCAAGTTTTATCCCTTTTAGGGCCGAAAAACGGGATAAAACTTTGTATGGAATTGTAGTTGCAACGGCTCCCTACATGTCATCGATTTGACGTAAACTAATCAATATATTAAACATTTCGTCTGGGCCTACGGTAGACCTTCACGAAATGCATACCAAACTATTCTTTGTAAAAAACCAATAAATTCTGATATGGGAACACGTATCCGCAAAATTCGATTAATCGCGTAATTTCAAGAATCAAATACATAAAATTTTACAAATTTGTAACAATCACATTTGATTTGACAAACGTCACACACCCATCTGGCAAGACATGTCAAACCACTGATACCAGAAGGGCTACTCCGATGTTCAAAATTCGACTGTCGGATAGTGCCATCCTTTTCGATCTCCTGTCAAAGTATATTTGAGTGAATGGAATAGCACTATACGACCGTAAAATTTCGAACATTGGAGTAGCCCTTCAGGTAGGTATCACGTTCCGATACGCACATCATCTGAAAATAGTACGAGCTTCGATTGCGTACACCCGCTTGGTAACTAAATATAAATAAAGGAGTAATTAACTGAATATGCAAAGATAGGATAGCCAACATATTTAAATAATCCTAATAATATTATAAACGTGAAAGTATTTACGTTTATTCCTCTTAATTTTAAACGATGATTGATGGACGGTCACCAGTGTTCGGAAATCGTCGTAAACAGCCAATTGTTGAATTGTCTCTTTCTAAAGACCGATGGGGAATATTTATCGCTGAGTACTTACAGTATTAGTGCATAAAGTTTTTGTATTACTCGGATCTTAGACTCGGATACTCGACAATGCTACAACGGGTGTGTAATGATCGATATAAACATAAATGGTATAAGTATATTTGATATAACAACATTTGATATAAATTCATATGGTATAATGACTCATTTGATATAATAAACGTTTGGTATAATTTCAAAATATCTATTTTTATTTCGTATACTTATCATTTGGTATAACACTTATTTCCTATAACCATCATATGGTATAATGTTCATTTGGTATAACAACATTTGGTATAATTTCATATGGAATAATGTTCATTTGGTATAACAACATTTATGTAGTGCTCGTACCTAACGTATTTTTCTGGTAGCAGTCCATTTTTCTGGGGGATGCAGTTAATTTTTTTTTTTTTTGCCTCTTTTTTACTCTTTTTTTTTTCTATCCTAACCTAACCTACGTTTCTAAGTGAACTTTTGGTTCAAGTTTTTTTTTATGCAGGGGGCTTCGCCCCCCGAGCCCCCCTGCGGGGGCTTCGCCCCCCCGCCCCCCTATTTCTCTATACCCTATACGTTATGCCATTTGAACGTTAGATAAAATAAACGTTATACCATAAATTCATTAGACGAAATATGCATTATACTTAAAGAATGTTATATTAAATGTTATTCGATAAAATGATCAGTATATGAAACAATAATTATATCAAATGTTGATATATTAAGTGTTCTTATATCATTCAATAATTATATCAAATGAGCGTTATACCACAGAATAGATAATAGTATACCGACTGAAATTATATCAAAAGTTGTTATAGCCATCGTTATGCACCCTGCTACAACATTATCAACGTGCTTAAGTTAAGGGCCTGACTCGTTTTGATAGAGAAGGATAGCCTTATTACGATACTTATAAGAGGAAATAGAAATTAGTGCCATTTTTTAAGCTCTATCACCAACTGAGCATTTTTTCATGGTCGGTTTATAGGCACACTTATATTCATGGCGAAAACTGGCTGTGTGAAAGAACCATATTGGCACCAAAAATTATATTGTTTTCAAAATCAACAAAAAGTACCAGTTTTGTTAATGCGCAACTTAGACGCATCCAAATTTTGCAACGGCCCTAGATTGAGAATCACCTAATTAGGGAAGTACATTAAGAAAGCAACGATTTTAACGGGAGAAGCCAAGGAACAAACCGAACAAAGTGTACTTATACCACGTATTCCAGTTATAACGAATAATTTACCATTTAATTTTAAACGTGTACAGTTTCCATTAAAAGTTTTTAGCATTTCCTATGACTAAGTATCAATAAATCACAAACGCAAACGTTAAAAGTAGCAGGAATACATTTGGGCACGCCATGTTTTACTCATGAACAGTATGTAGCTTGGTCACATGTCTCCAAATAAAAAAAAATAACATCTTTTTACTGACCGATATAAATCATTTAAGATAATTTATTGAATTATACTTCAATAAACTAAGTTGTGAAACCAAGTTATAAAAAAAATATAATAGTCCCGATTTCATTATGTGACAAAACTCTTTGGTAAATAGAACCTTCTTCGTCAGTTGATTATGGACCGTCACCATCTCGAGCCATTTCTGAGCATACATAGCTAAATAATTGAATCGTATGGGACTTAGCCTAGGATAACTTATTGAATCGAATGGGACTTAGACACAGAACTAAACTAATAAGTAGATTTCATTTGAATACCTGAAAGTCTAATTGTTTTTTTTAATTGTCAATATCAATTAACGAGTTCTACGCGTACGAAGTCGCGGGCAAAAGCTAGTTGTATAATATTCGCGCAACTGATGTTAATTAGTTCTAGTTAATTTGACTAATCCGATGTCAAAGCCAAAGAGCACGGACGAAGGTAATAAAACTATAATTTATGCGCAGTACGTGCTTCCTAAGGTGTTGCATATCCACGTGGTGAGTTTCTTAAGAATTCCTTTGTGCAGAATTACGTATACAAGGTGAGCTGCGTCTCCCAAGCATTCATTTCGGGGCTGCTCCTCTCTCCGAACAGTTGTAGTAATTTTTACTTTAATATAAAGTTAATTCTACGCTGTTGGTTTTATTCGACATCATCAATCACCAGTGATTCGCGGTTCAGCCTACTTCATCAGCTCCTCGCTAACGCAACCCTTAGCGACGACATTTGTACATACCTATGTCAAAAATATTATGTTTTTTTTTCTTTGTTTATATATATATATATTGAGCTAATTTTATTCATATTACTACAGTATATTGTAGAATTTAACATTAGCCGTCGTCCCTAATTTAGCATGGAGCTTAGGTGTCATAAGCAAGCTAGATCGTATAACAGCCTAAGAAAATACGTACTAAACTTACATACCATATAAAGATCCCATAATAACAGTTAGTAAGCGACCTCGAAGGCCTAACACTACTCATGTTAATTATAGAGGACTTGACCTAAAACAATATTACAAATTAGAGTCAAATGGTTAAATTCTGTTAAATAATTATAAGACAGCAGCATTCGTAAATTATTAATTTCAAAAGGATAATAATTTCGCAGTCAAATTTACTTTCACCGCAAAATTGCGAATTTGCAGGGCAGTATTTGTTTTAACCTACATAAAGGGTCATGTCTCGACACGAAAGTGATTATTACTATGTAATGGTAAAACCCACAATTAAATTAATGAAAGGGCTAGAGCAAATAATTATAGATATGTCTCAGATTTCTGGTTTTAAGCGACCGAGCGACGTCTTCGTTTCAGCTTGGTCCAAAATAAATAAATATAAATTAACAACCTTACACAAATCGACCTAGTCCCAAACTAAGCAAAGCTCGTACTATGGGTACTAGACGACGATATACATATATAGATGACATCCATGGCCCAAGAACAAATATTCGAGTTAATCACACAAATGTTTGCCCTGTCCGGGATTCGAACCCAAGACCGCCGGCTCAGTAGGCAGGTGCATGACAAACTGCGCCAACCGCGCATATTCCAAATTCTTTCGTATGTCCGGATGTTTGGATGTTGGTAAGTATATAGAATTCTTTGTCGATTAAATTTTTCGAAAGTTCTCATAATGGCGGGGATATGGGGGATGAAAACATAACAAATTACAGATTTCAGTTTCTGCGGGTCTGGAGGACCTCCGGTGACCCCACCCGCGCAGTCAAGACAGCCTAAGTACAGTCGCAAGACTCAGGCCAATCACACATCAAAAAAGAAAAAAAAAACAGATTTCAGCAATATCGAAACAATCTGGCAAGGTCTACAGCTCACAGAAATATTAATAAAAGATCTCAACCTCTGTCTGCTTTCGAGGTGATATTTAGCTTGATTTTTTTAAAGGAATCACTTATTTTTTTGCTCTTATAGTTAAGGAACTATTATTTACGCAAATAATACTGAAAGTTTCTTCCAGCTTTCATCTAAACAGTGGTCTCCTCTTAAGAAATGCCGGTAGGCTCAAATTTGTAAAAGTGCCCAAATGAAAATTTATGACTTCTGGGGGAAAATTTGTCTATGAAATTAAAATCCGATAAAATTCGGTGATGTGTTGGTCTATAAAAGAAGAGGATCCCTTCCGAGATATATATGAAACTATTAGCGACCCGCCCCGGCTTCGCACGGGTGCAATGCTAAAAATTATGCATATGTTATACATATAAACCTTCCTCTTGAATCATTTTATCTATTTAAAAAAACGGCATCAAAATCCGTTGTGCAGCTTTAAAGATCTAATCATACATAGGTACAGACAGACTGCAGCGACTTTGTTGTATTCTATGTAGTGATTAGGGCCCTGACCTGGTGTTTTTGTTCGCAGATCGTGGAAGCCCCGCCCCCTCCCGGCCCCCCTCCGGCCTATGACACTGTTGTCGATCGCGCTGCCGAACCGAAGGATTGTCCATTACAGGTAACTAAATACAGAAGGGCTACTCCGATGTTCGAAATTCGACCGTTGTATAGTGCCGTCCCACTCACCTAAATATAGTTCGATAGGAGATCGAGAGGGACTATATAATGATCGAATTTCGAACATCTGAGTTACCCTTTAGTTTAAGCACAGTCTAAGAAACAATTTTTACACTGTGGTTTAAGTATTCACATGCAAGGCATTTACATACTTCTACTTGATTCATATGCGCTATTCAACCATTACCTACAGAAATTACATATTTCTTTCTGATTTAGATAAATATATCGAGGGTTGCGTGGTTAAACCCGAGTCCTAATTGTAATTGGGTATCAAAGAATGGTTCAGCGTATAAGTTGTGTAAAACTAGCATAATTTTGGTTTCTATCTAAACACAATTCAGCTATTTCTCAAGTAGTTTAACTAGTTGAGCATTTTTTCAGTGCATTGACTCAAAATGTAAAAGCTCTCTAAAATACCGTTCAACGTTCCAGGAGGTGACAACAGACGCCTGCAGCCACTGCAAAACGCGCTGCGACAGCGGCCTGCCGTCCTACGAGGCTGCTGTCATGCTGAAGGACACCAAGTTATAGAATCCGTAATTATTCTAAAGGACACCAAGTTATAGAAATCGTAATTATTTTGAGGGTCACCAAAATTATTACACCCCAGCACTCACCGACAGACACGCGAATTGGTAGGGTTTGGTAGGTTACATATGCTCGATGTTTATGCTCCATCAGTGTGAACCACGAAATCATGCAGAGTATAATGCATTCTTCAATGTGCAACGCGCCAGTAATCGGCATAAATAATTTCATCTCAAACACCAGTTTTTCACCAGTGCCACCTTAGCTCATCGATAATCTGGTCAACTTGGACTGGACAGGGCTGCCACAGACATTGGCGTATCTAAGATAATTTTGCAGACGGGGCATGGGGGGGAGGGGCTGGCTATGGCCTTTGAGATGAAGCCATGCATTTCTATCGGTAACCTAAAATCCTGGGGTGGGCACTAGACCATACTGGGGTGGGCACGGCCCACCCGGCCACCCCCCTAAATATGCCTATGGCCACAGAGAGATAAATACAAATCACCATACATGTTTTGCAATATTGTAAGTCTAACGTTTGCAAAATTCTGATAGGTAATGTAATTTCAAAACGAATTTTAAACCACGTACGATCTCGTAAATCTCGTTTGGATACCTCCGAATCCATTCATCACGGCTAGGTAAGTGTCAGACTGTGTCGCATGCACTCGGCGGCAATCCTCAAAGCGTGATAAAACTTCCAGTCACCTTTAAATCGGCCAAATCCTCGTACTTAGGAGTTAGCTCACGATTCCGCACGATGCGAGATGCTATAATAGGATATAACGGTAATACATATTTCAAATTATAGTTCAGGAGTCTGATATTGGTAACGATTGATCTACAGGATAAGATATACCCTTGATTTCTTGATTGAGCTGTAGACGTCGCAATAATTTTTCAAAATGGCTGAAATATTACTTTTATTTAATTAATTTCAAAGCCCATATGTTCGACATTAAAAGAAAATGCTAAAAATTGAATCGAGAAAATAATTATCAAGTCTGCTTCATGAGAACAAAACTTCACGAGAATCGGCTGAGAGATGCGACCCGTTGGCGAGAAAAGCCGGAAATCCGGACAAACGGACGTGCGAATTTGCCGTAGCTCGGTCGGTTAATAAATGGTACCTATACATTTGTATGGCATGTATATAGAGGTGAGAAAAATAAGTAAACATATTATTATTTGCAAGACTAGCGAAAAAAATACAGACGATTAATTAGAGGTAAAGAGTGATCTTATCGCTTAAGACTAACGTCTTCCCATTGTGACTACGGAAACAAAAGATAAGTCGGTAGATATAGTATATAGCCGTAAATTTAGAACTGGAAGCCATAAAAACACGTCACAAGCAAAATGAGCGAATAAATCGCAGGAAGCATCTAAATTTATAGCTTTTCTGTGATATTTCATAATCTGTCTGCAATTCAATCTAGTGGTTGACCGAATAGATACGGATATTCAGAAATCAAATACGATACGAATATATCGCAATCTGCGATGTGAATAAACTTATTCGGACTATTATTTATATTAACGATATAAGGCAAATATATAAAATTAATGTGCTATCTTAAAACGACTGACTCATTTTCGTGAAATGTTCAAGAAGGGTTATTGTATTAGGTCAAGGTAGTAAAGAGTTATTACAGATTATAATTCACACCTCGTAAGTGTGCCACTTTGAAATTAAACACTCAACTTCACCCTAGCTCCACACTACTCGCGAATTGACCGAAGTTGGGCGAATATGATAGCGTGGAGAGGAGAGGCACTTCTCTGCCGAAACCCATACTTCGGCCAACTTCGCCTCGGCCAACTTCGCGACTAGTGTGGAGGACTTCCGCGGCAGCCATAGGAGCGAAAGGTCGGAGCGCGGCGTCTCGCTCACTCGTATGGCTGCCGCTAGCCGCCGAAGGCGTGGCTGGGCCGTAATCCTTGCACCTGAAAAATCCTTTGACTAGATTTTCAAGCGACTTTTGCGTAAATGCAATGTCTTTTAATGGCTCTAGATTGCTAACGAATATCTTGATGAATGTAGATACTAAATACAAGACCGCGACTTAAAGTTAGATAATCACTAAATATTAATTTGGCACTTCCATTCAAAAGCGCATTTGTTTCCCCACTATAATACAGACAATTTATGAGAGGAAGCATAACATTTCTATCTCGAAACGAATCATTTAGCTGTGTCTAAGACGACTCCCTTTTATTCTGCGTTGATCTACGATTTGGTGCATTTCTCCTCTATTATACCCACATTGTGAAGCATCTATTTATCTCGGCACACGTTAAATTAAAAAGCTAATTCCAAGCAAACGAAGCGACAACAAAACACGGATTACCATACTGAAAATTCCCGACGCGGTGATGCGCGCGTTTAGCCTAACAATAAAATTGTGAGAGGCCTTCGCAATATTTCTGTGCCTTTGTCTGGTCGGGCGTGCTCGGGCGTGAATAGTTTCTAGAAGGATCTAGGTCGTTATTTCACATAGAAAACTCCCTTGAGACTCAGACATACATAAACAGAGCGTTGGTGCGCAGTATTCGATTGGCTATTGAAAATGAATCGTCAATCCCATGGTATAAGAAAATAAGGTATGGCACTACGGCATGACAGGCGAGAGTTTTGGTTGGTTGGTTCTGTCGATTCGTTTTTGTCTTGCCAGTGGTTGAAAATGAAAATAATGTTTGCCGCCGGTCGTTCAAAAACTATTCTTACAGGTAACAAGGGAATCGGGGAGTACTATAATACACCGCCGGCAACACAGAAACGGATTGACAGAACCAATCAACCAATCATAGCGTGATGACGTCAAAAGTCACGCTTGTCATTCCGGAGTGTCATACCTTATTTTCTTATACCATGATACAGTTGCCGAGAAACTTCTTGACCCAAAATGGCGGATCTGCGCATGCATATTTGTACGTAAATCGGCTACTGCGCAGTCAAGGTTAGGCTCAAGAAGTTTCTCGGCAACTGTAGAACGGAAACCGCGTGCGGCCGGCAGCTCGTGGCGTGATGATTATGTTTTTACCGCTCGCCGCTCACCGCTGCCGCTGGTCGCCCGTAGTCTAGACCTAGCCTAGACCTAAATAAATAAATAAAATAAATATTATGGGACAACCATACACAAATCAACCTAGTCCCAAACTAAGCAAAGCTTGTACTATGGGTACTAGACGACGATATACATAATATATAAATACTTATATAGATAACATCCATGACCGAATAACAAATTTTCGAGTTCATCACACAAATATTTGCCTCGGCCGGGATTAGAACCCGGGACCGCTGGCTCAATAGGCACGGGTCTGCAAACTGCGCCAACCGCTACGTCGAAATGGATCTATGTTTTTATTGCAACAGTATTGTGTCGTTAGTTTTTAGTCTGAAACTAAGATTATGTAAGAGTACTCTGTTACGAGCCAATCAAAATTCAGTAAGCTTGTTAAGACTCGTTTTAGATTGGCTATTAACTTACCTAGTTTGCTTGTTTATCGGGTGTGCTACACTTACACGCCACGGTCGATAATTGGTAAATGGCTAAGAACCAGGTTCGCAAATTGGGAGCAAAATTAATTCTAGTCGTCACTGGTTGTCATACGTAATTTTTATCGATTCTTCTCGCATTTCACTATCCCTGCTAAGAATATAATAGACACATCATTCTGACAAGATGGATGTGAGAGATCTATCTATAAATTAATAAATAATATGCGTTGAATACGGAACAATAAAATGGAACCAAAATCTTTTTCAATATGACACTTTATACTCTCGCGGTTTGTAACATAATTAACACAAATTATAACGGCCTATTGCGATATTTTTTATTTACCTTCATAATCTTACGTTTCGGCGGGGTTGCACACCCCGTGGTCTCAGATGTACTGGTGAAACAGACTGTCAACATTTTGTTTTGTGATTGGTCGATTTTGTTCAAAGCGACAAAAATGTTAATGTCATCACATGTAAGCTATATGAATTAAGTTTAGTGTTGGTTTTGTCTAATCGTGTAGTAAAATTACGACAAAGACCGAACGTTTTGCATTTAAGGCATGTTATCTACTGATCCCACAGACTCACAAACAAAATATATGGTTGAACTTAATTCCTTTAGGTCGGTATTATAAGAACCTTTAAAAAAAAACATGTACATAGTTAGGCAGTTTTGTTTTTATTAACCCTTTAACAAGTAATATGTACATGTTTTTTGAAAACGATTCATAAATCTCCTTTACTTTTAATGTCGGATTATTTATACATAGCTGGACTTATAGACTATTTAAGTAATTTATATAATTTTGTGAGCACTTTCAAATATTCTTCATATAAACAATAAACCTAAACACGGTATAATAAGCAAATAGGAATTCCGGCCCATTATGGGACTGTGATAAAATAACGTAAAGTGAAATTGTAAGTAAGTTGGTATCTTTTCATTTAGAAGTTCACTTTGTCATAGTTTCAGGTGGTTTCAGTGTGGTTCAGGGTTTTATTTGGATGAGTAATCATTTACGACTATTAAGATGGTATGAAAAGCATGTGATATCAAATCCGACATTTTACTATAAGAGCTTTATAAGCGCTTACGAATAAAGAATATGACACTGTCTTATGACTAGTATAAGATTAATATAGGATCATTATGATGACCAGCACGTTATATTATGTTTATAATTAAAGACATTCAATTATATCAAAGCTTCTTACAATAGTTTTTACTTTTTATATCACATTTTCATGTTTCTGAACTTTGCAGTCATGCTATATGTATTTTGATGAACCTAGTACAAAAAGAAAAGTAAAATATTATCACTTTTTGGGATGATAAGTTTCCACAATTTCTTGCTACTAATTAAATATTTTTGCGAAAATAGGTAATGTTATGTGCTTATCTCTTTGTACCATGATGCTTAATGTGAATGTATTCTCTTTAATCTTTAAATTATATGTATTAATTGTAAATAAATGTTTTCCAAAACCGAACTCCAAGATGGGTCAATTAATTTAAAAGGTGTTAGTTGGAAGGTCTAAAATATAATTAGGCAAAAGTGTATTTTTAACTGGCGTTTAATGTAAATCAATTTATTGGAATAAAGGAGTAGATGTAAACGTCGTTTATTTTTTTCCTTGGTCGTTTTACTCATCTTTGAGATACTCATCAAATAGAGGGAACCAAAAAGTGCAAGTTTTTTTTTTTAAATAATTGACTTTTTATATCACTATTTTATAATTTAGTGATGAAAAAAAACCATTGGTTGTTTTAGGATCCCGGTATTCCAGAATAAACTTCAATGCAATTGGTACTTGCTTCCATCATGTTACGCACACGTCCTAACGTATGTGTGTGTGTGACTATGGAAACGTGTCGAAAGAAGGCTGCACATGGCTTCGAGACTGAACATGTTAACACTGCCTAATTTCAATCACTGGATATCAATCAATCAATCCGTTTATTTCGGACCTAACATACAGAATATAAAATACACACACACACACACAGTCACACACGCATTAAATCGGCGACGTGTGACGCTTTTTAGTGTCAACTAACGAGCCTCGGAAATGCCAGAAAAGGACAGCCTTTGGCCAGAATTCCTCCTACATGAAGGTAACGATAGAATGCTACAACAGACGCTAAAAAAATCCTTACCATCTTCAAATATATCATTAAGATATGCGTTGAGCAATCAATAGTCCAAGATTGAGATCCGGTAAGCCTAGCGACAAATGCTCCAGATTTTACTACTTTTATCTCAATTTCATGTCGCATTAAATTTACTCCACAATTTTTCACAATTTTATAAGATAGCCCGGAGTTCGCATCGAGTTCAGTACCTACCCTTACCATGAGTTTACAGTGGCCGTACTCGCTAGCGACTTCGTAAAGGATTTGTATGGAGAATTCTAGTTCTACAAAGTACATACTCCATACAAATTGTATACGCTAACGCTAGCGAGTACGGTTGCGTTAACTCATGGTAAGGGCGATCGTAAAGCGATATATTCGTTTCGATGCACTTACGATTGGAGGGTTAGACGATTCATTTTAAAGCCTTGAAGGTTTATATCACTTTTAATAGCGGGGTTGGTGATAGAACCCTTTTTCGTACAGTCAGCAGCAGACGTTGCAACGCACGCCAGGTACTCAAAATGATATGCACACAAATCTAGTAGCTACAGAATAAGGATTGTTTACAGATCATTGTGAGCGTGTTATATTGCTTAGCGACTTTTGCTACTGACTGTACAGCTCGTATATAAAAAGATACCGCTGTCGGCATCGAATCTATCTATCCATCTACATATCATCCACAGACGTCCACTGTTGAACATAGGCTCTCCCATAGCTCACCACAAGGTGCGATCCTGTGCAGATCACATCTATCACGCTGCGCTTTCCTATAGGTACATCGATTCTGTCTGATGTGTCGGTATATTTAAGTAGATATACTTACATAGACTGAGTAAGTCGGCGGTCACCCTGGCGGGTTAGCGCAATTAGCCGCGACATCGATCGTCCTTCTTCACCAGTCTTCTCCAAACAATATTGAAAGGAAAGAGACAGACAATAGTTGGTCGAGAAATGCTGAACGAGTAACACCATAGACAGCGGTTACAATTCTGGCGTCAATTCAGTTCATAAGCCGGAACAGAATGACGAGAGAATGATAAAGTAATGGAGGTAACAGATGACCGAACGGTTCGGCGGACCAAGAGAGACGCTGCTATCTGTTAGGATGAGAGATGCATACTACCATCTGTTTCTAACAGATAGCAGCTCATTCGCTGGTTCGCCGAACCGTTCGATCGTCTATGAGCTCCATAACACTCTCGGACTCACGGACTGCCGGACGGCGAAATTGAATGAATGACAGTAATGAAAGCCTTAGTTCGTGACTATCGAATGTCGTCGTCGTCGAATGAATTGTCACGAATAATTCTGTGGCCCTAGTAAAAAGGAGTAAAGTCAGATTTAACCTAGCTTAAGGAGCCTTACGCCAATTCCTCGTTTATTATACTACCTGTGATTATCCTTAAATATACAGTTAAAAAAGAGTCCTGTTAAATATTTTGCGTGTTGTTTATTTCAATGGAATTGGAGGTCAAATCGCTTGATATTATTTTTTTGTAATGGTTAAAATTTGTGATTTTTACGTATTATCAGTCAATTTTGTAAAAAAAATAAAAGCTGAATCGACAATAATTTTATGTACTTAATGACCCTACTTACAAAATTCTATGAGTATCGGTTGAGACTGGGTGTTCGGAGGACTGATCGAATCAGAAACACGGAACTATGCCCCAAAACTGGTATAGTAGATAGGTATAGTAGACAGAGTGAAGATTGCAAAACAGAGAGTGGTTGAACCGCACTGGCAATAGACTTGAGTGGAGAAAAGAAGGGGAGGCCTTTGCCCAGCAGCGGGACACCTAAAATGGTTATTAAAAAATCGGTTGCAAAATACTAATTGTAGGCGACAATAGCCGGAAATCCGAGCATCCCAAACATCCGGTCATACGAAAGATTTTTACACCGAGCTGAAACGGAAACGCTTCGCTCGCTCGGTCAGTGAATATTTTAGGAGTTTAGATACGTATAGTTAAGACTGGAGCAATAATATTTATTTGCTACTAGCTTTTGCCCGCGACTACGTACGCGTGGAACTTGATAAAAGGGATTATTAAAAGCCCCTAAGCAAATGTAAGAGCAATTGTGCTTTTGATCTAATAATTACATTTTCACCTCACCAGCTCAAACATGGCGATTTTGCTGTCAGATAACAGTGAACAAAATGCGATTTTGTTTCGAGCGTGAGTAGAAAGTAGCTTTTTAATTTTTTCAATATCTGACCACGAATTGTCATTATTCAGCCAAAGGTTAATTATAAAATTCTAACCATTTGAATCTCGATGCACTCTGTTTCATTCATATGTATATAAAAGAGAGGGATAGAAACTTATCAATTTGAAATTCGATTTTCGAATCCGACCTCGATTGAGAACAGTTCGGTTCGGATACGCGTTATACCAAAAATCATTAAAAACACCCGAAAAAGTTGTAATACCAACGTATTTTTTTTTCTTTATTATTTTTTTATTTAACGACTGAATATTAAAACTATTGTGCCTTTTATATAAAACAAAAGATCATTGCTCAAATAAAATAAGATTTTTCAAAATATTGTAAATATCATAATAATTTATAATTTCACCATTTATCATAGATGCATACTGAAGATGTATACCACGTTATAATGGAATGTGTCAGGAACGAGGCTTTCCGGCAACAACTGGTTTTCACCAGTAATTGTAATATATTGTTTGAAGTCGGTGGCTGCAATAGTGTCCTAGCAGCGCCGCTGTCGGACGCTGCCGCGGCACTGTTGCAGTTAGTTCGAAAAGCGATTGTTAATAGAATAAGTTAGATGTAGTCAAATTGTAATGCCTTTTAATAACGGAGCGACATAGTCACTCAGTGACAAAGCTCTTAAATAAAGAAAAAAAAAAAAAAAAAAATCATAGATGCATATTCGAAACGTACCTTAAAAAATATCGAGTTCATAATATTGTAATTGAAGGGTCGAATAATTTGGATGAAATCGACCGTAGAGTTAAAAGACATGGAATAAATTCTGGGCAATGAAAGAAATCTTAAAAAATCCACTTCCAATAAAACTCAAAAAGAAAGTGGTAGACTCCTGTCTACTCCCTACACTTACTTACGGTAGCCAGTCTTGGAAGTATACAAATAAGGCTAAGCAAAAACTTGTTACGTGTCAGAGAGCCATTGAAAGAAGCATACTAAATATAAAACTGTTCGAAAAAATTCGGCACGATAACATACGGCAAAAAACAAAATGCATCGATGCTTTAGAGTATGCATTAAAATCGAAATGGAGATGGGCTGGACATGTAGCAAGAATGCATGAAGAAAAATGGACAAAGATCGTCACGTTATGAGTCGGACCGAAAGGAAAGAGACGAGCTGGTAGACCATGTGCTCGCTGGACGGACGACATCCGAAAAGTAGCAACAGACTGGCTAGACGCAGCTCAAGATAAAGTAAAATGGCAAGAATTGGAGGAGGCCTTTACCCGAGAGGGGTCCAAACCTATATAGTATATATATTAAAAATTACGGAAGAAGGGAAAATATTATAATAAGTTATTTAAATGAAATTACAATTACAATTTTATAAATCCTATGTATAGTTAAGTTGGTTATGGAATAAATGGGCTTTTTATTTATTTATTTATAATATTGTAATTTGTTATTTTCTTTTGCATTTATTTTGTTTGGTGGTTTAGGAGTAAAAATATTAATCAATTTATAAACAAAATCTCGTATAATATGTATTTATAAATAAACACGTCATGTATCTGCTAAATCTTCCAATTTGATAAAATATTAATGACAATAACCGTGTTGGTTGGTTGATTATAATTTCAATTAAATTATATTGTTGTTGATTTTGTATTGTTTGACTTTGTTGCTGATTTCAATAAAATTATTTATCAGAAAATAGATAAGTGCTGCTTAAAAAGGAATATTTAAGCAGCACTTATCTATTTTCTGATAAATAATTTTATTGAAATCAGCAACAAAGACTATAAATATACGTTGGAAGAAAAAGCACAAAATGTCGAATATGTTCTCGCTGATGAGGTGAAGTTATGTGAGCTACACGAGAGCAAAGTTTTTTGCATCTCGGGCTGTTGAGTCCCTCGCTACACTCAGGATTCTAACATAGAATCACTCGCTACGCTCGTGATTCAAACGTAGAATCCTTCGCTTGCTCGGGACTCAAAATCAGCACTCGTAACAAAAAACAACTTTGCTCTCTTGTTGCACAAATAACTATTCCTTACAGGGTCACCGCACCCCAACAGTCATGGTCAACAGAAATGTTCACTCACTTTTTAATCGTTTTATGTATAATTTCCAGGATGAAAACTATCCTATGTCCTTCCTCGTATCTTAAACTATCTCTATGCCAAATTTCATCAAAATCGATTCAGCGGTTTAAGCGTGAAGAGGTAACAAACAGACTGACACACTTTCGCATTTATAATACTAGCTGTGCCCCGCGGTGTTACCCGCTCATCCCACGGGAACACTAAATTTATTCGGGATGAAAAGTATCCTATGTCCTTTCCCGGGTCTCAAACTACCTCCATACCAAATTTCATCTAAGCGGTTCAGCGGTTTAAGCGTGAAGAGGTATACAGACAGACAGACATACTTTCGCATTTATAATATTACTATTAGTATGGATTGTATGCCCGAAATATACAAGCGGTTGGACCTTATGTCTAAAAAAAACTTTAATATTTTTCGTGAACTTATTCGAATAAAAATAACGAATAAATCATTCGTCATTTGAAAAGCTGAATGAAATCATCCGCGTATAAATTATTCGCGAATGAAAAAACGCGAATTATTTTTTATTCGAATGATTATTCGAATAAAAACTTATTCGAATAATGCCCATCTCTGTCGGCAACTATACCTATAAGCTGGTTATTGGCAGTTATAGTTCAGGAAATATCTTATCTCGATCTTTTGTTAGTCGAAAACACTTACCAGTCAATGAGGAGCCGAGCACGCGTCTCTATTGTTTATATGTTATAACAACACTAATCCTTACCTGAGAGCCGGAGTGACTCAAGTTAATTTTTTTACATGCGATTAAACTGCTTATTATCTACGACGTATAGTCTTGAATGGTGCAAACATATGTCTATTTATGAGTCGCTTTGACACTCGGGCGCAGAAATGGCTCATGACTCATGGATTGAAAAACTTTGATACTTTTTTGTTTTTTCTTCGTCACTTGGGTGCAGACAGTAATCTAAATAATTAAAATAAAATAATATTACACTGACCCCTAAGTAAAAAAAATAGTTTAAGTAAACGCTTAGTAATCGAAGTGGGGCAAAAAGATGACGATGATTCCACAAGTTCAAGTACTAGTGAATCGGATGACTGAAATATTGCAAAAGGTAACTATCCTATACATTTTTACTAATAAAAAACGGTAAGTATCACAGTTTTTCGACATTTGAATTTTTACTTTTCTTTTACATATAAAATTGTCATATGAAATTATAACGCAAATATCAAAACTTTTCAACCCGCTGTTTTGTTTGAAGTTTGAAGAACGAGGGCAATTTTACGACTTGCTTTTGTTTGATATTACAAAAAGATCTTGTGAACATTACAAACGGTCAAATCATATTTCCTAAACTATACATAATGGTATTGTCCTGTATGAACCATGTCCGATTGATAGATTTGAGATAGCACACGCGAGGCATAGCGTTAATAATATAGTGCCATTATTAGTGTTCATATATGCACTATACTATAGCACTACTAAAACCTACATAATATATATTATTGGTGCAGCTAAAAATAGGGATTGAACTACTTTTGACCGACGTTAGCACTACTAAAACCTACATAATATATATTATTGGTGCAGCTAAAAATAGGGATTGAACTACTTTTGACCGACGTCAAAGACGGAGCAGGTTCTCATTTCGTCGGCATGTTTTTAGGGTTCCGTACCCAAACGGTAAAAACGGGACCCTATTACTAAGACTCTACTGTCCGTCTGTCACCAGGCTGTATCTCATGAACCGTGATAGCTAGACAGTTAAAAATTTCACAGATGATGTATTTCTGTTGCCGCTATAGCATCAAATACTATTCATGATAATAAATAATAATAATTAAAGGTCGCATATAAAAATAGATTTTCCATGATATTTCGTTCGACAGGCATTTTATCATGAACTGCAATACAGTACAGTCGCCATCAGATATATCGCAGCATATAAGGCGTTCATAAATATGTGAACATGTACTGTAACGCCCAGTCAATAAGTCGTGTTCAGATATGAATACCTTACATGCTACGATATGTCTGATGTCGACTGTACATGTAGATAGACAGATGATATTTTCACATTGTACATTTTTGTTACCGCTATAGCAATAAATAATAAAAATACAAAATAAATAAAAATCAAATGGCCCACACAGATAACGCGTTTTTTTTCTCGATAATAGTAATGGTTCCGAACCAATCAGACTGGCACTTGGCCGGTTTTTTATATATGTTTCCTTATCCAATACGACTGGACTGATTAGGAAAATTAAGTTTGATTTGAAAAGGGCGTCATTTCATCGTTTTACAACTTTGACTTTTTAATTAAATGTGTAGTTTATTCCGTGAAATACTTTTGCGAGTCTACTTTTAATTTCTCCATCCAGTCGGAGAGTCAGGAGTTGAGAAAACAAAATCGTCAACTTGTCCAACAATAGTAATAGTGTTCGCCACATTTATTTAATGGATGCATTCTCAAAAGTAAATCACTTCGGGGACACAGTTGATGGCGCGTCATCCCAGCGCAAATTGTATTTCGTCCTTCGAAAATTTGTTTTACTTTTTTACTTGAAATGAAATGAAATGAAATAATTTATTTGCATAAACATGGTTGTAACATTGTGTGTTTGTCTTAACATAATTAGTATGAGTATCACATGTTTAGCCAACATGGCATGCAAAAATTAACAGCTTAAATAGTATGAATGTCGAATTTATATGTATATCCAGGAAAATCATCTCTAAATTATGTCTATTCCTTAAAATTAAAAAAAATCTGTCAACATATAGAAACATTTGTCTATTAACCATTTTCTTAATTTAATTACAAATACTTTGTCAGGCAGCAATCTTATTTCGTATGGTGGCATTAGCAGCTTATGTTCGTCCCTTGCTCTTAATTTATTATTAAATTGCGGTTTTTTAAAGTGATGATGCAATTTTCGAACGAGACATGCTAATTCTAATACATATAAGCCAACCAACGTGAGTAATCCAAGTCTTTGAAATAAAGGTCTACAAGAATCCCTAGGGTGTACTCCACACACTGCTCTAAGACATCTTTTCTATGTACTGAAAACTTTGCTTGCTTCTGTGTAGTTACCCCATAACATAATGATATTCCATATCTTAACACCGAAGCAACGTAACCATGGTAAGCAAGCAATGCTGTTTTCTCGCCTGACACTAACCTTAGCTGTTTTAACGCAAAAAAGAATCTATCAAGTTTGTCACAGATTGACTTAACATGTTGTTTCCATGAACAATGTTGATCCACGGTTATGCGCAAAAATTTGGTATCGCTAACTTCTTCAATTATTTGATTCTGACAGAGTAATTCTAAGCTTAATGGTTGTGTTTTATAATTTCTAAATTGTATGTAACATGTTTTTGTTGTATTCGTCTGCAGATTATTTCTGCTTAACCATGAATCTATTACATTTATTATAGAATTTAACTTATCTTCATACGTGACGGCGGTGTCATTGTCAGCGGGTATAATTACCGCTATATCGTCCGCGAACAAAGACATAGGGCACGTCGTCACTTTGGGTAGGTCGTTTATATATAAAAGAAATAGCATTGGACCTAAGATGCTTCCTTGTGGGACGCCGTACCCTTTGTGCCTGTACGCTGATCGATAAGCTATGTTTACATTTGAGCTATTAATTTTACTTATTTTCAACGCACTGCATTCGATTGCTTAGGTAACTTGCTATCCAGTTTAAAACATTTCCTCTTATACCATAATATTCGCATTTCCTAAGTAGTAGATTATGATCAACAAAGTCGAATGCTTTGGTCATATCGAAAAATGTTGCTGTTATAGGAATTTTGTCATCAATATATTGGGTAATTGTACGCATGAGCGAATAAGCCGCATGAGTGGTGGACTTGTGCTTCTGGAGACCGTGCTGTTCCTTTGCAATGATATTGTGCTTAACCAAGAAATGCGATACTCTAGTATGGAATGCCTTCTCAAACACTTTAGAGAATATCGGTACTAAAGTCATCGGTCGATAGTTTCGTATATCTTGTTTATTTCCTTTTTTATGGATTGGTTTTACTATTGACAGCTTCAGTCGCTCGGGAAAGATACCATTAGCAAAAGATAAGTTGACAAGATGTGCCACGATTGAAGAGATTTCTACTGCACACTCTTTGAGCACTTTGGTCGCTACCTGGTCAAATCCTACTGAGTTAGAGTTATTCAATGACCTTATAATTTTTATTACTTCGTCTTCTGTACACGGTTGTAGAAATAAACTATCACGAGTGCTATTAATCTTTGTTAGTGATATACGGTGGCTACTGGTTCCTTTGGCGCTGATATTAACATTTGTTGAATCAATTAAATGATCATTGAGTATTTGTGCTATCCGAGTGGGGCTATTAATGATATTACCATCCAACTCAATGCAATCAATTTCTTGTTTATTTCTATTGTCGTCATGCTTCTCCTTTATGATGTTCCAAGCTGCTTTACATTTATTTTTTGACTTAGAAATGAATTTATTGTTAACGTTTAACGTTTTTTCGAGTCAATAACGCACGCTTTTAGCAGCTTGGAATAAGCCGACAACTTTTGTTTGTTTGTCGCTGTCTTCCTACGATAATACAACGTTCTTAACTTCCTTTTAGTCCTACTGGATTTTATAAGACCTTTTGTTATCCATCTAGGCGCCGTGGTATTGACTTTAATCTTTATTTTATTCACAGGGAAGCAGAGATTTTACAACTGTGTAAACGTGTCATGGAATTTGTTGAATGCGACGTTTAAATTATTATATTAATAATTACTTGCATAATATAATATAATATAATCAACGTTTCAAATCATATATTATGTCCGAAATATTTATATCCATATAAAATACCTTAAAATGGCAACTTTGTGCCATTTAATGGAATGAAAGCTACAATTATTTATTTTTTATTATAATTATTTTTTTCGCTTCATTGTAAATATTTGAATGCTCTAATCTTTATATTGGCCATATGATGCCATTCTGGCGTCTGTTTTTGTTTTAATCTCCCTTCTTGACGACTTTTGACAATGGGTGACTAGTATCTTCTGTAATCATAGACCTTGATTTGACTTTTTATTAGATAAGACGCAAATCAGATCGGGAACCCATTATAAATAATACAAAAAAACCTACATAGCATCTTTTTCCCCAAGTTGAAGACGCAATTTGAGTTTAAACTGGGTTAAGTTTGTTCCCAAAACAGCTATTATTGCACTAGTTAAACAATACGCACTTCTCGGTCCTCGAATTGGGGCAAGTCAATGTTTGGTTGGGGAACTGGTACTATCCCGAGACAAATATACGCTTAACAAACAAATGCATAACACGGGACTATGTTTACTCAAGTGGTCTTTATGTTGGCTTTACTAGGAGGCTTCTTTCGCAGAAAATATCGTAACCTCTTTTTTGCTTTCACACTGAAATAAATAAATAGCTCAACTAGTTTGGGGCTTGTGCACAAATCACGTGAGGTTCGATAGGGGGGGAGGGGGGTCACGAAAAAATCACGATAGATCACGTTGGGGGAGGGAGGGGTATAAGGAGACCTCACGTGTATTTTTCTACTATGAACGAAGACTAAGAAAAATCGATATTTTTTCTCGGTTTCGTTAAAAATAAATCTTCACTTGTTAAACACTTCAAAATTGCGAGTGAATTTTACGAAATTCTGGCAGAAAAAAATACACGTAAGGTATAGGGGGGGTTAGCAAAGAACCTCACCAAATATCACCAGGGGGGGTCAAAAAGCAGCCGAAAAAACCTCACGTGATTTGTGCACAAGCCACTTGAGAAATAGACAAAATGTGCTTAGTAGTAACCAAAATTATGGTAATTTTACAAAACTTTTCCGTACTAGTAGCCCTCAGGTTGTCAGTGCTCCGATTTATGTAACTAGCAGCTAATATTTGGCCTACTGTTAACATTTCTTTTTTTTTCAATGCACATAGTTGGTTAAAAAGTATACCATCTTTAATAATAATGATCAGACTTGTAAAAGTGCCTTTTTTTCTGCTTTATGTGTATTGTTTTCTTTAACGCAAAACTCAATGCATCATGCAATATTATAATGCGGTAATTGTATTGATGTGTTTTCCTACAAGACAGGCATTGCCTAGTGTAGGTATTTACAGGTAGTCGACCCATTTAATAAAGCTGAACAGTGTCCACTAACTGTACAAATGCAAATTGTATATTCTATGTATTTGGAACACTGTATACCTAAATAAACATTTTTTACTTTTCTTTTTACTTTTTTTTTACTTGGTGGTCTGCTTAGAGAATAATGTTCCTTATTTATTTATACAACTGCCCGTCTAGCACAACTATATTTCGCGACTCTTGTCGCGCGATACAGCGCTACCCGTCACTGTCTCACATTACCGCACAGAAAGAGACAGATAATTATCACGCGCCAGAAATAGTCACGTATAACAGTTGTGCTAGAGGTGCTGCCGCTACTCTGTGCGTTCTAGACTTTGCGAACATTATTCGAAATAGCTGAAATAGGTTTTTGTTTCAAGTTTTCAACCTCAACACCTCCACCACCATTATAAAACCTTCGAAGAAATTGATCAACAAAAAAATCAAAATAACTATCGAACCTCTTCATAAGAATTGGTTGAGAAGTGCAACCCGTGGGTGAGAACATACGGGAATCTGGTCTTTATTTTACAAGCTTTTATTTAACTTGCATTGTATGTTTAAAGTATGTTTGTTCGGGTGAAATCTTGCAACTGAATTTTGAAGCAGATATCGTCAACCGATTGAGCTGAAATTTTGCATACTTACTTAACTTTGATGACAATACAATAATATGGTAACATGGGGCTGATCTGATGATGGAGCCGGAAGGTGGCCATAGGAACTCTATAATAGAAAAAGCAACTACCGAGCTTGGGCTCTTTAGAATCGTCTCAGTGAGCATTTGATGGATATCCAAAGAAAAGTACAGTCGGCTATGAAAACGCTTCGCTCGCTCGATTAATTGCACATCTGAATATCGCTACTTATTAACATACAGTCTATATTCTGCTAGAGATACAGAGGTGCTGTCAAGACGCATTGCTTGTTGTTTCTGGTCGAGCGCGGGTGTACAATCCCCTTTATATACAATCAGGGTCGTATATAAAGGGGATCGGAATACCAAAGCCCATGCCACGTCCCTGGTACTCTATTCGACATGCGCCAAGCTTATATGATGATTATTACTGAGCAGTGAGTACATCGAGTATGTGAACGTTGTCAACCTATTACTCTAACAGTATTTGCAGTGATGTAGTGTTTATTTTGCAGTTATAACCGTTTAGGGTTTATTTTTCAAGTAATGGAGATAAAATCAACACAACCTAAGATAATGAAATTTGCGCTCAGATTAGCTGTCGGGTAGGGGATCCAAAACCGGTTTTGTTGACATAGTATTAAAACAGGTTTCAAGGCGGTTTTACTATGACAAGAAAACCGGTATTTTGATCCCCTAATCGGGGGTAAAGGTTAAATAAAAAGAAGCTTAATCTTTAGTAAGGGGGAAAACTGGTGTGTATGCTATTTCTTTTAGTGTATGGCCAGAAATCCCAGTTCATCTTATGACCATCTAAAACGGGTAAAACACACTAGGTCCCGATTTTCTGTTTGCTAAATTTCTTGTTAAGTGCGATTAATGACTATAAGTATAATAAAGGTTTCCTAATTTAAAAATATATGTATATAATTGTATGCAAAACGGCTGAATGGATTTGAACTATTTTTGGTACACAGCAAGTCATGCAGGATCGTTTGTACATTACAATTTAATAAACGATACTAAGCAAGATATTTAAGCCCAATAAATAATCCCATACTCCAACACTGTGAAATACTTAAACTACTTTTTTTAATGTAATAACATAAACTTGTGTAAAAACCGACATGTAAAGACAAATGCGGCTCTCTATTTAAATATAGATTCCGTAAGGCTTCGAATCTTTGTTCCGACAGAAATAGACTACACAAGGGTTGACATTTACCTCTTGCATCAGCCCGTGTTCATGAGAAAACAAACAACAATATTTCACTTGTACTTAAAAATAGATTTTCTACTTTCAAGACTAAATTGTGGGCATTGGCTTCTGCGCTACTTAAGTATTTGAAACAAAATTATTTTTTTATGTACCTCATCGAAGTAACTATACATCAACTCAAAAATGAATATTTACTAGGGAAAGATATCGTTAAAGTTGAGGTAAATATGTGATCATCAACCTACTGCACCGCTGGACATAGGTCTCTCCACGGGTGCTCCACTGAGCACGATCCTCGGCAACTCTCTTCCAGCAGCCACCAGAAACCCTGTCAATATCATCGCTCCACCTTGCCTGAGGACGCGGTGGCGAGAACACGTCCCTAGCTATCACATTAAAGGATTTACCACACTGACGACGGTCTGCGGTCAGCGGGCAGGTCAAACTGAAATTAAATAAGTATTTTGGTTCAGTTTGACCTGCCCGCTGACCGCAGATCGTCGTCAGTGTGGCAAATCCTTAATATGCGCGTTATTATAAAGGCGAAAGTTTGTATTTGTGAGTATGTTTATGTGTAGGTACGTTTGTTACTTCTTCACTCTTAAACGGCTGGCCTAATTTTGATAAATTTTAGTATGAAGGTAGCTGACACCCTGGATTAACACATAGACTACTTTTGATCCCGAAAAATGTAGTGTTTCCGTAGAATGCGCTGGTAACACAATACCGCGCCGCGCAACTAGTAAATAATAAATAAAAAAAGAAAGCCATTATTATTAAATCTAAAATCGACGCAATAGTTCCTAAGAACAGATTTCTCCATCTCTTATAGTTTCTGACTTCCCCCTACTAACCCATTTGGATTGCTAATCCTGTATCATACACATCATAGTGTATGGATACTGTCGTTGTCCAAACCCGCCTTTAAATTTTCCCCATCGATTTTTATGACACCGTGGCTATAAAAGGCGCAGTGCATTAATATTCCATCCAAGTACATTACATTAAGAGATTAAAATTTGTAATCGCGAAAAACCCTTGAAACAATGAATTTTGAAATATTATTTGAATATTCATCAGTCAAAGTACTTGTGTAATATTGAGCGCCAGGGGAGGTATAATGACATGATGAACATGCCAAAGGGGCCCATAAGTAGCGCCCCGTCACGTATTGAGATAGTCTTTAGAATTTTTTTAGTCGATTCATATTTTTGATTTTTTTCTTATTTTCGAAATTATTCAATATTGGGGTTGAAAAAGTTAATAATTACAGATTTCAGCAATTTCGAAATAAACTCGCGAGGTCAGCTCACAGAGTCACTACTTTTTAGTTAGTAGAGTCACTACACGTGTTTTCGCAATACCTCTAGAATATTCGCAAAAATAATTGACCTCCGTATGTTTAGGAACTTAATCTACTTACAATTTTTTAATGGGGATCCAAAAAGGTTAAAAGTGTTACTGTGATATTGGTAATATTTAGTAGATTGTCTATAAGTGAATTTTATTTAACTTTCAAGCCAGGATATGCTCGTAACCTTTCTATTCCTGGCCTACGGCGGTAGTGCCGACGGGCGCGAGCGGAACAACAATCCCGCCGCGGAAGCCCTGCCAGTTAAACGCATTAGCGGCAAAGATGGCTGGCGTGACACGGGGACGGGAAACAGGGAAAAATGCAAGTCATTTTATGGTGGATGTTACGGACACAAGCCGAAAACTGTTAGTTTGTAAGCGAAATTTAACTTGTATAACGTTAATTTATTTAATTTATTTAGTGCGCATAAAAGACGCCATAAGTCGAGTTATTATGTACATAATGTATATAAAAGTCCATAAAAGAGACATATATATGTAACTGGTCTTATCCCAAACCGATCCCGATCCGAAAATCACGATTCGATAGCGATGAATATTACATAAGATATTCACGTGGTGCCGAACCACGTGGCAATGTTATGATAATATCACATCACCTGCTATCGCTTACACAATAGTGTCAGGCGATAGCTACGGAAAATCCCATCAGGAATCCGTTTTTATAATGTTTCTAAAGTAATTGGGTCAGCCGCAATTCACGTTAACGTAAAATTAACGTGAATTATGAACCGTCCGATTAGAGCCCATTATCAGTACGAAATCATATTGGAATTTCGTTTTAAGAATTCGAATTAACTTTATTATGACCTAATCACTTGGAATACACTTATAGATGCATCTGGACTCATTGTACTTACCTTTTATAGCCTTCCGCGACTTGCTAGCACACCGTAAATTTAACTTCATCGATCGATCCGACTTAATAACTAATGAACCGTAACTCTTATCTTATAAAACGTAAGGCCATTTAATGCAGTGCAATGAAAGCTACAGAATGAGACATCTCACGTAGAAATCGAACCGTAAACGTAGATACGATCCTTCCCGAACCACCCACCCCGTAGACCAAAAAAGCCGTTAGGGCTGAAAAATGGGAATATGAACGTCCAATCACGTAGCTAGTTCACTTTCTCATACAACGATTCTTAAAAAAGAACGAACTTGACGAAAGGGGCGTGCCGGCCGTAGAATGTACGGATCGACGCCTCCTATTGGCCTGCGAGCCAGTATTACGCTTACAGATCCTGAGTCTTATTAGACTATAAGGAAAAAGCATATAAGGAATTATTGTTTTTTGTTAATTACCATACTGCCGAAGAAAATTAAAGAACTAACAAGTCAACTAGTGTTTTTTATAACTCGTACTCGAACCTGCATCGACCAGCTGCCGTAACCAAGTTTGTCTGAGGTCCCATTCGGTGGTCGATCTCCAAACTTCGGTCTACGTTACCTACGTGACATCTACGTGGCGTTTACGTCGTGCAGCTACGAACTGGTTCCGGAGCCGCAGAACCGAACCGCACTACGAGCCAACCGCTGCGCCGTCCGCGTTTGAACCGCCGTGCCTACGACTGGGTTAGCCACGGCGACCGAACCGGAACCACGAATTTCGAGAACCGAAATACAGTCCACTGTGCTCACTCGTGAGCTACCGAAGAGGCAGTGTTGAGCGATCATCCTCAACAGTGGAGAACCTCTGTCACAACTCCAAAACGTTTCACGTTTCGACAAATTTTCATTTGTCCAAAAGTAATTCTTTCCTGAAACCCGTAATATTTTCGGGATTTTATGAACATCGTTTTAAAGAACCCATTAGGCTAGGTTAGGTTTGTTTTAAAATTATTCTTAGGGAATTATTCATACTGCCCGGTCCAAGTGATAAATTCAAGCTATCTCAAACACTGACTTATTACATGGACCACGGGCCGCCGGGCATTATTAATAATGGCCGATCAAAGTGATAAATTAATCACTTTGCCCATCGCTCTTGGGCATTATTAATAATGGCCGGTCCTTATTAATAATGCCCAGTTAATCGCGTTGCCCGTAGCATATACACTATACATTTATGAAATTTAATGTAATGTCTCATTTCTTTATGTGGGTACACACCACAATTTTTATATTAAACCATTGATACAAATAAGCTTAGAGGAAAATTTAAAATACCTGGTGGAAGAGAACGGGGATCAAACCCGGTACCTCTCGATTGCCGGTCCAGCTCGTTAACCATTTCGCCACCCTATATACACTACAAGAAAAGTGTATTACAAGTTATTTTTTTGAGTTATTGCTAAGTAATCAAAACTATCTGAAATCATAAATTTCTTTTTTGAACCTAGCATCTTCAAATGTCATCCTTATATCACTTCATAGGAGATAAAAACGAGAAAACTACCTTCTATGTCAATACAACTCTTTCATATCGAGGGCTTCATGCTATAGGGGCGTATGCGCAAAAATGCGATTTTTCGTTTTTAACGGCATCGTATTCATCTAATAACGATACATCGGGTCAATTTTTTTCATAATTTTATCGTAGATATAAGTTATTTAAAATAAATAAAATATGTTTTGGCGTATCATTGTAGGTCATAATTTTTTATCGATCCAAAGAGGCGTACAGTAGGCGTAAGCGCAATAATGTAATGGAATCTCATAATATGATCGGAGTATAAAGGCGTATATGTTCATACGTCTATTACTCGACTGTGTGATTTACCAAAAAATGACGCACAATAGCGGCGTATGTACATTAGGGTGGAGCGAATTTTTTTTTTTTGGAAATTCAACTCAGAACGTCTCTAAAATGTTGCATTAGGCTGCCAGGTGTACGAGAAAAATAATAATAAAAATATTCAATACTACTTTTAGCCCTCTACTGTCATTTTGAATATTATGATCAAGCCCATACTGAATTTTTTTTTTATCAAAATCTTGTTTTTTTTTTTAATGAAAGTCAAGTGATTTTTTAACTAAGCATATAATACTCGAAATAAAAGATTTTGTTGCATAAAAATATAACAATATTAAAAATATATATATTTTTTTTTAATACTGAATTTTAATTTGGGTCACAGGTTCACATAGTAGTCGCCGTAAGTATGAAATAAGCTCAAAACATTTGAAGTTGAAACCCTTCTTTATAAATCTAATACTAATTACGTTAAAAAAAAAGTTTTTTTTTTACCAATTATGAGTAAAAAAAAATTGTTCTAGCTCAAGTAGAGGGCTGAAACATATTTAAAATCAATTACATATATATATATTCATTAATATCTTATCTAAAGGCAACATATTACAAATGTTCCAGGTCGATCAGAAAACTTTTTTTTTTTCTCCATACATCGTCGCTCCACCCTAATGTACATACGACCATATTTACCATACTTTTTAGTGATAGTATCAGTCTTCGGCCTCATATACTGTCGCACCATATGGGCGCAAAGTCCTTGAACGTCACACCTTTCTCCGAAAAACATCTCTAACTGGTAGGTTTCTAAGGAACCATCCTGCTCGAATCCCAGGTGGATTCGATTCAATATCCAAATCATAAATGCTCGATATCATCCAAAGGACGAACCCACTTAGCATGAATCTATCGCACGTAATATGCGAGCCGACTAGGTCCAACTTTGTTGAAAACAGAGGTTCCCAAGAAATATGGGGCAGGGGGGCGCTGAAGAAATAGATAAACAGGCGTCCTTACATATACCATTATGGATTGCTACCATCATGCATAAATATCCATCTCAGACAGCTGCGGGGACAAAGCTAACTAGTCAATGTGGAGAAGTTTAGGATAAGCAGAAAAAAACGAGGAAACTCAATACAACAATGAACATTTCAGCACGGGCACAAATTAGTCAAGTCCAAACTAAGTCTCCTCTACAAACAGGTAACTGCAGTTTTAGGATCCCTACACAAGCCAGACAATACCTTCACCAGCTCAGTGTCGGAAGAAACAACCCTCGTACAGACTCACTTCTCGGGCTGTGAGTTATAACGGTTAGTGAGCTGGGTGGATGAGGAGAATACTCCAACGGAGAGAGAATGGCGACAAAAAATACAGAGGGCTTCCAACTGCTTGACTCATACAAATTACCAGAACCGAACGGAAAAGAAGGGAAGAGAGATAATTATCAAGATATTTACTATTGTTTTGGCTGCCTGCGTACTGCGCATACAAGTCAAAGTAATTGTCATACAAAACCAAGTAGAAACCTTCTACTCAGGCGTTAGATTCTTCAGTGAAAATTAATCAGTTTTTTGCTTAAGCACTTGCAACATAAAGTGTTCTGCAAAATTGAGGGACGTCGACGGCAACGACAGGATAAAATTCCCCAGCATAAAAGCGGCACTGAAATGAAAGAGATTCATCAGCATCGAAACTGGTGAAGCCAAAACTGGTGCACTCAAAAAGGCAGTGGTAGCAAAGTAAGAACCTTCGAAGCTACGTCCGCTCACCACTTTTGTGGAATCATCGCCACACTAAACGGACATCACTATTACATAGAGTCATCATATCATGCGACATAGTAATACTAACGAGCGGTAATCATAAGGGTATGTGAATGTGACTCCACCCGCTCTACACTGGCTGTCTAACAACAAACTGACAGTTTATTCGAAAACACTTAACTGGTAATGTTCGTTAACAGATGCTTTGTGGTAACTAACCCAAAATGATCAATACAGAGCTCTAATTTGTCGAGAAAGGTAAATAAAAAAAACGTAGCATGCCCGACATAATAAATTTTAATTAAGAACAAAACTATTCACCGTTGAAGCTAAACTACAATCACTTCAGAGGTTGATTTGCTTGACAGCCACGGGAAAACAGAAACTCAGAAGAGCAGCTAAGGTGTCCTCGAGTGAACAAATAGTGGGCACAACATCAACCGATTTCCGTAGTCTATCTTATAACTCGTCAGCAACATCAAGGGTCTCCTAGAATTGGGCTTTCTGATGGAGTTGGGTTGGCAAAAGTAGTGTCATCAACTCGCCACGGCGTATGGTTAATGCTTCGTTTTTGTAGAAGACTGTCATGTTATCACATTACTAACTAGTTACTAGAACCTATTAAGATTTCGTAAAATCCGATTTCTGCAGAGAGTTGGCACCTCAAGTGCTTGGAATTCGCAAGAAGTCACCTTTAACGACTTTATGACTGCTGTTCTAGGCAAAGACCGACGGGTAGACAGAGAGACTTTATTTAGCACTGAAGTTCTCAGTTAATAATCGTTCGAGATGTTCAGCCGACTGAAGATCGACATCTGCCGCCATTACTTAACATCCCAGAATGTCGCCGATTCAAGAGCGGCGCTGGGTCATAAGTTCTTCTAAAAAGTTATAATCAAGGAAACGAATAATTTAATCAGTGAAATGTATATTCTTTCTTTACTAAATGCTTGAATTTGCCTTGGATCACCACTATACGACCACACTCAAAAGCCACTAGCACTGTTTTTTGTCGGGCGAAACAGGCGTAAAAAATATCAGAAAAAAATTAAGGAGATTCGTAACAATGTGAAAATTACTGTAAAAAGAAAGTATTTCGATATAAAAACAGAACTCAGACCAATTGTCATTGAATAATTGAATAGGAGAAGATTTAATTTATACGCCCCTCAATTTCAAGTATTTTTCAAGGAAAATCAACAGTCATATCGAATATTTGCGCCGCAGTAAAGAGGCGTAAGCGCATAATTACTAGTTTTTAGAATACTTTACGTAAAATTGATCATACTAGATAAAAACAGTGACAATATAAATACTCCATGCAAATTTGGAAAAGATCCGTCGAAGGGACAAAAAGTTATTAAGTTTTTTGCCTCTCCTGAAAAGTAGGGGTTTTGCGCATACGCCCCTATAGCATGAAGCCCTCGATATGCTTTCATACTTCAGCCTTCGTTATAATTTAAGTGTACAGAAGTGTCTCTTGACATAAAACACGTTACGTCTTCATTATATGAGAAATAAAAGGACTTATTCGTATTACGTGTGTGGCATTCGCTTTAGTAGAGTTGCTAAGCCGCGAAATTGTGCGCATCGGGTTACAATTACAAGCATGAAATTTCTACCACACATAGAGCGTTCCACGGTGATTATTTTCAGATGTGGAGGGAAGTCAGATTCGTCCCCTGTGTGGTGGGAGAGCGGGGTGAAAAGAACCAAGTACTGCTCTTTTTCTTTCTTTTTAAATCTGATCAGTTGGGTCTATTAGGGCTTGTGCGACATCGTTTTCGTGTAAAATAGATATCAGATATTAATTTTTCATGTTATTTAAGAATAGTTTCATATAAACATTTGGGTTTATTGCCGAAAAGGTAAAAATCACACAAAGTTTTTTTTATTCAGAACGATACATTAGTTATCTATCCTGAATATTTACAATTAAAAAAAAAATACTAAACAGCAAATTTAATCGTGTTTTTAAAAATATATACATATTGGGCACATCTAATACAAAAAGTACCTTGAAAAAAATGTTGATGTTAAGCTTAGCCTGCGTGTTCTAGTACATTTTGCTAAGTCGCGAAATTGTGTACATCGGGATACAACCACGACATTTCTACCACAGATAGAGTATTCTGCGGTGATTATTTTCAGATGTGGAGGGAAGTCAGATTCGTCCCCTGTGCGGCGGGAAAGCGGGGTGAATAGGCTAAAGGAGTCCTCTTTTTCTTTTTATATTACTGATCAGATAACGCTACTAGACTTGTGTGGTATCGTTTTCGTGTAAAACAGATATCAGCAATTAATTTTTCATGTTATTTATTCATAGTACCATATAAAAATTGAAAAATCCCAACAAGTTTTTTTATTTAGGGAGATAAATTAGTTATATTTCCTGAATATTTACAACTAAGAAAAATATTACAAAATAGAAAATTAAATCTAATTTCTAAAAATATATACATATGGGGTACTCTTCATACAAACAGCTACTTAAATAAATTATTGATGTTGAGATTAGCCCGTGTGCTCGTGATACATTAGCAAAAAATATTTTGTTTTAATTACATTCATTTGTTTTTCTAGGACGTACGAGTATATCTATATACATAAAAGAAGAAACTGACTGACTGACTGACTGACATATCAACGCACAGCCCAAACCGCTGGTTCTAGAGAGTCCAAATTTGGCACGTAGGCTCCTTATAAGGTGTAGAGGTGCACTAAGAAATGATTTTTCAAAATCCACCCCCTAAAGGGGTGAAATGGGGGTCCAAAGTTTGTATGGGGAAACAAGATTACTTAGACTATTTTATTCAAAACTTCACAGGAGTATTTCTAACGATAAATGAGTAAACACGTGTTTCAGGTTTTTTTGAAAATTCAACCCCTAAAAGGGAGAAATGTGGTGACAAAGTCTGAAAATCAACATGGGTATTGTTTTTATGGTTTATCGGGTCGCTGATTACGAAAACCGCAACGATTATAAAATCCAACGTGGCGGACGTGAATTATCATCTCCCCTGTAGGGGTGAAATGGGGTTGAAATGTCTAAATACTAAACCGCTGGTTCTAGATTGTCCAAATTTGGCACATAGGTTCCTTATAAGGTGTAAGGGTGCACTAAGAAAGGATCTTTCAAAATTAAACCCCTAAAGGGGTAGAATGGGGGTCCAAATTTTGTATCGGGAAACAAGATTAGTTAGACTATTTTATTCAAAACTTCACAGGAGTATTTCTTACAATAAATAAGAAAACACATGTTTCCGGTTTTTTGAGAATTCAACTCCTAAAAGGGAGAAATGTGGTGAAAAAGTCTGAAAATCAACATGGGTATTGTTATTATGGTTTATCGGGTCGCTGTATCCCGGAAGGAAGAGGGAAGAGGGAATAGTTGGTTTCTATGGATTATCAGGTTGCTGATTACTAAAAAAAGAATTATTTTAAAATTCAACGTGGCGGACGCGTAATACCATCTCTCATGTTAGGGTGCGATGGGGTAGAAATGTCTAAATAATGACTAAAAATATGGGTGTCGTTTTTAAACGCACAGCCCAAAACCGCTGATTTTAAAGAGTCCAAATTTGGAACGTAGGTTCCTTATAAGGTCTAGGGGCGCACTAATAAACGATTTTTCTAAAGGGGGTGAAATAGAGATCCAAAGTTTGTATGGGAAAACAAGATTAGACTATTTATATTCGAAACTTGACAGGAGTATTTCTAACAATAAATGGGTAATCCTACAAGTACTCTTTATTGCACACCTCATAAAATATACAGGAGAAATACAATGCAAGACATTACAATTAGAGTTAAACAACAGGCGGTCTTATCGCTAAAGAGCGATCTCTTCCAGACAACCTTTGGGTAGTGGAGAACTTGAAAAAATAAGATTTTGTTATTAGGCGGTGCAAAAATCGGATAAGTAGTAATAATAATAATATATACATAAAAAAAAAAAAACATAAATATAATAAAAAATAAATACATAAATACATACATTCAGCCAACAGATAATAGGACCATTTGAATAAAATACGAATTATGAAAAGGATAGATAGTGTTCTTTCAGTTGACCTTTGAAAGAAACAAGAGATTTGGCGCGCCTTAAGCTAAAAGGCAAGGAGTTCCATAAACAGAAAGCTTTAAAAGTAAACGAATTATTATAAAATTTTGAGACGGAAGAAGGTACGGCAAGGAGCAAATTTTGGGCAGATCGAGCAGAAGTGAGATAAGTGAAACGCTCTTTGAGATAGCGGGGAGTTGCAGGATGAAAAAGTATACTATAAAGAAGAGCAAGAATATGAGAGTTACGACCTAAACTTAAACCTAATAGATGTTTAAATTTGTATTTGGTGCCATCTCGATTGTCGTCAAGGCCAGTGCGGGCGGCGCGGCGAGACTGGACGAGTAGTCATCGCGAAACTTCCTGCAGCCGTAATAAATGCATTCAAGCTTTTCAACAATAAAACGGCTAGACGGATATGCATGAGGGATAAGCAGATAATATCCTAACTTTAACAAATAGCCTAATTTTTAACCTGAAAAAAAGAGCATCGTTCCCGTAGGATAATGTATATTGTATAGGAACGCGGGCGAAGCCGCGGGTTAATGCTAGTAGTAAATATTATATGTAAAAGCATGTTAATAATCATTATTTAATGTATTTAATGAAGCGAAATAGGATGCGTTCGGAGATTTACGTTGGTTACGCAGACGTAAAGATATATTTTGAGCTACTGTTTGTATGAGAAGTGCCCAACATGAATATATTTTTAGAAACCAGAAACCAGATTAATTTAATGTGGGTACACCACAATTTTTATTTAAACCATGAATACAAAGATCAAAGCTTAAAGAAAAATTTAAAAATTGAAAAAGGAGCTACCTGGTGGAAGGGACCGGGAATCGAACCCGGTACCTCTGAATTACCGGTCCAGCGCGTTAGCCACTTCGCTACCCTCGCTCCACGTAGACCTGACGAATTTTTCCTTATGCTTTTTGTGTCGGCGTATTTTAGCGAATTTTAAGGCGATATTGTCCGACCGTGGTCGCGAGGAACAAATTGACGCAGGCCCGTCCTCTTCAAGCGCTGACGCGCGACGAGTTTAGGAGGTTTTTAGGTCTAATGATTAAATAAATAATTTTATCGAGACAATCCTAGCGAATTTACCTAGATAATGTTAGTATCCATACATTTACGCAAAAAACGGGTAAAAAAAGTTCGTATTTTAGCCTTACCACTGAAAAAATATTACAAATAGAGGTAACTTTGGGATTCTTTTCCATGGAGCGTTTATCCAATCATGTTGCTGAAAACGATTTTATAATTGCAAGATCCTTAAGTATGATATACAATATGTTTTTCATAATCTTCAAACACTGCTTAATATGTTTACGACTCATTCCAAAATGAGTGAGTTCGGCGTCTACTGGGAGAAGAGCGCTTTAAGGCTCTTGTCGTGCTCTCTGACTTTTACGGTCAGATATTGGCACATTTACCCTTTGACATGGATTCATCCAATATTGTGTACGGAAACAATTTAAGGACCATCGAAATCTTATTGGACGAGCGAGCGTTTCAGCTTGAGCAAAAATAGGTATACTTTCGTGTATTCAGATGTCCAGATGGATAAGTTTAGTGTAATTTAATTCAAAAGCGACTATTGCAATATTTTTACTATAATCATTTATATAACAGTAATGCTCATTTAAACAACATAGATAATACAACAAATTTTACTACTTTACAATAAATACTACGAGGCAATAATATTTTTTGGGCACACGCACCCACTTTGGGTACCCGCCGTTCCGATTATAACTACTTTACAGTTAGATGGACAATTATTTTGAAGGGCCTCAAATACTGTTCCTACGGCGTTAGGGTTACTGGACATATGGCCGGCCAGCACCACATTGGTTATGAATAACAGCTCGTCCAATCCGACCAAGTTGGTTGCTTCCGATTCCGTCGGGCCGATCTTCGCTAATGCTATCTTCAGTGTCATCACGTAAAGGAAGATAGCGACTCCTATTAACTGCATTGTAGACCTGGAAAACATGTGGAAAATCGCGCTCGTAAAAATATCTAGCGTTTTCCTGGAATGAATATTTTAGATGGCAACATTACATATTTATAGCATTCAAAAACATTTGTTCGATAACATTTACTAAAGTACCAAATACAATGCAGCCACTTCTAAATCACAATTATTTTGACGACATGCGCAAGTGTATGTTAGAGAAAACTTATGCAAATGACGATACCTTGAAAATATGTAAGATACATCTCCAAGACCAAAACTTTCTCCAATTAAACATACTTACCACTTATCTTTTTTTTTACACATACCGACTTAAGTAGTAATGATTATCCGTTGACGAGAGTTTTTCGAAATTCTTCATAGCAAAATTCAAACTTTGAGAGGGTTCGACCAAAGTGTTTTATCGACTATTGACAAATAATTTTCACTTAACGAAACATCATTAAAGTATAATAATTATACAGTGGCGTTCAACTAATTAGGGACATCATTATTATTCATTATTTTATTCCATACAACTGCATATAAAATATAACTTTGAAAATTTGGTGAAAAATGTAAGATGCGGTTGACCCTTTTTTATTAGGGTTCCGTAGTCAACTAGGAACCCTTATAGTTTCGCCATGTCCGTCTGTCCGTCTGTCCGTCCGCGGCTTAGCTCCGTGATCATTAGTACTAGAAAACTGATATTTGGTATGAGTATGTGTATGTATCACGCCGACAAAACGGTAAAATAAAATCTAAAAAAAAATGATTTTTTCGGGTACCTCTCGAACACTTAAAGAGGGGGTGATTTTTTTTTTCCGTTCCAACACTAGTGTGTGGGGTGTCGTTGAATAGGTCTTTTAAAAATACTAGGGGTCTTCAAACATTTTTTTTTGATAAAGTCAGCAGTTTTGTAAATATTCGCTCCGAAAATAAAAAAAATAGCGTCCCCCCCCCCCCTCTAACTTTTCAACCACGGGTCAAATAATTATGGAAAAATTCAGGAAAATGAGGCCTTATAATTTACCTTCAATGAAAACTATATTGAACAAAATCGGTTGAGCCGTTTTTGAGTTATCGCAAAATTTCGTAATTTTCTTTAAAAGGACGTTGACTTCCAGAAGGTAATAAGTAATTACATTTACGTTGGCGTTTACGACCTTTTTATAGAGCTTGAAATCTTTGTCGCAACTTAAACCTCGGGCTTAATACCGCTCTTTTAAGCCCGTCTATTGTGAAGGATGAGCAACTACACTGAGCGTGGCCCGACATGCTCTTGGCCGGTTTTATTAATAACATGAACTTATGTTATGGGTGTTTAAACAAGGTTTACTACAGGTAGAATAAAGTTTCTGTAAAACTTGAACTTTAGAAACTAGACATGTTCAAATTAACACTTTTTACAACTCTATACTTTAATTAGAGAGGGAATACATATGTCTATTTTCTAAAAAATATGTTTTACAGAAATTTCATTTGCACTATACTAAAACTTGTTTAAACACGTGTACACCATGTTATCTATAGGTACTATTATAAAATCCTAAATTTGTATTAAAAATTAATTTTCTATGGAGGGAGGTCATGATTTCAGGAAAAAACTCGATAGCGTGAAGCAGGATCGTCATTTGTTTCGTATGGGCGCGCGGCGCCAAGCCAGCCTGGCGCCATCAGTTTTCAAATAAACCTTTGTCCTCTAATAACGCCGAAACGGCTGGATAAAAAGTTACCAATTTTGCTACAGGAATAGCTGAACATCCAAAGATGGTTATAGGATACTTTTTATTATTATTAATACTAGCGACCCGCCCCGGCTTCGCACAGGTGCAATGCTGATAAATTATGCATGTATTATACATATAAACCTTCCTCTTGAATCACTCCATCTATTAAAACCGCATCAAAATCCGTTGCGTATTTTTAAAGAGTTAAGCATACAAAGGGACATAGGGACAGAGAAAGCGACTTTGTTTTATACTATGTAGTGATTTATCTCTGAAAACATAAATTCCATGAAATATTTTCCTTACAATGTGTAATTATACAGTTTATGTTAAATGTGATAAGATAATAAATATATTAATAATGTAAAATTATAATCTTATCTCTTATATATTATGTAATAAATAATGTAATAGTATAATGTAATAATGTGGAATGATATTTATGCGATATTATTGTAACAAAATTTTATTTATTTATTCTAATAATCTAAATCGAATTTGTACCTAATTATACACCCACCACTAAGTAAATTGCTGTGCCCTGACAGGGTTCATGTTATGGACTTAATCATATTAAATGTAACATCTTATTGTACAACATGATAATGCAATAAAGAATTATGAATTATGAATTACCTCATAATAACAGCGTTTGTGATTTTGAATTGAGAACGACGCGACCCCCGCGTGGCTCTTACGTGTACAAAAATTAAAAAGTATGAATTCGATATCATACCTCCTCGCGGTCCACAGGTATTAACAAATAAGGTTAAGGTTATTGTATTAAGCGGTTTACACTCACGTGAAATTGTCAGGAACGGCCCGACATGTTTCGAACTCGTATGGAGCCCTTCATCAGGGACGGCTGCCCGTACACCGCCGCGGCAAACTCGTCACTGCTGATACTTTGACCGACGTTCCGCTCTGAGCGCGCGCGCCGATGGCGCGGGGGCGGGGGGTGCTTGCAAGCCCGCAACTTGTCCGTCCAGCACTCCAACGTCACTTTTGTCATCAATAGACATTACGCACACTTGACTAATGGTGTCCACGGGATTGTCCAAACGCACAATATGTTTCGCCGCCGGAAGCACAGGCTTCCATGCTGGAGGTAAAGCCCAACCGCCGTCTCTATTAAAATTCGGGCGCCGTCCGATCTCGATGGCTTCGTGTACCTTACGTTGTATATAACGTTTCTCACGTACCAACACTCTTGCTTTATCGAAACGGACAAATAATTAAATATGTCTCACGAAAGTTTTAATAAAATTAAGGTTAAGGTTGTTTGAGGCGTTGAGTTACGGAAGCCGTGTTAGTTAAATAGAATGAATAAAACATATTTTTATTGCTATTTTATCGAGTGTAAGTAATTGAAATAAAAGTATTTCGAATCAATTTAAGTAAATTAAATACATTTTTAAATATGTTTTACCAACCCACATTTAGAACATTAGGCGCAAAGTTTGGTATTGTTTGTGTTTGGCCTAACTTACTAATAAGGTAGTGAAATGATAAATATACGATATATTTAGCCACAATTTTGCATCTATGTAGTTTTTTATAAATATTTTTTATTCAAAGTGAAAAATATCAGTCATTCTTTATTTTTAACGGTGTGTTGAGATTTTGTTCTTAATGACCCAATTTTCCGATAGATGGCGTCAAAGTAACAATACTTTGACAAAATCTCCATACTAACGGCTGCATCGCGGTGTTAAGATTTTTCCTGAGTTAATAACACCAACTCCATACGTACTATTGGAGCCATTGAAGCGGCCTTTGACACGATAGCCGAGAGTCGATGCACGTCGTTGCGTGCCCGTGACCACGATTCGGCACAAACTAGGGTGTAGCTGTGATGGTTAACCCGGACTTCGAGAATTACTACCACTGAAGTTGTTGAATATTGATCGCATACCTAATGTAAGCAGCTGGTGTATCAGTTATTGAGAGTTGCTGCTCGACAATGTATGCATTTTGTATGAAAAACAACCATGATTCGACACAAGATAAAATCAATTTACAATGTCAGAAAGGATTTCACCTAGCCGCGATTTGAACCCAGAACCACTAAGAAACTACTGTAATAATAACCGTGTCATCTCATGCATTTTCCTTTGCTTCCTTATTCATAATATCACGGATAACAAAAAAGTGAGGCCATCACGTATCCGTTCAGTGGTGCTGTCGCCATTATTGACGTACGCTCGATTGAGTTAAGTTGGCACCTGAATCTTATGGCGTTACTTAGGAAATTATTATGACCAGGTCATATTATTAGTAACATTGTAGTCGAAAATAATTGATTGTCATCTTAATAGATGTCGTTAATATAATTATGTTCTGGTAGGACTATGAGATAATTATTTTTCAAGGTACTTTGAATAGTTATCTACAATAAACAATAAATATTTAAAACGCTATATAAACATAAGTCTAGCTTTAATTTAAACTAAACCAAGATGATGTTCACAAGCGTAGAACCGGAGGTGCGGAGCGTTCTAGGGAAGGCGCCCACCCACTAATATAAGTAGTATTTTAATGAGAGGCCGTAGGCCGAGCCCCACGTAGCACCGAGGGTGCAGAGTGTCCGCGTCCCAGGGAAGCCACTCACACACTTATATTAAGTGGGTGGGCGGCCTCGCATTAAGTTATTTAAATCTACAATATTAAAAACGATCTTTTAAACATAAGTCGCCTCAATTTTAATTAAATCAAGATGTTGTTCACAAGCGTAGCACCGAAGGTGCGGAGCGTCCTAGGGAAAGCGCCCACCCACTTAATATAAGTAGTAACTTAATGTGAGGCCGTGGGCTAAGCTTCGCGTAGCACCGAAGGTGCGGAGGGTCCCACATTTAAACTCATATTAAGTGGGTGGGTGTCTTCCCCGGGACGATCCGCACCTTCGGTGCTAAGTTACTTAATATAACCCTAAGTAATTTAATGCGAGGCCGTAGGCTGAGCTCGGCGTAGCACCGAAAGTGCGGAGCGTCCCAGGGAGGCCGCCAACCCACTTAATATAATATGTTGAAGTAACTTAATAGGCGGCTTCCTTGGGACGCTCCGCACCTTCGGTGCTACGCGCGGAGCTCAGCCTGAAGCCTTGCATTACTTTACTTTAACTTATATTTAGTGGGTGGGCAGCTCCCTTGGGACGCTCCGCACCTTCGGTGTTACGCGGAGCTCGGCCTTCGGCCTGGCATTAAGTTACTTCAACTTACATTAAGTGGGTGGGCGGCTTCCTTGGGACGCTCCGCACCTTCGATGCTACGCGGAGCTCGGCCTACGGCCTCGCATTAAGTTACTTCAATTTATATTAAGCGGGTGGGCGGATCCTTGGGACGCTCCGCACCTTCGGTGCTACGCGGAGCTCGGCCTTCGGCCTCGCATTAAGTTACTTCAACTTAAATTAAGTGGGTGGGCGGCTTCCTTGGGACGCTCCTCACCTTCGGTGCTACGCGGAGCTCGGCCTGCGGCCTCGCATTAAGTTACTTCTACTTATATTAAGTGGATGGGCGGCTTCCTTTGGACGCTCAGCACCTTCGGTTCTACGCGGAGCTCGGCCTTCGGCCTCGCATTAAGTTACTTCAACTTGTATTAAGTGGGTGGACAGCTTTCTTGAGACGCTCCGCACCTCCGGTGCTACGCGGAGCTCGGCCTTCGGCCTCGCATTAAGTTGCTTCAACTTATATTAAGTGGGTGGACAGCTTCCTTGAGACGCTCCGCACCTTCGGTGCTACGCAGAGCTCGGCCTTTGGCCTCGCATTAAGTAACTTCAACTTATATACAGTGGGTGGACAGCTTCCTTGGGATGCTCCACACCTTCGGTGCTACGTGGAGCTCGGCCTTTGGCCTCGCATTAAGTAACTTCAACTTATATACAGTGGGTGGACAGCTTCCTTGGGATGCTCCACACCTTCGGTGCTACGTGGAGCTCGGCCTTCGGCTTCGCATTAGGTTACTTCAACTTATATTCAGTGGATGGGCGGCTTCCTTGGGAAGTTACTTCAACTTATATTCAGTGGATATAAACTATAGAAATCAACTTTGGCAATCATTAAAAAGGAATCCAAATGATACTATTATTAAAGAAAACTTTAAAAATCAAAGAAACAAAACTACACAAAATTGATTCTTATTTTTTTATGTGGTAATACCACATTTTATTTTTATAAATAATGACACAAAGGTAAATTAAGAAAGAAAAATTGAATGCGATCTACTACAGTCGAAGCGGGGTTTGAACCCGCGACCTCTGCGTTTCCGGCGCATTGCTCTCCCAACTGACACTACCTTTGATGCATTAACTATTAACAACATTCCAATAAATCAATCGTCTCAAGAGAAGTACCTTGGTCTAATATTAGACGATGGACTAACGTAGAAAGCGCACATTAAGCAAGTAAAGACAAAGCTCTCTTCAATTTTGGCTTCCATAAGAAACATGATAAAGTGCATTCCTCTCCATGTTCGTTACAACATTTATAATTCATTGGTAAAATCACACTTGAACTAAGTATCTAATAGAAATATGGGGCAGTGCCGCTAAAACTAATCTCAAAGATATCCAAATTGTCCAAAATAAAATAATAAAGAAACTTTTTCATATTGATTACCTAACACCCACAGTGACAGTATACTCTGAAACTAAATGAGCATTAACCAATTTTATTTTTATAACACCATTATATTGATAAGAAACATTCTGAACAAAAAAATACACTGTCAAATGACGTTTAAAACTAATAAAGAAAGCGGCAAAAGGCCTCTTCGGAGTGCCAATAATCTATCCTTAACCTTCCCGCGAACTAAAAATTTTGAAAACAAAAATATAACATACCAGGGAGCGCGTATGTACAATGACCTTCCCAAAAATATTAAATGGGCTCCAAGTTTGTCAATTATTAAAAATAAATTGAAAGCGCATATAATCAACAAAATCCCCGTTACCTAAATACGGCCCTGCAAACTACAACGCCTTATCGCGAGCAGCAACTTGCTAACCGACCGACCGCTTTGTGCAATGCAAATATACTTCTACCGTCTACCATACATCATTAATATTACTTCTCCTGGGGCAATAAATGATATTATGTACAATGCGAGTATTATAAACTTACAGTAAAACTAAATCTAAAAATAAAACTAAGTAGGAAGGTACTCCTTGTATTCCAACGTAAACTAGTGCCAAAACAACATGTCTTTATTGTCTGTTAGTGATTTATTCGTACATCGTTGTAATCTGTTTACTTATAGTTTGTCAAGCTTACTTATTTATTTACATTAGTAACAATTAGGTTTTTAGATGCTCACGAATAGCGACTATAATTGCTTTTATAATAGTGAAATACTCATTAAGCGAAATGTAATATTTCTTTTGAGTAAAATAAATGTCCTTAACTAGGGATGGGCGGCTTGCTTGGGACGCTCCGCACCTTCGGTGCTACGCGGAGCTCGGCCTGCGGCCTCGCATTAAGTGTAGTGAACGTATGATATGTGTTTACGCGAGCGAAGCCGCGGGCAAAAGCTAGTACTTGTTAATAATAAAATTGGTCAACTGTGGGTTGTTAATTTTATTCCATGGAATATGCATGATATTAAAAATATTATTCGCTTCCGGTCCGTGACTCAAGATGGCCGCATGCCTTTAAGTTTCGTTGTTCGTTATTTATTCATTTTGGGTGTTACTTCAACTTATATTCAGTGGATGGGCGGCTTCCTTGGGACGCTCCGCACCTTCGGTGGTACGCGGAGCTCGGCCTGTGGCCTCGCATTAGGTTACTTCAACTTATATTCAGTGGATGGGCGGCTTCCTTGGGACGCTCCGCACCTTCGGTGCTACGCGGAGCTCGGCCTTCGGCCTCGCATTAAGTTACTTCAACTTATATTAAGTGGGTGGGTGGCTTCCTTAAGACGCTCCGCACCTTCGGTGCTACGCGGAGTATTGATAGCGTATTGTGCAGTGAACTAACGTATGAGTGTATGGTTAGGATAGACCGCGTGTTTTTTTTGTAAATCGCTATCAGTTTACAAAAAGCACCTCACCGTACAACGTGATATCAATCCTCAATCTTGTCGCCGTGTGCGATTCGAACGAGTCATTGGCAAAATACCACTTGCTCAGCATAAAGGTGAAAGCCACAAAAAAAATTTTTTTTTTATTAAATCTAGATAGAATGTGTCACTCGTTCTTTTTGAGCATCGTGACGCATGAGTTTATACTCACTAGATGACTTTCAACGCAATGGTTCTTTAGCTGCTATAAATGAACGTTATTTTTGAACATTTAGAGCAATATATCGTGAAAGAATCTTCTTTGTAACTAAGAGAAGTATCTTTCTTTATCTATTTGTCAATTTTTGTTCTTTTAGGATTAACCAATTTAGTAACACGGCACGGGATTTACTTATGAAAACTCAAACGACGTAAATGTCATATGTGACGTGGACATGATTTATTTTAATATGGAGATGCAAGTTGCTTATCAAAGAGGTCAAATGTTACAGAATAATCATAAGTGCGATAATATTCCGTAACATCGATAAGTAGAATTTTCGATAAAACACTTTGGTCGAACCCTCTCAAAGTTTCATTTTTGCTATAATGCATTCCGGTCCTGGATAAGTACAATCACATCTAAATCAGTCACAATGTTTCATTTTGACTAGATTTTCTCTTACTCTTATCATCATTATAATCATTAGATATATTATTCTAGGAATACTATTGTATGGATCAGGCAAAAAAATAGTTTTATTGTAAACATTTGGTTTACGCTAGCAGACGTTACTGCTTTAATAAAAATAAATAATAATGTAGCAAAAAACTTAATATACCTTTTTTATCCTGACACAATCACTGCATAAGACACCACGAGTACGATTAAAGCATAAATGAAATAAATTCCTCATAGGTACATTACATACTCAAATTCCCCTGATAGGGAAACCAGAATCACTAATGATTGCCATTGAAACCAGCATATGAAAAAAAAACAGCCAAGCGCATGTAACACTATAATGCTCAGGGCGGTAATTCGAGAGTGCCGTTTGAGATATCGCCATTATCGCCAAACGTCAGATCGCTATAGATAGGATATAAGTCATCTCTCCGGTATATCGCTTTTGAGATTATGTCATCTCAATTTTGGAAATATGAGGGCGATAATGATTGTCAAAAATGCTATTCCCGTATAAGGTTTTGTAGTACTTGCAAAAAAAAATTGCACTATAGCGAAAGTGCCCAACAAAGGAGCTACCGACTGGGGCCGCCAATCTGAATCTTTTACATTTATAGTGCTGCCCCCTGTAGCTAATGCACGTCACACAGATTTTAACAACTCCTGCAAATAGTTTTAAATAATCAAATGACAATACCAAACAAACGATTGCTTTAAATAATCAAATGACAATAGCAAAGAAACAATTGCTATCGTCATTTGATTATTTAAATCAATTTCAACGATTTGAGTATACGTAGGTTGCAGGAGTTGTTAAAATCTGATTATAAGTGGAACTTTATATGTGAAAAAAAACCGACCAAGTGCGAGTTTGACTCGCGCACTGAGTGTTCCGTATAAACACTTCCCATCTTAACTGGCTGGGTTAGGTTAAGTTTGCACCTGGTATGTATGGCGCCGCATACAAATGAGGTGCAAAGATAACGCAACCGATCGCGTTTGTTGTATGGGGGCTCCCATACTTCCTCTTCCATACTTGTTTTAATTAATAATATTTAAAGTGAATGTATAACTTGTAGGGGGAAGTCCCCTAACGCCGGACGGCACCTAACGCCGGACACTCGAACTATCTCGGCAACTGGAAGCTCGGCAACGGCAACTCGGCAGACGGCAAGTGGAAGGGGCGCGGGGTCCACTTGTCCTTGATTCGCTCGCGTTGCTAGTTGCCGAGATAGTTCTAGTGTCCGGCGTTAGGTGCCGTCCGGCGTTAGGGGACTTCCCCCTACTCTAGATCCTCTCTGTACCATCAGATTTCTGATTTGCACCCACTTCTAGTATCTCTGTTTGGCCCTATGGTTGACTGGTAGAGAATGCCATTTGGCATTAAGTCCGCCATTTGTACTGACTTTTGTTTCGTGCAATAAAGTTTAAATAAATTAATAAATATTACTAGATATTCTGTAAATGTTTCAAGCGTCCACTTGTTGCCGTTATCAATATCGAGCAAAAAAAAAACGTAATTTGTATGGGAGCCCCCTTAAATATTTATTTTATTCTGTTTTTTAGTATTTATTGTTATAGCGCCAACAGGTATATAGTAATAGGGTCCCGTTTTTTACCATTTGAGTGCGGAACCCTAAAAAAACCAGTAGAGATTTAAGGAGGCCTTATTCATTCACTGCGTTCATCCTGGACCACTCATTTTGAAATTAGAACATTATGGTCTGTCTTCAAATGCTTTAAGCCTTATGTCTTCATATCTCGGTGATAGAATGCAAAGAGTGGATGTAAATGGAACCCAGTCCAATGGAGCTATAGTTAAGCTAGGAGTGCCACAGGGCTCTATTTTTGGTTTATATAAATGACTTACCATCTATAGTAGATAATATTTGTAATATAGTACCATTTGCTGACGATACATCATTCATTTTCAAGGTTCACCGGAAATCAACCGACTATGCGGAAATTAATGGCACACTAGAGAAAGTACTTAACTGGTTTACTACTAATAATCTTCTATTAAATGCCAAGAAGACTAAATGTGTTAGATTTGCTTTACCGAATGTTACGGCGGTAGATTCTACTATATTACTAAATGGTGAATGTTTAGAAATAGTGAATAAGGCATTATTCTTAGGTATAACATTGGACAGTAATTTGCAATGGAGTCCACATATAGCAGTGCTTGCAGGTAAATTAAGTTCAGCGGCGTACGCTGTTAGGAAAATTAGACAATTGAGTGATGTTGATACAGCTCGCTTAGTTTATCATAGTTATTTTCATAGTGTCATGTCATATGGTATTCTGGTTTGGGGCAAAGCAGCTGACATTCAGACTATATTTGTGCTACAAAAAAGAGCCATTCGTTCTATATATAACCTAAATTCTCGTGACTCCTTAAGAGACATTTTCAAAGATATAAACATCTTAACTGTAGCGTCCCGGTATATTTATGAGAGTATTATGTATGTTATTAGAAACCTAGATTCATTTACAAAAAATTCCGATGTCCACAGTTTTAACACTAGAAATAAAAATAAAATTGCTATTAGAAAGTTTCGTGTTCGTAAAGTAAGTAAATCGTTTTAGGCCAATGTATTCATTTTTATAATAAGTTACCTGATCATGTTTTAAAGTTAGCCTTTCCATCACTCAAAAATTATTAAAAAAAATCTCTAATGTCAAAAGCATATTATACAGTAGAGGACTATCTGACAGACAAAAATGCATGGCCTGAACCAGAAACCGCGTAGCTGTAGTGAGGAAAAGTCTAAGAAGGAGTTTCTTAGACTTTTCCTCACTTATATCTTAAAATACACTTTTAATATGTTTTCTTGTAGAACTACGTATAGTTAAGTTCATATCATTGTAATAGTTAAGTAACTACTTATGCTTTCTGAAAAAATGACTTACTGTTGAGTTTCTTTTGGCGTTTCTTCTCAACAGTGGTCTCCTCTTGTGAAATGCCGGTCGACTCAGACATGTAAAAGTGCCCTTGTGGCCTACTTGCAGAATAAAGTTCATTATTTCATGTCTTGTCAGTGAGTACATTTTTCAGAACTTGGCTGCCACGAAAAAATCACAAATTACATAGTTGTAACATTAGGTTTTCCCCGCCTATTTTTCCTGAATTCTTAACAAACCGTTTTTTTTACCGTGTAAAGGTAAATTATGTAAATCCCGATGATTCAATATCTTATTTGATTTACGGAAATTGGTGTTTTATTTAATGTTGGATTAGTTTAAGTGTTAATATAAATAGTACTCATACTCATACTCATAAGTTCATTTATTCATAATGCACAAATACATTATATGTCAATTTTACAAAAGGATACAAATACAATGTAGTTAGTGGTTATATTATATGTCAGTTTACTAAATAGTTAATTCGATTTTTGTACAATATTAATAGCATTATTCTGTAACTTCCTATTCGATTAATAATGTCATTAGTCATTACATAATTTTAAATATCCATCTTTGGTGTCAGTAACAAAATAGAAACTTGCATAATATGTTAAGTTAGGTACAATTCCGAGATGTCATAGAAGGCCTTTTCCAATAGCCATTTTTTCAGTTCGTTATGAAAGGAAAATTCGCTAGTTTGATCTTTAATGCTGTCTGGGATAGCGTTATAGATTTTAGGACCTATTATATGTGATACTTTGGTAGACTTGGTTAGTCGACATCTAGTTGTCTTTAGTTTACCTGCCCGACTTTGAATATCTCTTAAATTTCGACTTATACAGTTTTTAAGGGAAAATCGTCAATATTACGCCTGACAAACTTGGAGATGTTAAAAATGTATAATGACGGAACTGTCATTATGCCCAATGAGACAAACAACCGGCGAGCCGGTGTACCAGGAGGAGCGTTTGCTACAATTCTTACTGCACGCTTCTGCAGTACAAAAACACGGCGCCAGTCAGCGGCGATTCCCCAGAACTCAATACTGTAGTTTATTACAGAGTGAAACAGTGCAAAGTAACTGTTTCGCACATGGGCTTGAGGGAGAACTGTGGACAGCCTTTTTAGAGCGAAACATATTCCCGAAAGTTTGCCACATATCGTTTCAATTTGCGAGTCCCACTTGAGTATGCATTGTGTGTAGATTTTAATGAACTGTGGCAGTTTTCATTAATCGTAGAGTCTGTAGAATACATTTATTGATATCTTTTGTTCTATTGTAACCGCCAAATGATGTTCTCAAGTGGAATCGGATCTTGGTATACTTATATATGATATGACAAGAGCTATAACAAAATGGAAACTTTTAATTTATATTCCGAACCATGTGCCCAAATACTCGTACGTAGAATCAGTAAGGTCAGGTTGGGTAAGAGAAACACATGGGGGAAGTGGAACACTGGAATATTTTCTATATTATACGTAGCTTTAATAGACATAAAACGACCAACTACAGTGACAATTATTTATTTTTTACCCAGAACTGTTTCTAAAAAAGAGAACCGACTTCAGTAAAACCACGTAAAACTAAAAAGCCAAAAAAAATATAACCCGTTCAAGTACAGATTACATTTGACTCACCCTTCGAAGTCGATCCCAAACCACTCAGTTCTTATATTTATATATTATAGTTTACGCGAGGTTTGGCACCGACTTCGAAGGGTGAGTCAAATGTAATCTGTACTTGAACGGGTTATTTTTTTTGGCTTTTTAGTTTTACTGAAGTCGGTTCTTTTTTTCTTTTTTTTTTGCTTTTTAGTGATTCATATAAAAGTTCTAGTGGCCATCTGTGGTGTTCATCATCACGTGCGGTTCACGGTTCTCGGAGATAAAAAAAATAGTTCGAATTGAGAACCTCCTCCTTTTTGGAAGTCGGTTAAAAATCGGATTTACCACATATGTGGTTATTTCAAGATCTTATTACAAAAGGTCCCGTCCTGTCACGTCACGAGTGACGTCACTGAGTGACGCGACGTGATCGATTCGTGCGTGCCATCCGTGACGTTGGCACCGATATAGTTTTTTTTTTTATTAGAAACGGGGAAAAGGTTACACCATAGCACGTATAGCTTTACTGTGACATGCGAGACGCGACTCTGTCGCGCGACAAATACCTACTATCTGTCACTTTCCTATCAATACCGTGCGAGCATGACAGGTGACGCTCAGTCGCGCGACAAACGTAGTCCCGGCAAGATATGCTAGCGCTATTTGGGATTTTATCTGAAGGGCTCTTATCTGTTGATGAATTTCTTTTGGCCTCTCATCACACCGAGACGGCCTGACGGATTTTTTCCAATTTTGGTATCCGAGGATTTTTATAGGATCTTTTTTACCCAACCATGCCCAAGAAAAAAGTTTTGTTCGTGAACAAAAGAAAATAATGCATAAAGGTCTAGAAGTTTTAACTCAATCACCATAAATATAGCTTTTCCCATTTCGCCTTTTACTGTGCGTTTATAGTGACCGTACTCGCTAGCGTCTGCGTAAGCGATTTGTATGGAGAATTGTAAATCGTACTATTGTATACCTATAATATCACATATGTTGTTCTTAAAATATTGCGTTTATGTATGTAGTTGTCATACATATAATTATGCTTAAGGGGCTTCTGAACGGGCCATTTTTTGCTGCAATTTGTGGCCCGCAACTATAGCCGTCCTTCTCTGACACCCTACGCTAGAGCAAGATGCAAATAATGGCCGTGCCACAAATTGCAGCAAAACATGGCCCGTTTAGAAGCCCCTTTAAGTTTAAGTATTAGTGAAGAATTTTGATGGTATCATTAATTTTACAGAAAAGTGCATATTTTTCAAATTTCGTGATGTACTTGTTTTATTTCGCGGATAGCTATAAAATTTTCCAGAAAGTATTTCCAACATATCCCATATTGATTAATGTCAAGTACCGTATCAGTTACAATAATCAATCAGATCACAAACAGAAAGTCAATAGAACAGACGTGCTATAGCCGCCTACCTAATTGCAGTTCGGCCCTCGGAACTAAACGATTGATCGGCACTATTACCAACTAAAACTAAGCCGACCAGGCCTAATTCGTAGTGGCATTGCAATACCCACAATTTTGCAATAGCTCCGCTCTGTCACGACCGGCTAACTGACGTACAGTTTTTTTTTTTTTTGTTTGCTTGCGGGCTCGTAGGGCCTTTTGCACTGCTTGGTCTGACGTGGCTCGTCCTTTAGGACGAGCCACCGAGATTAACTTAACCTAATACTTACAAACTAAATTGCCGGAACTCTGTGGGAGCTCGCGGTTTGGTTGTTGTTGTTGTCCATGTGCATGGCCGTGTGCGGTCCCGGGTTCGAATCCAGGGCAAATATTTGTGTGATGTACTCGAATATTTTGTGCTTGGGTCATGGTTGTTCTATGTATTTAAGTATATATTTATCTATATAAGTATCTATATTGTCGTCTAGTTCCCATAACACAAGCCTACAAATTGGGAACCGTTCTCGAGAACGGCACATCTCTAGTCGAGACAGAGGTCCGAGTGTTGCTGGATACATAGTTTTGAACCGAATGCTTTCCTTATTCTATTATTCGATACCTACTCAGATCCATCCAACTAGAATGACTTTAATTAAAAAGGAATTTTAGGATAAGCTTTTAAAAGAAATAAAAACTATTGCTTTAACCGTTTATTTTTAGCCCTGAAGGCTAACGTGGCATAACATAATATCGACGGTGGAAAGGAGAAACCCCTTAGGCGACATTTTCAATGAATTTGAGTTATATGTATCGTTGGAATCAGCTTTTTTTTCTGCGTCTTTTAAGCCGGGTTACGTAGCGATCTGATGACTTTGATTTCGGTTAAGGTAGCTTATAAATAGTGGACCGATTTAAAAAACACCCAGTTATGCGACACATAATTTGATTTAAATTTGAACAACGTCACTTAAACTACTCATTTTATATGTGATCGCTTTAAAGTGTTTTTAAAAATGGCTTGAATTTGTAGCAACGGCGTTAAAGTTTTTATTACAAAAAAAAATTATATAAGGTTAGGTGCTTAATCGAGTCTTCTGGAATTATGAACAACAAATGCTGTCGGTTAATTGATTGTCACTAAATTTACGATAATATTTGCTCCTTCAAGCGACACGTTGAATTTTGAGCATTTATGTCGCTTAATGTATTTGTTAAAACTTGCTTTGGTCGTTTAAGTGAATGATCTAAAAGGTATCCTGGGGCTTGAGTTATCGGTTTTACCTGTCAATCGTCGCTTCAGTTAACCATTTTTAGTGTAATATTTATTTATTTTATTTTATTTATTTATTTATACCTGTGAATGGCGTTTTTATAAACACGAAGTAACCAGTCGGTCGCTTCAGTGAGGAGGCGGTTGTCACGCTATTTTCCGTCGCAGACTACTTTAAAAAAAATAGTTCTACGTTTTCGTTAGTGTCTATTTTTAATGTAAACTTTACTACTATAATTTAAAGATTACACATATCACTTAGATTACAAAGTTGTCTAATTCAAGACTGATTTTATAGGTAATTGATCTCTTTAAGCCTGATAAGAAGTAATAAGACATTAGCTATGATAAGAGAACTTATTTATTAAGTTATGTTGATTTGTATCCCTGCCTTTAAAGTTTAATATTAAAAATTATGTATGCCATTACTAGTATTAGTGTTATTATAATAAATTACTAAGACTGATAGTTAATTAGGAAAAACACAAGAATAATTAAAGAAAGTGGAAACTTGAAATTTAAATAAACATTATCGTTTTCTTTTTTCTATTTTGATTTACTTATTTATGTACATTCCTATTTTCTTTCCCGGTTTTGGGTTACTAGGTACCCATTTAAGATAACTTAACAATAATTGGGTTTATATTATATTTAAAATATATAATTGGTTATAATAGTTGCATAACACATTTCCGGACCACAAAATCTCTTTAATAATCATGAGAAAATGTTTTCCTCACTATAGTTGCTTAAAGTAGTATTCTAGTAATAAGTATGATATAAAAAGTCGTTTAATTGTTTTTTTCTAGTATCTGCCTAAAAATTGCAATGTCGCTTAGAGGGTTTCTCTGGTTTTTTTTCCAGGTCAATTTAAATTAAGCGACATTTATATCAGAAGATTCTAAGTTTTTTTCAGTAACGTTACTATTGGTGGATAGGTATTAAAATTTAATAAAATACGTCCATAGAACTGAAGTCTCTAAAACGACAAAAAAAAAAGTTCCGATTTTGTTAAGAAAATTAATACTTTTAAACGCTCTCCTGTAAAGTTAGCAAAATGTCGCTTAAGGGGTTTCTCCTTTCCACCGTCGATATGATCAATTTACTTAATAAACATATTTAAATGCCTCGTTTGTCCAAAGTATCCAATGAATCCCAGGACTAAAATGACTAGAACTTACTAGACATTCTGTTCCAATTCTAACTCAGAGCCATATCGAATACATATATTTTTAAACAATAGTAAACAACGATGGTAAGTAAAGACTTTCTAAAGTAACTTTCGTCATGGCTGCAAGGTTTTCCAATAAATATCTGCTCTTATTGGCCCATTAAAATTTTCCACCCGGTAACCTTGCGGGTGAATAAGCAGAAAGGGCCACGAAGGCGAATTGGTGCAACTCGTCTAATCAACGATTTCCGTCGATTTAATTTCTAGTTCCGCTAAAGCAATACACTGGAGCTCTCGAGGTGCTCTGTAGGTACGGACCGAATCGAAGTGGAACCGAATGCTTCCCTAATTCGATTATTCGGTTTGGCTCGATGCATTGGATAACGATTCGTTAGGAAATAGGGATCGATTTGTTTACATAAGTGTTTTCTTTTTTGCACCATTTTTTTTAGTTAGTTAATCGGTTAAGGTAACATAAAAAATTTAAGACTTTGAAAATCAAGACAAGATTTTAAAATATATAGAAGAATGCTTGACAAGGGGCTAAAATAAGCCATTTTGATACGACGAAGTGATTATTTGTATGAAAGAGCGGAGTGATCTGAGTGACAAAAAGGCTTTTAGCCACGTTTTCAACACTCTGATTCTCACTTCGACTGAGATGGATTTAAAAGGATTTGTATTGATAATTAACGTAATGGAAAACTAGCCATGCACAATAGAGTAATGGTTCCATTTTAATGCCCCGAAATAAACGGCGTTACGATTTTTCATTGTTTTAATTAGCAATTAATAGATTAAAAGATTCTGTTAATAGCATTCAGTGTTCTATCAATTACCGGATTAACAATATTTTGTGCAATTTGTGCATTTGGCGGCCTGCGGTTCGCCAAGCTTACCTGTGTGCCATGGTCACCACTGACCACGTCTTTGACATTGATATTAATTAAATATTGTATGTAAATTTAAATTTGATAAGTTAAAATAAAAAAGTTGATAAACAAAAAAACTTTATTATTAAATTAATTAGATCACACCCAAAATGTTCATATCCTTTTAAAACCATCTATACTATTATAGTATTGGAAAATTGTATTGAAAGCTATTTTCTGTGGTCATTATTTTCGGACAACCTCACACAAATCAATCTAGTCCTACGGTAAGCTTTAGTAGGCTTGTGTTATGGACACTAGACGACGGTAAACATACTTATATAAATGAATACATACTGTAGCGTTAAAAATCGCTACATGTTTATTCTAAACTGTTGTAGCTAGCCGCTATTGCCACTATTGCTTAAACCGTCATCTGGCCAATTTTGTCGGTATTAACTTGTGCAAGTGTTGACGTCTTTTCAGGTCTAGATAATGTTTTTGGTACGAGCTAATATCACGCTTGGTAGTTTCGGCTACGATGTGCAGGTGGTGTTGTTATTAACCCTCATGGCTTGCTGTTACGTGAGCTGATGGTATGCAAGGAGTTTTATTACATCCTTTTTGTTCAGCAGTTTTTGTTTTTATTATTTAAAATTCATATTGAGAGCGTGTTTTATTTTGGATCGATAATTTTGACGACGTCAATTCTGTTTCTGGATTCATGGTGAAATGGTGTGTTTACTCCTGAAGAGCTAAATATCAGTGTTTCTGGACTGTGTAGTGGTCTGTTTACTAATTCTGTGGTTGCGCTGATGAGCGTCTGTTGTTTGTGCGAGGAATATGAACGTGTAATTTGGGATATCCACCCGGAGATGCTATATCTTGTGATGGTGTGTTCAGGTGAGTTGTGCCGTCTACTGCGCTTCCAATTTCTTCTTGTGTGATCCGTTTTCGTAGGCCTATATTTTAAATTTTGTGATTTCTTTTTAGGTTCCAACTCTTCTCTAAAAAGGGGGTTTTCGGATCGTTAAAGCCAGTTCACTCTCCTGGACTGGGTAAGTTTCATATTATTCTATTTGGTTCTTTAGTGACGTAACAGTTTGCTTGTAAGGACTAGTATTTACCTTCTTAAATATTCCATAGCTTCCGGTTACGGGCTGGTCATCTCAGGCCCTGCGCCCTATTTCGGCGAGCAACTCTGAATGCGGTGTTCGGCTGGCCTGAAGGCTGTTGCCAGCGGCTCTATTACCGCGCGCAACTCTCAGTTTGGTTGAAGACAGATACCAACGGCTGCGACCAACCATCGAGACATTCGTGGGTCTCAACCATGGATTATTTACGCGTGGAACGCCATACGTAACATTTATAGCATTTAAGGCTAGGAGCATAGTAGTATATACATAGTTTACTTTCTGTTGACTTAAAGTGCAGGTTTGACTTTTATTGTTGGAAATTTCCTCCAAATTCCAAAGCTACCTCTATGTCGGGTGAATTATCTTTTTAATCGTTCATTTTTCGGCTAAGCTCACCCATTTTCATCTCATTTCACCAGGCCTCACCACCTTGCAGTGACCTATGCCGATCATATGAAGGTGTAGATAAGTACCTACGGAGTTTCCACTTGGATTGGAACCACTTAAAATCTTTCTTTTCAACAATAATCACGTCTATGCAAACTGCGTCCTACAGATCTGACTATACTGGTTACAATATATTTTAGCCTGTGCGAATAAACTTTTTTTTTTTTTTTATTTTGACCTGCCCTTAGCAGGCCCGTGCTTTGTCGTTGTGAACTTGTTATTATCGGTGTTAGTTATTTTTTGTCAACTAATTTAAACATATTCGGCTTATTATGAAAATAAAATTTTAACGTAAAAGCTACGCCTTATTTATTTTTAAGTGATATGTAGTAGCGATTTGCAGCAATACATACTTAAATACAAATAACATCCATGACATAGGCACAAATATTCGAGTTCATCACACAAATATTTACCCTTGCCGGGATTCGAACCCAGGACCATCGGCTCAGTAGGCAGTTGCTTAACCACTTTTAATTGATACTTTTATGAATTTGTCAAATTGGATGTCACCAACTATTATTTTAAGGGATATATTTAAATGCACATCTGTATATTTTTTCAGTACACTAGGTAACTCCACGAATTAACTGAATGCATACCAGAAAAACGAATGCTGTGCAAAAAAAAAACAATTGATTAACTGAACATGTCCTACAAAAAAAACTTAAACATCATACAAAACGAGATGACCTTTTTAACCGAATTCACACCAAAAATATGGTTCGTACATCAGATATATTTGAAAGTTTCACCAAAAATACTGACTTGCACAATAATTATCCTTGCACTGCACACTAAGATCCGACTCGGCCGGGTTAGGTTAGTTTTTTTTTTTTATATCCAGTAAAACAGTTTTGCAAATACCTTTAAATAGTATATTGAATTCGCATTATTTAGTGTGCATAATTAGTGTGCAAGTCAGTATTTTTGATGAAACTTTCAAATATTTTGATCGAAAAAAGGGAATATACAGATATCGATTTAAATACATGCCTTATTTTAATTTAAAAATAAGTAGGTATCGTTAAACGGAGACCGGTCACTCGGTTTGCGATTCAGGATAATTACAAAAATACCTCTTTGATAAAGTCGTATGTTTTTCGTTAAAAATATGTATATCGGGGCTAACACAGCCCCATTTACATCGGCATATACATAGCATACATTTATATATCAAAAAAGCCTTTTATTTATTTTACATTTAAACTACGTACTTCAAAACAATTTTAAAAGATAACACAAAAGCCGTAATACGAAATGTTACTTTTCGTGTCTATTTAGATGCGCACACGGACGAAACTTAGCCCGTGTGGCTAACCAAAAATGGCTTCACTTTCAAGGGTTATAACTGGATTTCTATGCGTATTTAATCCAAGATAATTGATAAAAAATGTCCGCTTCTCGGCCGAGGCGTGGAAAGGGGTGAATTACACCGAATAGGTAATAAATATATTTTACGGTTTTGCTACGTAATTTGCTGTTTGAAGTGTTTGAATACCTGCTAAAGCAATAAACATGTTGTAAATGTCGTATGTAAACCTATTTACGGTTTATTGGGGTATCGGCACTTGTATATACTGTCCATTAGACGGTACGGTGGGGCTAGGTCGATCTGTGTATGATTGTCCCTTAATATTAAATATTTAGTATTTAGTGGTGCTATACCTATTGAGCCGACAGGCATGGGTTCGAATCTCGGCAAGGGCGATTTGTGCGATGAATTCGAATTGTTCCTGGGTTTTAGATTTTGATTTAAGTATGTTTGTATCTGTATAAGTTTGCATGCCCATAACACGAGCATACTAGAGGAGAGATGCGCCAACGGACGAAACTTTACCCTTAGCCAAAACTGGCTTCACTTTCAATTCCAAGTGATAACTAGGTTTAACATAGAAAACTACCTTGAGTCTCAGACATATTAAAATACATAAACGGGTTTACTTACGTCGTAGAAGTCGAATAAAATGTTTCGAACATGACCGCGATTCATCATCAGGAGAGCCGATCAGTCGCAGCGGCGCGGCGGCCAACCGAACACCGGTTAGAAATATATCGAACGTTATTCGACTTCTACGACGTGTGTAAACCTGTTTATGTATTTTGATAACTAGGTGGTTCTAGGCGTATTCATTCTAAGATTATCCTCATTTCGGCCAATTTCCTAGCTCATCAACATTCTCACTTTCTTCAGGGATCTAGCTCGAACGCCTGGGACACATTCCTAATATGACCACTTTGTAAAAATTGACAGGAACGACTTCGAAATATGAAATATGAAAGACTTCGAGATTCTGAGTTCGAAATATGTCGGATATTTCGAACTCAGAATAGAGTTCTTCATCGGCGGCAGCTATCCGTGCTGCTTCGCGACACGCGGCCCGCTGCACTAGCTAAAAATGTCTATCAAAGATGTCCCACTATAGTTTTCATAATATTACCACTTCGTAACTCGTCAACATCCTGAGACGGTCCAATTCCTATCCTATGTACAGTAAGCTGCAGAGAAATCTGACCTCCCCTTACTGTACATTTCCAGCGCATCCTCATTTCCAATTTGACCTTGTGGTTATCGTTCAGCAATAGGCGTATTGATTAATAAAAGAGAATAATTTATCGATAGAACCAATATTATCCCTACAACCAACCAGCGAGTACAACCTTTCCGTTAATATCGATACCTCACAGTGTTCACACTCGTACATTTTTTTTTGCCAGTGAAATTTAAACCACATAGAGTTGCGCAATAACGTCATAATTGCAAAACTTTTTCCGAAAAGTTAGTACGATTGTGCTCTATAGTATCGATATATACAGCGAGTTGTACAAGGTCTAGCGGCCCGACCACGACTCCACGCGACCAGGGGAACGGAGAGCGGCAGCCATAGGAGTGGGCGAAACAACGCCGCTACGCTAGTCTCACGGATTCGTGGCCGGTAATTGAGAATGAGACAGCTTCTTCGTTTGTTACCTATGACCACAGTACATATACAGGGTGGAACATTTCTAAAGACTGAGCTGCCAGAATAGTGTGATGTGAGTGATCTACAATCTACCTATTATAATTGTAAAGCTAGATTTAAAAGTAAAAAAAGTCATCCAAATAAAATATTTTAATATCACCGACAACCCTACTAATTCAAAGGTTTTATTTACATTTTAAATTGAACCCTGTCTTTAACAGCTTTAACTTAGCGATGTTCAAAAGATGCTAGGGTTGACATGTGCAGATGTTTACACTAATGTTTAACAAACTGTATCTCGAAAATGAATAGATATATTGACATACTTAGATCATTAGTGAAAAATTAAGTACTCAGTCTGAACAATTCCCTGTTTGCTTAAAAGTCCCTCGATCTGTTGCACCCTGTATAAGCTAAAGGAGTATGGAAACTACGTACAAACGGTCGAAACAAAGCACACCCACCATCAAGGCCTAACTAACAGCTGAGATACAGATAAACTAAACAAAAACTTTTAAATTCTACAATAATTAAGAGGACATTGCTCGATAGGCGCGTATATTTATGTCAAAAAAGAGGCCTAGTTTCCATACTGTTTTTGTTTATATATGTACTGGTGCTATGACTGTTGTATAGGTGGAGCCAGAATACAGAAATCCTATCTCGTACTTAGTTTCCAAGACTGCATTGCCCAAGTCTCATACAATGAAGTGTCAATGATCGTTCTTCTTCACCAGTCTTCTACAAACAATATTAAAAGGAAAGAGACAGACAATAGTTGGTCGAGAAATGCTGAACGAGTAACACCATAGACAGCGGTTACAATTCTGGCGTCAATTCAGTTCATAAGCCGGAACAGAATGACGAGAGAATAATCAAGTAATGGACGTAACAGATGATCGATCGGTTCGGTGGACCAAGAGAGACGCTGCTATCTGTTAGAATGAGAGATGTATATTACCATCTATTTCTAACAGATAGCAGCTCATTCGCTAGTTCCCGAACCGTTCGATCGTCTATTAGCTCCATAACACTCTCGGACTCACGGACTGCCGGACGGCGAAAATGAATGAATGACAGTAAAATGAACGTCTAGAATTATGGACTGCACTGACGACAGAATAAGCGTCTTAGCGCGTAGAGGCTTAGGTACCACGGAACAAGTATCTTAGCCTACTACAATATTATTTCCCAACTACCCCTCGTAGAATAGCTGAGCACCATCGCAAGTGCAGACTTCTGGCCGAAGGGTGTTGTGTTTCGGCGGTTTCGGAGCAATCTACCGAATCCTGCGCCAGATGAGACGACGCAACGGAGCCACGCAGTTACGTCGCTTAAATCAAACTAGATTTAAGCTTTTTTTAAATGTAATTTTGTACAGTCGAGTTCATTTACATCTACACACATACGAGAACAATATCTGAACACGACCCTATTGTCAGGAGCATAAAATCGGGATTAGATATTTTTGCTCTCGTAAGTGTGTAGATGTAAATGAACTCGACTGTAGTTCACAGTGCCTTAGTCTAAACTGTAATGCTGGGTTAACTAATTTGAATAAATAAATAAATAAGAGTTTATAAAGCCCTTATACGACTTATTTCAGCTGTGTAATGGTTGAATAGTCCGACCAAAAAGAGTAGAAATTAAAAAGTGGCAATACTGTAGTGTCGTCCCCGTTTTCTTAGATTGATAGGAAGGGGAGGTCACTACAGTATTGCCCCTTTTTAATTTCTACTCTTTTTGGTCGGACTGTGTAAGTTATTAATACATCATATGATATGTGCTACTTGGGTAAAACCCCGGAAATATTACCAAAGCGGGTCAAGTGATTGCGATATGCTATTGCAAATACATACCATTGATGCTGCACCGAATGCATTAGTAAATCAAACGCCGACTATACTTAAACCTTCCTGGCTTCAAAACGTTGAAAACATACCACGATTGTAAGGTCTTACGTCTTTTTAAAAGTATACTGTAACACCACATTTGCATGGCGATTGCGCCTGGGCTACGTAATATGCAACTTTATGGCCAAGGCTTGTAGAGTGTGGAGAATAGATGGATAGGATCAGATATTAAAAAAGTTGATCGGTTTTATTGAGCCGCGGTTGGTTCGTGCAACTTTGTTAAAGATCGCATCGGATCGGGTTGCATGGACTGTTTTAGAGTGATTCCGTGTTTGATTTCAACCGCGTTTGACCCGTTTGTGTGGCAATAGTTTTCTGTTCTCTGTTTGGTTTGGTTCATCCTCTATAATACTCACCCGTTGTTCGATATTATCCACATATTTACTTAGAATGCGCGGGGAAAAACCTGTGTTTTAATAAAATGTCTTCATTTAACTTTATAAAAAGTTAATCGATTTAAACATTCATTATTAAAGGCGCGGTTGGCGCAGTGGTAAAGCAGCCGCCTAATGAGCCGACGGTCCTGGGTTCGAATCCCGGCAAGGGCAAATGTTTGTGTGAGGAACTCGAATATTTGTGCGTGGGCCATTGTGTTTATCTACATATATAAGTATGTTTCTCAACGTCTTAGTGCCCATAACACAAGCCTACTAGAGCTTACTGTGGGAATAAGTCGATTTGTGTGAGGTTGTCCAATACTTTTTTATTTCTTTAATATTTTTTTTAAATTTTTACAACGTAACTGGGGCCTATAAGTTCGTTCGTACAATGTCATTGAAGTACTTAGTAATTACTTTAGTTTGATACCTATGTAATTAACATTTAGCTCAACGTTTTAGCGGCGGCTAAAGTTAATTTCAAATTGTAAATGGTATACTAACTAGCGCCAACTTTACGCATTGCACGGACATTAAGCTTTCGTGTGATAGCGAAATGACGAAAACTTACCCTTTAGGTACAGCTAGATAAATGGCTATACTTGTTTTGGGGTTGTTGGCGTTGGGGTGGTGGAGTAGTTGATACATTGGACCGGTAATCGAGAGGTAACGGGTTCGATTACGCGTCTCTTCCGCCAAAATTTTAATGCGTATGCCTATGCATTTTCTTTGCGCTCTGGTCTTTGTTATCAATGGTTAGATGTTTTTTTTTTAATTCTTATTAAAGCATTAGCGTCTGCTAAAGTAAACCAAATGGCACTACGATGCCACCCTAAGGTGTGTGATTGTTGCCCAATGTGCTTGTTGTTGGCCAGAAGCAACTGGTTGAATAATTCAATGGCTTACTGTGGTTCATCAGGTTCAGTGGTCTAATAGGTAGGACGCCCGTGTTGGCCCGGAAAGCCGTTGGAGACGCAGGTTTCGAGCCCTGCCTGAACCATTGAATTTTTAAATTTTTCGCTTCAATATAAACAATGGTTAAATACTTAGCTACTTTTCTGTTGTGTAGTACCCTTATATTGTTAGGTTTCAGGCGATTAAATGACCAAAATTAATTTACTTATGTATGACTTCTTCATGGCTTTTCGGCTGTAATGTGGAAAATAGAGGTGTGTAAAACGATTTTCACACTGGTCACTCACTACGATTTTTTTCTGCTGCCCGCCAGGACCTAGCACAACTGTGACACGCCACTCTTTTTCGCGCGACATTATATCTATCCTCCTAATGTGCAGTATTTGTGAGAGAGTGACTATATCACAATACTGTGTTTGACTATAGTGGATATAAATTGTGACATTGAAACCACTAAACACACATAAAAAAATACGCGGAACCAAATAAACTATCACTAACTTTTGGATATTGTACTATTTTTAATTGTACGATAACTAAAAAGAAGACGTGTTTTGACTACTGCTTTTTATGACGTCACATGCCTGTATCACAGATCATATAATACTAGTCCTGTATCAGCAATCATCATAGAAGCTTAATTCATACTAACAGATAGTTTTTGACATTTCATAAAGAGTAGCTGATTGGAGCTATAATAAAATACCGTATTAAATATCGAGGTCGCGACATCAAGTCGACTTCGCACTTTGTGGGCTACGTCCAATTACTTCAGTTCTGGCTTCCACGTGCGAACCACACCAAGTCAGGTGTTTCAAAATGTGACTAATGTACTATACACCGGTCTTACGCTTTTTAGTTTACCGGGGGCAAAAACGATTCCACAAAATGGTCTCCAGTTTTCCAGCTTCCGTTCACACACCGTTTTGCCCTTGCCAAGTCTTACTTCTGTGGCGTGGAGATAATCCCATTAGCGGGTGATACTCCCACACAGACCGACTATTGGTGGTGAGGGCTGACCAGCCCCGATAAAGTTCATGTCTTAGAAAAAAAAGAGAAAAACTTGCCAAGTTGTCAAATTAAACTTGAAATTGTGTAAGTAAAATCCAACAAATTATCAGATAGCTTTTACAAAGGCTAGTAAGAAATGATGCAACTAGTTAAAACAATTCAATGGTTCTCGTATAGTTCGGTGGTGTAATAGGTAAGACGCCCGTGTTGGCCCGGAAAACCGTTGGTAACACGGGACGAACCCGGCCTGAACCATACAAATTTTCAGTTTTTCGCTTCAATCTTCAATTTAAACATTTAATTTACATTTTACTTACATTTTGGTGAGTTTACTTACATTTTACGAGTAGGAGACGTTACTGCTTTAATAATTATAGTACCTACATCACTGCAGACGCCAGGATAAAGGGCTTGCCGGGTGAGTAGGTATAGAGCACGGCTAGGTAAGGCATGTTTAGTGCTTTTCACAAACATATGCAATGCAATAAAAAAAAACAACACAAAAAACTATTAACACAAAGATCAAAGCTTAAAGAAAAATATAAAAAGGAGCTACCTGGTGGAACAGACCGGGGCTAGGGTAGCGAAGTGGTTAACGCGCTGGACCGGTAATCCAGAGGTACCGGGTTCGTTTCCCGGTCTCTTCCACCAGGTAGCTCCTTTTTCAATTTTTCTTTAAGCTTTGATCTTTGTATTAATAGTCGAAATAAAAATTGTGGTGTACCCACATTAAAAAAAAATAGACATTACACGTTTCATAAATCTACAAAAAAAAAACTGCTATCTAGCCTGTTCATGAATAAAGACGCCATGTTGAAAAAAAAATACTTCCCAACCTAGGACTTCAATTTTGTATGAAATTCCTTGACAGTTCTCTCGAGTTGTTCCGCCCGAAACGTGACACTTTGAAGCCTGTTATAACGCACGTTATGACGACATTTCATTGTATGTTTGAGAAAAATAATTTAGGTACAGTAATGGTTTAACGGCCGGTTTACAAATGTTTAGTTTGCTCACTGTTGGACTATCGTGCTGTGTAAGCTGCGGCGATTATTCGCCCGATACTTTCATCAACCACTGCAGCTGATGCGGGCTCGAATTCGACCTAATTTGTGCGATTTATTGATGTACTTTGTTGACCAGTTATTCTCAAAAGCGACATGCGTGACGGCTCCTTACCTGCCCGTCTAAGTAGCACAACTAGGTTCCGCGACTCTTGTTGTCACTCTCTCACAGTACTGCGAAGAAAGAAATAGGTAATATTTCTCGTGCGAGGAAGAGTCGCGGGATGTCAGAGTTGTGTTAGAAATGTAGGCAACGAGCAATGACAGCGGCAGCGATGGATTTCTCAAGTCTCATAAGTCAGCAACAACTACAAATACTAAAAAGAGAATAAAATAAATACTTAAGTGGGGCTCCCATACAACAAACGAGATCGGTTGCGTTAACTTTGCACCTCGTTAGTATGCCATATGTTATGGTGCCATAAATGCCAGGTGTAACCTTATCTTAACCCGGCCAGTTAAGATGAAGGAAGTGTTTGTGCAGAACCCTCGGTGCGCGAGTTCCACTCACTTGGCCGATTTTTAAGAAAAATTTAGCTTCACCGGGCTTTAAATTGTATTCTGGTAAGGCAGCGACAGATTTAGATGATTTCTAAGCTCTTTACCTAGATTCCGAAAAGTCAGTCAAGCCGCGCCGCTCGAAGATTCGCAGGGCTCCTATGGTGCTCTGTAGGAGCCCTTGAGGTGCTCCTCGAGAGGCTATCGACACTGCTCGAGCGCCCATTGTTGCCATATTACTAGTGAAACTGTAAGGGGAATATATGTGTCGGGATAGGGTTTGATGGCAGGTGTGGTGTGTGGCACATTAGTTGAGCTATTCGATATAGTTGTGGACGAGGAGGTACGAGCGAGATGAAACACTTCAGATACAATTAACTTGATTTATTCCTTATACAATGAAGCACAAAATAACAGTTCCTGGCTCAGAGGTCTGTAAGCTAGGTTATCGAAGCCTCGAACAGAATAGTCTTTATTAAATTAACACTGTATTTTTGAGTTATAATAATTCACTGTATAGCACAACGAAGCGGGACAGTTCCAAGGGAGTAGTGCACTCGACGGTGACCCAAAGTGAAGTGAAGTGTGGTCGTTTGCTGAGTGAACCACCAAGACTCTGTCTAGCGCGCCAAAACAGGTTCAAGGGGGCGCTACTGTCGCCTTCCAATGACGCGCTGGTTTCGTTGAGCTTCCATACTCATGACCGTCTACGACATATGAATATAATGTGTTAGGCTTATAGGGACTAATACTTTTAGAAGACAAAATCGAGATCACTATATCTTCTTGAACAATACCCAAAAATAAACTAATGAAAAATGCAATGTCTCATTATTTTTAAAGCGGGTACTAGGTACATCGCAATTTTTTTTAATTTACCATTGACACAAAGATCAAAGAAAAATTTAAATGCGTAACCTGGCGGAAAAGACCGGGAGTCGAACCCAATGCCTCTGGATTACCGTTCCAACGTGTTAACCTTTCTTTCACCTTTATATCCTATCGACAAAGCATTTGTGCATTGTTTATTTGAAATAAAAATGACGATCCTCGAAAAAAATTTAAAGAAACCGATCCGGCAATGTTTTTTTTTTTAATTTTTGACCGACCATAAACTATGCACTTCGCGTCCTGATTTTTATCAATAAGGAAACATTATTACATTACCGACCATTTTTGAAAAAAAAAAACCCATACGTAATTCACACCAAATAGGAGCACTGTACTGTAAGACGTCGAGTTGCGGAAATCCAGCCTGCGATAACCTATAACCTTTCCATACGTAGGTACTTTCCATGCAATATTGTTTTATTCCTTCGTAAAGCATCGCACACCTTCCTCTAGTTGACTGTCAACTGCTGGAATAAGGAATGACACCGAATCAAATAGCAGACTCCATCGCAATCCAAAAAGACGTCAGCAGCCTCTTGTTTGTTCAACTTGGACTTCTATTTACATTGGTACTTGATTGATATCTGCTGAGCACACCGTTTTCCATACGTGGACTTGATTGTGCAGCGTTAGAATTGCGAGATGCATACGGTAGTACAAACTGACTTGCGAATATATCTACGTGTGTCTCTTGCAAGGATGTGTTTAAAAATAGGAAGATGGTCTATAAATGTTGGTCCGCAGGTTTGCTAGATGCTCACGTGATGTTAAAATCACACTTTTTAAGGCGTATTGTCAAACTTTTTATACCTGCAGCCTGTGGACCAAATATACTCAAAAGTCTATAAATAAGATACGCGTTCAATATAACAACGCCTTCAGGATGCTGTTGGGGCTGCCTCGCTGGTGTAGTTGAGTGCGTCAGGGATGTTTCTTGAGGCTAACACGGATGGCTTTAGAACAATACTGCGGAAACGTGTGGCCTCTCTGATGAGCAGAGTGCAAGGCAGTACCAACGGCCTCCTGAGTACTATATTGAGCAAGTGGGATTGCCCTGTGGTAAGGCACTGGAAACTACATATGGGAGACAGTCCTATTATTTATAATATTAAGTAGTTAGTTAAATTGATCATTTTTGGAATGAAACTGACATTATTAAATTTTATTATTTTACTAACATAATCTTAAGTACAAAATGTTACTAACAGTATATGGATGGGTATCTGAAATAAATGGATTATTATTATTATGTCGCACCCGCTCACGGGACAATAGTGTCCCGGACCTTTGGGAGGCGTGCACGGAGCCGAAGTCAACGCGTAGAGGCCCTTTCGACAATTTAATGAAATGCAAGGTGTACATCGAGCGGATGCTGTCCCTATCCGTGTCATGGGACGCACACAGAGACAGCGCCCGCTAGGTGCAAGAACTATTGATGGAGACATGGAATCTAAATACAAATTGGGCTATGGGGATGAAATGGAGGACTGGCTAATTGGGCTATGGGTTGAGACAATCGGGCGTCTACCAGCAAAAGTGTCTCATAGCAAAAATGGGACTGGTAGACGATGACTCGCCTCCCGCTAGATGGGCCCCCACAAAATAGCGACACATAAAGTGGCCTAAGGGCAACACCGGTGCGGAAGGCTAAGGGCGAAGAGGTGTAATACTGGGCTTTAAACCGAAGCCAACTAACCCCTTACGTACCCCTTATTATTATTATTATTATTATAAACAAAAACAATGCATTTTGACCGGTATCTAGTTATGATGGTACATAACCAGCTTACAATAAGTAGAACCTTGGAACCTTTGACAGTGGAGACCTAAACTTTAATGGCATATTTAATATTTCTACTTATCTTTTAATTTTTATTTATTACTAATTATAATATTACAATGTAACGTAATGAGCTATATTCTATGGTTCCAATAATTAGTTATCAGTGGAAAAACTATAAATTATCAAGTACGTGTCATAAGCGTAGCGAGCCTTTAGGCGAGGCAGGTCGTTGTCGTCGAAAGTCAATGTAGTGAAACGTCATGTTAGTTTTACGTCTATTTCGATGGACGTCTTATTCTGGGATAGTCATCTTCTAAGTGGGTCTATTTCGCAGGACATCATTTTCTAGGTTAGTCATCTTCTAAGTAGGTCTATGTCGCAGGACGTCATTTTCTAGGTTAGTCGTCTTCTAAGTAGGTCTACTTCGCAGGATGTCATTTTATACTTTAGTTATTTTCTAAGAGGGTCTATTTCGCAGGATGTCATTTTCTAGTTTAGTCATCTTCTACGTGGGTCAATTTCGCAGGACGTCATTTTCTGGGTTAGTCATCCACTAAGTAAATATATCTCAACGAAATTCTCTAGGCTTGTAACTAATCTTATGGTATCTTTTTGTAGTAACCCCTTGTATTTTATCCGTAAAAGTTGTAATTGTATTAACAGAGATAAGCATTAAGCAAATAACGTTAAAGTTGTTAAACGTAGATGACCTACTAAGAAATTAACTAGCTAAGAACATGACAGGAAGCGAAGATGACCTGCTGAGAAAGTGACCAGCTGATAAAATGACGTCCCTCGAAATTGACACGAGACGAAGATGACCTGCTGAGAACATGACGTTCCTAGAAATTGACGCGAAACGAAATTGACTAGTTAAGAAATTGACTAGCTGAGAACCTGACGTCCTTCTAAATTGTCGGGAAGCGAAGATGATCTGCCAAGAAGGTGACGAACCGAGAACATGACCTTGCGCGAAATTGACTGAAAACGAGGATGACCTGCCTCGCCTAAAGGGTAGCGAGTGCTTTTAGACATACCGCCCATTAATTTTCCGGTATGAAGATTTTACGACTTTGTTTATCAGGTCGGGATTTCACCATGATTTCCACATATTTCTTTGTTCCCACTCCTAGCCCTTGTCGAATGTATAAAAGGCAATACCGTAGAAGACGCCATCATTCTATCCTCCGTCTTGCTAACAGTAGTGTTAACTTTGTAAGTCCTTGGTTAAATTAAACCAATTTTAAATTTAAATAATATTTTATTTCTGACTTACAAAATTATACTACCCTTGCTCGCGGAAGTCTTCATCGTTACTATTGCATACTCTCGTCGGGCTTCGGGTTCCTAGTTCCAGCCAACGTTCGAGACTTCGACTTCGGGTTGCCCCTCGGGATTCCCACGACATATAAGTATCTTATCTCAACTACGAAACATTGTTTCCCAATTGTAAAAATTTTATTTGTCCGAAAGTATATTTTCCTAAAACCCGTAATATTGTCAGGGCTTCATATACACCGTTTTAAAGGTTAGGTTACGTTTGTTTTATAATTATTCAGAAAAATTTACAGTTTTGGAAAATACTTTCGGACAAACGAACATTTGACGAAACGTTACAGATAGGGAAACCATTTTTCACCTCACTCGCTCGGGAAACCTCCGTTTATAGGGCGAATTCTGCGTGCAAAAGTCTATTTTATCCGCTAGCGTGCAAAAGTCATTTAAATATCGAACACGTCGATTTTGATTCTCTGTGGTGCATGTAACTTTTTTATATTTAAGACTCCTTCAACGCATGACTGATTTCATCAGTCGATAAATCTTCGAATAACCAATCAACGCACGCTAATAAAGGGCGATCTGGTCAGGCCGGCTAAAATCATACGTACGTTTGAATACTTCTTTTAAAAAAAAACCACCGTACCTACTATATCACGTCCAGAAACCTGGTTTGTGGTTACAGATTTTTAAGTTTTTATTTTTTCTACACTTTATTTTATGTTGAATGTTTATATATATTAATAGTAAGTATTTCAGTTTCATTTACATATTTTGACTAGTAAATATATTAAATACCTACAACACAAATTTTAATATTTATTTGTTATAAAAGTTGGAACATAATAAGAGTGTAATTTCTGAACGCACCCGAGAAAAAAAATTAAAAAGTTGGAAGTTTTCACAATTCTCGTAAACAACGTAAATTAGTTCTGTGGAGAATACATACTGTTGTCTTACTTTATAGAAATATTGAAAACAAGAAAGTTAAGCCCAATTTGGAGTATTTATTCAATGCTAAAAGCCTGCATTAAAACAAAAAACCGGCCAAGTGCGAGTCGGACTCGCGCACCGAGGGTTCTGTACAAACACTTTCCATCCCTAAGTGGTTAAGTTAAGTTTGCACCTGGTATGTATAGCGCCCCATATAAATTAGGTGCAAAGTTAGGTAAAAAAAAACTACTAAATAGATCTCGTTCAAAACAATTTTCGTTGGTAGTTTTTATAGTAATGCACATCATATGTTTTTTTTAGATTTTTCATTTTCTTATTTTAGAAGTTAAAGGCGGGGGGACCAACTTTTTTCCACTTTGGAAGCGTCTGTCACGCAAACTATTCGGTTTAGAAAAAAAATATTTTAGAAACCTCGATATCATTTTTGAAGACCTATCCATAGATACACGTATGTGTTTGTAGAAAAAAAAAATTTGAGTTTCAGTTCTAAGTATGGGGAGCCCCCAATATTTATTATAATTTTTTTATTTTTGCATCAGAATCTTAATGCGGTTCACAGAATACATCTACCTACCAAGTTTCAACAGTATAGCTCTTATAGTTTCGGAAAAAAATGGCTGTGACATACGGACGGACAGACGGACGGACAGACGGACAGACAGACATGACGAATCTATAAGGGTTCCGTTTTTTGCCATTTGGCAAACCCTAAAAAGGATTTGTTATAAATATTTGGAAACGATAAGTAATTTACCGAAACTATTGGCGTTTTTAAAGAAGATAAAGCCGAAATAATCATGTTCGGATCCCATCGTCCAATAACTTCCAAAGCAAGTGTTATGGAAAATACTTCCGAGTGGCCAACTAATCCTACCCAGAATGCCATTCTCCCACATTCACAACAAAAGTCGTTTCAAATACAAATATAATATAACAGTGCTTAAGAAAAACTCAACGATAAAAAAGACACGACGATAATACAAATTACGGCCATATTACTTTTAATTTTTAATATGACTGTGTTTGAATTTGGTTTGGATTTGAGTGTGTTATGTTTTAAATTTGATGTGTTAAATAGAAGGCAAAATTAAATATATTTATTTTTATGTTTTAATAGTTTTTCTTGAATCTTACATTTTCCTCGCTGTAGTGAGGTGAAAAATTGTGTGTTCCGCACGGCTGCAAAATTATTTAGCTTCTCGTGACTTGAAAGCCTCGCTACGCTCAGGAATCTATCTTTGAACCATTCGCTTCGCTCATGGTTCAATCTTAGACTCCTTCGCTCGCTCAGCTTTCAATTTCAAGACTCGCGCCAAATAACAACTTTGCAGCCTTGCATAACAAATTACTATTGTCTAGCAACACAACAACCAGAACGGTTATATCTATGGCAGTGTGTATTTATTACACTAGATAGTGCCCAGCTAGTTCGATTGCTGATTAAAGTAATTAAGTTATTATTTATTAGAGACAGAGATGTCTCACGAATTTTTTAATAGAACTTACCGTAAAAATATCGCATTTTGGTCGAATAGTCGCGCAAGAAAGCAACAAAATATCTCTAGAGCACAAAAAGCTCCGTTAATTAAATCTGAATTTAGCAGCCAAGAGCTAGTTAGCTTCGTTACTGTAAAGGGTTTCTATTTTTAAATCTACTGAATCGAAGGGAAGATAGGATAAAAGACTTAATGGCGAATTTTATTTAAAGTCGTCGTAACAACCAGGCTAACGTAACTGGCCGCGGCCACAAAATAGAAGACTACATATATAAGGTATTTTGATTTTAGTGAAGGGCACCTGGGATCGACTGGTTGTTTTTGTAAAATGCAATACTTTTGCTGTGTGGCTTCAACCGACGTGTGTGTCACCGCCACCGCCTCGCCTGGTTCTATGAACGCGTGCTGATTTTGTCGGTTTTTAATGTTAGATATAATATAAGTAACAACTTTGGATACTAATTATCTTTTTGAAATACAAATAGTTCATTGGATAATGATCTCTGAGTTTAAAAGACATTTGATATAATATTTACCTAATAATATTTGATAGTGGTATAATTTATTAAAGGATATAAAGCACCAACCAACAAAACCCTAACGCACCCGATTTTGAAACGCGAACGGTGGAAAGGGGAGCGGGGAACCTGGTGTGCGCTTAGTGCATTTCGGGGCCAGACGATGATCTCTTTTTTTAGAAATTGTTGTTTTTTTGTGTAACAAGTTATGATTAGTCCTTTTTTTGTCACAGTACGTCATGTCGTTTGATCTAATGTTTTTTACCTAATTAACTTTTCACATAATGTAACGTTTGAATAAAAACTATATAAATACATAGAACAACCATGACCCAAGCACAAATATTCGAGTTCATCACATCAGTATTTGTCCTGGCCGGGATTCGAACCCGGGACCGCCGGCTCAGTAGGCAAGTGCTTACAAACTACGCCAACCGCGTCGTCAAAATTGTCGTATAAATTGTGATTGTGACATAAGCTAGGTTAGGTTAGCAGTGGCATATAAGAACCACACTACAGTAATAGTTTCAGAAAACACGACTCAGAAGGTCAAATATTATTACATTTGTTTAAAAATAGTTATATAAAACATTACGGGCTTGTCATAGTTGGCAAGTTAGTGTTAGGCCAGTTTCCTTTGCAGCACACACAAGTACAACAGCCGAAACAGCTTATATCCAATTGATCGTTGATTTCAACAGACCTTCCTCAAGTGACTATGACGTCGAATTCAGAAGGCAGTGCTGCGTGCGTTCGCTTTTATAATAGTCCTGGGATGGGATAAATGCGAACGTGAGCCCTCCACATCATAAGTACATAAACATGGCATTCCGCTCCGTTAGCATAACTATTAAAATATCTAACCTAACCCAACATAACCGAGCTGAACTCATCTAACAATATACAGATTTCGAAAGAAATAAATCAAAAGAATAAAACACGTTCTATCAAACGTTACATTATGCAAAACGTTACATAGGTCAGAAAAAGTTATATCGAACGTCGGCGTCGGGCACCCCATATCCAAACCATTTTCTACGGCTGGAGTCGTAGGTTACGTAATCACTTACTTTTCATTTAAAGTTACTGCAGCACATTCCCAATTGTATCTGAAACAAAATAAACTGTTAGTAACAATATTATACATTCAATTATTTCAAATGCAAATGTCTGTCCTTGCGTCATAATTTTCCATCGACATCAAAGTGCCCCCACTATTTATCTTTGTCAGGGCTACTAGGGCTAGGGTTGCCAACGATACTGATAAATTATTACTATACTTTTGTCGCTCGTTGATACTTTTGACTGTTCTAAAAAAGTACACAAAATACTGTTTTATTCGCCGACATTCATAGTCATTAGAGCACAATTGTACTATACGTAGTGTTTATAATTAATAGGTACGTTAGTGCACAAAGCACAAAGGCAAAAAATGACCCAGAAATATATTTCGAATAAATAAATAAATATTAAGGGGCAATCTCACACAAGTGGGCCTAGTCTCAAACCTAGCAAAGCATGACTACGAAATAAAATTGTATGTTTTTGATATTAGTTACCTCAGAACTCCGTCATGTATGAACCAATTTGGAAATATTTTTTGTTTACGTGTAGGCATTTTCACGTTAGTCCCATACAAGTTCGGCAAAGAGCTGATGACGTGATCTTTGAAATATCGAAGAAACTCCTCGAATATTAAAGGCACATCAATAGCGATTTCCGTGCTTTTTACCCCCGAGAAAAAAAGGGGTGTTATACTTAAGTTTAACATATGTATTTGCGTGTCTTCTTGTGGCATCACAGCTCCCAAACGGATGGTCAGATTTGAATACGATTTTATTTAATCAAAAGCCTTGTCTATCGAGATGATTTTTAGCTTTATTTGGTTCTCGGGTTTTTTATTATTATTTTGAAGTTAGGTGATTATAGTAACTCGTTCAGTTTGTAATGTATCCGACGAGGAAGCTACTAAATCCTATGAACGCGCCCTAACTGAAATGTATCTACGAAGCTACTAAACCTCCTGGTCCTACGCCTGCTTCACCTTCGACTCCAAACTCTACTCCTACATCGAAAGCCCTAAGAAAACCCTACAACAACCATCCAACCTTCCAGGGCCTACCACACAACCTTCCAGGGCCTACCACCTAAACAAACCTAGATATGAAAGGATCTTCATAACAAGTGAGCTTGAACATTTCTTAATAACTAATGGCCAAAAAATGTGATCGGTATAACCGTTGTGAACGTCTAGATGTGCAGGACCCAACGTTGAAGTAGTAACTCAGTTTCTTTTAAGATAAATTTAACCGTGATGTGTCGCTAAGTGCCTCCGTACCTATATACTGTGCTATGCTACTATGTATTTCCCAATAAATGTGTATTCTCTTAATTATTTAATGCAAGCTTCTCCTACTGCTACCTACTACTGGTTCTTTGTACTAATTAAATTTCTAACTTAGTTTAATGTTATCTATCCTCAAAATATAAACTTATTACTTCCTATGTAGTCTAGCCAACAAAAATATCTATAGTTCCTATAGCAAGATTCAATATGGAATATTATAGATACTCTTATAAGGAGATTATTTAACTCTATATGAATTATAAAATTCATCCAGTCCATAGTTATATAGTTGAACTAGATTACCTTATGTAGCAATAAAAATCAATATGTGATTCTATCCAACTATTATTAGGATTCTGGGATGAAAGATAATTTAGTTCTTAAAATTGCATGCCCTTACTCTAGAAAGATTAGAAGTCAAGTGTTTATGTACAATATGAAACTACACTTCATTACCAATCTATAAATAGGTGGAAGTTACAGGATCTAAGAGATTTTATTACAAATTTAATTAATCTTAAGTTTTCATATTTGACAAAAATTAAGTAATTTTGTTATTATAATCTAATCTGGGAAGGTGGTATACATTCCTTAAATAAGCTATAGTAGGCCAATCTGAGGTGGATTCTAGACCTATACAATAAGTAGTAAGCTGTTATAGTCATCACAATTAAGAACTAGTAAAGACTAGATCATAGTATAATAAAGAAGGTATCTTATGGTGTATATATAAAAAAAAAAAAATTTTTTTTTGTTAGAAAATCCCCTACCACCCTAAGTGCGCGGAGAGTGTCACTGAACGCTTTACCTATCTATTCCTGAGAAGCAAATCGAATTAAAGCGTTCAGCTAGAGGATGGGGAACTCCGCACCTATTCTAAACTGAACAAACCACGGTGGGACCACCCTGCATCCTTACACCTATTTAACTAGTTAAATATATGTGATGGCTGCAAAGATTATGACAATGTAGTTATAATTGTATTTATAAGATCTCTAGTACACTACTCTTCCTTAGTAGGTAAGAACCCTTCTAATAAGTTCTAGAACTTGGTTTTCGTTTGACCATACTCATAAATGTAGTACATCCTTGAAATCATGAAGTCTTTGTGTCCATTCGAAGTATCTTTCAACTCTCGATTGACTCATTTTGATAAGGAAATGCTTCTACGCCTCTGTGATATAAATTAATTCAGTTCTGAGGTCTGTGATGTAAATACGGGAACGAATAGCTTTCATTATTGCTATCCACAAGTCCCCGGCTTTTCTTAGCATTTTACACTTCAGACACACCAAATCCAACAATAGGGATGCTTTGTTTTCCATACTACACAACAATCCACAATTCCCTTGTCAAAATTATAACAATATTTAAAATTATCTCTGTTTATTGTAAGAGTGAATGCCATGTGTCAGCTGATTTGACTTTGCTTTAGTGATGCTATCCTGATACTAAGGCTATAGCATGTGTATATTAATTTACCAAACCTTAACCCAAGAACGGTAAAGTTTAACTAATTGTTTCTACAAATATTCATGTCGAAATAAAGGTTCTAGATATCTGGTTAGCTTAAATAATAGGTTCGTCTATTCCCTTCCGTCTATTCCATTCTTTACAAACTATTACAAGATTTTGTTCTTCCCTTACTAACTTCCCGGGTCATAAACACTTAAGAAAATAATAGTTCAACCCCTGCATTCACTATAACTGACAAGGTTAAAATAATTTGAATAAATGTTATGTTAGTTAATGGCGATTGACCGATTGCTCGGTAGATAAAGAACCCCATCCTAATGTTCCTATTAAAGTGTACCTATCACTATACCCTGTTCCCTAGCTAATACAAAGAACACTAGAGACCTAGGTCTCATATTTATATTTAAACGTGTATGGGGGCCTAGCTAAGCTAAACTATAAGTTCGGGTGATTAGCCCGAGGAAGTGGCTAGCATCGGTGTATTTGAACCCCCCCCCCCCATGTGGCTGATGAGACGCCGGAAATATGGAGTAGCTCGCCCTAATGTGTGTATATAAAGCAGATATATAAATATATAAGTATATGAGACCGAGCCTGGAGGTCCATTTGGCTTCAGCAAGCACGGATTACCCCGCATGTCCATCACGTGTGGTCCTTGCATTCACCAAACAAAATTCTCCACACTCGTAGGCTATTCACTGCACTTATATATGGCTAGTGCCCGAGTCGCCTAGCTCGGATAAAACTAGAAGAGTCTGAAAGATATTCGTTTAACAGCCGCAAGGTTAAATATCTTTCACCTGGCAACCATGTACCAAAACACTATTTCTGGCATGTGACTAAGCTTAATAGCCTTTAAAGCAACAAAACCCCACTCAATCTCAATAGGCAAATATAGTCTTAGGGACAACCAAAACCCCAACAGAAGTTCCTCTTAGAATTAATTTTAATACCTTAACTGCCAGAAACCAATGTTACTCAGACGAAGTTCCAAACAAAAAGAATCCCCTCCTACTAAGCCTGCCTATTTATAACCAATATCTCTCGACAAGTTAGACACCCTGGATACTCTAGATATGCTAGACACGCCAGATACGCTACCCCCTGGACTCGGTGAATATTCTGGACACTCTGGACACTCACACAATTCTAATCCTTATGCAGTATAAATAAAGCTCAATTTTTCCGCTGGCAAATCTTGTGAATAGCAGTTTGCTATTTTAAAATGGTAGACTGTTTAGTTATTGGAATGTCTTTCTACCCGCTTCCGTAACCATTCATACTGCTACTCCTATTAAGCATTTGTATTGCATATGCCTATTAATGTGTCAGGAATTTGACGATGATAATGATGATGTGAGCCTCACGATGATGATATACGACTATATGATGGCGGGCACATGACGAGATCATGTGAATCGCTACAAGTTATCCTTGGAAATAAAATTTCTACTCGGTGAAGTAATTTTTTGAAGTTATAATTCGACGATTTTATTAGGTACCTACACTTAATTTTGCGTACAAAACGTTGGCAGCCCTAGTCAGTTCTGTAACAAAGGCCAATAAGAAAGCCTACAAACACCTCGACGGCCATTAACCAAAATTATGCCTTCCCTGAATAATGGCTAAAGCTGCATCACAATTTATGAGGAACGATATTTTCTCGCATTCAGTGACGATGACGAGATTTAATAGAAAATTTAAAAGGTCGTTTTTTTTGTTTCTAGTAACCGTTGTGGTATTTTCCACGCTGTTGATGTCGCGGCGTTTTTTTTTTCCACAGAAAAGAGGTGTTTAGCCCTCGACGACAAAATGAGGATAGGGGTAGCATATCGTACTCATCTGTGTGTCTGTCGGTGGCACCGTAGGTCCCAAACGAAAGGACCAATTCGAGTGCGGTTTTTCCATTGAAATTTGAAGGACTTGTCTGTCGAGATGGTTATTATTAAAAGCTATGTTTGATGGAAATAGGAGCAGAGGTTGTCCGATATTAAGCCAGATCTCAAGTGGCTAGGGAAAATCAAAAGAGAGAACCTTCTGTCAGATAGATCATGTTATTGTAGATATAAAATAAACAACATCTTTATATACTAACAGTATAATGTATGTATAATATTAATATATCAAAGAAAATTTAATTGACAACATTTCATTTTTTTAGAACAATAATTTTATTACTTTTCTGTATCTATTCCGCTTAGAAAGAGGAAATAATCACTGTTTTTACATTTTTCCTGAGATTACTAATTATTTTAACAAACTTATTCTAAAATGTAGCAACTCCAAAACTATGACACAATGGAAAGGTTCTTTAGTCCGGTGTCTAATTAAAAAATAATGACGTTGAGCTTGACATTGTTGACAGCTTATTTTTAGGGTTCCGTACCCAAAGGGTAAAAACGGGACCCTATTACTGAGACTTCGCTGTCCGTCCGTCCGTCCGTCTGTCACCAGGCTGTATCTCAAGAACGGTGATAGCTAGACAGTTGAAATTTTTACTATTGCCGCTATAACAACATATACTAAAAATAAAATAAAAATTTAAGGGGGCTCCAAACTTGTTATAGATTATGGTACGGAACCCTTCATGCGCGAGTCGGACTCGCACTTGCCCAATTTTTTTTAAGGATAGGTCGAAGACTATAACCCAATGCAGGCATAGTTGTCGTAGATTTCGGTTACCTATTTTATACAGAAACATGAATTCAAATGATTTTTATGGTGGACACGACGCATAGGTCTCTCGGTCTCTATTTTAATTTCCACTCGTTAGAAATATGAAAAGTTGTCAATGTTTTACTCTTTAGGTACTCTCCTTAGTAAATATTTTGTAGTGTCGTCACTTCACTATTGACTCAACTTGTACTGCAAACGGCAAGGACAAGTCAAAGTCGAAAAATATAAAATTTATATTTTTCCACAGCTGTCATATTGTCACAATCTAATTATTCATTACGGTATATAAGAAATTGGTATTTCAACGTTGTATTTATCTTTATAGCACAAATTAATTCTCTATCAGTTTACCATTTATTTGTTCTTCGCAACATGATATTTGTATCTATAGGGAGCACGTACAGTCTGACCAAAAAGAGTAGAAATTAAAAAGTGGCAATACTGTAGTGTCGTCCCCGTTTTAGAAAAGAAGAAAAGAAAGGGATGACACTACAGTATTTCCACTTTTAAATTTCTACTATTTTTGGTCAGACTGTACGAAGACGCACAATCGAACTAAAGATGGCAACACTGTAAATGTCAATGTTAAGTAATAATAAGGTGAAAGATTCAGGTTCGCGCCACCAGTAGTGTGTCTTTATTCTGTGCCACCAGTTCGCAGCACTTTCGTTGTGCACGTTCCCTAATAGATTAGATAGTGATTCAAGAGGAAGGTTAAATACATGCATATGTATAATCTTCTTCTTCGTTTCGCTCTTGTCAGAGCGATCGTGGTCATCATGAGGGAGGCTTGGGGGCTGCTGTCGCCCGCCTAACGATGTCCCGCCATCTCGTCCGGTAATGTATAATACATGCATAATTTGCCTGCATTGCACCCGTGCGAAGCCGGGGCGGGTCGCTAGTACAATATAAAATTAAAATAATGGCATGGAGATAGGTATGAACCTTAAAACACTTACAGCGAACTGAAAGAAGACTATTAAACAAAGAAATGCATCGCAGCTTCGTCCAACGGGGAATCTATTGTTGAATATCGTTGAACAGTGAAAGCTATTGTTTACGTCCATTACCTACCGGCAATTTTCATGTCATGTTCTTACGTACTGTTGCGTTAAAAATTTATAAGTTTGTATTAAAGATGCCCTACTTTCACAATCGCAAGGTTTTAGAACAAAATACTAACCTGCTAGTTCACATTTTATTTTATGTCTGAGTGAGTAATGCATACTTAGGACGCAACGTATGTTTACAAAGCAGCACTGCAAGGCTCCTTCAGCCGTTAAGCGGCTGAAGCTTGTCGGAATTCTGACCCAAATAACTCCGTCGTCGAGGAGTACACCGGTATAGAAAATTGGCAATAAGGCCAAAGATTCATGAGCGAGCCAGCCGGTCTGGAAAGTTTAGAAGATTTTAGATACTTAATATTAATTCTAATAAGTCATCATCAGCCAAACAAACGACGATCACCACTGAAATATCTCTCCCAATAACGACAGGATACTTATGGTTTTCCGCATATCGCGAAATAAGTAATTTTGATAGTAACTATTTCCAGTTTTTTGAGTCATTGTCAGATTTAGGTTAGAGTCTTTCCGGTGGACATATGCGAAATTAATGATCCCAGAGCCAATTTTTTTGATAAAGCTCGTATGAGAATAAAGAGGCATTAAAAAGAGTATAATTATAATTAATAAATCTTGAATAAAGAAATTTTGAATTTGAATTTTGAATAATCCCATTTACCTAATAGCAACATAATCTAGATTCACACAAGCTCTTAACTTTTAACCGCGACTTTTGTTTTTTGAACTGACAATGACCCTTTTATTCGTGTGTAAACTACTACAGTAACGCTTTTAAGGATCATTATTTAAGCTACGAGTAGACATATCATAATTCCAACCCGAATAACTATATTGTGAAGCAAGCAGTGCACCGGTACAGAAAATTGGCAATAAGGCCAAAGATTTACTCGTGAGCGACTCGAAGGCACAGGGCAGCGTAGCGGTGGCCCGCGGCTGGGCGGTAGACAGCCTCTTTTAGAAAACGTTGAGATAACGTAATTGAACGTAGTTACACAAAAACGTTCCAACCCGCAAGTCGCTGAAATTTTTAATGAAATTTTTTACTACCCTTATGTCAAGCCTCACGGAGTTCAAAATTCGTAAGTGACGTGTGAGTTGGAATGTTATTGCGGAACTACGTCCAATTGCAGATTAAAAAATATAAAGTTTTTGGGTCCGAAATAGGTATTAATACGGTATTTGACGACTTCTTACGTTGCACGACATTGATTTCCACCAATTTCCACGTAACGGCGACGCAACATACCTAACCTGTACTCATTACCATTTCAACAGTAAAACATTTAAACAACTTTACAAATAAACTATCGTAGTTTCTAACCGCTTCGCCGGAGTGGACAACGCTGTTCGGGACATCGCGACATTAAATTCATTATTCGAGCTCACTTGAAATTTAATTTCTAAATTGAATTTTGTAATATGGCTTGTAGTTGTCAACATACACTTATTTACGTATGTAACTAAGTATCTATCAATAATAAGTACTTTAATTTAAAGAAAACTGTCCTATTCCCGTAGTACTTATAACTTAAACATTCCTAAAGCAACAATATAGAAATAATTACAATATTATTTAAAATCATAACAAAATCTACATAAGTACATGTCTCTTAACATATTCTCAATGTCACTACTTAGACGTACTAAGTAGTTACTTCTGAACAGCGCTATTTGTGATTTGTTCAAATATATATAAGGTTTCAAATATATATCAATAAATCCCAATAGCCCTGATTTAGGTAGTAACATCAATAATATGTTAAGAAACATGTTTGATCATAGAGAAAAATGTCTAAAACAATCAGCATTTTAAAAGGAATAAGGCCTCTTAAGGTTGCTTAAGGTAAGGAAATATATAAACCGTCGCGGTTAAGGACGCTACAAAAAGGCGCGTCTGGCTCCTAAGCGGGTTCCCGCGGGACCCGTATCTCTTGTGGAATACAAACGGTTCACTTAAACCGATGTGGGATCCGGCGGCCTCACAATTGTTCATAGATATTTGCCTAGTACCTACTCGTATCTATATTATTATTAATTACGATTTAGATTTTATTAATTGAGTACTACTATTATATAGATATAGACTGACGGATCCCACAGTCAAGGTGTGAAACCTATTCTATTGTATAGATACTCGTACCTATTTGTATTATATACCGTATTAGTACCTACAACTATATTATTATTAATTAAGATTTAGATTTTATTAATTGAGTACTATTATTGTATAGTACTATTATTACTGACGGATCCCACAGTCAAAATGTGAAAATAGTTTTGTGGGACGATGTACCTTACCTGACATGTTCTTGACATTTGAAGAAATATATAAAAAAAATATATATTGACCGAACGAGCAAGGTGTCTCCGTTTCAGCGTGACAAGGAATTCTTTCGTAGTTCCGAATTTCAGATTTCAAAATGGCGGAGATAATTGAAAAAGATATAGGCCAAGTGCGAGTGGGACTCGCGCACGAAGGGTTCCGTACCATTATCTGTAAGGTGGTTGTATGGGAGCCCCTCTTAAATATTTATTTTACAATAGAATTACATCATCTGTTAAAATTTCAACTGTCTAGCTATCACCGTTTTTGAGATACAGCCTGGTGACAGACGGACGGACGGACAGCGACGTCTCAGTAATAGGGTCCCGTTTTTACCCTTTGGGTACGGAACCCTAAAAAAATACATATTTCAGCCATTTCGATACAGACTCGCGAGGTTTAGAGCGCACACATACCCACTAGTGTTTTACAATAACGGAAGAATATCTCAAAAGCCTTTACTAAATATGGAAGAGGACAACAACCACTCTGACAAGAATGTACGTCTCAGAAGAACTATAGTATAATACCCGTGGAGTCCAAGTGGGCTTGTTTTTTATTCAAAAGTGAAATAATACCTGATTGTATTTTTCCGAAGACCGGGGTCAAAGTGTCATCAATTCTGTCTTACCTGAAACAAAAAAAGGAAATTATTATTGTCTGGAAAAGGGTGACGACTAGAATACTCTATTATTTATAAATTCAGGGTTATAAACGAAAGGTCTCTGTTGAAACCTAACTCATATGTATATATATAAAACCGTTTTTAGATAAATATGTATATACGGATTATGAAATACTTCATTTTAATTATCCACTTTTCGGACGAAACGCAGTGTGATTCACTGGCACACTGCATAATTTGTGGTATCATTTTTACATTCCGTTTCTATGACACACCTGCCTGTTAATTCCCGGAGGAAGGCTTCAGCATCCTGTTCACACACAGCGACCTAATTATCCTCAAATAATTTATAAATAATGTTTACATTTCGTTTGTATGGTACACCGGTGGCCCACACACACATACACAACGACCTAGGTATATATATAGTTTCAAATATTTATAAAAACGAGTATATTAGTTACATTTCGTTTGTATGGTGCACCGGCCGCGCGGCGTCGAGTGCTGTCGGCGTCCCTTAGCCTTAATTTCAAGAGGAAGGCTTAAGCGTCCTGCGCTTTGCACATACAGACACATATACCTTACATACAACGACCTAATTATATACAAATGTCATGAGCGGGGATACTCCAGGATGTACGAGACGAGAATTTAGCTGTGTAAATTAAAGGACGAAAAAGTATTTTCGCCTTAGAAAGACGTAGCATATTTATTTGATCGGGTTCTTATTCGTTCAAAAATGCTGATTATTTTAGATATTTTCCTCTATGATCAAATTTTCTCTATGTTACTACTTAGTTCAGGGCTATCGCGCTTTATCGGTCTGGTAACGGGAAACGGTAGGTATAAACCTACAGTCTGAATTTTTCATTGATAATTTTTGTTTCAAAAACAACTTGAAATTGACAAAATTCACGCAAAAAATTGGGGTTTTAAACTTATTTTCGACTGCACGCAATGAAAGCGTGAAATAGCTATGTTACTACGAACTCAAGGAAAAATATACACTTTAAAATTATAAAAAAAAAACATATTTACAAATGTAGGTATAACATCCCGTAACTTTCTGCCTCCCCACCTGTCGCGTTTTCATCGATTCTGTATCGCGTTTGCATCGATACTGTATCACGATTAAATCCGTACGTTACCATTCAAACATATAGTCTGGCTAATGAAAAGTTTTGGCGGGAAATTTCAAAAATCTGCGGCTGGTCACAGTTTGTGTAGTAGGAATTATAGTTTGATACTTGAAGATATTTTTGATTTTCATGCACACGTTAGGTACCTAAGGAAATAAGATTTATGTTGACGTGCACTCATAGTTAGCTCACGTAATTTCTACCACTATGTACAAGTATATTCAACGACAAACACATATGTTAACACTTTCTAACCATATACAAGACGAAAAATTTAATGTAGTGTAAATAAGCTCGGTAATACCATATTAATCCATCACCAAAAAAATAACATAAGTACTATGTCGAATTTTAACTCGATCGGAATATTAGAACTAGTACATAAAGTATCAAAATTATTCAAGGTGGACCCACCAAATAAATTGTTTAAATCATAGACAATTTGGTGATACCACAAGGAAATATCTGTCAACATTATTTGGATAGCCAGACTCTATACCCGGTCCCCGTTGCATTGTTGCAGAATTGCACCGCCAGTGTGCCCCTGCTTATTATAAACACGTCAAAGCTAACGTCCCCTTTGAGCACACAGGGTACAATAGCAAAACAAGAGCCGAGAGAGCCTCTTAGCTTAAAGGGATCTGAGAAACATGCGTTTTTGCTCACAACCTTAATGTTAAAATGGATTTGATGTGGGGAGTTCAAACTGACCGTTGAAAGGCTTCCGAAGTAGCAATCAGACTGTTTATGAGCCTAATATGCAGCCATTAAGACTCTAATTTAAGCTGTATAGGGGCTTTATATGCAGACTATGTGCTACTTGGGTTGTGTATACTTTTTAAGGTAGTCACAAGATAAAAGACAACAGAAGGTCATCTGTTTTGATATCCACGAAAGCCGTCTTGGGATTGTATTTCGTTGGCTGTTAACCGATTGGCGCGTGAGCGCCGCTACGAACGAGCCCCAATTTTGAATATACAAAGGCAGAAAGCGGAGCCGACCACTCAGGTATATATTTAGAAAAGAGAAATTATTTATCGAGAACTAACTAAACAGCGGCAGAACAAATTAAGCAGCTATTTAAGCGGTTTGCGTGAGGCATGTACATACATAGTAAGCCCATCAGCTTAACACTTTAACTACCAGAAGTCTGGATCAAGAGATAGGAAGCCACGAAACCGCTTCTTCTGGCTGTACTCGTACCAAAAATTTTCTATTTTGAAGACGTAGCGCCATCTCTGTTCCTAAGGGATCAAACGCTCAGATAAATAACAAAAAATATTTTAGTGGTACGTATTGGCACTGGCACAAAGCAGATCGCGTGTAACCTAACCTAACCTACGGGGACATAAGGAACAACTGAGTTATTTGCTTTCCTATGTATCGGTTGTGCATTCCACAGAGCGCTTATTTAATCGACTGCACACAGTAATCCATCACCCGCAATCCGTGCTAGACTGCTGGCTATGCTAGACATCCGATAGACACAGTCAGGATATAAACTAGAACAGTATTTTACACAATCTTAAGTAGCTGAAGTAGGTCTTATAGCGAAATTTTGTCCCAAAACCAGCACTATGCGCTGGAAGTGTGATTTGTACGGTTAGGAAGCAATTAGGTACATACGAAGCTGCGGAAATAATAAAAAACACAAATGATTACCTTTGCTTAAGGAGCGATCTCCACACTCTTGCTATCACCTTTCGACGCACTTCGTAAACCTGTAGTTGCTAACCTGGGCGGTGTAGAGATATACACATGTTAATGTCGCGTCGAATTCGCTGGGTGATCGCCTTCATACAAAATTCGCTCGCAAAGCGCAAGTTGTGTGATTCATACAATCAAAGTTGAGTCGGCGGTCCCGGGTTCGAATCCCGGCCGGGGCAAATATTTGTGCAAAAATATTTGTTCTTGGGTCATGGATGTTATCTATATATGTATTTGTATATTATGTATATCGTCGTCTAGTACCCATAGTACAAGCTTTGCTTAGTTTGGGACTAGGTCGATTTGTGTATGATTGTCCCTTATTATTATTATTATTATTATAAGGCTCTAAGACCGAAGTCGTGGCGGCGTCAGAAGTGTGTTAAATTCGTGCGTTTTTATGAACACATCACACTACTGAGTGACATGAACTGTGACCTAGACATCTCACACACACACGTACGTTCACAAATGTAATACTCGCGTTGGACTGCATTTTGCAAATACGACGCGGTGTAAAGGCGGATAGTTGTGGATTGTGACCACGTTTATTGCTCTTAGGGCGTTTTTCTGAACAAATTATACTACTGAGTGACATGAACTGTGACTGTGACCCATGCATCCCACACACACACACATACGTTAACAAATGTAGGTAATCCTCGCGTTGCAAATACGACGTCGGGTAAAGACGGCTAGTTCTGGATTGTGACCACGTTTCTGGATATTATGAGGTTTTCATATCCGACGTTTTCATTTTATACTGTCGTACTAACGGGAAATCAACCTATATATATGTACGCATAGTAACAAAATGGTTGTGTTAGAATTTGATAGCTTTCGTTTCCTTCATGTGCTTCTAAATTCCGAAACGTTATTTAGACCTAAACGGTCTAATATTTGAAATACATCTAATACAAGAGGTGCCCGCAACGTCGTCCGCGATTTTATCTCTTTATCGTAGAGGGATAAAAAGTATCCTATAACCATCATTGGATGTCCAGCTATCCCTGTGCCAAAATTGGTTAAAATTTGTCCAGCCGTTTCGGAATGATGAGAGGACAAAGGAAATGATCAAACAGATGGCCCCAGGCTGGCATGGCGCCGCGCCATACAAAACAAATGACGATCCTGAATCACGCTATTAAGATTATTCATAGACATAGATAAATGTTTTTTTAATACAAATGTAGATTTCTTTTATAGTATAGTAGTACATAGAACATATATCCAAATGGGTGTACACTATTCTAACTACCGACGACCAAAAAAAGAGAGGTAGTTGGGGGTTCTAGAAATGTCTAATTTATTTTGTTTTTAGAATTATTTTAGTTTATAACGTAATTTTGTTATTTTCCTTTTCATTGAAGTTGGTGTTTTTTGTAAAAAAAATAGTACTATTCAAAAGTATTAAGATTAAACGAAAGTTCAGCCGTTGACTTTTCAGACTTGTAATGATGATTTGAAATTAAAATAATGTATTCCAGAATGTTGAGATTCCATGTCAATTAACAAAATTACAATTAGAAATTCGAAGAAACGCAACCAATCAATTGAAAGTGTAAGTTTGATATGTAGTTGCCTCAGTACGCTTACGATGTTTCAATTGATCAAAAAACACTCTCGCATCAGGTTCAGTGGTCTAATAGGTAGGACGTCCGTGTTGGCCCGGAAAGCCGTTGGAGACGCGGGTTCGAACCCCGCCTGAACCATACAATTTTTCGCTTCATTCTAAACAAAACACTTGCCAGTAGTAAATCCCAAAACTGAATCGTATCAAGCACATCCAATTAAAAACGGGCGTATCAGGTGCTAAATTCTACTACTCCCAAGATATATGTGCGAGATATCAGTAGTACGTTTTACATTACAACATGTGCAATATTCGAAGTAGGTAAACGCTAAGTTTTTTGTTATAGACATTATTTTGATTGGTTTAAAATTCAAGATGACGTGTCATTGAATTGGCTGGCGCGAGCGATACAATCGATTTTGTTATATTAATGTTACCTAATGCAGATCCGATACCCAAACTAGATGTTCGTTACCATATGTAGAAACGACTTAACGAATCTCAATGAAATATGTCTTGACTGATAATATCGCGATGCCGCGCCGAATTTGGCCTCTCGTCCGCGTGGTCGCCACTTGCCAATCGTATGAATGAATGTGAGTACTTAGGTAGCACTGGCCACAGCCATATTCCGCATTGGTAAGAATTCCTAACTTTGTGGTTATGTTCGGGTTTAGAAGCATATTTTTTTAAAGCAGGTCAATAGTTTTTTTCATTTTGTTGACGATGTAAGTACTCTCTGTTTTTATTGGACCGGTATGTACAGTAGTATAAAGGTCCTTCATAAAAATAAAAATAGCATTTTTATGGCACTCATTATATATGAGGGTCTCATAATGACCAAATACTAGTTTTTTTTTTTTTTCTGAATTAAGGTTATGCAATTGCAAATGCAATGTACCTAATAATCACAATAAAGATATATTAATTATTTCTTCTTCGTTATCGTGCACACTGTGCACAGTCAGGCGTAGTGGTAATGGTTAGGTCCACAATTAAGTAGGTATTTACAAATATTGTATTACAAAAAACACTAAAGTTCCATAATTCAAGCCTCATCCGGGTTCGATAGTTCGAAAGATTGCGGTTCAGAAAAAAGTACATAGTGGACCCCCACTTAAGTAGGTTTTGTCCAGTAATTGCACAATGCCAAAATAAGGGATTTCAGTACCAATTTTTTTATTAAATTTAGTGTAGGTTAGGTTGAGGTAGTATAGGCCGACTGGAAATATTGAATCAGTCTGGCGCTCTTGACAGCGCCCAAATCAACACGTCGAGGGCCATTCCGCGGGAGTTGAAAATGCAAGTCCATGTCCCATTTACGGAATTTTACGGACTACGGGACTAGATAGACATTTTATCAGGATAGAAACCGCAAATATAATAATAGATGGCGCCACTATTTGAAACAGCAATTTTTTCAGGGTCCTAACCTAAAAACCGCTTTAAAATAGTGTACTGTGTGTGTGTTTAACGTGGAATTTAATTAATTATGTCATCTAAAGATCAATAGAATACGGAAACTTATTTTAGGCCTGACCAGTAATATATTGCCATCTTATACTTTTATGAACTGAAAAATCCCTATACACCGTGATGGGCCCGAATAACCTGACAGCCTTTAACCACGTATTTTGGATAGTATTACATGTAATTAAGTTTCTTATGGCAAATAGTATACGAAATAAACATTAATTTAACACAATTTAACATGAGTCAACTAGCCTATTTATGTCCGTAAGTCGTAAGGAAAAATAGCAGGAAATCGTTTATTAGTGACGACATTCAACAAATATTTTACCATTATTGTTATTCCATAGCAAGCAGAGCTTCTGACAGCTGCCACGCTACTACAGTATAAAAGGTAAATAAACATAAGTACTATGTCGAATTTTAACTCGATCGGAATATTAGAACTAGTACATAAAGTATCAAAATTATTCAAGGTGGACCCACCAAATAAATTGTTTAAATCATAGACAATTTGGTGATACCACAAGGAAATATCTGTCAACATTATTTGGATAGCCAGACTCTATACCCGGTCCCCGTTGCATTGTTGCAGAATTGCACCGCCAGTGTGCCCCTGCTTATTATAAACACGTCAAAGCTAACGTCCCCTTTGAGCACACAGGGTACAATAGCAAAACAAGAGCCGAGAGAGCCTCTTAGCTTAAAGGGATCTGAGAAACATGCGTTTTTGCTCACAACCTTAATGTTAAAATGGATTTGATGTGGGGAGTTCAAACTGACCGTTGAAAGGCTTCCGAAGTAGCAATCAGACTGTTTATGAGCCTAATATGCAGCCATTAAGACTCTAATTTAAGCTGTATAGGGGCTTTATATGCAGACTATGTGCTACTTGGGTTGTGTATACTTTTTAAGGTAGTCACAAGATAAAAGACAACAGAAGGTCATCTGTTTTGATATCCACGAAAGCCGTCTTGGGATTGTATTTCGTTGGCTGTTAACCGATTGGCGCGTGAGCGCCGCTACGAACGAGCCCCAATTTTGAATATACAAAGGCAGAAAGCGGAGCCGACCACTCAGGTATATATTTAGAAAAGAGAAATTATTTATCGAGAACTAACTAAACAGCGGCAGAACAAATTAAGCAGCTATTTAAGCGGTTTGCGTGAGGCATGTACATACATAGTAAGCCCATCAGCTTAACACTTTAACTACCAGAAGTCTGGATCAAGAGATAGGAAGCCACGAAACCGCTTCTTCTGGCTGTACTCGTACCAAAAATTTTCTATTTTGAAGACGTAGCGCCATCTCTGTTCCTAAGGGATCAAACGCTCAGATAAATAACAAAAAATATTTTAGTGGTACGTATTGGCACTGGCACAAAGCAGATCGCGTGTAACCTAACCTAACCTACGGGGACATAAGGAACAACTGAGTTATTTGCTTTCCTATGTATCGGTTGTGCATTCCACAGAGCGCTTATTTAATCGACTGCACACAGTAATCCATCACCCGCAATCCGTGCTAGACTGCTGGCTATGCTAGACATCCGATAGACACAGTCAGGATATAAACTAGAACAGTATTTTACACAATCTTAAGTAGCTGAAGTAGGTCTTATAGCGAAATTTTGTCCCAAAACCAGCACTATGCGCTGGAAGTGTGATTTGTACGGTTAGGAAGCAATTAGGTACATACGAAGCTGCGGAAATAATAAAAAACACAAATGATTACCTTTGCTTAAGGAGCGATCTCCACACTCTTGCTATCACCTTTCGACGCACTTCGTAAACCTGTAGTTGCTAACCTGGGCGGTGTAGAGATATACACATGTTAATGTCGCGTCGAATTCGCTGGGTGATCGCCTTCATACAAAATTCGCTCGCAAAGCGCAAGTTGTGTGATTCATAAGGCTCTAAGACCGAAGTCGTGGCGGCGTCAGAAGTGTGTTAAATTCGTGCGTTTTTATGAACACATCACACTACTGAGTGACATGAACTGTGACCTAGACATCTCACACACACACGTACGTTCACAAATGTAATACTCGCGTTGGACTGCATTTTGCAAATACGACGCGGTGTAAAGGCGGATAGTTGTGGATTGTGACCACGTTTATTGCTCTTAGGGCGTTTTTCTGAACAAATTATACTACTGAGTGACATGAACTGTGACTGTGACCCATGCATCCCACACACACACACATACGTTAACAAATGTAGGTAATCCTCGCGTTGCAAATACGACGTCGGGTAAAGACGGCTAGTTCTGGATTGTGACCACGTTTCTGGATATTATGAGGTTTTCATATCCGACGTTTTCATTTTATACTGTCGTACTAACGGGAAATCAACCTATATATATGTACGCATAGTAACAAAATGGTTGTGTTAGAATTTGATAGCTTTCGTTTCCTTCATGTGCTTCTAAATTCCGAAACGTTATTTAGACCTAAACGGTCTAATATTTGAAATACATCTAATACAAGAGGTGCCCGCAACGTCGTCCGCGATTTTATCTCTTTATCGTAGAGGGATAAAAAGTATCCTATAACCATCATTGGATGTCCAGCTATCCCTGTGCCAAAATTGGTTAAAATTTGTCCAGCCGTTTCGGAATGATGAGAGGACAAAGGAAATGATCAAACAGATGGCCCCAGGCTGGCATGGCGCCGCGCCATACAAAACAAATGACGATCCTGAATCACGCTATTAAGATTATTCATAGACATAGATAAATGTTTTTTTAATACAAATGTAGATTTCTTTTATAGTATAGTAGTACATAGAACATATATCCAAATGGGTGTACACTATTCTAACTACCGACGACCAAAAAAAGAGAGGTAGTTGGGGGTTCTAGAAATGTCTAATTTATTTTGTTTTTAGAATTATTTTAGTTTATAACGTAATTTTGTTATTTTCCTTTTCATTGAAGTTGGTGTTTTTTGTAAAAAAAATAGTACTATTCAAAAGTATTAAGATTAAACGAAAGTTCAGCCGTTGACTTTTCAGACTTGTAATGATGATTTGAAATTAAAATAATGTATTCCAGAATGTTGAGATTCCATGTCAATTAACAAAATTACAATTAGAAATTCGAAGAAACGCAACCAATCAATTGAAAGTGTAAGTTTGATATGTAGTTGCCTCAGTACGCTTACGATGTTTCAATTGATCAAAAAACACTCTCGCATCAGGTTCAGTGGTCTAATAGGTAGGACGTCCGTGTTGGCCCGGAAAGCCGTTGGAGACGCGGGTTCGAACCCCGCCTGAACCATACAATTTTTCGCTTCATTCTAAACAAAACACTTGCCAGTAGTAAATCCCAAAACTGAATCGTATCAAGCACATCCAATTAAAAACGGGCGTATCAGGTGCTAAATTCTACTACTCCCAAGATATATGTGCGAGATATCAGTAGTACGTTTTACATTACAACATGTGCAATATTCGAAGTAGGTAAACGCTAAGTTTTTTGTTATAGACATTATTTTGATTGGTTTAAAATTCAAGATGACGTGTCATTGAATTGGCTGGCGCGAGCGATACAATCGATTTTGTTATATTAATGTTACCTAATGCAGATCCGATACCCAAACTAGATGTTCGTTACCATATGTAGAAACGACTTAACGAATCTCAATGAAATATGTCTTGACTGATAATATCGCGATGCCGCGCCGAATTTGGCCTCTCGTCCGCGTGGTCGCCACTTGCCAATCGTATGAATGAATGTGAGTACTTAGGTAGCACTGGCCACAGCCATATTCCGCATTGGTAAGAATTCCTAACTTTGTGGTTATGTTCGGGTTTAGAAGCATATTTTTTTAAAGCAGGTCAATAGTTTTTTTCATTTTGTTGACGATGTAAGTACTCTCTGTTTTTATTGGACCGGTATGTACAGTAGTATAAAGGTCCTTCATAAAAATAAAAATAGCATTTTTATGGCACTCATTATATATGAGGGTCTCATAACATAATGACCAAATACTAGTTTTTTTTTTTTTTCTGAATTAAGGTTATGCAATTGCAAATGCAATGTACCTAATAATCACAATAAAGATATATTAATTATTTCTTCTTCGTTATCGTGCACACTGTGCACAGTCAGGCAGAGTGGTAGTGGTAATGGTTAGGTCCACAATTAAGTAGGTATTTACAAATATTGTATTACAAAAAACACTAAAGTTCCATAATTCAAGCCTCATCCGGGTTCGATAGTTCGAAAGATTGCGGTTCAGAAAAAAGTACATAGTGGACCCCCACTTAAGTAGGTTTTGTCCAGTAATTGCACAATGCCAAAATAAGGGATTTCAGTACCAATTTTTTTATTAAATTTAGTGTAGGTTAGGTTGAGGTAGTATAGGCCGACTGGAAATATTGAATCAGTCTGGCGCTCTTGACAGCGCCCAAATCAACACGTCGAGGGCCATTCCGCGGGAGTTGAAAATGCAAGTCCATGTCCCATTTACGGAATTTTACGGACTACGGGACTAGATAGACATTTTATCAGGATAGAAACCGCAAATATAATAATAGATGGCGCCACTATTTGAAACAGCAATTTTTTCAGGGTCCTAACCTAAAAACCGCTTTAAAATAGTGTACTGTGTGTGTGTTTAACGTGGAATTTAATTAATTATGTCATCTAAAGATCAATAGAATACGGAAACTTATTTTAGGCCTGACCAGTAATATATTGCCATCTTATACTTTTATGAACTGAAAAATCCCTATACACCGTGATGGGCCCGAATAACCTGACAGCCTTTAACCACGTATTTTGGATAGTATTACATGTAATTAAGTTTCTTATGGCAAATAGTATACGAAATAAACATTAATTTAACACAATTTAACATGAGTCAACTAGCCTATTTATGTCCGTAAGTCGTAAGGAAAAATAGCAGGAAATCGTTTATTAGTGACGACATTCAACAAATATTTTACCATTATTGTTATTCCATAGCAAGCAGAGCTTCTGACAGCTGCCACGCTACTACAGTATAAAAGGTAAATACGAATTATTTTATTAAATTAATCGATTAATAGATCAGCTAGTTATAGATTTATTTATTTCATATTAAACAAATACAATATTCTAAGTCAACCCTTCGTATACTTAGGCACGGATCCGTGTAGATCATTTGAATCTCATGTTAAATCGTCATTGTTTCAATTTAATTAGGAAATTTTTGAAGAGGGGTTAATTGACATGAATCTATACAGCCTGCCTCTAACTATGGTGCTTGAAACTTGGATTTTACTAATTTTACTGGCTAAAACATCTTTGCCCCAGCAAGCTTATTATTCTTAATCTTTAAACTAGTATTCTAGCAAATTTAATATAAATAAGTTTTGGTAAGTTATGCTTTGATCAGTATTGTACCAAATTGTACTTATAAAATATTTAGAAAAGATATTTCGGAGAACTTTTGCGTTGTATGTAGTGAGTTTAAATTCTGTAATTGAAAACAGTAACTTCAGCGCTTATTGACATTCTTACTTTAATGGCTCTACGGGGATTAAAAGTTTTAATCCCCGTAGAGCCATTTAATTTAAATCAAGATAAAAGATTGTATGAGTCAATTTGAAATAAATGTAGGAATAATACCGTGTATCGGAACGCAGCGAGCGACAGAGATAGGTAGTGTGCGTAGGAAAGGGACGGGAGAGGAATGGCGGTTAACCACGAACGTGTGCTGTGTGTGTTGTGACGATTACTTTAAATAAAATACTTAAAAGTGGCAATCTGTGTTTCCCTTCTTTGTCAATATCCCACATGAATATATGCAAGTACTAAGATTGTTGGTTACTCTTTGGTTAATATTGCCAGACTTAGTTGGAAGAGTTATTGTGGTCCGACTCTAACTGATCTAATTTTGTTTTGTGAGGTTAAAAATGACTTCCGGTTTGTGACTTAAGATGGCCGCATGCGTTTAAGTTGCGTTGTACATTATTTATTCATTTTTGTTGTTCAATGTGTAGTATTGATAGCGTATTGTGCAGTGATCTAACGTATGAGTGAATAGCTAATGAAGAATTCAACTTGAAGCGTTCATAGCCCTTCCTGGGTCAAGGCCCGATAGTCCGCGTGGTTTTTTGTAAATCGCTATCACTTTACAAAAAGCAAAACCTCACCGAACAACGGCATGCTCTACGAGCAAACTTGAAATTGGCGAAATCATCATTAACCTGATGGAAGCCATATTTTAAAATTAGAATTAGAGGTTAAAAATATTCTCAATGTTCTTAATGCATCGTAAATTGCGATTATTCATTTGACGTCTCTTAAAGCTCGTACATTGAAAATAACATTTAAGTTGTATAAAATAAGGATTTGTATCAAATTAAGACTGGAGATATTTTTAAAAAGTTGCAGAGCATAAGATACTCAATTTGTAGAGCACAAAATTAAACCTAAATATTCCGTGCCATTCATATAAAGCCCTATGGTCAGAGACACCCTGTATTACGATTGTCAATAAGAAATATTTATTTGAGAATTTGTATAATACATATATGTACAATAAAATAATCACATTCGTTATCACAATGTTGTACCTAATATGATTAATTTGGTCAGCAACAACAATAAAAAGACTTAAAAAACAAGTTAGAGGACGAAGAAAACGTATCTTATAACCAGCCTAAGGTATTCTACTGCCCCTGGGTCGGTCTGTAACAAAACCGGCCAAGAGCATGTCGGGCCACGCTCAGTGTAGGGTTCCGTAGTTGTTCACAATAGACGAAAATTACGAGAAATATTTCAAGCTCTATAAAATGGTCGTAAACGCCAAAGTAACAGTAATTACTTATTACCTTCTGGAAGTTATCGATTATACACGCCAGATTGAGTGAAATATTTTAATATAGTATGGCACTTAACCAATATGTGTAACATTCGAAGTGTAGGGACACCGCGCGGCACTTACGTCATTTTAAAGAAAATTATGAATTTTTGCGATAACTCAAAAACTTTTTTTTTTCATCAAACATACGTGTGGGTTATCTATGGATAGGTATTCAAAAATGATATCGAGGTTTCTAAATTTTTTTTTCTAAATCGAATAGTTTGCGTGACAGACGCTTCCAAAGTGGAAAAAAGTTGCCCCCTCCCCCTCTAACTTCTAAAATAAGAAAATAAAAAATCTAAAAAAAACATATGATGTACATTACTATAAAAACTACCAACGAAAATTGTTTTGAACGAGATCTAGTAAGTAGTTTTTTTTTATATTTTAATACCTAACTTTGCACCTAATTTATATGGGGCGCTATACATACCAGGTGCAAACTTAACTTAACCACTTAGGGATGGAAAGTGTTTGTACGGAACCCTCGGTGCGCGAGTCCGACTCGCACTTGGCCGGTTTTTATTTGGGTTTAACGAACTTTATTTTCTCAAAAGAAATTTAACATTTCACTTAATGAGAAATTACAGTATAATAGTGTAAAAGCAAGGGTCTGACACGCTTTGATAGATAAAGATAGCCTTATTGCGATTCCTAAAAGAAGAAATAGAAAAGAGTGCCATGTTTTGTCTTTATCAGCGACCGAGCATTTTTTCATGGTCGGGTTATTGGCACACTTCAAATTCGAAGCAAAACAATCAGGCAGTATCAAAAGCGGTATAGAAATAGAAGATTTTGTGTATTAAATAATTGTTATTACCAGATAATTGACATATTAACGGATGTGGAGTGTTTGTGTGTAGCCTCAAAAATGGTGGGGTGATCAGTGTTTGGTTAGAAAAGCAACAGTTAACGAAAATAAGCGGATTTTACATTTCATGCGTAAGTACAAGTTTCTTTGTGTTTTGATCACCTATTTCTTTCTCAAATCTCACAAGAATCAAGTTACAAAGTTAAATCATTAGTTATATCATGAAAAAACTTGATAAAATAGGAATTATCTGTAAATTATTTTCAAAATAACTCGGAGCATTTTGACAACTCAATATTGCAAATCGGTCAAATTGCGTAGCATAAATCTACGATAGAAGCCAGCTAACATAGACGTCTAAATCATATCAGTCGGTTTATAATCCAATTTGGGGATGCCTAGATATAAAATAAAAATTACCCCCATATTTGGGGAATCTATAGCAAATTGATATTTTCAGGTCTCCGATTCCGACAGAGAAAGAACCGTGTAAAAAATGAATAGCTAGCCTGAGCCTGAGAAAACTTAGATTTTTTAGCTACTAGTATTAGTTATATCCTATCTACTTATGTCGTTTACAATTTTACTATTTAATTTTGCTTTGTTACAGAATGTCCCAATAAGGCGGAATGAATAAGTCCATGAACGTGGACTGTCACGATGGATTAAAAGTATCCTGAGTAGAATAGAAGAAAAAGAAGAAAGAAGAAGTTTCATCCTATTTTTTTAGTACTGGCCAGAATTTTTTTACAGTATTCAAGAGCAAATCAAAAATTTTGTTTACAAACAATTGTTGTAAATACTTATTAATTAAAATTTAAACTAATTTCATTATTTTTATTATCAGAGAACCCAAGTATATTATTTTTATTTGATTATACGGACTAGTTTTGAAAATACTAAATATAAAGGTGACAGCAGCGTCGTCTAAGACTGAAATCAATCAGCACTCAAAATGACGACACCTAGTGGATAATTGACAGTCGTAGCCTATAAAAGAACAGCGCTACATTTTTATACTAAATCCGCCTTAGTAATAGTCCGACTTATGATTTACTGGGCTGTGACCAATTTCGCCTACGGTCTTTTAAAATGAGGAACAAATAGATTTTTAATCGTTAATTGGAATATTTTCAAAAATATAAAAAGGGAATATACATATTTTTTTATCCTTTATTTGATGTTATTGGAAAATGAGTAAAAAAAAATGTGAATTCGAGTACTTGGAACGTTTCTCTCTAACCACTTTTTATGGGGTTTTTTTTTACGACCATGGCAACCCGACATTTTGACGTCATTATATGTCTTTCTCTTACGCCTGGTCGCTCTGTGGCAAATCTATAACTACTATACTATATCTATGTGTAAAAGTGAGCATCAAGAACACTAAAAACAAGACAAATTACTTACATCATAATATGACGCCACATATGTAGAAATTAACCACTTAAAGCATACTATTAATATCTACCTACTATCTAGGCGACTTATAATTTACACAGGCAATTTATAGATGAATATTTTAATACAAAACCAAAACCATACCGATACCTACACATATTTGAAGTTTACGATGGCCCCAATACAAATTTACTATTAAATAAACAAAACAGGACTTCCCGTTTAAGGTAATATGAGATATTTCGGAGCGAATATTTACATAACTGCTGACTTTATCAAAAAATGATGTTTGGAGACCCCTATTATTTTTAAAAGACCTATTCAACGACACCCCGCACACTAGAGTTGAAACGCAAAAAAAAAGTCACCCCCACTTTAGGTATACGGGAGGTACCCGAAAAAAAATGCATGCCAAATTTCAGCTTTCTAGTACTAATGATCACGGAGCTAAGCCGCGGACGGACAGACGGTCAGACAGATGGACATATTGGACATGGCGAAACTATAAGGGTTCCTAGTTGACTACGGAACCCTAAAAAAGACAATTTTCAGAAAGATAAATTCGATGCGACAGATATGTGCCGTTATGGTTGCTGCTATCAATCGTCATTTAAAATTTCTTAATAATATAACTTTTTTCAGGTCAACCATGCTGTTTAGAACTGTTCTTCTATGCATAGCTTTGAGCGCTATCCCTGCGTTTGCGCAGAACGACCGGACCAGATCGGACGACGCACTGCTGCTCATAGCCAATGTGGTGCTCTCCGGTCACATGTCCAGCCACCCTAACGATGCTAGTGCAATCTTTGAGAGCCTTGGTAGAACAAAAAATTGTCCAGCTGGTTGTAAACTCAAGAAAATACCAGGCTCAAATATAAAAGTGTGCCACTGCCCAGAACCTAAATCGAAGAAAATAATTAAAATATAATTTAGAAATTACTCTAGTTTTATTTTCTCAACAGGAAATACAATAATTCCTTGCATTGCAAGGTCAAAGTAAGGAAACGACGACAACACTGGGTTATATTCTATTTTTACACTGTCGTCTATCGGAAATATTGCCACTATACACTACACACTTACACAATATTATCTATTACACTTTAACAATATTATCTATTCGAGGTAACCGTAATGAATAGTTAACAGAGGAGACCTATTCCATCAACCATTCAAAATTTCAAATAGAGCTTGTAATTTCGGGATTGTTTGTATTACCGGGTGGAATTGTAATGAATCTATCAAACTTAATGCGACCCGAATGGCAAAAATCAATATAAATCGACCATAACACTGTCACATGTCCGTAATATAGCCGATATGACTATACGTCTTGATGATGATCGTCAATCAAAGGCCTCTAAAATTATCTTATTTCACCTAACTTAACATTTAAATACAATACTTAACATTTAATACTTTGGTCACATAGCTCGCAAAGACGCTGGCAATTTGGAGAGACTGATGGTGATGGGAAAAATGGACGGCACCAGACCACGGGGTAGAAGCCCAATACGATGGTGTGATCAGATATCCAACCAACTGGATACGACGTTAAGCAGCGCGCTCCAGAAAGCAACCGACAGGGAGAAGTGGAGAGCTGCTATCAAAAATATAAATCGGCGGAGTCACGATCCTCAGCAGTGAGGGACCGACTTAGAAGAAGAGAGAACATTTAAATGGCATGATATGATATAAAATATACTAGAATAGGTTGACGTGTTAATTTGCGTTCTGCTTCTCAGTTACTGTACTTGCTAGCGACTACGTAAACGATTTGTATGGAGAATTGTGGTTACAAAGTAACCGCTAGGGGCGCCGTACTATTCTCCATACAAATCATTTGCGCAGTCGTAGTCCGGCTAGCGTAACCAAGTGGTAAGGGACAGATAAATCACTCTATCGCTCCGGATGCAAAACTCGCAACCGGATATAACCCGCTGAGCCGTCTAATTAGCCATTAAAAGTTTCCTAATTTCCGCCGGCTCCGGCTAGCCCAGACGATTTGCCAGACCGTTCACCGTGGGCCGTAAGGCGACAGCGAGTTGAGTGACATTGACAAGTTTATCATCATCATCAGCCCGTATCTATCCACTGCGGGATAAGGGCCTCCTCGTGCATTTTCCATTCAATGCGACTCCGGGTCGTTCATCCACTTTCTTCCTGCGACCTTAACTATGTCGTCTCTCCATCTAGATGGTCTTCCCACGCTTCTTTTTCCCATTCGTGGTTGCCACTCCAGTAGCTTTGGAGACCAGCGACAAGTTTATATCATATTCAAACTACTCAAGTAGCACACAGGCTGTTGCTCACGGACCAAGCGGATGGCACTCGCGCTCGCACTGCTCTGAACTGGTCCGAGATATCGTGTCCGTGAGCAATGTCTATGTGTTTGCCCCCAGTGACATAAAAAAGTATATGGGCTGAATAATGAAGTTGAATATATAAAATAAAAACAAATTTATGAGTTATACAATAAAAGCAGTCTTTATTCGACACCTCACAAAGCATATAGGAGAAATACAACGCAATAAATTACAATTAGAGGTAACAACATTATAATTGTTAACACTAAAAACAAAGTCAAGAGTGAAACATATCTGTAATTGTCATAAAGGTATATAGTATACATCGCTAAAGAAGGCAAATAGTAGCGAGATTTCAAACAGCTGCCCGTAGAACCATCTATGTAAGTTATAGTTTGGCTCATGAAATATTACTCATAGTTAAGGCGGGAAATTTAAAAAATCTGCTGCGAGTCATACTTTGTGTAGTAGGAATTATAGTTTTGATACTAGAAAATATTTTTGATTTTCTATGCAGACGTAAGGTACCTAAGGAAATAAGTTAAATATGTTGACGTGCACTCATAGTCCTAGTCAGCTCACATAATTTTTACCACTATGTACGGTACAGTCAACGGCAAACACATATGTTTACACTTTCTAACCATAGACAAGGCGAAATTTAAATATAGTGTAAATAAGACCTAGCTGGATAATACCAAATTAATCCATCACCAAAATACTTACATAAGTACTAGGTATGCCAAATTTGAACTTGATCGGAAAGTTAGAACTAGTTCATAAAGGTAACAAAATTATTTATAGAGGACCACCTACTAAATTGTTTTAATCATAGACTATCATTTTATTAATTTTCTGAATTCTGCTTAAAAAGATGAAGTAATCTCTGTTTTTATTTATTTTCTGAGATGATTATTTATTTTATTATTAATTTATAAAAACATACTCATTTTAAAATGTGGCAACACCAAAACCAGAACTTAATGGAACGGTTACTTTAGTCGGTTTTCTTATTTAAAAAAAAACTTAATAAAACTCGGTCATGCATCTGTCATCTGTCAACGTCAAATAAAAATAAAAATATTTTTTCGCTCTTTGGTTTAGACAACAACCCTATTCAGCCCGTAATGTCTTAGATTGCAGTTATTTGATGTATTTTCTTATATTTCTTTAAATACAAAAGAATAAATTCAAAGATTTTTTTTTAAGGTACACGACATAAAGCCCTGTCGATCCCTATATTAATTTCCACCTGTTATAAATATGAAATGTTGTCAATTGGTGATACCACAAGAAAATCTGTCAACATTATTTGGCGAGCCAGACTAACCCGGGATTGAAAAATAAAAACGGGATTAGAAGTCCTAATAGAGTCGCGTGAACTCAGTGCGCAAAAGGCTTTAGGCAAATATTTCTCTTCCCTTTCTATTGTATTGACTCTAGTCTGTCGTCGCAACTGCGTCAGTTTGTTCGTCGTATTAAAGCGTGTACGAGTATATTATTCACACATGGATACGTTATTGGGATCGTGTGATAATTGGGTAGTCAATATTTGCCTAATTGCTTTATTTAATTTATTAAGCATGCATTGTGTTTATTGTTAGATTATGGAGGATTTTCAGGGAATATGCCATTATGACTGAACGTAACCATAAAATTTAAAATTCTTAGTCGTAAAATTGAAAATTGGCTGAGATCCTGTCACTAGTTTCAATGAAAACTGAATATCTTCGACAAGGCTATCGATGAATAAAAGTTCGAATCAAATTGGTTTATGCGTTTGCGAGCTACGATGCCACTGACAAACACACAGATACCCTCATGTTAAAGTTATGAATCCCTGTTCTTAGGGGGTTAATAAAGTTATCGATCGTAATTAGTTCGGACGTTTCAACACACTGGCACAATAGTAGATTGTTTGACAAGGGGCTAAAACAAGCCATTATATGACACGAGTTGGACGAGCGAACGAAGTGAGCGAGGCCAAATATATCTGAGTGTCATAATGGCTTGTAGCCCCGTGTTAAACACTCGGCTTTTCACTTCGACTGAAAAAAAAAAAACGACTGAAATAATTTATTTTATTTTATCATTTAATATTCTTAGCCAAGATGAAATGTTTAAGATTAAATTTCTTTTCGATGATTATAAAACGTGATAAAAAAAAAACAGTTAATATTCCAGTACATTGTAAATAAAAACTTTTTAGTTTATTTTTTTAATTGGGTCGATCTGATAAGGTTGCAGGTTGATTTATTTTATGTAGCTGGCCGGTAACAAGATTTTTATTCAGTGTCATAGAAATTTGTATGGGATTATATGGTTTCCTTTTAAACCCTAGGGGCTAAATGTACTATTTTAGCCCCGCTTTGTGAACTTAAAACGACGTACTTTTTGAGCAGAAGTGAAAAAACTATAAATCAGGTTCTGGCAAATAATTGCCCGAGCGCACGTGTGACCGGATGTTCGTTTGTCTGGATTTCCAGCTGTTCTCGCCTACAGGTCGCTTTTCACAAATAACTCATGAAATTTTGTGAGTAGGTTCGTTAATTATAAAGTATTGAGGATCTCTCTCCTCCGTTTGCTTTCTTCGTATTCTTCCACTTGTCCCTGTCTAAACGCATTATCTGCCGTTATGTCGCAAGAAGAATAGAAGTTCTGTCAAAATGGCGGACATATGGGGATTGAAAACGTAAAAGATACAGATTTCAACCATCTTGAAACCAACTCGCAAACTCTACTGTGAAGAGCCACTAGTCTAGTATCTGGCTAATTCTTACCAACAACCTTGTTAACCCGCACAATGGCATGACAAATGACCCTTCTCCTGCCATTTTTCACCGACCCTTCCCGTAGTGACATCCACTAATAACATTGTCTCACTTGTGTGACATCATGTAATTTTTACTTACTTACATTATTATATTTTTTTTCTTACTTAACATTTGAGTATACAGCATAGTATAAAGAATGGTATGTAAAAGAGTAAGGTCACGAATCCTCCATATTAGTAAAAACTGTATGACGGCAGAATGCACTCCCTCCCTCCGGCAACATACTAACATTAACCTTAATACATATGTATAATTAACACTGATGAATTTCAATAACAGGCAATTAAAGTGGGAAAGATTTTCGGCTGTAGAAGTATAAGCTGGCTACATACGTGAGTTGACAAAATTAAGTAACTTACATCACTAACATTAAATGCCCTATCAGGGTGTCACGTATCAACTACTTACAATTAACATCCTCTGTAATAAACATGACTTGTAATGTAAAATAAATAACCAACAAATGGGAATAACAAAAAATATACTTATGCAATAAAGTGAGTTGACTCCATGACAGTGTGTTGTACTCTGTTTCCAATGATGTTCCGCCATTTTAACATGAGCGCTCTAACTGCCTTCGAGTGGGATTAGGGTTACCAGCACCTCTAGCTTTTTTTTTTTAATTTTTTATAATATTTTTCCTTGCGGGCCCGAGATAATTTCTCGCGCGAGACAATTATTCGCCTCTTTCTGTGCTGAAATGTGAGAGTGACTGGTAGCTATGTCGCAAGAGTCACGAAGCATGGTTGTGCTAGACGGAAAGATATATATTTTTTTAAACTCGAGAAAATACCTGATTTCCATTTAAGCGAATTTTCGTGTAAACATAATTTACTGCTTTGAAGAAAAAATAACAAATCATACTTGCATAGATTTCTAAATTGATGTGTTTATAAAGAAGTATATCTAATATCACACTAATGTTATAGAGGCGAAAGTTTGTGAGTGTGTTTATGTGTATGTTTTTTAATTCTTCACGCTCAAACAGCTGGACCAATTTTGATAAAATTTGCTATGAAGGTAGCTGACACCCTGGATTAAGACGTAAGATAATTTTTATCTCGATAAATGTAGTATTCCCGTGGGATCAGCGCACACCGCGCGGCGCAGCTGGTTTGTAATAAAAACGATCTGAATAATCTAAGATCTTGACATTTCCGAAAATCTGGCCACACTCCTGAGGAGTCGGAATATCTTGAAATCTGAGGACAACTCCTAAGATACGGTGACCCTAAGCGCGAAGCGGGATCCTCGCACGATCGCTAAATCGTCCAGGCTAGCCGGAAGTGGGGGAAATGAGCCAACTTTTAATGGCTAATTAGCTGCTCAGCGGGTTATATCCGGTCTGAGACTGGTTTAATGTTCCCTAGGTAGGTAGAGAGCTTGTCTCTACTATTAATAGTAACTCTTTGAGCTGCAGATTTCGCAATGGCTGTTTTTTTTTACACGCAACTATAGTACGGCTCTTACCAGGTGAATTCTTCGCTTCGAACCCTAATCTTTCAAACAATGGCCATTGTCTATTATCGCACAGCCGCTAGCTACCGAGTCTGCCACGTGCCACTATAACATTCATATTAAAAACAAACGGTATCGTCATACGAGTAGTATTAAGGTTCAAATATTTTAATATGAATGCTGTATTTCGTCGGGGTGGTCTATTGTCCTACACTACCAAAACGCAATATCTAGAATATCAGTGACATTAAATTTGAACCTTAATACTATAAAGATACCGTTTGTTTTTCATATGAATGTTATAGTGGCACGTGGCAAACTCGGTAGCTAGCGGCTTTGCGATAATAGAGACAATGGCCATTGTTTGAAAGATTAGGGCTCGAAGCGAAAAATTCACCTGGGAAGAGCCGTACTATACCCACCGGAAGATTGGCGCTGGCTCTTGACCTTTTCGTGGCACAGCCATAATAATATTATATCCTTTTTTTCATTTCTCTCACACTTTTAACTATGTTTTAAGGTCACATCACGAATAATCATCTTGTTTCTTTTTTTTTTTTTTAATTATCTCCGTCATTTAAACAAAAAATACGTAAAACGAAAACGACGAAAAAAAAGATTTTGCCGCACCTGAAACTAAGGCGCTTCGTACGCTCGGTCAATTATTTTCTGTAGTGATTTATTTTTTTATCTAGTGTTTTGGTGTAAATGTAAGGATTTTTTAAGGATGTTAGCAAAGAGAATAATAACTGTGGTGAAGGAGACCGGACTCCCAAGAGAAAACGTTTTAACTAGGGTATGCAGTCGCGGCAAATTTTACTATGACAGTCCCGCAAACCCCGGGACTGTCATACATAATTTCGATCTTATTTGTACGAAATGCTCACCAACAGTAACAGCCGTTACAATCATCCCGCACTAGAGCTTCATCACGGGATTTTTAATAAGAGTAATCCCGGGACACCGGGAATTGGAAGCTTTACCTCACACTTAATACACCTAACTCGCCTTGCACATATTTTTTCCATGATAGAAACATTATCCCAATTGACAATATACAAGTTTAATTAAATAAAATACACATTGCCATTTTTAGGGTTCCGTACCCAAAGGGTAAAAACGGGACTATTACTAATACTCCGCTGTCCGTCTGTCTATCAATCTGTCACCAGGCTGTATCTCGTGAACCATGATAGTTACACAGTTGAAATTTTCACAGATGATTGTAAGGTCCGTTAAGTATGGATAGTCAAACCTTATTGATTGTTGTATTTGTTTTAATAATTCGCACCATTATAATGTCATAGACTTGGCAGGTCTAGGCTGTATGCGTGTGGTGCACTGGTCTATGAACTGATGGAGGAAACGATGACAGATGTCAACGTCAGATTTGGCGCGGCGTGAAGAATAGAGGATGGGATTTATTGTGTTTAATGTAATATGCTGGTTTTTATGAAAAGTGTTATCGATGGGAGCCAATACAAATGGAATTGTTATGCGTGCATCATGTGGTTTCATTCCTGACCGAGGGATATACCCTTACAAGTCAGAAGATGCGATCGAGAGGCATTCATTAACTGCCTCACTGCGCCCACACAGGAAAGTAAGCGAATAAATGATAATTAAAGGATATATGGAATGGAATGGATCGTACGGATATGGATACCTACGGTATGGATCACTGCGCTATATGTTTAAATATGATACAGTATTAATTTAATAAGAAACGAGGGATGGTTTATTTTATTATTATTTTTAATATATTGACGCTCTTAATGACTGGTACATATTTCATGGCTATTTCACATTTTATTCGGGGTATTTTTATGAATAAAAGGCTATTTAGTGATGAAATCTGTTGTTAATGCTGTTACTGATAAATACAAATAACAACATGATAATAATATGAACATGCAGCACTTGTGGCAAAATTGGTACTCGGGCTTGATGAGTGAATAGTACTGAATGGATTTTATCCTGGTTATTGTGATGATGGTTATGTTTTTTTTCTTCAAACTTCGAACTATCTTGGGATAGTATTTATTTGTAACATAGTGGCACGGATTGGGTATTGTCTGAATAATAATGATCTTTGGAGTGCAGCAGCAATTGTTGAACGACATATTCTAGAATTATTTCAGCATATTTCATATATGCATGTTTGCATTTCTGTCTGTCATGCTATGGTTTACAATGTTTTTATTATTGTGCAGTTGTAGTGATTGCTGGGGACATGATTTGATCTTGGTTTAGCGGTGGTTGATATTGCATAAGTGTGGACTTATATGGTGGGTTTCATATGGGTATTGAAATTGTTTTTCTTTTAATTTTATTTGGTCAGTTATGAGTTATGTATAATATTTGTTTAACATTTATGGATTTTTGATGGTGTGAAATGGATGGTTTGTTTTTTTGGTATGTGGATGGTGATATAAAATTGTACAATTATGACTTTGAGAAAAATGTTATGATAAAGTAAAGTGTTGTCTTACGTAATGATTCAGTTGGTGATGGGAATTATATCATTCAATAACCTGCATTTACCTATTTTGCTCTATTATCATTATGTATACCTACTTGAAATGGAAATTATATTGCAGGGATATGGAAAAAAAGAAAGAGAAAGTATAATTGGTGAAAATTACATCTTCGACTGGCTAAATCCAATGATAGTCTGAAACAGTTGTTATAACCTGCATGCTTGTTAAAATTAAATATTATGGCTATATTATGTAACCATATTTTGCATAGTTGCATTTTCAAGCAAAAAGGGCATTATCTATCAGTCAACTACTGGACAAAGCAGATAATTTGTAGAACACTAGTCAAAACAATCTTGGCAATCTTTATGAAATATGCTAATTATTACGGAAATATTAAACTAGTTATGTTTATTCCATTTCATCAGGCTTTATAATTTTCATAATTATAAAAGTAAATTGATATGTTATATATTACTAAGGCTACCTGTGGAAGTTTCAGATAATTGATGAAGGACTGACGGGACTGGCCCAAGGATAGAGTCAGTACCGTCACGAAAGGAATGTGGACTAAGATAGGATGGCTCGAGGATAGGGTCAGTACCATCTTGGGAGAAATATGGATCGAGATGGGACGGCTCGAGGATATGTCATGGAAGGAATATGGATTAAGATGGGATGGCCCGAGGATAGGGTCGGACTGTCATGCAGGGAATATGGATGTGAATAGGGAATGGAGGTGGAGGCTTTGGAGGCAGACGAGGGGAAGGTCTGTCACATAGCTGAAACCATTCGCTTGATCCGGGAAAGGAATAGGGACAGGAGGTGGAAACTATGGAGACAGTCGAGGGGAAGGGCTGTCACATAGCCGAAACCATGAGCTGGGTAGGGGAATGGAATAGGAAAAGGAGGTGTTGGTTATGGAGACAGTCGAGGAGAAGGGCTGTCACATAGCCAAAACCATGAGCTGGGTAGGGGAATGGAATAGGAAAAGGAGGTGTTGGTTATGGAGACAGTCGAGTAGAAGGGCTGTCACATAGCCAAAACCATGAGCTGGGTAGGAGGCGGTAGACTATATGCAAAGCCAATGGGACAGACTGACACATGGAAATGGAATGCACAAGTATGAAGGTGGTACATCAGGAACAGAGAACCAACAGGAATAATGGAGGAGGAAGGAAAAATGTTTCTCTGTTGCCACTATAACAACAAATACTAAAAAACAGAATAAAATATATATTTAAGGGGACTCCCAACTCCCATACAACAAACCTGATCGGTTTCGTTAACTTCGCACCTCGGCCGATGGGATAAGTGTTTGTACGGAACCACTGCACCGGTGCGCGAGTCCGACTCTTGGCCGGTTTTTCTAATAAATTTGATTCCTACCATTTTCAGTCGATTTATTAGCTCCCAATATTTAACACCACAATTAACAGCCGATGTCCCCTTCATATTGAATATTTTATATGCCTGAAGATTGGGTAATTCTTGGATTTTATTAGGCCCGCAATATCCGGAGCCAGGCAAATACGCCTGATCAAATAGGTTTTATTGCCTACCGTTATAAAATACTGTGGGAATATTCCCAACAATTTTACTGACACTGACAGCTCGCGTTAGCAATAAAAAATAGGGCCTGTATCCTACAAAAAAAAAAATATATATATATATATATATATAAATAGATCCCATTTTTTCGGGTTTCAAATGGTTGTGACTAACAACACAACCTATACTTTTATTCTTAGAAACCATGGCGTCGATTTTAGATCAAATAGAAACGTATTTGTTTTTAGTCTCATTCAAAACCGGGAGTTGAACCTGGTGAAAATTCTGTAAGGAATTCCATGCCGTCATATTGTAACATTATTTACAGCGGTCGGAAAAAAAACAGTTTTTATGCAATCCAAAATCGACGCCATGGTTCCGAAGAACAGATTTCCCTATCTCTTATAGTTTATGAATTATGACTTCGCCCTACTTACCCATTTGGATTGATTACCCGGTATTATAGTGCCAAACAATTATGAATCAGAAATTATAGTCATAGCCTTTTATGGTTTAATTTAAGAATATTCTCGTGTATTTTAATCATTTCGCGCAGCTCTCTGCCACCTCTGCGATCGAGTCAATCAGGAAATTTCAGGAATCGAGGGGCCTTTGTTGCTTTAAACTGTGTTGCCAGTTTATTCATAATTATCGGTGATTTTAATTGGAACTCGATTCCTTTTGCAGGTAATTAAGCGAAGCAATGAAAAACCGATAAACTAATTGATAATGGCTAATTGCGCATTGACTCGTTCGGTTCGGTATCAAGAATTAATTAATAAACTTGTATAACAAATAAAGATTAGGGACATCCTTACACAAATGTTGTAGTCCCAAACTAAGCTTATGCTTGTACTGTGGTCTGTGGGTAGTTACTAGACGACGATATACATGTATACTTTGAATATATAGAAAACATTCAAAGCCTAGGGATATACATATATTCGTGCTGATTACACAAATAGCTTTCCTCTTGCTGGGATTCGAACCCAGGAGCGCTGGCATCATAGGTTAACTGAAATTATAGTTTTTAATTTTTTTACTGAGCTAATCTACTTACAGAACACACAAAGGCATTGTATCATTTGTATCTTAACAATAGTCTTACGTAATATTTTCTTCGGTTTCCGCGACTGTCACATATTTACTAAATAAAACAATTTAAACGGATTATATCGCGTATATTAATTTGACAACGGCAACCGTAAAGCTACCGAAACGTCAGGGAGGCTCAAATAATTAATATACTTGATATAATCCGTTTAAATTGTTTTATTTAAATAGTCTTACGTGCTAGTGTGTTTTTAACTAAAGTAAGTAAATGATTGTATGAGTGTACATTGCATAACCGACTCTATTGTTCAGTCACTATAGGTTTCGTTGTCATGCCATGGTATGTGGTTAACCTCTAACAGCAACCTCTAAGGGGATTAGCTCGGTAAAAAAACTATACCTGTTCTAACCATATTTCTAACACGAATCTACGTCTTAGCTACATCACCATCATCATATACCACAACTAGCGACCCGCCCCGGCTTCGCACGGGTGCAATGGTGATCAATTATGCATCTATTATACATACCTATAAACCTTCCTCTTGAATCACTATCTATTAAAAAAAACGCATCAAAACACCTTGCGTAGTTTTAAAAATCTAAGCATACATAGGGACCTATGTATGCTTAGATTTTTAAGTTTTTCATATGAATGTTATAGTGGCACGTGGCAAACTCGGTAGCTAGCGGCTTTGCGATAATAGAGACAATGGCCATTGTTTGAAAGATTAGGGCTCGAAGCGAAAAATTCACCTGGGAAGAGCCGTACTATACCCACCGGAAGATTGGCGCTGGCTCTTGACCTTTTCGTGGCACAGCCATAATAATATTATATCCTTTTTTTCATTTCTCTCACACTTTTAACTATGTTTTAAGGTCACATCACGAATAATCATCTTGTTTCTTTTTTTTTTTTTTAATTATCTCCGTCATTTAAACAAAAAATACGTAAAACGAAAACGACGAAAAAAAAGATTTTGCCGCACCTGAAACTAAGGCGCTTCGTACGCTCGGTCAATTATTTTCTGTAGTGATTTATTTTTTTATCTAGTGTTTTGGTGTAAATGTAAGGATTTTTTAAGGATGTTAGCAAAGAGAATAATAACTGTGGTGAAGGAGACCGGACTCCCAAGAGAAAACGTTTTAACTAGGGTATGCAGTCGCGGCAAATTTTACTATGACAGTCCCGCAAACCCCGGGACTGTCATACATAATTTCGATCTTATTTGTACGAAATGCTCACCAACAGTAACAGCCGTTACAATCATCCCGCACTAGAGCTTCATCACGGGATTTTTAATAAGAGTAATCCCGGGACACCGGGAATTGGAAGCTTTACCTCACACTTAATACACCTAACTCGCCTTGCACATATTTTTTCTATGATAGAAACATTATCCCAATTGACAATATACAAGTTTAATTAAATAAAATACACATTGCCATTTTTAGGGTTCCGTACCCAAAGGGTAAAAACGGGACTATTACTAATACTCCGCTGTCCGTCTGTCTATCAATCTGTCACCAGGCTGTATCTCGTGAACCATGATAGTTACACAGTTGAAATTTTCACAGATGATTGTAAGGTCCGTTAAGTATGGATAGTCAAACCTTATTGATTGTTGTATTTGTTTTAATAATTCGCACCATTATAATGTCATAGACTTGGCAGGTCTAGGCTGTATGCGTGTGGTGCACTGGTCTATGAACTGATGGAGGAAACGATGACAGATGTCAACGTCAGATTTGGCGCGGCGTGAAGAATAGAGGATGGGATTTATTGTGTTTAATGTAATATGCTGGTTTTTATGAAAAGTGTTATCGATGGGAGCCAATACAAATGGAATTGTTATGCGTGCATCATGTGGTTTCATTCCTGACCGAGGGATATACCCTTACAAGTCAGAAGATGCGATCGAGAGGCATTCATTAACTGCCTCACTGCGCCCACACAGGAAAGTAAGCGAATAAATGATAATTAAAGGATATATGGAATGGAATGGATCGTACGGATATGGATACCTACGGTATGGATCACTGCGCTATATGTTTAAATATGATACAGTATTAATTTAATAAGAAACGAGGGATGGTTTATTTTATTATTATTTTTAATATATTGACGCTCTTAATGACTGGTACATATTTCATGGCTATTTCACATTTTATTCGGGGTATTTTTATGAATAAAAGGCTATTTAGTGATGAAATCTGTTGTTAATGCTGTTACTGATAAATACAAATAACAACATGATAATAATATGAACATGCAGCACTTGTGGCAAAATTGGTACTCGGGCTTGATGAGTGAATAGTACTGAATGGATTTTATCCTGGTTATTGTGATGATGGTTATGTTTTTTTTCTTCAAACTTCGAACTATCTTGGGATAGTATTTATTTGTAACATAGTGGCACGGATTGGGTATTGTCTGAATAATAATGATCTTTGGAGTGCAGCAGCAATTGTTGAACGACATATTCTAGAATTATTTCAGCATATTTCATATATGCATGTTTGCATTTCTGTCTGTCATGCTATGGTTTACAATGTTTTTATTATTGTGCAGTTGTAGTGATTGCTGGGGACATGATTTGATCTTGGTTTAGCGGTGGTTGATATTGCATAAGTGTGGACTTATATGGTGGGTTTCATATGGGTATTGAAATTGTTTTTCTTTTAATTTTATTTGGTCAGTTATGAGTTATGTATAATATTTGTTTAACATTTATGGATTTTTGATGGTGTGAAATGGATGGTTTGTTTTTTTGGTATGTGGATGGTGATATAAAATTGTACAATTATGACTTTGAGAAAAATGTTATGATAAAGTAAAGTGTTGTCTTACGTAATGATTCAGTTGGTGATGGGAATTATATCATTCAATAACCTGCATTTACCTATTTTGCTCTATTATCATTATGTATACCTACTTGAAATGGAAATTATATTGCAGGGATATGGAAAAAAAGAAAGAGAAAGTATAATTGGTGAAAATTACATCTTCGACTGGCTAAATCCAATGATAGTCTGAAACAGTTGTTATAACCTGCATGCTTGTTAAAATTAAATATTATGGCTATATTATGTAACCATATTTTGCATAGTTGCATTTTCAAGCAAAAAGGGCATTATCTATCAGTCAACTACTGGACAAAGCAGATAATTTGTAGAACACTAGTCAAAACAATCTTGGCAATCTTTATGAAATATGCTAATTATTACGGAAATATTAAACTAGTTATGTTTATTCCATTTCATCAGGCTTTATAATTTTCATAATTATAAAAGTAAATTGATATGTTATATATTACTAAGGCTACCTGTGGAAGTTTCAGATAATTGATGAAGGACTGACGGGACTGGCCCAAGGATAGAGTCAGTACCGTCACGAAAGGAATGTGGACTAAGATAGGATGGCTCGAGGATAGGGTCAGTACCATCTTGGGAGAAATATGGATCGAGATGGGACGGCTCGAGGATATGTCATGGAAGGAATATGGATTAAGATGGGATGGCCCGAGGATAGGGTCGGACTGTCATGCAGGGAATATGGATGTGAATAGGGAATGGAGGTGGAGGCTTTGGAGGCAGACGAGGGGAAGGTCTGTCACATAGCTGAAACCATTCGCTTGATCCGGGAAAGGAATAGGGACAGGAGGTGGAAACTATGGAGACAGTCGAGGGGAAGGGCTGTCACATAGCCGAAACCATGAGCTGGGTAGGGGAATGGAATAGGAAAAGGAGGTGTTGGTTATGGAGACAGTCGAAGAGAAGGGCTGTCACATAGCCAAAACCATGAGCTGGGTAGGGGAATGGAATAGGAAAAGGAGGTGTTGGTTATGGAGACAGTCGAGTAGAAGGGCTGTCACATAGCCAAAACCATGAGCTGGGTAGGAGGCGGTAGACTATATGCAAAGCCAATGGGACAGACTGACACATGGAAATGGAATGCACAAGTATGAAGGTGGTACATCAGGAACAGAGAACCAACAGGAATAATGGAGGAGGAAGGAAAAATGTTTCTCTGTTGCCACTATAACAACAAATACTAAAAAACAGAATAAAATATATATTTAAGGGGACTCCCAACTCCCATACAACAAACCTGATCGGTTTCGTTAACTTCGCACCTCGGCCGATGGGATAAGTGTTTGTACGGAACCACTGCACCGGTGCGCGAGTCCGACTCTTGGCCGGTTTTTCTAATAAATTTGATTCCTACCATTTTCAGTCGATTTATTAGCTCCCAATATTTAACACCACAATTAACAGCCGATGTCCCCTTCATATTGAATATTTTATATGCCTGAAGATTGGGTAATTCTTGGATTTTATTAGGCCCGCAATATCCGGAGCCAGGCAAATACGCCTGATCAAATAGGTTTTATTGCCTACCGTTATAAAATACTGTGGGAATATTCCCAACAATTTTACTGACACTGACAGCTCGCGTTAGCAATAAAAAATAGGGCCTGTATCCTACAAAAAATATATATATATATATATATATATATATATATATATATATATATATAAATAGATCCCATTTTTTCGGGTTTCAAATGGTTGTGACTAACAACACAACCTATACTTTTATTCTTAGAAACCATGGCGTCGATTTTAGATCAAATAGAAACGTATTTGTTTTTAGTCTCATTCAAAACCGGGAGTTGAACCTGGTGAAAATTCTGTAAGGAATTCCATGCCGTCATATTGTAACATTATTTACAGCGGTCGGAAAAAAAACAGTTTTTATGCAATCCAAAATCGACGCCATGGTTCCGAAGAACAGATTTCCCTATCTCTTATAGTTTATGAATTATGACTTCGCCCTACTTACCCATTTGGATTGATTACCCGGTATTATAGTGCCAAACAATTATGAATCAGAAATTATAGTCATAGCCTTTTATGGTTTAATTTAAGAATATTCTCGTGTATTTTAATCATTTCGCGCAGCTCTCTGCCACCTCTGCGATCGAGTCAATCAGGAAATTTCAGGAATCGAGGGGCCTTTGTTGCTTTAAACTGTGTTGCCAGTTTATTCATAATTATCGGTGATTTTAATTGGAACTCGATTCCTTTTGCAGGTAATTAAGCGAAGCAATGAAAAACCGATAAACTAATTGATAATGGCTAATTGCGCATTGACTCGTTCGGTTCGGTATCAAGAATTAATTAATAAACTTGTATAACAAATAAAGATTAGGGACATCCTTACACAAATGTTGTAGTCCCAAACTAAGCTTATGCTTGTACTGTGGTCTGTGGGTAGTTACTAGACGACGATATACATGTATACTTTGAATATATAGAAAACATTCAAAGCCTAGGGATATACATATATTCGTGCTGATTACACAAATAGCTTTCCTCTTGCTGGGATTCGAACCCAGGAGCGCTGGCATCATAGGTTAACTGAAATTATAGTTTTTAATTTTTTTACTGAGCTAATCTACTTACAGAACACACAAAGGCATTGTATCATTTGTATCTTAACAATAGTCTTACGTAATATTTTCTTCGGTTTCCGCGACTGTCACATATTTACTAAATAAAACAATTTAAACGGATTATATCGCGTATATTAATTTGACAACGGCAACCGTAAAGCTACCGAAACGTCAGGGAGGCTCAAATAATTAATATACTTGATATAATCCGTTTAAATTGTTTTATTTAAATAGTCTTACGTGCTAGTGTGTTTTTAACTAAAGTAAGTAAATGATTGTATGAGTGTACATTGCATAACCGACTCTATTGTTCAGTCACTATAGGTTTCGTTGTCATGCCATGGTATGTGGTTAACCTCTAACAGCAACCTCTAAGGGGATTAGCTCGGTAAAAAAACTATACCTGTTCTAACCATATTTCTAACACGAATCTACGTCTTAGCTACATCACCATCATCATATACCACAACTAGCGACCCGCCCCGGCTTCGCACGGGTGCAATGGTGATCAATTATGCATCTATTATACATACCTATAAACCTTCCTCTTGAATCACTATCTATTAAAAAAAACGCATCAAAACACCTTGCGTAGTTTTAAAAATCTAAGCATACATAGGTCCCTATGTATGCTTAGATTTTACAAGATACAGACAGGAAGCGACTTTGTTTTATACATGTAGTGAAAGTGATAGTGATAGTGATATCTTTAACAGATGATTATTATGCAGCGTTTTTGTGGCAGTGTGTAGACTATAAATTCTGATGCTTTGCTACAACTTCAACACTAATTATATTTAGCACACCGTCTTAAGGCACGTGTTACCTTCATTTCATCGTAGTCTGAATAATTTGAATACTCCTAGCACTTAGAGAGACTTAGGCGAGGAGTTCGCAAACTTGCTCAATTATTCAAATATATTGCAGCAAAGACGATTAACGAGTAAAAACATGGCTACGTGTAGTGCTTCGCATGCAGAATATTTAAATGTGTTGATTACTTGTGAAGAAAATATAAGTACCTACCTCCATTTCCGCCTAACAATGACAATATTTTTGGGGAAAATTTAACAAAATACAGGTCAAATGCCTATTACTAAGGCCAGTACGCGGAGCGTGATGTACATAATATCTTTAGTTCATAACATTACTCATAAAAAAATCTGAAATACCTAAAGCATAAAAAATGCATAGCTCGTAAAATTTGTTTTCTTTTTAAATAGCTTTCTATTGCCAGCCATTACGAGTATCTGTTCACCACACAGCAAAAACCACCAAAAACCAAGGATTGTAGGGTTATCAAAGGCTGCCAATTTATAATGATCGGACTATATACCTATTAAATGACGACGCCGTTGCACGTTGGCGCAATGGTAATAACGGCAGCTGCCTAGTGAACCGGCGGTCCTGGGATCGAATCCCAGCAAGGGAAAATATTTGTGTGGTGAAGTCGAATATTTGTGCCTGCGTCATAGGTGTTATTTGTATTTAAGTATGTATTTATCTATATAAGTATGTTTATCGTCGTCTAGCCATAACACACGCCTTCTAGAGCTTACTGTGGCATTAGATCGATTTATGTGAATTTGTCATATATTTATTATTAAGTGCGAATCGGCACGGGTTCTGTACCATTTCTTTCGCATTTATCCAGAATAGATATTTGAAAAACTATAGTTGCCTTTTAAAAATTATGGGTTTCCCGATAAAGAATTAACAACATGGATAATTGTCAACTATTTACGTTAGTATGAGAGCAATGGAGAAAACTAAAATAGTAGTTAACGAACAAAGTACTCTTGTCCAGTTAAACAGTTAACAGCATTCCCATGTCGCCAGTTTTAATGAGAATTGTGGCCAGTGCCTCCTATCCTAGCTACGCAAATTATAAAACTAGGTACGAATAGAGTGGCTACACTGCGGTATGGCGGCAATTGGAAAATCCTGTGTTGCCAATTTTTAAATTAAGAAGATTTAATTTATAAAAATAGTAGATTCTCAGTTTAATGGAATGGGTGTACCATAGGGCCGACGCAACATATAAATAGGATACCATGCGTGAAAAGTTATTCAACACCTGTGTACCTACATAACTCGTTCAGTTGATCTTGGAAATACATTTCCTTTCCGTTGAAGTCAGTTACTTCTCATTAAAAGGGAACCAGGACTTCAATTCGATATTTGACATGCATTTTATCCAAGATTTGACCACTAACATACCCACTATTTCTGGGTTCAACTCTCGACTCTGCCCTGAGATGGAACAAACATAAAGATGTTCTCTGTGGTAAATTGTCTGCTGCTTGCTTCGCTTTGAGAAGACTAGCCAACTGACCCCCCCACCAGGTGATATTACTCGCTCTTTTGAAATATTAACAAGTAAAGATTTAATTTTAACGAAACCGAGAAAAAGTATCTAGGTACTCATGTGGTAGGTTTTTTCTTAAATAGTTCGTTCACTGTAGAAAAATAAACGTGAGGTCTCCTTAACCTCTCCCCCAACGTGATCTGTCGTCATTTTTTCGTGACCCTCCTCCTATCGAGCCTCACGTGATTTGTGCACAAGCCTTTATGTGTTATGGCCGTTATGGGTTGCCTCCTTTTCGGCCTCCGAATGGCATCGCGTTATTGTTTTGCAAAAACGTGCTGTAACAATAACCCCAGTCACCGGGCAAACAATTGTTTATTGATATGAACATCCTCAAACTACCTGCACAGTACATTCTTTAGATTGCGAAACATGTACACATACACAATAATAAACACATTTATCAAGAGTGAACTCACTGGCGGGTGAGTTCACTCGTGTCAAAAGATTCCCATGTAGGTACGAGTACATCAAGTCTATGGCAATCCCGACTCCACGTGGACTTGTCTGTCCTACCCCTAGAGTGTTATTCCAAAACCGGAGGCGAGAGCAGCCCTCGCCTTAGGTTTATGGATAATAGTACTATGATGTATTTCTATTGCCGCTATAACAACATATACTAAAAATAAAATACATATAAATACTTGAGGGGGGGCTCCCATACAACAAACTTGTTTTAGATTATGGTACGGAACCCTTCATGCGCGAGTCGGACTTGCGCTTGCCCAACTTTTTTTTTAGTTAGGAAGCAAGGAACGCGTACAGTGATGTGTTGCTCTTGAGAACGTTCCCGATTCGCATGGGGAAATAACGTTCTCAAGAACTACATACATATCGGGAAGCGATCTCGAGAACGGCACATGTCTACGCCTGCTGCCAGCTAGCCACAGACCAAATCCTGCAAGACTATGCATGTTGTATGTCCCAAAATATACACAATGCATTTCCAGACACAATTAAAACGTTCGAAGGCACTTTATTTTATATGAAACTCATTAAATGGCTAATATGTCAAGCTTTTATAAAATGCATGACATTCACAACTATAGCACAGTCTAAGAAACAATACTATAGTGAGTTTAAGTACCTAATATAAAATAGTACCTATATATAAATGTATTTATTTAAAAATCACATTTTTTTTCTATAAAAATATTTATTAAAAGACAAAAGTTAGCAAAATTACATATCACAGCATCTCTATTGTAGAACTTATCGTATACAGAAGGCGGAATGAATGCCATGAGCGTTCCCAGCAGATTCTATGTCGCATTCACTCCAATCAATCTTAACAATAACTTAATAATAATGTAATTCTTTAGTTATAAGAATTCACCAATCAGCATTCGTGAATTTTGAAACTGTTTATCTATAAATGAGTATATATTAATTCAAGTTTAGCGATAGGTATGCGTCTTGGACCACCAGTCCACTACAATAATGAGGTCAAATTGGCCTGTAGAAACTCAAGAACTTTAATGTCTGATAATCAGCAGAATGTGCAAATTAACCCATGAAACTAGCGAGTCTCGTCGGAGTTCGCGCCATCTAATTAAATTAGCCTAATGAGAAGTAGTGCCGGTGCCGAGCACTGGGCTAGCAAATCTCACTTACACCAAGTCGGAAAAGGAGTTAAATAAAATAATTATATGCTAAAAACAAGTGAACCCGCTTAGCGCCCTGAGCAGGGCTAATAGCCTAACTGTATATCATCTAACTTTCTGTGCCTCTTCACCGATGCGCACCATGGCGCTTGGCCACAGATTATACAAGTTACTAGCTTGGCTCCGCATTTCGCCTTTGTTAGCGATAATTCAGCGCGCATTCCACTTGCAGTGACGTAATATACACGTTGGTTGGCGACGCCAAACTCCACGACCATTTGCGTCGCATTTTATAGAAACAACCAATAAACAGCAGGTTATCAGATAGCTTTTACGAAGGCACGTAAATAATTACGTAACTAGTTGAAAAATGACAATGGCTCTCGCATCGGTTCCGCGGTCTAATAGGTAAGGCGGTCGTGTTGGCCCGAAAAGCCGCAGAAACCATTCAATTTTTAAATGGTTCGCATCAATGTAAACATTTTTTTAATCTAGCAAATGTTACTTCATTCATAAAAAATAATTTCTTTTACGAAGACCCAAAGATAGTACCTTCTGTACCTATGGTTTTATTCTGTTGTTACGATATTAGCGTAGTCCAATGTAGATCGTGGCCCAACTGGAACATTTACATCGGATAAATATACTCGTAATCAGATGTTCCAATCCATTTTATTTCAGCCTGCCGATCCATCTCGAAACATCGGAAATTAACAAATTACGCCGTTAGTCAGACCATTAACGAAAGCTGCCTCATTGAATAATTCTTGTATCACATATTTACATACCTACGACGCATCACCATCGTCATCATAGAAAGTTCGTCCACTGCAAGAGAGTACCCTAATTACCATGAGTTAACAGTGACCGTACTCGCTAGCGACTGCGTACCTACACGATTTTTTTTATGTCATATGCTCGTCTGCAAACGGATCGCCTGATGGAAAGCGATTACCGTCGCCCATAGACACCTGCAACACCAGAGGAGTCACAAGTGCGTTGCCGGCCTTTTAGGTGGGGTTTTCTTGAACTATCTAAGTGGTGAGGATGAAAGAATTGTCGCGTAGAACGATGGATGTATGGAGAGTTGTAGTTTTACAAAGTATAACCGCTAGGGGCGCCGCTATACAATTCTCCATACAAATCGTTTATCTCCACATTGATCGGTCGTGCACCATCTTCAGCCAACGGCTACCCGCGATCCTGGCCAGATTGTCGGTCTAATTAGTTGTAGGCCCTTGGCTTCCGATATGCGGTCGCTACTCAAGAATCTTTCTGCCCTAATAACCACGGTTCTCGGTTCACGGTTCTACGAGCAGTTTTCAGTAAAAATGTGTGTCGACAGTGACGACTGACGACATACGGAACTGTACGTTTGGAATAACTTTGACGCGCGCCTCTATGTCGCGTGACAAATACTACCTGTCACTTTCCTTTCGATACCGTGCGAGGAAGACGGGAGACGTTGAGCCACGCGACAAGCGAAGTCGCGGCAAGATATGCTAGCCCGCTGAGAACATCAGAATCAAGGTTGTTGACAAAACTCGCCAGGTTAAAGTGGGAGTGGGCGGGACACTATGACTGCCACATCGAGTAAATATACTCGTAAGCAGAATTTAAACCCAGTCTGCCGATTCAACTGGAAACACCGGAAATTAACTAATTATGCCGGTAAATGATGAGTGCCGGTAATCAAACCGGTACGACGAAGATCAAAAAGGACGGGTGCCTCTTTCATGAGTTTTGTTTTTGTATCTTAATTGACCGAGAGAGCGAAGCGTTCCCGTTTCAGATTGGGCAAAAATATTTCGTACCTAGCGACCCGCCCCGGATTCGCACGGGTGCAATGCTGATAAATTATGCATGTAATACATATAAAAAATAAACCTTTCTCTTTAATCACTCTATTTTAAAAAACCGCATCAAAATCCGTTGCGTAGTTTTAACGATCTAAGCATACATAGGACAGACAAACAGCAGGAAGTATGTTTACAGATTTCCGGCTGACGCCCACAGTTTACATTTCTCAACCGATTCAAATAAAATGTTATGAGTAGGAAGGTTTGATAAGTAAATAGAATTTTTGTTGAGCAAGTTTTTGATTTTTTAAATCAGAGATATGGGGTTTGAAAATAAAAAGAAAAACAAAAAAATTGTCACAAATTACAAAACAACGCCATCTAGCAGAAATGATCAGAACCATTGTCCGTTTAGGTTAGTACGAATAGAAACGTTTCACCTCCACCCCCTTGCCCGGTGTCGCGCCTGCTTTTCATTGAGTTCAGACTACAAAACACAGAGGGCGTTGATTCAGTAAGATATCAATTAATTAGGCGTGTTATTTATTTTAGTTAATATACTCGAACTCTTTAGGTAAATGCCAAATCAAAGCAGTCAACAAATACTCAGGTACCTACGCGGATTTAGAACAAATAACCATAACCAACTTTCAGTTATTTTGAGCAGAAAACCTACAGTTCCCTAAAATCATTTAGTTTCATTGTTATTTTAAATCTGTTTTGTTCAGCTAAAATGTACATCAAATTACTTCAATGGAGCGAAGTATATTATAGGTTTTTTTTTGAGAATAATAAACCTTGAACATGACGTATACCTAATTTGCATGGGTACTGGACCGTGATTACATTGTGGTTTACAACAAAATTCAATGTATGTATAATCTCTGTGGCCCGACTCACACTTCACCGATTTTTTTGTATGTATGGTCAATACCCTGGGATTTTCGGGGCACGATTGATTTGACGCACTATATATGCAACATAGACATGCATGGCAAAACATGAAGGGCAACCTTGGCTCGTAATATCACATAACGTGTACAATCGTGACCGGCTACACTTGAGATGAGATGACTGAACAACGAACAAACGTAATTCGAGAGCACCTAATCAACGTCTCAATTACACTTAATTACAAAACACGAGTGGCTTCAAAATGTCGTATGGACCTGAGACGTGTGTGGATTTGCGACGTTTTAGATGCGAGTTGGAAAATGAGGACGATGAGACTTGCGTCGGTCTGTAAGTACTCTGTATGATCTGACGCAGCGGTCCGTCGTACTGTGAAGTTCATCTCTATTGATAATCCAGTCCTGTTCTAACAAAGTATCACTATAGGTATCCAATGATTTATCTCGTAAAACTCACTACGTGCTTATACTCGTAAGATAACTAACGACCCGCCCCGTTATTATGCATGTATTATACATAAACCTTCCTCTTGAATCACTCTATATTTAAAAAAAACCGCATCAAAATCCGTTGCGTAGTTTTAAATATCTAAGCATACATAGGGACTGACAAACAGACAGACAGACAGACAGACAGGAAGAGACATTGTTTTATACTATGTAGTGATTAAGTAGCTCAAGCAAATGAATCCATGGTAAAAAAACACAGTAGGTAGGTATTGTATTTCTCAGTTTTAATTTAAGTATTTTATTATCAGTCGATTTATTGAAGTCGTTCCAAAAGTTATTTTGGGCCGTCGGCTAACTCGTCGAACGCGATAACAAAGTAACTGCAAATGTTTTAAAATTCAAGCACATAACAAGTAACTATTATAAAAATGGTTTTGATGTCATAAACTCACTAACTAACCGTATGGAGTGTAGCACTAATAGGACAAGGCCTTCAATTTTTTCCATGTCCGCAATGATATTTCGAATTTCCAATCGAGATGGCGTGATCGTGACAACCGCTATCAATCCCTAATCCCTATAGATAATTATATTTTTATTAGCGTAAGACAAATTTCCGATACATTTTGTGCAAATCGTATCCTCTTCCTCCTCGAGTCAATTATCCTCAATGCTGAGAGTCGTACTCTCTCCGAATGACTGATATACGTCGCTAGCTTGGTGTCGCTACGAATACATAGTATTTCATAGAAAAACTAAGGTGTTGGCTATGATTCCGAGCAGGTCTGCATGCCGAGGGCAGGTCCATGGCCAGCCAGTTGGTTCCGAAAACACTACTGACGTGCGGTCTGCCGCTCGCCGATACGTCGGTAGCTTGGTGTCGCTACGAATGGTTCATGGTTCATAGAAAACATAGATACCAGTAGTGTCACAGCGGCACGTTGTCTACTGCTGGTATCTGCGGTCGGCTACGAATTTACATTTAATGCAGCTATTACACTTTCCTAAATTAGTCACTGAAGAGAGAGATGCAGCAGTACTACGAAGGATTGAGATGGAGTTATCTCCATACGTGTCTCACATATTGCTATGCATCCTTCTCGTTAGTGACTAATTTAGGAAAGTGTAATAGCCGCATAAGCTGCTTGACCACAGAGCGGAGATAAGTAAAATGGACCAATCACATTCCTCAGATTTATTAAATACCCTTCTTTTGGGCTTCACAAAGACGCAGCCTGATTGGTGAATTTTCTCCGTTCCGTTTCTGTGGATAGACAGCCTTAAGGCTGTTAAGCAAGTTCACACAGTACCGTAGCGTATAATATAATACGTATCGACGGCGTATCGAATGAATTGTCAACAGATAAATGCGTGGGAAATCAGGAAACATCACTACCGCGTAATGCGGTATAAGAGTGTCAAGCATTATACTTGGTTTTATCATATTATTATGTATTATTTTCTATGGGATGCGTATCATATTATTATGTATTATTTTCTATTGGCGGCACTTTACTATGAATTTATAAACTTCCTTTGTTAATTAAACCAGCGTCTGCTAGCGGAAACCAAATATTTGTATTAAGGCTAAGTTTAAATAAATATTGCTCTGGGCGGGCGTTACCCTACCATGTAACAAATGTAACTCGCGTAATAGCTTCGCTGGCCTAAGAGGTATGATATCCTCGAGTTGGCCCGGAGAGCCAAGAGTTAGAAACGAGGGTTCGAACCCCATCCGAAGCATCATGTTTTTAAATTGTTTTCTTCAATAAAGACGTGGCATGTGTTTGCCTTTCTTTATTCATTTGACAATGGAAACTAACATTTACCATTTTATAGTCCATAAAAGCAATTAATGCATTATTGTTTTTTAATTAAGAAAAGGCAACCGTAACTAAGGAAAACACCAGATAAGGTGCAAGTGCTTCTTGTGAACAAAACAATGTTTTTATACATATGTATTTACATTTTACATAAGGCTGACTGAAAAGACAATTAATTACCCATTCAATGTGACGCGATAAATTACTGTACTATCGGCAAGGACGATTTTTCCTTGCTATCGGTAAAACACTATACCCTGCCTATAGGTACCTACTAGGGGATAAAGTAATGAAACTGAAAACAACAGCAATTCATGATAATGTACTTCATTAAAACGACATTAAGTAGGCATTTACCTTGCATACTGCCTTGTGTAGTTAATTAGTTTCCTCATACCCATTTATATTTCGGTTGCTAAACGGTATTTTGGGTATCCTATTTCAACTTCGAAACTTTGTTTTCCGTCTGTAACGTTTCGCAAGTTCCAAGTGTCAAGGTGACGATGAATCGCGTCGCACCAGGTTGCACTAGCCCAGCTATATGTGACCGTCCATGACTAAAGGGTCCTTATGGCAGGTATTGAGTTAAGCACAGGTTCTAAATCTATGTTAAATAAGCTATTTAACACAGAAAGAATCATGTCCCTAAGTCTCATACTTTTTAAAAAAAAAAACATCATACTTACACTTGCTAAAATTTCACTTTTGAGAAAACGTCAAAAGAAGTTTGAAACTAACTTTAAGTATGTTCCCATTGGAAGTTACATAGATTATGATTGATTTTGTATCTCAAGGGGTTTTTCTATTGAACTCAGTCATGGTTTCATCAATGTGACTTCCAGATCCTGAGAAAACAGCCTTTGATAACAGCAACACGCTATAAGAATGAAATTAATAAAAACATGTTTTTCAGCTTTGTCTTTAATTATGTTGTAATCTGAACTATTGTATATAGTAGGACATATTTAAACTTACATTTTAGGATATAGATAAAATCACATAGTTAACGAAATATCTTTATTTTAATGAAAACGTGATAATTATTATACTTTTCATCTTCCCCTATAACAATAACAAATGTATAGGAGTCAAATTTACGTAACTTTAATCGTATATAAATAAAAAAATTAAACTTGTAGAACAATAATGATAATTTTGTGATACTCCAGTGGACTGGATAAATATATTTTAGAACTCACAGTGAGTTCTAAAATATATTTATCCAGTCCACTGGAGTATCACAAAATTATCATTATTGTTCTACAAGTTTAATTTTTTTATTTATATACGATTAAAGTTACGTAAATTTGACTCCTATACATTTGGGTAAAGGGTCCTTATGACCAATCACAGACAAAACATATTAATAATTCCAATATGGCACAATAATAACATTATTTATTTCCTAATCTTGTATTAACACAGAATACCGAAGAAAAAAGGTTATTATAAATTTACTCAAAATCTTTATCTGTAAGGAGTTATTCTCATTTAACGTCAACGAATAATTTACACAGTCGGTGACTACTAAGGAACTATTCATAAATCACGTAATAAAGATAATTTCACGCGATTTCTGATCTGACGCGATAAGGGCGAGGGGGGGGGACACATTCCAATTATAATCATTTGCTAGTAAGTAATGCCCCGCAGGTCATTAATAATGTATACACTTTTTGGCCTTGTCGAATGCGTTTGCTTACAAATTGTAGGCGACCGCATTCGACTGGGTGAAAAAGTGTACACATATTAATGACCTTGACTATACATATTATTTTTGCATTAAATTTTAAATTAACTAACAACAATCAGATATAGCATGTCGTTCGACGCGCGCCGAGAGATGTTTTGACGTCAGACGAAAAATGTAGTACCTACCTACATTTTACGTACATTTTACGTAAAATCTAAAATGACCATAGGTACTTAGCAAAGAAATAGTTGTAAGCAAGTTTATCTATTGACCTTTGTCATTCTTGTATGCAATTTCCCACAAAGACCCTTTTCTACTAAACTTAAAACTCCGTTTTAATAAAGAAAGAATTAACGTACACAACTGAAACCAAGGTACAAATACAGCTCTATCTTTGTATTTTACTATAATGCATAAAACAAAAAAATGATAATTTTGAAGGATTTTACAAAACAGCAAATATCTCCGTAACTAGAAACTGCCATAAGGACCCTTTTCTCATGGACGGCCACATATTATCATTTTACCTCAGAAGAGACTTAAAAAGGTAGTCGTCACGTCATAGAAGACGTCGCGGCATTGCTAGTTAAATTAAAAATATAATAAGGAAGCGGATATTAATGTTCTTTGTTCAATTCCCTGAATATAGTTTTGCTAGCCAGCATTAGATTCAAGAGACTGACGTTGCTTGTTCGGTTCATTTCAATACATTGGCTTAATTTAAATATAATAACGTGCGTAATCAAAGAGCGATTAAGATAATTTGTTGATCGCTTTTTTTTACATGATTACTTTGATTAGTATGCAGCAAACAAATAGGGTAAGACAAGGAAGTCCATGCTATACCAACCGCCTGCGCCAAAAAATTCAAACACTCCACTGCTCGTAGTGGCCTTCCTTAGGCCGGCCACACACAGCCTGTGCAGAACTAATGACGTCAGCAAGCGAGACATCGCCATATGACAGACAGAGACACTTTCCGACGTCATTCCGTTCGGAAACCGGATCAGAATATTCGGAATTCAGGCTGTGTGTAGCCGGGGTTAGCTAGGTACTTTTCACGAACTTTGTACGTGTAGAAAGAAAAAAAATTGGCATGTCCAAAGGTGTGTTCCGGCGTTTCCGCGGTCAGCTACCAGGGACTAACAACTCTCGTAACACATCGCTGTTTTTCAATTTATAAGGTATGTAGGTATGTAGTATGGGGCATAAATGAATTAAAAGCATTTGAGAAATGTGTACAGTTCCAGAAGACCAAGCGACCTTCTCATGCGGACAATCCACGGAAAACCCTAGTAATAAATAAATAAGATAAAACCACATTTCAGAAAATAGGTTGTCAGGTTAGGTACATAAGTTTTACAGTAGCGGACACAGGCTGATAAAAGATGATAAATGCAACGGACGGCCGTAACAGATAAACTGTGATGTAATGGCATAGGAAACATAAAACTAAGCAATAAAGCAGTATTATTGGCAATAAACTAATGGTTGTAGCTACTCAACCGATCATTACTTTGATAAATGCAGCATTTAACATAGGTTTAGTTTCAAACTCACAAACTAATGATTGTTACTTTACGTCACCCTAGGCTGAAAGTGGGATTTTCTGCCCACTACGCAGGGAGAAAATCTCACTTCCTGGCCAAGGCAAGACGTAAAACTTTAGACAAACCACGGGCGATAATTCGTAAAGCACCAGATCCCACATTTAAAACACTTCAAATCTGGAAAAATCATGATATCACCATATAAAACAATTTATGTTTCTTAGATTAATTCTCATCTCTTCATAACTGAATTTGTAAGGACATTCACCTATTCTTATGTCCAATAGATAAAGGTTAAAAATGTACTTTCAATTCCTTAATTTTTTCCCACAACGGAATGAAGAAAGTAAAGTAAGGTAAGGTGTATAGGGTGAGATTAGATGTTTGAGAACGTTAAAAATAAATTAAGATAAAATAAAATAAATTAAATAATGGGAACAACCTAGAAGTGATAACCATACCCCGAGGTTTTGGGTACACTAATGATTTGATCATGACTTGGGTCATGGGTGGGTGTTATTTGTATTTAAGTATGTATTTATCAATATATAAGTATGTTATTTGTCGTCTAGTGTCCCTAACACAACCTTACTAGAGCTTACTGTGGGACTAGATTTGTGTGCGATACAGTATATGTCCAATATTTATTTATTTATAAGTTCACCGAAAACCCCCAACCATGGTTATAACCATGAAACCACAAGTTCATTAGCAATAAATTTTTCCTATATAAGGTAATTGACCATATTCCACGTCAGCATGTGCAATAATACCCTACCCATTCATGCTGAAACCGCAGATAAATCTGCCAACATAAGGACAGATATGGTTTTATCGGCTAAACAGCAATAATAGAAATGATATAACCTAGTAAAAAATACAGTTTGTTTATGAGTTCTTTGCTGAGTCAGGGACAGATTTAAGATTGAAGTTGTCACTCCAACTTCATATTAAATAAAATATTATAATAATCATTCCTAATAATAGCAATTTCTGTCATTTGTGTTTTGTTTTGATGAAAATGATACAATGAAACTTAAAGATTAAATAAAAATTATCAGCTTCAGATCATGTTTATTCATCCCATTTCAAGGAGTTCTAGAGATTGTTTGGAATTGCAATATTTTTATTACATTATACCTATTTATATGTTTTTCAACACTGTCATAATTTTTCAACTTTTGATACCGAGCATACTCATCATCAGTGGCCATTATCCGGTTTTTACTTTCATCCTGTACTTAAACCCATAATTTATCTGCATTGCCCGAAGGTTGACTGGTAGAGAATGCCTCATGGCATTAAGTCCGCCTTTTGTACGATAAGTTTTCTTTTGTGCAATAAAGATTAAATAAATAAATAAACTATTGCCCAATGAAACACAAGAAACAAAGAAGAAACAGAATATAAAACAGAATGGTGTGTTATGTTTTTATTAAAACTGTTAACAAAAAATTGCATTGATTTTTTATACAGAATTATTTTTTCATTTTTATTATTTTTTTATAGTATTTAAATATTAATACATATATTGTTTTATTTAAAGATAAAGATAAAGATATTTATTGCAAGAACAGTGTAGCTACAATGGATGTTGATAACACACAGGAAGTTCATGTTCGACCTAAAATAGCAATGCAGTATAATAATTTTTTGTTTGCTGTTTACAATATTATGAAGAACATAACTTAGACAGTTTTAAACTTTGATAATGATTTTGTTTCTAGGAATACCTCCAATACTTGGAGTTCACATTTTTTATGCTAACAAGAAACTTTGCAGCCTTATTACATTTTGTTTCATTTTAAAACAAAGATAAATAAAGAATTGCTTAGCCAACATCACACCAGATAAGAGCTTAAAAATATAAGAAGACTGTGTGTTGTGCTTATTTGCTAATGTCTTGATCCTCTAGATTCCTGAGAGGTTCTTTCCTCCATATTTATCATTCTACAAAGTTACATTGACATATTATTATAACTCTTTCTTCTTTCGTTCATCCATATCTTTCTGGCCATGTAGATATAGGATCTTGAGGGAAGGGAAACAGGTGTAAGGTCTAAAAAAAACAAAACATACAGGATAAACAAAAGAATAGAACAGATTAATGCAGGAAAGTAGTGGAAGTTGTATTTATTGTTTGGCTTAATTCGTCAATAATTTACGCGGCTAAGACAGATCAAGAGGAACAGATTTAAATTGATACGATGAACACTTATAAAGGAGAATTCATACACTCACCTTAATCCTTAGTAGATTCAACTTGCAACGAACAGAAATCCATTTAAAATCACAAGCACAAAACACTGCAAAACCAAAACGGACTGGCTCAATCACATACACAGTGGCCGAAACCAGATAGCATAAAGGTTATCGCACGTATTGTTAAAGCCACTGTAAATTACTCACTGTGCATTTACCGAACACGAATATAGTGTTACATTACGATATTTAATCAAAACAGGACGATTACCGTAAGAGATAACGAGAAATGTCAAAACAATACGAATCACTGACAGCAAAGTTAACCTCACTCACGCGTAAAAAACGTCAGTACGGAGAAAGTGAAGGAAAGTGGAAAACGTAATGAGAAAATTTATTGGACCTATAGGATCCTATTTTAAATCAATTGGCTCACTTTACGGCTAAGCCTATAGCATCAGGTTATTTGTTAATTGTTTATTTAAAAATATGATTTCGCGCAGCTGAGCCGCGCAGCGCAGAGCCAAAGTTCGGGCAAGTCGAGAGGCGAGTCGAGCGAGGTGCAATACAATGACTGACAGCGATGCGCCTCGACTCGACTCGACTCGCTCACAAATCGCAATCATAATCATAATGCAAAAATTATGCAAACAACTGAACCGAATCGATTATCGGGAATTGAAACTGTTGTTAAAGATCATTTTATTAGAGCCTTGTGCGTAGCGAAATAAATACTTACTTAATATATTGAAATCCAGTCAACGCATACGCCTTTATTTCTAGAACTAATAAATCTAATCTAATCTTTTCTATAGATGGCAACATTTGAAGTAGATATCGAGATAAAGGAAGCTTCCGGGAAACTTTAACAAAACCAAAATAAAACTAAACATACGTAAATTACGTAATGTCGCGTTATGTTTTCGTGAAGTCAACTACAATTATAATAGTAACTATTTCAAGTGTGAAATAACAACAATCAGTTCCGCAGGTGATTGTACTAAACAGCAAACAACGGATTCGTAGCTAACGGTTCACGGCTTATCTTTATCACAGTCTCAGCAAAGTCTCAGCATTATTTTCAATGTAAATGTCATTGACATTGAGTTGGTCAATCAACAATGTAAATGAGAACGAATGTTTGTGGTTGGAACTAATTTAAAGAAAACGTGTGTGATACAAGTGGATACAATTTACCATAGTAGAAGCACTTTTTTAAAGGCGTACAGAAAATTGCTCGGGTAATTTCAGTAGGCGTTAAAAAAAAAAAACAATCCTAGAAAAAAGTCTTGAGTGCTATCAGAAGTACCTTATACTAACATTTCTTGCTAGGAGCGTTTTTATTATTGGACTCAGCGTTTTTCCATGTCCAGTGATCGGTGATTTGGTTGTCTCTACTATCGACACCAACGTAGGAATGTTAAAACAGATATTCGACATTAACCCTGTTAAGCAAAAGCAAAGTATTCAGCAGCGAGCGAAGCGACGCCCTGTTTCAGCTTAGCGATAATTTCCAGATGTTTGAAGATCGGATGTTCTGATGTCCGGATTTCAGGCTATTCTCGCCTACATGCCGCAATTCTCGACCGATTCTCGTGATGTGAGCAGGTTTAATAATTAGGTATATAGTTTTTGTCGAGTCAGTTTTTCAATATTTTTCAAAATGGCGGTTACCTATATAACTAAAATCCACAGACCTACGGACTAAATTGACAAATGACTGACAGGTAAAATGATACCAGGAACAACAAAATAAAAATAGTGAAGGGTATATGTCGATAACAATATATCGACAAGTTGTAAAGTACAAATAACTATTTTAAATCAAAAATAAGTATATTCGTTTTAAAGCATAAAAAGGTTTCCGAGCCTGTAGGTAAAAAATAAAACACCTTGTCCGACGATATCTAGTCTTTATTATAAAATATTATTCATTCCCAGGCTCCGTTATTTCGTCATCTTCATCATCATCATCAGTTACATTTATAATAAAACGATCCGAAATATGGTCTACTAAATGGTCGAGTTGTAACATTTTGTCCTCGGTTTTTATTATATGACTGGCACAATCTTTCCATCTTTCGGCTGTAATGGTTTCCAGTCCTTGGATATATTTTTTTTTTTAATTTCGGATGTTTTCATGACACACTCGTTTTTATTGACATGAATGTCCTTTCATCGTCTCTTTTTCAGTTTCGCTAATAGATTTTTTTCTCCTTTTTGTCGGAGGCGAACATTTTGATGAACATGGCTCTGATCCCGAATCTTGCGAATCCATAATAACACGTAACAATTTCAATAAACACTCGTAATAGCAATGATAACGGATATCGTTAGATACATAAAAGTAGTTTGTAAACAGCGGTCAACTATTTTTGAAGATACCCGCTTTTTTTGTTAAAAAGATAGACCACATTGTTGGGAATTTGAAAATAAAGAACAATAATTTGATTAATTCATTTAATTAAATGTCATCATCCTCCTAGCCTTTGTCCCATTTTTTGAGAATGAATTCTCAATCGGGGTCGGCTACCTAAATTCCAAGATGTGGCGTAGGCACTAGTTTTTACGAAAGCGACTGCCATCTGACCTTCCAACCCAGAGGGGAAACTAGGCCTTTTTGGGCTTAGGTGGTTTCCTCACGATGTTTTCCTTCACCGAAAAGCGAGTGGTAAATATCAAATGACATTCCGTACATAAGTTCCGAAAAACTCATTGGTACGGGCCGGGTTCGAACCCGCGACCTCCGGATTGAAAGTCGCATGCCCTAACCACTAGGCTACCACCGCTTTCATTTAATTAAATGTATGTATTCAATAAACTATCAATTATGTTAAATATATATAATTTTTATGTACATTATTGCTGGTTTGACATTAAATTTTTATCTCTAATTAGGGGTCTACAGACCTTTTGGTCTGTCAAAATCACTGGAAAAAGTTGGTATATAGATTAGCCGATGAAATTGCCAATTTGATTGTCCCGTCTGGGTGGACCTTAAACCTACGATGTAACAATAATTTTAATATCGATGAGAACGACACTGGCCAAACTGTGGCAACATTTGTTCATACTTACTTGTCAATTTAGTCCGTAGGTCTGTGGATTTTACTTTAGGGCTCTGGCACTTACATTCTACCTACACCATTCAAAATTCAAATATTAACGGACCAAAAGAAGTATATCTAACCATCAACGTGACACGTACCTACGTAACAGTTTTGGCGAGTGTTGTATGGCCAGTCCAATACATATTCGTCGCTATTCTCCACACTGTGCCAGTAACGTAGTGATTATATTCTCTTTGGTGCCAGTGCGTAGATTGATGAATGGCCAGGGATATTTCAAGCTGCCCCGATTAGAAATAGCTCTTGTTTTATAACTCGTAGGTAATGAGTTCTGCAGAACGATGTGTTGTGTTGCGTAACTTTTAATTTTTTTATGTCTGTTTGTGGCGTTGTGGTTAGTTATTTCTGTATGCGATTCGATGTAATTAAATAAAAATATTCTTTACTAGCTGTGCCCCGCGGTGTTACCCGCTCATCCCACGGGAACACTACATTTATTCGGGATGAAAAGTATCCTATGTCCTTCCCCGGGACTGAAACTATGTATATACTAAATTTCATCTAAATCGGTTCAGCGGTTTAAGCGTGAAGAGGTAACAGACAGACAGACAGACAGACAGACAGACACACTTTCGCATTTATAATATTAGTATGGATTCGTCATACACATATTAAATTATCAATCTTAAATGCCGAAATTTTCTATGTCAGTGGTGGTGCCTTATAAATGTTTTATTAAGGCTATTATAGCTCCTTAGCTGTGTGATATTAAAATAAAATACGATCCTAATTATTATAGGAGTTTTATTGGTCCTTCACGTTAAAATGCATCAAAACATATTCTTACAGCTATGAAACATTTTAATAGCAAATTTTATGCCTACAATTGGTCAGAATTTAATAAAATCCAATCAGTAGAATAAAAATCTCAGATTGAAAAGGTGCAATAGTAAAATATCGTCTGTTGACAACCAAAACTCACAAGTAACAATTACCGAAACTGAACTGAAAAACAGCTCGTATTATAATCAGAAAATGTTTATTAATCAGTAATCACAACAATACCTGAAGTATATTGTAATATTAGTAACGCGTATCTCAGTGTCAATGTTCTTACTAGATACGATGTTTTAAAGAGCAGTGACAAAAAAATTAGTGAGTTTTGTCACCAGGTGATATATCAATTTTGGGTATAGTGTACAAACCAGGGTACCTGCAAGCCCTGGCCAAATTCAGACAAAAAGTGTTCACAGAACAACTCGGCTAGCAGAAAATAAGGCGCCTTGTCAATTTTCTCCACAGTTCAGAAAAGTCATAGTTTCGATGCTATTTGATATGGTATCGTTAAAGCACTTTCATGGGAGTAACTTTCAGTTTCTTCGCTAGCGCCTCACTGGACTGTAGCTGTTGTGCGAGATATGAAATTGTGCCGCTTTCATCGCATATCTTCGCTGCTGCTTTCTCCTTGTCTCCTGGGGCCAAGACCGGCAGGGACGGGTCCGACTGAAAACAAATAAGTATAGACCTTGAGCCATACAGGATCGTGCTTGGTAATTAATTCTATCGCCAAAAAGATCACTTTTCCTTGTCCTATATCTAGATGAGGAGGACGCGAACTACCGTCCACTTTACGATAGTGTTCTATGGTGATAGCAAAATTTGCTATTTGCTAAGCAAATGTTTTAAACTGTTTCCTTCCATTGATAAAGGTATAAAAAATCTGAAGGGACGCGTGGTATGATGTTGCAAGGATGAAAAAGTAGGACGGCTCTTGGAACTCACGATACTTTCAGTTTACAACAACTTCTTGGTTCGTCTATGCCTGTGGCACGAAAAGCTACTTTTATGTATAAGAATTTAAACAATCGAAACTTTACTAGAGTGCTCTCTAGCAAAGTTTTGATTGTGTAAAACATATGACGTGTTATAAAACTTGTGCATTACGTTATTTGGCATTAGGCATTATCCATAGCTGATACTCGAAAGCGTTCTTTTTTAGCAATTCGCAATGCTCACCGGTACCGGCACCTTAAAATTATGGGTGTAGTAATCCATACTGCTCGCAATGTGGCCCGGAGGAGACGAGTAAGCATGTTATAGCAGAGTTTTGCATGCATGCGGCAGTACGATATAGCATCTTCAGAAAAGATGAACTAGGAGAGGAAGAGCTGAAGGACATTTACCCTTAATATGTCCGTTCTTTCTGCAGGAGAATAAAGTAGATTCGAGGGAGGCTGTATGGGCCGCCGGAACAGTAACCGTTGGCTCTAATCGGGAATTGGGCTGAATGAACTCAGTCAGACGATCGACAGCCCGCCTGTCTCCGGCCGGGCGTCCCTATACCAAATCATCATCATCATGCTCACCGGTTCCAAGTGTCTCCAATGATCCATACTGTCTGCTAGTCGGTCACCGAAGCCCGGCGCGAAGCTCTCGGGGTCCACCGCCACGAAGCAGTGGCCCAAGTCGGCGGGTCCACCTTCACCGCTGTGGGACCACGAGCGAATGTGGTGCCCGTATTTCGATCCTGGTATTAGTGTTATAGAAAGGTAAGTAAAGCAATTTTAAAATGTCAATTAGTATAGACTAGCTGCGCCGCGCGTTGTTACCCGCTCATCCCAAGGGAACACTAAACTTTTCGGGATAAAAAGTAGCATACCTGTGTGTTGATCCCAAAATGAAAAAAAAAATGGTCCAGCCGTTTGAGCGTGAAGAAGTAACAAACAAACACACACACTGACCAACTTTCGCTTTTATAATACTAGTGTGATGTCTCCCGATTGTTTTATAAGATTATTGCAAGTGAAGCAGATAAATGTGCTTTAGGTGTGGGGCATTTAATTTGTCTTTGGCATCTGTCCAGAATTAACTATTTCCACGGGTTAATTTGGTGTCCACGCGGTTAATTTGGTGTTTTCATGAGGGCCATTATAAATCCACTTAGGTTAATAAAAAAATAAGGTTAACGAATCTAGGCGTCACATACCTGAGCTGATTCCGCAGAACAGGTCCACCATAGCTGCTAGACCGTATCCTTTGTATCCAGACGTGTTCTCCTGCCCTCCAAGCGGCATCAAACACCCAGTATCAAACGCCTGAAAAAAAAAACAAATAAGTGTGATGTTAATAAAAAAAGAAATGGCAGTTCACGCCGCATGAGTTTGCGTGTCCCATGATAGCCATAAGCATAGAACAAACACAAAATAAGCTACAGAAGGTTCTCCTTTGATGTTGGTAAAGGGATCAGATCTGGGTTTTATTGGCTATTTTTGTAAAAAGGAACTGGCTGACGCGTTCATATCGCAATGAGTGGATATTGACGTGCGAACCATAGCGGAAGGCGCAGCCAAGCACCATGATGCGCACCGGTGCGTCTGCGTAGACTGCTGCGCGTAGTGAGCCTCTCTTGGCGATGGTTTTAGGGTTCCGTACCCAAAGGGTAAAAAACGGGACCCTATTACTAGGACTCCGCTGTCTGTGTGTCTGTCCGTCTGTCACCAGGCTGTATCTCATGAACCGTTATAGCTAGACAGTTGACATTTTCACAGATGATTTATTTCTGTTGCCGCTAACACAACAAATTCTAAAAACAGAATAAAATAAATATTTAAGTGGGGCTCCCATACAACAAACGTGGTGCTGGACTTTGAACCTCATTTGTATATATGCGGCGCCATACATACCAGGTGCAAATTAAACTTAGCCCAGCCAGTTTAGACGGGAAGTGTTTGTACGGAACCCTCGGTGCGTCCGACTCGCATTTGGCAGGTTTTTATATGAATATAATTGTGGTATAAAGTGCGTTTAGGAGAATACCCGTACAGCGCCCTCTACAACACACCCGAGTGACAAAAGACGGTGGGCTTCTTCAAATATGGCGTCTCATACTAATATTATAATCATTGTTATAATGTGTTTTCAATAAATACTGAATGCAACTTGGCGTTTAATTAATACACCACAATAATAGTACACAAAATAATATACGCGCGCCGATTAATATTCCTGCTCATCAGACAAGCAGACCCCAAAGATACAGTCCGACCAAAAAGAGTAGAAATTAAAAAGTGGCAATACTGTAGTTTCCTCCCTTTTTAATCAATATAAGAAAACAGGGTAGACACTAGAGTATTGCCACTTTTTAATTTCTACTCTTTTTGGTCGGACTGTGCCTACAGTCCAACCAAAAAGTGTGCCGGTGTTGCCGATCAAACAACTTGTTCGAAAACTTGTTTTAAATGCACATGACGCCGCGGCAGATGAATAAATTAATGAGGATCAGAAATAATATGTATCTTTGCTATGAAAGTCTTTAATATGAAAGTTATACGCGCCCGTCACGTCTTTTTACCAATCGCCACATTTTTTTACCTATACGTATATAGCATAACTGTGACATGCGACTTTGACGCGCGACTAATAAGTATTGCCTGTCACTTTCCTTTCAATACTGTGCGTGCAAGACGGTTGATGCCAAGTCGCGCTACAAAGCGAAGTCCCGGCCAGCCTCGCGCAACTCTCAAGGTAAAAAACGATCGACAACGGCTATATGAAACGGAGGTGAATTTTTTACCTATCTAAGTTTGAAAGAACGTTGAAACCTACAAAGCATTAGATAATTGGCGACAGTCGAATTTCGGCGGGTTGTACTTCAGCCGCCATTTTTGTCCGCCATGCCATATTAGTTGACGTTTCTCTTCTGTTGTGTAGTCTGGTTCTGTCAAGGTTCTGCGATCTTTTCAAATAATTCAAATTTCACAAATAATCTAATAATTTGCATTCTTTGGGTGTAGTGGTCGTCTAGAAGGTACACAAGACAATCACAATTGCAAAAATGAGTAGATTGAAAAGGAAAAAGTGCGAAATATGTAGAATGAAAACGTGTCGAATGGACGGTCAAAAAAGACTGATTCATGGCAAGATTTCCACCGGACGAAGATCGGTAAGTAAAATATATAATTAATTACTGCGTGTTATAACCATGTTAATCGTAAGTTTCATTGAAAACTTGGTATTTCGGGTAAAATAATACATACCCTTATACGTATGTAAACAATAGTGCTGTATGTAAGTTTTATCGATAATTTTCATTTGAAGTGAAAAATACCTGGGTAAATACGGAATATCTTTCTTCAAGCAAAAGCCTATTGGTATGTGTACTTATACAAAAGTGTGCACTTGAATACAGCTGTTAAAGCCGTCTCAGATGAGAGGATAAGACATTATTATCACTACTTTTTATGCCAGTTTGAGTTAGATTATGGTCACAGAAATATTTTACGAAAAATCTTCAATGGACTATGAATGGTACGGTTTCATCTGGACAAACAGATACATTTTTACTCTGTAATTTTCTGTTTAGCCTGTATTATTTGTGTTGCAGAACTTCCAACCTGGAGCACAGACTCGAGTGATGAAACGGCTTTTTTCGTCTATGTTTATCAGCAAGCCAAGCAAAGTTTGAACGAAATAAAATTATTTGCACACTTTTGTTTTTATTTTATGAAGTCAGTAACCTAAAGTAAACCAAATGTTTACATTGAAGCGAAATATTTAATGATTTAAATTACCGGAAAGCCGTTGGAGACGCGGGTGGGAATGCGAACCCCGCCTGAACATTTTTTTTTTAAATACCGATATCGATATCGATAATTTGTGTAACATGTGACATCCCTATTTTGTTCTTGATGTTGGCATTATGTCATGAATTGACACTGACACTGATATTGTTTGCGGCTTCATATTGGCAGTATGTTTTCGCCCCCGTTTCATACTAATGCGAGTTCACGCTTTTTGTAAGGCACTCCCGTCTCTTAAAACGTAGTGATTACATACTCTTTGGTCCCGGCAAGATATGCTAGCCGCTAGCCCTGAAGGGCTACTCCGATGTTCGAAATTCGACTGTCGAATGGATCCCTCTCGATCTCCTGTCAAAGTATATTTGAGTGAATGGAATAGCACTATACGACAGTAAAATTTCGAACATCGGAGTAACCCTTCTGCTGTAGTATAAGTTATGTGAACTCTTTTAATATCGTGTTATTATTATAGTGCGCTAGTAAGAAGTCAATCCCGACAACTTATATAGTAGGTAAGCCAGCCAAGGTTATCTACCATCTGCCTCCAACATGTGCTACAATACTTTGGTCACATAGCTCACAAATACCCTGGCAATTTGGAGAGACTGATGGTGATGGAAAAGATGGACGGCACCAGACCACGGGGTAGAAGCCCAATACGATGGTGTGATCAGATATCCAACCAACTGGATACGACGTTAAGCAGCGCGCTCCAGAAAGCAACCGATAGGGAGAAGTGGAGAGCTGCTATCAAAAATATTAATCGGCGGAGTCACGATCCTCAGCAGTGAGGGACCGACTCAGAAGAAGGGAATATAGTAGGTAATATTTTAGATTATGAAATGTTTTAAGATGACCTGTCACTACACGTACCAAGTTGGCGTCAGTGGTCTCCTTGCCGTCGGGTCCCTGCGCCCAGCCGCTTGGGATGGGCTCGCCTTTGCGACGCTGAATTTCTATCTGCGAAAAGTAACTGAATGTATACTTATTGGTGTTATATCAGTGCTGTGAAATGTATCAAAATCTAAAGATCGTCATTACTTCATTGTTATTTTAAATTACCCGCACATCCCACGGGGACACGGGATAAAAAGTGGTCTATGTTTTAATACAGGGTGTCAGCTACCTTCATACCAAAATGTATCAAAATTGGTCCAGCCGTTTGAGCGTGAAGAAGTTCGTAGGTACACATAAACACACTCACAAACTATCGCCTTTATAATATTAGTGTTATGGGTACAGATATTATTAATATTATTATTTCCGAAAGTCAGTTTAGTGTTGGAAATTTTTTATTCGGTTAGTGCTGCTGATTTTGAATGAAATACCTAGACATGTTGTCTGATGTTGAATTCTACAGCGTACTGTAGTTATATGAATAAAACACACACAAACACATATGAAACAAACACAAAGAAAAATAAATCCAGAAAAATAAATCTTTTTTGGAAATATGTGACTTCAAACCTTCAAAGTTACGCAAATTTTATGATATTTTTTTTAATCCAAGAGTGAAAATGTTTTCAGAATCCTTATAATTTTATAAAACAATAATAATTAACTTAAACCCACTTTTTCACGGTGAAAATGGCAAATTTCTTAATTTCTCCATACAATTATTGGTACCTATACCGGCCTGTGACGTCAGTAGCCTGGACGCCTTTTGTATGGAGCGTTTTTAGAGCTACGTAGGAATATTGAACTTTGACGGTCATTTCTGACTTTAAGTAGTTTAAGTGTAGTCAGTTCCATATAGACATTTGATCACAATAAAAAATAGAATCGATTGACATTCTAAAAAAAAATTAGTCAACATGTCTATTCTCTTTTTATTGAATAAAAGTCATCATTCGAATTGCCCGAAAAAATTTATTCCTTAGTAAACCAAGGGGTCCCATTTTTTGGTGTATAATTTACCTTTCCTACTGCAACTGCGGTTGTGGCCATATCGACGTAAAGGGTCTCCCCGTTTGATCCTGGCGCCACTACAGAAAGGGGGTTTGTGCCCAGTGCTGCCTGAAATCACGTGAAATATCCCTTTAATGAAAATTGTACCTATATTAAAAAACACGGATCCGTGAGATAGATAGTATCTAGTGGCCGAATTCACTGAATGAGAATCTTCGGAATGGACCGAAACATGTTATGTCGCATGATACATGTTGTACCTATTTAAAATGTAACGTACTGATATATTTACCTTTTTACTTCTAGTAGGTGCGAGTAGCGGCGATGTGTTGGTGAAAGCCATGCCTATAAGGCCTTTATCCGAAGCCTTTTTCGCCCAAAATCCTGCCATGCCGTTATGATTTGATCCTGGAAGGTTAATTATGTAAAATGATACAGTCATTCTCATTATCGAAATCATCTGCTACTATAGTACACAATGTATTGAGAAGTGCCCAGGGTCGGACTGGGCCGGAAGAATTCTGGAGCAAGCAAAGATATTGGCTGGCTAGGGGGAAGCCCTATAAGCCAGACCCGTGGTCCTTGTTCTACACTGTGGAAATGTCGACTATCCTCATATGGACAACAAGATGCTGGAAATGACAAATGATTCAGCGTAGTAATCTCTTAAAACGGAATACACAAAAGGAAACATGAAGAAGTTGTTCGAGGCCTGAAAGAAATGAACGAAATATCATGGAAAAACCCCTATTTTTTATAGGAGCCCCGCTTAATTATTATTATTATTATGTCACTAATAGTATTTGTTGCTATAGCGACAACAGAAATACATCATCTGTGAAAATTTCAAGTGTCTAACTATCACGGTTCCTGAGATACGGCCTGGTAACAGTCGTACAGATGGACTGACAGCGGAGTAGGTAATAGGTTAGTAATAGGTTGGGTATAGTTAGTAATAGGGTCCCGTTTTTCACCCTTTGGATTCGGACCCTAAAAAAGGAAAAGTTGCCGAGGCGTCGAAGAACTAATATAATATAACTAGAAAAAAAATGTCTGCAAACTTCGCTATGACTTCGCTGATCTTACCTTTGACTGTAACCCATCCAACACCAGTCTCCTTCGCCTTCTTGATAGCGATGTCCATCGCGAAATGACTGGCAACAGCTCCGAGAGTGTTCCCTGCGTCCACCCAGGCCGTGGACGCGTTTTCTTTCAGGATTTTCGGCTGGTTGTTGGGCTTGCAGGCTCCACTGAGGATATCGTTCACGTAGAACTCTGGAAAATATTAACATATTGTTTTACTTAGAATTTTGAGAATGGGACAGGTCAGGGATAATGCTGCTAAATTAGAAAAAAAAATTAACAAAAAAAAGAACCGACTTCAGTAAAACTAAAAAAGCCAACAATAACCCGTTCAAGTACAGATTACATTTGACTCACCCTTCGAAGTCGATCCCAAACCAGTTCTTATATTTATATATTATAGTTTACGCGAGGTTTGGCACCGACTTCGAAGGGTGAGTCAAATGTAATCTGTACTTGAACGGGTTATTGTTGGCTTTTTTAGTTTTACTGAAGTTGGTTCTTTTTTTTGTTAATTTTTTTTTTTTTTTACTTTTAGTGATTCGTATGTGTTCATCATCAGTTTCCTTACACCAAATCCTATTTACTGAATGTAAATTCATGACCTTATCAATAAATTACCGAAAGCGCCGTACATGTCCCTATAACATTTGAAGAGTTCCCTCGATTTCTCCAAGATTCCATCATCAGATCCCGACTTAGTGCCAACGGGACCAATTCGGAGTTATACCCTTTCGATAAAAATTGAAAATCGGTTCACGGTTTTCGGATATATCGAGTAAAAGACATACAAAAAAAAAAAAATTAGTTCGAATTGAGAACCTCCTCCTTTTTTGAAGTCGGTTAAAAATAACAAGTGCATGCTTGTACCATGAAGGAAGTGGCAAAGATAAAACATATTATTTAATAGACAGATCATTAGACTAGTAAGTAATCGCACTAATAAATATTATAAAGGCGAAACTGTGACAGTCTTCCCCGGTGATAGTCATACCCCACGTGACTCGTACCTTAGCGCAATTTTACCCGTAGTAGGGTCGCTTCTATCTTCATCAACTGTAAATCTTACCGAGCCTGTTCATGCCATGACTAGGGTGCCCCAGCCGGTCAGCTTGAAGCAGTAACTCCGCCTGCTGCTCCGCTGCCTTCGCTGCTGTCCCTACCGCCTTCAAGCATTCCGTCATGAATCGCAGCGCGTCTGCTGTCGCTACCTTACCCATGGTTGGGGGTCTGGAAAAAGTAACGGGGTCGAGTCTCCTGTGGTTTTTGGACATAGATAGATAGATAGAATTCTCTTCTACTTTATTGCACACCTCGACAAGTAAGAAATACTAACACAAAAACTCACATTTACGCTAGACGTATCCAACAGACGGTCTTATTGCTAAAGAGCAAACTCTTCTAGACAACTTTTGGGTACTGGATTTTTTAAATGAACGCTACCCAAAGATATAAGGGGTTACCGGAACTTTGATCTTCGCTAAAGCCGTCTGACAACTGTGTTTTATTGGTTGTTTTTGTAAAATGCGAATGCGTGTAGATACGGGTATAAGATGCTATTCCTTATTATCGTTGTATACCTACTTACAAACCAAGACAACCCAGCTAAATATACACTCTTATATAACCAAACAAATTCCAATTGGATTTAATTTCCATACACCTTACACATCCAAATAAGTTAGGTGCCAAATCGGCAAAAGACGACAATCGCATGCAACTGTCAGACATCTTGAACATAATTCATACTGCATTTTGTTCATTGACCATAAAGAAGTTTGCCTTTAATTGCCATTCATTGTATGTAAAATGCGGGAACGTATGTACGCAATGGTTGCTGGCATTAGCAGGACGAGACTGGTTTGTCAATTAATTACATTGCTACGTGTAATTGTATTTAAGCCCGTGACATAAACCATACCCATGAGTGGCGTGGCTAAAAACTGTCCAAATCTGCCCTAGCGGGTAAATTTCCCCGCGGCTTTAAATATATGCTAAGGAAAATATAATTATAATTAACTATATAGATACCAACGTGATGAACATTTTATTTCAAATAAACAAATATTATGTACGTTCTTCTATTTGCTAATTTATAATTGTTAATTAAATAATCCAAACTTTTTTTTATGCTTTAAGGCCAACGTGATTACCTAGGGCAAAATTGAACGGTTTCACGGTAGAAATTAAAATAAACATAACGAAGAAATGAGGTTCATTAATAGAAAAAAATAATGAGATATTATCGCAAACAGTATGCGTGTTCACTTTATCAGATCTCGCTTATTGGAAAGTGATAGAGCTTGAAACGCTGGAATTGTCATTGTGGTTGCTATACCTACTGGTGCTTGTAAAGAGAGTCAAGAAATCTTTGAATGGGGGATTGTGTGTATTTGCTGAAAATAATAACTTGGGGAAAGATAGCAAGAAATCTTTCAATGAAAGTGTCTTTGACGAAAATTATAACTTGGGCTTGGGATTGGGTCCTTTCAAGGCTCAAGGCAAGAGTGAATCGGCTGTTGATTACTTGTTGTTACTACTTGTTTACCATAGCATCTGATGATACTAAGATCAATCATTGTTCTCTTTATGAATTAATAAAACAAAATGGCAGTATACAACCGGCAGTTGTAAAGATCTTTGGAAGCATCCAGTATTTTTACAAGCTTTTAATTAACTTGCGATATAATGTAAATCTATGTTTGTTCGGGTGGAATCTTGCAACTCAATTCAAGATAAAAACATGCAATGAAATATAGTCATAACGTGTGTAAAACAGACTTTGAAGTGTCACGTTTCGGGCGGAAAAATTCGAGAGAACTGTAAAGGAATTTCATACAAAGTTGAAAAGGCCTAGGCGGGGAAGTATTTTTTTTTAAATGGCGTCTATGTTTATAAACGGGCTAAACAGCTGAATTATGTTTTTTTGATTGAAGTATTTTTGTATTTCATTGCATATGTTTGAGAAAAGCACTACAAATACATGCCTTAGCCGTGAAAAGGACTTGCCGGCTTCGTATCATATTCGTCTACACCTACGCAGCCGGCAAGCCCTTATTTCCCGGCGCCGGCAGTAATGTACTATTATTGCACGAAAAACAACAGATAAGTAAAGCAAGAAATTGTATGTGTAGAAGCGTAATTTTGAAGCAGTTATGAAGATATATCTGCGGTTGAAGAACCGATAGAGCTGAAATTTTGCATACCTACTTCACTTTGATGACAATACAATAATAGGTAGGTACTAGGAACTGGCCTGATGATGGATCCGGAAGGTGGCACTAGAAACTCTGTAATAGGTAAAGCAATACTACTGAGTTTGGGGTCTTTAGAATTGTCTCAGTAAGCAATTGACGGATGTTCAAAGAAAAGTCCAGTCAGCTATAAAAGCTTGCCACAAAATTGCAAGGTTGTAAATGAATTAAAATTTGCACGCATGTGTGGTTGCTTGAAAAGAAATTGAGGTCTGATCTAAAATAATTGTGCAGCAACAGCAAACATCAATATATCGATGCTCGCCCTTGACGCTGGCACCTACTCAGAGATCAGGCATGATATCCTTATTTGTTTATTTTTTCATTGTCAAGTTTTAAAGAGAAGGTAAACAATTTCCATGAAGCGGCCAACTTGACGATTTTATTTATTCCTTTTGATTCTTGGAATAAATATAGCAGGTACTACATATTACTTATTATTTTAATTTCTTTGATATACTTATTTATATTACAAATAACAATAAATACGTAAGTAGGTAATGAACTAATTAATAGGAACGTACTCGTAATGCACCAACTTTAATAGTTTTTTTTATTTAAGTTACATTATGGAACAATTAATATCAAAAATTCAAACAGTGTATGCAAAATAATTAATGGAATGATTATTGTGTGTAACGACTGCATGGAATAAATTGCATTTATTTTATTTATTTATTAGTTTCTTTCAAGTGGGGCTTAAGAGGCCTTATGCCTTTTAAAATGCTGATAGTTTTAGACATTTTTCTTTGTGATCAAACATGTTTCTTATTATACTATTAATGTTACTACCTAGAACAGGGCTATTGGGATTTATTGGTATATATTTGAAACCTACAGTTTGAATTTTTCATTGATAATTTTTGTTTTAAAAACTACTCGAAATTGTCAAAATTCACGCGGAAAATTACTCTTTTCAACTAATTTTTGACTGCACGCAATGAAAGCATGAAATAGCTAAGTTACTACCTAGAACTCGGGGAAAAGTATTATTCACTTCAAAAAGTTGGTTGAAATTATCAATATATTTGTCATAATATGTTTTTTTTTAAAGGAATAAGGCCTCTTAAGGATAAATTATAAATATCCGACACTTCAAAGAGTGCATGAGTGATACACTTCAAAGAGTGCACTGAGTGACGGATGGTTTATCTTTATCAGATTATAATGATATCTATCTGGCTATAGTTTTAGAGATCACATCAAGTAACCGATAGTTTGATATCACACCATAATCTTGTTTTGACAACATACCTAACTCAGAACATCGAATGCTCAGTTACGACCTTGACAATTATATTTTAAAATAACTTACTTACAAACTAACAATCAAAATCACACCTTACAACAACTGTCAGTTGAATACTATTTAAACTATTATAAAACTTACCTAAACGTTAGCGAATAAAACAAACGACGTTAAAACAATTGAATAATGTAATAAACAAGTGACGCGCGCAGCCCAGCCAAACGTTTGAAGGAAACTGAATGAATGAGGATAAAGTTGAAGTCAGCATACATAATTATGTTTGCTATGCCTATGCCGTGCATGTATGATGTTGATGGCCGACTAATCTATCCATATTTGCGATAGATGTCTTATAATAGCCGTTAACTGATAACATAGTAACTAGTTATGTCAGTTTGTTATTGTTTGATATCTAGATTATGTGATTTGTTTGAGCATAATTTTCAGCTGTTTTGTATTTCAATTATTTTATTCAATTTTGAACTATTTGTTTTATAATACGTTCGTTGCTTGTTTGAATCTGGATAAGTACTTACACTGTCGTTTCATGTTAAAAGGGATTAAGTCATAACACCGACGATATAGGTATTGGACATATAAAATTCAAATGATCACATTCAGTTCAGCAGTTCATTTGTTGTACTTAGCTAAATGTTTAAATGTCATTGTTAAATAAAATATTCATTATGTTACTAATAAATTACTATGGGGACGGGCTCATCGAGCGCTTACCATACCTACTTACTTAAAGCCTTTAGGACGGAGAAAAAAAAATGCCTTACGAAAATACTACCGATAGTATTTAATTGATCTGACGACGCGTTTGGCTCGGTTTGTAGACACCTGCCTACTGAGTCGGCGGTCCCGGGTTCGAATCCCGGCCGGGGCAAATATTTGTGCAAAATATTTGTTCTTGGGTCATGGATGTTATCTATATATGTATTTATATATTATGTATATCGTCGTCTAGTACCCATAGTACAAGCTTTGCTTAGTTTGGGACTAGGTCGATTTGTGTAAGATTGTCCCTTAATATTTATTATTTTATAATAATATTTATTTAAATTGATTTATCATCATCAATCTAGGGCATTGATCAGACCAAAATTGTAATCATTGGGCAAAATTGATTTTTATTTTTTGGCATATCTTTTTTTTCAAACCTAATATAACAGTTAACTAATGTAATGTTTGATCTCGATTTCAGAGTCTATTATCATATCAGTCCACCTTACTAGCACTATTTTACAGTACCTTTGAAATTGGTTGTATTAATGAAATTATGATGTTTTATACAAAATTGAATAAAAAATGTTGTCAATTCAGTAGGTATATAGGTAATATATCGAAGTAAACTTATAATTTTTATGCAAATAAAACTGACAACTAATTCTGTAATCTTATCTTGCATAAGATATATGTATACAGAGAGGAGTGAACGTCTGATAATAGAATAAGAGATATATAAAAAAGAAAAATATAGAGATATTAATATTTTAATCTTATATTTTTTATTAAAGCAGTAAAGGGGATTCTGAACGGGCCATGTTTTGGGACCGTCCTTCTCTGACACCCTACGCTAGAGCAAGATGCAAATAATGGCTGGGCCACAAATTGCAGCAAAACATGGTTCGTTTAGAAGCCCCTTAACGACCACCGGTTCGGTGCGGTTTGGTGGTAAAAGGTGCTGCAATTTGTGGCCTGGCCTTTATTTGCATCTTGCTCTAGCGTAGGGTGTCAAAGAAGGATGACCATAGTTACTGGCCACAAATTGCAGTAAAATATGGCCCGTTTAGAAGCCTTATAATAGGTAAGACACACATGATGATAGTCCGCAAAGGTGTTGGAAACGCGGGTTCGAACACCACTTGAACGAACCATTACATTATTAAAAATATAGCTTCAATGTTAACATTTTATTCTTATTGTTATTAATAAATAGTGTATACTTATTATTGTCCATAACTATAAATATTATGTTTATTAGTAAAATTCCAAGCAGATAAGTATGTATTACATAAATATGCTTAACGAGGAGATTCTACAGTCTATATTATCACAGTGACGGGTAACATTGCGTTGTAAGTAAATTACACTACTATTTACTGAATTATTTATTATAGAATATAATATATATATACGGTAAGAAAAATCCTGAAACGCGTACCTTTGATTAGGTTTACTTGTAACTTAGTTTGTTATTTAGTTACTTAGTTTGTAACAAACAAATGTACCTAATCAAAACTTGGAAGTAAATTTTAACCTGTATGGTGACAATCTAAGAGTGCGACTCCACTGGAGCGGAGCAGAGCGGAGACGAGCAGAAGCGACAAATCACCTCCTCTCCGCCCCGCTTCAGTAGAGCTGCACCCTTAATTTGGTATCTTGAAGCCGTTCTGATGATGCAGACGGAAGGTGACCGTAGAAACTCCTTAGCACCACAAGATTAAACCTCTGTGATCATTCTTATCTTATACGATTGGTCTCGATGAGCAATAGACATGTTGACTAATTTTTTTTGAGGATGTCAATCGATTCTATTTTTTATTGTGATCAAATGTCTATATGGGACTGACTACACTTAAACTGCTCTAAAAGTCAGAAATGACCGTCAAAGTTCAACATTTCTACGTAGCGCTAAAAACGCTCCATACAAAACGCGTCAGGCTAGTGACGTCACAGGCCGGTATAGGTACCAATAATTGTATGGAAAAATTAAGAAATTTGGCATTTTCACCGTGAAAAAGTGCGTTTAAGTTCATAGTTGTCGTACAATTATTGTTTCGTAAAATTATGAGGATTCTGAAAATATTTTCAAAATTAATTTTGGATTAAAAAAAAATAATCATAAAATTTGCGTACCTTTGAAGACACATATTTCCAAAAAAGATATATGTTTCTGGATTTATTTTCTTTGTTTCGTGATATATTTAGCTAGTTTTATTCATATAACTACAGTACGCTGTAGAATTCAACATCAGTCAAATAGCCTATTGGGAACATTACGTTTTGCAAAGGTTTTTTTTTTCTCGAGAGTAGGTATACATACGCTATTTGGATTAAAATTCTACAATTAGTTTATTTTTGCGATATATATTTTTGTAGTTTATTATATATAATTTTTCAAAACGTTTCTGTACAACTGTTCATTCTTGCTTTAATTGTATTAAAGCCTTAAATACAAAGATTATTATTATTAGATTAGTATTATTATTATAAACAAGAAAATACAACCGAATGGAGAACCTCCTCTTTTTATGAAGCCGGTTAAAAATCAAGGATAGTACAGTTCTACATCCATTGCAAGAGCGGTGAGTAATTTCGCTTTCTCGTATCGATTACACAGTGTGCAGAGAAATTGCGGTGAAATTGGACACTTAGCTACAGGGCGAAGTTATTAATAAATATACTTAGAGAAAACACTCGTATTAAGTAAAAAAACGTTAAAATCGCATGTACGGGAGACCGAGAGGTCTTGAAACAGAGGTACCTACGTTGAAACAGCGTCAATTTCTCGGATCTACATCCGTCAGCGAAGCACGGACGCACACTAAGAGGCGATGGGTCGCGTCTTATCAACGCTGTTTCTACTTATCTCTGTTTTAATACGCCTCAGTATCTTCTACCTCATATTTTATTCTCCTGGAAATCAAAGCGTGTCCTGAGCTTCAATACGGTTTCGGTTTCACCGGTTTCGGACTTGTGTGATCAGTTTCCTTCTTGAAGCTTGCGCAGATCTAAAAAAAAATAACACACAAGATTATAATTTACCCGATTACGAAGGGACGTACCTAAGGGGCCATCCATAAATTACGGAACACGTTAAGGGGGAGGGAGGGGGTCGACGAAGTGTGACATTGTGTGACAAGGGGGTGGGAGGGGTCCTAAATTTTGTGACGTCACATTTCAGCTATGCCAGTTATAAATAATTTAAAGGAATATAATTCTAATAATATTTTTTGTTTTTTAATGTTCTTTCATTATCATTAATATAGTCAATCGTTTTTTGTTTCGTTAATTGTTCGACTTGATGTTAATTTTTTATAAAAAATATATTTAGTTGGAAACCAATTTCAATAACTTCTACTTAAATGTAAATTTGCAAAATATGTGACGTCACACTAGGGAAGGGGGGAGTCCCACAAATGTGACCAGCTGTGACAAGGACGGGGGGAGGGGCAAAAAATCATGAAGTTCGTGTGACGTAATTTATGGATGACCCCTAATCTGTGTTATGTAATTAGCAGTAAAAGTAGTTACTTGAAACAAAAAAGATAAAAAGAACGTGTTGCTCGTGCTGTTTTATCTTTAAAATATAAGTCGACGGCGAGACGTGGGTGGTCTCAACAACAACAACAGGTAACTTTGGAAGATTCAAATGAAAATCCCATATTAAATTATTTATACAGCCTGTAGGTGTATAAGTAACCGCAAGTCTATGAATTATATCATCACCTTCCATATAATGCCAACAATTCCTTCTTCCAGCTCAATCATGCCTGAAGTCTGCGTCGAGGAGGTGTCGAGGTTCATGCAAGAGTGTTTTGAAGCTACCGGAGTATCCAGAGAAGATGCTAAAGAACATGCAGCATTGTTGTTGCAAGCAGACTTCACTGGACACTATAGCCATGGGCTTAATAGAGTCGGTAAGTGGAGGGTCAAGTGTAGCTAGAGGTGACAGAAGTGTCTAGAATGGTGGCGAAGGAGCATATGGCATTGTTGCTGGTTTCAATAGAGTTGATAAGTGTAGTTCATGCGAGATCTTGAGATTACTGGAGTCTCCACGAAAGATGCGTTAGCCCCAAGACCTGTGACCATCGAAACAAAATTACGCGAGCTTCAGCGAAGCAAGCTTACGTGGCGCGAGTTGTACTTATTGTTACTTGTCTGATGTCTTTTCAGAGTTCTACATCAACGATCTTGTAGCCGGGTCGATCAACCCAAAAGGAAAGCCGGTGGTGCTGAAAGAAAACGCCTGCACGGCTTGGGTGGACGGAGGGGACGCGCTTGGAGCAGTCGTCGGCAATTTCAGCATGGATCTGGCTATCAAAAAGGCTAAGGAGATGGATGGCCACTAAAGGTAGGATATACCTATTTTGTATTTATCAATGTTCTTGTTTCAGGGGCGAACAATCCCACCTTGTAACGCGAAGCTACCGTTTTTGTGCTCAATTTCCGATGCTATTTCCGATGGCTTCAATGTCTTGTTTAAAACTGAAAACAACCTTTCTCAATATTTTTCTACCTATTCCACACCACAATTGCTGTTTCCTTTTTTACGCTACTGTAAGAGTACAATAAATCTTGACTGATTTTATTCTTCAGCAACTACCCATTTCGGCATGGCTGGCTGGTGGGCTCAAAGAGCACAGAGAGAAGGTTTAATAGGTATGGCGTTCACGAACTCATCACCTCTAATGGTGCCCACCAGATCCAAAGAAGTAAGTATCGCTCATTTGTCTTTACGCTGTCTCTGGTAACCAGAACCAGCAGATATCATCGGACATATGATTTCTTGAGCAAAAACATTACAATGAGCGTTTAATGACGCGTCTAAGATTAAGAGGCACATGAAAATAATCATACAACAAACAAATTAGAGATCGGATGTGGTAATTTCAGGGTGCACTTGGTACGAACCCAATAGCCATGGCAGCTACGGCCAGCAACGGAGACTCGATGCTCGTCGATATGTCTACCACAGCTGTGGCCATGGGCAAGGTATTGTGATTTTTTATTGATACTTAGGATACTGCGATGGAAGTAAATAGCGATGCGATGGAGATATCAAATTGATTTGTTTATTTATCTAAGTAGTTTTAACAGTAATTCAATGATTTAATATTGCAGATAGAAATGAAGATACACGAACAAAAGCCGCTGCCCGATGGTTGGGCCATGGATCCAGATGGACAAATGACGCATGACCCCAAAACAGTAAGTCGTAACTCGTAATCTGCACTGACTTTGTGGTTTATAAAAAAGCTCTTTTACGAGTAACAATTTAAATGGTGTAAATAAATAAAAAAGTATAATAAAGGTTTCATCACAAAAGCTAATGATGGATATCCTGTTATCCCTCATCAAAGAAGAAGGCTCTTAGAAGAATTTTCCACTGTTTTCGATCCTGCGCCTCGCGCGCTCGTCGAGTCCCTTCCAGTCGTGGCCAGTTGACGCCATCTCTTTATTTTATATTTATTTATAAAATTCAAATTATACAAGGCAAATAAATATACAATTATCAATTTAAATAAACTAAATACTTAAGCGGTAGTATTTTGTTTACTGCATCTCCAAGTGGTGCGAGGACGACCCATTTTTTTTCCAGTGGCTCCCCACATTAGACTTTGTTTGTGTAGGGATCATAGTGTAGTTGATCATAGTGTACCTTATTAATAGTGATTGTGATATAAGTGAGTAATTTATTGACAGGGTTTCGATTCGGGACGGTTATACCCCCTGGGTGGAGTAGAAGAAACTGCTGGATACAAGGGCTACTGTCTCAGCGCTATGAATGAGGTCTTCTGCAGCGCTCTTTCAGGTAATTAACCGAATCCGTCCGACTCCGACTTGTCGAGATGGATTCGAAACCATTTTCGATAATTTGAACTTCTTGGCAAGCTCATACGCTCAACTTGAACTTTGGGCATTAAGGTACATATTAAAATAGCAGCCAAGAAAATTAACATCCTTTGCTCGTTGCGGCGGTCTACAGGCGCTTTACACTCTCTTTATTTTTATCCCTCACTGATCTAATAGTGCATGGAATTTTGGGACGGGTCTGCTAACTAAGCGCCTTAGATTCAACCAAATAACTACCTAATAAAATAACTAGTCAAATTCAAAGTAAACCAAATAACTAATAAAATGACAAAGATCTTAGTCTTGTCTTATGATATTTTACAGGATATTTTTAGAAATGTATGCAAAGGCCATGACCTGATTCCACCTTGCCTTTATTGTCATTATGGGTCTGAGTAGATATGGGCCCCACCCTTAATGTTGCTGATATATCACCAGGATTTTTTAATACAAGTGTTTTCATTGTATCAATTTTGTATTTTAGGCGCCAAGGCGAGTCACCAGCGACCGTGGGGCGCCACCAACCGAGAAGAGCCTCCTAATCTGGGGCAGATGTTCGTGGCCATAAACCCGGGGTGCTTCGCTCCTGGCTTCGGGGACCGCCTCGGCTGCATCCTCAGTCACTTAAGGAACCTGCCACCGGTACTGTTGAAACAATACCTTCACTTCATCTCGGTTCCGTACATTACGTGACTACGCGGGTGGTGTTGAAGGCCAGAGAGAGCCACCGACCCGAAGGATCCCTCCAACCTGGGGCAGACGTTCGTGGCCATCAACCCGGGTGCTCCGCTCCTGGCTTCGAGGGCTGACTTCACTTGAGGATCTAAGTCGATGAATTCAAATCAGATGCTCGGAAATTAAAAATTGATAAATTATTTAGTGGCATTTATACTTGCTATTATTAATATTCGTAAGAAATTTAGAAAAGGACACTAAAACATTACACATTCAGCCAAAATCTATTACCCCCATCACATTAACGTCATTTGGCACCAATGGCACCTGTCAAATTGCAAAATAACAAAGTTGCATCAAATTTATTTTCATCACATTTGCTCGTAAAAGATGGTATTACATGCAGGTGTACTGAATGACTAAGGCCTATATAGTTATAACAATTTGGGAGTTATGGTTTTAGTTTTAAAAATATAGTACGCACTCGCAGATTACTTCAGACTAAGGAGGTTTCAATCCAGCCAAGGTTTTTTGTTGTACGAACAAAACTTGCCTACCAGCAAATTTTATTGTGTATTGAATTAATACGGTACATGTAACTGCATTAATATTTATGTTTTACAATTATTTAAGTGTATTTAGCAATAATTTTATTAAATTTAATTTTGAATTATCGTTACCTGGCAGTATAGCCTGTCATGTTTCTAAACTAAACGCAGTTCTTAGCATTATCTGTGATAGACGACATAAAAAAAATAAAAAAGTTATAAAATTATTGGATTTAGTTTTGTAACAAAATTACTGTTCGTATTTAAGTTTTATAATATTACGGTGTTAATTTTTGCTGCATAATATTGTCAATTGTTATTTGTTTAATGATAGATAGTAAGATTCTGTGTATATTTGTTTTCTGTTTTAAGCTGGATGGCCGTTTTGCCAGTGCTTATAGTAAATTAAAAAAATATATACAGAAAAAAGTTGGTTGTCAATCGTTATCGTTTAATTAGTTTAATGTTTATTTTTGTCTTACGTATTTGTTATTTACTCCCAAATGTGATGAAAAATATTGTGTGTATGGCGGGTAGTAAGGGGATTACAAACTCAGGACATTAAATAGACCTTCGTTAGTAATCCCCTACTTACTACCCTTATGACACAATATATAGTTCATTCGACTACCTACTAGGAAAAGTTTTATCTAACTTAACGCTTTATTTAACCTACTAGGTAACGTTTAACCCAGTTTTTAATAACTTTATTGCAGGTTGATCCTTCACTACCAGTACTAGTGCCCGGAGACAAGGAACGTTCGAATTTCGAACAGACAAAGAAGAGAGGGACGATTGTCTATGAGCCTAAACAGATCGAGAGCTGCGCGGCTCTGGCAAAAAGACTAGGCGTCGAACCAATTCAGACTTTGTAATTTCTAACGTTAAAGTTTTTATAAATGATTATAATTATAATGTGACTTTATTATACTGTAGTCATGCTATTATTTGTATTATTAATAGTACATTACTGCAGAGGCCGCGAAATAGGGGATCATTGGCCGAGTAGTAATAGATGGCCGAGTGATAACGAGGCCATGTAGAGATACGAGGCCGACAATCCCTGTTCGCGCCGAGGCTTGTATAGTGCTTTTCTCAAATAAATCCAAGGAAATAATACAAATGTTCAACTTATATATTCATATAAAAACAAATTTATTTCAAACTTAATAAAAAAAAAACAAATTTATTTTTTTAAGCTGTTCGGGTCAATGTTTTTGCCACCAAATGTTAAGATGATTCTATTTATTAAAAAATGACAACACCTTATTAATTAGATATTGTTATATTTTTTAACAATAAACGTGATTCCTTGTTTATTTTATTGAATATCTGATTTAATCTAATTGAATAAACTAGTTAAATATAAGAAATAAAACGTAAATATACATGCACAAACTAAGTTTTTTTTTATTGGCAGTATGCCATAGATTATCAATAAAAGAAATAAACCCCACTGAAACAAAATACAATCTCTTTGTTGGCTACGGCCAATAATGTTGTATGAAATTCCTTTATATCGTTCTAATTTGAAATTAGAACGAATCTTCAACAATTGCTATACAAAGACGTATTTCGCGTTCTATTACCACGATCATAAGAACGACATTTCCTTGGATGTTTGAGAAAAATATTAAAGAGTATGTTTATGTTTATTTGAAGATAATTCAAAAATTGTAACGAAACTGCTAAAGCGCCTACTACTTTTGCCCATTAAAGAGGAAAACTAACCGGTGTTGCTTTTGCTATGCGGTGTCTATGGAATATTAAATTTATTTGACCAACCAATGAAAGAAAGCATACTGTTCGAAAAATGTATCTTTTTAAAGGAACCCAGTTTCTTATAACTAAACTAACTATCCGACGTTAGATTTAAGAAACTTTGGCTTAATTGGCGCACATATCCACACTATTTATTTTTTATTTATTTATTTTATCTTTATTGCACAAAAGAAAGAACTTATCGTACAAAAGGCACTATGTATTATAAAATCTTTTTAAAATAAAAAGTTCTTCAACGAATGTAAACCCTATTCTTCTTAATTTTATTAAAACTTTCGTGGGATATATTTAATAATTGTATTAAGCGAACCTATTCTTCTTCCTTCATTGGCTATGCGTGAGAGTTCATTTAATAAGTAACAAAATTCATATAGGTACGTTTTCTTGAAAAAAAATAATAATTAGGAGTTCCATCGACTATGGGAAGGGTGATTCTTGACCACGGAACCCTAAACAGAACATCAAACTATGGCTGATGGATGTCGTGATGTGGTAATAATCAGGTCTATAATAATTTTATAATTATTTAATTTAATTTAGTTCCTATAATAATTTTATGATACCATTTTCCTCTTTTTAATAACATAACAACCAATACAACAAGGATTATTCCTATAAACTGTGAGTCGTAAATACAAGGAAAACAATCCAATTAGTAAATCAAAAGGAATTTACTTATTACCTACGTATAATCGATCATGCATGAATAACTGAGATAAAAATATGATACACTTCATTTTCAGTTAGCTTATTACTAAGGTACTTTAAAATTAGTAATTCAATTATTAAACGATTATTTTGTGACCAATAATGTGTCTATCAATTTTCTAAGAGAAATAGGTACATTAGTTTTCCACAAACCAGCAAGTTTGGCGTAGGTACAGTAGGGCTGATTTGTCCTAGTTTGGATGCCGTCCGGGGGGTTTTCAAAAAGTATGATATCTAGAAACGTCTAACGCCTGGTAGTATCGTAGTTGGCTATTTAGTAAAGTAAACTGGCTTTCTTACATTAATTATATACCACGCTGCCACCGCACTTAAAAGGAAATGCGAATTAATTTCCTTTGCCTACACATAACCTAGGCACTTAACGTAATTCCTTGTTGCCGTGTAACGTGTAACAGTAAACGATAATTAAACGTAACGAGTAGGTACATTTATGCAGTAAGCAAATTATCAACCTAAGATCATGGGTTTCATGACACGCGTGCGTAGTCGAATCACGATTGCTTCTACAAACAAAAAATCTATGGGGAGACATGTTGTGCTATGCACGGTCAAACAGAGAGACTGCTTTCGAAGCTTATAATGCCATAGGGTGCAAACGAGCAAACGGATCGCCTGATGGTGTGACTACCGTCGCCCATCGACACCTGCAAAACCAAAAGAGTCACAAGTGCGTCGTCAGCCTTTCAGGTGGGAGTACGCTTTTTTCTTGAAGGTTTGAAGGTCGTATCGGTCCGGAAATACCGCAAGCGACAATCCATTCCACAGTGCAGTCGTGCGCGCTTAAAACTGATGCTAAAGAGCAATCCGTGGACTAAAGCAGACAGTCAGTTGCATGCCACATTTCAAAGATCAAAAAATGTTGACCCTGCCATGGCTCTATATATACAGGGTGATCAATCCAATTTGGTCAGTAGGGAGAAAACGAAAACTATAAGAGATAGGGAAATTAGTTCTTAGGAACCATGGCGTCGATTTTAGATTTATTAATAACTGCACTTTTTTTAACCGGGGAATTGAACCTGGTTAAAATTCTTTAAGTAATCGCATGTCGTATTGTATTGTAACATTCTTTACAGCGGTTTTGACCGGATTATGTATGAAATTATGTATTGATATTTATAAAAATATAATAATGCAGTTTTTATTAAACCTAAAATGGACGCCATGGTTTCTAAGAACAGATTTCCCTATCTCTTATAGTTTGTGACTTCTCCCTACTGACCCATTTGTATTGATCACCCGGTATACTTAAAACAACTGTTTTGGTCAAAACAAACTCAAAATTGTTTGGGATGGTCTCTGAGGTCTTTCCTAGAAGCACCAGGTACGCCAAGAATCTCTTTACAGAGCGCGCATACACTGTACCTTTACCATGAGTTGACGAGACCGCAATCGCCAGCGACAACGTACAGCCCGACACAAAAGAGTAGAAAACGGATGAAAAAGGCACTAAAATTTTTCATACAAAATTGTTACCATATTCAAGCACTTTACGTCAAAAATGTGACAGTTGCGAAGGAAGTGGCGCCCTCATTTATTTTCTACTCTTTTGTGTCGGGCTGTAAACGATTTGTATGTATAATAGTGCAGCGCGCCTAGCGGTCACTTTGTATAACTACAATTCTCCATACAGATTGTTTACGCAGTCACTAGCAAGTACGGTCCCTATACACTCATGGTAAAGGTACTGCACTAAAGCGCAAAAGCGTAGTCTGCGTAGTGAGCAAAATTTTCAACCCTATTGATATTCAAACATTGCCCTTTAAACGTATTTAAGAAAAAGCTTGCAAGTTCTCTTGTTGTTTTTTTTTCTGTTTCAGAGTTCTTGACATGTGACACTTTCTATAATTTGTAAATTAAATTTATTTTTATTTTGCATGTTTCTAGGAGTATCAATTGTAAAGGATTAAATAATAATGCTCTTGTAAATAATATGTGTGAATAGTTTTATCGTTACCTAATTAATAATTGTTTTTGTGCGCCGCAAGACAAAACATAGTTTTACTAAACTTTCTAGACGACGCGTTTGGCTCGGTTAGTAGACACCTGCCTACTGAGTCGGCGGTCCCGGGTTCGAATCCCGGCCGGGGCAAATATTTGTGCAAATATTTGTTCTTGGGTCGTGGATGCTATCTATATATGTATTTATATATTATGTATATCGTCGTCTAGTACCCATAGTACAAGCTTTGCTTAGTTTGGGACTAGGTCGATTTGTGTAAGATTGTCCCTTAATATTTATTTATTTAATATTTATTTAATATTTTCTTGTCACCTACACTGACATTTTCTTTTGTTCCGTATAGTATGAGGCTTTGATACTCGTAGCAATGCTATATCTCATCGATCTTTCTTGTCACGCCAAAATGGCTCGATGGATTTTATTTAATTTTAGTACAGGGATAGCTGAACATCCCAAGATATTTTATAGAATATTATGTTTTATCCGAATACGGTTAAGGAAAATGGAGCTATGTCGACTAAGTTAAAACCCATAATTAGTGTGGATTCCGCCATGTTTATTTGCTCCATTTATTTTATTATAAGGACAAGAAAAGCTGATACGATTTGTAATTTGGGTTTTTCTCTAATTTATCATTTTATTTTGACATTCAACTTATTAGTGTTTTTGGAGACGCGGTTGGCGCATTGGTAGAGCAGTTATCTACAGAGCCGGCGGTCCTGGGTTCGACTCCAGGCCGGGTCATGGATGTTTTCAATGTCTTTAAGTGTGTGTGCAATTAACTATATGTATAAGTATGTATATCGTCATCTAGTGCCCCTTACCTACCCAAACCTACTAGAGCTTACCGTGGGCCTAGCTAGATCGATTTGTGTGAGCTTGTCTGATTTTTAGGGTTCCGTAGTCAACTTAAGAACTCTTATAGTTCCGCCATGTCCGTCTGTCCGTCCGCGGTTTAGCTCCGTGATCATTAGTACTAGAAAGCTGAAATTTGGTATGAGTATGTATCACGCCGACAAAACGGTAGGTAAAATAAAAACTAAAAAAGAATATTTTTTACACCTAAAGTGGGGGTGATATTTTTTTTCGTTCCAACCAGCGAACGAATAAAACATAGAAGCCTAACTAGCGCCGGAAAATGGCCCCACGGATTTTGTGTCAGTTAAGGCGGGGCGTAAATTTTGTGTCAAACGGCTGTCTAGTTTGCAAATGGCGTCGCAGCCGAACAGTTGCATTAAGTGACATATATGAAGTCTCAAAGTAACAAAATATGCCATAATGTTCAGTGAAATGGTGTATTAATCACTCAGGAAAACACAAAAAAAAAGATGGTATCAGTTTTCATACGTAAATAAAGCCGTACACATATTAATTTAATTTATTTTACGGAACAGATTTTGTATAGGGATGGTGTTATGCCATATGACTAATTTATATACGATGTTTGAAAAAAGTAATGCAATCGTGGCGTGCCTAGGCTTATGGGTAAATCCATTTTATTGCCGCATTACTGTTCAAAGTACAATTTCAATAATACACAGGTTGGGCGTGGGTTTTGGGGAAAATATGAGCTGTTCTTTCTGAGCGAAAGTTTAGAGTGCCTACCTTTCCTTCGCCTATTAAAAGACCTGCACACTTTAACTCATCACAATCGCACGGAACAACTCCTTCCATTGTTTAAAGCCACAGTAATCACAACAGCAAACAAAATCAAAACACGACCACTATCTATAATATTACCTACTTCTACTTATTACTACGCTCAAACAAACTACACTAACTAAATATTTCTAAACAACGTGAAGTTAAATCACTCCTGTTTAACGCGAAATTTGCAAGTGGCCGATCCGTATCTAACTTCACTTCACTTGAAGCAACGTATAGTTATGTTGATACATAGGTTACTTCCATGTGTTAGAATAGGCGGTATGAAGCCCGATTGCAAGCCAACGCGTGCGACGGAGATGACTAGCGGTAACATAGAACGGCGACGAGCCATAGCGTGGAGCGGTCGGTGCGCGGACAAATTTTTAACCACGCGGCATCGACAAAATTTGAAATTATGAAACACGTCACGGCGCGCAATTTTATATTGTTCAAGTAAATATTTTTTTATCGTTTGTTAATATTACTAGGGCAAGCCGGTCTTTTGTGCTTGTATAAGACCGTCCTTAAAAGGTTATCCGTCAGTCCGGTAGGAAAACGTATAAGTTCCTAATTATGTTTGATATTTTTCACTACAAAGATTGTATCGACTTTACATGTAAAATATTAGTTATTACAAAGAAGGAGAAATAATAATATATAGGTTACAGCACGCATTAATAATAAATAATCATTCAAAGTATTAGTAACAACAAGGAACAAACAAGGATTCCTTAAAAGATGTAATTTTTTTTTGAAATTCGTATGTAAGCAATAACCTTCACATTCAAGATTTATAATGAAGGAAACAAAAATGGCTCTTTATTGCATTAAAGATTCACCAATTATCAGTTTTCACTGTCACCGCCATATTACCATAGACAAATGTCATGCGTTTTGTCGAATCACAGCTGGCCATTCGGAAATTGACGAATCACATTTATTTGTTATGCGTAATTGAAAACATTTGAGTGGCTGTGATTGGTACACCGGTGAGCATGCGCATTTCGACTGTTGGGCCGGTTTTTGATTGTAATTCTGTATGAAGCTCGTGTTCTATGTTTTATTCGTTCGCTGGTTCCAACACTACCTAGTGTGTGGGTTGTCGTTGAATAGGTCTTTTAAAAATAGTAGGGGTCTCCAAACATTATTTTTTGATAAATTCAGCTGTTTTGTAAATATTCGCTCCGAACTTAGAAAAAATAGCGTCCCCCCCCCCTCTAACTTTTCAACCACGGGCCAAAAAAATATGGAAAAATTCATGAAAATGAGGGCTTATAAGTACTTTCAATGAAAACTATATTGAATAAAATCGGTCGAGCCGTTTTTGAGTTATCGCAAAAATTCAAAATTTTCTTTAAAATGACGTAAGTGCCGCGTGGTGTCCTTATAATTCGAACGTTACACATATTAGTTAAGTGCCATACTGTATTAATACATTTCGCTCAATCTGGCGCGTATAATCGATAACTTCCAGAAGGTAATAAGTAATGACTGTTACTTTGGCGTTTACGACCTTTTTATAGAGCTTGAAATCTTTCCCGTAATTTTCGGCTATTGTGAAGGATATGCAACTACGGAACCCTACACTGAGCGTGGCCCGACATGCTCTTGGCCGGTTTTTATTTATTATTATTTACTTATTATTCGTTTTGTTCTACGTCAAAAATGACGGCATTTGATTGCAACTAACGATGCGTTATGTTGCAATGTATTGACCAATTAAAATATATATAAGTAATTGATGCAGATTGATTTGAAATTATAATAATCAAATTAATATGCAAGTATATATACAAACAGATAATTAGATAATTGTTGCATTGATGTCGATATAATGTTGATGTGCATTAACTTTTCTAAAGCATTACACGTAGGACTTTGGACCAAAACACTATTACAAAATACGACATCGCATTGTGGTAGGACACGAAATCCTGCCACGATGTGACGTCGTGGGATTGAAAACTATATTTAATTAATAATTGTATTGAGCGGTTTACACTCACGTGAAACTGCGAAAGGTTTTAACAAGATTATTGTATTTAAAGTAGGAATCTTGTTACATGGAGATAAAGTTGATTTTAGGATTTATATGTCCACGAGACGACGTCGCATCGTGGCACGATGCGATGTCGTGGCTTGTAATTATCTTTCGGCCCTTTAATCCGCGATATTACATTAATGTTTTGCAAACAAAGCGTGATTAATGAAAAGTTCTAAGATTTATTTTAACAATAACTTAACTTTATTGCACAATACACAAAAAACACAAATGGCGAACTTAATGCCTTTATGCACTCTCTACCAGTCAACTACTGGGTTAACAGAAATAAGTAGTCGGTGCAGGATCAAAGCTAACAGCCAAAAAATGTACGACACAAATAAATTACCTAAGATATACAGGCACATACAGGTTGGAATTGGAACAGATCGAAGGACTTTTAAGCAAACAGGGAATTGTTCAGACTGAGAACTTCATTTTTCACCACTGAACTATGTAAATATTTCTATCCATTTTTTGAGATACAGTTTGTTAAACATTAGGTATAGTGTAAAAATCTGCACATATCAACCATAGCATCTTTTGGACATTTAAGTTAAAGACAGGTGTCAATTTAAAATGTAAATAAAACCTTTGAATTAGTAGAGTTGTCACTGATATTGAAGTATTTTATTTAGATGATTTTTTTTTTACTTTTAAATCCAGCTTTACAATTATAATAGGTCGATTGTAGATCTCTCAGATGACACTATCCTGTCAGCTCAGTCTTTACAAATGTTCCACCCTATATATAAGAATGTATACCTAATTACCATAAACTTACTCACACTTGGTTTTTTACATATTTCTACAACGGGTTTTGAGGGAGTACTTACTTAGCCATAAAAAACGCATAGTTGCGATTTTTATGCTACCAAGAGGCAGTTTCCTGCAATAGTACAGACATGTGCACCTGCACTTTATTAATATTCATTCATAAATTGTCCTGTACTAATAATTGCGCACAACTATGCGTAATTTCATTCTGTTGATAATACCGGACCGTTATATAACTATGTACACCTTTCCGATCATTTTGACAATGATATATATTTTGCTACTGGATATAGTAAAAGTCTCCCAAAATATCCATTCTCTTCCACCTACCGATCTTAGTTGATGTTGAGCCATCCAGCGACTTTCGAAGCGTGCTTTAGAAAAAAACGATTATTTGTGATTATAATTATCGTAAGATACCTACCTTGCTATATTATATTTTAAAACTTATTATTATGGCGAGGTATCTTACGATATATTGTGCGTACTATTCCACAAACGCAGCTATAAAAAATATTATATTGTAAGTGCAAAAAGTCACACAACAGGTCGTAGGGCTACCGACCGATGCATGTGCGCCGTTACGACTGGCTTCCAGTTAAATATTGACCACTTCTAAAACATCATAATCCATTATTAGCATGTCTATTTTTTACACAAACAAACACGGACACACAGCACGCTGGTGTACACATATCCTGATCTGGATTCACGGAAAATCGTCGTGGTGCTCACAAGTGCTATGACATATGCTGAGTGGAGTCCATTTTTGCAACCAGGACACCGTTTAGCTCACAGAATTACTTACTGAGTTGAGTTTAAGTTAAACATTGACAAAATGTAATTTACTTATTCGAATGTAAAATGTAATTGATTTGCAAAATAAATGTCTCTTCTTCTTTTTCTACGAACTGGCTGACGACTGGCTCTTTTTTGCACAGGTGCGCGCTGGTAAATATAGGCTATTAGCGCAGGTCACGACACGCAGTGAGCCCATCTTGGTACCGGTTTATTGTTCGAGATGTATCTCCATGCCTCAGTGGGTCGCGAATTATTAACATTACTTGGTAAGTTGGCAATTATTCAAGACGCCCCGGATTTCTCCGAGAGAAAGGTCCTTGGCGCCAGGCCACCGTCTATCGAGATGTGTAGGAATCCGCTTTCTAGCGATTCTTATCACAATATTGACATAATTCGCACATTTCTACATAATGAGATACAAGAGATAGCGTATTAGCGTTTTTATTTGTGAATGATGGATGCCTCTATTCAGCAGAATGTTTACGTTTAGCGCCGGAGGTATTAGGCAGGGTTATTATGTATAACATTCTTGGCCAAGACAAGCTCCGTACTTATTTGGTGTTACATGTAGTATTTATAACAACCAATCATCAAAAATTCCAAAATCTATCCGATTGAAGACTGACAATCTGGCAACTTTGTGACAATGTTCGAGGTGCTGGAAGATGTCCCCAGCGCGCAAATAATGACCAAAGTCTGTGCGCTCGGCGTTCTACTGAGTCCAAAGCGGCTAACTGGTACTTGGCAGACTTATTATATCTGGATCATCATATAAAGAGCTAGCAACTTCCAAGTCTCTTTATAGGTTTATGACGGTTCTCTGCCTTTTCGCTGAATTACGTTTCGTCAAACGTTCCATTTCGCAAAAGTTTCATTTCGCCAAAAGCATTTTTCACTGAAACTGTAAACTATTTCGAATTGTTATAAAACTAACCTAACCTAACCTAATCTAAAGGATGATATTTACACAACAATCTGTAATAGTTTACAGTTTCGGTGAAAAATGCTTTTGGCGAAATGAAACTTTTGCGAAATGAAGCGTTTGCGAAACATAATTCGGCGAAAAGGAAGTACACCATTTATGACACCCTGATCCTCCTCCTTGCATCGTGTTCCTCAGAGTTGAGGGTGTGAACTCCCTTTTGCACCATTTTCTTTCGTACGACCTTCTTCCATCAGGTGACACCTTGATACGACACGTTTATTTATTATCATGTTTATCTTAATTCGGTCGATATAATTAAGGTCTCTAACTCTCTATACTTAGTTGAAAAGAGGAATCTTTTCCTCTTTCCCTCAATGTTCATTTCTATGATGAATCCGACCGAGTTGTTTATAATCCTCTAATGCTTCTTTTGTCACTAGCTCCAAGCATCAATACGAGTAGCATGATCAATGATCGCGTGGCACTTTACCTATCATTAGTTAGTAATTATCAGTCGTTAGAGAGCAGTTTCTCAGAAACCGCATTCTGAGGCGGTCGGATGAATGAAGTCTTTCGATAAAACGGTTAGTGGATTTGGGAACAAGGATAATAACGTTTGCAAGATGAGTGTGTGCAGGAATGAGCGTCAAGAGATGACGACAAGTGACAAACTGATGGTGAGTCCGATAGATTCTATTATTACATTGTTATCGCAATTTCCCAGGGTTATGAATACAAGGAAAATCTTTTAAAAACGTTATCGCTTAAAAATAAATTAGTACTTATTCAGAGTTGGGTCTTAATAATAATTGTTTTCTAAATTGACTATACTTTCCAAGTTACTCACACATTATAGGTTGGTATCACTTTTTCCACCCACCAATCTATATGTTCTTGATTATTCATGACAGTGTTTAGTTAAAGGTCCGTGTGCAAGATGCACATCCTTTTTTGTGAATCCGGTTCGAAGGGCCACTATATTGAGAAGGAACTTAAATAAAACGAGACTGGTTTTGGAAACAATAAACAATACGTCAATAAAAATTCAAGTCCAGAATAAAAGGATAAAAAATCATAGACAATAAAAAACATTATAACATTTTAACATTCATCATTGCACGGTTCGTTTTGTGCGCGTTGACAGGTTATTGGTATGCAGATGCAAACAAATTTCAGCCTTATGGCAAGAGCACAATGGGAGCTTTTACCGAACACTATCACATCACTACGTAGTATAAAACAAAGTCGCTTCCTACTGTCTGTCTGTCCCTATGTATGCTTAGATCATTAAATCTATTCAATGCAACGGATTTTGATGCGTTTTTTTTAAATGAATAGAGTGATTCCAGAGGAAGGTTTATATTTATATATATAATACATACATAATTTATCAGCATTGCACCCGTGCGAAGCCGGGCGGGTCGCTAGTTTTACCTATATAAGTGTCGAAGACAGGTGTAAGGCTTGGGAACACATTAACGTTAAGGTGATGATGGCAACAGACTCGGTTAATGAGGTTCGCACGGGAGCGGCTATTGACGTCTTTGATGTAATGATTTATCGTACTGATACTAAATGCGAAAGTTTGAGTAGGTAAGTATATGATACTCAACTCTCTACTAAATATTTTTTATAGGGTATCGTTTTTGCCGACTGAGGTGCCGAAATAGTATTTTTTGCACAATTAAGGTTCTTAAAGTCGAATACCGCGTTTAGGCCATTAGGAGAGAAACTATTAGGTACAATACAAACAATACGTTTTTTTAATGAGCAAAACGCAGAAAAACATTTTTTACTATAATCGTTATTCCCCACTATGAATTTTTATTTTTGATATAACATAGGTATTTCATTCATCTCAAACTGGCTTATTAAAATGCACTTTTTCACAAATATTACGACAACGACTCTTATTGACTGGGCGTTACAGTACAGTATATTCGAACGCCTTATATGCTGCGATTTTTCTGATGGCGACTGTACAAATATTGGTACCCATTACATAGTAGTGACGTCACGATACGGTGGCCATTTGTATGGAGCGTTTTTAGCGCTCCGTAGGAATGTTGAACTTTGGCGGTCATTTCTTACTTTTAGAGTAGTCTAGTGTAGTTAGTCCCATATAAACATTTGATTCCAATACAAAATAGAATTGATTAACATCCTCATAATTAATTTTCGTCATGCCTATTTAACGTATACAATTTTATGTCCAAGTTTAAACTCCTACTTAAAGCAAATACTAAAGTGTATCGTGTGATGTTTTTAAGTATCAAATAAGACATTTATTAGAGCCGAACTGTGTAGCAAGGTCGAGGTAACGCCAAGTTACACAATACAGCAAAAATGCGACAACTAAAGGAAACTGGTTACGCCTAATGAGAGGAAGTACGATTTAAACGACGGAAGATGGACCGGTGTCATTAAACGTGAATAATATATTCAACAAAATAGTGTATATTCCAATACAAAACGGGTTTACTACGTCGTAGAAGTCGAATAACGCTCGACATGTTTCGAATCGGTACACGATTCATCATCAGCCCGTCTAGCACAACTAGTCAACTACGCTCGCTACTCTTGTCGCGCGACATAGCATCGCGTCACTCTCTCACAGTACAGCGAAGAAAGAGATTGATAATATTTCCCGTCTGTCTCACAGCTACGCTAGAGTTGCAGGAAAGCCCTACGCCGTGACTAAACCCATTTTTAGGGTTCCGTAGCCAAATGGCAAAAAACGGAACCCTTATAGATTCGTCATGTCTGTCTGTCCGTCTGTCCGTCTGTCCGTCTGTCTGTTCGTCTGTCCGTCCGTAATATGTCACAGCCATTTTTTTCCGAAACTATAAGAGCTATACTGTTGAAACTTGGTAGGTAGATGTATTCTGTGAACCGCATTAAGATTTTTATGCAAAAATTAAAAAATAATAATAAATATTGGGGGCCCCCATACTTAGAACTGAAACTCAAAATTTTTTTTTCATCAAACACATACGTGTGGGGTATCTATGGATAGGTCTTCAAAAATGATATCGAGGTTTCTAAAATATTTTTACGTGTATCTATAGATAGATAGATACACGTACGCAACTTGTCACCTAGTTAAAAAAATCCTTACACACAAAATACATACAAACATTACATTAACAAAACGACACTTTAAACACTGCTTGAGAAACACAGATAAAATCAAACTTTATAAACACAGAACTGGATACGACACATCATGTCAGAGGGAGCACAGTTGTACGACAACCTACCTAGTGAAGTGAAAGAGTGTCAATCATTAAAAGTGTTTAAACCAAACTGAAACAATTCATTAGTGATAACATATGTTAAATATTATCGATAAGTCGGATGTAATTTTTATGCATATGAACAATGTTATAGTTTAAGCTCATTGTAAGTGAACTTTTGTTCTTAATGAGTAATAAAGATCGTTAAACCTAAACCTAAAAAGTTGGTCCCCCCCCCCCCCCCCTCTAACTTCTAAAATAAGAAAATGAAAAATCTAAAAAAAACATATGATGTACATTGGGAACACCCAAATATTCCGAAATATTTTATTCCGAATTTATTAATTCCGATTTTTAAAACTCCGAATTTCATAATTCCTAGGAAATAAAATTCCGATTACTAAAAAACACGAAATTTATTTAACCGAATTTCAAAATTCCGATTGTATATTATTCCGATTTTTATAACTCCGAATAATGAAAAGCCCGAAGTGTCATTCGTATTTTCAATAATCGGAAATTTATTTCTTAGGAATTATGATATTCGGAGTTTTAAAAATCGGAATTAGTAAATTCGGAATAAAATATTTCGGAGTATTTGGGTAAAGATTATTTTCTTAACCAATTTTTTACGTTAAAACAAAAATAGAAAACCGGATTTGGACAAATATCGAATTGGCTGAACCCCGAAATCTGTAGGTTAGGTTAGGTTTGTATTGTGACCACGTTTAGCGGAGCGAGCGAAGCGAGCGGAGCGTCAGACTTGCTGAACCCCGAAAACTATAGGTTAGGTTATTGGCTGATCCCCGAAAACTGTAGGTTAGGTTAGGTTTGTATTGCGACATTGCGACCACGTATAGCGGAGCGAGCGAAGCGAGCGGAGCGTCAAAAGACTTGCTGAACCCCGAAAACTGTAGGTTGGGTTATTGGCTGAACCCCGAAAACTGTAGGTTAGGTTAGGTTTGTATTGTGACCACGTATAGCGGAGTGAGCGGAGCGTCAGACTTGCTGAACCCCGAAAACTATAGGTTAGGTTATTGGCTGAACCCCGAAAACTGTAGGTTAGGTTAGGTTTGTATTGCGACCACATATAGCGGAGCGTCAGACTTGCTGAACCCCGAAAACTATAGGTTAGGTTATTGGCTGAACCCCGAAAACTGTAGGTTAGGTTAGGTTTGTATTGTGACCACGTATAGCGGAGCGTCAGACTTGCTGAACCCCGAAAACTATAGGTTAGGTTATTGGCTGAACCCTGAAAACTGTGGGTTAGGTTAGGTTAGGTTTGTATTGTGACCACGTATAGCGGTCCGCTATTAGCGGACCGTCAAAAGACTTGCTGTATCCCGAAAACTGTAGATTAGGTTAAATCCTAAAATTACCTATTTCACCTTGAGGCAGGCCCCTTTAGCCCGAAAAACTTTCACATATTTAGGTTTTTATTTTATAGGTATTAATAACAGCAATTCGTAATTTTGATGTTTCGGACTTTTGATTAGTCGGGTTTATTATTGGTCGGTGTAATGATATTCGGAGTTTTGAAAATCGGTATTTTTAATCGGAATTCGTATTTTTGATATTTCGAATTATTATTCATTCGAACTTCTTATTGTTCGGTGTATTGAAATTCGGAATTTTGTAAACCGTGATTAAACGTTAGACATTTTGAAATTTCGGATTTATAAAAATCGGAAAAATGAAAAATTTACATACTTATATTCGGAGTTTTAAAACATTCGGAATTATAATAATCAGTATTATGACACTCGTGATTCCGATAATCGGAATTTAGTTTTTCGTATTTATGTAGTGTACCCGATGTACATTACTATAAAAACTACCAACGTAAATTGTTTTGAACGAGATCTATTAAGTAGTTTTTTTTTTAATACCTGACTTTGCACCTAATTTATATGGGGCGCTATACATACCAGGTGCAAACTTAACTTAACCACTTAGGGATGGAAAGTGTTTGTACGGAACCCTCGGTGCGCGAGTCCGACTCGCACTTGGCCGGTTTTTTAGGGTTCCGTAGTCAACTAGGAACCCTTATAGTTTCGCCATGTCCGTCCGTCCGCGGCTTAGCTCCGTGATCATTAGTACTAGAAAGCTGAAATTTGGTATGAGTATGAGTATGTATAACGCCGACAGAACGGTAAAATAAAATTAATTTTTTTTTTTCGGGTACCTCTCGAACACTTAAAGTGGGGGTGATTTTTTTTTTCTTTTCAACACTGGTGTGTGGGGTGTGGTTGAATAGGTCTTGTAAAAATAATAGGGGTCTTCTAACATAATTTTTTGATAAAGTCAGCAGTTTTGTAAATATTCGCTCCAAAAACAAAAAAATAGTGTCGCCCCCCTCTAACTTTTAAACCACGAGTCAAAAAATAATCTGAAAAATTCATGTTAATGAGGCCTTATAAGTACTTTCAACGAAAACTACCTATATTGAACAAAATCGGTCCAGCCGTTTTTGAGTTATCGCCAAATTTCATATTTTTTCTTTTTAAGGTCGTAAGTTGACTTCCTTCTTCGAGCAATGGAGAGGGCTATGCTCGGGGTGTCTCTACGTGATCGAATCAGAAATGAGGAAATCCGTAGACGAACTAAAGTGACCGATATAGCTCACCGGATTAGCAAGTTGAAGTGGCAATGGGCAGGCCACATAGCACGCAGAGCAGATGGCCGATGGGGCCGAAAAGTGCTCGAGTGGAGACCTCGGACCAGCAAGCGCAGCGTGGGACGTCCACCTACAAGATGGACAGATGACCTTATAAAGGTCGCCGGAAGGCGCTGGATGCAGGTCGCTTCCAAGTCTTCCAACCGGTATATATGGAAGTCCAAAGGGGAGGCCTATGTTCAGCAGTGGACGTCCTATGGCTGAGATGATGATGATGATGATGAAGTTGACTTCCAGAAGGTAATAAGTGATTACAGTTTCTAGGGCGTTTAGGACCTTTTTATAGAGCTTAAAATCTTTCTTAACGAAAACCTCGGGCTTAAAACAGCAGTTTATTGTGAAGGATGAGCAACTACGGAACCCTACACCGAGCGTGGCCCGACATGCTCTTGGCCGGTTTTTTAATATGACTGAGACTCTCGGTAGTTTTCTATGTAAAATAAGAAATAGTGTGTAGTTTATTTATGAATTGATTTGGTACTGGCATGACGGACTCACTACTAGTCTACACACGCGCACACCATGTACCAGCTCCGCCTTCCGCATTTACTAGGCCAAAAAAACGCGCGTTCGTAGCTAGTGCGTGAGCACGACCGCAATTGCATCGCATTTTGTATACCTAAACAAAGTTTTTTTGCTACTAGCTGCCGCTGGATAAATAGGACTACGGTTCCCGGTGCGTATTGTGCTAGTGACAATTAAACAAAGCGATGTAAAATCAATAGAATCAAGGTCACAATCGATATCTAGACATAAGTTCGAAAAAAGGGAAATATTAGTAACGCACCAGCTACTTTTGAACTCTTAACAACTAAAGGTTTATTTAATGGCCCATGGCCCATACCACACGCATATAATATTATCATCCGCCACTTTTGAACGCTGATATTTTATAACGGCACAACATAGTGGCTCGACTTCGCCTGATGGAAAGCAAAAAGTGGAGCCCAAGTCGCAGTGACAACTGACAAGAAACCAACGGTGCCATGTCAGTTGACATTGCCATGCTGGCCTGAAGCTGAAGGCTCCCATGTTACAAGAAGGAAGAAATACATGAGCCGGCAAAGAGAGATAGAAATAGCCGCGCGATAAAGAATAGCGCGACGCAGGGCTGTACGTAACTGGAGACTATCAGGCGATCTACTAATAACCATTATTCGATATATGATTTTATGATATTAATATCCACAGTCCTATAAAATTATTTAAATCCTTATTAAGTACAGTTTCATGTTTAAAACGTGTCTCATTAATTCTAATAACATGGCTAGTTTTACAGGGAAATCCTCACAAAATCTGGTTTTATGCGCTGGAGATTTGCCTCAAGGCTAACGAGGTAAAGCTAAATGTCAGGCTTGCAGTTACAAATATAACCTAACTGAATTTAATTAAACTGGTCTTACTTAGGTTAGTATCTGTATGCTCCAATCCTAGAACCTAGAATAGGATGATTGGGAATTTATGCGTGTATAGGTACGACTACAAATAGGCCGATTGGGAAAGAAACTTAAGAGGCCTTATACCTACATTTTAAAATGCATATTTTTTTCATATTTTTAACAAATATACTGATAATTTCAACCAACTTTTCAAAGAAATCATTTTCTTGTTTATTAAATGAAAATTGAAACCCACGACTTAGGTACATGAAGCCGTTACAAATATCAATTTAATTTAAAGGACGATGGGCAATCTCTGTGCTAAAAAAATTACAGAAATAAACTTAACCTAAATAAAATTAACTAACTAAAACCGATGTCCCCCCGAATCATGGCCCTGCGGCACCCATGATGCCGGCTACATCCATACTATAATATTATAAATGTGAAAGTGTGTCTGTCTGTCTGTCACTTCTCACGCTTCTTCACGCTTAAACCGCTGAATCAATTTTGATGAAATTTGGCATAGAGATAGTTTAAGATCCGAGGACGGACATAGGATAGTTTTCTGCATCCTGGAAATTATACTTAAAAAGATTGAAAAGTGAGTGAGAACATTTCTGTTGGGTTGCGGGGACCCTCTGGGAAATGTAATTATTAGACCAAAAGGACAATTGCTCTTACATTTGCTTAGGCGCTTTTAATGATCCCTTTTATCAAGTTCCACATGTACGTAGTCGCGGGCAAAAAGCTCGTTGTATAATATTTTTCCATGAGTTCTAGATAGTAACATAGCTATTTCATGCTTTAATTGCGTGCAGTTTCTGCGTGAATTTTGTCAACTTCAAGCAGTTTTTGAAACAAAAATTTCAATGTAAAATTCAAAATGTAGGTGTTAAATATATACCAATAAGTCGTAATAGTCCTGTTCTAACTAGTAACATTGATAATATGTTAAGAAACATGTTTGATCAAGATCATAGAGAAAAATGTCTAAAAGTCTAAAATAATCAGCATTTTTGAACGGATCAGGAACCTCAGGCTCTATTTTAGGTCCATTTCTATTTTTGGTTTATATAAATGACTTACCATCTATAGTAGATAATCTTTGTAATATAGTACTATTTGCTGACGATACATCATTAATTTTCAAGGTTCACCGGAAATCAACCGACTATGCGGAAATTAATGGCACACTAGAGAAAGTACTTAACTGGTTTACTACTAATAATCTTCTATTAAATGCCAAGAAGACTAAATGTGTTAGATTTGCTTTACCGAATGTTACGGCGGTAGATTCTACTATATTACTAAATGGTGAATGTTTAGAAATAGTGAATAAGGCATTATTCTTAGGTATAACATTGGACAGTAATTTGCAATGGAGTTCACATATAGCAGTGCTGGCAGCCCTTGCAGGTAAATTAAGTTCAGCGGCGTACGCCGTTAGGAAAATCAGACAATTGAGTAATGTTGATACAGCTCGCTTAGTTTACCATAGTTATTTTCATAGTGTCATGTCATATGGTATTCTGGTTTGGGGCAAAGCAGCTGACATTCAGACTATATTTGTGCTACAAAAAAGAGCCATTCGTTCTATATATAACCTAAATTCTCGTGACTCCTTATGAGACATTTTCAAAGATATAAACATCTTAACTGTAGCGTCCCAATATATTTATGAGAGTATTCTGTATGTTATTAGAAACCTAGATTCATTTACAAAAAAATCCGATGTCCACAGTTTTAACACTAGAAATAAATATAAAATTGCTACCTATTAGAAAGTTTCGTGTTCGTAAAGTAAGTAAATCATTTTTAGGCCAATGTATTCATTTTTATAACAAGTTACCTGATCATGTTTTAAAATTAGCCTTTCCATCTCTCAAAAATTATTTAAAAAAATCTCTAATGTCAAAAGCATATTATACAGTAGAGGACTATCTGACAGGCAAAAATGCATGGCCTGAACCAGAAACCGCGTAGCTGACTCCTTCTTAGATTGTACCTAACTAGTTTAAGGGACACAGTTAGAACAAGAAAGCATATCAAACGTACATACATTGTGATAAACCGTCAGGCTTTCTTGTAGTTTCTATTTTATTCTTACACTTTTCCTCACTTATGTCTTAAAATACACTTTTAATATGTTTTCTTGTAGAACTACGTATAGTTAAGTTCATATCATTGCAATAGTTAAGTACTGCTTTCCGAAAAAATGACTGACAGTTGAGTTTCTTTCGGCGTTTCTTCTCAACAGTGGTCTCCTCTTGTGAAATGCCGGTAGACTCAGACATGTAAAAGTGCCCTTGTGGCCTACTTGCAGAATAAAGTTCATTATTTCATTATTTCACGTGTGATTACATTAGTAAGTTGCGCTCCACGAGACTAAAGTTGTTTTTTTGCTGATTTTGAATCTATAGTTAAGCGAGTTTAACAGCACGAAAGGCTAAAGGCAAAGCCTGGTTGCGGCAACCAGACTGCAGTGCCCTTACAATGAGTTTACAGTGACAGGACCTGCTAGCGACTGCGTAAGAGATTTGTATGGAGTTGTAGTTCTTTAAAGTAACCGAGGGGCGTTGTACTATTCTCCATACAAATCGTTTCCGCTGTCGCTAGCGATTATTAACTTATGGTAGGGGTACAACAGCCTGTCAAACGTATATGACGATGAACATACGCGGGAGCCTGCACGTGCGCACTAGGCAGCCACGAACACACATAATTATATTTGACTGGCCTATGCACAAAGAACATACAATTTTACACTTCTTTTGTTTTAATGTGTTTCATCTCTATGATATCATCACATCTGTCACCGTAGTTGCGATTGTGCAGACTGACTTTATTTACCTATACCTACACATATGTACACATATGTATATACCTATATGTGATGTTTCATTAATACTTTGCCTTATATTATGCGTTCCTAAATTAATCGATCGCTTGCAAACAAAAATTTTGTACGACTGCGAAGGTTATTGAAAGGGAAATACCTAACAAAACCAGATATAACTTGTATCGCCGAGACTCCATATCCATTATGATACATACACAAAGCAACTTGTAACGATAGGGCCTTATCACACTTGCGATTTGCGAGAGAATTTTATATGAAGGCGAGTTTGATTCGACTGATATTTAGTATAGAAAACAGTAAAACACACAACTCGCAAGTTTCATAAGCATACCCCGGGGTTTTGGATGCATACTGTCGGCCTAGTGTCAAATCATTCGTGCACTGAAAATCCCGTGGTATGATGATAAGGCGCTTTACTTCGTACTTACCGCAAATACATGAAGCCAAGGTTGCCACGGATAGGTCACTTTTCCTATTCTCACTTACACATTACTCCAGTCATGAGCACTCTGTCATCAGTGGGTATTGATCCTTACCATGAGTTTACAGTGACCGTATTCGCTAGCGACTCGAATGCGTAAACAATTTGTATGGAGAATTGTAGTTCCACAAAGTAACCGCTAGAGGCGTTGTACTCCATGCAAATCGTCTACGCTGTCGCCAGCGAGTACAGTCACGTTAACTCATGGTACAGTTTACAGTTTCATTCTCAATACTTTGGTTGGGTATCGTCAACTTTCTCGTTGACCGATGGGAATTTTTTGACAACAATTTTTTGTCTACCCTGTCAAAAAAACTATAGGGCTACGCTTACTCTCTTCAACTTGCACCCGTGTGTAATTAAAATAAGTGACGATCTCTGAATATGTACGTGGAATTAACATTCTCATCCAGGTTGTTCAGAGGTCCTCTTTCTCTTTCGCACCTTCTGCCGGTATTTATTTAGACATGTGATGTTGACTCCGGTACAGCCAAGAAATTGGACTACTTTGGAACATTACTTGGTCGACCGATTATTTAGCTGGCTTTATCAATGTACGTTCTACTAATGAATCACAAATACGGCTATTTATGAAGGCGCTCAACACGGCTACTTCAAGTATAATTCCACGAGCAATCTATCCAAGACCTTTCTACGATTATGCGCAACAAGGGAAAGTTTTTAGTAATTCATTCTAGGAACTAGCGGTTATTAGATAACTGGGGACGCGATCAGATAATTGCATCACAGATACAACACCATCGGCCCTGGAAAGTGGCACCCTGTGGTCAATTAGATATCGCTGATCGAACCGTTTTATGATTGATATCACTCTCATTTTTATTACTTTTAAATTCAAGCGGTTACATAAAAACATCCGCACAAGGTTTCATTCAATAGTAGCTATCCTTAGAATAATACGATATATACCTAAGTCAGTGCTTGAAACTTGAAAGTGAAGCCAGTTTTGGCTAAGCCACGGGATAAAGTTTCATCCGTGTGCGCATCTGTCACGTCAATATCACAACCAAAACGTCTCTATGATTGGTTCGTAGACACGCAACATAAAACCAACTTATACTACTGGCATAGTTATGTCAAATTTCATACAATTTTCAGCTACTTTTGATGCTGATCGGACATACAGAAAGGTCTCTCGTTAGACCTTTGCAAATCCCGCCGGAGAATTATATTTATCTGCTGCTTATGTAAGATGCGACGTAATAGGTCAGGCTTGGCGACATGACCGACTGACGCGTGTACGCTACTAGGAGTGGTTATAGTTGCGCTTTCGAAGCGCGCAAAAAAGTGGGAAGTGGAAACCGAGCACCAAAATCAAAATGGGCAAGCTGAAAATCAGCGTGGGCAAGCTGAAAATCAGCGTGGGCAAGCTGGAAATCAGCTTTGGATCTGCGCCGCACCACAGCGGCTAGGCTCGCAACACATTCCTGAGCTTGCCCCTTATGCTATTGTTCCATTATTTGAACTATTTTGTTTATTTTTTGTACTTTTTTATGTACATAAAACTGTGTTGTGTATGGTGCGCGCCGTCGGTTGTATTAAACTATTATAAATTAAACGATTATTTAGTATTTACTCGTAATATAAAAAGATTATGTCTCTCTAACATAAGTTTGAAGGTCAATAAATTAAGCAAAAAAATATTAAATTGCTCAGCTGCTAAGAAATAGTGGAGAAACAATTTGTAATGGTCTTTTTAAACCGGTTAAATGAAGTTAAGGGCCGTTTGATGTGAAATAAACAATTATCATCTTGCAAATTACACATACGAGCAAAGTGCGAAGTAATTTAGTTGTAAGTGGGCAGTTACGGGAAATAAGTCACATTATAAGTTCAGTGAACTATTTATTCTAGCGTCTAGTCGGCAACGCGCGTGTGATGCTCCTGGCAACCCACGCGCGGCGCGCCCATTGGCGGCGGTAACTGCTTACCATCAGGAGGCGGGCCGCATGCTTGTTTATCACCGTCGTAGCATAACAAAAAAGTAGAGTTGAAGAAGACGGCGCAGAGTAAGTGTCGAGCGATCGAGCACGTGGTATATTCAAATTAATAATGCCGTCTCAAATTAGGTACTTACTCAGAATGACAACTAAATGTTTGTTTCAGTGCTTATATTATATTTACTCTTTATATAACTATCTGGGCTGCGCGATGTTACCTGCTCATCCCACGGGAACACTTATTTTTTTCGGGATAAAAAGTAGCCTATGTGTTAATTCAGGGTGTCGGCTACCTTCGTACCAAAATTTATCAAAATTGGTCCAGACGCTTTAGCGTGAAGAAATAACAAACATATACATAAACACACTCACAAACTCTCGCCTTTATAATATTAGTTTGATTCTGACTTTGTACTTGACTATAAAATTAAAATTGTGAATTAAATAGGCACCAACGTTTTTGAGTATGAGTATGTATGGCATTTATAAGTTGATATCGGCCCTACCGTGAGTTCTAACGCCCTACCGTGCTATGAAAAGTCCGAAGCCTTATAATCTCTTTGTAAAATGACGTACTTACTTCTAAAATAATGTAACTAAATTTTACGTTATGTTTCATTGCCAAATGACATTATCGGAATTTCGGCTAAAACCTAGAAGTAAACCAGAAATTAAATCCCAAGATTGGGTAAAACACGGCGCACTTACTAAAACCTGCAGCAATTTGGTCTAACGTTTTTAAGTGGACAATCGATTGAACTGTGGGAATCCCATGTGTCATTACATTTTTTGCTCGTCCTTTAAAGGCATCAGGTTCTTTTTATAAAAGCAATTTTACACATAATTTAATTTTTCGAAAAAACATGGACGTGTAGAAAATTATTGTATTGTCCATTGGAGATCACAAAAAGCAAAATTCGGTTGAAACTATTGAAAGCTGGAAAATTTGTGTTGAATTATTCCGATGATCTTTTTTAGCACGCTTTTATTAGATTCACTGGTTACTAAGTTTTTAGTTTGTAACAATGTTATAAAATAATGGAAGTCAGTTTTAATCTACTTCTATTGTATCGAAATGAAACTGCGTCTGCGTGTTACATTTATGTAATTCACGTGGCAGTACGATAATTTGGTATCTTGGAGTTGATCTGGTAATGGAGACGGAAGGGGGCCGTAGCAATTCCTAATCAGCACCCAATATGTTTGAACTCAAGAAACGAATTGGGAAAAAGTTTGATATCAAATTTAGTCAGGTAAAAATATATCGTGGATGGGTTTCCTAAAAATGGGTGCCGTTCAATTTTTATAAGTACAAACTTTTAGCATAATTTCATTTAACTACTATTAAAATTCATAATAAACATGATGTATTAAAACAAAATGCATAATGTTGTTGGCCATAATAATTAAATAACAGAATACTGTATAATCATAAAAACATTCTTTATAACGATCATTAGGAATAATTTTACTTGTTATAACATACATTCCGTATAATGAAAAATTTAGAACTAATTTTTAACGAAAGATCAAGTGACATAATATTATATTATATGATATACTCGGTGTCAATCATAGTATTATTAAAGTATAAAACCAACTACCGATTCTACCTAATGCTCGGTTTGTACTCATAAACTTTAGTATCATGTATTTTTTAAGCAGACTTATTTATACCTACCTATAAACTTCTTTGGGTCAACAACCGAAACCTGTAGGTTAGGTTAGGTTTGTATTATGATATGGGTCAAAACCGAAAACTGTAGGTTAGGTTAGGTTTGTATTATGACCATGTATAACGGAGCGTCAAAATGGGTCAAAAACAGAAAACTGTAGGTTAGGTTAGGTTTGTATTGTGACCATGTATAATGGCGCGTCAAAATGGGTCAAAAACCGAATACTATAGGTTAGGTTAGGTTTGTATTATGACCATGTATAGCGGAGCGTCAAAATGGGTCAAACACCGAAAACTGTAGGTTAGGTAAGGTTTGTATTATGACTATGTGTGTGAAAATGGGATGGGTATGGGAAGATCTGCGACCCTACTGAGTACTAGATATACTTAGAACCGAGTTTTTCATAATAATGAACACATGCATTTTTAGTAGGCCTTTATATTTTAGGAACATTATGATCTTGGTTTTTATAAAAAAAGATCGTTATGAGCAATAAATACTATATAAAGTGACCATTATAATGATTGCCCGTTATGCAATGCAAGTACATTACTATGCATCTAAACTGTTATTACTTTCAAAATTATGCAATTCGTTTATATTCATTTTGTTTTTATACTGTATAATCATTTCTGCAGGTCAAAAATATGCAATTCGTATTATGCAAAATGAAAATTCGATAATAGTTGTTATTAAAAACATTACACACCCCCTAAAAATATATGGCCAAACTTATTAATCAAAAAAGGAAGAAGGCCGTTTCTAATTGGTATCTTCTAAGTAAGCCATGTGGCTTTGATGCTCTTGATTGATACCTTAGATTTGTTAAGGACATACTGTGAAATTCTGTTTTAGTCCAACAATTGCCTGGTAAAGATAAATAATTGTAATATATGAAGCGTCTTAATAGCAACAAAGAATCGATTTCCGAATAAAATCAGGATTGAGTTTAAAGACATATAACCGAAAGCTGTTATCCTCCACTAATAAAATCACTTTGTTGTTGTTAGTATGACTTCCTAGTTGCAAGCCCGCGGAATCGTGTGGCTTTGATTTCGCCAAATATATTGGTTGTAGCCACCAGCTCTTCCAACTTCTTACTTTTCCTACGTCTCCAACTGCCATCTTCATTTCTTATTGGTCCCAGAATATTACGCCACATTTTCCAATACGTCAGTGTCCAAGCTTCACAGCCATACATGACGATTGGTCTGATTACCGTTTTGTAGACGCGAATCTTGGTTGGTCTACTCATCAACTTGGACACTATGGAGTGCCCCAGAGCGTCTTAGGGCGCTCTCTGTTTGACTGACTTAAGTAAATCGATGTATGTACAGTTAGCAGCAAAAGTAATTCAGCTTAATAAAACGCTCACTATTATCTGTGTGTATCCCTTATCCTCTAGAGTCTAGACAATGGAGTCGGTGAGTGTTATGTGTTATCATTTTGAGCACTGGGTGTGTATAGCAACTTTCTGCTGCTGCTACGTAACACACACGCAACAATGTTTTTTTTTTAATAATTTTATAAAGCAACCAATAAACTTCGATATTTTTTTTTCTCTTTATTTTTGAGGGGCATTTAATCCTTAATGATTATGTCAGCCCCATCGTAACTTAACCTATACATATCTTATAATTTAACTTCGATATTTATTCACTTACAAAATGATTACCCGTCGACATTGTATTATTACAATACTTTATAACCTTTCAGTATTTAAAGATCGAGTAGAATTAAATCAAGAGATTATCCCGGAATTAAAACACGAAATCACGATCAAGTTTTGCGAGTTGTTTTGATATGTATCGTCGTTTTATTTCCTTGACTTGAAGTATCCGAGCTCACTTAATAAAATTTACTTATTTCGCGCAGATAAACTGGTTTGCTTAAAATAAGTGTAGCGAACTTTATATTGCCGAATATTCGAGAAACCTGCCTGTTTTATCTCGATTCGTAAATACGATGTGTATAACATTTGATAGATATGTAGTTATTATTATCACTAAACTGGACTTAATCGCATTCAAAAATGTGTGTAAGGTGCTTTGGGATAAATTCGACATATTTTTAGGCGAGTGTAGAGTATGTTAGGGTTTGGGCTCGTAAGTCAGAACCTAAGAAGTATTCCTTCCAAGTAACGAGATCTTTACGAAATTGGATATATTCATCAACGCTTTGTGAAAACAGCGTTTCAATACGTTGCTTGAATTTGGAAACAAATTAGGATAAAAAAAAATATATTTTGAATACTATTTCTTAAGGAGCGGGTAATTTCGAAAGCAAGTGGGGTAATTTCGAAGCTGGTTTTTATGCAATATGAGTTTAAGAATCATATTTCTTTTTAGTTCTAATTTATCCCCGCAAAGATGCAAAAATCGCACTGCTTTTATTTAATCGACTGCAACACACGTGCCCTCACGACTAGCGATGCGGAGTGAACTGAAGCGGGGGAGGAGATAAACATGGCGTTTTGACAAGCGTTGCAAGCGTAGAATTTGTTCCCAGTTTAGTAGAAATGTGTGATTTTCGACTTATCCCCATTTTCGACTTTACCCCAAAGCACCTTACGTACTTACTCTCTCTCCTCACTCCTTTCGGACGGGATCTTACGTCCATAATCTCTAAGGAAAAGGGAGACAAAAAAGGGGTCCCGTTTTATTCAAATAATGTGTGATATTTTGTAAGTTTAATTCGACATGGAAGTAGTGAACACATTATTTAATATGGGTAAAAAAGAAAACATAAATAATACCGAATTCATGGGAATAAAAAACTAAAAATTAAATTTACAAATGGAACGAATTTATAATAACCACCAATTTCATTTTAACGATCGCGAATAAATTTATTTTAGGGTCCTAATTCCATCTTCATTTTGGTTTACCTCCATTAGAATTCATAGACATGACGCCAGACATATATTATTTTGTTAAATCTGATTAATACATTTTAAATTCTAGCATACATAAATATTTAAAATAACCCTTAAATTATGGCACATATTATTCAAAAGACTTCTGATCTCCGTCTAGTGTAAAAAATATATATGTTAAAATGCCTTATCCGATAATCGAGTTCAATGTAGATTTATAAATCAGTCGGCCTATTGTGGCCATGTTTATCTCGTAATAGATAAATGATAAAGCATCTGTCACTCTCGCACTTATGTCATAAATTATCCATGGCGTGATAATCGCGATCAGCAGATATCATGCGATTGCCACGCGATATGCTATAGATAAATGACAAAGCATCCGTAATCAAATGCTTTCTAATTTATCTAGGTAAAAGAAATTGATATAATTAATTAAATCATGTACTGCGTTGTGTCGTGTTATCCTGCGGTTGTAGGATAATAATCTACTTTTTTTTGTTTATACACTAATAAAGTTTGGCGCTAGGTGGCGCTAGGAAACTTATTAGAAATTTAAATAAAATTCTGATGCTCTTATTATCTTTAGTTCGTTATGTTTGCAGTTAAATAGTGTTGCTAGAGTGTTTTTTAGATAGATCCCATTTTAAAACTTCTTAAAATTTAACTCACATTAAATACGTTACTTTCGACACGAATGCATCGAATAACGCCAGATTTTAATCATAAAAGATCGACTCCTTTATTTCTATTATAGATATTTTTTTGACGAACTCTGACTACGTTTTTGTACATAAACTTGTTTATTTCTTTGCTGAGAGAATAACACTAACATGAAAAATTTAATAATTGTATGAAAATAAATAAATAAAACAATCAGACAAATTATTAATAATAAAATTGATATAAGACTATGTTTCTTTACTATGTATTTGCTTATTTCAAATAAGCGATCCATCGCTTATTTGAAATGGTGCAGTGCACTAAGTACCTACTGTTTAAAAAAATGTGTTAGGTTCTTTTTAATTACTTTACGTTTTTATAATCGCATTTAGCGTAAAAAATGGGTTCATAGAAAAAAAAAAAAAACTTTTGGTTATATTAGAAGCATGAGACTAAGTTGTACAAGGGTTTACATTAGGGACGATGTGTGCAAAACATTTATTTTGTAATACCGATTTAAAGTCACCCTGTATCGATTAGGTATATGCTATGCATAGGAAATAGCAAAATCACTTGGGGACACGTTTTTGTAAAAAAAAAACCTACGCTTGTGGTAGCACAAGCGTTTTTTTAGCGTAGGCTTAATGAGAAATGCATGCAATTTATTAAAAAGTTTGAATTTGTTTAAAGGTAGCTAATAATATTTGTTCCAAAAAATACGGTTTTTCTATCGCTTAATTAACAAGCGTATCGGCGATTTGAAACAAGTTTGATCCTAGGCGCAAGCTAAAGGATCAACATTATCTTAAAATTATAACCTAAATTCAAAATTTAAAATACCCTGACCCAATCAAAAATAGCTAAGGACCATTCCATAGACAATCCCTTTGATTTAAAAAATCGCATTCAAATCGGACCATCCGGTTGCGTGGCTCTACGATGCCACGGAGAGACACAAAGATTATTTGTCTATGGTAAAAAATAGACCAGACCATCCGATATGAATTCAAAAGCATAAGCACGCATAAGTACGAGACGTACCTACTTTGCTTTGTAGACGTACGTACGGTCACGCCTCTTATTATCGACATGATATTTCGATCTCGTTTGTCAATCGCACAGCCACGCTCCAATGCGTACCACACTAACAATCATTAAAATACGGTATGACAGCTGAGCAAGCCTAGACAACTCGTCTATTCAAAGCAAGGTACCGTGCATTTAGGTCATGAGTGATTGATACGACACGCAATTTCCATCGATCCTGCCATTTAGCGGACACCACGACCGACTGCACATCCTGCATCGATTACCGATGACATTACAATGTTGCGGAGCTGTTTGAGGATGGGATGATTATTGGTTTGAACCCTAAACACTGGGCTACTCGAGGCACACTAGACAAGCAGCTGAAAAATTATATACACGATTAGTCATAATATAGAAGTTGTAACGACTGCAAGCATGGACCAAATGTTTATACAATTGCTCTTGGATAGGACTCGGTAGCTAAGTGGACCGAGCGCCCGTATTAGCTCCGAAAGCCGCTGGAAGCGCGGGGCGCAGGTTCGAATCCCGTTCGAGTCATTGCATCTTTAAATTTTTGACTCAAAAAGAAAATTTTGTTATTAATTTGCTTACGATACGAGTAACAAAACATTTCGCTGTATTGCAACTAAGGTATCAAATAAAGATGAGAAAGTTATTGCCACTTTCTTAATAATTAAGACCTTTCCCTTTTGGTACTTTGGTATTCCGATGATATGGAGAGTTTTATTGCTGCAAAATTTCTTAATTTGCACACCAGCGGGGCTGCTTTCTAAAGAAAGGAGTTTTCGCAACGACCAGCTAATGGTCGTAAAATAATGGAAGCTTTGTATGCAAATGTACATAAACACGAGAGGAATTTACGAGTACGGTCACGAGACAATATAGTCAAGAATGTGTTAAACCCGCCTACACAAAACTTAGCCTATAGTAACATAGTATAAAGTTACGTAGTTATAAAGTTACATACAATAGGAATGATCACTGACGATAAATTCGTTAAGATAGGTACTGTAGTTATATTAATAAAAATTGCTCAATATGACTGTACAAAAAAAAACAAAAAAAGTAAAGAGAAATTGAAATATGAAACATCGATATTTTGATGATTTTTATTTAATCCAAAAGCAGTTTTCTATATACAGAATCTTCATCATTCAAGAAAACAATAATTGTATGCCAACCATGCACTTAAACGCACTTTCTCACGGCTAAAATGGCAAACTACTTAGTTGTTTATCCATACAGATATTGGTATGGTACCTTCAAAGGTTGAGGACGTAAACGGAAAATAATTTGGCTACAAGGCAGAGAACAGAACCCATATTGTGTCTTGTGTATAACATGAAAAAATAACAGAGATAGAGAGGAATAACATTGCATTTATTATACACTAGCGCCCTGCGTTCTTACACGCTCATCCCACAGGAATACTAAATTTTTTCGAGATAAAAAGTAGCCAATGTGTTAATCCACGATGTCTGGTACCTTCATACCAAAACTTAAAAATTGATCCAGACGTTTGAGCGTGAACAAGTAACAAACATACAAACACATAAACACACTCACAAACTTTCGCCTTTATAATATTAGTGTGATAAACAGTGATGGACGCTGCACCACCTCGGAATTACGAGTAAAATATGGACTTGATCATATCGATCATCACCGCAATCTTGTTTAAAAAAAAAACCGGTCAAGTGTACTCGCGCACCGAGGGTTCCGTACAAACACTTTCCATCCTTGAGTGGTTAAGTTAAGTTTGCACCTGGTATGTATAGCGCTCCAAACAAATGAGGTGCAAAGTTAACGCAACCAATCCCATTTGTTGTATGGGAGCCCCCCTTAAATATTTATTTTATTTTATTTTTAGTATAGCGGCTATAGAAATACATCATCTGTGAAAATTTCAACTGTCTAGCCATCACTTTCCTTGAGATACAGCCTGGTGACAGACGGACGGACGGACGGACGGACGGACAGCGAAGTCTCAGTAATAGGGTCCCGTTTTTACCCTTTGAGTACGGAACCCTAAAAAACTATAGTTTTATGAAAATGAAAAAAATAAAACATTATATCTACTTAATCATGTCTATAAAATATGGAAATATTTAACATGGCCGATCACTGATAATAAAGGTAATGGATAATTTTAATCACAGTCTTTAACACTACGTAAACTAATTATTGAACATACTCGTACTGAATACCGACCATTTTGGGTTATAAGTACCTATAAATATTCTCATATAAGGTAATCATAATCTATAATACCGGAGTCCGACTCGTACTTCACTGGTTTTACGCATGTCAATTGTTTTACTATCATTTAAACATACAATTAATATATGAATATAGCATAAAAATAGGTAGATTAGCCTTATTTGACGTTAAGCGTCGCTGCCATAAATTCTGTCTTTTTATAAATTCCATAAAGGACTTTTAATAAGAAAACTACCGTGACAATAGACATGCTTATTATTAAGGTCCTCAGAATGGACCGAAAAATGACGTGCAGTTGGCACTTTAACGACATTAATAACCGTTAATTAATCTAATCTATCTATACCTACTATTATAGAAATTTAAAAACACTGAAGATAGCTTTTTAACAAAAAAAGTGAAGTAAACTAATTATTACGTCACTTACTGTGAGTGTGTTTATGTGTTTGAATGTTTTAGATTTTTTTCTGTACTTAACTATATGTTTTTACAGTCTCGTCTCGCCGAAACATATTTTCATATATTTTTGTACACGGATAGATGGGTGTCTAATATCTACTTACTGATGATGGTTGCGTTTGTCACACCATAGATAAGTGACAAACCATCCGTCACATTTTAATAAATAGGTGTGTGAGAGTGACAGATGCTTTATCATTTATTTATCACGAAAAAACCTTTTATATTACGTACAAAACGACGTTGCAGGCTCCTTTATGTCCATTAAGAATTTATAAGAGACGCGAAACATCCATGTTTTATTGACATAGGTACGTGACCGAAGCCATGACAGCAAGAGGACATTTTTGTAAGTTCGATAACATGGAGATAGTTTTGAAGGCAATGACCTGAACATTAATACATTTTAATGCCGTCGGATAACGGACGTAGTTTAAAAACACATTTCCGAATCCCTATTGAAGTATTTATTTGTCACATAAGTGATTTAAGTGTGCTGTTTTTGTATCTTCTTTCCCTCGTATTGTTCTATTAAACTAGAAGTGTCCCAATTCTCGGGTATGAGCATTGGTTACAACGACATCTATTGGTTGAATAACTGTACCGCCTTGTCACTCCTAAAATCAGCTGGACGGATTTTCGCCAATTTTGGTACTTCAAGCATACCGGGGCTTTGGCCACTCCATAATTAGGGGCCCTCAATGGACAGTATGAACAAAACCCTCATCTAAATTTTCTTACGGCTCCGAGGGGTAGTAGATCTGAGTAAATGGCATTAATTTCAGCTTCATACTTCCACGCGTTGATGAGAAAAGGGAATGTAAATAGCTGGAAAGTAATCAACATAGCACCATGGTGTAATCCGCCGTGATCTAGGCCCTGCTTCAAATTGTTTTATACCTATTTATGATGAGTAACATAAGTCAATGGCTGGAAGAAACCGCCATGGCACCATGGTGTAATCCGCCGTGATCTAGGACCTGATGCAATCCGTATGGCGTTCCGCATGGCTGTCCATACACAATAGGATTTCAACCAAATGGCCGGAGTATGTAACTTTATAATGTTCCAGTAGTTTATCGACATCTATTGCCGTGTTTGGAAGGACTCGGCCAAGTAGATGCGGATGGATAAAAATAATTATAAAAATATAAGACCCAATTGCACAAGCGTAATAAATAGATAAAAAACAACAACTAATATGACAATTAACTAATATGATAAGACGCAGTCGGAGCCCTACGATTGATAATCTTGATATAATAATAGGTTTATATCCTCGCGTATCGTCGTAGGAGTCCTACGAGCCCTTCTACTTGAAGTCGCTGTCATCGGACCCGATGAAGAGGACATCATCATCATCATCATCATGATAATCGGAGTCAGACGGTCTTACTTATAGTCGTGTTAAGAACTCCAGACGAATTTGAAAAATGACGGACGTTCCTGAGAACGGTCATAACCATAACCGTTTGACTTGATTCTGCGAACCATGCCTTCTTCGACGACATTTTAATGCCAAGTTTCATGAGAGTCTTCTCCTATATGATTTGGCTTCCATCTTTTTGGGTTTTTTTCTAGCGGTCTGGTTCCCTTAGTTTTTAGTTATGCTCTGATTCTATCGAATTCGCTATAAGAGCCATACAAAACTTAATTTGGAATGTTACGAGGACGTGTATCGTTGCGATGTTGTGACGTGGTACGTTGTGACATTGAGTCACATGGCGTCCCCCTGAAGACTCATGAAGATAAAGAGTCGTATTAAATACTTTGGACTGTCCTCCCCAGTCAGGTAGGCAGTATTGCACTTTCTAGCAATGAAAATGTTCGTAGTATTGAGTAAGGTACCAATTTTGCATACATATATCACCTAATGCAGTTACGTGACCTTATATAACAATTGATAAGTAACTTGAAATAGATATTTGCCGCGTAACACGCTGACTGTACTCGTCCTAATAAATTGGTTCGACGTAAACAAATGTCATCGTGTATGGGCAATGGGCACGAAGTGCATATTATATCATGCAGTCCATTACTACAGGCCGGGAAGACTTGCGTTGCCTAATGCGAGATAAATATAGCGCTTAGCAAGAGAACAAAAAAGTAGCTACCATTTTGGCTATATCGTAGTCGGATAAAAGAATTCTATAATCATCAAAAGATACCTACTTATTACAGCTTTCCAATCCAGGTTTTTTTTTAATTCCCGGGATTGGAAGCCCTATTACTTACTCAGTTAGCAGTGTAGAGTGGGAGGAAAAGACCTATTTAAATACGCTAATGCGGGGAAGGGTACATTTAGAAGTTTTTGATTGTTGTTGTATTTATAAGTATTTTTTTACATCAAACGCGAGGACAAATTTACAAAAACTTCGATGTCGTTCGGAGAGATCCAGTCGTATTGGCTTGAATACGATTACGTACATCCAAGCGTACCTACAAAAAAAAATGTTTTGTGAAATTAACATTTTACTGAAAGTATTTTTTTCTGAATCCGTAATTTTTTCAAGAAGTTTCAAATAGATGTCCGTTAAGAATTGATTAGCTGGCTTGATTGAACTCATCCGTAACGAGAAAAAAAAATAGTTTCTTTTTCATATTCCGGATTCACAATCATGTTCAAACTATGGGAAAACGTATAAACAGCTAATAAAAACTTTACTTAATAGCTAGATGCATAAATTACCTACTTAACAACTGTGAAGAATTGCCCATTATGACTTAGAGCTGCAAAAACTAGAAACATTTTCCCAGAGTATCTCATTTTCCAGCAAAAAATATATATTCGTAAATTCGTACATAGGCCGTTGAAGATATTTAGATATGTATTTATCCAAAATTATTATCACAATGGTATTTTATAATTTATTTATTATTTTCTGCTTCAACACATATCATAATTATATTCTAGTCATATGAAAAAAATACAGAAAATTATATAAGTAACTTAAGATGCATTTTCTTCTGTACTTCAGAAGAATTTAGAAACGTGTTTACACACACGCCGTTATCTGCACTTCCTACTTAAAACCTCCCTTCATTTACCCTTGAATCTTGTTTCAGATCGCAAGTTGCAGCGGAAGAAAGCGTTGACCGAACAACCTCAAGTTTACTTAAAACCGTGCGAGACTTGCGTTTCAACACAACGCACCGGCGACGACAGACGCCCGGACGACCGTTGCGTGCGAGCGCGGGCGAATTCCATATTCGAATTTCAAATTTTCTTTTTTTCGAACGCGCGTGGCATGTCCGCGTTCCATTTTTGATTTTTATTTACAATCTAAAGACATTTTTCAAAATGCGTGCTGTGATTTTCGTGTTTGCGTGTGTGTCGTTTGTGGTAGGGCAGGACATAAACAGTGTAAAGGACCTGCCGAAGTACGATAAGAGATATGACTATTTGAGTGTTGACGCTATTTTGGAAAACAAAAGACTAGTGAGGAACTACGTGGATTGCTTGATCAATGCAAAACCTTGTACGCCTGAAGGAAAGGCGCTGAAAAGTAAGTCGTGGCCATATTTATGTGCATTCAGCATAACGTTTCTGGTATCGATTTACGCTGAATACGAAACTATCACTGTGCAACTATGTTTAGTGAGTAAATATTTTTTGACCGACTTCAGGTAAAGAGGACACTCTCAATTCGTCTGAATATTTGTTTTTTCTTTAAATATTATGAAACCAAAACAGTTTTGCTAGTGTTACCTATATCTTGTATGTTTTTCATACATTGCATTTTTTGTGACTAATAAAACTAATCAGAACTTAATAGTATTATTTTTCGAAATGTAATAATCATCAATATATAGATTGTTATTTATTTTATTATTTTCTGAGATATATTTTACATAAAATGAAGTGTCTATGACACCCTAACCTTTTAGCACATTTGATGGGCTAATTAATTTTTCGAAATCTCAAATGGTAAAAACGATTAATTGTTCTTATAACTTTAAAACAGAAGTCACGTACAAACGCAAGCTATTAAAAGGAGTTTGTTTATGCAAAACATAAACATACACCCACCGTATTTGTGATTACACAAAGTTGGAGTGTTTAATTTTATTTAATTTATGACACATGGAATAGCCCAATTCATTCATAGACAGATGGATTTATAATTAACACTGCGAAACAAGGTGTTAATTGTTATTGATACTAATTGCTGTAAGGAATTTCAATGCGTTTTTATTTCCCGTGTTACTATCTATTATGTTTTGACCTATGAAGTTATTAAAAAGATACTAAATAATTTTTGTTCAATGTTTTATTTGGTGAACGTATGGATCGGCTATTTAATTACGTAATTATGTTACAATAACAAATTTTCATTTAATACTTAGTTTCGAAACACAATTATGTTTATCGAAATTATTTTTTAATATGGTTAAATGAACACCACATTTTTCAATTGCTATATTATTATATGTGCCTTTTATTTCCTTATTCTTTCATTTTACCAACTAAGTTTTTCTCGGAAAATGCTAATCTTTTGAGTAGGTACTTTAAGAAAGCAAACCTAACAGTATTCAACGATAACAAAATACCAAAAATGATTTGCTTTTTACCAAAAATATTTTGCTTTCGCAAATAAGTCTTTTTGAGACACGCTTTTATAGCCGACTGTATTTCTATACACAAGCGTTAATTGCTCATCAAGCGCAATTAAATGAGCCCAAACAAGAAGGGTCTATTGTGTGCTGTTTAGAATTTCCTAAGGCCACCTTCCATTTCCATCATCAGAACAGCTCCAAGATTATAAAATGATTGTTTTCTCACGTGAACTACATATACACGCAAACTTTCATTTAGATACAACAATCAGAAGTAGGTTAAACTTGACTTCCAAGATCTGATAACATTCTTTGTTACAACCTAAGTATGTTACTTAGTTACAAGTGAACCTAATAAGAAGAAAAATATTATGCTAAGATACTTCATCCCTCATTATGCTAAAATAAGGTCAAAGTATCATAGTGTAAATTTTCTTTTACTTTTCCTCGTTGTTTTTTATATCTAGTTCAATATGTATCTACGAGTGCATTAGCCTCAATGATTTTCCTATCATGAACTCTATTAATGAAGTACCTATAGGAAGTGATTAGTTACGCAGTTAAATTTTTATCTCTACTTTAATTAGACGCAGTATGTTCAATACGATTTATAATATTTTACTACATATACAAGTTCCTATTATTTTGCTTATTAACTTTTATATAAAATAGTTATTTATTAGGAATATTGGTAATATTGCAGTTAGTAATAAATAACAATTTAGGTTTAATTTTTTGTTATTAAAATCCTAAACTAAAAGGAATGCTACGTGTAACCAACAATGTTCCACTTATTAGTAATTCTGCCCGCAATTTCATAAACTTGAAACTAAGTGGGAATTAAAATCAATAATGTATACCACATACAAACGCTACAACACTTCTATCTGAACTTGACCCAGCAGAGTTCATGAACAAAACAAAAGAGTTTGAATAAAACAGCGTTCCAAATTCAATTGTAACATAACTGCCTTGAAAGTAAAATAACAATCATTTGTTTTGAGTTAATCCTCTTTTCAATTACATGTGTATTATCATACGATCGTATCGTGCCACGCTTTTTGCTCTACATTGTCTATTTCAAAGACTATTTAAAATTGCAGCAACGATTTTAGAATAAAAAAGTGTCAAAAACAACAAAACAATATCGAATTGTAAAAACAAAAAAGGGACATCTGAAAATAGAACGTGATTTGATTTTCCATTCAAGTCACGGTCACGGTATGAAAGTAGTGTGTATGTATTTGTTTTTGACATAGCGCTTTTTAGTTTTAAATGCGAAGTAGGTTTTGTTCTGCCACTATATTGTTATTTTATTACTGATGTCACTTATTGATGCAAATTATGTAATTTGAACGGATTCCTTTGTGATTGCATCTTCAGCAACTTGTGACGCACAGAATTCCGTTCCTGCTTAACCAATCACAGAAATCGTAGTCTAGTAGGTAATCATAGCAGTAGTATTCTTGAGGATTATGTTTCAAAGATTGAACCCTTAATTTTACAATGTATAGCCATACTGGTACTGGGTGTGGTCTGTAATATGAACAATAAATTAAAACATAGATTTTACCCTTCAAAATGAACAACATTTATTCTATAAGCCACTTCTGAAAATAACTTGTAAGAAACGATAATTTGTAAAATAATGTTTATTCAAAGAAGCAATGTATTGTGAACTGTGTGATATTAGTAGGGTGACAGCAATGTTAATGCTAAATGGCGTACATTGAACATACAATTTAATTTTTCCGAAATAATGAACTCTGGAAGACTGTAATTTCTTAATATTAGCGGAAAAAATGTTGTCCGGTTTAAAGAGTAGAATCTATGTTTTAATTTATTGCTCCTATTACGGGCAACATCCGGTATACACGATGACTTTTAATCGGTGATCAGGTACCAACTTTTCTAACTCAGTAATTGATGGCGGTCACGTTGAAGTCGTAATTACATGAAAACAAACTTTTATTTTTCTATGATAATTTTTATTTTGAAACCAATTTTGTCTTAAATTCCTTGTCACCGAACTAGTCGTAGAAAATTTCTTAAAATATCCCGTCAAAGCGATGACACTTGACGTAGGTCGTACTTCAATAATTTATGTAGGATGACCATGTATCTAGTGGTTATTAGTTTTAATTATGATTTAATCATTTTTTTAGCTAAAGAAAAATCTGTATTTTTTTAGGAGAGGATATTTCTACAAAAAAATCTTTAATTTTCAGGAAATAAATATTTTTGAAAATTTTCTCCATTCCCTTTTACATTTATGTTACAACTAACATTGATAGTGTTGACTATTAAAATTAGGATCTCATACCTATATTGTGAGATGATACTTTTAATAATGTCGCCACGAGGGTTGCCACGTTACGCATTAAGGTCATCTTGCACCGATAAACCACACGTCGTCACTCGTCTGGGATCTAAGTACGTGACGCAACTACACGGCGTTACCGATCCAAAGTCAACTCGAGCTAGGGATGTGGAGACAGTTACTATTATTATGATAAACATAATAAAAAAACATAATTAGATCATTTATATTTCTTTGCTAATCCACGATGTAACTTGTTAGTCCATTTGTGCTAACCCATTATAATTACTAACAATTTTTTTCGTGCATTCATGAATTTAACGTTGTGAAAAGAAAATAAATAAAAACACGCAAATTAATACAACAAATAGTTATAAAAGACAAAACTCGAAACTATTTTTTTTCGTTGGGTTTCTTTTTACGGCGGGTGAAAAAAGAGGTGGGTATACCTACGCAAGTAATTATATTGCGGGTTAGCATTAATTGACTAGCGCGTTATTATACCGCTAAGCAAAGCAATATTCTTTTTTTAATTATGATAAAAAAAATACCTACTATCCAGTTGTCTTCCGGAGAAATATAAAACAAACTAAAATAAAATATATGGGGCGAAGACAAGACAAAAATGCGTAGATGTTTGTCGAATACATACATTACTTATTGAAAGTGTGTATATACAACTCTACTAAGCGCGAACCAAAAGCGGCTCTGATTGGTCAAGGCTCGGATCAGTATTGAATGCGTGACATTTATTAACTAGGCTAGCCTTAGATAGCTAATGTATACAGTTAAGGCCTGTGCTTAGTTTCAATGCAATTACATGGTATTATATCATGTTAAATTAGATATAAATTAGCATATAATTTGGGTTGTATGCAGCATAATGTATTGATATTATCCTAGACGGATTTGGAACGAATTATGTGATTACGTTAACTGTATTAAGGCCAGTAGGTATTACGTAACTTAGACATTTTTTTACCCATGAAAAACCAAATGCATTTAACGGATATTGATATATTGAAGATATAATCTCAATTGATTTCATTTCATTTACTTCAAACTTCATAGTCATCATATTGCCATCATAGCAAAGCGGAACGATATGGGCTGCCATAGATGCAGTCACCTTTTAACCGGAAAGGGGGACAGAAAACCATATACAGCTGCACCTTTTTTTTTTCATTTATTTATTACACAGAAATATATAACAATCGACAAATCTGACGAAATAAGTACTACCTGTCATTTTCCTGACAGCTGATGCTGCGTCGCGCGATAAACGAAGTCGGCGTAAGATACGCTAGACCTGCCTATAAAGAAAATACCTTTAAAAAAATAACTTATTTTCGACTGCACGCAATAAAAGCATGAAATCGCTATGTTACTTCCTAGAACTCAGGGAAAAGTATTATTCACTTCAAACAGTTGGTTGAAATTATCAAAATCATTGTCATAATATGAAAAAACTAAAATTAAATTAAACATTCAAACATTAAAATGTCGATACTGAAATTAAAATTAAAAATAGTCATAATCTGAAATTAAAATTGAAAAAAATAATTTTAATAACTAGTAATAAGGTCCCCTAAGGTCCAAAAAGTGGTAAACCACTTTCTTGGCTGACTGTACTTAAATTATTAAAGGAAGTAAAACCACTTCATGTTGTGGGGCCTGCAATATTGAGATGGTGAAGCAATTTTATTAAGACGATCTATAAAACAAAAATGCACAAAAAATAAAACAAACAGTAGGTACTTTAGCAATCAGCACTATGCTAATTGCTTGTTTGAGAATCAACATGAATCTAATTAAAACAGCAAAGAGATCGTAACCTATTATTAACAGATATAACTAAACCATAATTAACAAGTTAACAACCATATATCGTTTATTTTACGTCAGAAAGTCGATTTTTTTAATGTAGTAGAAGATCATCATTTTTAAATAAGTAATTTGAAGGGCGCGCGACTATCATTTATTTACTAAGGTATAGAGAAGAACGGAAATTAACGGAGATATGGTTAAATATATCATAAATAGATATATTACTAGCAACTGCCTTTTACATTGATAAAAAAACACAATCGAATTTGGAAGGTCCTCTTTTTTAAGTCAGTTGAAAATAGACTATATTCAAGAAGATAAAAATACATACTGTACATCTAGCATAACTGTGACACGCGACTCTTTGTTGCGCGACAAATACTATCTGTCACTTTCCTTTTAATACCGTGCGACTGTGACAGGAGATTCTGAATCGCGCGACTAACGAAGTCGCTGCAATATATGCTGCACGGCTAGCATAACTTTGACACGCGACTCTTTCTCGCGCGAGATATACTACCTGTCTCTATCTGTACAGTACTATGACATAGTGACGGATGATGCTATCTCGCGTGACATGAGTCGCGTGTCAAAGTTATGCTAGACGTGCTGGTTATTTAGAGGTTTTTTAATAGAGCTTATCTCTAATATAACGGAACTGTGGTGGCGTTTCTCACGTAATAAACAAATGATAAAGCATCTGTTCGCTCTCACATTCGCATACTTGTCAAAACGCGATGGAAGCGTTGTCATTTTTTTATCACGTGATAAACCTGCGTATCGGACACACGTCATTAGACACGTCGAATCTAGGCTCTGCACAACTGTATCATGTTTTAGATGAATGATGTCGTGTATTAGGCCTGCTGGAGCTGGCATATTCATCAAAATGATCAAAGCTCCTTAATTGGTAGAATAAAAAAAAACTGTATATCATGTCTCTTTCTCGCGCGAGAAATATTACCTGTCACTTTAAATTCTGTGCAGTATTGTGATAGAGTGACGGGTGACGCTATGTCGCGCGACAAGAGTCTCGTAGTCACGTAGCATACTTATAGCTTGCTAGACGAGGTGTGGGGCTAACATATTTTGCCACGACTTCGCTTGTCGTGCAACTTAGCGTCACCTTGCTTGCTCGCACGGTATTGAAAGAAAAGTGACAAATAGTATTTTCCGCGCGACATAGAGTCGTCACAGTTACTAGACGTGCTAGTTTGGATTAGCTGATGTGAGTACACGTACGAATTCAAAAGTTACTTTTACTCGTAGTTGCTGTCCGTCCCTCAGTAGTTGATATAACGGTTCACTTGAGTGGTTGAACTATTATCAGCCATTTAAGGGGCGTGCCATTTTCGGAATTAGTGCCATCTAGCGGGTACGCCTAATGTGAAGTACGTTTTTTGTTACAATAATCAGGACGGCCTACATTTTATGTTTAGTTTTATGCCGTAGGGGAATAAACCTGTTATATCACTTGACCAACATTTTGGTGGCTTACTTATTTTTTGCTGAGTCTAATCATTATTATAATATTAACATAATTATATTATTTAAGGTCATGTCAAATTCGTCTAGGTGCTAAGTAGGCCATTGATCATTAGTTATAATAAAAAAATGCCATGATACAGTATACTTTTACGCAATAAATGCATTTTCTAATGGAACAAAATTTTACGGACAAGACATTTTAAATTATTATTTATTTATTTTTATCTAAAATGTGAGGTTGAACCTGAGGCCAACAACAAGACTCATATATAAGTAACATTTGGTACCAATTTAAATATGTTCATGAGAATAATGTTATATAAAGACTTATCGTCAAACAAAACTTCATTAGCATAATAAATCTGATGCGACGCGGTGACAAACACGGCTCTTTTATACAACTTGAAGTTCTCATCCAATTAAAACTGTCCAACGAACCATACAAAGGCTTCTTACTATATTTATTATAATAACAGTAGTTATGTATGAAGCAATAGGCACATTAGACCATTCTCAGCAGTATGTATCGATTTGTATCGACGACGCGGTTGGTGCAGATTGAAGCGCAGCTGCTTTCTAAACTAGCAGTCCTGGGTTCGAATCCCGGCATGGTCAAATATTTGTGTGATGAACTCGAATATTTGTTGTATTTATAAATATTATTGTTTATATATATATCGTCGTCTAGTACCCATAGCATAGCATATAATAGGTACACACGTTTTGCTTAGTTGAGACTAGTGTAAGATTGTCCCTTAAATTGATTCATTTTATTTACCATTCCTTTATTTACATGGTTCCGTTACGATAACTGTACTGTCGACGACACGATATTGTTGACAATCAGATAATATTCTAATCATATTTGTGATCTTCTAATTAGTCTGCGCATTGTATGCAAATCCGTCACAATTAGTCACTACACATCCTCATTGCTTGTTCTATACGCCCATTATGCTGAAAAACTTATCTAGCTTGTTTGAAGCTTGAAGCTAATAAAAATAAAAAAATTGTGTCTCTGTGAGCTGTAAACCTCGCGAGTTTGTATTGAAATGGTTGATACTGTAATTGTTTACGTTTTCAACCGCCATATGTCCGCCATTTTGAAAATTTTCAGCAGAGCTCAGAAAAATTCGTGCCATCGTTTGAGAATTCTGCCGAGTTACAAAGGTCGTATCTTTATACGGATGTCATAGTAAGATACGTCCTTTTACCGTAGCATGGCAGAATTGACACTTCTATATGATAGCCGCTGGAAATCCAAACATCCGGACTTTCCGGACTTACGATAGAATTTTAGGCCAAGCCAAAACGGAGACTGAAGGGTCGCTCGATCAATAAAGTTATCTAATTATAATTTTAAAACCTGTAAGTAAATTCTCTTTATATGAATCTCATAAAATCGTGCATGTTTTAAATCAATTATTACGACAAATAAAATTTAGTCAAAGAACATGAATATGACATGAACAAACATGCATAGATGCATTTTTTTTGTGTGAGCGGCGGCAAAACATTTTTTCCTTGTAATTATTTTATTCTTTACCAATTGCTGAAAGTCTTCGAGACAGTATTACAGATAAGAAAAAAAATTGTTACCATAAAGCGGCAGTGGTACCTTACCTTGTTTGCCTGCTTTATGCTATAATGAAGCAGGTTAATCAATGCGACTATCATAGGCCTCTTAAATGCAAAGAACGGGTAGCACGCGACTGCTGTCATGCAGTTAGATAATTGTTAGGTTTCGAAAGGTCACAGTTAATTCACAGTTACATGGGATTTTTCTTCCGCGCCTTCAGGTCACTGGCTACATGTAACGAGGGAAAAGTGTAACTTCGTATTGTTAAAAAATATACAATGTTCCGTAACACGAAGCGATCAGAACTAAGATTTTTTCTAATTATGTTTTTATCCGGCTACGTGACGAGAAACTGCCAAGATCGGGTATTGTTTTTGACGCGAAATCGTTGAGATCTCCGTGGGAATTATAAGTGATATAAGTAAATAACAATTGAAGAGATGTTTACAAAAACAACATAACTAACTAGACAGATTGATACCCACTGTCAATATGCTTTTTTTTTCTCTGTGTGGCTTTCACTTCTTGCTGTCAATATGTTTGTGAGCGCTTTCTCCGCCAAAAAACTGTCGTCAGTTTGGCGGAATAGAATTGTTTTACATACCACCTAAGTATTTTTAATAATAAAAATAGAAATGTTTCGTCATAAGTGTCAACCTACCTACTACCTAAACGATAATTCTTAATACTTGAAATACTTAAGACGAGTGTAATATACGGAAGTCATCATGGAATAAATATGTCTTGTCCGTTGTTATCCTCGTATAAATCAAGTTTTGCAGATGCCGTACATTACAATAAATCTAAACTAAACTTACACGATTTTCACACACTAATTATTATTATTATTTATTAAACGGGTCTTAAATCTTATATCAAAACCGATGTAATTTTGTTGTAAAAATACATCCAGTCCTCGTCCTCGTAATAAAGCCAACCATTGGCACATTTACTTTGCTTCATTAATACACATTCTGCTTTCGTAATATTGTCAACTACCGGCAAATTACGTTTAGTAACAAAAAAATCAAATTACGATTGATCGACACTATTAGTGCTTACGTACACATTGTATAACCGAGTTTCCGTCGTTACTTCACATACCTATTGAATTCAATCGGTTTAGTGTTATGGATTATGGTCGCAGTTCTTAAATTCGATTCTCGCAGTTGCTTCTCATATTGAATACGATCGGAAGTGTTAGTCACAGTTCATAAACCCAATTCTCATCCACAATGGAAGTAAACAGGATTTTGACTCGTACAAATATAACGCAGTTCACTTTTAACCACAGAAATTAAGTAGAATTTCTTCATTATGTAAATGCGGATCAGTTGACGTTCCTTCATTTAGCGTTAGCGGCAGTGCCTAGTTCCTAAGCTTAATTGTCGTCTGATTTTTACAAAACCGTACTCGTTTCAATTTCAACAGTGTAGTACCTGCTGAAATGATCATTGAGGTGTGAGCAAAAAAAAAATACAAAAGATATTTTCATTTTTTTGTTGGTAAATATAATATGACAATTTCATTTGTTTTGTGTTTGTGTTACATTACAGGCGAATGCTACCAGTGAATTAGCAGCTATTGAGCAAAAACACAGATCTATTTGTGAAAGATTATAGTGCTTAGGATCACCAAATTGTATAACTATGGAACCAGCTGCCGTACCGTCACGTTGAATACGCTCGGAAGTGTAATTCAAAGTTCCTTAATACAATTCTCATCTAATTCTGCCACGATTAAAGTAAACAGTACTTTGACTCGTTTTGAAAGGTCGTCAAATGAATTTTGCGTTTTATCCGTGCAGGCTCTATTGAAGTGTATTTATTTTGTATCGTTTATTCAGATCTATAAAGACTGAATATATTTGGGATTTTTATACGATAACAATATACTAATTAAGTAACTAACGCAAACAGTTTAAACGCAACTAAATTGTATCCTTGCGTCTGTCCGACACCACTCTAGGCTACGCCTTTCGATCTTAAGCCAGCTCTCACCAGTATTTACAATATACTGGTGATAATGTTTCATGGCCCCCATTAGCATACAATGTACTTTTACTCGGATCTCGTATTTGCGATTTCGCCGATCGCATTCCTTCCGCGCGTGCGCCGTTGTGTGACACAGTTTGTGAGGCCGGATGATAAAGGACCGTACACAGTAGACGTACAGATACAAAACAATTTGTGGCACAATTTGTGGAGACAATATTATACATAATACAAGCATTCTTGAGCTTATTTTGGAACTAGATCGATTTGTTTGTCTGATATTTACTTATTTCATTATTATTATAACAAAACGGGACGGGACTTAATAATTTAATAATGACGGAGTAACGAAGTTATCGCGCTGCTGTACGGGTTTCACGTGACTGTAAACCCGTTATTACAATAATTAATAACGACAGGATTTGATTTGTTGAGACCTTAATACATTTCCAAACTTAAGCGTTTGTCTGTGGAGAATTTACATCGACATTAAACTTATTATTTTATAAGTAGGTAATTAAAATATTGTTCCCTTTTTAGATCTCCGAATGTACCTAGATCAGGTTAAGTTTATTATTATCTAGTGAACAATTTTTTTTATACTATTAAAGCAATGTATTGCCTTAGCGTAATTTATACTGACATTTTATATTATGAAATAAATAAATCTAATTTAACCTAATCTAATCACACTTATCCTGTAGCTTAGACGTAACTTCTGTCTTGTCTAAATTCGTTCTTTGGCACAGGGCACTAAGCAAAACTATAAAATTTTGTCTTTAGATGTCGATCTGTCAATATATTCTCAGCAATCATAAATAGAAGCTCGGGCTAAGAGTAAAACATCTGATTGTCGTACTTACTTTTACGGTCTGTTTACACGGTTCACTATTAGGTATGTTGCATAAAATTGATACTCATATTTTCCTTTTGCATAACATCATTTCTCCGAATTTTATTTTGCATAATTTTTTTCTCATAATGTGATATCACATAATTTTTTTTATCCGAAGTTATTTCGAAGAAATTCCCCAAGCAGCACATTAGTGAATTTTGCAGCTTATCTTATAGCTTTAAGTTCTAAGTGAGTGGTTTAACAGTGTTTGATACAACTTATAGCTTTAAACACAACTCAAAACTGTATATGAGTTCATCCTATCACTTGTAGTTGCATAGGAGCGTTTTTTGTTTCTACTTTATTACTTATGGTGGGATAAAGTCGATTTTGCTACTTAAAGTTGCATGAAGGTTCAAATTGTCACTCAATAAGAAGCAATAGTGCTATATAAGGCCTTAAAATCACTTATAAGCAACTTTTACATATAAGTGGGAACATACCCTTATTTGGAACTAAAAGTTCCAAATGACTAGTACAATAGCGAATTATATCACCAATAGTGGCTAAAGGGATAATTTTACGGCTCTTTTGGAACCAAAAAATATTGCAACTTTAAGGCCTAAGAAGTACCTTATTGCCACTCCAACGCATAAATAGGTCTCAGTAGGAGGTTCTTGGAACCAAAAGCAGTTATTTTCACTTATTTCAAACCACTAACGAACTAAAAGTTCTATTATAGTTCCTATTTGCGCCTTGTCAAAATATATTTAATAGTCTTGCTTGTTTAATAGTCTACAAAAGAGCAAATAATTACTATTGGTAATATCATTCACTGCTTTGCCACTCGCAAGATACAAATAAGTGATTATTAGACCTGATAGTTCCAAATAAGGAACAAATAAGTGAAAATAAACACTGTAGGATCTTTTTTGTTTCGCCATGTTTACAAATGGAAGCCTATGAAAATTGATTATTTTAACCAGAATTTTATCACACTCACGCATAATCACAGACTTTTGATAGTTGTGACGATGTTACTTTAACATTGTACGTAACCTACAATCATTAGGTCAGGTTTTTAACAGTTTTATTTATTATCAGTATCTATTCCTTATTTAATTTAGCACTCTCTTTTTTAATATTCCTGATCAAATAAAGGGCGCGTCGAAATTTACAAAGAAAACATACTATAGTTTCACAGTAAAAAAAAATTCGCAAGAATTTCGTGCTTATTTCAATGCTTGTATAACGTAAAGTTTTAATCACAATCAAACAGACATATAAATCCAAAATGAATATGGCGGATCACGTATTACTTTTAATAAAACACAATTTGACAGTTGCCTCGCCACTCAAAGATAATTTTGGCGACTCATTTATCACTCATTGACCGAACTGAAATGTTTTCATTCGTTCACTGCGCATAACTTTCACCCATAGTTCTAATTACCACTTAAGGTAATTGTGAGATCTCTTATGGATTCTATTTAGCACAAAAAATGGGCTGCAATTTTTCTCCTTTTGGTTCTATACTGGTGGCATAAGGGTTCTTGCCACCTATATAGCACTTAGTCATGGTGGTAAATTTCACTTAAGCATCTAATTAGATATGATATACGAGCTATTTAGACCCAGTTGTGCTACTTGGGTCATATCTCATAATTAGTTTTTTTCGATATTTTCCGAATTTGACCGAATTTTCGGACAAGATTTCAGATTCATATTTTTGAGCCCCGAGAGCCCCCCATATCGAGTTTTGGCCGCCTAGCACGAATTTGAAATTTTGAATCGTTTTTTTCGATATTTTCCGAATTTGACCGAATTTTCGGACAAGATTTCAGATTCATATTTTTGAGCCCCGAGAGCCCCCCGATACCGAGTTTTAGCCGCCTAGCACCAATTTGAAATTTTGAATCGTTTTTTTTTTCGATATTTTCCGAATTTGACCGAATTTTCGGACAAGATTTCAGATTCATATTTTTGAGCCCCGAGAGCCCCCCGATACCGAGTTTTAGCCGCCTAGCACCAATTTGAAATTTTACAAAAATAAAAAAAATTAAGTTCGGTTCTAACCTAACCTACTTTACTGGCAGCAGTTCGGTTCTGTTGTGGTCGCAGTTCTTACCTAACCTAACCCATTAGGTTCGGTTTTAACCTAACCTACTTTACTGGCAGCAGTTCGGCTCTGTTGTGGTCGCAGTTCTAACCTAACCTAACCCATTAAGTTCGGTTTTAACCTAACCTAATTTACCGCCTAGCACCAATTTGAAATTTTGAATCGTTTTTTTTCGATATTTTCCGAATTTGACCGAATTTTAAAAATCCGATTTCAGATTCTGACTCAGGAGCCCCAAAAACCCCCGGATACCGAATTTCAGCCTCCTAAGACCAATTTGAAATTTTCTCCATACAAATGGTTTTTTTTCGATATTTTCCAAATTTGACCGAATTTTCGGACAAGATTTCAGATTCATATTTTTGAGCCCCGAGAGCCCCCCGATACCGAGTTTTAGCCGTCTAGCACCAATTTGAAATTTTGCAAAAAGAAAAAACATTAAGTTAGGTTCTAACCTAACCTACTTTATTGGCAGCAGTTCGGCTCTGTTGTGGTCGCAGTTCTAACCTAACCTAACCCATTTTACTGGTATCAGTTTAGTAAATAAATTCGGCGATATTAATGTTCTGCCATATAAAATTATGAGAAATGAATAGTATGCCAAGTGCCAACTGACAATTATGATACTAAATGATTATGAGAAAGAATCATTCGGAGAAAAAATATTCGGTGATAGCTGTTATGAGAAATGAAATTCGGAGAATCGATATTATGCAAGATAAAGCGAACCCCTGTTTACACATTCATTAGTGATTAGCGCGAGTTAATACAAATCCTACTTGAGTTCAGCAGTAAATGTATGAATCGCACCTCGCAATTATCACTAATCAATGTGTAAATAGGCCCATTATACGTAGTGGTGTGTCAATAAAGATTACTTAGTACAATTTAATTTATTAAGGGACATCTTGAACAACCAGAAACTTATTTTTAACTTCACGATCACGATAGCATAAAAAATATCGTAAAAACTATCTTACATAGTTTGTTTACTATTTAACGAACTCGTCGTACCTACTCTAGTAAACACGAGATGCATTTGTTTATTTATGCGACTGCGGTCAGTGAGTTATTTTAACTAGCAAACCACAAACTGTGCTACAAATTAAGCAATTATATACCTATTACCAATGCAGTAAACCCTTAGAGAAATCACTGATAAGTTGGCAGACTTGTATTGTTGTGGCTTCTTCTAACCAGCCAGTTACATGGAATTCTTGGAAAATGTCCGGAAGTTATGTTACCTCTTTCGTAACTTTTTTATTAGTATAGTCTGTGGTCGCCGCCTACGAGTCACGGCGCGTAGTCACTAGTCTACAGTGCACACCGTTCGACTTTTAAATGCGTATGTTTACATTTACAAGCAGTAGCATAATATAAGCACGTAGGTACCTACTCGTAGTGACTGTTTTTGAAAGTTGACCATGACAAAATAACAGCATTTCGTTAATTGTATAAAATAGTATTTTTACAATGTACGTAATTGGTATTGATATCAAGGTTTAATCAAGCAAAATATTATGATACTAGCTTTTTGCCGAATTTTATCAAAATTGGTTCAGCTGTTGGAGCGTGAAGAAGTAAACATACAAACACACACAAACTTTCGCATTTATAATATTCGTATGATTAACGGTGAAATTAATATAGCAAGACGACTAAACGTGTTGTCAATATTAAATTTATAGCAGTCGTTTATATAACATAATAAGAGTCTTTAGGAGAACTTTATTGGCTTATTTACGTCGGCTTTTAACCTCATCTCTAATTTAATGCAATATTATTTTCATTTGCGCATGTGGATTAAATTACAACTATTCAATATTTTCTTTGGTTTCCGCGACTGTCACACATTTAAATAAAACAATTTAAGCGGATTATATTATATCGCGTATATTAATTATTTGAGCCTTCCTGACGTTTCGGTACCTTTACAGATAGGTACCGTTGTCAAAGGTTGACTCAAACCTAAACCCTAAACCGTTTAAATTGTTTTATTTAAATGTTACAACTGGTGTACTTTCCTTTTCGCCGAATTATGTTTCGCAAACGTTTCATTTCGCAAAAGTTTCATTTCGCCAAAAGCATTTTTCACTGAAACTGTAAACTATTTCAGATTGTTGTAAATATCATCCTTTAGATTAGGTTAGGTTAGGTTAGGTTTGTTTTATAACAATTCGAAATAGTTTACAGTTTCAGTGAAAAATGCTTTTGGCGAAATGAAACTTTTGCGAAATGAAACGTTTGACGAAACGTAATTCGGCGAAAAGGCAGAGAACCATAATCTTATGATAAACAGCCGTCACTTATGCAAAATAAAATACTTGTCTTGTAAAAGTAAGTTTTATAATTTTTTATCGAGTGATAACTGATAAACGCGAGCATCATCTTTTGCTAGAGGTGTGAATATTGAATGAATGAATGAATCTTTATTGTGTGACAGATTAAGGTTAACAATTGCAACATTTTGCAGTTAGTACTACAAGATTTAGTATTTTAAATAAGTATGACACTATAAGCTATTACTAAAGCTATAACATTTAAAAAAAATATTGGGCAAGTGCGAGCCCGATTCGCTCATGCAGGGTTCCGTACCTATACATATATATAATCTATAACAAGTTTTTTGTATGGGAGCCCCCCTAAATATTTATTTTATTTTATTTTTAGTATTTGTTGTTATAGCGGCAATAGAAATACATTATCTGTGAAAATTTCAACTGTCTAGCTACCACCGTTGTTGAGATACAGCCTGTTGACAGACGGACGGACGGACGGACGGACGGACGGACAGCGAAGTCTCAGTAATAGGGTCCCGTTTTTACCCTTTGGGTACGGAACCCTAAAAAACATTAAGACTGCTTTATATTTATAACCTGCACTAAATTATCACTTTAGTTAATTTTAGTAATGATCATATCAAAGGCCGTTTATTTTCCATTCGCCACACCTCGGATCTCGTTTTGAACTAACTTATATTTAAATAAGGAACATAATATATTATCTGTTTAACGGTGATATGAATGCTATAAGATTGCCAGTTAGCAATTCACAAGGCGAGCTGGTTCGTCAAACAAAGATTCTTGCGAGACGCGGAAGACTTTGACAAAAGACAAACGTACCGGCGTCAGTATGTTGTCCGATGTATTTATTATTATTAAATTATTGTGAGTACTAGTCCTCAAAATTAGGATATCCTCAAATGTCTATGAAAACCTCATAAGCATATTCGCATTAGTATCGTTATCGTTAATTATTAAATCATGCATCTGTTACTTTAAGCCAATATGGAATTATTTAAGTGTAGTGAATGGCAGTGAATTGTCGTTAGCCTCAACACATTTTAACACTTTACAAGACGGGCTCACTATGCGCTGCGTGCTGCGTTAAACAGCCTATGCGCACAATAGATGCGCGTGCGCAACCTGTCTTATTGCGGCTCCACACTACTCGCAAAGTTGCCCGAAGATGGCCGAGACGAAGTTGACCGAAGATGGCCGAGGCGAAGTTGGCCGAAGTATGGATTTTCGCAGCGATGTGCCCCTTCACACTATCATTGTCGCCCAACTTCGGTCAACTTCGCGAGTAGTGTGGCGCCTACGTGACCAACTGCGTTACATTCAACACAAACAACCAATAAAATACAGTTTCCTGGCGGCTTTAAAAAGAAAGCTAAATCGGACGCGACTTGCCCAGATTTCGTTTCAAGCTATGCCACTGTTGTCTACTGTCTAATTTTGTACTCTTTGTCTTATATATATATTTTTTTTATTATTTTAGCATACAACTTAAGTTTATACAGTATCCCTGCAAAACTGTTTGTACAGTTTATCTGCAGGTGCGAGTCATTGTTACCTACTAGAAAAAATGGGAAAGCCACAAAGATACTTTACACGAAATAACAATATAAGTATACCTTCTTATGTATATGAATTCACAAATGACAATATTCCAAACAATACTCAATATAAACGTGGTGCGAAAAGGGTCATGACTAAGTTGTGTTTACGGTTCATTGCTCTCTGTTTGCACAAGTACAAATAGACGAAGTTTAGAGGAAAACTATGATACTTGAGCCTTTTTAATCTAAGAAAGCTGGCACGGCTGAAACACGATTTTATTTAGGTAAATCATGGGTTAATCACATGGGTACCTATACTACCTATACATACCAAGTAGTTGAATTAGACACCTAACACATACAACAATTAACAAGAGTATAACAGAGAATAGTCTCTTTGTTACACTTGTTATTTTTTTGTACTTGTTAAGTATCTAATTAAAACTAAAACTAAAAAAACTAGCAGATCTATGACCTCGTGAGTTTGTTTCGAAATATCTATTTTTTCAACCCCCATAACTCCGAAGCTATTATACGAATACTTATCGAACCTACTTACAAAATTTCATGAGCATCGGTACATAAATGCTGTCTCTAGACGAGAGTAGCCCGGCTAGTCGTTGGGAGTAAAAGAGGAGCCGTGGTGGTATAAACAAATATAATAAAACAATAAAAACCATATACAATATAAAACCTGTAAAGAAAAACGGTATTCAGTCAGTACGCGGCAGAATGAAAGAAATTTTGGCGAAGCTGAAAAAGACAAGGGTACCGAGGTGTTATCACGTCATAACATGTGGTTATTAATTGTACATACAAAACATGTGTCTTAGAAAACCGCAAATAGATAAGTATTTTTACATTACTACGCGTAATTTTTTTAGACCGTAGTCGAGTAAAAAGTATCCTATACTTAACCATATTTGGATGTCCAGCTATCCCTGTACCAAAATTGGTTAAAATCTGTCCAGCCGTTTCGGCGTGATGCGAGGACAAAGGAAATTATGAAAACAGATGGCGCCAGACTGGCACGGCGCCGCGCGCCCATACAAAACAAATGACGATCCATCATCACGCAAATCTTGACCCCTCTCCATGGAAAAGTGATCTTTAATACAAATCTGGAATTGCATAATAGTATAGAAATACTTCATCAGATAATATATAGTCTCGGAAAACAACCGCAACGAGATTTAATATTATCTCCACGCCTCGCCCCGTTACTGTGATTATGCAGAATTATGACTCTAGTACTTAACATACTAAAAATACTTGTAAAGTCATAATTCTGTTATCTCCAACTATAAATAGACAGCAACTGTTTTGAGAACCACATGTTCAGAATTATTTATGTCGGATTATTAATATAATTATACTTTGTTGTTGTCTCGGTTGAAAGGTAGGGTACGATACGACGTCTAATTACTAACGTAATTATCATTAGTATAGCCATATTGCATACAAGTATCTATTTTCCATCTCGAATACATTCAGGCATTGGGTAAGATTACCCATCATTTAATGACAGTTTTTCAATTAACCACGCATAGGTTATGGGCATGGATACAAACAATGGACATTGTGAATTCTCACACAATCACAACTTGTTTCTACGAGATAATGGTTAATAAACAGGATATTCAATAGTTAACAGTTTTTACTCGTAATAGAATATTGGACGAACAAGTGATTATACGAAATTGTTTTCTTGCTTTAAAAGAGCTCTTTATGATCAGAAGCATTGAATGAGTATGTAAAGAAGCGATAACTAACTTTGTGTAAGCAAAATAACGCGTCGATGGTGCTAAATTCGACTACTGACTTACAGACGATTTTCATTAGCCGAATTGGTTTGACAGTTGTCGTAGGTAATAAAAATTACTCGTTACTTTCGTTACTCAGGATTTTTTTCGTAACATAATTAATGAAGCGCAATCACTGAATTTAGCTTTATGTTTATTGATAAAAAGTGATATAGTCAAATCTTAGACAAATAATTTTGCTCATATAGATCTAATAGGTCTCGTAAAATGGGGTAAAACCACACTTGCAGTGTTACCTCGATAGTTAACCTTTACACCAGCCCGTTTAGCACAAATAATATGCTTCGCGACTCTTTTCGCGCGAGATAGCGCTACCCGTCAGCCTCTCACATTACTGCACAGAAAGAGACATTATCTCGCGCGAGAAATAGTCGCGTATTACAGTTATGCTAGAGCTAGAGGTGCAGGTACCTACGAACTTGCGCGAGCATCGGTAATTCGGTACCCCTCTCCAGAATCCGTCGTCTTACCACCCTAATGAAGGCCTCCGAAGTCCAGCACTAAAACATAGACACTAATAACATTTCTAAGCTAAAACTTAGAAATTAGTCACAATATGTTATACAATACATACCACAACGCTTTGTGTTGCCCGCCTAACTGATCAAGTGATCTAACCCCAATGAATCTAAACAAATGAATCAGCAATTGCGCACGCGCCTCGGAAATGTTTCACATGTATCGCCCTGTGAGCCACGTACACACGAGCGTGGAATATAAAGCGATCATCATTACCCGGTAATTCATATCCACATCACATCATTTTTATTATCGGATGCAGTGATTTTATTATAGTGTACATGTTATTGCACGTATGGCGGGATGTTTGTAAACAAATAAAAAAACTTCGTTCTACTTTTAGCTGTCTTTTCGTCTTGAAAAGCTTATATTAAAAATGAATGAATGAATGAATGAATAAATTTATTTCATGTAACTAAGGACACATATTTTATTAGTAGTTAGACCTTACAAACTAGGGTTAGTAGGTAATTACAATTAAATCAAAACAAATTACAATTAAAACAAAACAACACTGACCGGGGAGTGTAATCCCTCGCAGTGCAGCATGTAGGGACAGTCAACCCTGTCCGCTATCATACGAAGAATGCTGTTGGGACTGCAGCGCACCCGGCGCACCAGGGATGCAGCGCGAGCGCGCATGGTCGTATAGAAACAATCCACGCGCGCCCCCGCGAACATCCCTGATGCGCTACAGAAACGAGGCAGTCCCATCAACACCCGGAACGCATTGTTATACTGGACCCGAAGGGCCCCATAGGCCCATTGCGTATACTTCGCCCACAGACTGCACGTATAGAGGGAAGTGCAAAACGCCCTAAACAATGTTACCTTCACCTCTTTGGAGCACCTTGCAAATCTGCGGGCGATCATATTTGCCCTGACCGACAGGGCCCTTCGTTCTCTTTCGATGTCCAGGTCGTCTTTGAGGTCGGTCGTGATCACATGGCCTAGGTACTTAAAATGGCCCACCCTATCCATAGGGATACCATTGAGGCAAACGGCAGGAACTTCCAGTGTTTTCTTGCGACCGCACTCAAACACCATGAACTGGCTCTTTTTAACATTATATCTGAGGCCATGATCTACTACATACCTTTCACAGATTTTCAGCAGCTTACGCAGCCCACACACCGACGCGCTCAGCAGAACCATGTCGTCCGCATAACTTATGTTGTTAACACACACTCCATCAATATGACAACCAACATGGGTTCTGCTGAGCGCCTCTATTAGTCCGTTTACGTACAGGTTAAAGAGCGTAGGTGAGGTCAAACCCCTCTGTCTCACCCCGCACTCCAACCTGTACTCATCAGACTGCGCATCTGCCCATCTAACACAGTTGACCTGGTTTCCATACCAGTACTTAAATATGCGAATGGTTTCCAGCGGTAAACTGGAGTTCTCCAGCTTCTTCCACAGTAGGTCATAGGAAACCAGGTCAAAAGCCTTAGAAAGATCAAGGAAACAGGCTACCACCAGAGTTTTACTTTTGGCATAATACCTGACAGTGTGCTTAAGGCTCAGGATCGCGGACTCTGTAGATAGCTGTGGTCGGAAACCCATTTGGTTATCGTGCAGTTTTACGTGGCTATTTAACTGTGAATTAAGCACACTATCAAAAAATTTTGCCATGATTGTGGGTAGCGAGATGGGTCTGTAGTTGTTCATATCTGCCAGGTCCCCGGTCCTGTTTTTGACAATAGGTACAACGATTGTCCGCATTAAGTTACCTGGCAGATAAGGATGCCTTAAACACAGGGTATAAAACAACGCCAACACTCTCGATATGTAGGGACCTGCATGCTGGAGATGCTCAATAGAGAGACCGTCGTATCCGGGGGATTTACCTCCAGACATTGATTTAATAATTTTAGCAATGTCCTTGGCAGTCACTTTAGGACCCACGCTCTCGCCTTCGGTCTCACCATCAAGCACCCCCAACTTCGCTGGACCTAAATCCGACTTAATAACGAAGTGGTCCTTAAAGAGGTTGGCTATGCTTTTTGGGTCACTAAAATGTGTCAGGGCTGGCAAAAAAACTGTTAAAAAAATAACTTTAGTCCCGCAAGCACATACATAACCGGTAACCCATATTAAGATTACATAGTTCACACATTTCCATATGCCAATGAGTCCCTCTCATTTAGACTTCAATCGAAAGATGATAGATGCTTAATATATTATAACGAAATATTGACCCCTAGTTGTATATAAAAATACTAGTTATATATAAAATGTTTATTTCGTAAGTTACAAATCATGCTGTCTACTAAAGATCATCAGTCATATTATTCAAATAGGTAATGTGTCTTATTGGCTGCTACTGTTGTGATCTGATCCCATAAGCCGCAACTCAAACCTACCTTTGTAATATTTTAATAACATGTTCCTAATACTCGTATTAACCCACGCACAGAATTCTTACCGATGATCACACAATGCCATATATGACATAGTAAACAAATTATTTAATATAAGATGACAATTATAAATTACCAGAGAACCATAGATAACTATGTAGAACTTAACCTTTATGTTGGCCGGTACACTAAATCATTGAGATAAACATCTCTAAGCAGATTACCGCATCTCATTTGTTTTAATTATTATGTGTTCGTTGTAACGTTTTTTTTAATTGTCTATGTAACATGAATTATGCTATTTGTTATAATGCGGAGTAACAATATGATTCAACTAACATAATGTTACTTTTATTGTTATTTGTTGTTAACGTTTTAATTGACAGCCTATAGTGTCGCTTTTATCGAGTGACATATTAATGATATAACATTCGACAACATATAAGACGTATAAAAAACATGTCGGGAAGTAACGGATGATTTATCGTTTATCGATCGTGCCATTACCTACGAACATTTCGAGGGCTTCATGCTATAGGGGCGTATGCGCAAAACCCCTACTTTTCAGGAGAGGCAAAAAACTTAATAACTTTTTTTCCCTTCGACGAATCTTTTTGCAAATTTGCATGGAGTATTTATATTGTCACTGTTTTTATCTAGTATGATCAATTTTACGTAAAGTATCCTAAAAACTAGTAATTATGCGCTTCCGCCTCTTTACTGCGGCGAAAATATTCGAAATGACTGTCGATTTTCCTTGAAAAATACTTGAAATTGAGGGGCGTATAAATTAAATCTTTTCCTATTCAATTATTCAATGACAATTGGTCTGAGTTCTGTTTTTATATCGAAATACTTTCTTTTTACAGTAATTTTCACATTGCTACGAATCTCCTTCAATTTTTTCTGATTTTTTTTACGCCTGTTTCGCCCGACAAGAAAACAGTGCTAGTGGCTTTTGAGTGTGGTCGTATAGTGGTGATCTAAGGAAAATTCAAGCATTTAGTAAAGAAAAAATATACATTTCACTGATTTAATTATTCGTTTCCTTGATTATAACTTTTTAGAAGAACTTATGACCCAGCGCCGCTCTTGAATCGGTGACATTCTGGGATGTTAAGTAATGACGGCAGATGTCGATTTCCAGTCGGCTGACCATCTCGAACGATTATTAACTGAGCACTTCAGTGCTAAATAAAGTCCCTCTGTCTACCCGTCGGTCTTTGCCTAGAACAGCAGTCATAAAGTCGTTAAAGGTGACTTCTTGTGAACTCCAAGCAGTTGAGGTGCCCACTCTCTGCAGAAATCGAATTTTACGAAATCTTAATAGGTTCTAGTAACTAGTTTGTAATGTGATAACATGACAGTCTTCTACAAAAACGAAGCATTAACCGTACGCCGTGGCGAGTTGATGACACTACTTTTGCCACCCAACTCCATCAGAAAGCCCAATTCTAGGAGACCCTTGATGTTGCTGACGAGTTATAAGATATACTACGGAAATCGTTTGATGTTGTGCCCACTATTTGTTCACTCGAGGACACCTTAGCTGCACTCCTGAGGTTCTGTTTTCCCGTGGCTGTCAAGCAAATCAACCTCTGAAGTGATTGTAGTTTAGCTTCAACGGTGAATAGTTTTGTTCTTAATTAAAACTTATTATGCCGGGCATGCTACGTTTTTTTTATTTACCTTGCTCGACAAATAAGAGCTCTGTATTGATCATTTTGGGTTAGTTACCACAAAGCATCTGTTAGCGAACATTACCAGTTAAGTGTTTTCGAATAAACTGTCAGTTTGTTGTTAGACAGCCAGTGTAAAGCGAGTGAAGTCACATTCACATACCCTTGTGATTACCGCTCGTTAGTATTACTATGTCACAGGATATGATGACTCTGTGTAATAGTGATGTTCGTTTAGTGTGGCGATGATTCCACAAAAGTGGTGAGCGGACGTAGCTTTGAGGGTTCTTACTTTGCTACCACTGCCTTTTTGAGTGCACCAGTTTTGGCTTCACCAGTTTCGATGCCGATGAATCTCTTTCATTCCGGCTCCTACCAGAGCCGCTCTTTTATGCTGGTGAATTTTATCCTGTCGTTGCCGTCAACGTCCCTCAATGTTTATGAATGTGCCTAAGGCACAGACTTGTTTTTAGTATTTTGCAGGATACTTTATGTTGCAAGTGCTTAAGCAAAAAACTGATTAATTTTCACTGAAGAATCTAACGCCTGACTAGAAGGTTTCTACCTGGTTTTGTATGATAATTACTTTGACTTGTCTACGCAGTACGCAGGCAGCCAAAACAATAGTAAATATCTTGATAATTATCTCTTCCCTTCTATTCCGTTCGGTTCTGGTGATTTGTATGAGTCAAGCAGTTGAAAGCCCTCTGTATTTTTTGTCGCCATTCTCTCTCCGTTGGAGTATTCTCCTCATCCACCCAGCTCACTAACCGTTAGAACTCACAGCCCGAGAAGTGAGTCTGTACGAGGGTTGTTTCTTCCGCCGCTGAGCTGGTGAAGGTAATATCTGGCTTGTGTAGGGATCCTAAAACTGCAGTTACCTGTTTGTAGAGGAGACTTTGTTTGGACTTGACTAATTTGTGCCCGTGCTCAAATGTTCATTGTTGTATTGAGTTTCCTCGTCTTTTTTCTGCTTATCCTAAACTTCTCCAGCTTGACTAGTTAGCTTTGTCCCCGCAGCTGTCTGAGATGGATAATTATGCATGATGGTAGCAATCCATAACGGTATATGTAAGGACGCCTGTTTATTAATTTCTTCAGCGCATCCGTTTTCAACAAAGTTGGACCTAGTCGGCTCGCATATTATGTGCGATAGTGCGATTCATGCTAAGTGGGTTCGTCCTTTGGATGACATCGAGCATTTATGATTTGGATATTGAATCGAATCCACCTGGGATACGAGCAGGATGGTTCCTTAGAAACCTACCAGTTAGAGATGATTTTCGGAGAAAGGTGTGACGTTCAAGGACTTTGCGCCCATATGGTGTGACGGTATATGAGGCCGAAGACTGATACTATCACTAAAAAGTATGGTAAATATGGTCGTATGTACATACGCCGCTATTGTGCGACAATTTTTGGTAAATCACACAATCGAGTAATAGACGTATGAACATATACGCCTTTATACTCCGATCATATTATGAGATTCCATTACATTATTGCGCTTACGCCTACTGTACGCCTCTTTGGATCGATAAAAAATTATGACCTACAATGATACGCCAAAACATATTTTATTTATTTTAAATAACTTATAATTACGATAAAATTATGAAAAAAATTGACCCGATGTATCGTTATTAGATGAATACGATGCCGTTAAAAACGAAAAATCGCATTTTTGCGCATACGCCCCTATAGTATGAAGCCCTCGATTTATATCAGAGTTCGCATTCCGTAGACCAAACAACCTATAATGATGAAAATCCTTCAAATTATGCAAATCTTTAATAGATATAGATATACTTTTAGTTACTTAGAGGTAGCATCTCAGGCATTAACGTGATTTGCATCATAAAGTCTCAAGGACTTTATTAACCTAGTTCATGGTTAGTTGACCATGGACTTACAGTTTAACACTTCATCTTTATTATTTCTACTGTTTTATTCAGCTCGATATTTTAATTTTGGATATACCTACATCAAAAGGCACCATGGGGCCGTGGGCCAACAACTTGGTTCGATGGTTTGACTCAAAATATTGTGTTTGGTTTCCTTGTTCGACCGTATGTAACAAAAGATTTTTAGCGCATCTAATTCGATCACCGAATCACACAGTTTTGTAATATTACATTTTGACGTTATCTTTTTCATCCCAGCCACTTTCATATAGAAACGCGTCTTAATCATCCTGCCACCTCCTACTTAGACTATATAAGAATTACCCTACCGACGTGATCATTTATCAAATATTCGTTTGTCCCCAGAAATACTCCCAGAAGCATTGAGGACGAAGTGCGTGCGATGCACAGAAAGCCAGAAGCAGACAGCAGTGAAGGTGATCAGACGAGTCAAGACAGACTACCCTGAAGACTGGCAGAAGCTGGCCTCGCGCTGGGACCCCACCGGAGACTTCACCAGATACTTCGAGGAAGTCCTCACAAGGGATCATTTCAATACCATCCCTAACAGTAAGTCTATTAACTTTTGCTTAAGTTTTAAACTGTAGTGAAGGTGATCAAATGGATCAAGGCAGAGTGTCCTGAGGACCGGCAGACCGCGAGGCCACGCTGGGATCCCACTAGTCACGAGATACTTCTAGGAGGTCCTCACAACTCAGTCACAACCCAAGGCCAACACTATATAAGTAATGCTTTTGCTTAATTCTCAACAGAAATAGAAAACCTGGTCTAGCAGTATTAAACACGACTTCGCTTGTAGACAGATACAGCGCGATATAGGTATGACAAAGCACCTGTACCCAAGTGTCATGGCGGCCTACGATGGTTGCGTTTATCATGGTTTATCACGTGATAAATAAGTGATAAAGCATCCGTCACTCACACTCGCATTTTGTCAAAACGTGACGGATGCTTTGCCACTTATTTATCGCAAAGATAAAAGCAACCATCACAGGCCCCCTGCTTTATCATTTATTTATCGCGATTCGCTTAGTAAACGCGACAATTAAACCGCACGGTTCGATAAAATTTGACGCGCAATGATGACTCTCGTATAAGCTGCGTCGCACTAGCTGGATTTTTATTTTTATTTTGAGTAATTTTTGACTTACGACTTACCAGGGTTTCTTTTGCTAATAAATTTTAAAAGAATCTTTTTCGACGGTACGAGCTGACGCATCAAGACCACAGAATATTTAATAATATTAACCTGATTATATTATATGTCATGTATTATAGAATGTCAGATATCAAAGCCTAAATTAACTCAAGGTCGAATAGCTCTCAAAATACTAACAACACTAGGCCTTGGTCCAATATTCATTTTTTCTTTAGAACATTCATACTGTTACAAGAACATCATTAGCGGACGACAAATGACAGTATAATAATACATTATACTTCAAAATGTATTGTATATGGAACTGAGTAGGTACGGATACTTTGAGAGTGAATCGATAGTTGTGTCACTCTAGTAAGTAATAATGAAGAGCGACATTCAAAAACAGCGCTGCCTTAATCTAATTAATAATTACGTCAACGCATATATTTATCTACATCGTTATATTTATAAACAAAAATATGCATAAGTTTTTTTTTATATGACACACGTAATGTAGAAAACATGATCTTTACAATTACTTTAAGACATTCATAATCATTAATCATCATTATTGCACAGTAAAAGTCGCAAAAATAAATTTTACCGCATACTTAAGTATGTTTCTCGCAAATCGTTTCATTTATTAAACAAAGAGAAGAGATAATTATTCTGATCGTAACCTCAACTTCAATCCTTGCTATTCTCACTGAGGTCAAATCGGTAGAGGTTGCTTTGTAATTTTCTGTTTTAAATTAATAAATAAAACACATAACAATGAAATATCGCTTGTTTATTAACCACAGTACGATAATTTTAATTGCATTATAAGTACTGCAGTTATGTGGATATCACAAAAAAATACATGCTTAATTATACTTATTTTTTATCATATGTTTGAGCGTCGAGTGTATTAAGTAAGTATATCTTTATCAGAGAAATTGCGAAAAAGCTCCACTTGAAAATAACAGCCCCCTAAAATCTATCTCAGAAGGTCATTTCCAAAACTGAGTTGAACATACAGCTATCCTATATATTAGCTATATGCTATTTTTTATCTCACCACCTACTCTTTTATTGTTTATTTTTGCTTAATCCTCTACCCAAAGGTTGTCTGGAAGAGATCGCTCTTTAGTGATAAGACCGCCTATTGTCTACAATTAAGGTTTCAATTATAATATTTTTCTTGTTGGTGTGCAATAAAGAATTGTTGTATTGTACTGAACTTAAAAACAAAAAAGATCCATCATCTTTTATTGTTTTAGTTTTTCTGCTAACTCGCGTAAAGTTGTGTTGATTACCTCTGCCTGTTGTTTTAATGTATCTTATGTGTTTTGCCTTTTACTTGATGTTTGTGGAGGAAATAAAGAGTATTTTGTAAGTAGGTGACTAATTTGCTCTTCAGGTAACGAGATCCCTGGCTCGTCGCCCCTGCCGACGCCACCACCCACCAGGCCGTCGCCACCACCACCTCCGCCACCAACCCGAAGACCATTTGTGCCACCGCCGCCACCTACCCTGCCACCTCTGCCACCAGCACCAGCCAGCTCTCAAGCGCCCTTCACTACGTCGCCACGACCAGTGATATTGAATCGGTAAGTTTTTTTTATGTCATAGAGAGCAAATGAGCAAACGGATCGCCTGATGGAAAGCGATTACCGTCGCCCAAAGACAACTGCAAGACCAGAGAGGAGGCACACGTGCGTTACCGGCATTGGCGTATATAGGGGGGTGGCCGGGTGGGCCGTACCCACCCCAGTATGGTCTAGTGCCCACCCCAGGATTTTGGGTTACCGATAGAAATTCATGGTTTCATCTCATAGGCCATGGCCCATCCCCAGCCCCCCCCAGGCCCCCTTGAAAAATAATGTTAGATACGCCAATGGTTACCGGCCTTATTAAGTATTACTAAGCATTTTACATCATCTAGGTTAGATAGATACAAGTGGATTAATCAACCACTTCGATTCAGCTGTACGGTCAGCATCAAAAGTACCTATAGCTCTCAATTTTATCACTGGCTTATGTCAAATTGTACACTAATATTGTTCATCGCATCTAATTTCTTTGCATGAGTCACTATCAGCCTCGTATTTCTGAAATTCACTACAAAATTGTATCTCTATTTGATCCAATTTTTGCCCTTCTTTATTCGCCATATTCTTTATTATATAGCCAAAATTCCGTCTAGATAAATTAAACGGATTTATGGCACGCGATTTACAAATAAATAAAATTACTTAATACCATATATCACAGCATACCGACGTAACAAAATAAAAAATATTATATCCGGAGAATTCCTAATGAAATTCGTGTGCGTCAAAGCTTATCGCATCGTATAATTTTGCTGTCCAAAACACGATTGTGAACTGGTTTTGTCGACGACGACTTAGCTAAATGGTACCTACGGTGATGGTCAGACACATTACTGGTCATCCGACAAAAAGCCATAACATTCGAAGTTGTATTTTGCTTAGGATTTGCATATATATCTTAAGACGTAATATCAAAAGCAATAAGTAGCGAAAGAGTTATTATAAAGACTTTTTCTCGATCAAGACGCTTTTTTTCTCTGTAGTTAAAACGTTTCGATTCGTTTAGCGGACGTATCCTAATCCTATTTAATATTTTACTCAATGAACCATATTAAGTCGCGTCGCGTCGCGTTTTTTACAACAAATAATTAAGTGTAGGTACAAAATGACAAACCACTTGTTGCTTTCTGACAATTAAGCTAGTGCGGCGGAACGAAGTTCATCTTCCGAAAATCATACATCATTATCATCATCATATCAGCCGCTAGTCGTCCACTGCTGGACAAAGGCCTCCCCCAAAGTTCTCCACAACGATCGGTCGTGCACCGCCCTCCAATTGCTTCCCGTGATCTTAACCAGGTCGTCGGGCAACCTTGACGTACAATAACCATACACCTAATACAATTGACCTTTAGTAATACGCCTCTAACAAATTAATTTTAATAATACTAGTGGTAGATTCCTATCATGAACTCAGAAATCATATACAATAACTGGTTTTCCTGGATTGCTTAGTCGCATACATCACATTCCAATAAATTGCCAACATTAATTGATAACAATTGGCAATCTACAAGATAATCCTAAATACTTCTAGTAAAATGTATGTCAAAGTAGTTTTTACCCAGTTACTAATGATAAAACAGGACTAGCTACGGCTATAGGTTCATTAGACGCCATTATTCGATTCTAAATACTTCTAATTACTATTCGTTTTTAAACCACGTGTTGGCTTGACCGGAATTTGGTCACGCGAATTCATTATGTGTTACGTTGTTTCAATAACTGAGCAAACAAGCTTCGGTGTAAGTCATCTTACGCAAATAACCCGATCCGAATCTGAAGAAATAAGAACCGATATAACACGAAATCGAAAGTTCGAAAGACGATTGTATCGGGAAACCCCCACGATCCTTATAACTTTATTATTTAAGGGATCGGCATAAATAAGAAGTCGCTTCTTTTTAACCGACGCTGAAGCGGCAACTCTAGCACAACAACTGTGACATGCGACCTTTCTCGCGGAAGAAAATTACCTATCTCTTACTTCGCCGTACTGTGAGAGAGTGACGAGCGATGCTATGTCGCGCGACAAGAGCCCCAAAGCGTAGGTGCTAGACGGGGGTTCTCATTTCGTCGAGATGTTTCTTTTCCTTTTTTTTATGCGTGCTATGCCGTGTATGCCGATTATTACTCGAAAACGGCGGAACCGATTTGAAAAAACATTTTTTTGTTTGAGTATACGGTCCAATATATAATATTATAACTTAGTTTCGTTGTCGGCAATTTTTTTTTTTAAGCAAAAAGGCAATCAATAGGATATGTTGGATACGATTTAATTTATGCAAATGCACACTGCGACTTGAAGGACAAAAACACATTTATAAAGGAGTTTAAGTGAGGATTTAATTATACGTGTGGATGGATTTGTTTAGATGTAAACAGGTTTTATTTAACATTTTAATTTAGGCACTAAATTATAGTGGAATTGAACATTTATGGTATTTCTCTTACGGGACATTAAAATTGCCATTAAAATTCTGTTTTCGTTTCACTAATTCTGAGGTGTTTTTGCTTTTGTTCAAGGTGTAATAAAACTGATTTGAATTGAATGAACAAATTGAATGAATTAATTAATATATTTAATAAAATTATTCAAATCCAGAAACATTTCGGTCACTATACCTATAATTTTATATTACTAGTAGTAGTAATACTATATTTAACTACCTGGTAAAGTTAACGGTTGCGCCTGATATCTATGGCATCGCATACAAAGGAGGCCCCAATTAACTTAACGCAGCTTGACGAAACGCCACTTAAAAGTAAATAGTGAAAGATCTCAGGAAGATCTCGGGGATAGTTTCAAAGCGGTTACTTTGTTGAACTTTAATTATATAAAGCCTATACGTAGTCGCTAGCGAGTACTGTCAATGTAAACTCATGGTAAGGGTACTGAATGATGAGAGTTACGCTACTGTTATAACTAGATTTCTAGTCCTTGATTCCATTTCAATTTACGAAGTTTTTGTAACATACGAGAAATAAGCATTTCTGTGGAACTAGAGACGAAGAGCGATTAGCGGCTGAATATCAATTATTAGGTCCTTACATATGAAATTGCGTTTCATATGGCAGAAATAAAAACGATTTTTTTTTATGATACAATTTTTTTATTTAGTCAATGTATGTACCATGGCTATCTATGCACTTTTGCCATCTCGAAGGTAGTTCATTGATTCCTTTACTAAAAAAAGTGTGTGAGCGAGAATCAATAAAATCTTTGAAGGCCGTTTGGACAGCCTCGTGAGAATTGAATTTTTTTCCTTGCATGAAGTTGTCCAAATTCCGAAAAAAATGGTAATCAGTTGGAGCAAGGTCCGGGGAGTATGGTAGGTGTCGAAGACATTCCAGTCGCAGCTCCCTTAGTTTTGCGGCCGTCAAACGTGCCGTATGTGGTCGAGCGTTGTCCTGAAGGAGCAGTGGGCTAGATCGATTGACCAGTCTGGGTTGTTTAAGGGTCGTTCTCAAAATATTTGCACCGCTGCGCTAAATTTGCATTTTTTTTTCAACTTGCGATTTTTTCTTTTATTTTTTATAGGATCGCTAGAAATATATTTTAATAATCGATATCACGTGGAGGGAAGAAGTTAAATTGAATATTTTAGAAGATACAGGTGTTTGAAATTTTAGGTCGACAGGTGAAAGACATCGATGTCAGGTAAACGACATTTTTCATCAAGTTATAGACAATGGGTGCAGGTTTGCGACAAATACGTTCCAATTTAACTGAAATTGTTAGCAGGTTAACGACTATGGTTGCAGGTAAGTGACATTTTAAATAAAAAGTACATTGAACTGACTACGAGTACTTTTTGTTTGTTTTTTTGTTCATTAGTCTTTACCTTATGTTAGTAATTTGTATAAAAAAAAAACATTAATTCTTATCTCATAAGACATTTCTCAAGGGATTTTTTGAAGCTTATACATACAGAAAGGTCTATACCGGCAAAAAGAGGCAGAACTCAAGCTGTATCCCCGTGACTTTATAAATTTCTTATGAAGGTTGAATCATTTAAATAACGTTTCTGCATCTTAATTGCGCTTCTTTTGACAAATTCTTTCTTACTACTGCTGTTTTCATCATCTTTGAGGAATTCCTTCCTATCTGATTACCAGAAAGTTTTCGACTGCGTTAGGTGGGATAGGCTATGAGAGGTATTGTCTGAAACTGCCAGCTCATCTGGTAACACTTTATAAAGTCTTACGAGTCTAGATACAGAATGGTGACGGCAGGAGATGTCATATCCAAGAGCTTTAAGTTTCCGAAAGGTGTACGACAGAAATGCATATTATCTCCCATACTTTTTAACAAATATGGAGATGCAGAGTACATCACACCCTTAAATTTTGGAGTGATGGCGTTAAAATGGGAGTAATATTAATATTGAACCTTCGCTACTTCGTTCTTGAATCATCATCAACCAAAGCAGAAGTGGCCGGACTTTTGGAACGACTCAAAATGGGTCTTGAAATTAATAAAAAAAGACCAAGCTGATGATAGTCGACCATTTTGATGCTTCACAAACTTCCTTCAAGAGTTTGCAACTGTAATCACTTCCAGTATCTTGGCTCAATCGTCACAAATAGAGGCAGAAGCAAACCGAAGATTCGCAGACAAATCGGAATGGCCAAAACAGCGATGACCCAACTCGGCAAAATATGGAAAGATAGAAACATCCCTAACCGGACTAAGATGCACCTCGTCGGTGCACTTGTCTTCTCCATATTTCTGGGGCTGAGACCTGGACGCTCCAAGCCACTGACATGCAGAGGATTGACGCTTTTTAAATGTGGTGCTGGCGCCGACTGCTTAGGATTCCTTGGACAGCATGAAATTAAAATGGAGTACTCTAACTAGGGTAAGTCGGTAATATACGAGTATATGTTTTTATTACAACGAAACATGAGTACCCCCTCACGTTGGGACACCACCAGTGACCGATAAAACCTAGTTTTTAAATAGTTTTGTATAAGTTTTTAAATAATAGTCGTTCACCTGCCGTATGTGTCGTTCAACAGTTTTTTTAAAGACAAGTGAACGACATACAGGTGATGGACAAAATGACAGTTATATCATCGAAAAAAAATAAGTATTCGGTAGATGAACTGCATATTTATACACATGAAAATAGACCAGACTTTACGTATTATAAATTAAAATTAATGCAATAGTACACACGTCAACCAAAATATGGAAGGCAGAATATAGACTACATACCCATTACAAACTCCCGCTTGCCTAAGTGTATTTATCATATTTTTTTAGTAAAGCGCACTGACGACGTGTCACTTGGAACACTGTTAGGTGACAACTGAAGGTCTCGATTTATGCGGATTGAGGCAGGGGAAACGAAATAGTGGTCACACAGATGTAATGTTTGTCTCATGACAAGTGAACGACAAAAAATGGCGTGGACAATCTTCAATCCATACTAATATTATAAATGCGAAAGTGTGTCTGTCTGTCTGTCTGTCTGTCTGTCTGTTACCTCTTCACGCTTAAACCGCTGAACCGATTTAGATGAAATTTGGTATATAGATAGTTTCAGTCCCGGGGAAGGACATAGGATACTTTTCATCCCGAATAAATGTAGTGTTCCCGTGTGATGAGCGGGTAACACCGCGGGGCACAGCTAGTTGTAAATAATTCGTTACATAGGCATACAATTATTATTTGACATAGTAATATTAAATTTTGATCATATATGAAAATAAAATGGAGTACTCAACCTAAGCTAAGTTGGTAATATATATATTTTTATTACAACGAAACATGTGTACCTCGCGTTGGGACACGGCAAGTGACCGACAAGACCTAGTTTTAAAACGTTTTTTTGTCTACTAATATACTTTAGTTTTATTTAAAAGAATTTGGCCTCTATGTAAAAAGTGTCTATAAATATATGATTATAATTTAATTTTTAAAATAATGCGTTGTCAAAAAAAAGTTCTAAGACAAACCTGTAGGCAGGTGACGGTGCAAATATTTTGAGAACGACCCTTAATGGCTAGCTTTTGCAATTGTTGACAATACACATCAGCCTGCCGCTAACTCTGACGTGGTTTGCGATGGATCTGCTTCCACAATTGCTTTTAATTCTTCGTTGTCACTTTGTGTCTCCGGCCGTCCACGGGGCTTGTTCTGTAGGTCAAAATTTCCAGAACGGAAACGTTGGAACCAATAACGTACCGTATTTTCTTTTGCAGTAGCTTCCCCATACGCATTGTAAATCCTACGAGCCGTTTCTGCAGCACTGGTGCCGAGTTGAAAATCATATTCATAAATATAGCGATATTTTAAGTTCTCCATATTGTGAACAGAACGATGTGAAAGAAAAACAAATGACGTGATAACAAATAAATTTCGTAATTCGAACACAGAAATACACGGTCTTAAATTTGAAATAAATTTGAATTTGGAATTCCTAGCCGAACGCCACATATTTTGAACCAAAGTTGTCAGTTCGCCAAACGCCAATTTCATATGTAAGGACCTAATATAAGATTAACATAATATCCAAGAACAAACAATGGCCGAGTTAATTTAAAAACTACAATCAGGTCACTCATTAGGATGAGGATGTATGCATACTCCAGTAATTAATCGTGATTGTGAGATCATTAATGTCACTTTCCCACATTGACGGTAGCGGGTATACTTATATATATACGTAAGTACAATGTAAAATGGAATGCTCATTATTGTCGTTAAATCATTAGAACTAATTTTATAAAGGTCTCGGTGACAAGGACATTTAATGATCAGTTTTATGGTACAACTAGCTTTTGTCCGCGGTTTCACTCGCATCGAAACGTATACCTATTCTATCTTATGGAACATATGCTTTTTACGGGTTTAAAAAGTATGTGTGAAGTTAGAGTATAAACTCTCTGATCCAAGTTTCTTGCAAGTCTGTCTATCAAACACACAAACTTTCGCTTTTATAATATTAGTGGGATTACATTGTTCTAATATTATGGCATTGTCTGTCTACTGTGTGTATGTTCTATCGCGTTTACGATATGGACTTATGATGTGGGGCAGGTATAATATTTTGCTAGGAACATTCGTCTAATTGTTAGACACATGTCCCCCACGTATTAGACTCTAATTACGTGGGTTTAAGCTTTTGTGGTAGATAGTTTAGTTTTGATGAACATGATAATTCTGATGATTATATTATACATGCATTACATTAATTTATTTTTTTACTTCAAACATTAATTTTCAACTGTAAGGAATTAAAGACGGTATCGGCCATAATGCATTTATTTATATCTCGTTTTTACCAATACTATTACATGTGTCTATCTCTTTCACTCAATTACGTTTCTTTTTACATATTTGTTACTTCCATACTACTGTACCTTACATGCCCTCTGAAATATATATATATACAAATAGAATAATTTGTATATGTATATTTCCTGTCCGCAGCGCCATGTAAGGAATTAAAGACGGTATCGGCCATAATGCATTTATTTCTATCTCGTTTTTACCAATACTATTACATGTGTCTATCTCTTTCACTCAATTACGTTTCTTTTTACATATTTGTTACTTCCATACTACTGTACCTTACACAACTACTCCGTTACCTAAAGGTTGTCTGGAAGAGATCGCTATTTAAAGAAAGAAAGAAATACATTTATTCGCGACGTGACATAAAACATAATTACATAAAAAGTGTGACAGAAATAAGAAAATAAAATAAAACAATAAGTAGGTAACTATTTTTATGGCTGTGCCACGAAAAGGTCCCACCTCAGCAAGATGCTAGCTCGAGAGCCTGCGCTGATCTTCCGGTGGGACCATTTAGCGATAAGACCGCCTGTTGTTTACCTCTGCCTGTTATTTGAAAGTATCTCATGTCATGTTGACGACGCGTTTGGCTCGGTTTGTAGACACCTGCCTACTGAGTCGGCGGTCCCGGGTTCGAATCCCGGCCGGGGCAAATATTAGTGCAAATATTTGTTCTTGGGTCATGGATGTTATCTATATATGTACCTATTTATATATAATGTATATCGTCGTCTAGTACCCATAGTACAAGCTTTGCTTAGTTTGGGACTAGGTCGATTTGTGTATGATTGTCCCTTAATATTTATTTTATTTATTTTATTTTATGTTGTGTTGTATATTCCTTGATGTTGGAGGTGTGCAATAAAGAGTATTTGTATTGTATTGTATTGTATTGTATTGTATTATAATTTATACCCATTCTACCGGAAACCTGTAAAATATTCTTAAAATAGAACGACTGTATGAACGAAAACTACTGTATGTACTGTTTTTGGAGTAGTAGGGCCTCGTGCAGGGTCCGTCCGGATTGTTACTACCGTCTTGCCTGCTAACCCACCGCCAAACAGCAATGTTCGCATTGTTGTGTTCCGGTGTGGGGGTAAGATAGCCGGTGAAATTACTAGCATAGAGGCATTCTATCTTCGTCCTCCGGGTAGGCAAGCACTTGTGACTCCTCTGGTGTTGCAGGTGTTTATGGGCGACGGTAATCGCTTTCCATCAGGCGATACGTTTGCTCGTTTGCCCCCTATGACATAAAAAAAAAAAAAAAATGTAATGAACGGATATAGAAATTACGCATTTAGTTAAAATAAAACCAACAAAATAAACACATCATTGAATATAATATTACACATTTGGATATAATGACACCAAAATATGCAAGAAAATAAATAGTCAAACACAATATATGATAATGCCATCGCATTAATAGACTACCCACGTTCATCTCATGACGAGTTTATAAGTAATAATGTTAGCTGTGTTATAAACATGTTTCTTATTTTAGAACTTAATTGTGTTAATATTTTGGTAATATACCCATTATGACCGACGAAAACGCAAGGACGATCTGGGTCGTTCTAGAAACCTTACCTCCGTGCCTCCGTCTAATATACGGGTAACTTTTTACAATGATGATCATACCATACTTACACAGGTGACAGTCTGAACTTCATTCCATCCTCAGACCGGTATCCTATCTCAACTCCAAAACAGTGTTTCCCATCATTAAGAGGCCTTATTCCTTTTAAAATGCTGATTGTTTTAGACATTTTTCTCTTTGATCAAATATGTTTCTTAACATATTATTTATGTTACTACCTAGAACAGGGCTATTGGGATTTATTGGTATATATTTGAAACCTACAGTTTGATTTTTCATTGATAAGTTTTGTTTCAAAAACTACTCGAAATTGACAAAATTCACGCGGAAATTTTGTTTTTTCTACTTATTTTTGACTGCACGCAATGAAAGCATTAAATAGCTATGTTACTACCTAGAAGTCCTAGAACTCGGGGAAAAGTATTATTCACTTCAAAACGTTGGTGAAAATTATCAATATATTTGCCCTAATATGAAAAAAATAAATTTTAAAAGGAATAAGGCCTCTTAACCTTTCGCCAAATTCTCATTTGTCCGAAAGCATTTTTTTTCTGACCCCTGCGGGCCTATGATGTTGCTTTTGTCACGCGATAAATCAATGACAAAGTATCCGTCACCTTCACAAAATGCGAGTGAGTGACAGATGCTTTGTCACTTCACATGATAAACGCAACTATTGCCGGCTGTATTATTTTCAGGATTTTATAAACATCGTTTTAAAGAACCCTGAACCCAAAATTAGGTTAGGTGAAGTTTGTTCTATAGAGTCTGGCCATCGAAACGTGATACTGAAAATGACCGCGAAATTTTAAAATTCTAGCTCTAGTATCGCTGTACAAACTAGGACTAAGCAGTTTTGACATTAGTCTTTCCATCGCCAATGACTGATATATCTGCACCATTGCATTGGTATCAGTCATTGCTCATTGACGATGAAATATGTGCAAAAAATGGCTTCGGACAAATGAAAATTTGGCGAAACGTACGAATGGGAAACTAAAATTTGTATTTCAGATAGGGGTTACCCTCAGCCCATATATCTTAGATATAGTTTTGGAATTACAAAAGGTGATAATAACTTACTTACTCCGTTGGCTCAGTTCCGTCTGTTGTACCTATGCGGCTCATATAGGGCCTCCTTACGTTACAATCTTCTTCCATTCTCTCAAGGTGGTAAAAGATAACTGTGTGCTTAAAGATATACATAGGTAGCAGTAGACCAGAAGTAGATGCGATCTACTCTATTAGCGAATCGTTTATATAAGATAAATAATTAATTTATATAAATATAGTTATAAAACCATAATAATATTGAAGGTAAAAGTCGCGTTGATGGTTGCGGCGGGTGACATTTTTCTATTGCAATAGGCCAAATAAATAGTCCACCATATCAATGCAATAGTTCAATCACCTGCTGGGACCTGTTCAATTGTTCATGGATGTATCTTAATATGATCAGGAACTGGTCCCAGCAGGGCTACAGCCACAGCAAATTTCTCCAAGGGACCTGTACGTGTTGGATCTATATCCCCACCCAAGCCTTCCAAAGCCCGGGACGTATGAGCCTGAGACTCTATGAGACGAGAAACAATTGAAAACTATGTTTTAACATAATAACTGAATGAATGACAAAATTGTGATGACATTAAATTATGATAATCAGTAGTAATAAAGTGAATCCTATCATTCCAGGTTCGGTGATGACGGCTCGCTGATGATGAACGGACAGCCGGCGCCCACCACGCGGCCCACCACCGTGCGGCCTGTCTACACTACCAGGTAAACACATCCAACTTGTACTTGTACATATGTAATGAAAAAAGACTTTTCTCAAACATGCAATGAAAATGTCGTCATAACGTGCGTTGTGACAGGCTTAGAAGTATTTATCACTTTTCGGGCGGAACAACTCGAGAAAACTGTAAACGAAATTGAAGGCCTAGTCCGGGAAGTTGTTTTTTTAAACATGGCGTCTGTGTCGCGTCTGTAAACAGGCTAAACAGCTGTTTTGTTTTTTTTGAGTAGTGTATATTGTTCTATTTCATTGCAATTATATTGATGAGAAAAGCACTATACATTAGCAGTAATGTACTATTACAGAAACTTTAAAGTCGAAGTTTACTTGAATATTAACTTCAAAGGGATGATTAGAGCTACAACTAGCAACGCATCAGAGATGTGGGTACACGGAAAAATGCACCAGTATAGCATTAATTTTCCTTGGTTCGTTCAATGCTGATGGTGAGCTTAGCGGTGCGAAACCTGTGAGTGAAATATGTGAGAGGGATAGAGTGAGGTATCAGGGGGAACGAGGACGTGCAGCATCTGAGTGGCCATGATCACATTTATCACGCGATATAAACTATTCGTCCCTTTTCGCACTCACATATACTTGTCAAAAAGTGACGGACACTTTGTCATCTTATGTAGGTATCGCGTAATAAATAAATCATAATATCCTTATCTGCGGACCTATGATGGTTGCGTTTATCGCGTGATAAATCAATGACAAAGCATCTGTCACTCACACTCGCATCTTGTCAAAACATGACAAATAAAAGAACCATCGTATGCCCGCTGGTAAGTTAATGACTTCAACTGGATAAGAATTGGATAAGACCTGGCTAGCCCTCTACTAGTGAGTCGGATTATGTGTGAACACGCCTACAAAATGAAAATGTCTGCGCAACTGGAGTGTGTGAAGTGCTTTTGTAAAATCATACTTGGCAGTAACAATACGTCTGACACGTGTAATGTATTTGATAACTTTCCTATTGCACATTTAGCAGGTGACCTGTTGTTGCAATTTGCAACACAGGTTTCACAAAGCGTTGCATTAATGGCCAGTTCCTCAATGGAATACGCTTAGACTCGTGAGAACTAGTTGCCATACAGTTTAGGGTGATTATCTCAGCGAAAAAAAGTTGCGGCGGAATTGATAACTATAGTGTGAAACAATTGTTTTAAAAGTTTTAATTTTTTTCTGAAAAGAAGACACCAATTATTATCTCAAGCCAAATCGCAACGTGTTGTAAAAGTCATTTATATTTAATTATATATTTTTTTGCGGTAAAATGATAATTTTGGTGCAGCGTCCAGTATTCGTTGTTCCTCATAAATGTCTTTGATAGAACCATATAATCAATGTTTTAAACTAAAATTGCATTTATTTATAATCTTAATGAGTTTAGGTATCTTATATGGATATATAAATAAAGATTAATACATAAATAGATACTCAAAATTGAGCACTAAAAGTTGTCCGGGTGAAATTGACAATTTTGGTGGTAAATATTGAAAATGTGTTTATGGATGAACGAAACGCAACAAGACCAGCAAACGTGTGTTAACCTGTTCGTTTAGTTCCGCTCCGACATGGAGCGATGACACACATGTCGTACCTTGATAGATCTGTCCACTCAGCACATAAGTTTCTAATTTTGGTGGGGTACAAATACGTTTTGACTCAATTTTTGTGGTATATGTTTCTAGTGACTTAGCAATAATTGATTGTGTGTGAATTGTGTGTAAGACGTGTTAAAGGTTTCCTTTTTTAAATATAAAGTTAAATTGTAAGTAAATAATACGGATATTTTTTAAATAGTTTTTTAATCACGTTTTCTAATTTTGGTGGATCAATTTTGGTGGTTTTGGTGGTTAATTTCAAAGTCACCAAAATTGCTTGATGCCACCAAAATTGTTAATTCTGTAATCTGTATATAATTACACATTTGTAATCGCATTTCCAACACTTTTGACTCGGTGAATTTATTTGAAGTCAAGTATAAACATAATGCATCTAATATTACAAGCTGTCGGTGAGGGTAATCTTAGCTTAGATATGCTTATGCTGGTGGCGGATTCTATAGCTTCTATCCTTTCCTATATTACTATTTTTTTTCCTTTGGCACGTTTCCTACAATTTGGAAATGCGCCCATGTGATTCCTCTCCCTAAAACCCCTAATCCGTCGTACTTTTCGCAGTATCGTCCTATGTCCATTCTTCCCGTCTTATCCAAAATCATTCAATCCTCTGTAAATCCACGTCCCTCATCACAAATAAATAAATTTAACTTGTTCAATTCTTTAGCACAACCACAGCTTTGGTTAAGATCACCGACGACATTCGTCTTAATATAGAATATAGAAAAGTGACTATATTGGTGCTCCTAGATTTTAGTAGTGTTTTTAACACTGTTGATTTTGATATCCTTCTCAGTTTACTTAGTACTTTAAATATATCTCCAACTTCACTGTCCTCTCCTCCTCGTTCCATGTCTATGCAGACGATTTGCAGCTTTATGCGGCGGCTAGCATTGATGATTTTGGCTCCTTTGTTTCGCAAATCAATTTAGACCTGGAATCAATCCGTGCCTGGGCTTGATTCTTTGGTTTGATGAAGAATGCCAAGAAGTCGCAGGTTATTGTCGTTGGAAGCCCCTTATTTCCAAGCTTTCAGATCAAGTTAAGCCAAACTTTTTCTACTGTAAAAAAAATTGGCATTACCATAGATAGATCAATCTTTGTCATGGGCACCTCATATTTCTGAGATCAGTAGGAAACTTTTCGCGTCCCTTCATTCATTGAGGTGTCTGCAGAATTTCCTTCCTCTTCAAGATCATGCTTGTCCGCTCTCTTTTGCTTTGGTCTCCGCAAGTTTGAACACGTGTCTCAATACCGCGCTCAACTTAAATGGCTTCCGATCCGTCAGTGCAGAGACTTACATGTTCTTTGTCTTTTGTATAATGTCCCTTTCATTCCTTCTTCAGGACCTTACCTTGCAGAGAAGTTCTTTTACATGGCGGATGGTAGTGGCCATCGCCTGCGGTCAAGTGCAAATTTGGCTCTATCTATCCCACTGGATAGATCTCATGTTTACGATTTATCTTTTGCTGTGCGCGCCGTGAAATTATGAAATAAATTGTCTCCCGCCCTAAGGCAGACGTAGTCCGTAGCATCCTTCAAGGGGAAGTTCAAGAAATTGTGGCTGTCGAATGAATGATTATTTGATTAGGTTGCTGTTTTTGTTATAATTATGATTATATTTATGTTATATGTATTTATATAGATATTACGTAATATGTATTACATTGACTGTTTGCCTATCTCTTTCTCATTTGGTTTTTACATTTTCATTTGTACTTTTGTAAAGTTATCGTATTGTACATGTTGCTTGGTTTGTCTGCCATTAACTTGTGTTTAACACTGTAGTTTTTAAGATGGCTAATCGCAAGAAAAATCAATCAAGAGAAGAAGTCCTCGGAAAGAAAAAAATATACTGTTGTTACAAACGTGTTAGTGATTGTATTTTCATAGATATTTTGGTATGATTAAAATTATTAATTAAACATATACTTTCTTTTCATTTCCAGCATGCAATTTCATTGACAAATATTAATTTTTAGCACAAGTAACTAATTTTGGTGTAGATGTACAATTTTGGTGGCAGGCAAATTACTAAAATCATAATATCTTTAAAACTATTATGTATAACAAAGGGCCATTACTACACACTATTGGTTATGACTTTATTCGTATTATTGATATATAATTTTTACTCTAACATCAAAAAAAAAAAAAACCACCAAAATTAGGTAAATTTCGAGCTTGTTGAAATTCACCCTTTAACGCATTCATGATACATGGTAATTATAACGTCGTTTTCTGTGACTTGATAGACAGTACGCAAGGATAAGTATAATATGGAACGGATACACAGAGAAAAATATATAATCTAGATCTCACATTTGTGAAATAAGTAGTACTCAGCGTCCATTGAAACCATGGTTGCAGAAATTGCAATTTCCATGGGCTTGAAAAGCTTTTAAACAGATTTTTTATATACCATTCTAGAAGTGCTCTGGCTTACTTGAGAACATCATTGAAACCACGCTAGACTTAATACAAGTCTCTGTTTACTTATTACACTATCAAAATTTATATGATTTTAGATTTTACTCATAATTTGAAGTCAGTCAAATGATAAACCAAAGTCTAGTTTAGTTTTTGTTCTTTTATCTATTAACCTTCTAAGGTAGTTAAAAACTCTTTTTAGGTACTACCTATATTCTGGTTATCTTAATTAACCGTGGTCAGTTAACCTATGAAATTCATAATATTGTATACTTTAAGGGGATGCTCAGTTAAAAACTTAAAACTATAATATGGGTATAGAAACCATGGACAGAGTTTTTAATTGGTATTACAACATTCATTATAATTAAAAACAATCACAACTGTTAGTAGTTTAAGGCTACTTAGTAACAGATCACGACATCCATAAACAAGGACTTATTATAAAGGTACGTAAATCTATGGTCATTAGGTTAGTTGCATAGCCTTCTCAAATTAATTGTTCTAATAGGTACCATTGCGATAGCATCTTGCAATGGCTACCTACTTGAATTTACGCATATTTTCCTGCATTTCTGCATATACAAGTACGCATCAATATCGCTTCTGTTAAGCCATAAGAGTTCTTATTTCAGAATCGTTTGGTCTTTGGTGGTGTTTTTTTCATAGTTATAACACAATGTGATAATTGTATAATAATTTATTTCTGCGTGTAGTTTATTCAATTGCGGATGTTACAGAAGTACCTATAGGCGCCATAGATTTTGCTGTCATATAAACGCATTTTAGATGAGTGACGAGACTGGTTTGAATATTATAATTTTTGGCTGATACATACCTACTACAGTTAGTTTTTTTTTAACGCCCAACGAAAAAAGAGGGGTGTTATTTATAAGTTTAATATGCGTATCTGTGTGATGTGTCTTCCGATAAAAAAAAACTCGCATTCTAATTGGTCCATCCATTTGGGAGCTACGATGCCACAGACAAAGACTTGTGTTTTGAGATGGTTCTAATAGCTATAGTTTGGTGGAAATAAGACCAGTAGTTTCCAAGATATTCAGCTTTAATTGGAGCAAAAGTGACAAGATCTCAGCCAATATTGAAGCTAAGAATTCGTTTTTTTTGGTAACGTTCAGTTTTAGCAGCATTTTGTATATCACTCATTGAATGAGGGTCTCATGATGACAAGCTAGTCGGGCATGTTTAAATTTTTAATCTAGGTTATTATATTACGTATACCTACATATTGTCAGTCATAAGAAACGAAATAATGTATGAAGTAAAACTTATAGATAAGGTACCAAAAATAAATCAGTTCCAAATGGGACTAAACGTTAAACAAAACGTGTAATGTCGAATTGTCGGTGACGTTATTTTCAATAACAATTGAAGGGTAAAAACAGACGTTTTAATTGCTGTAAATGGAATCATATAGATCGTTTAAAACGGACTATATGATTAATTACTAGATTATAGGTGCAATTTATTAAGTTCTATACGGATAATTTATGTCACATACTTATGTAAACGTTTTGCGATATAGGTATCGTCTTCTCTTCAGGGTTTTCCGTGATTAAATTTACTTATGTTAAAATTCTAACCTGTTATTGTAAAATCCCGCGCATAAGCAAGATCGTTGCTAAGTATCTGTTCCTACGAGTATACAGGTTTAAACGGAAAATGGAACTTGATGATTTAAAATAGATTACAGAACTCATAATAGTATCAGGTATCATAAGTAGGGCCATTAAATTGCTTAACCTTTAATCTACGGTAAAACCTTGAAACGTCACGTATAATTTTTACCTGAAGTCGTATTTGTGTTGAGATTGATGAAAACGAGTTTTGTTTAGAAATTTCTTGCCAAGTTTCCGGATACAAACAGAAATGTCCATTGCTAAGTACGACAGCAGTATGACGGTTGAGTTTATCACACGTCAAATGAATAACGACACTTTTTGACAAGTACGCGAGTGCATCCTACGGGAATCATGCCTTTTATAAGTAGCCTCTATTCCGTGAGCTTCAGATAGCGATTCGGGTTTAGGTGAAAATTGGGAGATTCTTATCTGGATTGAGTAAGAGTGAGCGAGACAGGTATAAAACGCGAATCACATTCTGACATTTCACGCACTGTATGAGTAATGAATTTGCTTACTTTCATTCAAATAAGTACCTATATAAGTAACTAAATTCATTGAGACAAGGAGTTCTAAGCTGGAGATGACGGCCGCGTTTATTAAGCGATAGACAAAATAATACAGCATCCTTAACTCTCGCACTGGCATTTAGCTATCGAATGATACACTTATAGTTCGAATCACATTTGCCAAGCGAATCCCATTAGCTTTGTACCCGATGACCATTACCATTATCTGTATTGTTAGCTGCGGCCACAACTGCCACTTCAAAATGTAAGGTGTTATAAGTGCAAATTACTTTTACACTAAATTAGTCTTTAAGTCAAACGAAATAAGGTTTACTCTTAAACAAAGAGAACACAGATGTTGGTCACTTCGTAAGTGAAAGAGCAGTGAAGCTCGTTTTGATGCTTATACTGACAATGAAGTGACCAACATCTCTGTTCTCTTTGTTTAAGAGTAAACCTTATTTCGTTTGACTTAAAGACTAATTTAGTGTAAAATTAATTTGCACTTATAACGCCTTACATTTTGAAGTGGCAGTTGTGGCCGCAGCTAACAATACAGATAATGGTATTGTTCATCGGGTACAAAGCTAATGGGATTCGCTCAACCAAAATATTTTTTTTTTTTTTTATAACCATAATTTGTTATGATGACGTATGGAAATCATGGAAGAGGAAGAATTCCAACGAGCATTTACTTATGCGGTCATTATCGGAATACATTTAACTTTTCTCAAACATACAATGAAATGTCGTAATAACGTGCGTTATGACAGCCTTCGAAGTATCACGTTTCGGGCGGAACAATTCGAGAGAACTGTAAAGGAATTTCATACAAAATTGAAGGTCTAGGCCGGGAAGTATTTTTTTTAACATGGCGTCTGTGTTCATGGAAAGGCTAAGCGGCTGAATTATATTTTTTTGAGTGGTGTATATTTTTTTTATTTCATTGCATATGTTTGAGAAAAGCACTATTACATGCCTTAGCCTTAGTGAAAAGGGCTTGCCGGCTTCGTGTCACTATCCGTCTATACGTACTCACCCGGCAAGCCCTTATTTCCCGGCGTCTGCAGTAATGTACTATTAATGAAGGCTTACACGAACCTATTTTCATTACAGACCAACTCAAACGTCGTGGGCAGGAGCAGCCTCCGACGTCGTCCCGACTCGCTTCAACCTGCGGCCCACAAAAGACATCATGCCGCCGTACACTACCGCGATCACCCTGATCGACCAGATCGGATACAAGATCATCAGGACGACGGAATTGGTGACCGATATCCTGAGGAATACCGTTAGGGCTGTCGTTGGCTGATAAATTCCATTTTCCGGCCGGCAACGTGACTGCTAAAATCGTCGATGTGCTGTAAAAACTGCAATTTTTATATGAGCTCGTACAACTCTTTAAAAATAGCGCGGCAATCCAGCGCGCGCCTCGAGAATCATATTTAAATGAAGTCGAAATGACGGTTTACCGATTATTTGAAAACGATAACCATCGATAGTAAATAAAAAATATGAGCTCAATATGACTCTGTCGGGCTAGCATAGCATACCTACTGCTTGCTGGCCACATTATGTTACATCTCTCACACTGTACGGTATAGAATAAGTAATATTTGACAAAAAAGTGTCACATAGCTCAAGTGTGCTAGAGATACCGGCGATATAAAAAAACTTCGAGTTAGGCAAGAAATGGTCAAGAATATTGTGGTATATCTGGATTTGTCATCGTTATCTGTCATTCAGTTTTAGCAGTCTATCGACGTGTTTACAAATTAGGGTTCTGTAACATGGCCGGTCGCAAATTGGTCTGGTTTATCGCGGGTAGCGCCAGTGGATTGGATACCACTCTGCTCAATTATTCGGATACGTGCGCTCAATATTAAATAAAAACAACCCAACTAAGCCCAGAGTCCTGACTCTTGCCATGCACTTTAAGTTCCCTTATCTTCGCTGTTGGTGAAAAAACAACGATGCTTCAGGATGCAAGAGTGTGGTAGTCGTCATTGAAATTCTAAATTTTTCTTACGTAATTTTAAAACTTACCTATTGTCGTTATCAATCTTTTGAAACTTTCGCAAACCCACCAAATATTGTATCAAATGCGACATTGGGCACGCATTAAATTCATTCTGCACGTATTTTTTAAATGTTTTCGCTGATATAACGTAGTAACCACCGATTTTCTAATAAAAAGCGTTAAATTGAAGACAAAAATGCACCGTGAACACGATGTGCAGTTTATTTTTAAAATTAAATAGATACTCATAAAATGTGTAAGTAACTAGTTAGAATGTGTTTTAAACAAATACTTAGTAGACTGGATTTTGGAAAATCTTAAAATATTTAGATAATAATTAAAAATTGCTGAACTCCTAAGGTGACAGCGAAGTGTAAGTTTTCCATTGCAGAAAATTTAATTAATATTTAAGTACTTCAGAACACATCCTACCTTGTTATAACTCTCATTGTAAGTGTTAAATTATTTATATTAATTTGCTTATTGAAGCATAATTAAGTAATATTTTATACTAGTTACGTATAATTTGCATTAAGATAAGATAATAAGAATCCATGCCGAATTATTATATTGTACATATCAGTTCAGAATCGGCCTGAAATCGAAATGACACTGTAGCGCCATCTCTTTTATTTATTTTTCTTTCTTTAAGTACATAGAAATATTTGCCTTAATATTTTTCTCAGGAGCATCGTTTTACGAATCGTTTTTTTTCCACGCTGCTGACGACAGTTATTTAAAATGAGTATAGTTAAACTGATTTTTGATTGCGTTTTCTATAAATTAATTGATTTAAATGCATTATGGCTGCCGTCACAAATTAAGTTTTTTAGTACGTAGGTACGCGTACCTACATAGATTTAAGTTTTTGTATGCTTAATAAAGTCGGACAGTGACTCAATAAATATTTTTATAAAATTGAATACGCCCAGTTTAAATTTTCCTTTTTCCTTATTAAACTATACGTTTGGTATACAGTAGGTATGTCACCAAATACATGTATCGTCTGAATGAGCGCTCTTCTCATTATCAAACACGTTCACTACTGAGAATCCCTCTACTATGGCAAGGATCTCTTCAAAGACCTTGCTTGCACTTCTATGTTATCCAACAGCTTTCCCGCTACACCTTGTCAAAGAACTTCTCTCCGTCTAGCACAACTATGATTCGCGCGACATAGCATTACCCGTCACTCTCTCGCGATACTGTACAGACAGGGATAGGTAGCATATCTCGCACGAGAAAGAGTCGCGTGTCAAATTTGTGCTAGAGGTGCTGACCGCTGTATTCATGTAAGTGTAAAATAAGAATTCTGTAGATAATTATCTGATACTTTTTTAGATTATAAATATAAAAGGATGGGGTTCAGGAGCGTTTCAGCCGCCCCTTCCCGTGTGTTATGTATTTCAAGTTATAACCTATTTTTTAATGAGTTAGCGTTTATTTATAAGTTCACAAGGACGCTTTTCAAACGTCTTCACTAAGAAAGAGCTTTTGATGTTGCTTACCTCAGAACTCCCTCAACAAAGCTCCTCACCAAATCTCACCAGGGGGAGGGAGGGTCAAAAAGTAGCCGAAAAAACTTCGCGTGATTTGTGCACAAGCCCTTATTAACCGATTTTGAAAATTATTATATAACTAGAAGGTAACTTCGTAACTGCGCGTATTTGTTTTCCTACCATAGTCGGATAAAAAGTATCCTATAACGTTCTTTGAATATTAAAATTTGTCCAGCCGTTTCGGCGTAATGAGAGAACAAAGGAAACTAAGTATTAAGAGGCCTTATTCCTTTTAAAATGCTGATAGTTTTAGACATTTTTCTTTTTGAGCAAACATGTTTCTTAACATATTATTTATGTTACTACCTAGAACAGGGCTATTGGGATTTATTGGTATATATTTGAAACCTACAGTTTGTTTTTTTCATTGATAATTTTTGTTTCAAAAACTACTCGAAATTGACAAAATTCACGCGGAAAATTAGTTTTTTCAACTTATTTTCGACTGCACGCAATGAATGCATGATATAGCTATGTTACTACCTAGAACTCGGGGAAAAGTATTATTCACTTCAAAAAGTTGGTGGAAATTATCAATATATTTGCCATAATATGAAAAAAATAAATTTTAAAAGGAATAAGGCCTCTTAAGGTACCATTCCAAGTTGGGCTGCAGACCGCAAACTGCAGCAGCAAACTGCAAGTGACACCACTTGTTTCTATGAATCTCTATGAACTGTATTCCGAGCGTGGCAGCACTGCGGCCTGCAGCCGCGGCGCGTATCTTGCGGCCGCGGCGCGCAGCGACCGCAGGCTGCAGCGCTAATGGTGACGCGAACCGCAGAGAGTTCACACGTATATAAAATGGCGACAATACTTTCGAAACTCTTCCTCTGCACTAATTATACAACGTGGGCCCTGCAACATAAGCAAAAAATTAAAACATTGATTTTACTCGTTAAACTGAACAACATTTGTTCAGCCACTTTAAAAAAAAAACAGTTCAAAATTTTATTATTTCAAACAAAGTAAATAGGTAGTATTTTCAATGTATGTCGTCCAACGTTGACATTCCCTGAGCATTGACATAGCTGTCACTCTACTAATATCGGACATTTCGCAATACATTGCTTCTTTGTCTAAACTTTATTCTACAAAATGACATTTAATACCTACACGTTATTTTCAGAAATTGCTTAACAAATGTTGTTTAGTTTCAAGGGACGAATCTATGTTTTAATTTATTGCTCCTGTTACAGGGCCCACCCTTTATAGTTTTTAATCAAAATAGAATAACTTCCTTCTTTGGGTCGACTTTTAAATAAAAGATCAGGTGCTTTTCTTATTTTTTTTGGCATATAGTAACAACAAGTCGTCATCATCTTCCTTTTCTAATAAAAGACACATTAGTAATCTATCCGTAACCTTGTCCGACATTCTGTCTCGCGCGAAGGTACTGGTGGAGTGACTGAGACATGATTCTATGAACTGTGCAGCCGCGGCATGCCGCCGCGCTTGGCACGAGACCGCCGGCAGCACTGCGGTCGACCGCAGCGGCCAGCCGCAGTGTCGCCTGCGGTTGCGGTCTGCAGCCCAACTTGGAATGGTACCTTATGTACCCCCCAGATGACGCCAGACTGGCATGACGCCGCGCGCCAATACAAAACAAAAGATTATCCTGCATCACTGTATTAAGGTTTTCCTGAAATCATGACCCCTCACCACAGAAAAGCGATTTTCAATACAAATTAGAATTTTACAATAGTATAGATTTTATTGAAGATCTCAGGACAAGATTTAGTTTTTGTGAAAAAGTAATGCGAAGTGTGATGTTGTGGTGACTTGTCAAAGTTTCGCAACACACGACGGTTGAAAGTGAAACGCTTCTGAGCCCCACCCAAGAAATACAAGTCAGAAGGAAAGACTAAGTATGATTTCAAGCGAACATAAATAACTAATATTAATAGTAAACAAATAAATAACTACTTATCAGACAACCTCACACAAATCGATCTAGTCCCAAATTAAGCTTAAGAAGCTTATGTTTAGGGTACTCGGTAGTCGGTAGAACAATCATGACCCAAGCACAAATAGAATAGAATAGAATAGAATAGAATACTCTTTATTGCACACCTCAAGAAGAAAGAAATACAAATACAAATGACATTTAACATTACAATAGAGGCAAACAATAGGCGATCTTATCGCTAAAAAGCGATCTCTTCCAGACAACCTTTGGGTAGCGGATTAATATAAATGAAAAAATGGAACGGATTAATATAAATGAAAATATAAATGAAGTTTCACAAATATTCGAGTTTATCACATAAATATTTGCCCTGGCCGGGATTTGAACCCGGGACCGCCGGCTCAGTAGGCAGAGGCAGGTGCACAACAAACCGCGCCAACCGCGTCGTTAAACACGCACATGCATTTATGATCGTAGAAGTGAGCCACTTTAGAGCGTATTACCTACCACAGATTAGAATATAATAGTACTTAAACTTTTACTGCGACAGTTTTTAAGCAGGGTCGCTCACAAAAACCGGCCTGAAAGAGAAAGCGATTCCGTAACTCATAAGAACCGATTACAACATCAAAATGAAATTGTAATGCGATTACTTTTTATCTTGAAGATTAAATTAAAATTAAATTCCATACACAGACTAATATAGGGATCTGACGATTGAGAGCAAATGACATAATAATATATAAAGAACAGGAATAATGAAGATACTTTTATTCTATAGTTGTTAAATTTGTCTATGTCGTTGCAGATAAAATGTATATAAAATTATTTTATCGTTGTCAATGGTGATAAATTTCCTTTTTGGTTGATAAGTTTTTACGCTCCCAAATGCTTTATGGTTCTGAGATTGCATTTTCAAATGCAACCTACAATGATCTAATCAACTGCATAAAAAAGTAGCACTAATATATACTCTATTAGTCCTGCATCTATAGCACAACTGTGACACGCGATTCATTGTCGCGCGACATACATTGACTTTTTTTTACCCTACGGACCCTTTGCACTGCTTTTTGCCAGGCATGCTGCTCCACTTGGACACAGTATAATAAAGAGTTGACTTGGACCAGCACCGGAGTACATTACCTGTCACTGTCACATTCTTTACAATACCGTGCGAGCAAGAGGGGTGATGCTGAGTCGCGCGACAAACCTAGTAGATAGCCTAGTAGGTAGCGATCGGACATAAAATGTTCACTGAAAAATAACGGGAGTCATTACGTGAGTATCTGCGACCACACCTATTAGTAGCGATCGGACAATTAAACAGCTGGTAGGTATATTCTCTATGAATTATTTGTTTTTAGGGTGCAACTACACCGCGAGCATTTTTAGGGTTCCGTAGTCAACTAGGAACCCTTATAGTTTCGCCATGTCCGTCTGTCCGTCCGTCCGTCCGCGGCTTAGCTCCGTGATCATTAGTACTAGAAAGCTGAAATTTGGTATGAGTATGTGTATGTATAACGCCGACAGAACGGTAAAATAAAAATTAAAAAAAATTTTTTTTTCGGGTACCTCTCGAACACCTAAAGTGGGGGTGTTTTTTTTTTTTCTTTTCAACACTGGTGTGTGGGGTGTCGTTGAATAGGTCTTGTAAAAATAATAGGGGTCTTCTAACATTATTTTTTGATAAAGTCAGCAGTTTTGTAAATATTCGCTCCAAAAACATAAAAAAATGTGTCCCCCTCTAACTTTTCAACCACGGGTCAAAAAAAAATGGAAAAATTCATGTTAATGAAGCCTTATAAGTACTTTCAATGAAAACTATATTGAACAAAATCGGTCCAGCCGTTTTTGAGTTATCGCCAAATTTCATATTTTTTCTTTAAAAGGTCGTAAGTTGACTTCCGGAAGGTAATAAGTGATTACAGTTTCTAGGGCGTTTACGACCTTTTTATAGAGCTTAAAATCTTTCTTAACGTAAACCTCGGGCTTAAAAAAGCAGTTTATTGAAAAGGATGAGCAACTACGGAACCCTACACTGAGCGTGGCCCAACATGCTCTTGGCCGGTTTTTTTGTACTTATTTAATAACACAGAATGTTAGGAAAAGCTCATATTTGGTTTCTGTTAAATTACCTAGTTAGAGATGCTCACGGTGAAAAGCACACTTAAGCATGATTTTAAACACTGAAGTTTACGTTTCCTAGCACCCAAGTCATTATAATATTAGATTTTAATTTACGCAACACAACATAAAACCTACAATACCTCGAATGCATTACCTGCTTAGCTTAGTAATAATTTTGCAATCATACAGATTCCAGTAAAATATACTTAAATGACGAGTCGAGCAAATCAAATGGAGTTAATTAGGTATTAGGTACTTATCTACCTAATTGATGACTTCGTAGAACGAGGGGGTATTCTGTGCTTCTAACTGGAAATAATAAACCTTCCTATAGCAATAAAGCCTTATTGACGCTAGTCGGATATCACCTGCGAATCTATGATCTATGATGTGATAAAGCACAAATGATCATTCATTGTAAAGTGATAGAGGCTTTATCACGTTCTACCAAGCGTTAAAAATTACCGTCACACTCGTGATTACGGAACCGAAGATGAAGCTCAGGCTTCAATAAGTGCGTATTTACTCCCTTGTTGTTGTGTCATCTTACATAGATAATAGATACTTTCTTAGCCATGTTTTTTTTTCTGAACCGCCACTCACTCCTGCTGTAGCGCGGAGACATTCCCCTTAGCGGGTTTGTATTCGCACGCTGAGAGTAACAATGTTAGTAAGATCTTACCAGGCCTTTTACAGTTTAAGTTTTGCCCCTAAAAAATACTAGGACCAATCGTTTCACTTTCCATATACCTATGATTTTTAGACCTTATCATCAGTTGGCGGCGTTAGTTGTAGATACATAATATATAGTCCAACATGAAAGTGTTGAAATTAAAATGGCAATATTGTAAGTCATCCAGTTTTCTTAGGTTGATTAAAAAGGGACGACACTTTTTAATTTCTACTCTTTTATGTCGTACTGTATACTTACTTAGATATTTTAAAATTTAATGACGGGAAAATACCTACATAACTTCGGCAGGGAAACCCCGATGTTGCAAGTGTTACTAGATTTTCGAAGAGGAAAACAGAGTCCACATACTTTCCGTGCGTGACATCTGTCGTGAGGCAGTTCACGGAACTGGACTACTCGGAAGTTGACTGTCGTGCCTCGGAGTGATAGACCAATTTAGTATATGACAATAAATAAATAAAATTTATTAATAAAATTTATAGATCGATTTGTGTGAGGTTGTCCGATATTTAATATCGGACAACCTCACACAAATCGATCTAGTCCCAAATTAAGCTCAAGAAGGCTTGTGTGAAGGGTACTAGACGTCGATATACATACTTATATAGATAAATACATAGAACAACCATGACCCAAGCACAAATGTTCGAGTTCATCACCCAAATATTTGCCCCGGCCGGGATTCGAACCCGGGACCGCCGGCTCAGTAGGCAGGTGTCTACAAACCGAGCCAAACGCGTCGTCAAACAATATTGGCCTGCCCACGACTTCGCGCGACCAGCCATAGGTAGGAGTGGAGTCTCTCTGCAATCTTTTGTTAGTCTTGGTTATTTGCCGTTTTTTTTTTAATTTATGGTACGGAACCCTTCGTGCGCGACCCCGACTAGCACTTGACTTGTCCGATTTTAAGGGTTCCGTACCCAAAAGGTAAGAAACGACTTAGACTTCTCTCCATACAACGACAACTCTCTATAACGTCGAAATATACGCAGTCCCTTGAGTGCCGTTATATAGAGTTTACACTGTATATACATATGTTACTACTTAGAACATGACTATTGAGATTTATTGTTATATATTTGAAACCTACAGTTTGAATTTTTGTTTCAAAAACTACTCGAAATCGACAAAATTCACGCAGAATACTGGTTTTTCCAACTTATTTTCGACTGCACGCAATGAAAGCATGAAATAGCTAATGTTACATTCTAGAACTCAGGGAAAAGTATTATTAATTTAAAAAAGTTGGTTGATATTACCTATTTATTTGTCATAAAATGAAAAAAAGGAATTTTAAAAGGAATATGGCCTCCTAAGACGTTACTTTGTAATAATAATAAAATAAATAAGATAAAACAGAACCCAAGAACTGACAGCAGTCACAAAGCGCCGAGACTGTTACAACTTTAACACTGAAAAAAAAAATCGTACCTACATTTTTTGGTATATCATATATTTCATATCATATCTGTGATTTTGTCCTAAACGTTTTCTAAACAATTTCAAAATCTCTTTGTTGTTTTGGTCAATTGTATGTATGTATGTATGTATGTAAACGCTTTATTGTACACAACAACTGGTTATAAATACATTGATAACAAATGAAATATGTACAAAGGCGAACTTATCCCTATTAGGGATCTCTTCCAGTTAACCTTTGAGCAATTGAAGGAATGTTTCGCCGTTCAAATCCGAACGAAAGGCTAAGACTCCGCGCTGTCCGTCCGTCTGTCACCAGGCTGTATCTCATGAACCGTGATGGTTAGTTGAAATTTTCACAGATGATGTATTCCTGTTGCCGCTATAAGAAAAATACTAAAAAACAGAATAAAATAAATATTCCATAGGGCTCCTATACAACAAACATGATCGGTTGCGTTAACTTTGCACCTCATTTGTATGCGGGGCCATACATACCAAGTGCAAACTTAACTTAACCCGGCCAGTTAAGATAGGATAAGTATTTGTACGGAACTTTCGGTTCGCAGTTTTTATTTACCCTTATTGTCATTGTGTCAAGAGCGTAAAAGGTACGTGTTTCAATTTCCTTAACTGTACCTACTGCTTTTTCGTTGTTGCGTTATAATTTTTAACTGCGCGCATGTATTAATAGCTTTGCTTTACACCTACACTAAATAAACAAATGTTCATTAACTAAACAATCAATTAAAAACCACTTAACAATTGCTCAATGTTATGCAATAAGAAGTTATTTAATTAAAAAAATAGTTTTGAGAGATTTAGATGACACAGCATTGTTTGTTATCAGAACAATTTGTTAAGTTAATTTCATCATCAGTTTTTGTTGTTAATTGGACCGTGACCTCCTTATCATAATAATTATTCATAACTCAAGAGACATGATTATAACCAAAGGCAGTGTAGGTAGCTGTAGCAATGTTAATAACTTTAGGTTACATCAATTGTCCTTATAATTATTATTATTTTTTTTAATTTAGAATGGCCTACTTTGTCTCTTACCATGGCGCTTATCATGACGCATTGACTGGTTATTGACTATTATATTAGATGCAAACAAATATTCACTATAAAGATCCAAAAAATGATAGCCAAGTTTTTTTTTAATGTGCGTTCATCAAATGAAGAAAACAAACCATAAGACTCTTATGTAACATTTATTAAATATTTAACTTCTACACATTAAATACATCATTGTTGAGATTGTTCCCCTTATTGTCTGATATACATATTACTTCGTAATACATTACAACATTCAAAAACATTTTTAAAATAGCATCAAAAATAAAATTATGCAACATACATCTCACATACTAAGTACGGCAAGACATTTATATTCTTCTAACTTATTTTCTTCATAAGTTAGATCTAGAATTTCTTATGAGTACATATTCATTTTTATTTCATTCGGTAATCAATTCGGTAACATTTGCCTTTGTGACCAACGCCACCAGGCTGCCGCTTTGTGGCCTCTCCTCTCCTTTGATCCATTTATCAAAGAGTTCAGCCACATATGACAGCGGGGTCCAAGTGCTGTGATCAGCTTTTGGCATCCATTTCCTGTTCATTTCAGTGTCCAGCGTGATGGGCATGATTGCTACAGCTAGCGAATTCTCTGGCAAACCAGAATCTTTGGCACCCAGTGACTTGGTGAGCTGGTGGACAGCAGCCTTTGCCATGCCATACCCGATCATGCCAGGAGTAGCATCCAATGCTGCCTTAGCTCCGGTAAGGGCGAGTAAACCTCCCGGGGCGAGGTACTTGGCAGCGAGAGTAGCAGCAATGCTTGAGCTCCACACGGACTGGCGCCACATCAAATCCGCCTGCTTGCTGAGTTCCTTAGCAGCATTGCCGCCAGCCCAGCCGCCAGCAACGCAAATCACAGCATTCACTTTCTGACCTTGCAGCGCGGCCGCCAGCTCGTTGACCACGTGTTCCTCCTGCTGCACCCATGAAGCCTCTTTAGGAACGGTGATATTCACATCCGCGGTCTCGTTTGGGTTCAAATCGACGTTAGCGACCCACCAGTTCGCGGATTTGAAGTGGTTGACACACGCTGCGCCGAGCGCGCCTCTGCCGCCGTAAACAACGATCCTTCCGCTGGCCATTTCGACGTGCTACCGTGACTGAGGTCCGGGGACAACTAAATTAGTTATTGGTGAGCGAAATGCAACCTCGCTATCGGTCGGTGCCGTGCGGCGGCAACCTCGCCTCTCACTTTTTTTCCCAACGCAGCGGCACGAATGACCGAAACACCACGAAGGACAGTTCGATAATTATTATCACTGAGGTTTCGTGTGAAGATATTCAGTTATCTACCGCAAATTGTGTCTGTTTAAAGTCAGCTATTGATTTTCACTTGTTGCATATAATAGTCGCGTTTACTTACTTTTATTTGACTTGACACTTGACAGAAACTTGATTTGATTTGATTTTGACAGACTAGCAGACGATCAGAAATGTTGGCCGATTTGATCAAGTCGCTCAATGAACGCCGGCTGGATGTGATGATGATGATTGTTTGGTTTATTTCAAGCACAACTGAAACTGAACTCGTAAAGACGGCAAAGGAGAGAAATACTGCATATATTTATATTGCGTCTTTCAGGTACACCAGTAAGGTATGCCTGCATTGTCTGACTTCGGTTCGGTATCGATTTCACCGAGTGTGTACAGATGGCATTAAATAAAATAACATCACTTGATCATCTTGCAGCAATGCGGCGTAAATCGGAACGAACGGAAGATGTTTGATTCTGAAGGTGGCAATACCTACTTACTTCCGTCGTCACAGGTTACCTGATTGGTCAAAAAGTTACTTGTTCAGCGGATGGTTAAATCATTAAATAAAAGGAATAAAAGTCAAAACATCGTATAATTGTAGGCGCTAGAAATAAAATACACAAAAATCTTTCCCAGTTTTATTACTTGTAATAAATTATGAGTATTGATAAAAAATATCATTATATAATTCTTAAAATATCACTTAATCAATTAAACTGAAACCTTATTTTTACATCTAACTAGTGAGAATATAAAATGAGTAATCTTATACTAGTATCTCTGTAAGTGTGAGCTGTAGACCTCAAGAGTTCAAAAAAATAATGAAAAAAATTATCGACGAAAAATTATATAATTATCGAATCTGCGCACAAAATTTCGGGTTATTGATTGAGAAAGTAGTGTTGAGAGCGACCGACCTGTAGGTGAGAACAGGCGGAAAAAATAACTGGACATCCGTAGGTACATTGTATTCGAAAGTTCGAACACACGAAAATATTTTTGGCCTTGCTGAAACGGAGGCGGTTCACTCGCTAGGTCAATTATTTTATATTTAATTCCATTCTATTCCACATATATACAATTAAATTTGAAAGCGATGCAGAAATTTTACACATTTATAGCATTAAATTTTAGTATACTGTCCATTTCCATGGAAAAGAACGCGCTAATAATAACATTTACAGTGATGCCTATAATTTTAAATATTAAACTGCTGTCGTTCAGTGCATTTGCCCTGCGTAGGTGATGTTGATGGTTTATATTAAAAATGAGGCTGAGCACAACCGCCACGATAGCTGACACAACCTAAAAAAAAAAAACAAAAAGCGTGTAATAAAAATATGCACAAAAAAGAAAAACAACTCAATAAGATAAAAAAAAACTCGAAAAAAATACATTCTCGATTCAGAGAGCATGCAAGATGCTGACGGCTGAAAAAAAAGAAAACCTAAAATAATACATGAATGCTGGTGGTGCTCAGTTGGAGCTGCAATTTAATGAGTAAACGCGTATATCTGTGTAAAGGTGTTTTTGTAGGCGTTAACATTTTAATTTTACCCTTATTTCTACCACTATTTCAAGTAAACATTATAGTACTTCAATTATTGTTTTTTTATCATCTAGTACTAGAACTACGCTTTCATGTTCAATAGCTTATCAACAATACTCGTCCTATTTCCATAGAAATCTTGCGTGGAGAGCGCGGGGTCAAGGCCAAACGTCATTTTGATGACGTCACAGAAGACTGCGCATGTCATGAGCCCCACCGATCCGTGGTACAGCCAATCAGCGATCTTCTTCTCTCTATGGCTCCCCTCATTGTCCATGAACGATATGATTATTGCCAAAACTCCCGCGCTCGCCTGCATAGAGTAAAAGTTTTACGTGAAAAATCTACGAGTATAATATACTTTGATATATACTATGTACTATGTTACTATTGCCTTACATTGTTAAAACTGTCAAGGCGAATGCTTGTTAAAATTAAGTAACGTGACCTTATAAACTAGTTTCACCCTGACTTTCAAGAAACAGTGCTATTTCCTTTCCGTAAGTACTCATTATTAATATAATTAAGTCGTTCCAAAATCAAAGGGCTGTTAGAGTATTCTAGGCCGAAAGCGGATATGACGATATTGACGACGGAGATGACGAAAATAAAAATGACTATGACGTCATTGAGGATCACCGCCGAGGGTTGGTCGTCGTCGTCATTCAGGTCCAAGCCGCCGATGACGACGAAGAGCAAACCGACCAGCAGCTAAAACAAACATTTGTCTGTTTAACCAAATTTTGTACTAAACCAGGCAGAGGTTAAATAAATTATTCTTAACAAACACCCATGAAAATCTGAGTCCAGATACCTACAACAACTGTGATAGTATATTTTATGTAGGTAATTTGTGTTAGTGATGTAACTTTAAAATAATTTGAATATAGTGTAAAATATGTAGGTGTGACTAAAAAGTTGTTGTTTTTTGTAACTACCAGAAAAGAAGTTCAGCCCACCCTAAGGCACAAAAAGCGATTTTTCAACGAGGGTGACACAGTGAAATACCCCTCGATTCGCACTTTAACAGATTCAGTATCCCTGATAAGTAACTAAGTCTAGTCAACAGCGTAATCAATCTCAAGGTATCTGGCCAGTGAGGAATCAAATGCGGACACCAGCACGTTCAAGACGGTGACCACGAAGGCCGACGCGGTCGTGGCATAGTTGACCCGAAGAGCAGAGTCGCGATGACGTGGCTCGTGGAATCGGCAGTCGCGGAGCAGGTTCAGGGAGAGCAGCACCAAACCCATCGCTACCTACGGTCATGGGTATCTTTATACTCAAGCCAGAGGCAGGCCCGGACTTAGAGGGCCAGGGCCCCTAGGCACTAGGCATTTGGGGTCCCCTCCGCTATCTCAAAAACGCTTTTCAGTAAATTAAATAGAAGGATAAGTATTTTAAGTCATAAATAAGGAGAACATAAGTATGGTGCAAGTCCGACTCTGGGACTGGGGCCCCTAGACTGGCTGGGCCCCTAGGCTCGAGCCTTGTGGGTCTAGACTCTAGGGGTAAATACGGCACTGGCTAAAGGTTCCTTAACTATGCGCCGCGGCACCGTACAGCCAGTACTGAGCAGTGGAAAGTGGAGAGCAAAGAGAGACTAATCTAAATTTAATATAAACTCCGTTATTTCAACTATGTAGGTACGGCACGATACAAAATCACTACAAATTGAAAAAGTTTGGAAACATGTGGCAACCTACTATGGGTCCAGCGAAGTTTAGATATAGTTTCAATGGAAATGTATAAGTCAAGAACCGGAGAAGAGCTCTGATGGCATGATGATATATTCGATCATTACATCGAGTCTAATGTAGACTCGGTGCATGAGTTACCTACATATAATCGTATCTGATTTACCGTTTAAGTACTAATAAGTTTAGCCGATCGCTTAAAGTATGTTCTTGTTATGCTTCTCAGGTACGGAGTCACTTACAGTGTTATGCTTCTCAGGCACGGAGTCACTTACAGTCTTATGCTTCTCAGGTACGGAGTCACTTACAGTGTTATGCTTCTCAGGTACGGAGACACTTACTTACAGGGTTATGCTTCTCAGGTACGGAGGCACTTACAGAGTTATGCTTCTCAGGCACGGAGGCACTTATAGTGTTATTGTTAAAATAGTTTATAAATTATAGCTATCTAACCTTCTTATGTATCAGTACTCATCTTAGTCTTTGACATATATAAAAAGAATCACATCAGGTGACACCGCCGTTCAGTTTGCTGTTGTATATTTTTATCTCTATAAATAATTAGTTTTCCCATCTAAAACTGCGTATGTTATTTGGTTATGGGCCCAGAAAGCCCAACAGTCATCGGGAGTGCAGTGAATGTAAAAATATAAAATAATATTTTCATAAAAATAGTTCGTCGAAAATTTGACATAAGAGACAAAAGAAACTTTTTCTTCGGAAAATGTCAACAAATAATTCTATGGCTTTTATTGAAAAACTAACGGGTCGTGATAACTATCCGACATGGAGATTTGCGGTAAAAACCTACCTGCAACACGAGGACTTATGGAAGTGTGTTGAGTATGAAAGTTCTGTGACCGTAGACTCCAACTTAGACACGAAAGCACGATCAAAAATTATCCTTCTAGTTGATCCAATTAATTACGTGCACATTCAGGAAGCCACGACTGCAAAAGAGGTATGGACGAACTTAGAAAACGCATTCAATGACTCCGGGCTAACGCGCCGTGTGGGTCTACTATGAGACATGATTACGACAACATTAAACGGATGTCACAATGTCGAGGAATATGTCAGTAAAATGATGAGTACGGCACACAAACTCCGCAATATCGGGTTTAAGGTTGACGACGAGTGGCTCGGTACACTGCTGCTCTCAGGTCTTCCAGATAGTTATCAGCCCATGATTCTGGCGAAGGAAAGTTCTGGTGTGAAAATCTCCGCTGACTTAGTTAAAGCCAAAATTCTACAGGATGTACGACAAACCGGCTCGAATGCATTTGCCGTTAATCATAGATATGGTTCAAATCGTAAGGGCTACACCAAGTATAATGAGACGCAAACAAGCAAGGGGCCACGGTGCTATAGTTGCAAAAAATTTGGTCATATTAGCACAGAGTGTAAGGCGAAGAACAAGAAGAAGAGCCAGTGCTCAAACTACGCGGCAGCTTTTGTGGCATCAACATCAAATGATACCTTTTGGTACGTAGACTCTGGCGCATCAGTACATCTAACAAAGCACCAAAACCTACTTTTTGACGTGACAGCACCGTCAATTAAATTTATCAAAGTCGCTGATGATAAGTCGCTGTCAGTCAAAAGCTGTGGCAAAATTAGTTTGAATGTTTGTGATGTCAAAGGCGAGCAAAAGAATATACTTCTCCAGAATGTCCTCTACGTGCCTGATCTTGCTACAAACTTGCTTTCTGTGAGCCAAATTATCAAGAACGGTGGCCAAGTAAGATTTAATCCTAAAGGCTGTTTGATTATGAATAAAGACAATGCGATTGTTGCGACGGCCAGCTTAGTTGACAATATGTACCGGCTGAACACTAATGATGACCACGCATACATATCCGCAGTTGACGACAAGAACGCCTGTCTCTGGCATCAACGCATGGGTCATCTTAACTTCTCGGACTTGAACAAAATGAAAGAAGCTACTGTTGGAGCACAAATGTCATCGAAAGACACCGTTGTGTGCTTAACTTGTTTAAAAGAGAAACGAACACAATCAACATTTAAAGAGGACGGTTCCCGAGCTACGCAAAAGCTAGAAATCGTTCATTGTAATCTTTGTGGTCCGATGGAGAAAACGTCACTGGGAGGAGCGAAATACTTCATGACGTTTATTGACGACTTCACAAAGATGCTGTTCGTTTACTTTTTGAGAAACAAGTCCGAAGCCTTGGCAAAATTTAAAAAGTTCAAGGATGAAGCAGAAAATAAACTTGGATTTAAGGTAAAGTGTCTCAGGTCTGTCAATGGCGCTGAATATATTAATAGGAACTTCTCAGAATTTCTCGTGACCTCAGATATTGAGCACCAAATAACCTCACCGGACCAAGATGATGTTTCAGATACGATGAATCGCACGTTGGTTAAGACAGCGAAGTGCATGCTCCTAAATGCCAAGCTAAGCAAGCTGTACTGGGCTGAAGCTGTACATACAGCCGCCTACATCGCCTGCAGATCATCAACCCGAGCGCTGTCATGCAAAACACCAATTGAATTGTGGTCAGGAATTAAACCAGATGTTAGTCATATGAGGACTTTTGGCTGCGAAGCAATGGTTCAATTGCCGAAAGAGAAAAGTAAGAAGTCGGACATCGTTGAGAAAATACTATTTGTCGGCTACTGTGAGCATACCGAAGGGTACAGGTTCATCAAGCCCGGGTCCCAAATAGTTGTGATACGTCGCGATGCTGTCTTTCTTGAATCTACCGTGAAGAAAAGTTTCGTTCCGGTTGAGTTAACAAATGAAAACTGCACTTCAATAGATCAGCAAGAGGGAAGTAGCGATGATGACCACACCGAAAACTACGATTCCAGTCAGTCAACTGCAGAAATAACAGTTCAATCAATAGATGAAGCTGAACTGTCAGAAGGGTCTGAATACGTACCACAAACGAAGCATGTTAAGCCCGAGGCTAGTACAATGACATTAAGGCCAAGGAAGCAGCACAACGCTGAATCCTCTGCTGCTAAGCCAAGTGGCTTTTTATGTTACAGCGATGAGACAAGTTTAGCACCGCTTACCTACCAGGAGTGTATTAACTCAGTAGACGCTGAAAAATGTAAAGTCTCGCTAAATGAAGAATCAGGAGTAGGTTTTCATTTTCAGGAGCTACCCTCATCGACTGGCAATGTACCCCAAAATTCTAACTTAAAGCTGGAGGGTAATGAGAGAGCAAACAGATACGTCTCATTCAGAGGAACTGCAGAGTCACGGAAGCACGCCACAACCGTAAGCGGACCATACATAATGTACGCTGGGAACTTGGTGAGTCGATTCTTTACTAACTATTATCAGAATCACTACTACACCGTACTTAATCGTCCTAAAGCTACGAAGAATTATGGTATCTGCTGGCAACCAGGCATGGCAAGCGTATTGGTCGGTTACAGTGACGTTGATTACGCCAATAACCCCGACACCAGACGCTCTGTCACTGTCACTGGATACGTGCTTATGAGGAACTGCGCAGCTTCGGAAGACATTTGGGCAAGGACGCCAATGATGTCTGACTTTAGTCTATTTAAACAAAGATTCGTCTGTTTGAATATTAACAGTGCTATGTGTATGATTAAAAATGTGAACTACTCGTATCACGAACTGTGCAAACAAACTAAATTCAGAGACAAAATTGGTACTTATGCACAAAAGTGGACATACATGAGTGAACTTATAAATATTTAGTTGTTGTTAATTTTATAGGTCACTTATATGTCATTTTGTATGTCACTTTATTATTTGTTTTGTTTTATGTTTGCATGTCTGTCTTTCTGTTCGTACTGATCTCATAAACGTAAGATAGCTCAAATTTGGCAGGAGTGTTAAAATAGTTTATAAATTATAGCTATCTAACCTTCTTATGTATCAGTACTCATCTTAGTCTTTGACATATATAAAAAGAATCACATCAGGTGACACCGCCGTTCAGTTTGCTGTTGTATATTTTTATCTCTATAAATAATTAGTTTTCCCATCTAAAACTGCGTATGTTATTTGTTATGCTTCTCAGGTACGAAGTCACTTACAGTGTTATGATTCTCAGGTACGGAGTCACTTACAGTGTTATGCTTCTCAGGCACGGAGTCACTTACAGTGTTATTCTTCTCAGGTACGGAGTCACTTACAGCGTTATGCTTCTCAGGTACGGAGTCACTTACAGTGCTATGCTTCTCAGGTATGGAGTTACTTACAGTGCTATGCTTCTCAGGTACGGAGTCACTTACAGTGTTATGCTTCTAAGTAAGGTCTAACTAAGGTCACTGGCTTGTCAGTTTGTGAATAATAAAAAAAAAACTTATTGCTTTACCTGAAGCACTATAGAGACGGAGATGAGAACGACCAACAGCGTGTAGAACTCATGTTTGGGCCCCACTTGGAGCACGTATTTGAGCTGCGATGCGTTGGACGTGAGCAGAGCTATGTCCAGCATGCCCTGGGCGACGGTCTTCTTGGTGGCATAGCGGTTGGCGTCGAGGCCTTTCACCTGTACAGATAATTTTACATTAATATTAGAAAATACCAAAACGTGCACTCGACGAGGAGCATACCTAACTTTAGAAATTTCCGACTCTCAGGATACGACCGTGGGGAAGAGAGGCCTGAGATGGATGTGTATCTATTGACAAACATGCGTCACTCTCTAACAAATATGTGAGTGCGAGAGTGTGACGGGTGTTGTCAGGGCGAAATCTGTTGCGCATATTTTTTTTATTTAAGTTTATCTCCGAACGTATTTTACAAGGACACTTATCGGGTGTAGCAAAGTATAAGCTTGTCGTAAAGTATAAGTAAGGGTGTAACGTTATAGATTTCAATTTTTTTTAATTACTTACCAACCAACTTAACGTACGTATTTATGTACATTATTGGGTAAAATACTATAGATACTTCATCTCAATAGCTATCAACATTGAATTCAGCCCTAAAATAAACAGAAGCATCATCCCAACCTCACATCATTCAAACGCAGACAATCCCATTTAATTCAATAAGATTAGCTGAAAATTTGGCAAAATTAAAGGACAACTTTTATCTATCAGGATATGTAGGTTATAGAGCTAAGTTTAATTTTATCTACTCTCCCCCTCTCTCAGGGGTGATCGTCACCCCCCCGCGCCCTCGAATGTGTCCCGGAGCGCGGTATTTTCCACTTTAAAAGAAAACCGTGTACGATACATACAAAATGTATAGGAACGAAATAATCCTGAATAAATTTACTATAAACCTTTCATACATATAAAAGCGATAGCACTTATAAAATCAGCGCAATCTGTTATCAAATACTAACGTTTTTAATTATTGATCTTTTTTTTCTGCTAAAAGGTTAGTTATCTCAAAAACTTCACACACTTCTCGGCCAAAATATGTATCACAAAAGTAAAGAATAGAAAGTGTTCTTTCTAAAAAATTTATAATTTATTTCTGTTACTCTTTCATTTACCGTTGCGGTGCTATTTTTAAAATGTCAGTCATTTGGCCATTATGCGATATATAAATATTATTACTAGTTAAACGACGTTACTTTCAATACCATAGACTTCTTGTATGTTTTTCTGTAATCTACAAGTATTGAACTATATTCTGTATTTTTTTTTCTTTTTTTACTTACTATTTTAGGAAATAAGGGATGTGTGGGAAAATCATCAAGTTTTGCTCGTTTTCGTAAATAACTTCAAAACCGTTTAATTTACAATTATGAAATATATATATTTGAGATGTTCATAGTGTACCCTTTCATTTGATATGTCACACGATATACTTTGCTATTTTTTTTTCTAATTTACCCCTCAAATCTGGCCCCCATGTTTCATATTACTTGATTTACTTTACGTTACGTTACATTTCCATGTTTGGGTCATCAATTTACATACGTGTACCAAATTTCAACTCAATCGGTCCAGTAGTTTCGGAGAAAATTCGCTATGATTATAGGAGGATCCCTCGTGTGTCTGTGTCAGTCCGTCCGTCTGTCATAGCCACTTTGCTCCGAAACTACTGGACCGATTGAGTTGAAATTTGGTACGCATATGCAAATTGATGAACCGAACATGGACGTGTAACGTAACGTAACGCAAATTAATAAATTTTGACATGAGGGCCAGTTTTAGGGGGCAAATTAGAAAAAAAAATGGCAAAGTATATCGTATCAAAGAGTACATATCAAATGAAAGGGTACATTATGAAAATCTCAAATATATATATTTCATCATTCTAAATTAAACGGTTTTGAAGTTATTTTCGAAAATTAGCAAAACTTGACGATTTCCCCACACATCCCTTATTTCCTAAAATAGTAGGTCTAAAAAAAAAAAAAATACGGGATATAGTTCAATACTTGTAGATTACAGAAAAACATATAAGAAGTCTATGGTATTGCAAGTAACACCGTTTAACTAGTACGAATATTTATATTTCGCATAATGGCCAAATGACTTAAATTTTAAAAATAGCATTGCAACGTTAAAGGAAAGAGAAACAGAAATAAATTATACATTTTTAGAAAGAACATTTTCCATTCTTTACTTTTGTCATACATATTTTGGCCGAGAAGTGTGCAGTTTTTGAGATAACTAACCTTTTAGCAGAAAAAAAAATCTATAATTAAAAACGTTAGTATTTGGTAACAGATTGCGCTGATCCTATAAGTGATATCGCTTTTGTATGTATGAAAGGTTTATAGTAAATTTATTCAGGATTATTTCGTTCCTATACACTTTGTATGTATCGTACACGGTTTTCTTTTAAAGTGGAAAATACCGCGCTCCGGGACACATTCGAGGTCGCGGGGGGGTGACGCGCACCCCTGAGAGGGGGGAGAGTAGATAAAATTAAACTTGGCTCTATAACCTACATATCCTGATAGATAAAAGTTGTCCTTTAATTTTGCCAAATTTTCCATACATTTCAATCTAATTTTCTTGAACTAATTCCTCGGCTTTCAACAAGTTTACATGTAATGTAACCCGAATTCTAATAATTGAATCACAACGAAAAATTCAAATTAAGTACTTGTGCGCTGAGAACACCAGTAGATGCATCCTGCTCCTTTGTTATAATCTCGTCTATATCCACACCTCTCTCGCACGGAACATCGGTAGTGTCTTTATCACGTTCCATTTTCAAATGCAATATACTTTTAAAGTATTTTTTAACAGCGAGACGCTGTTCACGCGAATACGTGCCGACAGTCACTAAGCAGAGGCATTGTTTTTCTGAACGAAGGAAATTCGCAATTTCCTTCACACCAAGCCTTCGAACGCGATAGTGAAACTGAGTTGAAATTAATTACCAGCATAACCTGAGTATATCTACGATGATTCACATTCAGCCACGATAAGTAGAGGTAATTGGTCAATCTCGTGAGACGCGATGTTATTTTTAGGATGAGCGAACGTTTAAAATTTTAAATACCTAATGTAAGTAAGTATCGTACTACTTATTCAAAGGGACATATTGGCCCCAACTTGTTCCATCCAAAATGTTTTTATTTTTATTTTCTTACTTACCTTAAATATTCAAAACATTAAATGATACAATTACAAAGTTGATTCCTAAAGATCAGCGCTGCAAGTAGATATTTACATCATGTGTTTTTTTATATCTAACGATAACGATGTTTTGAATTAAGTAAGAATAAAACAGTAATCATACTAATCATTGAAATTTGCCCATGCCCAATAGCACACAGGAAAATTTGTATATTTAGGCCGGAAAAATAGGTACATCAATGAAACTTTGTTTTTAACTTTTTCTCGGCAATTAGACATGAGGATCTTTCGAGTCCTGTCAAATTTGCCCATTGGGGGAGGTATGAGCCCGGACATATTTTAATAGACAAACATTTTACAAACTTGGCTTGTGAAGTGTCATTTTATATGTAATTTTATAGGATAGGATATAAATAAAATAGGAATAGCCAATCTTGGGATCCGAATAATGCCTAATAATCTATATCTATTCCAGAATTCCGACGGAAGATACTGGTGTTAGGCATCAGCGTATCCTCTATTCGAGGCCAATCGTTTAACTATCGGTAATCTTGAAAAAAAAACTAATTACATCCTCAATACATCCCGTGTCCACAACCTACCTGTAAAGGCGAAAGCGTGCATTGGTTTAAATTAACTTTAAGATGAATTGGATTGGATCCCAGGATTTTTGGCGCGCTACGCTCTACCTAATACTGCTTTATGAAGAGTCAAACATTTAAAGTTTTTACAATAATTTATTAAATTATTTATCACGTTGTTTATTACCTAACTTTGATTTTTCTTAAGTATTATAATCATCATTGTAATCATGGTGAAATCTACAGTGAAGCGAGCGCTCCCAGGAGATGACTCTGCACTATGAACTTTTAAATGTCCAGGTTGTAATTAAATTGGCCGAAAATACTGACACAGGCAGGAAACCTACCCGTCAGGAAAATACGTCCTACCCGTTACGAGAATACGTAGGTAGGTACGAATGACAGCCTGCTGATTTCGATCTCTGGAAGTCCGATAGAGGAAATGTGAGTGGTATTCCAAAGAAATCAGTAATTTAGCACTTGTCATGATAGCTTTTTCAGTCTTTTCTGTAAAACACCGAAAAGCAAGGCAAGTACCCACCGATACTATGAAATAGTCTGTAGATTACCTACTGATAACCTTACCCAGGTATGTTAACTTCACGGCCTAGAAAATATATATGATTAAATGAGTGCCATGCAATATGTAATGTAAGCTAAGTAGGTATATACGAGTAAACTCACCCCATTGCGCAGTCCGGCGGGTAAAATGGATGCCATATCTATGTATGCACCGACGAATTCAGTTCAAATTTTAAACATTTGAAAATAGAATGTAATAACGAATGTCAACTTTTAAACATTTGAAAGTAGAATGATGAAACGTTAACTATTTTAAAAGCATTTACTTGTGCTGACTGCTGCATGAAGTGCCAATAGTAGGTAGAGTCGAAGCTTGCGGAGGTGTAAAATCGATGCGGTATCCAGACAACGGGGACAAACAATAAATTCTTCTTATGGGGCTTCTGATTTACGAGGGCGATAGGTAACGACACCACATTCGATAGTCCAAAAAAAACGGTATTATTAGAGCGCTTACACACTATCCGATACCTAACTTAAAAATTAAAAGCAGCTGACATTGTAAGCATGTAGTATTGACATCACAGGTATCCGATATCGGATCAACGTCGATATAAATGTCGTGGTCATAGTTGCTCGCATTGGAACTGAATGAAATATCGTAGCTATCTTTTAGGATACTCCATCATGCAGGATCACGTACAAATGTGATTGTGGTAAGTATTGAAGCCGGTTAACATACAATACAGGGTGTTTGGCAGACGGTTGGACAAAAAAAACAGTGACGAGGTGGGGCCATATGCTACTTAATTAACCTTATAAATCCTAGGCCTTAACCTTATAAATTATAGACCTAGGCCCCATAGTTTAGGAAAAAATATTTTTTCTTTAATTTTCATAAAAATGCCGAAATGCATCACTTAAAGTCCAATAATTTATCAAAATGTGGATGTAAGTTTATTTTTTTATTATTTTTCTTATGTTGAGTGTTTTTATATTGTGTTAAAACTGATATTTGGCGTAGATTATTTTGAAAAAAATACTTCAGCCCTTTAAAGTTGGTGAAAGATGTAAAAAAATACTTAATGTCCAACTTTGAATTGAATAAAAAAAAATTAAAGAGATAAAGAAGTTCTAATTATAGGAAAACATCCCTAGTTTGTGCCCTTTCCAACGATATGTTACATGCATCTTATTCTTTTTTGAAGTCGGTTAATTATTCAGTCAGTATTTTAAATTTACTAATAACCATACCTACTTACAAAAATATCGCTACTTTTATTCTATAATCTACTTATACTAAAATGTTTTCTATGGAGGCTCTCATTATTTCAAGAAAATGTTTCAGCGCTATGCAGGATTTGTACACCAAAACGGCTGGAAAGTTTTTAACCAAATTTAAATTATGGTATAGGATACTTTTAACTCGACTACGGTAAACCACAGTCTAAGAAACAATACTTATTACTTTTTACACTGTGGTAGTTAGGTGTATAGACTGTACTAAGTAATACAATTTTGCCAAACTTGAGGGGCAGTGGGCGGGGAATATTGCTCGTAGAACTGATGGCCGTTTGGGCAGAAAGGTTCTTGAATGGCGACCGTGGACCGGAAGACACAGCGTGGGAGGCCCCCTACAAAGTGGAACGACGACCTATTTACGATCGCGAGAAGCAATTGGAAGGCGGCAGCGCACGACCGCCTGATTTATTTATTTAAACTTTATTAACAATACAAAAAAAGTACAAATGGCGAACCTAGTGCCTTTAAGCATTCTCTCCCGGTCAACCACATTGATGTAGAGAACTTTGGGGGAGACCTTTGTCTAGCAGTGGACGTCTATAGGCTGATATGATGATGATGGTAATCCAAAATATTCCTATTTCTATGCTTCCTTAGGATTATGCCTTTTTAAAACCTTTTTTTTATTTAAATAGCCTGCCCCAGAAATATACCACAATCTTCAAAAATACTTTTCAAAAGCGCTTTTCCAACTTCAGCTAGTTTTGAGAGTATTATGATATAATAATAAACTAGTTTAGCAATAACCTCATGATTATAAGAAGTTCAGGATTATATAGTTGGGTGCGAAATAAATGAACAGATTGGTATAGTCGCCATCATATTCATAATATCTGAACACGCACTACTTTTCATGATCGTTGAGAATGAGCATAATTATTGCGAAACGTGGTAGGTACCATGAACTTTTAACATGTCATAACATACATTTTTTTATATGTTGACTCATATTGCCTTCTCGGAATAGATTTCTTTCAAACTCATCATCGTTACTTTTTATTCATAAACTTGCTCGAAAAAAGAAAGGACGAGATGAGAGTTCGCATTCCAGCGCTTCTATGCATATAACTGTTTAGTTTTGTTGTTATGATCGTGACCTAAAAATTGTAAAGTAAAATAATGCATGAAAGTTTAGTTATATTGTATGTGCAAGGACAGTTATATGTTAGGTATATGTATATTAAATAGTTAAGGATACGTATAGAAAAATAATTGAAATAGATAAACATAATGCACGATGCAACTAACAAGAACGACGGAGCCAAAAACCTACTCATGTTCATGTAACAAATTAAGCGTCATGATGAGAACAATGATTTCCTTATTAAATATTGTTAATGTAGTAAATTACTTGAAATAATATCGTACGTTTCATTACAATATCAACTCGTAACAACATTAATTCTACTTGAAACTTTTTAAAAGACGCGCGAACTTTATTAGGCCTTTGGCCATTTAATTTAAGATTATTTTAAAACAGAAGTTTATTTAAACTATATCTATAGAAAAATTCGTTAAATAAACTTTATCCTTGTACTAAGTTTATACAAAGTATGAAAAGATAAATAATAATAAAATTAACTTTAAAACCATGCTAAAATGAAACGTAGACAACAGCGCGTCCATCGTCAACTCGGCTCAGCTCACGACCCAATCTGTCAAAAAATGTTTCCATTCGTCGTTCTCGTGTTGTTTGTAAAAATATAAACCAACAAAACTATTATGTTTTCGTCGCTAATCATGTATAATTTTATCATTTTTGTGTAGCTATGTGTTATGCTTTTTAAGTGTTTGTGTTTTGTGTCTTAAATTATGAAGGGAACACGTTAAAATAGTGAAGTGGAATTCGCAGTCATTAACATTGTTTTAGCGGGACGACCCCTTATATTTTCTAGATGCTGCCGTCTATGCCAATCCTGTTTACGAGAGATAGCCAGGATGCTTTTGGCAACAAAATCGTGCCCAGCACTAGTTTTTTCAGTCAGAATTCTGCCTCGAAATCCCTTATAAACCCAGAGGTGAGTCAGATAATAGGGTCTTGTGAACTTGCGTATTCATGGTATTATTCGTACTGGATGCATATGCATTAAATAACGTATAGGAACAGTTTACTTGTGTAAATAGGTCATTCACAGCCGTATTATCTCCACTGGGTTGAATTATATTAATTTACATTTTAAAATATGTGTAGCTAGCAAATGTTGGGAGTGGTGACATCACAAGAATAATTTTATTTTTGAATGTAACTCATACGAGTTTTTATTTCAGCCGCCTCCCCTAAAGCCTGATGAAGGTTCTTCATTATCCTCTCAAAATGGGACAAAAAATGTTATTCAGAGCAAAAAGAAAGAGCTAGAAAAGACTCCAGAGGCAACACAAGCCAGTGCATTAGATGCAGGTAAATATCTCACAAATGTTTACATAATTTCTCTTCTAGTCTGTTGGAATTTGTGCGTGAATAAGTGTGTCATTAAAGTAGGTCACGAGACTTGGCAACATATTTTTATAGGTAAACAGAACTTGCAAACAAAATGAACACACATGATGGTGTGACAGTTGTCTATGCTTACTTTGTTTCTTCTCCAGCAGTGAGTTTCTACATACATTAAAATTGTTATTCCACAATAACTTCTCTGTAATTTCACAAGTTTCATGTGTTTGTTTCAGCATTAATTAGATCATATTACACAAGAGTACAATCAAGGTTTGCTACAAACCAGACGGTGCCTACAAATAAGTTTGTACAGTTCCAAAGTTTATTGAAATCATACAACCCTTCCAAGGAGACGCCTGTAGATTTATATAAGAAGATAGAGCAGTTATTTGGTGTAGAGCATAAGGACATTGTAGAAGACTTCCTACTGTTTCTGAAGCCCGGCCAGGCAGCGCAAGTGGGAAGGTTCTCCGACCATTTCATGTTGACAAAGATGACCAATTTTGTAGAATTGTTACAAGTAAGTATCATTAGTCAATTTTATGTCTGAACAAGACATATGTTATTGTTGTCTTCATTATTGTGCAAATCAAATTCATTCATATAAACTTAGGGGTTTTTTTCTTCAAGATCAATTTTTAATTAATTCCAAGGAAAACATCAAAATGGCCATGGTTTCCATTTTTTTGCAAAGTTACCTATACTTTACATCTACTTATTAAGAATTATTCTTAATCATTTGTATATAGTCTCTTTCATTGTTTATCAGTTTCTTAGTCTGTCCAATATAGGTAATTTGGTTTTTGGCAATGGAAGAGTTGTTTATCACAATAAAATAATCATTCTGTGGTTTTTATATGCTTTCATAAACTAGAAAACATCTAAGTATATTGTTATACTTACTCCCATAGATAGAATGCATGATTATTGTCTTAGACACTATTGATACTTCATGACCTGTATGCCTTAGAAATTCCAGCTTAAAATTGATTTTACTAGGCACTTGACAAAACCATTAAATTTTTTAACCATCACAATTTATTTGCCTGTCATATACTATTCATTAAGTGAACTATGTATAATGGTTGTCATCCCATATACAAAGCAAATAACTATACATACTTGACTATTTAATTTTATTTGTTATCCTATTTGTTACATAAAACCATCAACCTTCTTAATTTTATCATTTAGCACTCTGCACCGCATCTGCATGTATATGTTGCATGGTAGACATAGGTATTTAAATTAAACTATTTGTATGCTGAGCGAATCACAGGCTAATAAAAGTATTGTGTTTTTGTTCTATTGTTTTGTAAAGTTGTCTCCATATATGTAGTTCTACTAACATGTCACATGTCATACCTAACAAGAGCTTTAAGTGCCTTTAGTCTGTACTTAAATGACACGTGCCTAGCTCTCAGATATGGATTTGCAAAGGTGCTTCACATTTATATTTCTTTATATGTATAGGTAATCAAACCCCTGCTTTTTTTTATCATACCCTTGGACAGTCTAACACTAGCTAAAGATATCTCATGACATAATCAATATAATGCAACTTAACAATGTGTAGAAAGAGATACCAACCTTTTAATAGTCTTTTTTATATTCGTCTATAATTAAAATATGAATGTTATGGACTTTGAGACCCGAATATTCAGCCAACGTTGCTATCTAAATTACTAAATTAAGTTAGTCAGAAGTGGATGGTTTTTATCTTTAGGAATTCATATTTATTCATATTCGGAAGTTTTAACGGAGATGCAACGACTTTGCCCGACAGCGACAGCGGTACGTTTGTCTCGCTTACTCGTATGGCCACCGCGCTCAAATCTCTCGCTCGTCCGTTCGCCGTGCCGCTGGTCGCGCAAACTAATGGCATCTCCTTAAAGTTTGTCGTATTTATGTAGTGTACCCATTTTCTGTATTAGTTAACTTCCTGTTGCTGTCATAATATAACCAACATCTTCCCCTGTCGTGAGTATGTCTCACTCACTTCTGATACGCGGGGAGAGGTTCAGGAGCTTTTTAACCGCCATTCCCGTGTGTTGCGAAATTTTGTTCACATAAAAGCGAAAAATTGAATTGACCACTGAACTGAGGCGAGAGCCATTGAATTTTTTGAATTGCCAAATTAATCAGTCCCTTTGACGTTACCAACGAAGTCAGAAGAGGGATTTTAATAGATATACGAAGCCTGTGAGAGACTTGGTCAATGGAAGTCGCATCTGCAGCACCTCTAGGACACGCGACTCTTTCTCGCGCGCGATATGCTACCTATCCCTCTCTGTACAGTATCGTGAGAGAGTGACGGGTGATGCTATGTCGCGCGACATGAGTCGCGAACCACAGTTGTGCTAGACGGGCTGGTGTACAAATTAGACCGCGTGAAACTTTTTTTCTTAAAAGTATCGAATAAGTAACCATCTTTGGATATCCCGCTATCTCTGTAACAAAATTGGTTAAAATTCGTCCGTTTCGGTGATGAGCGGCCAAATATTATTTTACCAACAGATGCATCGCGCTGTTAAGATCCTCCTAATTTTGATTTTTTGTAATATTTAGGAGTACCTACTCTTTATTTCCCAGTCATCACTATCGCGCAAGCCCACGGTCCTGCGCAAGGTGTTGCGCGCGGTTTCGAACGCGCTCAGCGGCGGCGGCGACGAGGCTAAAGCGCGAGTGTTGCCGCACCTCCGAGCGCACCCCAAGCTTGCCGCCATGTTCAAGTCGCTGCTGCCTGACGGGCGGCCTCCAGACAGGTGAGTAGTTATTCACTTGCGCCGACACCGCACCCACCAGCCACTTGCGCTACCAGCGACAGCGGCAGCGGTGAGCGGCAAAAACAATCATAGCGGTGCCGCTCTAGCGGTTTTTAAACGTATGGGCGACTAGGAAAGATGCCACGACTTCAGAGCAGCGGTTCGCGCGGACGGGGCGCGCCGTTTCCGTGGCATGATTGCCGCCCCGCGTGCTCCTAAGGTCGAAGTCGTGGCATGTCCGTACCGCTTTTTCCTTGTGTTTTTTTGGGTGTAGCTGTAGTAATTAGCGATTTCGAGCGCCCTCAGTGGCGGTGACGACGAGGCTAAAGTACAAGTATTATCACATCTTCGAGCGCACCTCAAGCTCGCCGCCATGTTCTCCAGACAGGACTCACTCTCTTCCTACGCTCTTTCCGTCTGTTTTTTGAGTGCAGTAACCAGGAATCCTGTTGGAGACGAATGCTGGGATATCATAGACAGAATTTCGAACCAATGTCTCCATCCGTGAAAAACTCCGCGTCAAGCAGCGTCTTTCCGCTTCGGTCCTGTCACGTATTCTCAAAATGTTCGGCCACGTTTCAAGGCGAAACAATAACTCCATAGAGGGTCTCGTCGTCCAAGGCAAGGTAGAAGGAACCAGATCACGTGGAAGATCACCCATGCGATGGACCGAACAGGTCAGATCAGCTGTGGGCGGACCTTTGCATGAGTGGATCAGAATGTCTGTGAATCGCGAGAAAACCGTAATAGCGAACAATATCTGCCTCTATTAGTACTAGCAGTCGATCACGACCGCTCTGTAAAGAGGGAAATGACTAAGAAGGAGAACTAGGAATGCCTAGTGCCCTCAGCGACGGAGGCTAAAGCGCGAGTATTACCGCCTCCGAGCGCACCAAGCTTGGCGAATGTTCAAGTCGCTGCTGCGTGACGAACGACCTCCACACAGGTGAGTATCTATCTGGCTATCGTCATCAAGAGCCGAAACTCGTTTAGTTCATGGCATTTCCAAAGAAGCTACTAAAGCTGGTCCTACGGTACCTGCGTCAACCTGATTCCTGTGAACTTCACCAGATCATTACTCCGCTTTGTCCAGGGCTTTCTGCTGGCTGCGTCTCCCGGAACGTTTTTACGAAATCAGAGTTGGGCATTCAATAACGAATCATCATTTTAAATGACGTGCCGCAAGAATAAATCAACTGACCGTCATTCAAGAATAGGTTGTTTGAATGGCGAGTTTTACAATAAATCAAAGCAGAAGAAATTGAGTGAAACTAATTTAATCGTCATTCAATAAAATCAATGTGTGATTGGATTATTGGAATTAAAATTGTTTGATTATAATATATTTTTAACCTTCTTCAAAAAGAGGAAGTTCTCAATTGGACTGTACGATTTTTACATCTTCGTCTTTTATAAACCGATACGGAAACTTATTTTTATGTTTGAAATTTTTAAAAAGGGCCCTCCGGGATGGCTCCATTTCATTTTGGTGAAAAATTTACTACGAGGTTAGGTACACGAGGAATCGAAGAAACTCCTCAAATAATATAGGCACTAATTTCTAATGTCCATTTCGGTGTTTTTATAGTAGTATTTGCAGTTACTCTCGGGAAGTAAAATGCTAGTAGACTGAGACATGCTGAAGTGCTCTTGTTTACTGGTATGGAATGATGAATGTGCCATTTTTGCTAATGCGACTTAACTTGATGTTGGACCCTGGAAGATCTACAGGATCGCAAGATTGGCCAGAGGTATACATGTGCCGTTTTCGCTAATTCTTGTAATATTAACCTTATGATGGACCCTGGAAGTGCATACTGGATCTCAAGATTCGCCTGACGTAGACATGAGCCGTTTTGGCTAAGTCATAATGATGCAAGTGCTCAACCTAGTGTTATTTTTTTATCGTAGATAGCCAAGCATTTCACCTCGCTTGCACCTGATGTTAAGTGAAAATAAGGTCTAAGATGGATCATGCTTGCCTAGAAGATGCCTATTTACTCTCGATTTGAAGAGATCCAAGTATATTTTTTTCAGTAAAAACGTGCGCAGGAAGGGAATTTTACTCTTTTGCTGTCCTCTGGCGCTTGCTGTCTTTGGTTCTTTTGCTGTACCTATACCTACCTACTAGTATCTTAAAAGTGACCTGAAATAGACCCATCATCAAGAGAGCCGATCAGTCGCGGAAAAAAGTACATTCATCATCCGATTACCGTTAGGTACCGCCATTAGGGCCAAAACACAATTACAAGACACGACATCGCATCATCGTACGACGCGACATCGTGCCACGATGCGACGTCGTGAAATAGTAAAATGAATTTTAATTTTGCAACTTGTCCCATAAAGATAAAGTTCATTTTGGATTTATGCATTTCCACGACACGACGTCGCATCCTGGCACCATGACGCGTCGTACGAAGATGCGATGTCGTGTCTTGTAATTGTGTTTTGGCCCCTAGATCTCTCATGCCTAGTGGAGGAGAAAGTTGGGTCGAGCATAAATATTATATACCTACCGGCATTTCACTGTTCGAGAGTAACTGCGAATATTAATATAAAAAAAATTGGGCAAGTGCGAGTCCGACTCGCGCATGAGGGGTTCCGTACCATAAAATAAGTTTGTTGTATGGGAGCCCCCCTTAAATATTTATTTTATTTTATTATTAGTATTTGTTGTTATAGCGTCAATAGAAATACATCATCTGTGAAAATTTCAACTGACTAGCTATCACCGTTCTTGAGATACAGCCTGGTGACGGACGGACGGACGGACGGACGGACGGATGGACGGACGGACGGACGGACAGCGAAGTCTCAGTAATAGGGTCCCGTTTTTACCCTTTGGGTACGGAACCCTAAAAACATCAAAATTGTCATGTAGTTATCTTATGCCTATTGTGTTTGAAGAGTTCCTTCCATTCCTTCTGGATCTCGGCATCAGATATGCACCAAAATTACATGGATACAGGTCCAACTTGGTTACATTTAAAAATAATTGTCAAAATCGCTTTAAATAAGCGATGAAGTATTCGCGTAACCCCCGAGCTGCAAACCTCCTCCGTATTTAAAGCCGGTTCCATAGGCATAACTTTTACCTAAATTATAATTTTGGAATACTCCTGACACAAGTAGTTGGTCATTATGAGACCACCATTCGATGAATGCTACTAAAACTGAATTAACTACAAAATTTGGAATTTTAATTAAAGCTTGGAAACTACTGGTATGGTGCTATTTCTACGAAACATAGCTAAGAACAATCTTGACGGACAAGTATTTCGATTTAAAAAATCACACTCAAATTGGACCATCCGTTTGGGAGCTACGATGCCACAGACAGACACACAGATGCACAAATACGCAGATACATATGTTTAACTTATATCACCCTTTCTTTCTTCGACGGGGATTTAAAATTATCATCATCATCAGTCGTTATACGGCAATGACTATCGTCCTCGTCCTTCCTCATGCATCTCTATTTCAATCGGTTGTCTGCGAAGCGTGGGCATCCTCCCTGGTGCTTCGTGTGGCCTTTTTAACTCCCGGCGTAAAAAGAGGGGTTTAACATGTGTATCTGTAGGTCTGGCTGTGGTTATCGTAGCAAGCATACAGGTAGACAGATTAGTGTGCGTTTTTTTTTAATCGAAAGCCTTGTTTGTCGAGATGGTTCTTAGCTTTGATTGAAAAAAAAATGGAGCTCTCGTCTACAAGATATTCCGCTTTTAGTGGAACAAGTGACCGGATCACAGCCAATAGCAGTCGACAGCTAAGAATTCCAAATTTTGTTGTTTTGTTCAGTGTTAGTAGCATTTGCTATATGACCTTTTAATTAAAAAAGAGGGTCTCATGATGACCAGCTACTTGTATCTTGTGTTTTAAATTATTAATAAGGTCGATCCAGCAAGTTGGTGATCGGCCTTGTCATCTCTTGTAATCTTTCCATGGAGTTCTTATTTCGGGAGCTGTGGCCAAAGAACTTCAATACTCGCAGCTGCAAAATCTGTCTGTCCTGTATCTGCAACTCTTTGAGAATTGAGTTGTTGGTGCAAAAAGGCATCCATACGACCCTCAGAAGGTGTTTCTAGGACCGCATTTCTATGGAATTTCTGTAGTCTCGGAGTCCAGGTTGTAGTGCCACAAAGGAAGGATTGGAAAGATAAGGCACTTCATTAAACGAATCTTTGTCTTTTTGATTAGGTATTCATGTTTCCAAAACACTCCACTGCCAACCTTACGATGGCATACCTCCGTTTAATTTCGACTTTTCAATTACTAAAGTAACATGCATAAAATACTTATACCAAACCAAACAATCACTCTTAATCAGCATAACCGCCATTCAAATAAAACGTTATTTTAAATGAACCTCTAACAAACTAATTCAATCAACGCGTTAGCGGTAATCATAATGACGGATTCTTGATTTATTGTATTTCACGCCATTCAGAATGACGCGCTCTTGAATAAATCATATTTGAATTTTTTTGAATGTGATTGACGCCTGGCCGGTCATTCTTATTCTCATTCAAAATGAAATTTGCCCAACTCTGAACGAAATAGGTGGCAAATGGTAATAAGCGATTACCGCCCATGGACACTAGCAACACCAGAGGAGTACGCTCTTTTCTTGAAGGTCGTATCGGCCCGGAAATACTGCGAGTGGCAGTTAATTCCATAGTTTAACTGGTCGCTATTCAAGAACCCGGCGGCATGACGACATAAATTAATAAACTCAAAGTGGTGATGGTCCACCTGTGTCTCCCTTTATCTGTGAAAGCCACCCTCTCGACTTATCTGATTTCTACTGTTACTATATAGTTGGGCCTTCATAGATAATATCCATGGGAATATCCACTGGATATGTTACTGTATCTCCTCTAGTCTCAGTCGCCTCGCTATCACTCAAGCAAGCTGACTCCTCTTTTTTCCAACCTCAAGCAGTTCCGCACCTCTAGCACAACTGTGACACGCGACTCTTTCTCGCGCGAGAAATAGTATCTATCTCTTTCTTCGCAGTGCAGTAAGAGAGCGACAGGCGATGCCATGTCGCGCGAAAAGAGTCGCGAAGCCAAGTTGTGCTAGACGGTCTGGTCTGTGCTAGTCAAGCTCGACTAGCCGCACCACGCCTAAGGGCTGCCTGTCCACTGCAGCTGAGAAATGAACCAATCAGGCTATGTGTTTGTGAAGCCTAAAAGAGCATTTAAATCTGAGGTGAGTGTCAGGATGGCGGGTGTACATCAACAAATAGAGCTGCGGTATACGTCAGGAGTTAGTGCTAGCAATGTGCCAAATGTGCGCCAAAATTGGAGCAATGTGCTCTTTAAACTCCAGAGATGATTAAGAAATAAAGGACGCCCGCCATCCTTACGTCAGGTTAATGCTCGTAATGTGCTTCCACATGTATGAAGCACAATCAAATTCAGAGAGCGGTTAAAGAGTAAGAGCTAGTGATTTATTTTTTTGTGTAAAGCGCCTGCATGTTATGTGTGTGCCTGAACTGCCTGCAATGAAGATGTGATATCGCAATTTCAAAAAAGCAGGCGTCTATATATATATATACGTATTCAATTCCATATTACTCTTTACCGCTCTTTGAATTCGATTGTGCTTCATACATGTGGAAGCACATTGCGAGCACTAACTCCTGACGTATACCGCAAGTCCATTTGTTGGTTTACACCCGCTATTCTGACACTCAAAATCTGAGGAATGTGATTGGACCATTTTATTCAGCTCTGCTCCGCTCTGTGGACAGGCAGCCTTATAGACTCTGTAATATAGAATAATGTTCTTCACTGTTTTGCCAGTAAATTCTGAACGGTATTTCCTTTGCAGTTTATACGAAAGCGGCGTTGACACATTAAACGAGAGCTTCCTCACCGACGACAAAGGCTACGACGTGTGGACCTTCCCCGAGGAGAAGTACGACAGGAGGCAGCCCGACGACAAGAAGTGCCTTGACACTGTGGTGAGTTACATAAAGACTACCACATTGTCTTTACTCTGCTATTTAATTGTGGTGTGAATATATAGTACTATGTTTCTCTCACTGATGTTCTGATACTCAAAAATCTCCTGCGCCGCGGCCCGGCCACGGCTTCTCGCGACCAGCGGGCGAAAGGTGGGGAGCGAAAGGTCCGAGCGTAGTGTCTCGCTCACTCTTATAACCGCTGCTCACCGCTCCGCTGCCAATTATTTGAAACATCATTACGGTGGCGCTACTAGTAGCTAATATCAGAGACGCAAAATTATATGGCGCGAATTATAGTTGATTAAGCAAATTCCAGAACACATTCAACAACATTTAGATAATATTATACATTGAATATGAGGTGTAGAGTTTCCAGAAAAAAATAGTATTTTATGTCCTAGGATGAGTTTCAACTCATCCATGTTCTATAACAATTTATTAGCTGCTTCATGTTGACAACGCCTTACAAACCCGTATTAACCGATGACAACTATTCCCTCCAGTATCTCCACGGACGGGTGTTTCTGCAACACGGGCGGATGCTGCGCGCGGCCTGCGTGACCTACCCCTACAGCAAGGAGCCCTACCGGGTGCCTGCGCGCCGCCTGCACGCCGACTGCCGGCTCTCGCCGCCACTCGACGACTGCGCCTCCCCCCGCCGCAAGACCAAACCCAATCAAAAGAAAACGAAAAAGCCCCCCAAATCCCCCACCAAACACATCAAAGACGTCAACGATAACACCAAGAAAGAAACGCCCGTACTTAACAGCCCGAAATCGACGAAAGGCAAGGCTCAGAACGGGAAAACGAAATGTCAGAAAGAAGCCAAAGGCGAGGCGGTCAAGAGGGAAAAGAAGGACAAAGTGGTCGAGAAAAATGAGGCTCCTAAACCGAAGCTAGCGAAGATCGAGGTGACCGCGACGGAGATAAAAAAAGAGACCAAAAGCAATTGGACTAGAGACGAGGATAAGACTATGTTGCAAGTATTAAAAGGTGAAGCGGGCTCGGAGCAGGTGTTCGGTCGTATTCAGGAGTCGTTGCCGCACCGGTCCTACACGGAGATCAAGGAACGGTTCTGCCACGTCATGAGCCTGCTTCACGAGATGGCGGTCGGCGAAGTCACGTAACGAACTGATTATTGTTAAGTGTATTTATAATTTTGTAATGAATAAATTTATTTTTGACTTTTAATATTTCGTTTTCTTTCGCAATGCAATGTTACAAATGTAACCTAAGTTAAAAAGAACCACAATAACGCTTCAGTTGTATGTCCCAGGGGGGTGACTCGAATATTTGTTCTTGGGTCATGGATGTTATCTATATATGTCTTTATATGTTATGTATATCGTTGTCTAATCTAATAGAACCCATAGTACAAGCTTTGGGACTTGGCCGAATTGTGTATGATTGTCCCATAATATTTATTTATTTCTGTTTCCACTATAACTAACAAATACAGAAAACAAAAGAAGTTAATAATTATTTAGTCCTACGGAACCCTCGTTGCGCGAGTCCGACTCGCACTTGGCCGGTTTTTTTTCTTTAACTGGTACGAAAACGAGCGAGATTGTGATCATCATAAGATGACCGTGAAAGTGGCCTAGGGTGGAGTTAGCTTTACGGTATGATCGTTTGAGTCGACAAATTGCTGTAACATAATCGTACCCACGGCTCGTAGGTACTCGTACCTGTTTGCTCGTAAGTTACGAGTCGTAACTGATGACTGATGAGTTGATTTGATATTTGATATCGACTGTTGTTTGACAACTGTCAAATTAAAACTCAACTTTCTTAGCAATTTATTTTATTTTTACCCGGCTCCGCTACCGGCTATATATTTTAATTATTTTATATTAAATTAGTCTAAATGTTCAAACTAGATGATAACTACTACCACCGAAAATGTTTCTTCAAAAGGGAGCCTCAGGTGCCCACTCAGACCGAAATAAAGAAAACGATGGGCGTGCCGCTCGCCAACGTTTACTTCAAGTCGATGACGCCCAAGCTCAAGGTTCTCGCGGGCTTAGAACCCGTCATGAAGGGCGGCGGCGCCAACTGGTACATGCCTCCACAAGACATCTTAAAAAGCAGACACATCCTCAAGCCGATACGCAAGGAACACCTCGCCCAACTCAGCTTCATCGGCATAGACGGTTACGCCATGCGAATGCACGAAGAACACTTCAAACAGTTGGAAGAAGAGAAACGACGAGCACTACTTGCTAGGGATGAATTATGGAAGACTAAGATTATGGACGAATGCGATATTCAGTGGGAGAATGAGGCCGAGGCAGCCGCGGAACAGAACACGGCGAAAATCCAACAAGCCTTCAATGAGTTTTCTATTTTGTACGCGACATCTATCACTAAAATAGAAACGCTACTTTTCGAAGCGGCTGAAAAAGAGATAAAAAGAGCCAGAGCCGCGGCGTTCCAAAAAATGCAAACGCATTACGAAACCCTGCTTAAGCAACAAGCTACCATGCTTTACGATAGATTCGCTAAGAAGCTAGAGAATAAGAAATTTAAACTGAAGCATGATTTTCAACATAAGATCGCGAAGGATCATAATGATACTTGGAATCGGCTTCATGATATCAATGTAGAGAAGCACGTCGCTGTGGAAAAGTTGAGGCATCTGCTCGAATGTCAGAACTTGGCTTGTCAAGTGTACGTCGCGCTGAGGGAGAGAGATGAGTGCGAGAAAGAAATGCAGGAAGCCGAGCGCAAACACGAAAAGAAGGTGAAATTTCTAAACGAACAGATTGCGCTGAAAGATTTCAACATTTCACTGGCTGCCGCGCAAGAAAATAAGTGTCAGGAGTTCGACAGGAAATGGCAGACGAAAGTGTGTCACATTGTAAAGAAACTACAAATTTTTGTATCTTTCTGTCTTAATACTCTGCCGGAGTATGCCGAGTTCTTCCTTAACATCGAGAAGCTCATGATGCTTCAGTTAGGGGACGTGATGAATAATCCTTCAGCAGAGAGCATCTTCGAACCCGAGCCAGAGCAGGTGCGGACTCCCGTACCTCGTCCGCATCCCTACTACCTGTGCTGCGAGAAGCAATACAAGCCTCAAATCGATAAGAATCTCTGCCCAGTTCACTGTACAGCAAGCGCTGAGCAGTTCCCGGTGGTAATCGTCAATAAGAGATGTATCTACGCTGCTTGCGACAATTTCAGCCTCTTTACATCAAAAATAAAAGATTTCGTGGATGGTAACAGAGGTGACGACGACGATTTGGTAGACGATCATGACTACACCTACGACGTGCCCGTTAGGTACACGTCTGCTACTCACGTACGTGCTCTGGAACTAGAAAGTTCCCTCATGCAAATCCTACAGACAGAAAGACCCAATGTGAGAGGCGTTTCGACCGAATGCTGTCTTTGCAAATTACCGTACTGTTTCTGTAGTCCAATTAGACAGTCAGAGACCCGGGTCCAGAAACCAGAAATTACGCCTGTACATTCACCATCTATACATTCTATTCCTTCAGGAGATAAGATACATTCCAGGAAACTCGAACTGATGCACGAGCGAGAGCCTAAATGGAATAGCTACTTGAGATTTTTGAAGCCAACGTGTGAATGTCCGAGAAAAGTAAAACGTCATATGCGAGAACATTTGCCTGTTTATATGAGGAACATGTCTCCATATGAAGCGCCAGAAATACCGAACTATCAGCCTTGTGATCTTGATACTGTGAAGAGACTGGTTAAGAAGGCACATCACAAGCACCGCCCTCCACCGCCCATGGCGAAAGTGCCTTCAAAAACTAAAGAAGTCGGTATACAATTCTCCGACCCGGAATTCGATTTGCTTTGTACGTGTATCTCTCAGGAACTACCTCTTTGTTTCGACGTATTGCCCACTTCACAAGCACGAAGTGACGGCCAAGAAAACTTCGACATAGACTTGTCGGATACACACCTAAAGAAAGACCCTGTAGACTTCGCCGCAGCGCGTGCCTTCTCTCTCAGGAATTTGCTTGATGACGCTCCGCTGCTTCAGGAAATCTTTCAAAAGCCAATCTGTTCTTGGTCGCAAGAACACCTCAATAACAAACATTAATTCTTCTCAAATCTTAATCTTCTGGTTTCAAAGTAACTATTACGATTTTGACTGAATTATACTCCTCACATTCCTAGTTTTTAGCTTATCATTTGACTGCCGCATTCTTGTCCTTCCAAAATCTAGTGTAGATGTAGGTAGTTACAAGTATAATATCACGGTGCTAGAAAACGGTCAGCATCAAAAGTAACTAACAAATGTTACTACTGGCTTATGCCAAATTGCATACTGACTGTACCTGCCGATAACTAGGCGACTTTACCAGTGTTTAGGGTTCCCTACCCAAAGGGTAAAAACGGGACCCTATAACTGAGACTTCGCTGTCCGTCTGTCACCAGGCTGTATCTCAAGAACGGTGATAGCTAGACAGTTGAAATTTTCACAGATGATGTATTTCTATTGCCGTTATAACAACAAATACTAAAAATAAAATAAAATAAATATTTAAGGGGGGCTCCCGTACAACAAACTTGTTGTAGATTATGGTACGGAACCCTTCATGCGCGAGTCGGACTTGCACTTGCCCAATTTTTTCTTAGTGTGGTGTATGCGTATACGTACAGATATTAGTGTAATCCTAATACAGCTATTAATGCTTTTCCATCTTATGTTTTTTTTATACTTCCATCTCATCCGACGGAAAAACACTATGCACTATCTGTACCATCTTCAAACCTTTATCATTTAGCAGATCGCAAAGATAGCTTCCACATGAAACGGAGCTGCTTCGTGAATCGTGATTATACAACGCGGGTCCCTTATACTCAGTTAACAAATGAGCACCAAGACATGTGAAATTCGAATGTTGCAGTTCAAAATATGCCTTCAAATCTATTTGTCATCGAACCTCTTGAGACGTATCTAGACACGCGGCAGCGTGTCCAGCCAAGTTCACCGCAGGAACTGGCGAGCAGCAGCCGTGTGTTATATTACACGAACCGTTTGGAGCCACTTTTGACCCCTCAATAACTCCAAATCTATTCAATTTAGGTCCCTGAGAACAACTAGAACCACAAATTTCATAAATGTAGATGAAATAGTTATTGAGATATTGACGTCCAAAAAACGGCATTTTTATCACTGACTGACTGACTGACTGACTCACTAGTAATCAAAAACCTAACCCACTTCCAGGTGACCTAGAAAGATGAAATTTGGCATTCAGCTTGGTAATTGTGTGTGTACACATATAAAAATCAAAAACAGTGATATTTTTTAGTTTTATTATTATTATTATTTATGCTTGTTGCCTCAGAACTCCGTCATTTATTAACCGATTTGGAAAATTCTTTCTTTGTTTGTAAGATGGCACTCTCTCTCTCACACACACACCACACACACACACACACACACACACACACACACAAGAATCGAACACTAACCGATTTGGAAAATTCTTTGTTTGTTTAAAAGATGTACTAGAATAGCACACACACAAGTAATGATTAAATAATTAACACATCATAATAATTTATGTACAAAAAGTAATGATATCCCATCAAAAACATAAATGTTAAATTAGAGCCAAGTTCTCGCAAGCCACGTTGTCGACTTCGCCGACAAAAGAATTGAGATCTATATGGCGCCAAGTTCTTTGCCCTAAATTTTTTAGATACAAGGACATGCGACATACTCAATGCATTTATTTTACTTGGGGTGTAATTCAATATCAAGATTTGACTTGGCTAGTTTTCACAAACTGACTTCATTTTATCAAAGTAACATAGTATTATTAATCAAGCTAACAGTATAAGTAACAGGACGTACACTAACTTGCGTACATACCTTTACGAAAATAGGTTAATGATTAGACAAATATAATATAAATTTATATGTAAAAACTAGCCAAGTCTTGATATTGCATTACACCCCAAGTAAAATAAATGCATTGAGTATGTCGCATGTCCTTGTATCTAAAAAATTTAGGGCAAAGAACTTGGCGCCCATATAGATCTCAATTCTTTTGTCGGCGAAGTCGACAACGTGGCATGCGAGAACTTGGCTCTAATTTAACATTTATGTTTTTGATGGGATATTCTTTGCATCGAACTAAGTCATTTTTTTCAAGAGGGATTCGATCGGGCTGAATGCGGGGCGCGCGTTGGTTGGTTGTCGTCGCCACACCCCTTGGCCAATAGCGTTGCATTTTATACAAACAGCCAAAAAATATATAGTTCAGGGTAGCTGGCAGTTCTGATTTGTGAGTATTATATTCCTTGGTTCTGATGCTCTAGGCTTAACTGCATCAGACCTGACATTTTGTAGCTAGGTGGCAGTTCAAATTCTGCCGTTCGACCCTTAGCGAACATGAAACAGATAACTCTAGTAATGTGGTAAATCATGGTACAGCCCTTGCGATGTCTAGATGTATTTTATAGATAACTTTGTCATCGAAGTTAATGGAGATCGCATGCTAAAACTAAATTTACCGACAAAGTAGAATGGAAAAACGTTATGTCAAACTATATTTCTAAATTGGAGTAATAGGTTTGGGCTCAAAGTCAACCCTGCTAAAACTCAGGCTATCGTGATTGGCAGTTTGAAACTGATCTCCAGGGTTGACTTTGGCAATGTCCAACCTATCTTTTTTAACGGTGTGCTTATACCCTTTTCGCAACAAGTTAAGAATCTTGGTGTCATTTTTGATCGCACTTTATCTTGGGTGCCACAAGTGAACGAGGTTAGCAGGAAGATGTTTGCAGCAGTTAGTTCTCTCAGAAGACTCTGTAATTTTCTCCCCATCGCCACTAAAATTGCGTTCTCTCAATCCCTACTTCTTCCTATTTTGGATTATGCTGACATCATCTCTTATCTTGATATCACGGAAGAGCAGCTTAATAAACTTGAGCGTATAAAGCGTATTCAAAACATTTGCGTGCGGTTCATATTTGGGTTACGCAAGTATGCCCACGTATCCAATTTCCGATCCCAGCTCAAGTGGCTTCCTATCAGTTCTCGCCGTCACTTTCACATTCTCTCTTTTCTGTACAATACACTATTTAACCCCAAAAATCCCCTCTACCTCAAAGAGCGTTTCAGTTACTTGCGTTCTGCTAGGTCTGCTCAAAATTATCTTCTCACTGTCCCCTCTTCATCTTCTAAGTTTTACAATAATTCATTCACTTTTCAGGCTATTTTTCTGTGGAATTCTTTACCTTCTGATCTAAGGCGTGCACAATCTATTGCTATATTTAAATCTCACCTTAAACGTGTTCAGACAAAGTGGCGCGATACGTAATAAAAAACACCAAATTGGTCTATAAAAATCTTTTTATTAAAAATCACTGCGATATTGTGTAATAGTCGCCTACGCACAGGACCTGGCAAATACAGTTAACAATTATTCTATATCATATGATCTTACGGGCTCGCCGCGCGAGCGTACATACATTATTCAAATTACAACTAAACATAAGCGAATCCGAACATAAAGAAATGCTATCGATCGAAATACAAAATAAATACACTTACACCCGGTGACGCACGGCGCGAAATACATATATCAATTTGATAGTGTAAATATAGACATTTCCGGCTCACACCTCGGATCCGCCCCTCCCGGAGCACGTTTACCGATAATTCTTAATTTTAATGTCAGTCCTAAAACTGCCTAAGACTCGTTCGCCGCACCGCTCCACCCTCGGCTCGGAACGTAGACCTCGTCCACGGGGCCGGCCGCTCAGCTGTCCGGGTGGCGCTGCTCAGCTGTCCAGGTGGCGCCGCTTAGCTGTACAGGTCGTCGTCGCCGCCCTCCTCCTGGAACGTGGGCTGGTCGCCGCCCGACGTGCCCGTGCCGCCCGCCGCCCCCGCGCTCGTCGGGAACCTACACAAAAAAAAAAACTGATTACTACTGAGCCTACAAACCTAGGAAAATGTTTGTCGCATCGGCCGCTAGCCATGAAAGTCCAGCTTAAGGGTGAAGCCAGACAAGCGTAATTTGAGTCGCGTAATTTCGGTGGCCGATGGTGGTGAGCCGATGACCACTGGGGCAAACGAGCTCTGGAGTGGAGGCCACGAATCGGTAAACGTAGTGTAGGGCGCCCTGTAACAAGGTGGAGCGACGACATTCGTAGGACAGCGGGTAGTAACTGGAGGACGAGAGCTGAAAATCGAGCTCAGTGGCGTGCCATGGGAGAGGCCTATGACCAGCAGTGGACTGAAACAGGCTGATGATGATGATGAATTTCGGTGGCGCCATATTTAGTGAGACCTGATCACGTGACATGATGTAAGGCGCGACCAAAATTACGCTCGTCTGACTTCACCCTAAGAGAAAGGCAGTTAGGGGAGATAAGGATCTAAAAACTATGAAATCTTTTACGAGCCGATTTGGACAGTCGACAGCGATTCCTTGTCGAAGATTTGGGAGATATTACAGCGTGATATTTTCGTAATGAAACCCGTAAAATAAAATTGTTACAATCGCTTTCGAGACGTTCTTTGTGGTATAATAAAACGCAGCGTCAAAACTGTCCATTGTATCAAGACTTCACCGTACAGAACATCCACTGTATCAAAACGTCCACTTTAAAATTTACCATGCATAAATTTACTATACTGTAACTTTCATCATTTCAACCACTATCAAAATGCAGTCTACGAAAAGGTCTACTATATCAAAATTGATGCGTTCAGTTGACATTCCAAGTCCAGAATGGGTGGACGTTTGAAACAGTCGAAGTTCATGGTACAGTACACATTTTGATACAGTGGATGTTTTGAAACAGTGGACGTTCTGATACGATGTACGGTTTGAGACAGTGGACAGTTTGGACCTAAAGACATAGCAGATTTAGAGGGCTTTTGAAATAGAAACAGTAGGTATGCGAAGTAGAAACGACAGGACAGGGAGAGTTATTAGTCGTGCGATTCTCAAAAAGACTGTGTTTCCACTAACAGACAACAGAGGAAGGCACTCACCGGAAGTTGGTGCCGAACCCGCGGCTCTGCTGCAGGGTCTGCGCGAACAGCTCGTACTTGCGGATGTCGTTGTCGGACACGGACCGCCGGGCGAACTTCATCGCCTCCTCGAAGTGCGCGCGGCTGATCTCCGGTACGGGGTCTTCCTCATCCATCTGCAATAAAAATTAATCATAAACTTTTCATCAAACTAGGTTTCCTTTGCGCGGGGAGAAAAAAAAAGATATGTTATGTCTCACCGTAATCGGAAAAAGTATCTTATAAAAATTCTTAGCTGTCATTCCTATTCTCGAATCAATATTAATGAAATCCGTCCTACTGTGTACTCAAAGATAAACCGAATCGACCAGTGAAAAAAATATAAAATGCACCTTTTTCGCACTTGTCACATTGGGTAAAAAAAAGGGACACGTTTTATTACGTCCCTTTACTGTGCATGGTCCAATACGTTACGATGGCGTTAATTAAGTAAATGAAATAAGGCCATTAACTGGATTGTATGATTTTATAATAATACCAAGAGGAGCCCGAAACTACGTCAGTGTAAAGCACTTTTCTCAAACATGCATTGAAATGTCGCATTAACGTGCGTTATAACAAGCTTCGAAGTACCACGTTTCGGGCGGAACAACTCGAGCTGCCGAACTGCCGAACGGCCAGGCTTTTTTTAAACATGGCGTCTATCTGTTCATGAACAGGCTAAACAGCTAAATTATATTTATTGGTGTATTTCTTTATTTCATTGTATATGTTTGAGAAAAGCACTATACATGTCTAGCCGTGAAAAGGGCTTGCCGGCTTCGTATGATCGGCCGTCTATACCTACTCACCCGGCAAGCCCTTCTTTCTCGGCGTCTGCAGTAATGTGCTATAAGAATAGTGTAGGATGCGTCTGTACTCACCTCCATGCCGGCTTGCTGTTGCTGGCGGGCGCGTTCCCTTGTGATCTCAGTCTCGATGGCCTGTCGGATGGCGAGCTTGCACGCGCGTTGGCAAATCTCCGTCAAGTCGGCGCCGCTGAAGCCTTGCGTCACCTGAAAACAGTCAGTATTACAATATTGCTGGATGCTCAGTTTTGTTTTGAATCTGTGGGGCATGCCTGCTAAGGGGCGCAAAGATATTCAAAGACGCCGCGGAAGATAAAATAATCGAAACTCGTTTTAATTTGAAATAAAGTTTGTTTTGTTGAATATTAGTTGAAATATTTATAGGAAATAAAATTATACTAGTTGAATACTAGATAAAATTAAATTTATTAAATTATAAAAAAATTAGGCAATATGAAAATTAGACAAACCAGATTTTAAGCTCCTTATCAATTGTTTGACGTTACATTTGATTGTAATCTCATGCAGATCTGATTTTATTCATATCACTTTTTGTTGATCCCATTATCGTAAAAAGTCTGGAGTAGTCACCTTGGCGATGTAGAGCAGGTCAACGTCCCTGGCGATGGGCGACTTGCGCAGGTTGGCGCGCAGGATGGCCTCGCGCGACTTTTCGTCTGGCAGCGGGATGTAGATCAGCTGGTCCAGGCGGCCGGGTCGCAGGATGGCCGGGTCGATGATGTCGGGCCGATTCGTCGCACCTGAGAACAGATACGATGACATTGAAATTATGTCTGAAAAATATGCTGACACGGCCAACTATACTTTCTTTTGTGTCACCGTGCTGTACTAAATTTATTATCTTTGCTAAACTAACGATTATAAACAAATCCGGTCAACGTTAAGTTATGTGTTGTGATTGGACTTGCTTCCGATATCGTTAGCGTAGCAGATTTAGACACGCGACTCTGTCTCGCGCGAGATATTACATTGCAGCGCCGACTGTGGCGCCATTTATTATTTGAAGTAGGGAGTCCTACCACGTGCGACGTAATGGCGGAGTTTGAGAATCAATAAGGGCACACAATACGGATTTTTTATTCGGAGTCCGTATGGAATGATCAGCAAGCGAGGCATGACAGACAGAGAGACACTTTCTGATGTCATTCCGTATGGAAATCGAACGAAAAATTCCTAACGTCTGCGGCGGCCCTAAAAGGGTTGTACCGGAGCACCCTTTCGACTGGTGTGCGCGTGGTAATTCGAGGTGCGTGCGTGCGTGTGTGTGTGTGTGTGTGTGTGTGTGTGTGTGTGTGTGTGTGTGTGTGTGTGTGTGTGTGTGTGCATAATTGTAGTTTTTGTAATAAATAAATATTGGTCAACCTCACACAAATCGATTTAGTCCCACAGTAAGCTCTAGTAGGCTTGTGTTATGGGCACTAGATGACATAGCACATACTCATATAGATAAATATCCAGGCACAAATATTTGAGTTCCTCACACAAATATTTTTCCTTGCCGGGATTCGAACCCGTTACCGTGGGCTCAGTAGGCAGTCGCTTTACCACTGCGCCAACCGCGTAATCCTTTGCTTATTTCACGTATATTGTATAATAAAGACATACCTAGTTCGAGGAACATTAACCAGCTCAACGTGTGATCGTCAACAATAGTGTACTGTACTGACCGATGATGAAGACGTTCTTCTTGGCTCCCATGCCGTCCATCTCGGTGAGGATCTGGTTGATGACGCGGTCCGCGGCGCCGCCCGCGTCCGACACGGAGCCGCCGCGCGACTTCGCGATCGAGTCCAGCTCGTCGAAGAACAGCACGCACGGCGACGCCGATCGGGCCTGAATAGCAACTTATCACATTTAACCTTATAATAATAAATAATAATTCGTTTATTTCAGGCATCAAAGGCCCATAGATAAATACCTTACAATCTAACATACATATTAAATATTAAAATACTAAACAACTAGGTCACGCCACTGACGCCATATTACATCAGAAAATTGCGCCACTGACGCCGCCAAATGCCTTCCAAATTAATAATACTTTCAGTATTATTCAATGCCTGTTGATTTTGGAGTCCTTCTTTACTGGTGTGATAAGATTTCTTTTTCTTTGGCTGTGGCGCCAGTTTTATAGGTTAATTGGGAAAAAATATAACAGTATTATTGACGTGTCAAAATGGAACAATATAACCAGAATATCGTTTAGTAGCTGAATGATGATATAAGAAAAAGGACAAGATGACGAGTAATAGAGAAGAATGGAAGAAGAAAACATGCTGCGCCGAAACCAAATAAATGGGATAAGGGCGAGGGAATGATGATAGTTTAGTAGCTTCTAGAAATATCTCTAATTTGTTCCTTTACGAACACAAGTGTGGTACCAGTGTTAACACACTTAAAGCCACGTCTTGTCTCAACGGCTTCTAGTGCGTGTGACAATAAATTGTGACGTTAGAAATGCTAACCCTCATTTCCATTGCTATAACTGCTTAGTCCGAACATACCTTGTCGAAGATGTCTCGCACGTTGGCTTCAGATTCACCGAACCACATGGTGAGGAGCTCAGGCCCCTTCACTGAGATGAAGTTGGCTTGGCATTCGTTAGCGATAGCCTTGGCCAGCAGAGTTTTACCTGCAACCCATTACAATACATCAATATCAAGGTGTTTTAATAATCCTCATCCTCAAAATCAAGAGGATACAATAGCGACTGCTATCTGCCCGCTATATGAAGACGAGAAGAAAGGAAACAAACAGATTGAATCATAATTAAATCTCAGTGTGCAGATATCCTGATGTTGTATATACAACCCACGCCATATTGCGAATTTTTAGTGGTACTAATTTATTTTACTGGCAACGACAAATTTTTGGTAACTGACGTTGAAAGTCAGTGATTGTCACTGATGTACACAAAGAAGAGGACTTAATATTCCGCTAATTTCAAGTAATTTTTGCATAATAAAGCCAATGCTATTCACATTGATGAGTCAACTTTTTTTCAATAGGATTCAGTATTTATTTCGCAAAAAGAACGAAGGATTGAGCGCCATTCCGGTAAATAATGTTTTGGATTTGGTTAATGACAAAATCGAAACTGACGTTTAATCATTCAAATATATGACGTACGCTCATTATTGCCATGTGAAAGCTGTTCTTAGCGCCACTATCCCAGGGCCGGACAGACGCTCGCTAGGCTATAATATAGAGCAGCGTTTCTTAACCTTTTTTGTCCACGGACCCCTTAGGAAATCAAGCACACTTTTAAGGACCCCCTTAATAAAAAAGCAGCAATAAATATCACGGCGTGCGTAGCGATTACGAGACTTTTGGTGGCATTTATTTATGATTGTTAAATAGTCCATAGATAAGGCTGCGGGGGTCCACGGACCACAGGTTAAGAAACACTAATAGCCACTCAATTGCTTTGAATTTTGAGTTGGACTCTATTTGAGTATATAATAAAATAAGAGCGGTGACAGGTAGCCGTAGTTACCAAAAGCAATCTAGTGGATATAGGGGTTACTGACCGCATCCAGGCGGGCCGTAGAACAGCACGCCGCGGCTGGGCTGCATGCCGAACTTGAGGAACTTGTCCGGGTGCTCCACCGGGTACTGCACCAGCTCCTGCAGCTCGCGCTTCACCGACTGCAGCCCGCCGATGTCCGTCCACGACACGTTCGGCACCTCCACCACGGTCTCGCGCAGCGCCGACGGGGACGACTTGGTCATCGCGTACTGGGGGATTAAGGAGCATCGTCAGTTAATTGCTGAGTGGAGATCATTGCGGATGCATATCTCTTATACATTGCATAAAGATCTAACGACTGTTAGTGGCCACAATAATACTCATATAGTTCACAAAATTATTGACGGAGAGGTAAGAATACATCATTTTAAGTCGCTTAGAAACCGTCCCTCTGACTCCACAGAAAACCAGCGCCGTGGTAATTGCTATAAAATTGTAAAGGCGACAGCATTGCTGAGTGGAGATCGTTTCGGATGCACATCTCTTATACTTTGTCTTAAATACTTACCTAATATTGAAAATTGTAGTGATGTGGGAAAAAGCTTTGGTCTATTCTATTAATGTACTCGTCTCGAAACACGAAATTTTTTGTTACATCCCTTTCTTAATGCGAGTAGTTTTTAGTTAATACGTATGGCTTCTAATCAGAAGTCTACAAACATTTTACTGGAGGGCGCCTTTGGAAAAAACGTGCGGGCCTTTACGAATGTGGGAAATATTTCCAGGAATGGTACACATTAGTGGTGGTGGCCTATAAAGGGCCGTAATTTACATCCATTGCTAATTAAGCTAATTGTCATAAATAATCCTTCGGTTAGCGTTGTGTACGATTACAACAACGATTACGATTACAATGCACTAAAGCAGCGTTTCTTAACCCCTTAGGATATCAAGCACAATTTAAGGACCCCCTTAATAAAAAAAAGGAGCAATAAATAGCACGGCGTGCGTAGCGATTACGAGACTTTTGGTGGCATTTATTTATGATTGTTAAATAGTCCATAGATAAGGCTGCGGACCCCCATACATATGCTCACGGACCCCCAGGGGTCCGCGGAACACAGGTTAAGAAACACTGCACTAAAGCGTTATCTACTTAGCACGCTTCTCTTTATAACGGACGATGATGAGGTACAAAACCGCAAAATAGTATTGTGTCTATCGTACACAACGCCAACCGAAGGACTATACCTCGCAAGCCTGTCTACGTTTATGGCTTGGTTTATTTGGGTTACTGCAAGGGGCTTGTGCACAAATCACGATATACCACGTTGGGGGAGGGGGGGTATAAGGAGACCTCACGTGTATTTTTCCACAGTGAATGAACCAAGGAAAAAATCAATATTCTTTTCTCGGTTTTGTTAAAAATAAGTCTTCACTAGTTTAATACTTCAAAATAGGGAGTCTATTTCGTCGGGGGCAAAATAGGGAGTCGAGCCCAAGGATTGAAATATGGTGACCTACCCGGAAGTTGTCCATGCTAACGGCGAGCGAGTTGAGCACCTCGGCGTCGATCTGCTCGTCCTCCAGGTCGATGAGGTCCATCTTCTCTCTGATCTGCTGCAGCGCCGCCTCCGAGCACAGCGACGCCAGGTCGGCGCCCACGTGCCCGTGAGACTCGGCCGCGATCTGATCAATACAAACGACTAGTTGGAAATAGTACATTACTGCAGACGCCGGGAACGAAGGGCTTGCCGGCTGAGTAGGTATAGACTAGGCAAGCCCTTTTCACGGCTAAGGCATGTATAGTGCTTTTCTCAAACGTATGCAATGAAATAAACTGTTTAGCCTGTCCATGAACACAGACGCCATGTTTGACAAAAATACTTCCCGGCCTAGGCCTTAAATTTTGTATTAGTTGTTTCACCCGTAACGTGATACTTTGAAGCCTGTTATAACGTATGTTATGACAACATTTAATTGCATGTTTGAAATGAGAGAATTATGCATAAAATATGTTTTACAGAATCACACTAACCTTGATTATGTAAATATGACCAAATATTATACCGGGTTTTGGTAGGTTTCCATAAGGGCAAACAAAGTAAGATACCTGTTCTAGGTCGACGTCGTCCTCCAGCTTCATGTTCTTGGTGTGGATGGATCCCGAGACGTCTGGTGACGTTGAGATCAGACACCATCCTATCATCAGAAAGTACCTCAAGGTTCAAGTAAGAGTGGGACAGTGAATATACCTGTTCTATGTAAGTCGACGTCCTTGCAGCTTCATGTTTTTGGCATAAATGGATCTCGAGACGTCTGAAGACGTTGAGATCAGACACCATACTATCATCACTGAGTACTTCAAGGTTTAAGTAAGAGTGGGACAGTGAATCCTATTATCAGACAGAGTTTGTCGCCGCCATTACGATCGAGGTGTGGATGGATGCGTCTGGTGACGCTGAGATCCGACACCATCCTATGGTTACAGAGTACCTAAGTAAGAGTGGGACAGTGAATCCTATTATCAGACAGAGTTTGTCGCCGCCATTACGATCGAGGTGTGGATGGATGCGTCTGGTGACGCTGAGATCCGACACCATCCTATGGTTACAGAGTACCTAAGTAAGAGTGGGACAGTGAATCCTATTATCAGAGAGAGTTCGTCGCCGCCATTACGATCGCGGTGTGGATGGATACGTCTGGTGAAGCTGAGATCAGACACCATCCTATGATTACAGACTACCTAAGTAAGAGTGGGTAAGAGTGATCAACATCAATGGCGAATACATCACTCACCTTCGGTTTGCCGACGACATCGTAGTCATGGCAAAGTCGATGGAGGAACTCAGCATGATGCTCGATGACCTTAATCGAGTTTCTCAACGGGTGGGCTTAAAAATGAACATGGACAAGACGAAAATCATGTCAAATGCCAAGGTTGTGCCCATCCCAGTCTCTGTTGAAAACTCGGTACTCGAAGTTGTTGACTCATACATCTACCTAGGACAAGTGGTCCAATTAGGTAGGTCCAACTTCGAGAAAGAGGTCAACCGCCGAATCCAACTCGGCTGGGCAGCGTTCGGGAAACTACGCAATGTCTTTTCGTCCGACATACCTCAGTGCCTCAAGACGAAAGTCTTCAACCAATGTGTGTTACCAGTGATGACTTACGGCACCGAAACGTGGTCTTTCACTATCGGCCTCATCTCAAAGCTCAAAGTCGCTCAACGAGCAATGGAGAGGGCTATGCTCGGGGTGTCTCTACGTGATCGAATCAGAAATGAGGAAATCCGTAGACGAACTAAAGTGACCGATATAGCTCACCGGATTAGCAAGTTGAAGTGGCAATGGGCAGGCCACATAGCACGCAGAGCAGATGGCCGATGGGGCCGAAAAGTGCTCGAGTGGAGACCTCGGACCAGCAAGCGCAGCGTAGGACGTCCACCTACAAGATGGACAGATGACCTTATAAAGGTCACCGGAAGGCGCTGGATGCAGGTCGCTTCCAACCGGTATATATGGAAGTCCAGAGGGGAGGCCTATGTTCAGCAGTGGACGTCCTATGGCTGAGATGATGAAGTAAGAGTGGGACAGTGAATCCTATTATCAGAGAGAGTTCGTCGCCGCCATTACGATCGCGGTGTGGATGGATACGTCTGGTGAAGCTGAGATCAGACACCATCCTATGATTACAGAGTACCTAAGTAAGAGTGGGTCAGTACCTGTTCTAGGTCGACATCGTCCCCCAGCTTCATGTTCTTGGTGTGGATGGATCCCGAGACGTCTGGTGATGTTTAGATGTGACCATCCTATCATACCAGAGAGTGCCTAAAGGTGGGACATTAAATACCTGTTCTAGGTCGACATCGTCCCCCAGCTTCATGTTCTTGGTGTGGATGGATCCCGAGACGTCTGGTGATGTTTAGATGTGACCATCCTATCATACCAGAGAGTGCCTAAAGGTGGGACATTAAATACCTGTTCTAGGTCGACATCGTCCCCCAGCTTCATGTTCTTGGTGTGGATGGATCCCGAGACGTCTGGTGATGTTTAGATGTGACCATCCTATCATACCAGAGAGTGCCTAAAGGTGGGACATTAAATACCTGTTCTAGGTCGACGTCGTCCCCCAGCTTCATGTTCTTGGTGTGGATGGATCCCGAGACGCCTGGTGATGTTTAGATGTGACCATCCTATCATACCAGAGAGTGCCTAAAGGTGGGACATTAAATACCTGTTCTAGGTCGACGTCGTCCCCCAGCTTCATGTTCTTGGTGTGGATGGATCCCGAGACGTCTGGTGATGTTTAGATGTGACCATCCTATCATACCAGAGAGTGCCTAAAGGTGGGACATTAAATACCTGTTCTAGGTCGACGTCGTCCCCCAGCTTCATGTTCTTGGTGTGGATGGATCCCGAGACGTCTGGTGATGTTCAGATGTGACCATCCTATCATACCAGAGAGTGCCTAAAGGTGGGACATTAAACACCTATTCTAGGTCGACGTCGTCCCCCAGCTTCATGTTCTTGGTGTGGATAGATCCCGAGACGTCTGGTGATGTTCAGATGTGACCATCCTATCATACCAGAGAGTGCCTAAAGGTGGGACATTAAACACCTATTCTAGGTCGACGTCGTCCCCCAGCTTCATGTTCTTGGTGTGGATGGATCCCGAGACGTCTGGTGATGTTTAGATGTGACCATCCTGTCATACCAGAGAGTGCCTAAAGGTGGGACATTAAATACCTGTTCTAGGTCGACGTCGTCCCCCAGCTTCATGTTCTTGGTGTGGATGGATCCCGAGACGTCTGGTGATGTTTAGATGTGACCATCCTATCATACCAGAGAGAAGGTGGGACATAAAATACCTGTTCTAGGTCGACATCGTCTCCCAGCTTCATGTTCTTGGTGTGGATGCGCAGGATCTCGAGGCGGCCGGTGGCGTCGGGGATGCCGATGTCGATCTCGCGGTCGAAGCGCCCGAAGCGACGCAGCGCCGAGTCGATCGAGTTCGGCCGGTTCGTCGCCGCCATTACGATCACGTGGGAGGACTTCTTCATACCTGGTAAAAGCACACGTTACGTTACCCATATTATCACTTTCATCGATCTACAAATCGAAATCAAAACGTTTATTCTGTACTAGCGATCCGCCCGGCTTCGCACGGGTGCAATGCTGATACTACATATACTATGCATGTGTCATAAATAAAAACTTTCCTCTTGAATCACTCTATCTATTTAAAAATACCGCATCAAAATCCGTTGCGTAGTTTAAAAGATCCATGCATACATAGGGACAGAGAGACAGCAGTAACCGACTTTGTTTTATACTATGTACAGTGAAGTAGGCTACAAGGGCACTTTAACATGTCTGAATATTAATCTACCGGGATTTCACGATAGGGCCGCTGTTGAGAAGAAAGCCGAAAGAAACTCAACAGTAAGTAATTTCTTCGTAAAGTACACTTTTGCCGATTAAAGAGGGCCTTATACAGTGTAGCGGTGCTAGGCGTTTGTTGAGCGCCTCGCGCCGTTCTATAACGTGAACTCATAAAAAACGCGGCCAAAGTTGACAAGTGGAAAATAACAGGGTCCCACAATGTTGATGTGATGTCGTAGGCACCCACATTTTTGCCTAGCGACGCCACTAGGCTTATAACATACATTGGTAACGGTTCTATATTGAGTAAGAGGAACAAAAATATTCGTTTTACAACAAGCAGTGGCTGTAGCCGCCAAAGTCAGGTGGATAGGTCTCAACGACTACTGGCTTTGGCGGCTTCATAATGGTCCTTCGAACCGGATAGCAAGACTCATTGGGATACAACTCTATTTTGAAAAAGTGTTATACGTATTATATCTCAAGAACATCCACTTGTGGATGCGTAAGGATTTCCACAACTAAGTAGTTGTTCATTCAATTCACCAAATGGTCTCCTGCGATTTGGTCAGCAGGGCCAGATATTGAGAGGGAGAAAACATCATAAAGTGCATCATGACATATGGTTTTATAGTGTTCCGCACTAGTATTAAGTACCATGTTTTGTCAGTTTTCTGAACTTTTACTGTGTCTTGTAACTGTGTGTGTGTGTGTGTGCACGTGTGTTGTGGATGTAAATAGTGTTTATCTATTTATCTATGAAGGTTCTCCGGGCTAAAACTTACCGTCCATAAGCGTGAGCAGCTGGCTCACGATCCTGCGCTCGACTTCACCGTGTGTCTTCTCTCGCTTGGGCGCGATGGCGTCTAGCTCGTCGATGAAGATGATGGCGGGCGAGTTCTTGTCGGCCTCCTCGAAGGCCTTGCGCAGGTTGGACTCGGACTCGCCGGCCAACTTCGACATGATCTCGGGGCCGTTGATCAGGAAGAAGAATGCGCCTGTGAAATTCGCGATTTTAACCCTGAATTTTACAAAAAATTACGAAGGTCGCTAGTTCAAGTCTCGTTAAGGTAGAATAAAGCAAAAAAAACAGGTTTGAAAAAAAAATTAAGAAGCTAGTACTTACAAAACTACTTAGATGTTAGTATTTATACTACATGTAAAATTAATTTAAACGCCCCGTACAAATAATGCCCACCCAGTACATCAAGATAGGGCAATAAAGAAGTCCAGCCAGCATGCTCAGGATGCCGTTACTGCTATTCCTCATGCGTCTTAGCATCGAGGCGACTCTTTTTCGACCAATAGCGCGAAAGTCTGTGCCTCCGCAAACATGCAGTAGCGAGGGAGCTTAAACAGTCTCCTGAATATGTTGTTGTACTGGACACGCAACGTATTATATATGCACTTCGTATGTTTCACCCATAGACTGCACAAGTAGAAGGATGTACAAAAAACCAAAGTTTAGCATCAAATTTATTTATTTATTTTTATATGCCGTACAGTCTCGATTGATGGCGTCAATTTGTGATCTGTTGCCTAATACCTAATAAGCTGTATCAAATCACTCACCAGTCTCATTGGCCACAGCACGAGCGATGAGCGTCTTGCCGGTACCAGGGGGCCCGTACATGAGGATACCGCGGGGCGGCTTCACGCCGATCGCCTTGAAGAGGGAAGGATGCCGCAGAGGCAGTTCCACCATCTCCTTGATCTGAGCCAGCTGCTTGCGGCAGCCGCCGATGTCGTCGTAGCCCACGGCGTTTAAGGCTTCTTCCTCTTCCTGTGATGATTAGGGGAATAGATTATTATAATGGTCGCGTGTCGATTTGAGTCGAACTACTAGTAGTTGTAGTCTCAGAGTAAACTAGACGAAACAAAATTAAATGTTTACAATGAAGCGAAAAATTTAACCGAACTATCGATTCTCAACATAATTTGAGACGATTATGCCGATCATAAAGTCTGAATCATTACGGTAGATGGCACTACGATGCCATCCTAAGGCATGCAGAAGATTGGTTGAAATATTCAATAGCTCTCGCATCAGGTTCAGTGGTTACATAGGTAGGACGCCCGTGTTGGCCCGGAAAGCCGTCGTATACGCGGATTCGAAACCCTGCCTGAACCATTAAATTTTTGGCTTCATTGCAAACATTTGGTTTACGTTAGCAGACGCAGTAACGTTTACTTTCACGCTTCAATGAAAACTAATCAAAATTAAATGTATTGCTGTTGACATCCCACTTCCTCGCAACACATGCGATCCGATGCAAATTTATAAATAGTTTCCGGCACCAGATAGACTAAGTTCTATTCAGCGATACGAATTATCGATTGTCTCAATATAGGACACGATATTCTAAGGCTCTAGTCTGTGCCAGTCCGGCACTGCACAACAAATAGAACTGCTACAAATTGAGCTCAGAAGCGGAAATATAATGTTTATTTGCAACGTTGCGACTTGTAATGTTGGACGTTAGAGCTATGAAGCCGATATTAATATTAAAACTAGCATTAACCCGCGGCTTCGCTCGCGTGCCTATACAATATACATCATCCTACGGGAACAATGCTCTTTTTTTCAGGATTAAAAGTAGGCTATAATCTGCAATCTGCATTTCCCTGATGCATATCCGTCCAGCCGTTTTAGCGTGAAAATAAGTAACAAAACATACACAGACTTTCGCTTTTCTAAATATTACTGGGAAATACTTTTTATTTTATCATAACTCCACTTTATCAAATCAAACCGAAAACTCAAGCACTCAAATCAAACGATCTCAGCTTTTACTGTACCAAATAAAGTTCACTTCAAAATCCATAACTCGAAGTGAAGCTAAGACACCGGGATATGTGTGCATTTTATTTGTACCTATAAAGCTTTTATAATGTCCCGAGCCTCCGCTTATTGACTTGTGATATTCGAGATTGATTTAATGATTCTAAGCCATGTTCTAAGTTACGTCATGTTCTATTGTAAGATATTGAGGTTCTCTTCGTTGATGAATGAAAAATGTATTATTCTGAGCCAGATAAACGTAATTCAGAATTCTTAAATGACGTAACATAATTATTGAAAAGCTTGAATGTATTTATTACGGATGCAGGGAGTTTCCCGATCATTACTCCTCCCGTCCCAACGCGCCGCCCGCCTATAGGTACCGATTGACGACGATCGAGATGCCACCAAATACAATTTTTTTAATCAATTAGGATAACGCGGGTCTCTATCCATACCTCAAAAGCAAGGATCACGTGTAGCTGTCTGTCAGTCCGTCTGTTACAACCGATTTTCTGCAAAACTACTGCAATTTGGCGCAAATGCTTTCAAGAATTTTCATGACCACAAATAAAATTTCAAAATTGGTGGCATTTTCGTTATTAACGTCCCAACAAACCATAAAAATTACACCCATACTCATATTTAGACATTTCAACCCCATTTCACCCCAACAGGGAAGATGTTAATTCACGTCCGCCACGTTGGATTTAAAAATCGTTGCGGTTTTCGTAATTAGCGATCCGATAAACCATAAAAGCATTACCAATGGATTTTCAGACTTTGTCACCACATTTCTCCCTTTTAGGGGTTGATTTAAAAAAAAAACCTGAAACACGTGTTTACACATTTATTGTTAGAAATACTCCTGTGAAGTTTCGAATAAAATAGCCTAACTAATCTTGTTTCCCCATACAAAATCTGGAACCCCATTTCACCCCTTTAGGGGGTGAGTTTTGAAAAATCATTTCTTAGTGCACCCCTACACCTTATAAGGAAACTACGTGCCAAATTTTAATTCTCTAGAACCAGCGGTTTAGTATTTAGACATTTCAATCCCATTTCACCCCAACAGGGGAGATGGTAACTCACATCCGCCACGTTGGATTTTAAAATCGTTGTGGTTTTCGTAATCAGCGACCCGATAAACCATAAAAACAATACCCATGCTGATTTTCAGACTTTGTCACCACATTTCTCCCTTTTAGGGGTTGAATTTTCAAAAAACCTGAAACACGTGTTTACTCATTTATCGTTAGGAATACTCCTGTGAAGTTTCGAATAAAATAGTCTAACTAATCTTGTTTCCCCATACAAACTTTGGAACCCCATTTCACCCCTTGCTGATTTTCAGACTTTCTCACCACATTTTTACCTCATAGGGGTTGAATTTTCAAAAAAAATTAAACACGTGTTTACTTATTTATCGTTAGAAATAATCCTGTAAAGTTTCGGATAAAATAGTCTAACTAATCTTGTTTCCCCATACAAACTTTGGACCCCCATTTCACCCCTTTAGGGGGTAAATTTTGAAAAATCCTTTCTTAGTGCACCTCTACACCTTATAAGGAACCTACGTGCCAAATTTGAACTCTCTAGAACCAGCGGTTTAGTATTTAGACATTTCAACCCCATTTCACCCCAACAGGGGAGATGGTAACTCACGTCCGCCACGTTGGATTTTAAAATCGTTGCGGTTTTTTGTAATCAGCGACCCGATAAACCATAAAAACAATACCCATGCTGATTTTCAGACTTTGTCACCACATTTCTCCCTTTTAGGGGTTGAATTAAAAAAAAAACCTGAAACACGTGTTTACACATTTATTGTTAGAAATACTCCTGTGAAGTTTCGAATAAAATAGCCTAACTAATCTTGTTTCCCCATACAAACTCTGGAACCCCATTTCACCCCTTTAGGGGGTGAGTTTTGAAAAATCCTTTCTTAGTGCACCCCTACACCTTATAAGGAAACTACGTGCCAAATTTTAATTCTCTAGAACCAGCGGTTTAGTATTTAGACATTTCAATCCCATTTCACCCCAACAGGGGAGATGGTAACTCACATCCGCCACGTTGGATTTTAAAATCGTTGTGGTTTTCGTAATCAGCGACCCGATAAACCATAAAAACAATACCCATGCTGATTTTCAGACTTTGTCACCACATTTCTCCCTTTTAGGGGTTGAATTTTCAAAAAACCTGAAACACGTGTTTACTCATTTATCGTTAGGAATACTCCTGTGAAGTTTCGAATAAAATAGTCTAACTAATCTTGTTTCCCCATACAAACTTTGGAACCCCATTTCACCCCTTGCTGATTTTCAGACTTTCTCACCACATTTTTACCTCATAGGGGTTGAATTTTCAAAAAAAATTAAACACGTGTTTACTTATTTATCGTTAGAAATAATCCTGTAAAGTTTCGGATAAAATAGTCTAACTAATCTTGTTTCCCCATACAAACTTTGGACCCCCATTTCACCCCTTTAGGGGGTAAATTTTGAAAAATCCTTTCTTAGTGCACCTCTACACCTTATAAGGAACCTACGTGCCAAATTTGAACTCTCTAGAACCAGCGGTTTAGTATTTAGACATTTCAACCCCATTTCACCCCAACAGGGGAGATGGTAACTCACGTCCGCCACGTTGGATTTTAAAATCGTTGCGGTTTTTTGTAATCAGCGACCCGATAAACCATAAAAACTATACCCATGCTGATTTTCAGACTTTGTCACCACATTTCTCCCTTTTAGGGGTTGAATTTTCAAAAAACCTGAAACACGTGTTTACTCATTTATCGTTAGGAATACTCCTGTGAAGTTTCGAATAAAATAGTCTAAATAATCTTGTTTCCCCATACAAACTTTGGAACCCCATTTCACCCCTTTAGGGGATGAGTTTTGAAAAATCCTTTCTTAGCGGATGCCTACGTCATAACATCTACCTGCATGCCAAATTTCAGCTCGATCCGTCCAGTGGTTTGGGCTGTGCGTTGATAGATCACTATGTCAGTCAGTCAGTCACCTTTGAGTTTTATATATATAGATGTAATTCACTTACTAACTTATTTAATTTTAAAGTGTCTTTGTTGGTTAAAATTAATAAAATGTTTTTTATTTTATTTTGTAATATTACAAATTCGTAGATTTAACCATTTTAATTTACAATTCCATGCTTTTTCCAGTCATAACTGGATATTCAATCAATATAGAACTGAAACGAAAAACAATGTCTACCCAAATCAGGAGTTTAAATATTCTTCTAACTGAACTATATAAAATTAAAATGACGAATTAATGAGTATGAATTTGATTTTAATAATAATTTCGCCGCCATAGCTCTCTAACGTCCTACCCTGCTGAGAAGTACGAAGCTTATATAAGGTTGCATCGTCGTCACGTCGAAATGTCTTCATACTACAGTTTGTATGTGTATACTCAAAATGCAGTTTGTAGCCATATATCACCCTTACGTTGCATAATATACACGTCACTGCAATGTTTCTTTCAGTACGATATAGCTTGGAATTGTTTCGCCCCTTAGGTACAATCTAATCACCACGACCGCATTATAAGCGAAGTGTTTTGCCGTTTAATTGCTAGTCGTAACAGTCGGCGGCAGCCTTCTCTGACACGCAGAATGCAATTACTTGGAACTCGTTTCGCGTACAGTCAGCAGAAAAAGTAGTTCTGTATTTTGTGGTTGACAACGAAAACAAGAAACAAACATCTTTATAAAAATCAAAGTGATGGTCAAACATTTGTTACGACGGGTGTACAGTAACAAAATGTATTTAAATATTGTATAAATAATATTTTTTTATAATCAACAGACAAAACAAAATACAAGTGACCTTTGCTCCTTTAACACCAAATTAATATATTTTTTTTCTTTTTCATGATATTTTGTGCATTAAAACTCGTTGACACGCAAAGCATTTGTTTTGGTTTATCCATACTATAACTGGTACTCGACCCCCAGCTCAACCCCCCACATAAGCGTGTCCTCTCAGTTTAAAAAAGTTCACGCCATGTAGGTTGCGGATGACAGATGTTGGATGCACTGACCTCACGCTTGATAGGCTCTCCCTCGCAGTGGATGACGGTGTCGGAAGCCACGATGCAGTACGGCGCGGGGTCGGTCTCCACCACCTTGAACTCCACAGCGCGCATACCGCCGCGCACCATGAACGTATCGTCGCGGTGGATGGGCCGGTACGCCTCCATGAAGTACGGTTTCAGGTACACTTCGAAGAGATTTCTGTCGGGAACCGGGCTTCAATTAGATCTATGCTTCAATACTATAACGTTCATTTAGGTTTTTTTTCTTCAGATTCTTGTTAGAATTGACAAGATTTCTTATTGAGGTTCAAAAGTAGGCCAAATATGATCACATGATTTCTTGACGAGCCCCAAGAGGAGGTAATTACTGTTGTTATATTTTTCCTAAGGTTACTATTAAAATTAATCATTTTAAAATGTAGTAATTCCATAACTATGACACAATGGAAAGGTTATTTAGTCTGGTGTCTGAATAAAAATAAAAAAAAACCGGCCAAGAGCATGTCGGGCCACGCTCAGTGTAGGGTTCCGTAGTTGCTCATCCTTCACAATAAACTGCTTTTTTAAGCCAGAGGTTTAAGTTAAGAAAGATTTTAAGCTCTATAAAAAGGTCGTAAACGCCCTAGAAACTGTAATCACTTATTACGTTCTGGAAGTCAACTTACGTCCTTTTAAAGAAAAAATATGAAATTTGGCGATAACTCAAAAACGGCTCGACCGATTTTGTTCAATATAGTTTTCATTGAAAGTACTTATAAGGCTTCATTTACGTCATTTACGCTTTATGGGGGTCCCCATTATTTTTACAAGACCTATTCAACGACACTCCACACACCAGTGTTGAAAAGAAAAAAAAATTCACCCCCACTTTAGGTGTTCGAGAGGTACCCGAAAAACATAAAATTTTTGAATTTTTATTTTACCGTTCTGTCGGCGTTATACATACACATACTTATACCAAATTTCAGCTTTCTAGTACTAATGATCACGGAGCTAAGCCGCGGACGGACAGACGGACAGACGGACATGGCGAAACTATAAGGGTTCCTAGTTGACTACGGAACCCTAAAAATTGGGGAAGTGCGAGTCCGACTCGCGCATAAAGGGTTTCGTACCATAATCTATAACAAGTTTGTTGTATGGGAGCCCCCCTTAAATATTTATTTTATTTTATTTTTAGTATTTGTTGTTATAGCGGCAATAGAAATAAATCATCTGTGAAAATTTCAACTGTGATAGCTAGTCACCGTTCTTGAGATACAGCCTGGTGACGGACGGACGGACGGACAGACGGACAGCGAAGTCTCAGTAATAGGGTCCCGTTTTTACCCTTTGGGTACGGAACCCTAAAAACGAATGACGTTGAGCTTGACATTATTGACAGCTTATTTTTTTGCGGATAGGTCTAGGACTACAACTCTAAATTTCTTTACAAACAGAAAAACCAATTCACATTTTTTTTTTAGGGTATACACGACGCAAAGCTCTCACGATCTTTATATTAATTTCCACCTGTTAGAAATATGAAATTTTGTCAATTGGTTCTATAGGATAGATGGATATTTATAGATGGCGTTATTGTTGCTCACTCTAACATTTATTATATTGAGTTTAGAAAGACAGAAGATGGTACTTAACATAATCTATTGCATTCAGAGACATTTGGCGTTCATACGGAGTTTTTATTATTATTATCATCTCAAATAAGTAGCAAATATTAGATGGAGATCAGATTAACTTTTCATGACACCAAAAGGCCATTCGGAAACTAGTGTGATCAGTGATCACAGTGCAAGTTTGCTTTTAACAGAAAAAAAATCTCCAAACCATTTGGAACAAACTCAATCGAAACGTTTTGTTGCGATGGAAAATTACACTTGAGGCACAGTTAGCGGTTAAAACGCTCGAAGATTAAGTTGTAGACCTAACAATGAACTCACCCAGTCAGTCCCTGAGCAAGTTTGCTTTTAACAGAAAAAAAATCTCCAAACCATTTGGAACAAACTCAATCGAAACGTTTTGTTGCGATGGAAAATTACACTTGAGGCACAGTTAGCGGTTAAAACGCTCGAAGATTAAGTTGTAGACCTAACAATGAACTCACCCAGTCAGTCCCTCGACGGAGTCATCAATAGGCAGAATATGCACTCGCTTGCCGTACTTGACGGACGGGCAGGGCGCGATCGACACCACGTCAGACAGCCGCACGCGGAGATTGTTGCGCACCACGCGGTTCATGCGGATCTTCTCGTCGGGGCAGTTCTCGTCAGACAGCACGATGCAAACTGTCTCCTTGCGACGCTTGCCCTTGAGGAGAACGGTGTCGCCGCGGAATAGTTGTAGCTGCTCCATTTTAGCCTGTGGAAGAGTGTTTTGGTTAGATAACTTTTAGAAGGGCTCTTCTTTCATGCGTATGAAAAAGTAATAATCATTGTCTATTTTAAATTCATCTAAATCCAAGTACCATTACCCTTACTTACTCTAGAATGTTAAACAGCATAGGGTTTAATATCACGATATGGTAACGTGATTCTTGACCCCACGAGACAGGCCTAGCCTAGTGTGAAGGTTATAGGTAAAACTGTTATTTACCTTTGTTTTAACTTTTTTATTTTATGCTACAACAATTCGAAGCGAGTAAGTCGAGCCGTTTCATTTTAGTATATGCCATATGATGAAATAAATAAAATTAATTTTAGTAAAAAAAAAAAGCCTTATATTATTCCATTGGCAAATATACATTACAAACAGTTGTGATATATGTTATTTTAGTCTGATATGCCTGCCACCTGGACCTCTCTTTGGGTGAAGGCCTCCTCCAAAGATTTCCACTCGTCGCGATTTTTTGCCAGGTTTAACCAATTTCTTGATGCAATGGTCTCTATTTCGTCCTTCCACCTTGCTATATAATTTTAGTAAAGAGGGAATATTCATAATTAATCATCCTTTATAATGGAAAGAACAAAGATGTAAACCATAAGATATAATTTTCTTAAAATGCTGATATACAAAACACGTAAAAATATACAGGATGTTATGATTCCGTTCCTATCAGCAAAAACACGTTTGAACTTGAATAGAGCAAGAGTTCTGTTACATTGTAGAATAACTATAACATTGTTTTACTACCGAATGAAAGGCTCATACATTCAGCCGCGTCCACTCAGAGCGAACCTCCTCGCGGCGGCGCGGTCCGTGTGGACGCGCCTCGGCCGCGGCGCGCGCTGTCGGTTTTTGTCGGTGCTCAACTCAAAGGTGCCTGCCTCGGTCGTTTGCCGCCCGCAGTGTGGACGTACACGTTTTTGCTCCGGTCAAATTTATGACAAATAAAACAAAATGGCGTGCGACATTTACGTATTACGCGAAACGGCATAACCGTAACTTGATATTGTGTGCTATTTGTTTTTTTTTAACATAAAAATAATATTGAATTTGCTTCTTATGGAAAATCCTTTGAAGGAACGTAGCAGCAAGTCAAAAGCTGATTGCGTGCGGAGGCGCTATATGGTTTTATCTGTCAAATGGGCGAACAAGACGGCTCGGGATTGCCGCGCGCGGCATTCGGTGAGCGGTGATGAAAATGCTCGAGGCATGCGCCGAATGCCGCGCGCGGCAATTGCCTCGCGAGGCTGCTCCCTCTGTGTGGACCTTTGTTTGTTTTATCCCTGTTATATACATAGATGATAAACATATATATTTTTTAGTTCAGTGCTTATGCAATGTAAAAATACTTTTACCTTTAGAATTTGACCAAGGCTTTTGAGGTTTTAAAAAATTACATTTTAAAAACTATACTGCCAAACTAATCATAGATTATGAATGCACATAACATTTACTATCTGGAGATATTCTACACCACATTTTAACTAAATTATGACATGTAAAATATGTGTTGTTGCAATCAATTGTTATGTTTTTACTATTATTACAACTAATTTTTATTTTTATAATTATCATAGTATAAATGCAAGTCAATTGTATTTCAATAGAATATTTGAATTTCAATAAATATAATAGAGACTTAATTAGCTATAAAAACTAGATTTTATAATTATAAGACTACACATTCAGATTTTTATAAATGATGTAAGGTTGGCGCAACATCAAGAAATTCATAAAAAAGAATGAGTCATTATCCCATTGTAGCGTGACATTTCTAATGCTATCAAGCATACAATTTTGAACAGTGTTTTGTTATTGTATATTGCCTCTAAACTATATTGGTTTGCGGATTTACCTTTTAGCTTAGCACAGCAGACAGGAACTAGACTTTATTATTAGGGTAGTCCCCCTTTTCATTGGTCATCAGTCAACAACAGAGCTTAGAGATATTGGACCATAGTCAATTAAATTATTATAATAGGTATATGTATTTTATTGAATTCATAGTGATAGTAACCAGTCATAAAACCAATGCCCTACCCTACCCTAGCGTACCCTCGCACCAGTTGTAATGTACAGTCTGACCAAAAAGAGTAGAAATTAAAAAGTGGCAATACTGTAGTGTCATCCCATTCTAATCAATCTAAGAAAACGGGGATGACACTACAGTATTGCCACTTTTTAATTTCTACTCTTTTTGGTCAGACTGTAACATAAGTAAATGTTCACAATAAAGCAAAGAATTTAAACATTGAATGGTTCTGGCAGTTTTAATGGTATAAGGTTTAGGTTTACTGGTGTTGCCTGAATTACATTTTTCATTCGCTACTTTACGTTGTTTTTCTTTTAGTTTGTATTGATAGTATAATTTGTTATTAATTGCATGGTATAGTTAGCTGCTAAATGGATGTTTTTGTATGCCAACTGGCAAAACATAGTGTTACGTTATATTTTTATTCCGCCTATATTCACCTATGTTTTACAAAATAAAACACTTTGACTTTGACTTTACGTTAGCTACTTCAGTAAAAATAAGTAACATAAATAAATAAAAGTTTCATATAGTTTGTCGTTACATTTCAGGTTCAAGTTTGCAGTGAAGGAATACTTTATTTAACATGTACTCATATATGAAAGTAGTTTTGTTATTTCAGTTATTAATTAGTATTTCAGTTAATAGAGTATCCAAAAAAATGACTTTTTAATAACATTACATTACATAGATGGTGAATAATTATCCTCAAAATCATCGAACTAACCAGTTAAGGATGTGACCGGTATAATTCTAATCAGAAATCTGTTTCAACTTTCACTGAATGGCTATGACCAAATTTAATATTTTTTCCCATAGCAACAACACTTGGTGCTGCAATGACAGGTACAAATTTGATGGTGAGATGAAGTATAATTACATGGGAATTCTAATAAATTGGCAAATATTATTTATCATGTATCTGTTTAAAGGCAAAGAACAGCCTTCTAAAGTATACTTCATCACTGAGCAATAGAAATCTTCTAGTGATGTCCTAAAAAACAAAATGGAGACTTAGACAAAGGAAACTGACCTGTGAGAGAGCGACGACCGAGTTATCATCGCTGACGGACTCCTCAACGATCAGGCGGTTGGGCCTATCCTTGCGGCGCAGGATCGCGGTGGAAAGATCGTCAGGGCTGCACATAACAACGCCAAGTCAGCCCATTGAAAATATAACCCCCACTCGACACAAACATCATCGAATAAAACGACTTCTCAGGCGATAAAACACAAATTTTAACATTCAAACAAAGTAATTCAACGATGAAATTGCAAAATTCGATACTATGAATTAGTTTTTCATTCAAGTAGACATGATGACAAGCCAATTTTCCGAACATCGGTTTCAAGTATTATTGCAGTGAATTTAATAAAATCTACAATGCTAATGTGTACCTTAAGCATTTTTATACACTTACCCCCTATTTTCTGCCATTATTATCACAAATTAAAATTACAATTTGAAAATTTACGAATTATTGGAGACGCCGAAAGATTGAGCTGTGTAATCTCCTCTACTACTAACGTACGTGACGTTGCCGTATTTCATTTGTTCGTCGATCATGTTGGTCTTGCCAGCTTAAAATATGTTGTCTATGAAAACAAGTGCGTTTTCGATTACGGTTTTTGTGAAAGTGTGTTGATGCGTAGTGCGCTACGTCTCGTACAATTTCATACAAAATATATTTGAGTGCGCCGCATCTCGTCGTTTCGCTGCAGCGTAGAGCGCGCTTATTTTTATTGTTTTCTGTCGTTTCTCTTCAAAACATTTTTTTTAGATGTTAAGTTGCTTCTAGATGGGAAATAATTTTCACTAAGTTGACAACATAATTTTTACCTATGTGACCAAATTGGCAAAAAATGGTTCAGAAGCATTTCAGAGGTTATGCGGCCATTACACTTTCCTAAATTAGTCACTGGCGAGAGGGATGCAGCAATATGTGAGACACGTATGTATGGAGATGGAGATGTCTCTATCTCACTCTTTTGTATTGCTGCACCCCTCTCATAGACGACTAAGGGTGCGTCCACACTTGTATCATTTCGCCGATCCGATCCCCGTTGCGTATCTCCACCGCGTATCGTGCTGTTTGGACGCTCACTGCGGGCACTCCGTATCATTTGCGCTGTCGCGCGAAGAAACGCGTCCACACTTGCCGTATCGTATCGTCGTTGCGTATCGCCGCACCGATCATTTCGGCGTGCAGTAGTTTGGACGCTATCCGTATCGTAGCACCGTATCACCGCCCCGATCATTTTGGCATTTCGTTTTCGCCGAACATTTCATTTCGTTTGTGATCGTTGTTCTGTGCGGAGTTGCGTCCCATTTAAAAATGTCCTGAGATCGCTCACTGAACCTTGGGACAGAATTATTCTTGAGTGGGGGCCGTGTACCGGAAGTCGCAGCGAGGAAGGCCTTCATTTTTGTCATCTGCTCATGGAGATTTAGCACATGACTGTGCTCGTTTCATAATACATAATGCGGCAGAAAGATTCTTGAGTGGAAACCGCGTGCTGGAAAACGCCGCGTGGGGAGGCCTTCGATTAAGGCACCCGCTCACGGAGACATGGCCTTCGTATGACTGTGTTTGTTTTATGGCATGCGGCAGAAAGGTTCTCGAGTGGAAACCGCGTGCCGGAAGACGCCGCATGGAAAGGCCTAACAAAGTAGACAGTCCATCAGTGGTATGGTATTTTTTAATTATCGTAAAGATTAAGGATTAAGAACCAATAAATAACCGCACCGTGGATCGATGACTCAAATAGCGCCTTTGATGATCGGGCAAAAACCCACTCGAGATGGATCACGGCCGATCCTCACCCCGTATCCTCACCGCGTATCATGAACGAAAGTGTGGACGTCACGCCGTCGCGATCATGCAATGCTTTCGTGATCGCGAGTGTGCGGGGTACTGAAGATACGCGTATCAACATGAATTTCGCGCGAGCGTTGCATGATCGCGACGGCGCGACGTCCACACTTACCGTTCATGATACGCGGTAAAGATACGCGACGGGGATCGGATCGGCGAAATGATACAAGTGTGGACGGAGCTTTAGGGAAGGTAATAGCCGCATTAAACCCGTTCCAGCCTTCCGATCCGATCCTACTTATCGGATGAAATCGGATTAGGTGTAGTGTAATAGATCCTAACTCTACACTACACATTAGGCTCCGTCCACACTTGTATCATTTCGCCGATCCGATCCCCGTTGCGTATCTCCACCGCGTATCGTGCTGTTTGGACGCTCACTGCGGGCACTCCGTATCATTTGCGCCGTCGCGCGAAGAAACGCGTCCACACTTGCCGTATCGTATCCTCGTCGCGTATCGCCGCACCGATCATTTCGGCGTGCAGTAGTTTGGACGCTATCCGTATCGTAGCACCGTATCACCGCCCCGATCATTTTGGCGTTTCGTTTTCGCCGAACATTTCATTTCGTTTGTGATCGTTGTTCTGTGCGGAGTTGCGTCCCATTTAAAAATGTCGCCCACTGAGATCGCTCACTGAACCTTGGGACAGAAATATTTTTGAGTGGGGGCCGTGTACCGGAAGTCGCAGCGAGGAAGGCCTTCATTTTTGTCATCTGCTCATGGAGATTTAGGACATGACTGTGCTCGTTTTATAATACATAATGCGGCAGAAAGATACTTGAGTGGAAACCGCGTGCTGGAAGACGCCGCGTGGGGAGGCCTTCGATTAAGGCACCCGCTCACGGAGACATGGCCTTCGTATGACTGTGTTTGTTTTATGGCATGCGGCAGAAAGGTTCTCGAGTGGAAACCGCGTGGCGGAAGACGCCGCATGGAAAGGCCTAACAAAATAGACAGTCCATCAGTGGTATGGTATTTTTTAATTATCGTAAAGATATTAAGAACGAATGACCGCAGCGTGGATCGATGACTCAAATAGCGCCTTTGATGATCGGGCAAAAACCCACTCGAGATGGTTCACGGCCGATCCTCACCCCGTATCCTCACCGCGTATCATGAACGAAAGTGTGGACGTCACGCCGTCGCGATCATGCAATGCTTTCGTGATCGCGAGTGTGCGGGGTACTGAAGATACGCGTATCAACATGAATTTCGCGCGAGCGTTGCATGATCGCGACGGCGTGACGTCCACACTTACCGTTCATGATACGCGGTGAAGATACGCGACGGGGATCGGATCGGCGAAATGATACAAGTGTGGACGGAGCTTTATACGATTTCATCCGATAAGTAGGATCGGATCGGAAGGTCTGGAACGGGTTTTACGGATGAAACTAGGCGGTTGGTCACACAGATGAATAATATTATATTATTATGTGTTGGTCAACTTGAGCCAGTACTTAAAGTACTTTCGATTTGCATTGGAGATGAGACATAGATGAGATGATAGTACAATATAGTTACACACTGACACTCTCACTCAGATTAACTAACTTATACAACATCGACATCTTGATCGTGATCAGGGACTGGTATGGGTAGGTACTCTACTCAAAAGTTTGAAATTCGACCTTTGTATTCTAATACCCTTAGAGCACTAAACCAACACGTTGGTTTAAAGCTCAAGCTGCCGCCCATTTTGCTTTGCAGTCATTACGCGCGACAACACGAAGTTCTGCCCAAGGTCTTTTAAACGTCAAAATATCTATACATATCGAACCTACTCACATATTATGAAAATCGGACAAGAAATGCGACCTCAAGGCGAGAACAGCCATAAGGCGTCCGAACATCCAAACAACCGAACATACGAAAAAATATTGGGCAAAGCCGTTACTGTGATGTATACTTAGACGATATTTATATAGTTTTTTTGTACATTCTGTTTTTTTTTTTTCAAAAATTAAGTTCTCGTTTTAGTAAAGCTATTTGTCGATAGATGGCGTTAGTAGTACCAATATTTTCTTTTCAATTTTTTTTTCTTAATCCTTACTAACCTGTTTTCACGTTATTTGGTGTTCATTTGATAAATTACAAAGCATAATATCTTATGTTATCATTTCATTTACACCCGCTAAATAAAAACAAAAAAAAAATCAAAGCTTAAAAACAGTAGTAAAGCTATTCGTCGATAGATGGCGTTAGTAGTACCAATTTATATACTTTTTAATTTATTTTTTTGTGTGACGTACAGTCATCATTTGATGTAGATAATAAAGGCACCTATCATGGACACGGACCCATCATGGACGGTTTTTGAAATTACCACCAAAAGTAAGCAAACGTCGTGTTGATTTTTCCGAATGACAGACCCTAGTGTCAATATTCTAGTTGTCAATCACACCATAGATCAAACATTCCTTACTCTATGATCACACTTTGTTTAACAGCTGATTTTAGAACCATCACCATTGTTACATACGCGGGGACAGTTTAGTGACGGAAATCGTAAATTATTATAAGAATCGCCATGCAAGTTAGAACACATAGTAGATTATTTTGTGGGTTGTGTGTCGTTGTTGTTAAATTTATGTTATTTCATCAATAGTAGTGACTTATTTTTTTTATATAACCTAATTGTCATTGGCATTATATATATAAAAAATATCAAAAAATGCTTCTTAAACCCACGTGCCACTTAAAATTGATGCATTAATATTATATTATTTTTTTTTTTTTTTTTTCTTTATTTAAGAGCTTTGTCACTGAGTGACTATGTCGCTCCGTTATTAAAAGGCATTACAATTTGACTACATCTAACTTATTCTATTAACAATCGCTTTTCGAACTAACTGCAACAGTGCCGCGGCAGCGTCCGACAGCGGCGCTGCTAGGACACTATTGCAGCCACCGACTTCAAACAATATATTACAATTACTGGTGAAAACCAGTTGTTGCCGGAAAGCCTCGTTCCTGACACATTCCATTATAACGTGGTATACATCTTCAGGCACATCGCATTCATCACAATTTGGAGAAGGAACTTTACCCATCAGAAATCCGAATTTGTTCAACGGAATATGTCCGGAGCGAAGTCTCAACAATAAAACTATATCGCGTCTACTTAAACTACAATCAATCCAAGGAGTAATCAAGGGTTCCGGTTGAATCGTCTTATACCAGATGCCTTTTTGTTTTGATCTCTCGTCAAAATATTCTTTCCACAAATTATATGTATGACATTTGACTAAACTTATACAATCTGAGTAAAAAGGTAACATATTACGTTCTACCCCATCGTGACAAGCCTGCCTTGCTAAAGTGCCCGCTATTTCATTCCCACGTATGCCCACGTGGGACGGGATCCATTGAAGGATTACTATCTTGCCAACCGATTGTAATTGATCGATAAGTTTCAATATGTCATAGGCTATCGGGAGACCTCGGATATTCGACGTACATCGAGCCACGTGTTGAAGCGCACTTTTAGAGTCCGACAATATTATAAATTTACTATGACCCAGAGATTTAATGTAGGATAACGCTTCGACTATGGCAATAAGCTCAGCATGCATGATAGAAATGTTACAAGTGATATTTACTTTAACCGAGGTTTCCGACTGTGGGTCATAAAATGCAGCCCCTAAAGATTGACGTTCTTTAGAACCATCAGTATATATACAATAGAAATCGGAAAAATGTACTCTCAATAAATTGTAAACATTATCTCTTAATATACTAGTATTATTATAGAAACGTTTAGCTTTAGTAATTTCTGCGACGTTCAGTTTAATGACATTAGATAAATCAAAATTGTTAACCCAGTGGTGCAAAGTAAACATTTCAAGAATGTTACTACGATATATAGGAATTGAATGGTAAGTGTTATGAGTTACAAGTAATAACGGTTTTTTCTTTCTTGATATATTTTGGGAATTATTCAGTTGTTCCAGAGATTTTATAGTAGTGTTATTTTCAAATGATTTAGACCTGAACCAAAACTTGGATGACAAATAAACACGACGCATATGCAAGGGATGGACACAAAGCTCGCATTCCATCACGTGTGTCGGAGTTGACTTAATAAATCCACCGATAGCTCTAAGGACCTGATTCTGTATTTTATCAAGTTTACACATGTGGGACTGACTACTGTCATCGTACAGAAAGGACGCGTAATCTATTCTACTCCTAATTATCGCGATGTATAGTCGTCTTAAGTGTTTAGGATGGACACCCCAGCCTGGCCCGGTTAATACCTTTAGAATGTTACAATACTTTTGAATTTTTTGAATTAGTTCGTTAATGTGTTTTCCCCACCTGAGAGAGCAATCCAACCACAATCCCAGATACTTAACACAGTCAACTACCTCTAGGTTGGTATTATTTATTTTAATGTTAACAGGTTTTCTATTAATACCTTTTTTAAAAATACATAATTTAGTTTTAGCTATAGATATTTCAAGTCCGAGTTTATTAAGAGACTCGTTAAATACATCGAGAGAATTTTGCAAACATATTTCCGTATGTGAAATGTTTTTTCCAGTTATATACAAAACGTAATCGTCAGCATACTGTAACAGCGACACCTCTTTTATTAAACTATGAATGTGTGTAGTAACAACATTGAATAACAATGGCGATAAGGGATCTCCCTGGGCTAATCCGCGACCAGTTGATCTCCTGAACCCAGAGTTATCTACATATATAGACAAGTACCTTTCTGTCAAGAAGTTCCACAGATATGTACAGATGCTAGAGCCAACGCCTATACGATCGAGTATTGTTATTAAACTAGTTATATCTACATTATTGTAAGCATTGTCAATATCTATGAAACATCCTAAAGTACTCATATTATTTGCAAACCCACACTGTATTTGAGTCACTAAAGTACCCAAGTTATCCAAAGATGATCGACATTTCCTAAAACCTACTGTTTTTTCAGAAAATACACTGTTCAGCTCTAAATACCATTCTAACCTTTTATTAATTAAGGAATGAAATATTTTACATAGACATGACATTAAGGAGATTGGCCTGAGTGCAGAGTCGGAAGTAGGATCACGTCCGGGCTTAGGTATGGGGACTACACAGATTTCTCTCCATTGAAAAGGAACAAATCCTAAGCTATAGAAGTTATTGTACAGCGACAACAATACTGACTTACAGTTATCAGGAAGATTCTTTATCATTGAAAAAGAAATACCATCAGTACCGGGAGCGGTATCTTTATTTTTAATGACAGACTCTAATTCGTGTAAGTTAAAACGTTCATCCATGACTGTACTGCGTACCGATATTGATGGTGTTGGAGGTGATACGTAATCAGGTGTTAGTGAGTGAAGTAGATCGGTAACTTTATCTGCACTGACGTGAGGCCTAGGGGATCTATAACCCTTAAGCCACCTCACCCGAGACCACACTTCAGCCGCTGATGAGGCTTCGCTTATCGAGTTACAAAATTGTTGCCATCCTTCACTTTTACGCTTTCTTATAAGCCTCTGAGCATTACTTATTTTAGCCTGTAGATCCTCAAGATTTTGCGGAGTGGGATTTCGTCTAAATAATGCAAGTGCCAACCGTCTTTCTGCTACAGCTTTAGATAAGGACTGATCCCAATACGGTTTCGGTTTAAATGTACTAGCTGGGTTACAATTAAATTTAACATAAGGTATGTACAAATCTGCAGCTTCGTTTATATAGTTCATAAATATGTTATACGCGTCTTGAGGAGCTTCAGGTAAAAACCAATCAATGAATTTAAGCTCCAGGTGCGACCGGTACTCGTCCCACTGGGCCAATTTAAAGTTTCTTTTTTGAATAGGGGTTACGTTACAGATCAGATATGTACAAATTTTAATGATTAAGTGATCACTTCCTAATGATTCCTTCATAACGCTCCATTCAAGTGCTAGGTATACATCGGATGATACTATGGATATATCTGGAGAGGACGCTTGGAGTACACCATTAACAAGCCGGACTCTGGTACAAGTTTTATGGTCATTAAGGGTCACAAGTTTAAAGTCCATAAGGGAATCAAATATTTGGTTACCTCTTACATCCGTCTTGTGAGACCAGTTTGTATGGTGACCATTGAAGTCACCCATTATAACCACTTTTTGTCGCGCCAGTGAAAAAATATAATCCCAATCTCGCTGGTCGGTAACTACAGAAGAAGGACAGTACACAGATATAACGTTTTCAATTTCGTCACAATTAAAAAGTTTCACATGAAGCACTTGCATACCTGGGTTAGGAGAACTTACACAACACTGCTGTGACCTGATTGATTTGTGTGTGAGGATAGCAACGCCACCATATCCATCCGCTCTGTCCGCGCGATACACGTTGTAGTTGCTAATATGGAGAAAACTGTCGATATTCAGCCATGTCTCGCTTAACGCTGCTATATGGATTTTCTCCTGGATCAGTAGATTTTCAAAAGATAATAACTTTGGTCTAATACTTTGAGCGTTCCATTGTAATAAATTAAGTCGGCACCTTCTGAAATTATTAGCCATCTGTTGCGTTAAAAAAAGATTTTAAAATCGTTACGTCAAAGATATTTTCCACCAAAAAGGACATAAGCCATTCTAAACCCGTCTGGACAGCACATTTAATCTTTTCACTTATGGATAAGTTTTTGAGAAATATTATATCTTTGATTTTTTTAAACAACGAACTGAGGTTAATTTTTTCTTCATTTAGCACATCAGTAGGTTTAGGTAAGGTGTGCTCCGATATATCCATCTGTAATGATTCGGCTTCAGAATGTTCTCCATTTTCACTCATAATTTCTCTTTGAGGTGAGGTAGACATTTTGATTTTAGAGCGGCGTTGTTTTTTAGGGTGTTCTAGTGAAACGTTTACTTTAGCCGTCGGTTCCCGATGCACTACTGCCGTGGTGGTCACGACTTTAGAATAGGATGGTTGGGTAATTGTAGGAGCTACTGTTGGGGTATCTGAATTGGAAATCGTAATTTCGGACGCCATAGGAATATTATTCTTTTCAGGAGCAGAAGACATGCTCGGTGCAGAAGCAAATTTGAACACACGGGGAAAGTTAGACTCATTAAACGCGGGAGGAACAATAGGTACATATTTTTCCAGGGCCTTTTTATACGTACAGTTTAATTCAGCCATTATCTTTCTTATTTGTTTCTCTTTTATAAAGATTGGACAAGATTTATCCAGCGCCATATGTTCTCCAGCGCAATTACGACATTTATATATAGTGGTTTCGCAGTTTAGGTGATTATTTCCACACTTAGGACATACAGGTTTCTTTATACAAGTTTTCTTGGAATGGCCAAATCTCCAACAGTTTGAACACTGTGACACCGGAAATAGATATGGTTCAACCTTAACTCGCATCTCGTGTATATAAACATAAGCTGGCAATAAAGGACCTTTAAAACAAACTCGTATCGTCTCACTATCTTTCCAGCCACTTTCTTCCTTGCTTTTTTTACTTAGCCTTTTCACTGAAACTATTTCCGTTTCGCTAATAATGCTTTCCATCATTTCTTTTTCGTCTAAACCTAAGTCCGCTTCTTTAATTGTGCCATATGATAACCCCACTTCATATGTTTTCTGACACCGCCATCCCATCTCTTGGTTTTTAGATACTATAGAAATCAATCGTCCAGCACTAGTTTCATTTTCAAATGTAACCAAAACCTTATACGGATTAACATACTTCACATTAATAATACCTGAAATGTCGTGGCTTCGAAATAGTTTCGCTAACGCAAATTGCTTCGGCAACATATCCTTGCATGTAATACTAATTTCTATACTACGAGCAGCTGTCTGTCTATTCAACGTACTGCGCCTTTTTGGGTTATCTACCAAAGTCCAACCTTCATCTAATTCTCTGGCCCTCTTAGCGGTAGGGGTTAGGATTGTCATTACATTTGCACCACCATCCTTATACTGTGTTAGGTCATCCATTGAATCCTGGTTACACGACATGACCGTCGTTTCCACTACATCATAATCGTGATCGCATATTACCTTAGTATTGTCAAGCAAAGTTTTTATTTGGTCCCCGTCACCATCCTGATCTGAACCTTGTGACATAGTGCACAAGGCTCATGACCGTCAGTAAGTGTAATTTATCGGCGACTTGCCGCACACAATGCGCCTAGAACTACCAGTTAATTTTTTATTTGTAAGTATACTCGATATAAATAGAGAAAGTAATTAGCTCACAACAACAGGAACACTTTTTACTTGCAGTATAAACTTAGCAAAACTGATAATTCGCTTTATTATTAATTAAATCAATAATTTTCACAAATTGCACATCCGTCTTTCCCGCTCATTTTTTTTTTTTTTGAATATTATATTATTATTAAGAACTATCTACCTAATTAAGAACTATCCACCTTATTCATCTAAGTATACAACAGTTTGATGTTTGACAACCGTTAACCGTTTCAAAGTACTCCGTGGATAATGTCGTTGATTGTACATAGAGTACCACCTATTGTAACATCGATTGTAATATATTTTTCACCTCACCAGCTCAAACATGGCGATTTTGCTGTCAGATAACAGTGAACAAAATGCGATTTTGTTTCGAGCGTGAGTAGAAAGTAGCTTTTTAATTTTTTTCACCTCACCAGCTCAAACATGGCGATTTTGCTGTCAGATAACAGTGAACAAAATGCGATTTTGTTTCGAGCGTGAGTAGAAAGTAGCTTTTTAATTTTTTCAATATCTGACCACGAATTGTCATTCTTCAGTCAAAGGTTAATTATAAAATTCTAATCATTTGAATCTCGATGCACTCTGTTTCTTTCATAATATGTATATAAAAGAGGGATAGAAACTTATCAATTTGAAATTCAAATTTCGAATCCGACCTCGATTGCGAACAGTTCGGATACGCGTTATACCAAAAAATTCATTAACAACACCGGAAAAAGTTTTAATTGCAACATTTGTTTTTTTTTTCTTTATTATATTTTTATTTAACGACCGAATATTTAAATTATTGTGCCTTTTATATAAAACAATAGATCATTGCTCAAATAAAATAAGATTTTTCAACTTATTACTTACTGTAAATATAATAATAATTTATAATTTCACCATTTATCATAGATGCATATTCATATTCATATTCATATTCATTTATTCAATGCATTTGTGTACAAAAAGGTCTTAAATATCTAAGATGTTCCAACACAAACCCTGTAAGGGCACTGCACATTTTAATTTTAATTTATCTACTAATATCAAATTAGCATGCATTAATTACAATACTAATGGAAAGAAATGATAATTTATGAAATAATAATAATAATAAGCAATTGAATTATTCAAATTAATTAATTATAATTTATATAATGGAAGGAGAAGAGAGGCAGACATTTGTTTGTGCTGAATTGTACCGAACTATTTTAATTACTCCAATTAATTACTCTAAATATTCTTTTACCGTGTAGTATGCTTGTTCCAAAAGGAACTTTTTTAAAGAATCTAAAAACTTGTTTTTATTACGCTCTTTCTTTATGTGGTCAGGTAGTTTATTAAATATTTTTATTGACATGGGATGAGGTCCGTTCTTATGTATTTTTAATTTTGAAGCCGTTTGAATTAGCTTATTTTTATCACCAAGTCTAGTATAGAATTCTGGGTATGTTTTTACAAATTTACACGATTCTAAAATGTAGATGCAGGGTACGGTTAATATTTTAAGATTTCTAAAATGTGGTCTGCAGCTATCGGTCTGTTTAATGTTCGCCAGTATGCGAATGCATTTTTTCTGTAGGATGAATACATCTTGCGCGTTTGTACTATTGCCATACAAAATTATACCATAACTAATCCACGCATGTGCGTAGGCATAGTACGCCGTCAATGCAGTTTCTAAGTTGGTGGTCCTTTTTAGCTGTCTTAGGGCATAAACAAATTGGCTTAGTTTTGATTTTATTTTTTGTACGTGTTGCTTCCAGTTTAAATGACAGTCAATTGTCATCCCGAGCAGCGAGAACTCATTGACACATTCCAGTTTATTGGTTTCGAATGAAAAATTTATGTTTAATTCTGCTTTTTGGTGAGGCCTGAACTGCATGATTTTAGTTTTGGAGAAATTTATTTCTAAATTATGGTCTTTCATCCAATCTACAATGTTTGTTACAATTTGGTGTAGTTGTTCATTTAGGTTTGAATTATTCTTACTTGATAATAACAAGGAGAAATCATCCGCAAACGTGACACACGGTTCACTAAATGATTTTGGAAGGTCATTTATGTATATGATAAAAAGGAGGCACCCAATCACACTTCCCTGTGGGATTGAGTCCGACACACGCTTGGCATCCGATTTGACAGTACCTATTTCTCGCGAGTCTTCATCCGCGTACTCGATATCGACGTATTGCGTTCTGTTATTTAAGTAAGACTGAAACCATTTGTGTACTATACCACGTACTCCGATACCATATAATTTATCGAGTAGGATACTAAATTTTACTTTTTCATATGCCTTTGTCATGTCAAACAGAACTCCGATTGCATACTCTTTTCTATCTAGAATATTTAAGATGTCATGGATGTATTTATATGCCGCTAACGTCGTTGACCTTCTCTTACGAAAACCGTTTTGTGAGTCGGAGAAAATGTTGTACTTTTCGCAGAAAGAGTACAGTCGTTTACCTACACATTGCCTTCTCGAATATCTTAGATATTACGGGCAGCAATGCAATCGGGCGGTAGTTATTGGGATCAGTTTTTTCATTCTTTTTATGTATGGGTTTTATAACAGCTTGCTTTAGTATATCGGGAAATATACCTTCGGAGAAAGACTGATTTATAATATAGGTTAACGGTGGGGTTAATTCTACTATACAGGCTTTTATAAGTGTTGCTGGTAGCTCGTCATGTCCATAACTCGTTTTGTTCTTTAGGCTGCGAATTAGGTTATATACCTCTTGCGGTTCCACGGGACTAAGGAACAGAGTGTTCTCGGTGGGCTGCAGCACGGGTCGGCCGCGCGGCGCGGGCGCGGCGCTCGCGTCCGCCGTCACCGGCGACTGCCCGGCCATTGCGAACAAATCATTAAATGCGTTAGCTACTAGCTTAGGGTCCAACGTTAACTTATCTCGGATTTTTATCTGTATATTTTGCCTATGATTGTTAAATTCTTTATTGTTTAATTGTTTTATTATTTGCCACATGCATTTTACTTTGTTTGATGATTTTTGCATTTTTTTAATGAATTGTTGTTTTTTAGATTTTGTAATTATGTTTTTTAGAGTCTTTTCGTAGGTTTTATAATGTTGTTTCAAAATTTTGTTTCTAGATGACATGACGTGGATGCGTAGCAACCGCTTATGTCTGCATGAAATTTTTATACCTCGCGTAAGCCAAAGATTTGTTTTTACTGGTTTTATTTTTACACGTTTTTTGGGAATGGTTTTTTCTAGAATATCATATAATTTTTTGCGTAGGTCATTATAATTATCGTTTACATTTTTATATGGTGCAATATACTTGCTCCAGTCAACTTTCTGTAGTTCTAGTTTAAAATTTTCAATGTTTTTAAGACTATAGGTACATTCGCTTGGTCTGGTACCAAATTTTTGGTTTAAAGCTTACAGTCGGGTTTTCTAAATGTATTGTGGTGCATTTATGATCGGAGAATCCCAATTCAATAACGGAAGTTGTGAAGTTTGTGGTAAAGTTAGTGAAAATTAGATCGAGACAAGTCGAGCTATTTTTATTTACTCTCGTAGGCTCATCAACATATTGCTTAAAGTCATGTTCCAACATTAGGTCCAACAAGTTCATGTTCTGTTTCGATTTTTCTAATACGTTTATATTAAAGTCACCACCGATAATTATTCTTTTATCATTACATTTCGAATCAAGGTATTCTAAAATTAATTTTAATTGGTTATAGAAAATGTCGGTCTCTCTGCTATTCCAATACAATAATATTAATATGATGTCAAGATTTAATAGTTCTACCGCACATACTTCTATAATATATTCCACTGACATGTCCCTTATCTCCTTTCGCTCAATGTAATCAACATTGTTGCGTATTATGATGGAAACGCCGCCTCCATTGTATTTATTTCTGAAGAATGATGTCGCTAGGTGGTAATCTTGAAAGTGAAGTATGTTTGCCTTAGCCTCCGATAGCCAAGTCTCAGAAATACATAGTGCAACATAAGGTGAGTCGCTATGCTCTTCAAGAAATGCCTCAAAACATTCGTGTTTGTTTACTAGGCTTTGCATGTTTTGAAACATGAAACTAATTGTTTTGGGTTGCACGAAAAGTAGTTTTTTCACGAAAAAGATCATTCTCAGTACCTATATCCCTTATTCCTGTTACCTGTATCCCTGTAGTAGCCTTGCTTACACTTCTTCGGCAATAAAAATCCGTGATCTTTTTTTGAGTAGGTAATATTACTTTTAGGTGCAATCTTTGAGTAGAGTGTGCTTTTAGGATCTAATGGTTTCTTCTCTTTTAGTCCGTTATTGTTGATAAAAGCGCTTAGATGGTGGAATATGTTCGAAACGTACTTTAAAAAATATCGAGTTCATATTGTAATTGTTATTTTCTTTTGCATTTATTTTGTTTGGTGTTTTACGAGTAAAAATATTAATCAATTTATAAACAAAATCTCGTAATATAATATGTATTTATAAATAAACAGGTCATGTATCTGCTAAATCTTCCAATTTGAACAAGTACCTAATGTCACTAACCGCGTTGGTTGGTTGATTATAAATTAAATTATATTTTTATTCCTTTTTAAGCAGCACTTATCTATTTTCTGATTAATAATATTATTGAAATCAGCAACAAAGACTATAATTACATACGTTGGAAGAAAAAGCACAAAATGTCGAATATGTTCTCGCTGATGAGGTGATTGAGGTGAAAAGTTGTGTGTGCTACACGAGAGCAAAGTTTTTTGCATCTCATGCTGTTGAGTCCCTCGCTATACTCAGGATTCTAACATAGAATCGCTCGCTACGCTCGTGATTCAAACGTAGAATCCTTCCCTTGCTCGGGACTCAAAATCAGCACTCCTAAAAAAAAATAACTTTGCTCTCTTGTTGCACAAATAACTAATGTACAGTTGTTTATTGTCCCTAAAATAAATAAATAATATAAAATAAATATATAACGTTAAAAACCCACCGGTGTCCATAACTGGATGTTTATTAGAGCTTTTACTAATCTTGGACAGAATGTCCATGAGAGGAATTTCTTATGCTTTTTTTTTACGCATTAGACTTCTGTTTTAGTAGGTATATCTACATGTTTCTCTATAAATCGCCAATGCTGTCCCTCACTCTCTACTCTCTGTTCACGAATTACATTCCCAGGCACCAAAAAGTTCATCTGGGGTTATTCGCTGACGACGCCTGTCAATACGACTAATGTAAGCCTACTCTTATTCGGCGATATCTCCAAGAGGAAATCAGCGGCCTAGGCCAATGGTTCTCTCGCTGGCGTATCGAGGCCAATCCCGAAAAGAGCGTTGCAATTATCTTCCATCGTACGAACACAACATGCACGTAGGTTGGAACCAGTTAGGTTAATTGATCGACCCATCCCCTGGGTGGATCAGGTCAAATATCTTGGCGTTCCGTCCCCATATCAAGCGTGTTCGTGTTCACGCTATTCACATTATGAGTAGGCTTAGTCCGATGACAAACAAGCGGAGTAAAATGTCACTTAGAAATAAGTTGAAGCTTTACAAAACTTGTATTCGTCACATCCTGACTTACGCTAGTGTAGCTTTTGCTCACGTACCCAAGTCTCGTATCTCGTCCCTTCAGGTCGTTCAGAATAAGTTCTTGAGCAGGATGACATATACCCCATGGTATGTGACCAACCTGAGCCTTCACCAAGACATGGAACTTTATAATTTTATTTTGGTTCATATTGGATTAGGTAGATGAAAACAAACGTTGATTTTTGATAGCTGTTTACTATAGTATTATCTTGATATGTAAGGCTGATTGTGATAAATATGTTTAATTACTTAATAATAACTAGCCGGTCGGTTAAAGAGAAGCATTTCTTTAAAAAAAACCGTTATACCTTATTGATTATTTATATGTCCATAACTATTAGCGGTCCATAATTGGATAATGTGGTTCCATTATGGGGGGTCCATCACTGGAAAATTACCGTCCATGAACGGTGCCTGAGTAAGTCAAGTGTTTTTATTGGTTATTTTTTTATTGCACTGTGTATGAAACTAAAATTAAACCTCGAATACTGATTAGGAAAATGACTTATCATCTAACTCCAAATCCCAAAGAACGTGTATCGAAAAATGAAGAATTTACAAAGCAAAACCAAAAAAAACGCTTAGGTATACTGTCCATGACTGGTGATTTTACCTTATAATATTTATATTTTAGTTATATATTCCTTTTTGTTTTTAGTTTTAATCATTTACATCAATTTAATTGGATGGGATTTTTGACTAGAAGAGATCCCTAATAGGGATAAGTTCGCCTTTGTACATGTTTCATTTGTTATGAATGTAATCATAACCAGTTGTTATGTACAATAAAGTGTTTACATACATACATACATAATTACTAAATTATTACATTTAGTTTTACATTTTCGAATAGATGAATCAACAATTAAATAACGGTATTTCGTGTTTAAATAAAGTTATATTAATGTGTTAAAATGAGCTCTCAATTTAAGTGGCTTCGTGAAACTATCAGGTTACTAGTTCGGGCTGCTCACATGGGACCATCGCTTTATAATTATTTATAATAATTATTAACAAATACTAAATATTTTATATTTTAGAAATATTCCCTTACTTTTGGATCATTAACAATTCTGACTCCTTTCGCCTTTAATTTCATTGTCTTTTCAAAACTGTTATCAGATGTGCTCCGATCGTGTATTTCGTCGCTATATTCTCCCGAAGAATCTTCATCTTTACCTTTATACTCCTTTACAGCGTTTCTCAAGTTCTCTTCTAATTTTCGTTGTTCACTGGAACTCAAATCGCGTATTTTTTGAAATATAACATTGTTCAATAGCTTTTTAGTTTCAGCTGATATCAACATCGTATCTGCGCTGCCATAGTTTTTTAATTTATCAATATAATCATGAAAATGCAAATTGTCTTGTTCATTAAAAACTGAATTCATTGCATCAAAAAAATCAGAACGACGAGGCAATTTATCTTCCAATTCTTCTCGATATCGTTTTAGACTTTCTTTTATTTCATCTTCACGCTTTTGAAATAGTTCTTCTAGTTCTTTAACTAATTTTCTTGTGCATATATAACTAAGTTCATTTAAATGGTCTAATAATATTCTGATATATGTTTTTATTCTCTGAAAGTCTTTATCGTCGGCACTTGGAAAGTCTATTAAAGTATTAAATAAGAGTTTCAGGAAGGTCAGAAATATCCCCTCTGGTCTTAATTTAGAGTATTTTTTTTCGAAACTGTCATCAGATTTGCTTTTGTCGCGTAACTGATAATAGTCATAATCATAATAATACTCATAGGACGAATATCCATATTTGTACTCCTTTATGGCTTTCTTCAATATCTTTTTCAATTTTCGTCGATCCCTGGAGTTTAAGTTACGTATTTTTCGAAGTATACCATAGTACAATAGCTTTCTAGTTTCTCTTTTTATCAATGGCACATCAGTTTTACCGAATTTTGATAAATTACGAATGTAATCATAAAACAGAAAATTATCTTCTCGCCTGAAAATTGAATTCATTGCTTTAAAAAACTTAACGCGATCTGGTAATTTATCTTCAACTTCTTCTCTATATTGTTCAAGGGTTTCTTTTATACGATTTTCACTTTTCCGTGATAGTTTTTTTAGTGTTTTAGCGAATTTCTTCGTATACTTATCATTCAATTCATATAAACTATCTGATAATATTTTGGTATATGTTTTTAGTCTCTGAAAGTCTTTATTTTCGGCATTAGGAAAATCAATCAACGTATTGAGTAACAGTCTTAGGAAGGTCCAAAAATATCCTTCAGCTCTTAGCGAACTCAAGATAGGTGTTGCACCAGCCTTGACTGATGGCAAATCATGTTTCCTTCCGTGATTAAGTGATGAAGGTTTAAGTGAAAGTGTAATGTATTTATTTGATAAAGTTTCAACATTACCTAAGTATAATAATAGCGTGAAACAAATGCACAGAGACAATAAACAATGCATGTTTGAGTGGTTGCTCGGGAATGAAAAGCAATTTCATGGCAATATGTAATTACAACAGTTAAGAGCTTGCCTATTAAACTATGGCTAGCGGTCTGGGCGTAGGTACAGTCACCTGCAAATATTATGTAATTGAATGCACTTCACTTTGATTTTGATTTTGAATGTATCTTGCAATTCTTGCATATACTTACGGTTATAAATATTGATGATTGGATGAAAAGTATTTTATACAATTTTGTATGTTCAAAAATTTATCGTAAATTGATTGCCTTGCCGAAATAATTAAGTAAATAATTAGTATGAGAGCGTCAAACCTTGGAAAGTTAATTTTATTATACCATCACTTCTTGAAGTTCGATAGTCTCAAATTTCGTGTACTTGTGAACCTTTTGTGACAATAACAGTACTACGGAGCTGGTTTGACGGTAGAGTTTAAAGGCGATAGGAACTCCTAAATTAAAAAAAATAAAACTATAATGTTTGGGCTTATTTGATTCGTTTTAATATAACAGTCCGCCTATTCATACCTTTTTCATAAAAACATATTTTATTTCACACTCAATAAAAGGCGTAAGTACCTATAGGCAAAACACTTTTATATGTAGTTGCGACCTGTTAGAATAGACAATACCTAGGTACATTATAATCTTATTAAAACTTTCGTGAGACATTTAATTATTGTATTGAGTGGTTTACACTCACGTAAAATTGACAGGAACGGCCGAACATGTTTCGAACTCGTATGGAGCTCTTCATCAGGGACTGCTATCCGTAGCGGCAGCTTTGTCACTGATTCTTTGATCGAGGCTCCGCTCTAATAGCGCGCGCCGAAGACGAAACATGTAGGGCCGCTCCTGACAATTTTACGTGAGTGTAAACGGCTTAATACAATAATTAGACAATACATGTTTAAAACTTGTAACACAAGCAAAAACAAATGTCTATTCGAACAGTCTGCTATTACAAGCAAGAGGTGCTTGATTCTAAAGTATTTTACCTATACTTAATTAAGTTTCTTTGGCTCTCCATTCTTGCTTATTTTCTCGAGCCCAAGTTTCAAAACTGTAATCAGAAGTGCTCCGGTAATCTACGATTCTCTCTACGCTGCTACTGGAACTTGAAAATGACGACGATGAACAATCTGAGGAGCATGACGAATCTTCAGTTGAGGATGTGTCAAATGAGGATGTGCCTGATGACCCTGAGTATGAAGAGAATGACCGTAAACCATATTCTCTCATTGCTTTTCTCATTGCTGCGTCAAGTGCACGTCGGTTTCGCCTGTTTAGCGAATGTATTCTTTTCATGATTAATTTAAGTATATCTGTAGTTTCTTTTTCAATTAATAATCTATTTAAAGATGCGTAGTTTCTTAACTCATATATATAATCATCGAAGCGTACTTTGTCCTCTATATAGAAAATCGAATCCATTGCGTTTAGGAATTTGACGCGGTATGGCTGCTCATCATCCAACTCTTTTTTATACTGATTGAGTTCTTCTTTTATCTCGTTTTCATCACATTGTGAAAGCTCTTTTAATTTGTTGGCAAGTTTTCTAGTGGCACTGTAACTATGTATACGTACGCATTGGTATAGCACTTTAAAATACTTCTTCAGTCGTTGGTGATCTTTGTCACTAAAATCTGGATACGGAAAGTTTACCAATGTGAAAACGAGGTTCTTTAGGAACGTCTGAAAAATGCCACCTGTCCTAAAAAAAGGTTCAGACTGTTTGCTTGACTTAAGATGTTCTATTTTTGAATAATTCAACGACAATGACTGTTTCTTCGTTACGAGATGTGCTAATTTTGTGTAATTGAATGACAGTGGATGTTCTTTTGCCTTCTTAAACCTTCCGGTACTAAAACATGACATAAAGATAATATGAAAATTGAAGTATATAATAAACAAAACGTATATGCTTATTGAGCGCATGCTGATCGCGTGGATATCGCTCCATGGTATTGGATTGTATTAAAAGCAATTTCACGGTAAAAAAATGTTGTATGGTAAGTCAGGAAATTAAAAATTGATAATTAAATAACCGTTGCATAAAGATGTTGACGTTGCTGACGACGCGGTGGCGCAGTTTGTAGTGCACCTGTCTACTGAGCCGACGGTCCGGGGTTCGGATCCCAAATTGGGCAAATATTTGTGTGATGAACTCGAATACTTGTTAAGTTTGCACCTGTACGTCTAGCATAATGTGACACGCGCCTCTGTCGCGCGATAAATACTACCTGTCGCTTTCCTTTCAATACTGTGCGAGCGAGACAGGTAACGGTTAGTCGCGCGACAAGTAAAGTTGCGGCAAGATATGCCTGTCTGCTAGACGCACAGACAACCCCCACTAGACGGAGCATGTAAGGCGACCCGCGCGCACCAACGATATGGTACGGCAGAACATTAAAGTATCAACACGGCGGCCACCGTTTAGTTGCGTCCTTGTTTATGATCCATGCGTACCTCAACGAAAAAAGAAATTAAATAAATAACATGGTAAATTGTAGTGTTAAGTGGTGTAGAGACCTCATAAACATGAACGCAACTAAACGGTGGCCGCCGTGTTGATACTTTAATGTTCTGCCGTACCATATCGTTGGTGCGCGCGGGTCGCCTTACATGTGCCTTACATGCTCCGTCTAGTGGGGGTGGTCTGTGGCTAGACGCCATAGTAATTTACATAGTTACTATGGCGTCAGATACAAATGAGGTCCAAACATAGTCTTACCAAAAAAGAGTAGAATTTAAAAAGTGGCAATACTGTAGCGTCGTCTCTGTTTTCTGAGATTGATTAGAAAGGGACGACACTACAGTATTGCCACTTTTTAATTTCTACTCTTTTTGCTCAGACTGTAACGTACGTCTTATTAAAAGCGAGGTTTCAGTCTTGACGTTTTCCTGCCCCAAAACCTAACTAATCATAACGAAATTTTGGAAGCTGAATGAGAAAAAAAAACTGTGTATCCGTTCCGTTTTTTGCGCTTTTTTTATAGAATTTCTGTTTAAGAAAGTAAAGGGAAAGTCTGTTTGCGAATTTTTGGCCAAAAAAGACGAGAAAGAGGAAACAGCAGAAAACCATTCCTCGATTTGTATGTAAAAATTGCAGTGGTATTTCCTTTTAAGGAACAATACCGCGAGAACAGCGTGTCACGTTAAAAACAGTTTTTTGTTAGACGGATTGCGTATGGATACGTAAATTGGTTATACATTGTTATGTTTCCAAGTCACAAGAACATAACGTAAAACTGTATTTGCATATTTTTACTTACAAAAAAGAAACAAATGCCAATAGAAATTATTTAATATTAATATTATTTACTATAGTACTCCTCGTAAGCTAACATTAGTTTCATTACCAAGTTATCTCTAACATTTTCTTCCTGCTTATATATGACGTAGAAAATATAATTCATAATTTTATTAGTTTGCTTCTTTATGACTTTCTGCGGTTCTCGTCCCTTGCCATAACCTCGAAGAAAATAAATATATGCGTCGAATTTTAACACATCTGTGTAGTGAAATAACGAATTAAATGCTTTAAAAAAAGCAACTCTCCTCGGCTTTGCTTCTAGAGTATCGTTTACAATACCGGTAAGTTTTTCTTTTATTCGTGACACCCCGTATCTAGATAGCAACTTCGTTTTTCTTGACAGTCGCTTCATGAAGTATTCAAGGAAAGGTCCGCATATCCTCCGCCTCCTGGTGGTGGCAACCCTCATTGAACTTCCAAGTACATTCATATAGCTTGATATTCTACGGCTTTGAAATTTATTTACTGATTCATACAAATCCAATGTGAAATTGAAAAATACACCTTCTGCCGAGAGGCGTGTGCTTGGGCGTGGTGTTGTTTTTGTTGTAGTCTGAATGTATGTCTCAGGTGTAAACTCAAATATTTCTCTACTATCACGTGCTGTGGCTGTTTTTATAATTTCGTCGACCTTTGTTTGATTAAACATATCATCAGGCAAAGTAAATACCCCGTCAGGCAATGATGTGGTTGTTTTAGTATCACTATCACAATCTCTGGGGTTATCATTGTAAATGATATCTGGTTCTGTGAAGGGTGGAATTAATTCATCGCTGTTGCAAAAACGAATGAGTATACTAACATAAACTAGGAAGATCATTTTTTTCCAATTCAAATCTAGTGTTATTACTTTCTTGGATCGGGAATCATTATTCGAATTTAGGTCTAATATTTTATTTCAAAAGGAGAATTAATAGTTACTTATTACGATACAAACTTTGCTATGCACAACACAGGATTCGTCCATACACAGACTGATTATTATTCTTAGCTCTTACTTATCATAGAAAGTCTAGATAGAGAGAACAAGAGAAGCTGAGAACTGCAGTCACGATTTTCCATAGACAGGTGAATTATTGGCGATCACTTTCAAAGTAATATGCAACTGTTCTGTTTCGTTACAGTATAGTTTCGATACCGATGTGTTGCTTGAGGTTCTTGTCACCAAACCACGCACGCAATTGCTTCGCCACCTGTAAGAAAGTTTATGTAATATAAATTCTTCTGAAACCGTCAATAAGCTTGATTACATATATTTTTGTACATGTACGGTCATCGGACAAAAGTAGCTGCCAATTTTACTAAGGCTTATGTCAAATTGTAGCCACTTTTGATGCAGTTTGTTAAAGTATTGTAAATGTATTACTTTATTGTAATTGAGGAATCTCGTTTTTGTTTGGGTATTTTTGTTTGCGCACAGCCTTAGGAACCCCCAAATTTTTCTATGGCAGTGATGTAATACGAACAAATTCGACGAATAGGCAGACAGTAGAATAGATTTAGATGTTGATATGCTAATATCTTATATGATATATCTCCTCGCTTTGATTGTACACCGTATAAATGTACCTCCACTATACCAGAGTATGGTGTCGTGTCGAAGTAGGGTTGTCCTAAAGTTGAGTAGGATAGGATACACACAAACTTTTTAAAACAACACGTAGGCGCTTCGATTCTTTGTAGTACGCCTCACTTTGATGACGGAATTGACGGAAGGAAATGAGGTACAAAACTGCACACCAGTATTGTTTTCATTAAGTGGCTCGGCTCAGTTGAAATACTAAAGGCAATGGAACTATAGAAAATGCCAAACACTCTATGAAGAGGAGTGCAAGGCTGTATACCTACCACGAGATGACAAACTTCTGCTGAGGAAGGTATCGCATAGCGAAATAATTTCAAACAATTTCCTCTGCATCTAATGCATCAAAGTTGTACAGTTTATTGAAACTCTCGAAGTGTTTCCTGCTACCATCAATCACTTTATATTATATTCTTTAAAATATCGAATGGGTATGTCAAAGCTGGTCCTAAACTTAGTCAAAGGTGTAATAACCAGATACCTATATAATTAACAGATTTTTGTTTTATTTTCAACAGTTAAGCTAGTTACGTATTAACATAAGAGCTTGCAAACCTAAAGTGACGGAATGATTGCTTTTTCGTATTATTGGAATGAAAAATCAATTTCATGGCAATGAATTGCCGAAACGATATAAGTCTCAGACTCGCTTAGACTTATGATTTTCAATCTGCTGAACATATTACACTTTTGATTTAATCAATTCTTCATATAAAACTTCATAAAAATCGGTTCTTCAATTTATAGCCTATACCACAAGCAGACGATTATTTCTTGTTTGTTTCAGTATCGATCGAAAGTTTTCTTAACCATTCATCAAAATCTCTGATCTAAGTATTCAGCCGTTTAAAGAACAGCTTAGCAGTCAAGCAAGAGTTTAATTTCCATATCATTAAGTATAAATAAATTAATAAATAAATAAATATCGGACAACCTCACACAAATCGATCTAGTTCCAAATTAAGCTCAAGAAGGCTTTGTTATGGGTACTAGACGACGATATACGTACTTATATAGATAAATATATACTTAAATACATAGAACAACCATGACCCAAGCACAAATATTCGAGTTCATCACACAAATATTTGCCCTGGCCGGGATTCGAACCCGGGACCGGGACCGGTTCAGTAGGCAGGTGTCTACAAACCGTGCCAAAAGCGTCGTCAAGTATAATAATGTACCTACTTATCTAATACTAGCGGCCGCCCGCGACTTCGTCCGCGTAGATTTTTGATGATGACAAAGATATTAAAATAGGTAAGTGAATTTTATTCTTAGTTTAAATGGTCTAGACAATGCAATTGTTAAAGAATTTTTGAAGATTTTCCAATTAGATTACGGGAATTGCTTGCAGGATGCTTAATATTTATTCCGTCAGTTACCTGATGCTTTTAATCTTTGGCAAAAATGACTGCAAGATATAGAGCGACGCATGGATTTGAAGTTAGAAAATGGGGATCTTAGTTATTATGAGTGAGATTTAAAAAAAATGTTAGATATCGTAAGGCTGTTAAAACAATCTTAAACTCAGCACTGGAAATCGAGAGATGGAGGCAGTTTAATGAAGAGTATCTCTTTCAATAATAATAAACTTTATTTCATAACAATAATAAATAATGACCTCTTTTCATAAGAAGGCAGCACTGGTATTTGTACACGCCGGCCTGCCTATTAAACGAAAAGAGTGGTTTGGCGGAGTTCCCGAGGCTGGCCAAAATGTTTCTAAATGGTCTAGCAGGTACCCCAGTTATTAAAAAGGCTAGTGTTTAAAGAAAATGCTGAAATGTGACCATTAAAAACTAAATGCACATAAGCGAATTTCATGATGCGATTACTATTTTGGTCTGTAGGCTAGTAGTATTGTTTGAAGAGTGATTCAATATATTCTGGTGCTATAGTTCTCTATATCTGTCAAGCAGCTAAATAAAGTAAGAATAGGTATATAAAGTATAAATTATTTATGTGCTGCTAGACAACTCACTAAACATAGGAACACAAAAAGTTTGGAACACAATAAATAAGAGACAGCACTAAGAAAATATTGTTGACAGTCAACCATAGAAAAGGGGATGCAAGTTCGTTTAAAATAAGTTTCTGTCAAAAATGACATTTTAGTGGCAAGCTTTTATATCCGACTGTACTTTTCTTTGCATATCCATCAAATGCTCACTGAGACGATTCTAAAGAGCCCAAGCTCGGTAGGATTGCTTTTCCTATTATAAAGTTCCTATGGCCACCTTCCGGCTCCATCATCAGATCAGCCCCATGGTAACATATTATTGTATTGTCATCAAAGTCAAGTAAGTATGCAAAATTTCAGCTCAAATCGGTTGACGATATCTGCTTCAAAATTGAGTTGCAAGATTTCACCCGAACAAACATACTTAGAATAGATACATACATACATACATACATACAATGCAAGTTAAATAAAAAAAAAACTTTTAAAAAAGGACGTAGTCACTGGGTAGTAGACAGGAAATAAAAAATATATAAACTGATAACGTTAGCGTAACACTTCTTTATAAACAACATTAGCGGTGTTCCCCATACAAACTTTGCACCCCTTTTTAACCCCCTTAGGGGTAAAATTTTCTAAAACGCTGAAAGTACTTTTTGTGTTTTTGAATAAGTAATCATTCTACAAAATTTCAAGTCTCTAACTCCAAAAAAAATGTTTACCCCATACAAACTTTGCACCCCTATTTAACCCTCTTAGGGAAGGTATTTCCAAAAATCCTTTCTTATCTCTAGCCCACGTTATAAAAGTAACCTACTGTGCAAAAATCAACTCTCTAACATTAGTAGTTTCGGCTGTGCGTTGATGAGTCAGTCAGGACTTCTTCTTTTATATATATAGATAGCGGTTACCCGCGACTTCGTCCGCGTGGAACCTTTATCTTGAAAAATTTACATCTTTATTATTTTCAGATCTAAGCAATGTTGATATTGCTAAACGTGCTTTTTTTTGCAATTGTTTACGAAATAGTAACGAACCCTTCGTACGCGAGTCCGACTCGCTCTTGGCCTTTTTTACTTTTTTTTCGGCTAATTTTCTCTAATTGCGCGGTATCATTACAAACTCAGGTACATCTACGAACGAATTGCTTTACTAAATTCGATCAGTTTAAGAACGACGTTTATAAATTCTTTGATTCGAATTATAATGCTTTTACACAAAGTTTCAAGTACCGCACTCAAAAAAATGTTTGATCTACATACAACTTTTCAACCTCTTTTTCACCACCTTCAGGGCTGAATTTTCAAAAACGCTGAAATGAGTTTTCTTATCTTTTAGTAAAATACCTTTTTACAAAGTTTCTAATTCCTAACTTAAAATACAACTTATACCCGATACAACCTTTCATCCTCTTTTTAACCCTTAGGGGTAGAATTTTCAAAAACGCTGAAATCACTTTTCTTGTATTCAATTATATGCCTTTATACAAAATTAAAATTCCCGCAATCTAAAAAATTTTTGATCTTCATACAAATTTTCAACTCCTTTTTCACCACCTTCGGGGCTGAATTTTCAAAAACGCTGAAATTACTTTTCTTTTATTTTTATAATATGATTTTATATAATGATTCAAGTCCCGCACTCAAAAAAATTTTTCATCGTCATACATACTTTCAACCCCTTTTTAACCCTTTTAGGGGATGAATTTTTAAAAACGCTGAAATCAGTTTTCTTTTATTTTAGTTTAATACCTTTTTACGAAGTTTCAAGTTCTTAGCTTAAAATTAAATTTGAACCCCAAAACAAACTTTCATCCCCCTTTTAACCCCCTTCGAGGTTGAATTTTTAGTAACGATCAATTAATGTTATTTTTTTATTCTTATTTATGCCTTTATAAGAAGTTTCAAAGAATTTGTAATGAATTTAAACTTTCAACCCCTTTTTAACCCTTTTAGGGGATGAATTTTTGAAAACGCTGAAATTAGTTTTCTCGTATTTTAATAATATGCCTTTATACAAAGATTCAAGTCCCGCACTCAAAAAAATATTTGATCTCCATACAAACTTTCAACCCCTATTTTACCACCTTAGGGGATGAATTTTCAAAAACGCTGAAATCATTTTTCTTCTATTTTATTTTAATATATTTTTACGTAGTTTCAAGTTCCTAACATAAAAAAAAACTTGTACCCCATACAACATTTCATCCCCTCTTTAACCCCTTTAGAGGTTGAATTTCTCAAAATCGCTCCTTATCTCTTGTACACTTTATAAATTCAACCTACTGTGCAAATTTCAACTCTCTAGCATTTGTAGTTTCGGCTCTGCGTTGATGAGTCAGTCAGTCAGTCAGTCAGGACACTTGCATTTATATATATATAGATTATGGTAAACCATTTCATGATTTCAAGGAAACTTAAAAAGTAATACATTCGGCTATGTGAAGATCATTAACGTACAGTATCTGACCAAAAAGAGTAGAAATTAAAAAGTGGCAATACTGTAGTGTCGTCCCTTTCTAATCAATCTAAGAAAAAGGGACGACACTACAGTATTGCCAGCACTTTATTTTAATTTCTACAATTTCCTGTCGTACTGTTTTTTCTTTAGAGAAACAAGAATCAAGAAACAAAATGGTTCGTAGGAAGAGCGCCATGTCAAACAATTGTAAGTTCAAAAAAATAAAAATAAAATAATTGTATGTTTGGTATCTGGGAGGGGAAAAAATTATCGTCACCTGCCACATTACCAGGGTGACCAGCGCAGCCAGCAACCACTCTCCGGTGGCCTGCAGGACGCACCCGAACAACATGGCGTCTAGTGTTGCCAGCGTCCATTCTTCGCCCCACCTGTGCAGAGGGAAAACATTGGTCGTTTTTGTAATTAATGGGATACGACAGAACAGAAACAAACCAAATTGAGGACGTCCTCGAGAAGTCCCGTTTATGTTATATAATATATATCGTCCTCCTTGACGTATCCGTCAATAGCGAAACCTGGCTCCAAGACCTTCACGAGCGTCGGTCATGTACACGAATGTGGCTTGCAAAACCGAATTATGATGTTGAAGATTCTGTTACAACTTACAAGGCGCACAAAGCAACTCATTACTCGCCTTTATCATTATACGTGTAGGTATAGGAAGGCTTTGGACGGGTCTTTCGTTTTTGTTACGATATGTGCGAAATTCGTGCAAGTTTACATCAATAGGTATGTATAGTCAATAGTGTAACCGGAGTTTTAAGATTAAATTCTGTCAAACTGGCACAAGTGAAAACGACCTTAAATTTACATGTATACGGTTGTTTGTACTTTGTGCCAAAGTGACTTCATTTGATCTCAGAGATCGGACAGGCTATACCTAATGTTGAATAAATTAATAAAAGAAATATTCTGTTTATAATGTTATTCCGCAAATAATCTACAATTGTAATCGAAAACAGTGCTTTTTTGTATTTATTTCTTTGCGGGTCCTGAGGGGCCCTTTGCACTGGTGGTTGTATACCTGTCTCGCTCGCTCTTACGTGATCCAGCTAAGAACCTCTCAGTTTGCACCCAAGCCCGAATCGCAATTTGAGACCACACGGACTGTACTAGATTTTAATCCATGCTAAACTTCAGTCGTCAATATTAAATAATTGATGGTGGAAGTTTCATGCGGAATCTAATCTGATAAAACGGTAAATAAAGACTAAAGTACTATTTGTGACCTTACGAACGGTCCGGTAGTTTTGAATTTTTAATATGTTGTCTATGATGGTTAGTCAGTGTTTAAAATGCAAAATGCACAATCCCCCCCCCCCCCACCCCCTCCGCGCCCGCCGCCGTATTGAAAAAACCGGCACTTTCTTCATATTTTTGCTCATATCTTCCTTTAGGAGCATTTTAGCTAGAAAAAAGCTGGGACAATGTTATAGAGAGTTAAATTTACTACATTCTCCATTTTATATTTTTTTTCTAGGACAGATAGTTACGGAGATATTCACATTTAAAAAACGTAAAAATCACAATTTTCTACTGAAAAACAAACTTCTGGATTATATCTTCGTTTAGGAGCATTTTAGCTACAACAAAGCTGGGCAATGTTGTAGAGAATTAAATTTACTATAATTTACACTTCAAATTTTGTTTCAAGGACGGTTAGTTACGGAGATATGCACATTTATAAAACAGGAAAAGTCGAATTTTCCGAAAATTTCTCTAAATTCTTGCTTAAGAACGCTGTCATTCAGTTACGGACTAGTCTAGGACAAATTAAAACATGTAGGAAATATAATTGCTTATAAAACTCATATCCATTTTTACATACATTTTCGGAAAATGTGACTTTATTTTTTACACATCTGTGTAATTATCTGTCCTAGAAACAAAATTTGAAATGTTAATTATAGTAAATTTAATTTTCTACAACATTGCCCAAGCTTTGTTGTAGCTAAAATGCTCCTAAACGAAGATATACCTAATCCAGAAGTTTGTTTTTGAGTTGGAAATTGCAATTTCTTTATTTTAATGTGCATATCTCCGTAACTATCTATCCTAGAAACAAAATATAAAATGGAAAATGTAGTAAATTTAACTGTCTATAACATTGTCCAAGCTTTTTTCTAGCTAAAATGCTCCTAAAGGAAGATATGAGCAAAAATATGAAGAGAGTGCCAGTTTTTTCAATATGGCGGCGGGCGCGGAGGGGGGGGGGGGGGGGGGGGGGAATTGTGCATTTTGCATTTTAAACACTGACTAACCATCATAGACAACATATCAAAAATTCAAAACTACCGGACCGTTTGTAAGGTCAAAATCCTTTATTCACTGAATTATGATTTAATCAAATTTTCCAACAGATGCAAATTGTATGCACATGTTCCGACAGCACATAATATTATTTGCATGGGAATGACATGCACTACCTTGAGCGTTCGAAAGCAATATGAGTACCATTCTAGACTTGTAGTCCACTAGTCCAGTAAAAATAGCGTTAAAACGCTAAAAAGCGTTAAAAGGCTAAAGCCTTTGATAATTTTAGATTAATATTAAAATCTAGTATTCAATTTAAATTGTAGGTAATTTTCGCACTAAAATATTGATGTAAACTTGCACGACGATCGCACGTATATCGTAACAAAAACGGGACTTCGCGAGGAAGTTCTCAATTTGGTTGTAAGTTTAATTTTTAGGGTTCCGTACGCAAAGGGTAAAAACGGGACCTCATTACTGAGACTTCGCTGTCCGTCCTTCCGTCCGTCCGTCTGTCACCAGGCTGTATCTCAAGAACGGTGATAGCTAGACAGTTGAAATTTTCACAGATGATGTATTTCTATTGCCGCTATAACAACAAATACTAAAAATAAAATAAAATTTATATTTAAGGGGGCTCCCATACAACAAACTTACAGATAATGGTACGGAACCCTTAAAGCTGGTGCTTCCCGTGTGGTCCCATTTAAATTTGGTCCAGTTCTGAGAAAGATATCCATGAAAAAATCATATAAGTGTTATTGTATGTTCCATTTCGCTCATTAAAGTCGTTTTTTTGTGAAAAAGTGATTACTTATATTTAAATCACTAAAAAGCAAAAAACAAAAAAAAATACCTAACATAAAAAGAACCGACTTCAAAAATACTGAAAACTAAAACCCAAAAATAGCCCGATCATGTACAGAATCGCCTTTTGAAGTCGGTGGCAAACCTCACGGAAACTTGCGCGGTATCTGTTTTCATAGTAATAATTGAGTGGTTTGGCACCGACTTCAAAAGGTGATTCAAATGTACCTAATCTGCACATGCTCGGGTTATTTTTGACTTTTCAGTTTTTTGAAGTCGGTTTTTTTTGTTATTTTATAGTAACTCGTTCAATTGTCCTCGGAAACACATTTTTTCCTCGTTAAAGTACGTTGGTAATTTTTTAGTGAAGAAGTCTTAAGTCCGATATTACATTGTGTAACGAGCAAAACTAAATTAAATTACCGTAGCGGGCATAAAGGGTTCTATTACTGGCCTGGGGCTCGTTTACACCGTTATAACACCTAGAAGGGCGATCCTGACATTGACCTTGCTTCCAATATATTTTACATAAAGATCACAAATGAAGTAGGGCAGGGGAACTCCTCCATTCTTGAAATAATGAAATAATAAAATAACGAACTTTATTCTGCAAGCCACAAGGGCACTCTTACATTCAAAGCGGTTACAGTGATATTAGAAATGGTACTCCCCTACTTGACCTAATAACGCAAGTGGTAATATTATTACACCTATTAACGTTAGCTCTAATTTTCATTAGCCCTTAATGTCATTTCACCTAATTTTTATACCCTAATTAGTTGTTAGACCTAATAATCCAATAGTCTAATAATGATTTGTACTAATTGTCAACAATACTAATATGAAATAAACTAATAATTACCACTCCTAATGATTATTAGACCTAATCATTACTGACACTAAATTTCAAGAGTACTAAAGATTATTTAACCTATTTTTTACGTTAAAACAGAATAAAACGGATTTGGACAAATATCGAATTGGCTGAACCTCGAAAACTGTAGGTTAGGTTAGGTTTGTATTGTGACCACATATAGCGGAGCGAGCGAAGCGAGCGGAGCGTCAAAAGATTCCCATGTACATCCAGAGTCTATGGCAATCCCGACTCCACGTGGTCTTGTCTGTCCTACCCCTAGAGTGTTATTCTAAACGGAGGCGCGTAGGGAGAGCAGCCGAGCAGCTAGTTTAATAAAATGTAGGTATTAGGATAATTAGGTATTATACGTCAACCGTAGGTTCAATTGGGGTAAGGGACAAAATACGATTTTTCAGGAGAGGCTGACAAAGTTTTTTTTTAAACTAAATCGTTCATAACTTTTTTTGTAGTCAACCTTTTTTGGGCCTGATTTCATACATACTCTTGTATTTTAGTGTTCTGTCTATCTATGTAGTGCTCGTTTTAATAATTTAGATATTATAGAAAATGACCTGTCCCTTACACCAACTTATTTCGCTGCTGATGTCCCTTACAGACAGAATATTCTGTAGTCTCGTCCCTTAGCTTAAATTTACCTATTCATTGTATCCAATGTATTGATGAAGAAATGGCGTAAGGGACTAGTTGAGATTATGTGTGAAAGAAAAAATAACGTAAAGGGTTCGTTGTAAAAATAAATAAGTACATACCTTTGACGTAAGGCGTATCTTAACACCGGAAACCTTTAAAACATTAATGTAAGAGGTATATAAATGTATTGAAACGTTTGAGCATTTTTTGAGTGTCCGTTACATGCAATATTTATATCGTTACACGTAACGTTTCTATCGAGTGGAATAACCCACAATTTAATTTATGATTATTTTTTCATTATAATCACATTAATTATTTCTCAGCCTCTATGATCGAATACTGAAATAAACAACCAATGTAATTTATACAGTAAAATTATTAAAAGTTTAGGGCTGGTGTTGAACGATAAAAGTTACAAAATTAAATACAATTCAGAAATAATCATTTTACATTTGTACTTTTTTAGGAGTCCTGTTAGATATAACATAGTAGTTGCTTACAATTCAGTGCCTCCAGTTAATAGGGGATAACTAAAAAACGGCACTTTTCAGAAGATACAATAAACAATTCTTCAATCGTAGATATTTAGAACTTGAACTTTTTAAGATTTTTTATACAAGCTATAGTGTTAGGCTTTCATTTTGTAGTTATAGCTTTTGTTCGCGAGTATTTAAAGACATAGGTATTAACTCAATTTATTTGCACCAATTTTATCCTTATGAACGACGTTTATAAACGAAAGAATACGACTTGTACCTGTGTGAACGACATGCATAAACGAAACGTAAAACTTGGTACCTAAGGAGTCAAATGAGGCTGTATAGTGTATAATAAAATGACCATAAGAGTAATGTATGTACTTGAAAAACATCAATGAAATGAAAAGTTCTTGTTTATAGCTATGAAATATAATCAATATCAACATCAATGTCAGTCAATGAATAGCACGAGATCTAGTTAGATCCTTTGATTTCTCAACACTTATCGGTAGCGGAATTTCAGATGATGACTATTAAAGTGTGTCATACTTAGGAATGCATTTTAATTGACAGTGAACATTTTCCTTTACAATTCATCTAGTACCGAGACGATTTTAAGAAACCCAAACTCAGTAGGATTACCTTATCGTAATCTATAAAGTTTTACCCATGTCGACTATCCGGCCTCATATACCTAATTTCAACTCAGCTAGTCCTCGGAAAGTCAATCTAATCTTCCTTGAGATATTTTTAAACATACAATGTGTAAAGTTAATTAAAAACTTTTAATAAAGAACGTGTTAATACCTCCTTCAGTATTCCATTGGTTATTGCTTTTTTCGACAATCTTAGCCCACTTTTTTAAACTATCCGCTTAACAAAATACTTCACGGGTAGAATAACAATTCAAATTCAAATTCAATTTGTTTATTGCGTTTCATGTTGTACAATAAGGTCTTATATTATTGATAGGTCCAGGAACATGAACCCTGCAAGGGCACAGCAATCTTATAAATATGGTTTACAATTCAGTCATTGAATATTAGAATTAGAATATTAAATTTAAGTTTCACATTAAAATTACAGCAAAAAAAAAAAAAAGTCAAACTACGCTAGTAGTTTCAATGATTTAGTAAAGCCAAAAAATAACATCCAGTTTACACAGATACCCGTATAAACAAAGGTTATAAAACTGATGAAGGTGTTTTTATTGCAACATAACACTTTCTTTATTGTCAATAGATTAAAATAATATGAAGTTAGATGTGTTTGTATATAAAGGTAACTAGGATAAGTAATTCATTGATTCTCACGAGAAAATTAGCGTAACGGACACGGAATCTAAACATAAATCGGATGAAACCTAAATATCGTCTTAACTAAATTGGTGTAAGGTTCACACTGTTAAAAATATAACATGGCAAATTGGGGTAAGGAGAATTTTTTTCAAAGCTCGTGCAATCTCATTAATCACGAGCTGTCGACAAAGAGTTCAGTACTTACTGTCGTTCAGAGACGCCGAACTGACGAATTTTACCTAATAACATTAATAGACAGTTACATTTCTCGGTGGATTAATTATTAAATTTTCTTACCAAATTTATTTGAATACCTCCATTTATAGTGAAAGTTTGCATGTAAATAAGTCAAACTACGCTAGTAGTTTCAATGATTTAGTAAAGCCAAAAAATAACATCCAGTTTACACAGATACCCGTATAAACAAAGGTTATAAAACTGATGAAGGTGTTTTTATTGCAACATAACACTTTCTTTATTGTCAATAGATTAAAATAATATGAAGTTAGATGTGTTTGTATATAAAGGTAACTAGGATAAGTAATTCATTGATTCTCACGAGAAAATTAGCGTAACGGACACGGAATCTAAACATAAATCGGATGAAACCTAAATATCGTCTTAACTAAATTGGTGTAAGGTTCACACTGTTAAAAATATAACATGGCAAATTGGGGTAAGGAGAATTTTTTTCAAAGCTCGTGCAATCTCATTAATCACGAGCTGTCGACAAAGAGTTCAGTACTTACTGTCGTTCAGAGACGCCGAACTGACGAATTTTACCTAATAACATTAATAGACAGTTACATTTCTCGGTGGATTAATTATTAAATTTTCTTACCAAATTTATTTGAATACCTCCATTTATCGTGAAAGTTTGCATGTAAATAAGTCAAACTACGCTAGTAGTTTCAATGATTTAGTAAAGCCAAAAAATAACATCCAGTTTACACAGATACCCGTATAAACAAAGGTTATAAAACTGATGAAGGTGTTTTTATTGCAACATAACACTTTCTTTATTGTCAATAGATTAAAATAATATGAAATTAGATGTGTTTGTATATAAAGGTAACAAGGATAAGTAATTCATTGATTCTCACGAGAAAATTAGCGTAACGGACACGGAATCTAAACATAAATCGGATGAAACCTAAATATCGTCTTAACTAAATTGGTGTAAGGTTCACACTGTTAAAAATATAACATGGCAAATTGGGGTAAGGAGAATTTTTTTCAAAGCTCGTGCAATCTCATTAAGGTATGGGTGTTATTTATTCATGAGCAAAAAAAGCATTAGTGTAAAAGCCAGTTTTATAAGATTGTCTTCAAAAATAAGTCATGTAAAGGTAATTCCTTAATTGGAAAGACCTTTACCTTATTCAAAGTGGATTGGTGGCAGTAGTTACCCTATTTGATGTTGCTTTATTAAAATTAAAAATAGATACATGGTTTTTGTGGGTCAGATTTGATTTTGAACCCATAAAAATCAGTAGTGTAAGGAACACTTTTTTCAAGCTATTTTTTTTTATATACACCATTAGATAGAGCGGAAAATTCTGAACAAAACTGTATATTCAACTCATTTTGCGTATTTTGTCCCTGACCCCAATTGAACCTACGGCCGACGATAATATTAGTAGTCAAAAAAGATCGGCTAAGTGCAAATTAGGGCTAGTGAAAATTCGGTATGAAGTAATTAGGCATTATGAAAATTCGGAATCCTAAAATTAGGGCTATTCATTTATTAGGATGAATGAAAATTCGGGTTTGTGATTTTAGGGTTACCAAAATTAGGGCCAATGAAATTAGGATGAAAGTTTTTCGGGCTAACGGAGGGGAACCATTAGAAATACTTGTCCATTAGGTTTCTCGGCAGCGTACTGTACATTCCCTATTGTACATTACGTACCCAGATCGCGGCCCGTGGCCCGAACCGAAGGTGGGCTGAGACCTCGACGTTGCGGATGTGATGTTACGTCCAGGTCTCGAAGGGACTACTTGCCTAGCAATCTTAACGCTGTTCGTTGTATGTAGAGTTTTTCGCGGCTGGTCCAGTGAATTGTATAAATAGGTTTGGATCCCTCCACTTCCATCTCCGAATAAAACTAAAAGAGGTACTTAGGTACCAGCCTGATATACTTCACTTTTCTTATGTAAGCCAGGTGTTTAAGTATTTCTTTTAGTTTTATACACCAAAATTATAATTTTACAATTGGTGTCAAAATCCATACTATTATTATAAATGCGAAAGTGTGTCTGTCTGTCTGTTACCTCTTCACGCTTAAAAGCCGCTGAATCGATTTTGATGAAATTTGGCATGAAGATGATGGAGATAGTTTAAGATCCGAGAAAGGACATATAATAGTTTTCATCCTGGAAATTATCCCTAAAAAGATCGAAAAGTGAGTAAGTAATTCATGAGGACATTGATGACCCTGTAGGAAATGTAATGATTAGACCAAAAGCACAATTGCTCTTACATTTGCTTAGGCGCTTTTAATAATCCCTTTTATTAATTAAGGTGATTAGATGGATATCTATCTTGTTGTATTGTACGAGGTTGCTTCCGTACCTACTTCCAAGTTTCACGCGGACGTAGTCGCGGGCAAAAGCTAGTTAATAATAAATATGTAGCCCGCCCCGCTGCCGGCGGCACCCTGGGTTAGGTTTTTTATAATGTATTTACATTTTGTAATAACTTTATTGTATTTTACTTTTTATATAAATTTATTGTAAAAAACTTAACCTAAGAGATTAAATGGATAACTAGTGCATGCTGTGTTTGCCTAAAATGGTTGTGCATCAAACTTATCTCCTTATAAATTGTCATTATAGAATGTTGTGATGTAATAACTGTTGGTGAACCTTAATAAAGAAAAAAAAGTACCTCTTACCAGAGTTGTTGTGTCCTGTGATCCATTCTGGTGTGCTAAGGTAAAAGGCGACCTTATGCTATCGAACTCCATACAAAAGTCGCCTTTTATTTTAGCACGCAGCATTGCTTGAGTCAACCTAATACCTAGACATATGTCGTCAGTACACGCACCAACACATGGCATAACAGGAAGGAGTGCTATCATCGGGGTCATACATCAGTACACTCGTGTTGCTAGCCTCTCGTGCCACCACTTCCACATCAAGCAGCCGTCCCAGCACAGTCCGTTCTCTGGCAACCCAGTGACGGTCATTAGACACACCGGTAAGATCACTCACCAACACATAGCATAACACGAAGGAGTGCTATCATCGGGGTCGTACAACAGTACACTGGTGTTGCCAGCCTCCCGCGCCACCAGCTCCACATCCAGCAGCCGTTCCAGCACAGTCCGTTCGCTGGCAACCCAGCTGAGACCGTCTAATGCCTGGATGCAGAAAAGCACACATTTATTCAAATTAATTTCCATCAAACATTTATGTTTAGAAGTGGTTTTAAGATCAAAGCAACTGGTCGCTCTATACAATAGTAGTTTATGTGACTGTATGAAGGGTATTAAACACGACTGTGGGTTTATGAAACCAGCCGAAGGCAAGTTTCATAATAACATCACACGAGTGTTTTAATGCCTAATTATGTACAGTTACATACACTACTTTATCTAGCCACATATCATAAGCCTCCTTGATGCATTCAGGAGCCGCACATTATGACAAATTTCACCCGGTAATGGCGGTAATGCAGTTTTCTGGCAGCTGTCATAGTTTTTTTTTTCAATTCAGAGCCAAACTAGAGTCGGCCCCAACTATTCATATCGTTCGATATCTTACTTACGTGCGACATTTGTCAAATTTGATTGCAAATTGAGAATTCATTTCGAACTAAACGTCATCTCCACTGATATTAGAATAGAGGTCAAATCAAATTTCTTTGTTCTTCAGAGATATTCGAAATTTGAATGAATAATATTATCGAAATCGATGTTATTATTTAGCAATAATAACATTTCTACAGATAAGAATTTTGTTCTAACAAAACAGTCTATTTTTATGGTGGTCATAATGTGCGGTTCTTGAACGCATCATGGAGGGTTTATGATATTTGGATAGATAAAAGTTGTTGTATAGCCCGACCAGTTGCTTTACACCCAACGCCATATTGCGGGTTTTTAGTGGTACAACGCATGAGCAGCACTCGTTTGCCCAGGCAGACCATGTTGAGCCAAGTCGCATTCGAAAAGCGCAACGTAGGACGACCCATGCTACGATTTAAAGACTGCGTAAAGCGTGACATGGTCGCATTCGGCATCGACTGTAAGTCGTGGGAGAAACTAGCGTCGAACCGCGATGATTGGAGAAGTTTTGTCGCGAAAGGTCGAGAAACCCACGATAACATGTGGTTTCAAGACTTGGCCAGAAAGCGTGCAAAAAGGCACAATCGCGACACTGTCTCCTCCGCGGCGGGGTCTTCTTCATGGACATGTAGAAAGTGTGGACGTGTGTGTTGCTCCCGGATAGGACTAAATAGTCACGAGAGGCGTTGTCTCTCGCAAACTGACGCTGCTTAAATCATCTGTCAAGATGTATAAGGCCTTTTAGTTAGTTAGTAATTTATATTACTGGCAGGGTCTACTTTTTGTGGTAACTGACGATGAAAGTCCTCGAATGTCACTGATGTAAACAAAGCGGACCAGCGGAGCTAGCATATCTTGACGCGACTTCGCTTAGTCGCGCGACTTAGCATCACCTGTCTTGCTCGCACAGTATTTACAGGAAAGTGAATGTAGTATCTGTCGCGCGACAAAGAGTCGCGTGTCAACGTTATGCTAGACGTGCAGGGTTAAATATTCCGAGATATTTAAAGTAATTTTCACACAATAAAAAAAAACATATGAATGCTATTTGTAGCGCAACTATCCCAGAGCTAATCCGCAAGTTGTTAGGCTAATATTATTATGTAATTCTGTAGTTAAGTCAGATATACACGTAGGTAATTATTATAACTATGTATTGGTATAATTCAAACTGTAGACATCGCTGAGATTTTGTTAAGATAACATTAGTTTGTTAATTTACACTGTAATAATTGAAACGTTAAGCAACATTGAATTTTACCCTCAATGCCCTTACCAACCCGATCTAACACTAAGCACAAATAAAACTTTATTAAACAAAGTAAACCTGATGCTTTCGCAACATAAATTCTAGACTTCATTATTCGCTTAAATTAAGTCTTCAAAAGTGTATCTCGTTACTTAAACACGAAGAGAGGATGAAAATTACTATGCTATTTTAATTAAATAGAGTACTTTACCCGCTCAAAAAAGGCAGCTAAAAATCTTGAGAGCAGACCCTGTCTCGTGTCGTGCTCATCCAAAGTTCCTGAGATTAAAAAAAGGCATTATCTTAATATAACAGGTGCATTATGATGAAGTGTCGGTATTATTAAGATAAAGTACATCGCAGTACTATACTGGGCTGTACATACCATTGCAAGACGCGACTCGGAAAAGATAAATAATGTTCCGCAGTCTGAAGTATGTATACTTTTAAGAGCGTAACAGCTGATAGTATGAGAAAATGAACAGTGATAATATCCTCGTAAAAGAGCATCTCGTACCTTACTTAGGCCATTCGGCGAGCCTAGTAGTGGCCTAAACGCGGTACTCAGCTTTAAGACTACAGTATAGCTTCGCGATCCTAACGAAATAGGTATTTACAAAAACGCATGCTGTCGCTCGAGCGCTCACCCCCTCGGCATCGCGCACAACACATACAAATCGCCTCACGCACACATCGAAGCAATGACACAGACACAGCGCTGCTAGCTGCTAGGCTAGTTTGACGATCGGATTGACAAGCAATTGCGATATAAAGGTGGACTGTTTTGTTTTCTTGCGTACCTACGGATAGTGAATTGTTGTGGCGTGACTGAAATTCCAATATTATAAAGAAGTATTTTATTTATTTATGTAATTATTAGTAACGAGTATGTACTATCGGCAGCAAAAGTGCATACCCCTTTTTAAACGCGAATGCTTTGAAGCCAGTCAAGACGGTTGAGCTATGTCACGTACTTCATTAGTTTAATAAGATCCCACTAGATGGCACTGATAAAAACCAAATATAAAATAAAATATGTTTTCTCCCGCAAATCCAATATTTAACTGACATGATATTATTATTATGGTCGTTCTTTCTTGTCCAACATCCAGAAATTATAGAATGCTCTATACTTCGGCCATTTATGTTATTTTGTAAGGATGAATAAATACAAATCATATTTTAATCTACCAACGAAGATTCACACAACATCCAAAAACATTGTATTTCTTCATAATTATTGCGAAGATTTGAACATGGACCCTCCGACATCGAGACAGATGTATTCAACCTCCAAGCCAGCGAGACTTAATGAAAGCTGACGAAATTCATTACCATACTCAGAATAACTTTAGTTTACAAGAAAAACAAGAATTTTGTTTAGTACTAATACTTTTTTAATGTAAATAACAATTTGTAATAGCAAAGGAAAAGCTTAAATAAAGCCTTAAAGTAAAAATTAAAAACTAAGACTTAAAATAAACAATAGATAAAGAAATCTTATCTATTTTTTAGTGTTATCAAAAAATAATTGCAATTTTAAACAAATACAAATTAAATGAATAGTAAGTAAATTCATTTGGTATTCTTGTTGAAATGGGCAACTATTATCTATTGGCATACTTACACTCATAGTTACTTAGAGGGTAGATTTAGAACATCAAATATATACCGTTCCAGTTTTTATTACAAAACAGTTCGTCCGCTAACAGTAGCTAGTTCCGTTGATTTGATTGTCTTTTATTATTGCTTTTTATTACTTATCGAATATTAAAATGAGTTCTCATTGCAATATCGATTTAGTGAAAAGGTCACAGATCATTGCCTTGCATAATGAAGGCAAAAATATGGCAGAAATTGCCAGAGAAACCGGTGTAAATGTAAGTAGTTGTTTTAAGGTTCGAAGTATATTTTTATATATAATACAAACATAATAATTATATTTGAACGATATCTGTTTTATATTTTATCAATTATTATAATATATTCCTAAATTTTGTTGCAGAAAAAAACGGTAGCTTTATGGGTGCGGATATTCGGAGAAGAAGGGTCATTATTGCACCGCCAAAGAAGTGGTCGACCACGGCTGATTGATGCACAGCAGCGTGAAATGTTAGTACGGGAGTATGAAGCAAACGGCTTTCAACCAATAAGACATTACGCCCGTTTATGTGACTCAAGTGTGGATACTATTCGTCGTGTCCTTCATAGTGAAGGATTGCATCATCGTAGGCATGCAGTCAAACCTTTGCTAACCCCACATCACAAAGAAGAGAGATTAAAGTTCGCCCGGGAGCACTTAAATGATGATTGGAGCAATGTCATCTTTACCGATGAAAAAACATTTAAATCGAGTCAACATGGACGTCTAAGCTTATGGCGTCGCGACAACACTCGGTATGACGCTGACCACGTAGTGCCTAATATGGAATCAGGTCGTATAACTGTGAACATGTGGGGTTGGATGAGTGCGGCTGATCCGGGAGAATTGGTCCGAGTGCCGAGTAGGGCGAAAAGTGGTGACTATTTAAATGTGCTGGAAGAAATCATGTTACCAACTGTTAGGAATGTCTATCCAGAAGGAGAATTACCACTAATTACGTTTGTTCAAGATAACTGTCCTATACATCGTTCGCAAAATGTGCGTGAGTGGTTTCGCCAGCACAAAGATATAAATGTCGTGTCGTGGCCCGCTAGATCACCTGATTTAAATCCCATAGAAAATTTATGGGGTGTTATCGTTCAACGTTGGGATAACCGAAATGAGCGAACCTCAGAAATATTGGAGACGCACTGTGCTACAATATGGGATAGTATTCGTGGTTCGGGACTGTGTGAACATTTAATAGAATCGATGCCTTCCCGCTTGCAAGCCGTTATAGACAAAAATGGTGGCTATACTAGTTATTAATGCAAAAGATGGCAATTAGCGGAGACCGGGTTACATTAGTAAATAAAACAATATTTTTTTAATTCTGCAACATGCTACATTATTCATTATTGTTTGAAATCGAAAAATATATATATATATATATATATATATATATATATATATATATATATATATTTAGTATTTATTATGAACATGAACATGATAATTGCTTCTAATATAACAAAAAGAGTGAAAAACCATGTTTAATATTTTTACACCATTTTGTGATAGGTATTGAGTTTATTACAATATTTTTACATCACGAGAATTTTCTATAGCTAATTGATAAATGACAAGCAAAAGCGTTTAAAACACTAAAATCGAAATATAACTATTTATATAACCCGGTCTCAGTTTTGTCTTTAAAATTGATTCACTAATAAAATAAACAAATGTTGTTTTGATTAAGGTGAAGCTTCAATCCTCTTTCTGATTTCAGAAACGAATAATTAAGCTTTTTACCTTCAACAAAACGTTAAGTAGTGGTATTGTTTTTCCCTTGAATTACATGAAACAAAAAACATGCTGTGTAAGTAATAAAGAAACTATGATTTTTAGTTGTTTTATTATTGTAGATCTATTAGTCCTGTTTAGTTAATTTTATAGTAACAAAAATCGCGCCCGTTCTGGTGGGGTTTTCTGTAAATGTAACTAACATATTATGGACCACTGTCTGAAATAAATTATTTTGACTTTGCGACTATAAACCCCAGTGATTAAAAAGTTTGTTTAACTGTTTAGAGTTTGACATGAGTTTAAGGCTATATTATACAATTAGATTGATCCCTATACCTATGAATTCAGGTCATGTTTTAAATTGTTGATTGTAGAATCCTAACTGATTTAACACTCAATATTTTCATACGAATATCTGCATAAATATCGTGTTATGTTTTTATATTAAAAATGATGATGTAACATAACATTTTGATTTCCACATTTGTATTATTCCAATTGTAGTGTTCCAAACATCTTAAGCACAAACATAAATTACCTAGGTATATGTTTAATTTGAGAGCCTATGTTTTCTTTTTGATAAAAACCTCATAACCATGAAATTGGTAGGTATTATTTGGTTTGAAAGCTTTATACAAATAAATGACACGAATTAGTGTCTATTACTCATGTCGTGTCTTTTTTTAAGACAAGAGTAATGATAAACATGACTTACTCTTACGATAACCCCGCATATTGCCTAAATAATTAAATTTCCTTTACATTTAATTTTCTGTGATTTAATTGAAGTTTTATTAAATCACACCTCTTGTGTATAAACTACGTAAACTTCATATTCATTCCTGATAATTTTTTGGCATATGTTTATAAAACCGTGAAACCGTGGATAAAAACATTCGTAATTTTATAATTACGAACTTACTTTGTATAAAATGGCGTCAAAAGAATCTGTAACGATGGGTTTCTTTGAAATAACGCGAGCGGTTTTAGAAGGGCAACATAGTTAAACGAACTGGGTTGCCAGTTAAAAAGACGGGTGGACGGACGGTTTCGGTGTAAGCTATTTTCAATTTGATGATAAATGTATATTTTAATTTGTCCGGTTAGATTATTAATTATTGACTATAAGCCTATTATATTCAATTATGCCATTAAAATCGACAGCTTTGGACACAAAGACGCCATCTAGTTTGTTAACTGCAAACCTTGCCTACAGCCGTCCAAGCCATTATCGCCTCAAGGGGGTCCATGCAATTTTGCAGCCGATAGTACCTAAAGCTAAATTAATTTTTGATAAATCAGTTTGTTCCCGATGTACCTGTAGGATGTAAATGACTGTCATTTTTTATTGTAATATTATTTAGGTATTTCAAAGGTATTTATATAATGAGGTACTGATATTTACGAAACAAAACATTTTTTATTTGACTTTGTTATTGTGTACGAAAGTACCTACATAATTATTATACTTACTTATAATGTTTACATGATATCGTTATATAGTTACTATGTATTTCTAGGGTTCCGTAGTCAACTAGGAATACTTTTTGACACAATTTTTGTGGTATATGTTTCTAGTGCCTTAGCAATAATTGATTGTGTGGGAATTGTGTGCAAGACGTGTTAAAGGTTTTCTTTTTAAAATATAAAGTTAAATTGGAAATAAATAATACGGATATAAAAAAAATAATAATCACTGTTTCTAATTTTGGTGTTTTTTTTGGTAATTTGAAAGTCACCAAAATTGCTTGATGCCACCAGAATTGTTAATTTTGTATATCATTTCACATTTTTTATCGTCTTTTTCGCATTTCCAAAACTTTTGACTCGGTGAATTTATTTGAAGTCAAGAATAAACAAAATACATCTAATATTACAAGTTGTCGGTGAGGGTAATCTTAGCTTAGATATTATGCTGGTAGCGGATTTTATAGCTCCTATCCTTTTCTGTATTACTATTTTTCTTTCTCCTCTGGCACGTTTCTTACAATTTGGAAATGCGCCCATGTGATTCCTCTCCCGAAAACCCCTAATCCGTCGTACTTTTCGCAGTATCGTCCTATGTCCATTCTTCCCGTCTTATCTAAAATCATTGTATCCTTTGTAAATCGACGTCTCTCATCACATCTAACTAGACTTAACTTGTTTAATTCTTTAGCACAACCACCGCTTTGGTTAAGATCACCGACGACATTCGTCTTAATATAGAATATAGAAAAGTGACTATATTGGTGCTCCTTTATTTTAGTAGTGCTTTTAACACTGTTGATTTTGATATACTTCTCAGTTTACTTAGTACTTTAAATATATCTTCAACTTCACTGTCCTGGTTTCGTGATTACCTCTTTGGGAGGGAACAGCGGGTTCGAGTTGATGACCGATTTTCTAGCTGGTGTGAATCGTCTGCTGGTGTCCCTCAAGGGGGTATACTCTCTCCATCGGAATCACCAAGTCACTCTCCTCCTCGTTCCATCTCTATGCAGACGATTTGCAGCTTTATGCGGCGACCAGAATAGAGGATTTTGGCTCCTTGGTTTCGCAAATCAATTCAGACCTAGAATCAATCCGTGCTTGGGCTTGATCCTTTGGTTTGATGAAGAAAGCAGGCTATTGTCGTTGGAAGCCCACATTTTATTTCCAAGCTTTCAGATCAAGCTAAGCCAGTTATTTTCTTTGATGGTACGCCTATACCTTGCTCTTCTACTGTAAACAAATTTGGCATTACCATGGATCAAACTTTGTCATGGGCACCTCTTATTTCTGAGATCAGTAGGAAACTTTTCGCGTCCCTTCATTCATTGAGGTGTCTGCAGAATTTCCTTCCTCTTCATACGGAAATCATGCTTGCCCGCTCTTTTGCTTTGGTCTCCACAAGTTTGATCATGTGTCTCAATACCGCGCTCAACTTAAATGGCTCCCGATCCGTCAGTGCAGATACTATGGTCTTTGTCTTTTGTATAATGTCCTTTTCATTCCTTCTTCTCCTCCTTACCTTGCAGAGAAGTTCTTTTACATTGCGGATGGTTGTGGCCATCGCCTGCGGTCAAGTGCGAATCTAGATCTATCTATCCCACTGCATAGATCTCATGTTTACGATGTGTTTTTTGCTGTGCGCGCCATAAAATTATGAAATAAATTGTCTCCCGCCCTAAGGTAGACGCAGTTCGTAGCATCACTCAAAGGGAAGTTACAGAAATTGTGGCTGTCGAACGAATGATTACGCGGTTAGGTTGCTGTTTTTGTTATAATTATGATTATATTTATGTTATATGTATTTATATAGATATTACGTGATATGTATTACATTGACTGTTTGCCTATCTCTTTCTCATTTGGTTTTGCATTTTCATTTGTGCTATTGTAAAGTTGTCGTATTGTACATGTTGCTTGGTTTGTCTACCATTTACTTGTGTTTAACACTCATTTACTTGAAGGTTAATTGGAAGAAATCCCTTAGAGGGATAGGTTCGCTTTTGTACATGCTTATTTTTTTGCAATGTATTTCTTGTTATTGTGTACAATAAAGTGTTTAGATACATTACATGCAAACAATTAATCTATATTATTACTTTTGCTATTCATAATTTATTTATTTTTTAGGATGGCTAATCGCAAAAAAACAATCAAGAGAAGAAGTCCTCGAAAAGAAAAAAAATATATTGTTGTTACAAACGAGTTAGTGATTGTATTTTCATAGATATTTTGGTATAACTAAAGTGATTTATAAAACATTTACTTTCTTTTCATTTCCAGTACGCAATTTCATTCACAAATATTAATTTTTAGCACAAGTAACTAATTTTGGTGTAGATGTACAATTTTGGTGGCCAAAAAATCTAATATTTGTGGGCACAAGCAATTTTGGTGGCAGGAAAATTACTAAAATCATAATACCTTTATAACTATTATGTATAACAAAGGGCCATTACTACACAATATTGGTTATGACTTTATTCGTATTATTGATAAATATATATATATAATTTTGACTCTAACATTAAAAATAAAAAAAGCCACCACAATTAGGTAAATTTCGAGCTTGTTGAAATTCACCCTGAAACTATACATTTGTAATATAATCATAAAAAATATAGTCCTTTTCAAATATTATCATGTTTGGTGAACCTGGTTACATTAAGTTTTCACCTCATTGTATACGGTGCCATACGCACCAGGTGCAAACTTAACCAGGCCAGTTAAGATGGCATAAGTGAAAATTTGTACGGAACCCTCGGTGCGTGGGTCGCTCATACTTGGCCGATTTTTTAAATTAAATTGTAATATAATGATAATCAACCGATCGATCTTTTTCTTGAAACCCAACTAGTATTAGTAGAAGTTCCTTCTCTACTCCCATCATTTTTTAAACAGATTTAGATATCGATTACGCGGGTTAGGATCCTTTTTACTTTTCCATTAACATCCCTATAATACGTGATACTTTACTTCCTCCCCCGACCCGCAATCGTGCGATAGAGAGCGTTGCAGCTTGCGACTGACAATAAGTACTTTTTTGATGAAATTTGCGTTACGGGAGAAAACGTTTTCCACTAACTAAATCTTAACAAATCACTTCTATTTTGATGTCGATCGCTTCAGCATAATATAATCTAGGTTTATAGGTTTCGCTTTTTTTTAAAAAGTGCATTGTTTTTATAATACAAACGGTTTCATTCAACAACGTTTTAATCACAAAAATTAGGTTTTTCAGCTACCTTTAAATTAGAATCTATAGCAAATTTTGAAAAAAAGAAAACCTACAAACCTAGTTTGTCACTGTGTTAATAACATACTAAAAAATGATGGAGATTGGAAAATATTTAAAAGTGGAAAAACGTTTTCTCTTTTTGTATGGACGAGTGCGTACTATACTTCCCTCTTAAGAACTTTCATCGTGCAACGATTGCATAAAATACTATATAAATAAAGAGTCTGAACAATAATACACACGGTCCAAATCTGAAACACGTTTTCCATCTTACCTAAGCCAGGGGTCGCCAACTGCTTGTACACGGCCCTGGAAAATATTACGCCATTTGTATGAATAGCAGCATTTTCAACAGTTATCTTAGTGCAGCGCACATTGGAAGAATGGAGTTAGGACAGGAATTTAGCATAATAAAAGAGTCCCAATCATTTATAATACAACTTAAAATACTTACAATAAAACTATACCTAAAAATTAAACTAAACTCGAACATAATAAAATTAAACTAAATCTAAAAATGCCCCCTGCGGCATAGTGCCAAAGATGCTGGCGGCATTTAGCATAATTATACTTGAACTGTAAATCTACAGCGAAAGTCTCTTTTACAAACTTATCAAATGTATAACGTACGTATTTACATGTACTCCTGCAATATCATTGCATTGTTATACGAGTTTGAGAACAATAATCTGTACATCAGAGCGAACAGTGACCCTACTTGGGTCTTTTGACCATTCGAGAAATAAAGCGATAAAGAAATTTTCCTTGCTTTTTTTGTTTAAATAAGAATTTTATGCGATAATTATCGAGGTAACAATAATATTGCAGGAGTGTTCATTCTGTGGATTTACCAACCTCAGTTGTGGTGCGCACACGACGCGGCAGGTCTCTAGCGGCCCTGACATGCTTTTGGAGTCCGGAAAATCATTGTTTCTGTAAAAAAATATACCTATTAATCATAAAACTTCATTACGATTACTATTGGGTAATAAATGTAATAATTTTATATTCTGTGGGTTCAGTTATTATAAGTCTAGAGCAGATGGAATAAATAGACGAATTTTATTTTGTAAATAGACATAGGTATGGTAGTGACTATTTTCACAAGTGTTTGTCTACCAATATTTTACAAAAGAAGAACACTATTGACGTTTTTTTTGAAAAAGACATTTTTTTTAATAATGAGTTGCAATTAAGCCGGTATACTAAAGTGCGTAACAAGTTCACGGACACAGGACCATTTTGAAAATAGCATGACACACGCAAAAAAGTAAAATTCTAGCCAAAAACGGTGCAATGCCTGTATAAAAATCCATGATAAATGTTCGGCTGTAGGGGGAGTGCCAGTTTTGCAAAGATAAACGTCGCCGTCACCAGACGTGGTTCCCTTCACGAGGGTCCTACCCTACTTTACGTCTCTCGACTTACCCCTTTAAATGTTAATTTATCTTACGTCAATCTTTACAAGTTAAATAAATGTGACTTGATAACAGATAAAGAAAGTTCGTTAGAAACAAGTAACAGTACCTAGATACTAACAGATATTGTCACAAACCATAACAAGTTTTGGGACGTGAAGTAAAGTGTTTATTATATGGACAAGAGTCGTGCGCGAGACATTATTGCAGCTGTCCAGTGCCCACTAGCCGTAAACTGCGGAGGGACGGGCACGTAAAAATGCGGCCATGTTTTCTTAGCTTCCTTTTTGAAGATAACAAAGTTAAGTAAAATATCTTACCGTGAAACAGCATGACGCCGATTTCGCATAGGTACAATCACAGAAATATATCAAGATAGAAGGAAGAGTTCAGCAATTTGTAGGGAGACCGAGCGTGTAACATTTTGCATAGGTACTTTGAAGTCACGAGCGTAATTTAGTGATGGGAAGCATAAGCCGCGCGAAAACGATTCAGAAACATCGATTCACAGATCGATTCGAACACGGCACCGATTCTATGCATCGCCACCCACACCGCACCGCGCCGCGGCCCAGCCGCCGTCACAAACAAAAACAGTCACAATAATATTTGCTTTGCACTATGTACTTACATTATATAGCTGCATAATAATATAAGAACGTAATTATAATTTCCTCTGTTTTCAAAATCGATTTAAATCGAATAAGAAAGTCGCAGTGTACAGCAGCACTATTCTTACTTTTGACATACACAATGAGAAATCGATCTTGAACGTGACTCGACAGTTTGAATAGCATATTTTTACATCGCTGGCTTTGAACGCACGCCAAGGTTGGCTTGTCAAATTAAAGCCGCAATGGAAAGCTAGCGTTGGACACAACCGCCCGCCTCTGTTTTGATGAAAATAATAAAATAAATAGTTTTGTAATTAATAACAGATATTTACGGACAAATTGTAAATACCAATGAAAGGAAATACCTCGATTAACAGCTCCAATTTTATTGGAACTGTTTGAACAATTAATTATGGCGCAACAAGCCATTTTGTTTTTAAGACCTGACGTCGCACACAGACCGCGGTCGGGAGCTGACTAATGTTCGCGGCGAGCAAAGTTGACACCGTGTCAACATTTCGCCACGCGAGGTACGTACACTCTTTCCTTCTATCTTGATATATTTCTGTGGGTACAATGTAACAATAACAAGCCCTAGTAGAATTGTACGCAAAATCCCAGCGACACACCGTACACGGTATCGTCATAGTATACGTGTAGTTTTATGGTCAATTCTACACGTTTACACGGTGCCGTGGTGACGTCGTCGCCAGAGTTAGTTTGCATGAAAATGTGTTACTTATATATTATTATATTCTGGCAATAAATTAATTTTCTTTCTTTGTCTTGGTTCAAATTATATATTTACCACATTTTTCCCGTATTCAAATAAGCTCATCCTGATAAGCCGCGCGGTGTTTGCTTTGTTTATGTTGTTTTCATTATTGGATATTTTGCCACGGGCTAATTTAGCATGTTACCGGATACTTTGGCGTTTATATTACAATCATAAAGAAGAGGGCGATGAACTTATGAGCATCAGTATTCGTATTCAGCATTGCTTTAATTTTTTATCTTATACCGTCGGTTGTGTAATGTGAACGAGGTTAAAAAATAAAGCTCACGATAAAAAATAAAAAACCGTGTTAAAATGTGATCAATAAGAGCTCTATGCCTTCTATCGTTCAATTAGTTGAGTTGTATTTGTAGTAAGAAGTTATTGGTTACCTCTTTTGTTCACAAAAGAGGAGATATTAGTTTCGCCTTCGTTTACCATAACCATCCTTGCATCTTGCATGTCCAACTAAACATCCTCAATACGGTCGAATGGTTGGGTTCCATCTAGTCGTTATGACGTCCCGAGTTACGAGAAAAACAAAACTAATATTTCCAGTTCCCTGTTTTAAAGTAAAATCCACAGACCTACGGACCAAATTGACAAGTAAGTATGAACAAATGTTGCCACAGTTTGGCCAGTGTCGTTCTCATCGATATTAAAATTATTGTTACATCGTAGGTTTAAGGTCCACCCAGACGGGACAATCAAATTGGCAATTTGATCGGCTAATCTATATACCAACTTTTTCCAGTGATTTTGACAGATCATAAGGTCTGTACACCCCTAATTAGAGATAAAAATTAAATGTCAAACCAGCAATAATGTACATGAAAATTATATATTTATGATAATTGATAGTTTATTACATACATAGATTTAATTAAATTAATTAATAAAATTATTGTTCTTTATTTTCAAATTCCCAACAATGTGGTCCATCTTTTTAACAAAAAGAAACCGGGTATCTTCAGAAATAGTTGACCGCTGTTTACAAACTACTTTTATGTATCTAACGATATACGTTATCATTGCTATTACGAGTGTTTATTGAAATTGTTACGTGTTATTATGGATTCGCAAGATTCGGGACCAGAGCCATGTTCATCAAAATGTTCGCATCCGACAAAAAGCAGAAAAAAATCTATTAGTGAAACTGAAAAAGAGACGATTCATCGACTTTACGTTTATATTTATAATGAGATGGTAGACAGATTGCAGAACGAACAAGATATCCCAGAGGACATTCATGTTAATAAAAACGAGTGTGTCATGAAAACATCCGAAATTCTTGGTATTTCGAGAAGTTCAGTTTTTAAAGTTTTGAAGGAATACAAAGAACAAGAGAAGTTCGCCTCTGAAGCCCGGTCCAAAATTAACGTTCAAAGATAAGGTGGACGAATTTACTTTTGCGGCAATACGTCACAAAGTGCATATGTTTTTTGAAAAAAAACGGGGCCCCGACTGTTGCTAAGGTAAATTGTATTGCGATTTTCAATTATTTCCGTTAAGTTAGTTGTATATGTAATATAGTCTGACAACCCAAGTCCGACAGTAGAATATTTATATATTTAGGCTAGGCTCGGAAACCTTTTTATGCTTTAAAACTAGTGGGTAAAAACGCATTTTATCCATCCACTACCTCGAAAATCAAACAAACCAAAATGTGTACCTCTTATTTGAAACTAATATACTTATTTTTGATTTAAACTAGTCTGTTATTTGTACTTTACAACTTGTCGATATATTGTTATCGACATATACCCTTCACTATTTTTATTTTGCTGTCCCTGGTATCATTTTACCTGTCAGTCATTTGTCAATTTAGTCCGTAGGTCTGTGGATTTTAGTTTAGTTATTCTCGTCAAATATTCAACGTTCATACCAGAGCCGCCGTATACATTTTACAACTTTTTAAAATAGTGTAGAAGATCCTTGACTAACATTATGACTTGGCAGTGACACTTCCATGCTGCCATCGAAGTATCTCGGACGGGTCACCGTGTCAATAGTGCTCGGTAACAACGGCGTTCACAGATCATAAACTACCCTTTAACTGAGCGTCGGTAAGGCTGTGCGTCCACCGGTTCGGATGAATGTGTAGAGTCTTCATACAATATCCAAGATCAAAGGACACAAAAAAAGTTTGGGAGAACTAAAAGTATCCCTTAACGTCAAAGATGAATTAAGACTGGCGGAACAATTTGGTACGGGGCGAATTGTAAACCATATGCGATGAAACTACACTTTTTTTGTTTATATTGGCACAACATAGTGGCTTCACTCCGCCTGATGGTAAGCAAAAGGGCAGCCCAAGTCGCAACGGAACTTACAAGAAACTAACGGTGCCTTATTAGTTGACACTGCCATCCTGACCCAGGGATGCTTCTTCACGATTCGTTTGAAGGTCCCATGTTGTAAGGAAGAGGAAACACATGTGCCGGCAAAGAGTTTCGTTAAAGCATCGGGCGCAGCATGGGGCGAGGTCTAGGAACAAACTTGTATGGAGGTGAACGCATAATTAATTCGTTGCTGGCAGTGAAGCCAGTGAATGTGCTAAAGTGTTATTGAGACCTAATAAGAATGTCGAGCGTGAATGGACGTGGACCTTTCTAGGCAATTATATTTTCTACTTATTTTCCCTTTTGATGGCGAAATGTTATGACCATTCGTCGTTAACTCGAGATTTTGGCCGACAATTTAATACTGTCTCACAGTAATGTGCGCCATTTATTTTTGCTTTTAGACGAGATTTAGGCACTAACATGCAGAATAATTAAAAATTATAGGTCTTCAGTTTTTGCCTGCGTTTTCAAACGAAGAATTGCTTTCACCTTAAAAACATTTTTTGTACGAATCAAAAACCTTATGAGCGTTGAGAAATGTTTATCGCTAATGTTAATCGCTAAATGTTTAGCTGAGTTATATTAATTGTCATCTTGTCTTCGGCCGACTATGATGTGAACTGGTGCAAGTGCCCTAATGATGAATGAATGGTGCCTTACGTGGCATGCCTTGGTCTTCGGTTGATTATGATGTGGTGTGGGCGCCACAGGTATGGTATGATAATGGAAGTCGGTCGGCCGATCAGTTTGCAGCTCCTGCGCTGGCAGCTACAGGCTACTGTTCCCGCTGCCCAGATTCTTGACCTCTGGATACGGGGGTTAAGAGGCTCACGCGCACCGCGGGCCAGTAGCTCGGGGACGTAGGCGCAGCACCAGCACGCCGTACCCGCTGCTCAGGCGTCACAGAGATCAAGGGCCAGGGGGGTGTTAACTGTCTCTGTCCCTGTCCTTACCTGGCATGCACGTAATGGGCGTGGTACTCGTCTTGGAACACCAGCAACGACAACCCCACTCCGCCGCAGACGCGCGCTATGCCACGTAAGCGCGTCGTCAGCCGGGCCCACGCGCACCGCGTCAGCAGCACGGGGGCGTAGGCGCACCACCAGCACACCGTACCCACTGCCCAGGTGTAACCTGGGCTGTGAGGCAGGGAGGCTCGCCAAGGGGACACAAACTGCAGAAATAATTGTAGAGTCAGCATCATCATCAAATAGCAGCCACCAACGTAGGTACCCAATTATATCGGAACAGATCTTTATCTTTAAGGGTGTTTTACGATTTATTGACCGAGTGAGCGAAGCGTCTCCATGTCAGCTTGGCCCAAAAGTCTTTCGTATGTCCGGATGATTGGACGTCCAGATGCTTCTGGCTGTTCTCGTCTAGAGTTCACATTTCTCAACCGATTTGTGTGACTTGTGTGAGTTTCGAAATGTTTCAAAATGGCGGTGATACGGTGGTAGATAACAGATAACGTACAAAATGACAAATTTCAGCCATTTCGGAACAAACTCACGAGGTCTACAGCTCACAGAGGCACTCTGTAGTAAGGTAAACTTACATGTAAAACAATAAGAGCTATAGTTATTGTAAACCCCGGCTCCGCTCTCCTCGACGTCTGCATCGCTGACCACTCCCGGGCCAACATCATGATTTTCCACGTATTGTCTTCAGTGGACAGAGTATCTGGAAACGAAATAATATAATAAGTATTGCGTATACTCGGTTTTTAACCCCCGACGAAAAAAGAGGGGTGTTATAAGTTTAACATGTGTATCTGTGTATCTGTGTATCTGTGTGTCTGTCTGTGGCATCGTAGCGCCCAAGCGGATGGACCAATTTAAGTGCGGTTTTTTTTTAATCGAAAGACTTTTCCGTCGAGATGGTTCTTAGCTATGTTTGGTGGAAATAGGACCAGTAGTTTCCAAGATATTCAGCTTTAATTGGAACAAGTGACGAGATCTAAGCCAATAATGAAGTCAATAATTCGAAATATTGGCTAAATGTTAAGTTTTATTAGCATTTTCTATATGACTCACTAATTGAGGGTCTCATGATGACCAGGTAGTTGTTAATGGATCTCAGCCAATATTGAAGCTAAGGATACCAAATTTTGGTTAAATGTTAAGTTGTATTAGCATTTTCTATATCACTCAATAAATAAAGGTCTCATGATGACCAGCTAGTTGTTAATGGATCTCAGCCAATATTGAAGCCAAAAATTCCAAATTTTGGATAAATGATAAGTTTTATTAGCATTTTCTATATCACTCAATAAATGAAGGTCTCATGATGACCAGCTAGTTGTTAATGGATTTCAGCTAATATTGAAGCCAAGGATTCCAAATTTTGGTTAAATGTTAAGTATTATTAGCATTTTCTATATGACTTACTAAATGAAGGTCTCATGATGACCAGGTAGTTGTGAACGGATCTCAGCGCATATTGAAACTAAGGATTCCAAATTTTAGTTAAATGTTAAGTATCATTAGCATTTTCTATATCACTCAATAAATGAAGGTCTCATGATGACCAGCTAGTTGTTAATGGATTTCAGCCAATATTGAAGCCAAGGATTCCAAAGTTTTGGTTAAATGTTATGTATTATTAGCATTTTCTATATCACTTACTAAATGACGGTCTCATGATGAGGCCTGACAGAGAGTTGTGAAAGGATCTAAGCCAAGATTTTCTAATGTTGGATAAATGTTAAATTTTATTAGCGTAATCAATAGATTAATAAATTTTTGACAGTACAATAATTTGGTACCTTGGAGCTGAAGATGGCCGTAGGAACTCCTAAACAGCACAAGATAAACCCACGGTGTTTTGGCTCATCTGATTGTTCTTGATGAGCAATTAATATTTGTGTAAGAAAGTACAGTCAATAATAAAACCGAGTCCCAAAAAAACTGTTTTGACAAAAAAAAAACTCATTATAATTTCTGTCACAGTACTGGGTCACTATTTTTAAGTTTCGGAATTCTGAAGCTGAATTGTTATTATTAGGACTATTGAACAGGTTCCTTTGATTGAGGTCACAAATAGCAACACCCTGCAAGATTTTAACGCGACTAAATGACACGTAAGCTTTAGAAAAAGTACTCTTGCCTAAGTGAATAACAGCTTTTTAGGATTTTGTAGTTTGTGTCAGTCTGTACACAGCTTAGCTCAGAGACAAAGTGGTTGAATACATTTTTAAAAACATTTGTATGTGTATCCCATGGTGTGGGGTATCGATGATTAGGTCTCTCAAAACTAAGTCATTACCTAGCACCGACTGCAATTTTTATGGAGCTAAGTAAGCCACCCGTACCTACTATTTGGATCCTGTAGAATAGAAACCTGGTTCTGTTTTAGGCCATAAGTAGCAGGTTCTTGCGACTGACTGCATGAGCAGTGCATTTAAAGTATATATTTTGATTGTCTTGGCTAATAACTTCGCCATTTTGCCATTATAAGCATTAACTAGTCTTACTTTAACGTTTTTTTCCCAGAATGTTGCTTAAGGCTATTGAAATCAAAATATATCCTAACTTCAATCTTAGAGAAGACGGCATTCATTACCACTGGCTTGGGATCCTGCTGTACCTACATAATTATAGTCCAGGATCAAGCTCGACGAAAGATTGGAAACCCTGGACCTTAAACGGTGTAAAACAAAAATAGTGTCAAAAGAAGAAAATTCCGGGACGAAACTTCTGTTTGTTTAAAAAATATGAAATAAAAATAAAATTAAAAATTTAAAAATCCCCCGACATGACAACCAATAAAAAGAAAGAAATAAAATCTACGAAATGTGCCTATACAATGAACAGTAGAAAAAGAATCCAAGCTTCGTTGCGTCGGGGGACCGCTAAGTAAATGAAATGCAATGTACTGAAAATCGTAAAGTGGGAAGCCCAAATGCATACATGCAATTTTGCGTTGAAATAGTATTTTATGCAACCGTTGTATAAGAGGGGGCAAAAAACGCGAGTGGCATGGGTTACGATGTGAGCGTAGCGAACATCGTAAGAAAGATGCCACGAGCGTTTTTTGACCTACTTATACAACGTTGCATACAATACTTTTTCTACGACTCGACATTTTATAAATAAAATGCAAATAAACAACTAAGAAAATAATTACATGTTCCCGCTCGGAATCAACAAAATTAAAAAAAAATTGTCTCTGATAAACTTTTTTTTTATTGACGTCCATCTGTCAAAAAAATATGAACTTATACATAAAGGTATACGTTCACTATACCAAACATCTGTCAAGAAATATGAACTTATACATAAAGGTATACGTCCACTATACTAAACATCCATGCACTGAAGATAAAACTTTTTTTTTTAAGTTGACAGCAATGCCTTAGTACAATAAGTTCTTTTTTTTTTTTATATAAATTTATGAAACATGTAATGTCTCATTTTTTATGTGGGTAGGTACACCACAATTTTAATTTAAACCATGAATACAAAGATCAAAGCTTAAAGAAAAATTGAAAAAGGAGCTACCTGGTGGAAGGGACCGGGAATCGAACCCGGTACCTCTGGATTACCGGTCCAGCGCGTTAGCCACTTCGCTACCCTCGCTCCACGCACACCTGACCACATAAAAAATGAGACATTACATGTTTCATAAATTTATAAAAAAAAAAAAACTAACAGCGCCCTCTCTCGCTTGCTCGTTCACCGCTGTAAAGTGGTGCGGTAAGATGTGAATATTAATGTATTCACATAGAGGTCGCTAAGGTGTAAAAACCTTTCAAATAAACAATGCAAAGATCGACACACAAAGCATAAGGAAAAATTCGTCAGGTGTGCGTGGAGCGAGGGTAGCGAAGTGGCTAACGCGCTGGACCGGTAATCCAGAGGTACCGGGTTCGATTCCCGGTCCCTTCCACCAGGTAGCTCCTTTTTCAATTTTTCTTTAAGCTTTGATCTTTGTATTCATGGTTTACAATAAGTTCTTTTTTAAATTGCAAATTGTGTGAATGCAGCTGTTTATCTTGTAATCTGTGATACTAAGTGATGCTTTTTTGGCGACATTATAACATCGTTTAGCAGTGTTTTTTGGGCAATAGAGTATAGACTTTTACAGACTTTCATAATTTATGTCTTTATATTAGAGTTAGTAACTATATAAATGACAGAAAAAAGTACTGGAGTAGAAAAAATATATTTCATTTCATTTAGGTAGGTACTTCGCGGTCCCCCGAACGCAACGAAGCTTGGATTATTTTTCTACTGTTCATTGTATAGGCACATTTCGTAGATTTTATTTCTTTCTTTTTATTGGTTGTCATGTCGGGGGTTTTTTAAATTTTTAATTTTATTGTTTTAAATATATGTATTTTCGGGATACTTCACATAGTTTTGTAACTGGACTAAAGCACTCCTTACAGATCAAATAAGAAGGGTTACTCCGAATTTCTAAACTCGACGTCCGTATCTCGCTGTATGATACACATTTTCACAGGAGAGGGATCTAGCTCTAGCTCTCAAGGCACAATACAAACTATCCAGAGTAACCCCTTTGATGCCTAATTCGATGGACATTAACAAATATAATAAAAGTAAAAACCTACCTTTGACGGGAGGGTTATATTCTGACCAGTCCAGAAAGAAGATGTCGCAACTGCATTGCTTCCAATTTACCCAAACCACTTTGATTACCTTGACAATATAAACAAATAAGATTTATAATTATGACTATGATGCTGTTTTTTTTTGCAAGCGAGCAAACAGATCGCCCGATGGAAAACGATTACCGTCGCCCATAGACACCTGCAACACCAGAGGAGTTACAAGTGCGTTGCCGGCCTTTCAGGTGGGAGTACGCTCTTTTCTTGAAGGTTTGAAAGTCGTATCGGTCCGGAAATACCGCAAGCGACAGTTCATTCCACAATGCAGTCGTGCGAGGCAGGAAATTTCTAGAAAATCGCACAATTGTGGACTGACAACTAAGTGGAGGTGATAATAACCAAGTCTTTTACTATGCCCCTGTACTTGGACGATAGATTTACATTCAATGTTTTTACCGTGTTTTTTCGTTTTTGTCATATCAGCAAATACTATTTAATTGGTCAGGGTTAATTTAACGATACAGAGTGACTTAGGATGTGAGTAGTACTTATACCTTCAAACAAATGGTAGAATAAACGAAGGCTCTGATGATGTGTTCTTCAGCAGTTGACGGCGGAAGGGTCATGCCATAAGAGCTCACCTCGGCCGCTAGAGCATGAAGCGTTGCCAGACCCACGGCCTGGTAAAAAACAAAAAATATATATTAAAGGTAGTAACTACAAAATAATTCAGAGAAAGACTCTTTCACCGAACACTGCTAGGTGAATTTACCTGACCTGGCGTCTTACGCTGCGAAATCTCATCAGAAATAACACGTCTTTCTCTTGTTTTCTCTACGGCAATGTTTTCATTATCTCAAGTGTGTAAACTAATTTTTTATAAAATCTGATAATTCATTTAAATAAAACAATTTAAACGGATTATATCGCGTATATTAATTATTTGAGCCTCCCTGACGTTTCAGTACCTTTACAGATACCGTTGTCAAAGGTTGACTGAGAAAAACACAATTTTTCTCTGTCAAAGTTACATTTGTGCAAACTACCCTTTTTGTAAATATTAATTTAAAAATAAAGGTGTTCATACATGCCAGATGGGCCTAATGTGTAAAGACAGTTACACATGTGCCAGAAGGGCATTTATTATTTATTTAAAATATCTACCAGCGGTTCACTAAAGGCTTACTGAGGAGAAAGAACCGCCAAAGAAAACTCCCAGATTGCCTTATTTATTACTATAAAATACTTTTAAACAAAAACTCTACATATACTACTTTTGACACTAATTTGTTTTACACCGTTCGAGGCCCAAGGTTTCCAGTCTTGTGTCTTGCTTGATCCTTGATAAGATGTACAACAGGATCCCAAGCCGGTGGTAATGACAAACCATCTTCTCTATTGAAATTGGGATATTTTTTGATTTCAATAGCCTCGCGCAACATTCTGGGAAAATATCGTTTCTCTCTGGCAAGGATTGAAGTGTTATCAAACTTAATTGAATGGTTTGGTCTGTCCATGACATGCTCGCAGACTGCAGACCTGTTGCAACGACGGTGCTTGACATCAGCTACATGCTCCTTAACCCGTGTAGCTATACTACGTTTCGTTTGGCCAATGTATGACAGACCACACTCGCAGTCCAGCTTGTAAACACCAGCACTCTGCAGAGGGATGCTACACTTCACGGGCCTCAGGTATTGAGACATCTTCTTCATCGGCTTGAAATATGTTTTAATGGAAGCCCGTTTCAAGATAATTCCAATCCTATCCGTGACCCCTTTCACATATGGCAGGACCGCAGGTTTACGCTCGACTGTAGGAGTATTCACACGGGGTTTCTGGTTGAGGCGTGGTATCTTGAGCCCATTGGCCCAAAGCGCACGCTTGACATGCTGTAGTTCATCAGTCAAATGTTGGTCGTCACAGATTCCCTTGGCTCTCTGAAACAAAGATTTACCCACTGTAGCAAGTTGACTAGGATGGTGATGTGATTTGCCATTTAAATACCTATCAGTGTGAGTAGGCTTTCTATAAACAGTATGACCTATTGTATTATCAGACCTTCTCAACACACTGACATCTAAGAAGGCTAGTGAATTGTCATTTTCTAACTCCATTGTAAACTTAATTTTCTCATGAATGGAGTTTAAATGGTCTAGGAAAACTGAAACACTAGATTTAGGTAAAATAGTAAAGGTATCATCTACGTATCTTTTAAAGATCCTCGGCTTAACAGGTGACGATGAGAGTGCTTTCTCCTCGAAGTCCTCCATGAAGATATCGGCGACAACAGGAGATACTGGAGACCCCATAGCCACACCATCCACTTGCACGTCCGTTTAAATTGTTTTATTTAAATGTGTGACAGTCGCGGAAACCGAAGAAAATATTCTGATAATTCAGTTGCCTGACCGGGGTCATGATTTCATGATAACCCTTGATTCGAAGAGAACAACGCGATTGATGAACTATTTAAAGTGTATAAGAATAAAAACACGCAGCTCTCATTTTGGCCCCTTATGAGAACCGACATCAGCATTTAGACTAAAGCAAGCATACTGACAATGCGCACAATTCGTATGCCACGTTACAAGGGAACTTACAAAATACATACTGTGTCGGCGATCGCTTCTGCCAGCATAGGCACTAGAGACACCTGCGGACCTCCTCTACGTAGCACCCATGGCAGGAACATAGGGCACCGATTTCTCCCCCTCAAATACTTACAAAGTACATAGCGTCTGCAATGGATCCCGCTAGCAGAGGCACTAGAGACACCTGGGGACCTCCTCTTCGTAGCACCCCGCGCCATTGGAGAATGGCATAACAGGAACATAAAGCACCCAGGACACCTCCCCAAATCTATACACAGGAGAAGAATCATCGATATGTTTCATTGAGTCGAGTTTTTTCACGAGCTTCTCGCAGATGTTAATTCTATTGTCTAAATAGTTACAATTCAGTTTTAGGGTTACAAGTGCCGACAGAAAGATTTCAAATCCACAACCACTCTGCCAAGAGTGTAAACGACGAAAATAGTGCCTTAATAAGATAGGGCATAATTTCTTTTATACGTATCATCCATATAAAACATTTTACCTCAAGTCCCCGCAGCACCCCAGCACTGGGCATCTCATGCTCTACCCTTAGCGTTGTCGTGATGGAGCGGATATACGATGGTTTTGTGGCGTATTGCGCTTGTATTGTCATATGTGTTCCCAGTGATGTCTTGTTCCTCTGCATGCTATAATGGCGAAATTGTAAATCAAAATCAATCTTAATTCACACCAAATTATTTCGTATTACTGTGTCCTTTATCTGTCTTCGAGAGTCAATACCCTTAAAATGCTCTAGACCTAAGGCTGAATCGCCTAGTAATCTCCCTTGCAAACTTGCTTATTCTTGGATTTTGTTCATCTTGATCTTGTTACGATAACTAACTTGCAATATGAGCTGTAACGAATGCAACCCTTATTTTTATATAAATTACTAGCGACCTGCCCCGGCTTCGACGGGTGCAATGCTGATACTAAATATACTATACATATACGAAATCGCAATGCAAGCATACATCACAGCAGGAAGCGACTTTGTTTTATACTATGTAGTGATACACAATTTAGCTACTAGTTAAGTGTAGTTTATTCAAGTTAACGATTTTTTTTAAACATAAATACTAAACTGTCTATTTTTTGCTCTTTCGGTCAGCAAAAATTACAAATCAACTTCGCACCCCTGCAATTTTTAATAGTTTAAACCAGGTAAAAATTAAATTCGATCTTTATAGAACTTATGTTCAAAATATGAAAACATTCAACTGAAATGAAAAGACTGTGATACATATATGAAAGTTGATTAAAATGTTGCAAAATAAGACGCATTTTCCTTATATTTTCCGAGAGAATATACTACAAATATTACTAGGTCATGATCATGGTAAAGGTTCTTTGTAAAGCTGATCCGTATTAGATGGCTTTCGTATGCCTAGCAAGCACACAAAAGCCTTCAAAATGTTTGCGATCCGACGAAATTGCTCCCATTGTCAGACATGTCTAAAGGAGCGGTTCATACACGTTGTTCGGTCCCAACCGACATTACTTTGCATAAAACTGAACGCACCCGAGCTGTCACTTTGACACTTGATTTGGTAGGTTAATTAATTCACTTGCACATTTGATTTGACACTGGGATTTTGGAAGCGATTTGGAAAGACACGGTTCCGGTTTGTGACTTAAGATGGCCGCATGCCTTTAAGTTTAGTTATTCGTTATTTATTCATTTTGGTTGTTCAATGTGTAGTATTGATAGCCTATTGTGCAGTGAACTAACGTATGAGTGAATGGTTAATGAAGAATTCAACTTGAAGCGTACATAGCCCTTCTTGGGTCAAGGCCCGGTAGACCGCGTGGTTTTTTTGTAAATCGCTATCACTTTACAAAAAGCTCAACTCACCGTACAACGTTCGTCAACTTTGACACTGGCAGAATTGACCCAATGGGCAGTAGCCATTTTTTTTTATATAAAAATTGAATTGAATTGGAAAGACACATGGTGTCCGCTTATTTTGCACATATTTTGTTGGATACGAGTGATTTGTTTGCCTAAAGGCAACCTCGTGAATGTTTGGTGACATTTTGGTTCGTAATTACTGTGAAAATTGTGGTTTTGACGGAGCTGGCGATACGGTAGCCGAGAAGACTCTTCGGCGCACAGCAAAACACATTCACACACACATTTAACACATCCTACATTCACTCAAATTTGCTGGATATTGGGCTGTACCAGCTCAATGCAAGGTTGGTGCTGTTAGATGTAATCTAGATTTAAGTTCAGAGGCGCGTATCGCGTCCCACGTCTTTGTTCTCGCCCCGAATTACGTTTTGCTGGTTACACAGGTTGATGGGCCCCCTGTTTGCCCGTAGTCCAGAACGGGAACAAAACACACTTGTTTGGCGATGGAATCTTTGAAACAGTGTTACAAAAGCTTAAAAAATCTTTATGAGCCTCCTTTAAGCCGCCGACGAAAAAAGGCAATGTGATGTGTGTTATGTTTTTGTATGTAGGTCTCTCTGTGGCAGCGTAGCGTATAAACCTGTTGACCGACTCGACTAAGTTGTAGCTGATTTTCCTGTGTTTCTGTAAAATAGGTATTCTCAGTCGTATTCGTGAGCCGATCTTTATGATCGTCTTTTTTAAATGCTTGAATCAGGCTATTTTAATAGAAAGTGAAAAATGTCCCCTTGTAATTTGCTTACCTGCTTTTCCTTCAAGAAAAGCCAGATTTTATATAAAAACTAGGGACACCTTTTTGTCTTTTAGGATTTCTTATTTAATTCGTTTTATCACGCTGCGAATCTACATATACAAAAATAATTGACTTACCGCAAATGTATAAGAAGTGTTCTCAAGTAAACTGTGTTGGTGGTGTTAGTCGTCGTTGATAGAGAGTTGTGGATAAAAAAATAACGCCTGAACTGGTTTGTCGGCCACGTCACTCTCTGGAAAGAACACGTGTATTAGTCAAATTCATCCTTGCGCTTTATTCATTGTCAGTAAGTGTTGTCCAGATGCATTATAATTTATAATCGGTTACAGAACTTATGTTTAAATTAGGTACGCCATTTTGCATTTTAACCCACAAAGCCCGATTTTCGTGGAAAATGCTGTCCCGTTTATGGTTCATTAAATCGCGCGTTGACTTGGGCTCTATGTACGCCTTCCAAAGGTCCATAGCTCCATTGTCTCGCAAGATGGGCAGAATACTCTAGTCACTACTCGCTTGCAGAACCACCAGCCACCGTACCAGAAAATCCCGGTACTACCATACTAAAAATCCCGGTTGTGCAAGCCCTAGTCGCTAGGGTAAACCTAGGGCATACCTGGACGAGATGGCCAGTAGGTTTTCGCTGCGCTACCGGCAACGGGGGCAAATCGCTTCCCATTTGCAAGTACGGGGACAGAGTGTCCCCTTCTGCCAGAGGAAGATCCGTGACGTTGTGGAGACAGTCTCGTCTACAACATAAAAAAAAACATGAGTATTTAAGAAAACGTATTTTGGCTAGTATTTATCATGATATTTTCTTCGGTTTCAGCGACATCGCGTATATTAATTATTTGAGCCTCCCTGATGTTTCGGTAGCTTTACAGATACCTTTGTCAATGGTTGACAGCCTCCCTGACGTTTCGGTAGCTTTACAGATACCATTGTCAAAGGTTGACAGGGAGGCTCAAATAATTAATATACGCGATATAATTCGTTTTAATAGTTGTAGTATTTATCAGCTAGTTTTTCGATAAGTTTTCTTTTTTAGAACACTAAACTAAGGAAATCTAGGATAGTACGGATTTATACACAGAAAACTACAATATACCTGTAGTAAAGCTCGTGCTCGGTTGGCCGACGCGACTGATCGATACTCCTGATGATGAATCGCGTACCAATTCAAAACATGTCGAGCGATATTCGACTTCTACGACGTGATTTAACCCGTTTTGTAGGTATATTAATGATAAGGATTTATTAAAATAAGTTAAATGTTGGAGACAAGGGCTGAATGTTGAATCAAAATATGTTCGAATAAACATCGGTAATTAAAGTATTAAAAACCGCTTATTCCTTAATCAGTTTAAAGATGGATTTTTTAAAATTTATAAAAAATAAATCGGTGGCTCGTCTCACATGTTAATATCTTTTTAATTGTAAGGAGTCGTTGTTTTTTGACGTGATAATGTCTTATAAATCGATGAACGCCGGCTGCACGCACGGAAAAGCATGAATCATCATTGTCACGTTCCGCCTGAGCCGAGCGTGTAAGCGAGAGCGCGGAACAAGCGATGGAGAGGCACGATCGGCCTACGGCTTATGAAGCATCTATCTTCTTCCACTCTATTGGCCGGTATTCAATTCATAAAGTATGCATTTTTTCACCAATGTTTTCTTATGACGTTATCACGTAAAATTATCGTCCGCATCCCAACTTTACAGACAGCCAATTTCTTTAAAAACTGGTTGCCTGTAAAGTCGGTTTTACGGGCGAAGATTTTACGTGACAACGCGCGGCGGACCGATCATGTTTGAGTGGGAGAGAGACGCAAGGCATTCGCCGGTCCGGCGGGCCTCTCTCTCGTTCGGTGACTCATCGTAACAGACGTGAGCGGGCGTTACACTTTTTCATGAGTGACTCCGAGCGCAACCTAATTTAAGACGTTGTCACGTCAAAAAAAAAAAAAAACTTACGTAAAATCTTCGCCGATCGTTATTTCAATTGCAGATAAACAAGGGGACAACCCTGCACTTGGAAATTTGAGTATTTTTAAACCTCCGCTTGACGTGTGGATTGCGAAAGCGAGTTTCAATGGTTCCTGAAAGAGATAAAAACTAATTTAAAATTTTTCGCGCGCGCGTCGCGACGAGAGAACCTTCATCATTCTCAAATCTTTCAATTAGTCACTATTAGTTATGGGCGTTATGGCTAGTGACGCGCCGTTCTCGAGAATTTCCAGAAATTTTCTTCATTTTGTATGGAAAATGTTCTCGAGAACGGTATATCTCTAGTTATGGCTTTTAGAACGCTAATTTCGTCTGTTAAGTTTAACTTTTATTGTGATTGTTTGCCCCTTATTGTCATTGTGATAAAAGAGAAAGTTGAACGTTTGTTTAAATTTCCTCAATTATTTTGAATGAATGAAAATTTTATGCTTCCATATTGGGTTGGTTCATAATCATTAATCGTCATAATGTTTTTATGCATATCGTACATTGGCGCATAATACTGAAGAACATAAATATCAAGCTCCTAATTTTTTATTTCAACATCAGCCTGCTTTTCTGGCAGCAGTTCATTTCTGAGGGGGTCGCAGTTCTTTCAAACCTAACCTAACCTACATTTCTAGCCGATGTTCGTATTAGTAGGTTCACAGTTCTAACCTAACCTAACCTACAAACAAGAGGTCAGTGTGGAAAGGGATTTCTTAATACGGGGGGCTTCGCCCCCCCGTCCCCACTTTTTGTTTTTCTGTGCATGTAAGTTTTGTATCATTATTTCAAATGTTACACAATATTATGATTGGTACATGTGATATAACTTATACTATATAATTTCTATTGCCATTAATTATGAAAACCATAATTTATGCGTTGCTCTTCTTCGTACTATCAATTATACGACATTCAATAATATGACTTGAAATTTTGTGCCATACTAAATTATGCGTATGAAAAGCCTGCCAAACAACAATTATGACATATAAAGTGTTATGCAAATAATAATTTATGACAAATATCATGTAGTAGGAAATCCATTATGCGAAATGAGTTATAACAATCAAAATTATGACAAGATTTTTTATTCCACGAGGTGATCCCAAATTTTATTCGTTAACATACACTAAATGGGCAACAAAATATCAAAAATAAAATAAAACAAAATAAAATCGTTGTTGCGTATGCCACGAAAAAGGTCGCACCTCAGCATAAATGCTGGCCCGGGAACCAGCGCTGGTCTTCCGGTGAAACCTATAGGTGACGCCACGGTGAACCGCACACACACGACTGCACTCATAGTCTGAACGCAGCGTAAAAGCGCTTTCAACACCAAGACAATGACATTGACAAGCGACAGAGCTGTCAATGTCACTGCAGACCGTTAGCGGAGAAAGAGAAAAGAAAAGAATCTAATTTTGTTTTTATTCGTCTTTTGTTTATGCAATATCAGCCGCTCATGTCTTTGCACTCTGTGTGAACTAGTTAGTTTGTCTACCTTCTGTAAGCGTTCCCTTTTTCTTGCATAATATCGATTCTCCGAAATACATTTCGCATAGCAGCTATCACCGAAACATTTTTAGCCGAATTATTATTTAGCATAATCATATATGTATCATAATTGTCAGTTAGCATACTATTAATTTAGCGTACTTTTAAATGGCAGAGCACTAGTATCACCGACGTTTATTTCACATAATTTTATATGGCAGAACATTGATACCGCCGAATTTATTATGGCAGTGTTTCTTAACCTGTGGTCCGCGGACCTCTGGGGGTCCGCGAGCATATTTATGGGGGTCCGCAGCCTTATCTATGGAATGGACTATTTAACAATCATAAATAAATGCCACCAAAAGTCTCGTAATCGCTACGCACGCTGTGCTATTTATTGTTGCTTTTTTTTATCAAGGGGGTCCTTAAAAGTATACTTGATATCCTAAGGGGTCCGTGGACAAAAAAGGTTAAGAAATGCTGTATTATGGCATAAATACATAGTTTACGGAACAGACGGGTGCTAGGAAACTAGTTTAGGTTTTGGGTTAGATTAGGCGATTATTAACTAAACTGATACCAGTAAAATGGGTTAGGTTAGGTTAGAACTGCGACCACAACAGAACCGAACTGCTGCCAGTAAAGTAGGTTAGGTTAAAACCGAACCTAATAGTTTTTTTTTGTTTTTTAAATCTCTTCGAAATAACTATTCGGACATGTAAATATTATGCTTATTCATATACTGCCAAATAAATGTTCTGATATAAAAAAAATATGTGAAATTACAATATGAGAAAAAAAATATGCAAAATAAAATTCGGGAAATGATGTTTCTGTCGAAGGTTATTATACAAAATGGATTTATGAGTATCAATTTTATGCAACATATTATTAGTGTACCCTTCTGTAATTGTACACTAACTATTATTTTTATGTCATTATGTTGTTGTTATGTGATTAGATTGGGTATTGTATTATACGTGTATGAACATTAAACCGTCGTTGTCGTCTATAACAGAAATCTTTGACCGAGTACAGTTCATTGTAAAGAGGGCACCATCCACACATGTTTGAGGTGAACTTCCTCCCATTTGAGGTGAATGTACATATGTGTGTGGTTGATTGTATCATCTAACGAAGCACCCAAACATCCGTTAATTATGTGTACTTGGATTATCACTAACACTCTCTAACTAACCGTAATGAATCCTGCTGGGTACACTCAGCGTTAATTATGTCTAAGCTAGAAAAATATCAAAACTTTTGTATATGTTTGAACAATTGCTAATTCAGTTTTTTGTGGAGATACCACATGTACCTCCTATTTTTTTATAGTTTTGTGGTCAGATTACTTCAGATAAGTGCAGGTAAACCAGAAGCATACAATTTTATATTTATATTTTAACCGTTGTATTCGACGTATGTGAGAATGTTACAGCTACTAGAAATGTTTAATGCAGTGACAGAAACATTGTTTTTTTTTGTCAAAATACTTTTTTATTATCTTTTTGGTAAATATGTTATGCCCAATAAATGCAAAACCATTCCTGTAAATTGTTACTTCTGTTGTTAGGTTAATTTAGTGGTATTGGGCAATAGATTCAAAATTGAGTCTTGTTAACATTTGGTTTGTAAGTCGCCAGTCAGTGAACTATTAGTACATTACGTAACAAGGGTGGTAAACGAGGAATTACAAACGAGTGTCTATTAGAAGCCCGAAGCCGAAGGCGAGGGCTTTAATGACACGAGTTAGGAATTCCTTTACACCAGAGTCACGTACGACGTTTTTATCACACTTTGGAGGAAATAAAAGAAAAGTAGTAGTAGTCAATACCAAAATTACTTACCGCCCTAGGGCGTAATATTAGAATTACCACCCTTGGGCGTAATTTACGACTTACCGCCCGCTTTTCTAGCATGTAATCACTCAAAATTGTGATAAAAATTACTTACCGCCCTTGGGCGTAATTTACGACTTACCACCCGCTTTTCTAGCATGTAAGCCCTTGTTTACGAGCAAAGTGTGATGAAAAATATTTCTCAAGCCATATAAACCATCCATGAAATATATAACGGCGTCATGAAATAAGACAATTGTTTTTCGTGATCAAATAAGAAATGCGAGAGCGACATACGGACCATTTTGGCAGTTTGCACTAAATTTAGACACTGGTCGACACATTACTGAAGTCGACTGTACTCATGTACGCACCTTGCCCCGCGGCAAATCAATCCCGATCTCCTTGTTCCTACCGGATTCGATTAGAAGAGGAGGCAGACCTGTAAACACATGTAGGAAAGTGTAACGGAAAAGGTGGAGATATCTATCTTTTTAAAAGGACATTGGGCGGTCCAAGCAGCGTATTTATTTATTACAATTTAACACTGACAGTTAAACCTTACGTGCTAATTGTTACAAATTTAATTACATTATTTATGTGAACTAATTATTTCTACAATACTAATTATGTCAACTTACGTACTATTATTCAGTTAATAACAAAATATATATTATTATAATTATACCCATGTCTCCTTACGCTATAGCAAAACAACTAGGTACTTAACTTAAATATAGATTTCAATCGACTCCTATAAAGAAGATGATCTCAATACGGTTGTTTCTTTTTAATGATTGTTACCTCAGAACTTCGTCTTTTATAAATTGCTAAATAAATAATAAAACCGACACCTATGAACAAACAAAAATCCAATAAATAAATAAATTGTGCACCAAGTAGGTACGTCCCATCAAATTTTGGTGGAGACCTGATGTCGAGACCCATGAGGAATCGATGTAACTCCTCAAATACTATAGGCACATCAATAGCGATACTGATGTGTTTAATAGTAACGGTTCATTTGCCCTCGAAAATACGATTTATTTTCGTTGAAGTAGTTTTTTTTTTATATAGTTACCTAGGTTCATGTAGGTTGATATCGCGGAGACAGATATATTCGTCATTGGCGTTGAACTGATGGTGCGGATATATTCGTCATAAGCGTCCAAAAGGTTAAATAAATGCACGCCATTTCCTGAACAACGTACGAGTGTAGAAACGTCTTCATGACTCGTCGGATGTTACCCTTTTTATTATTAAGCTTCACTTGTAATTGTAACTATGTTTGTAACTAACTAACATGTAATCCAATTTTTGAAGTAAATTTGTATGCACCGCACTGCCTCGGTATTACGCCACCACAATATACCTACAAACCTTTATGTGGCACCAAATTGTGCTGTAGCCACAGCCGACACGGTCCAGCGGCTTCACTCGGGTAGAAGTTGCTCACGCACTCGCTGGTTAAGGCCCGACAGGCTCTGTAGTCGTGTTGCTGTGAAAGTGGCATAGAATAAGACGCTAGTGTACATTGATCAAAGTCAAAATCAAACATTTGAATCAGCACGAGTCATTAGTCATTACAAATTAAATATTACGGTAAAATTAAAACACACTTCGGGACCTAAGTATTATTACAGTTAATGTATAAAATATTTGCCTTAAATCAGCTGAAGATGAAAAGAAAAGAAAATACTCAAACGCTTGCGAAATGCGCCACGCCACCTTCCCCACTAGTAATGTCAGTTGATGGCGTCTTTGCCCCACAAATGTCTTCTTTCATGAAACACATGGCAGCAGCCATTTCAGACCGCTGGCACCGATCTCTAAGTACCGTGCTGGGCTGGCTTAGAGCACGGATAAGCGTTGCCGTTATACGTGCAACTAGCATGTGCATTCGTGGCATACGTTACAGGTTCAAGCCATTAGTGAAATGGCTGGGATTCGACGACGGTGCTGCCCTCCCACACATCGACTGAATTTTATTTTTTTATGACAATTTATTGTACTTATTGGTATTGTATCCACTTTATTGAATAAATTAGAATGAATACAATTAAATATTTGCCTGATAATGGTGGGTTACATTTCACGCCACCAAAATTTAGATGAATAAATTTAATAATAGTAGAGTTGCTAAGCCGCGAAATTGTGCGCATCGGGTTACAAGCATGAAATTTCTACCACACATAGAACGTTCCACGGTGATTATTTTCAGATGTGGAGGGAAGTCAGATTCGTCCCCTGTGTGGTGGGAGAGCGGGGTGAAGAGGACCAAGTACTGTTCTTTTTCTTTTTTTTATTACTGATCAGTTAAGGCTATTAGGGCTTGCGCGACATCGTTTTCGTGTAAAATAGATATCAGCTATTTATTTTTCATGTTATTTAAGAATAGTTTGATATAAAAATTTGCGTTTATCGCCGAAAAGGTAAAAATCACAACAAGTTTTTTTTATTCAGAACGATAAATTAGTTATCTATCCTGAATATTTACAATTTAAAAAAATATTACTAAACAGAAAATTTAATATTGTTTTTAAAAATGTATACATATTGGGCACATCTGATATAAAAAGTACCTTGAAAAAAATGTTGATGTAAAGCTTAGCCTGCGTGTTCTAGTACATTTTGCTAAGTCGCGAAATTGTGTACATCGGGATACAACCACGAAATTTCTACCACAGATAGAGTATTCTGCGGTGATTATTTTCAGATGTGGAGGGAAGTCAGATTCGTCCCCTGTGCGGCGGGAAAGTGGGGTGAATAGGACAAAGGAGTCCTCTTTTTCTTTTTATATTACTGATGATCAGGTAACGCTAGTAGGACTTGTGTCGTGTCGTTTTCGTGTAAAACAGATATCAGGAATTCATTTTTCATGTTATTTATTCATAGTACCATATAAAAATATGGGTGTAATGGCCGAAAAGGTAAAAATCACAACAAGTTTTTTTATTCAGTGAGGTAAATTAGGTCAATTTCGTGAACATTTTCAAATTATTATTACTATTTCAAAAAGTTCATTTAATCTGGTTAACACGTCCTGGTATAATTAACTGACCAGAAATAAAGAAAGAAAAGAGGGATACTTGGCCGTATTCACTCCGCTCTCCCGCCTGACAGGCGACGAATCTGACTTCCCTCCACATCTGAAAATAATCACTCTATCTGTGGTAGAAATTTCATGCTTGTAACCCGATGCGCACAATTATGTTAGAAAACAGCGGACTAACAACTGTACTATAATGTTACACCCTGATTTTTATTTAAATCATAAAATGTTAGTGAAAGTAAAATTTATGATATGTAGGAACATACATATTTAATTCGCTAAATATAATTAAAAAATGGTTGCCTGTAAAGTCGGTTTTACGGGCGAAGGAAGATTTTACGTGACAACGTCTTTTTCTCGGTAGAATATTTATTTGTATCATATCCATTCACAATTTCCCTAACAACATTTTAAGTGTTACTTTCTGAACGCACCCATCACATGTGTCATTAATGTCATTATATTGTCATTATTTTACATGTTTTAAATCTAAATATGCGATAATCAGACTATTATGCATGTATGTTGTCGATTCCAAACCCTTATTTAGTCTAGATCTACATGTAATTATTCTAAAAATACCGGACCCACGGAACAAACATCATATGTTTGGCAGGTAAGTACGAACAGTTTGTATTTGTATGGGAATATAATTATCTTTTTTATTATTTTCCACTCATTTATTCAATATTTTCTCACCGTTTAAACCTTCCCTTGACTTCCACGAATATTTCAATACTAAAATTAGCCAAATCGGTTCAGCCGTTCTCGAGTTTTAACGGGACAACCGGCCCTCCTAACAGACGTAAGCGGGCGTTACACTTTTTCATGAGTGAATTCGAGCGCAACCTAATTTAAGACGTTGTCACGTCAAAATAAAAAACAAATATCACCCTTATAAATAAATTAAATAAATCGTACATTAATCAGCCTGGGTTATGAATGAAAAGAATGCCACCTTACATCTTTTCTTTGTAACATCTATAAGCGCACACATCATCAGCGGTGTATAAATATAGACACCAAAGTTTTGAAAGTACACAGTCATTAATCATAAAATTAACCGTTATGAGTGATGAGATGAGCTTAATAAACATGTCTTCTACACATAAACAAAGTTTCACTTTCCTATAAGCTTCATACGTATTTATGCCTTTACTGCTCTAGAGGTATATTTGCTGTTTCCAGTAAAGCAAAACATATCGAGGCAGACACCACCTGCGTTTCGTGATGTATTACTGACATGACGCCAAAAATAGCTCAAGCTGAGGTGTCAGGGACGCACGTGTAGTTAAATATAGGCTTCAGCTCACGAAAATGACGGAATTGATTTCGACAGGCAGTTTCATCTTGAGCGGAGATCGCGGCTCGGCAGGCGTAATGTTGGATGCCCCAGCTAGGGCTTGTGCACAAATCACGTGAGGATTTTTTGCTACTTTTTGACCCCCTAACCCTGACAACCTCACGTGTATTTTTTTTTCGCTAGTATTTCGTAAAATAGACTCGCTATTTTGAAGTATTTAAGAAGTGAAGATTTATTTTTAACGAAACCGAGAAAGGGTATCTACTCATGTGGTAGATTTTTCTTAGTTCGTTCACTGTAGAGAAATACACGTGAGGTCTCCTTATACCCCTCCCTCCCCCGACGTGAGCTGTCGTGATTTTTTCGTGACCGCCCCTCCCCCCTATAGAACCTCGCGTGATTTGTGCACAAGCCCCTAGGTAATGACGATTTGCAAAAGGTGGAGTGCAACAGGCCTAAGACTGGCTCTGCCCTGAAGTGGAGCGGAGAAAATGAACCAATAAGGTTCAGTCTTTGTGAAGCCCAAAAAATTGGATTTAAATCTGAGGAATGAGATTGGTCCATTAACCACAGCTCCGCTTCGCTCTAGCGGACAGGCAGGCTAATATGATGCGTATAAATACGTACTTCAGTAAACAATTCATATAACTAAACTAAAAATATAAAGATTTATTTCGGACAACTAAAGATCCAAAAAAAAGAAAGAAAAAAGAAAAGATAAAAAAAAAGGAAACTTAAATTAAAAATATATTGATAGATACTTCCGTATTGTGTCCCAATGTTTACATTGAATTGTGATGAAATTTATTATGTGGTCAAAAGGCAGCTATTTCTAAAAGAAACTCAAACTCTAGACAAAACTTTAAACAATTTGGAAATAATAATGGAAATGGATGCACTTAAAAGTGTAGATAATGTATATAATTTTATTTAGCATCAAGCATAATTGATTAAGGATTTCATGACGGATTATAAGTTATAAATGACAGTACTATTCATGAGTTTGAATAAACTCTCACTTTTACCATGTTAGTATTATTTTATCCACCACTGGATTTTCAGCGAATTAGTTGTACAATACTTTAGCACAACGGAGTGATTACATACTCTTTGGTAAGCACCAATGGGGTCCTCTGAGACAATCTTTATTTACTTGTATAGTAAAAACAACTGCTATTCAGCTGTTCTCTAAATAAGACCTTTTAGAAAGCGGCTTTCAGGGTATAAGAGTCACTAAAATTTCAAGAAAATTGAATTTTCAGTACAAAACAAAATACTATAGAAGGTATTTCCGTCTCTCTTTTGAACTTCGGAAAAACTGTCCGAAACTGTTTTTTTTTATTGTTAAAATACATGTATATAAGTTTCTGTCAAAAATGTCATTTTAGTGACAAGCTTTTATAGCTGACTGTACTTTTCTTTGGATATCCATCAAATGCTCACTGAGACGATTCTAAATAGCTCAAATCTCGGCAGGATGAGCTCGGTAGGATTGCTTTTTCTATTATAGAGTTCCTATGGCCACCTTCCGGCTCCATCATCAGATCAGCCCCATGGTACCATATTAATGTATTGTCATCAAAGTTATGTAAGTATGCAAAATTTCAGCTCAATCGGTTGACCATATCTGCTTCAAAATTGAGTTGCAAGATTCCACCCGAACAAACATACTTTTATACATACATACATACAATGCAAGTTAAATAAAATAGCTTGTAAAAATACGACGCATTTGATCGTGTCGTATCGTATCGTCTTGTGCCTTTCACACGCGCCGAACACATCAAGTGGAAGATGGAACTGGCACATAGGGATGTGCCGTTCTCCACAACGTTCCCGATTTGTATGGGGAAAGAACATTCTTGAAAAGATTTCCAACACAAATCAGGAAGCGTTCTCGAGAACGGCATATCTCCAGATGCACTGGTACGCACTGATCTGGAGACTATCAGCGCGGCTGGCGGCGTGAACATTTTACTTACAAAATAAGACAACCAAGGAGGACATACCTATGAGTATATAGTATATTTTCAGATACTTACAATGCACAAATATTCGTGTTTAACTACATCCAACAGCTCAAAGGGATGCATCGTGCCCTCGTTCTTTGGCCGCGCATTCACAAAGCTCTTCGGAACACAGACGTCCCTCACCACCACCTGGAGAACCACACACAAACTTGAAATGTTTTAAGCCACTGTAAGGGATCAATTAGCGAGAAGCAAACCTACTAGAGTCTACACTAGACCCTAACATAAGACATGTTCCGCGCGCGACCGCGCTCATCAACTCCCTAGTCTCTAGCACAATCTGAATGTGATTTGTTTGCGAATGTGATAGCGAGACTGATGACTGAATGGGAAAGAGTGCTATCTTGTAGTTGTAAGTTAAGAATCCGTGTAACGTATAAAAACTTTCATATTACATTTTATGTGATTCAATAAATAAAAGAAATAGGCAAATGTTCCTGCTTAGTAGACGTCCAGCAGGGCTATCATATCTTGCCGTGACTTTGCTAGTCGCCTGTCTTGCTCGCAAGGTATTGAAAGGATAGTGACAGGTAGCGTGTCACAGTTATGCTAGACGTACCGCTGTCTCAACTAAGCCGCGACAGCTTTCAGGTGTCAGATGTGATCTCTCGGGGAGATGTCATTCCTTATCCTTAGTCACGTGGAATTTAGTTACTGACCTCATGTTTCCCACAAACGCACGCCGGACACCGCACACACACGTTGTTGACGGACTTGAAACCACGCGTGCACTTCACGCACAGCACCTCCTTCATTGGTGATCCGTCAAAATTTTGCGTCACTGTAAAATATTTTTTATTATACTCAGAAGTAATTATAACCGTAGCAAACATATACGTACGGATACGAGGTACTGCATAATCAAAGATGGCAATAGTCCACAGCGAACACAATTTTTGGTTCAGATGAAGAGCCCTCAGCCAAGATTTTGTTTTTACGGGACAACATGGTGGCTCTACTTCGCCTGATGGTAAGCAAAAAGGGGAGCCCAATTCGCAATGGCAACTGACAAGAAACCAACGGTGCCATGTCCATTAAATCTGCCATGCTGGCCCGAGACATGCTTCTTCACTACGTTGGTAAATATGGTATATGATGACGATGGACAATAAAAATGACAGATAACGTAACTTCTTTCACTTGGATAACCATTAACTTTTGGTATCGCCACGTCATGCCGTGTCATTAGCACATTTCTGTGCCTTGGTTTGGAATTTTAACTAGTAAAACATGTAGACAATATGTAGAACAGCAACGCGCTACCCTGACATTTTGATCTGGCCTCATAGGCTTGATTTAGTGACACACTATGCTCAAACACCATCAAAACGCTTACGCTATGAATCCTACGTTGGGAGCTTGCTGCTAATAAGTCATCTTGGCGATCTACCATCTTTGAGATTATCAAAACGTTTTAGAAAAATCGCCTCAGCGTTAGAAATAAAACGCCAGTTACGCAAAGAAAGGCTTAAGCCTACCTGCGCATACACGTACAATTCCACTCACCAACTCTACTGCCGCACATGCAAGAGAGAATTTAAAATAAAATTGGGCCTCGCTAGCGATATGAAAGCCCACAATTGACGAAATCGATAGTTTTTGGGTCGCCGTCAACGTCGGTAAGGAGGACTATACCACAGTGCTCGAGATCGAGATCAAGTGCGAAAGCAACTGCTTGTGGTAAGCGTTAACTAACCAGAAATATAATCTGCAGGACATTTTCTGCAGACCATCTTGCCGATACCACCCTGGCACCGCCGTGGCACGCATGTCGTGCCATCCGTCGACACTAGTGCTGTGACCCCACAGGGCTTGCATCGCCCTGGGTTTAGTGGGACACTGTGGTCCTCGCATGTACAGGCGAAACCTGAAAATGGTTTATCATATTTTAGATTTATTTCAGAAAAAAAGGAAGGCAAGGAAGGCAATAGGAAGTTATTCATATTATGACTGCGTGTGAGAGTTGACAAATAAATCTTAATTATTCAAGATGCAGACTACAGAAATGTAATCAAAACTATTTTCGGTATCATTCAGTAATATCTTGAATACGTATTGTATGTATGTAAACACTTTATTGTACACAACAACTGGTTATAAATACATTGATAACAAATGAAATATGTACAAAGGCGAACTTATCCCTATTAGGGATCTCTTCCAGTACGATACGTATTTTGGTTATCCTCATAATTGGTCAGCATCATATTGAAAACTAGATTTTGTTTTTAACCATGGTTTCGTTCTTGTGGTAGTTCAGATTTCATTTCTTTAAGTTGTAAAACCTTTATGTATATTTTCAGTTTTATAGGTTCAAGAATTTAGGATCAGCGTACCTAAGTTTCTCAATCAAAAAAATCTTAAAGACATTATATGTGTATACATACTTATGTAGGTATTATTGGTATATTTATTTGAATTTTGATATACAATTCTTACTATGGACTTACCATCAGCAGAGGTTACTAGAGAAGCATTCCCAGGACACGGCTGACACATCATCATTCCAGGCTCATAATATTCCCCCATCTTACAAGATCCAGGCAACTCAAAAGCTATTGACATTGAACTGAGACGAATTAACAACTCAAAACACACCAACCAAAGACTTCGCATCATATTTTAAACGGATTAAATAACACTCGACGAGAGAATTCACATTCCGTTTTATGGTTATTAAAGGTTTAACGTCGCAGAAATTGTTAACAGACACATAACTCTGCTAAAATGTCGTAATAACGTTAAATTTGCGTGAATTAACGTAACGTTTGAATTAAGAATCAAATCGCAGGTGGAAGACTGTATTGTTTTGTTTGGCGCGTTGCTTAGCAACCGTATTGCTGTGTAGTGACATGTCTCGCTTCGATGGCTACCCCCGGTTACTGGGACCCTGATTCGGTAAAGCATTGCGATAACTCTAATGTAGCAATATCTAGAATTTATGATAGAATTTATTTTTGAGGTGGGACCTTTTCGTGGCACAGCCATAAAAATAGTTGCTTATTGTTTTATTTCTGTCACACCTTTTAATTCAGTGAATAAAGGATTTTGACCTTACAAACGGTCCGGTAGTTTTGAATTTTTGATATGTTGTCTAGGATGGTTAGTCAGTGTTTAAAATGCTCATATCTTCCTTTAGGAGCATTTTAGCTAGAAGAAAGCTTCGAGAATGATATAGAAAGTTAAATTTACTACATTTTCCATTTTATATTTTGTTTCTAGGACAGATAGTTACGGAGATATGCACATGTAAAAAAACTTAAAAAATTGCAATTTTCAACTCAAAAACAAACTTCTGGATTATATCTTCGTTTAGGAGCATTTTAGTTAGAATAATGCTTAGGCAATTTTGTAGAGAATTAAATTTACTATAATTTACATTTGGCACTTTATATTCCATTCTCACCAGCTTTAATATCCCCAAAAAACTAGTTGCCATAATTGCCACAGCTACAAAAGAAAGTAGAATGCGAGTTAGAGTAGGAGGCGAGCTGTCGGAAGAATTCACGGTGACTACCGGCCTGAAGCAAGGGGATGCCCTATCGCCTGTGCTCTTCAACCTAACTCTGGAACATGTTGTCCGAAAAGTTTTGGCGTTGGACGTAGGGATAGAGTTGAATGGTATGCACAAGGTGGTAGGGTACGCAGACGACCTAGCTTTACTAGGGGAAAGCCGTGGACAGGTGGCGGAAGCAGCTAGTACCTTGGACCGAGAAGCCTCGTTGATAGGTCTCAGGATTAACCAGTCGAAAACGGAATACCTCCACATGAGACGATATAGAAACACGCGTGTCAAGCGTGAAGATCTCCATGTTGGCGGTACCGTATACCACAGAGTTGACAAGTTTCGGTACCTCGGATGCACGGTTACCGACACGAACACCAGAGAGGAGGAAACCCACATACGCGTCCAAAATGCCCTGCGGTGCAGTGCTGCCCTCCATAAGGTGTTGGTGTCCAAGCTTCTCAGCAAAAGTACAAAGTTACGGATTTATAAAACGGTAATTAGACCAATCCTTATGTATGGCTGTGAAGCTTGGACACTAACACTAAAAGAAGAAAGTCAGCTCCTGGTAGCGGAGAGAAAGGTTTTGCGGAAGATCTTGGGGCCTATCAAAAGTGATGACGGCACTTGGAGGATTCGGAAGAACGCTGAGATCGAGGAGTTGGTGGCCGAACCAAATATCATCGGCGAGATTAAATCCCACAGACTTCGCTGGTTTGGTCACGTTCTGAGGATGGATGAGGATCGGGCGGTCAAGAGGGCATATTTGGGACGACCGACTGGTCGTCGTCCAGTGGGCCGACCCAGATATCGCTGGGGTGACAGTGTGGAGGCGGATCTGTGTCAGCTTCAAGCCGATGACTGGCAAGAAGTAGCACAGGATCGGGACCGGTGGCGTTCTCTTGTTTCGGAGGCCAAGATCCTCTTTGGGTCACTGCGCCACAATAGTTAGTTAGTTAGTTATAATTTACATTTCAAATTTTGGTTTCTAGGACAGATAATTACGGAGATATGTAAAAAATAAAGTCACATTTTTCGAAAATGCATGTAAAAATGGACATGAGTTTTATAAGCAATTATATTTCCTACATGTTTTAATTTGTCCTAGACTAGACCGTAACTGAATGACAGCGTTCTAAACCAAGAATTTTGAGCAATTTTCGGAAAATTCGACTTTTCCTGTTTTTTAAATGTGCATATCTCCGTAACTAACCGTCCTTGAAACAAAATTTGAAGTGTAAATTATAGTAAATTTAATTCTCTACAACATTGCCCGAGCTTTGTTGTAGCTAAAATGCTCCTAAATGAAGATATAATCCAGGAAGTTTTTTTTTCAGTAGGAAATTGCGATTTTTTACGTTTTTTTTAATGTAGATATCTCCGTAACTATCTGTCCTAGAAAAAAAATATAAAATGGAGAATGTAGTAAATTTAACTTTCTATAACATTGTCGAAGCTTTCTTCTAGCTAAAATGCTCCTAAAGTAAGATATGAGCAAAAATATGAAGAAAGTGCCGGTTTTTTCAATATGGCGGCGGGCGCGGAGGGGGGGAATTGTGCATTTTGCATTTTAAACACTGACTAACCATCCTAGACAACATATCAAAAATTCAAAACTAACGGACCGTTTGTAAGGTCACACATAGTACTTTAGTCTCTATTCACCGTATTATTTTATGTACCTAATTATGTTTTATGTCTCGTCACGAATGTATTACTTTCATTCTTTCTTTTCTTTCTTTCATAACTACCTATGCGGTGGAAATATATAAGTATAGGTTTTTGTTATTAGCTACTGCATTAAAAAGTTGGCATTTTAGGTATATGCTTGATATATAAGTAGGTATAGTCCTAAATAGTTAAGCCTCGTTACATCAGCCGCGAAAGTTAAATTATAACTATGTGCTATGCTTGCGGTATTGAACTTAATTTGTTAGTTTCGTTCTATTATGTTGGCTCATTTATTCAATACTAGCTGCGCTCAGCGGTATTAGTTTGTATCAAAATTGGTCCAGCAGTTTGAGCATAAAAAAGCTACAAAGACACTCATAAATTTTCGCCTTTTTAATTTTAGTTGAAACGCTCTCAGGACTACACACGTATCAAAAATAAGTAGATTAAATGGCTTGCGCCTATCATTTATTATTACCAGTGCTACTGATGATGTCCTCTCAAGTGAGGAATGTATTACAAAAGGGCTTATTTCTCTATGAAACATATACAAAAATAAGTCCTTTTGAAAAGATACTGCTCAACTGTTTCAGACCTTTCATTGCTTCGTTATACTTCCTCAACCTCGTATATTATGATCGAATAGTTTCATTAGAAAGTAGTATTATTCTTAGAAATTAGCTTATCCTAGCTCATGCCTTTTAAATATAGAGTACCAACAGTGACTCGAAAAGTCAGAGCAAGCCGTAACAAAAAATAACGATAGTGCTTAATCGTCTTAAAGTGGGCAAGCCGATGAGAATCGGGTTCTATGGACGCCATGCCACTGATACCTACCTACCTATCTGCATTCGAGCCGTTATGATCTTAATCAATGAGGAAAAAATTACAATGCTTACTTCGAAGTCTTCTAATGGTGCTCTCGGACTCATCTCATCAAAAACAAATCTAGCCCCTGTTCAGGGTTTAATCTACCATATGTGAATAATATAATAGTAGGGTAATGTTATGCACCCCTTCACATTTTATCAGCTGTAAAGTTTATCGCGCATGCTTTCACACTTAAGCGCTTCTGAGATTTTCTATGACATTACGCGACACAAGACTTTACTTAGTTACATTAAGGTAGAGATATATGATAACGATGACACTAAAGAACGACATTTTCTAGATATAACCTACATTCAAAAAACCTCGACCAACAAAACAGAGCTAAGAACCGGGAGCGCATTTTTTCACATAATGATTGATGGTCATGTTATAACTATAACATATTGTTTGTCATAAAATTGTTAGTCATAACTCGGAAATTAATAAATTTACGCGAGTTTTAAGAGTAAAACCCATTAGCTTAGGTTAGGTTATCCTGAAAAGTTATTTGTTTCTGAGAAAAGTAGAAATTATGACTAATGACAATTATGAACAAAAATTTTATGTCAGCCAATATGGACCCCTAAGAACCATCTCGACAGACAAAGCTTTCGATTAAAAACGCATTCAAATCAGACATCCGTATGGGATGCCACCGACAAACACACAGATACCCTACATGTTAGACTTATAACACCCCTCTATTTTGTTGAAAAAAAAGAAGTCATGATTAGTACGAAAGGACGAGAAAATATTATTGTACTGTCGACTAGTGCCGATAATACAAGCCTACCACAGCTTACTGTGGGACTAGATAAATTTGTGTGAGGTTGTCCGATATTCATTTACTTATTTTATAAGGAACAGTTTTTTTTATAAGTAAAGTAGTGATTATGTATTGTTACCTAACCAAACAGTTGGGCAAAGCTAGGCTTCTCTCCTCGCTCTTCCCGGTATCTTTTTGACAAATATTGATAGTGAATAAGCAAGTAACCACGTACAGAAATACATATGTACCTAATGCCTGTGAAGAGTGTAGGTTATAACGTCCCCATTGTACATTGTTTAAAAAAAATGGCCTTTATCGAAAAATGCATACAGGCAGGCACCCATTAGCTCCCTAATTGGCCAGCTGGTGACACGAGAATGCATCGTATCGGGAACAAAGCGTGATTGATGACGCAGGCTCTGATAGAGCCATTATCTCTGCCAGAATGTTATATAACGAAAAAACTATAGACATTTCCTGGCGCCATTCTACGTGTGTCTAATCCACCATTCTGCCAAATTAACTAATCCGTTAGACAGACAACATGACTTTAAGACTTATTTTAATGCGTATATTGATATCTTTTGCTTGTTTGGAATCTACAGCTGCAAAATGTATAATACCAAAAGAAGAGAAAGCAAAAGAACAAATAATAAAATGTGCCGTAAAAGTGGCGAATGATGACTTTAACCATCGAAAACATACAGTGCTGTTATCGAAAGAAGCCGAGGAAATTTTCGTGACAGATTTCCTTAAATTATTTGATGGAACTGTAATTATTGAATCGAAGAGAGACGATGCACCTCCGAAGCATGTTGTAGTTATAATAGAGTCATATATCTCTTTCATTAGGATTATGAATGTGATGAAGCCGGACTTAAAGGGAAGAACTGTTTTGACGAGCGGAGCCAAGTTCTTGATAGTCTTATTCGATCCAATCAAACTAGAAAGGATCACCGATATCATGTGGAGCTTCTACGCCATAAACGTCATCATCATCACAACTGATGGTGACAAAATTGGCTTATACACTTATTTTCCATATAGAAATCACTCAAACTGTCATGACACGCAACCTGTTCTAATGCAGTATTGTAATGAAAACGAACCGCTGAAGGTTAAAGCTTTCCCTGACAAACTGAAAAACATGCACAAGTGTCCCCTGTACATCTCTACTAATAAGCTGTCCCATCCTGCTACAGAGAAATTGGTTCCGTTGCAGATGATTAAAAAGACTATCGTGAGACTGCTAAGAGATCGCATGAACTTCACTCCAATGATAACACTAAGCGATTACGTTAGTATAGATTCGGATCGTGCCAAGAATTGGTCTGATTCTCTGAACGATGTTATCTCTGGGTTTGCTAATATTTCAACCTGCAGTATTCCTTTGGGAGTGGACAGTATTGGGCTTCTCGACTATTCGATGCCATATTTTAGAATACGACTTGCGTGGTTGGCCCCTCCTATTGGCCAGGGACCAGTATGGTGGCGTCTGTTCACACCATTAAACAGCTATCTATGGCTGGTCTTGCTTTGCATTGTATTCTTCGTCACAGCACTGCCTTTTACGTTGAAGTTTCGGAAAGTAAAAAAGTTCTGTTACAGATACTTCAAGAACGTTCACAAGATACAAGGAGCTGCTTTTAGAACTTGGGGAGTAATGTTAGGACAACCAATCCAAGTGGCTCCAAAACGCTTCAGAGATTTCTACATCATAAGTTTATGGATCTGGTTCACTTTTGTAGTAAGAAATGCTTATCAAAGCGTGCTGATTGGAGCTTTGAAAACTGACACTATCGTTGGAAACTTCGCAAATTTGAAAGAAACTCTTGAATATGGATATAAGTTTGGAGGACGAGGTGGAATTTTGGTCCATTTTGAATACGATCCCTTAATAAGAGAGAACTTTGAAGTTATTCCAGAAGCTACTTTCGAGCAAGTGTTTACTGATATCATTGAGGGGCGAAAGCAGTTCGTGCTGGCTACTAACATAGAGTATACTTGGGCAAACTGCTTGGCGAAAGGTAAGAAAGAACACGAGTGCGGCCACGTCCTGCCCGACTCTATACTAACGGTGCCCCTAGTCGTTTGGATGAAGATGAGCTCCCCGTTCGTTCATCCTCTATCTGTCTGGCTTCCAAGATTCATTGAAGCTGGTTTGCTGGACCGTGAAGCATCCCAAAAGCCATACAGCTCCATTCCCAAGACGTCCCCAGATCCCACACCGTTAACGGATCACCAGATTGTAAGCTGCCTTCTCTGTCTCTTTTTTGGTTATGCCATATCAGTGGCAGTCTTTGTCATGGAATTACTGAGACCTAAAACTGTGGTCATCAAGAGACAAATTGCAGTCAGGCGTACACTAATAGTTGATAGAGTAGTTGGTAATCGTAATCACAGATTTGTGCATTAAATTTTGAATAGGCAGAGGAATGCGTTGGTATGAATGAGGATGACATCATCCCGCCATCTCCGTCTGGGCCGGCCACGTCTACGTCGCCCGTTTTGGGGCACCCACTTGGTGGCTATGCTGGCCCACCTTTCCGGGTTCATACGGCAGACGTGGACTGCCCAATCCCACTTGAGCCTGGCCTTTATTGCCTACGTAAACGCAGCGTGGTGTTTCGGATACGATCCGTCCTTTTCACCCCTAAAATTTTGCGCTCCATGGCCCGTTGGCAAACCTTCAATTTGGACTTTTGATATTCGGTAAGGGACCATGTTTGAGCACCGTAGGTTAGAACAGGCAGAATACACCAAATTATGCAATGCTTATTTAATCATATTCGAGTTGCATAGAAAACTACCGTACTGTGAGTAAACCCGTTTATGTATTTTAATTTTAATACTTATTCGAGTTGTTGAACCACTGTCGATGTTTTTCAAGTTTTTGACTTATCATCCTTGTTTAATAAAAACTATAACCTTTCCAATTCTGTATGCGTAATGAGCTGAAAGGGCCAGCCGTGCCGGGCGATAAAAAATTAACCACCGCTGCCAGAAGTTCTTGCATTGAATTTTTGTCTTTTTTATGCGACTTAGAAGGTAATTAGATACCAAGGTAAGATGAGGTAAGTCTATCACCGGAGGAAGACTGCCACTAACTAACTATTTTGGCTCTGAGCCTCCGAAACGAGAGCATGCTACTTGTCCCGATCCTGCGCAGTTTCTAGCCAATTTTTGACAGCCACAGTCCAATAAATAACTAGCTGTTAGTCTTACTCACCCCATTAGACAATAAACTATGTTCATATTATTACCCCACCTTACCTTATAGGAAGTTGAATCGTAGGTAAAGTGAAATAAAATATATGTACAGTTAAAAATGTGTTTAATCGAATATCCCGACAGCCACAACACCATTACCAACATCTCTCCTTACAACTACATTAAAACACAATTAATTGACTTACATAATGGAAGCCGCTAGTAAAGGTCTCCTACGTGGCAATACAACTATGTACTACTACTTACGAACATTTATACAAAAATAGACATTGATATAAGACAACGATGTAAAAATATAAAAATGTGAAATCCATGTGTAATACATTTTTTTTCTACTGTAGTATATATTTGGCACAGTTTGATATTTTCTACATAAATAAGTTAGTTTAGATAACATTTACTAAGTAAATATACAAATACACTATACTTTATAATTATAACAAACCAAAATACAACTAATACGCTTTAGAATAGAATAGAGTGAGAGACGAGTTTTACAAGTTCGACGAGTCTTAATTAATTTAGGTACTGCGAACAAGATTAGACTCAGTTTTATATACATACATATACAAGGTGCCCATGAGCATTGCGAAAGATTTTAACCACGCATTCCTGAGGTCCTAAGGAGTAATAATATACTATAATAAGGTTTACCTAATTTTGATTTGCCTAATTTCATTTTGTCGAAAATTACTTTGCATATTTATTCAGTTTGCCTGATATTCGTTTAGTCTAAAGTCATTTCGCTTAATGAATATTTTGCATAATCTTGTTTTGGCGAATTTTCATATTGCCTAATTTTTGTATATATCATTTCATTTTATCTATTATTCAACTGACATAATTACATTTCCTATAAACACTCGTTTGCCTACTACAATTTTTGTATAATTTCAGTTTGCTTCTATGCACAGTATATGTATTATTCTACGTACCTATACCTTTACAGTATCCACGCAGTAGAGAAGTTAAATTTAGGTCGCAGTTCAACCAAACACTCCTCCTCGCTTCGCTCGTTGTCGTACCTAACCTAAGCCGAGTCGGACCTGCCTTAAGATGAAATGTTAGTGTTAATGTTATGTTCATAAAATGTTTTTTTTTTTTTTGTTAAAATAACATTCGGCAATATAATCATTAGTTAAAATAACATTCGGCAATATAAGAATTAGTGAAACTAATATTAAACAAAACAAACTTTATTTGAAGTGATGATTAGACTAAACGAGTTTCGATAAAGTGATCATGTATTGAACAGTGACGTATTGAAACAATAACTATGAAAACAGAAATTAGGCAAACCATTGGTTATACTAAAAGTTGATATATAATAATATGACAATAAATGATTTATGATAGGCAAACTGAAATTAGGCAAATAATTTTTAGACAAAACAAGGGAATACCACTATATAAACCTCTATACAGTCCGTACCATAAAGTGACCAAACAACGGTAATGAAAGTTACAGATATATTACACCAAATAATGTTTGTAACCCAAAATACACCACTGCTGTACACAACACGTGCTATCAGCGAGCCTATGATATATCAGGGCCCTGTTTCATATACGTGACAAGTTGACAATTTGTCAGTTTTTGACAAAATTGTCGAATTGTAGCTACAAATTCTGTTTCATAAACGTGACAAATATCTCCGATTGCGACAGGTAAATAGTTGACAAAATTGTCAGTGTCAATCGCGTTTCATAAAGGTCTACAATTGTCAGTTTTAAAATGTCAGTATTTAAGAAAATTGACAAGACTTTTATGTCATGGTAATCGACATGTTGTCATAAATTGCGAAAAATATGTCACAGCATACATTTTTGTTAAAATGATATAGCAGTATGAGAGAGCAATAAAAATGTTTGTCTTAGATTAGCATTCATCAGATAATTTTGACTAGCATTCTAGGATTTGTTCGGTAACTTGCAACAAGTAAAATGGACACGAAAATATTAATTTCGGGCCTTATACAAGACAACCGAGAAATATTGTTTGGCTAATTTAGTGGAACTCGCAGAGCAATTGAAGGGATTGGGTATATTTACCAAATATTGGGCCTGTTAAATCATCGAATTCGTTTGTAATACGCATAAAATTTACTGAGAGTAAGTGCGAAATTTCTCGTTGTTGAGAATGTTGAGTGTTGTAATTCTTGTCCTATTTTAGTTATTAAGTATTCAACGGTAGTTTTACAAACTCGAAATTTTTCTATAAATGTGGGGTCAACCACGCCAAAAGTAAAGTTTGCCCTTGTCCTATAAATGCTCGTCGACGCCGACGTATTGGTTGAACTAAATATTCTTCATCGCTGTTGCTACTAATGTGTCGATGTTAGCACCATTTCACTGGTAATAAGTAATTAGTTAGTGAGAAGTAGCCGCTGACATTGGGTGAGGTCGCCTGTCAGAAATTTTCGACAAGTCTACAAATTTTTCAACTTGTAATTACAATTTTGTGTTTCATAAAACAAATAGGTATGTCAAGTTTTTCGCGCCAAATTGTCACCTGTCGCCTGTCAAGGGAAAATGTTTATGAAACAGAAATATGTCAAAATGTCGCGACTATTTGACATAATTGTAATTTTGCCACCACGACTTATTTGTAGGTATACATAGGTAATGTTTATGAAACGAAAAATTGTCAAAATGTCGAATTGTCACCTGTCACCTTTCGCCTGTCATAGTCACGTCTATGAAACAGGGCCCTGATATATATCAGAAAAGCGCCAAACGAGTGAAAAATATGTGTGCCATAGAAATACTATCAATAAAAAAATACATAGGCACAGTAGAACATCCCCTCTCCTCCTTTTATTTGAAGTCGGTTAAAATGTGGTTGCTATCGTCGATCTAACTATGTTACTTGTATTAAGCCATGCACAATTTTTATTCAGAATGACCGAATAACACTTTCAATTGATACGGCGGGTGGCGTCAAAGAACGCCCTGAGCAAGCCGGAGCAAGACTGGCTTACTTATGTAATTATTCCGAGAGCAATGGAGGATGGAGGGTACGAAAACACTCTAAAATTGACATGCCGATGGGAATCGGGTTATATGGACGCCACGCCAATGATAGCTTTTCCTGTCTGCACGAAAATAACGAATCAATTTAAATGTTTATATTATAATAGAAGCAAAAAAAAATTAAAAATATGCTTTGAGCGGAATCGTTTCTTTTTTCGCTTCTATATGTTAACATTTAGTTTACGCTAAATGATGTTAGTGCTTTAATAAAAAAATAATCGATTTAATTTAAAGGCTCTATGAGATCCATCACTGACCGGACGCTCAATTTGTATTATTCTTTACAGAATTTGAGCCCGAAATCCTTAATTTTGTTTTAATTTCGTACATTAATTGGATTTACGGCACGCCTGTTCCAGGTTTATGAGATTACCAATTTATTTTGATTGACAAAGACAATATTAAATTAAAATACGTCGAGCCGTGCTTATATAAAGTTTATTTGATTAATCAATTAATTATTTTAAGTAGGTATTTTATGTCACCATTTATAACTTGTATAACAATACAATTTGTAGATTGTTTTTATTTAGATTTTCGAACGACACAAAACAATTGCAACAGTGCTGCCATTTAAAACATAACAAACCCAAGTATTTTACCAGTTTTACCACAGACTTTTCTGCCTCTGTGAGGTTAGAATCCGTATTCAACAATGTATGTACATGTATGAATATGCCAGTTTTAAAGCCGGCAATCAAATTTTAATTTTTTTTTTTTTTTTTTTTAGATTAGATCGGTTATTTATATTAGGTTCATAAACACTTCAAAAATATGTTGTATATTTTTTTATAATTTTCTGCAAAATTAAAGATTCTATCAAATTCTTCACAGAAAAACTTTAACATAAATGTATGACAAAATGCATGTTTTTGCATACATCTGTGACGACGCACCTTTTTGAACGTCCAGTCGACAGGTCTCAGTTTGATTCCCAGTGCTGAAGTTTTAGTGTCCTATAATCACATTGGTCAGTATAAGGCATGTTTCGTATTTTTTTTTATTTCGTAGGGGGAAAAAAAGCAAACGGATAGTCTAACTAATGGAAAGCGATTACCGTCATCAAGAGGAGTCACTAGTGCGTTGTCGGTCTTTCAGGAGTCCAGACGGTCCAAAAATACCGCAAGCGACAATTCATTCGACAATGCAGTCGTATGAAAATCCCATTTCATTGGCACATTGTATTCTTTAATCTGTTGCGTGTTCCCAATTGCATTAAACAAAGCATAGCGTCAAACGGCAATATAGCGGCACAACAGTTTGCATAATTTAATTTAACGCACATTGTAGCGAGACTAGCGAGCTGCATACAGAGCGCGTGTAAATCTCGCTTCATGATGTTTAATGTTATCAGAGTTAGGGCTTTACCCCGGGAGTTTTCAAACAATACTGGGATTACACTGAAGTTGAAATTCAGTTAAATACATTTCATATTAAATTAAAACAAACATTAGCGCAATTCGTTTTTTACGACTTTTCTAGAGCTAACATTTGCTCTAATGTTTCCACTGTGCTTTTCCCGCCTCCTGACGGCATTTATAACACCCAACAAAAAAGAGGGCTGTTATAAGTGATCCTTATCTGTGTGTCTGTGTATCTGTGTGTCTGTCTGTGGCATCGCAGCTCCCAAATGGATGGTCCGATTTGAATGCGTTTTTTTTATCGAAACACACATAAGACAAGTCACACAAACTACGCTATGTTTGTTTGGGTCAGGGATTTTAAAAATATTTGAAATTAGGTTATAAAAATTCAATACAGTGCGTAACTACAACATTAGCTACTGAAAGTAATCCCGTTTCACTACATAAATATTTCGTTTGCATTAAAATTCAATTTGAGCTCAGCATTTTCCAATTTATATTTAATACCTTTAAAAGAAAATTGGATTTATCCCCCACAACTTTTATCAAACTTAATCACGGCGAGAGCTGGCTGGGGAGTGCGAAGCGTGGTGTGACTGGTGTCGGAGGCCAAGGTCCACTTTGGGTTGTTGCGTTCAGTAAGTTAGTTAGAATGTACCTATTAATAAATAGGAAAACCAAACTATTTAACATTCTCTTGGCTGCGACTGTAAATGACTGACTTGTATGTGTTTCAGCTTAACCTTTTGTAAATAAAAGTAAATTGTTACATAGATATCTCCTAAGTATATTAAGAACAAAAATATTAAAAAGTCCTAAGTTTGACACTCATTATTAAATCAATATAACAGATTTGTATAACAATTTCGTAGGCCATTCTTTCTTCTTTACAATTTTACAATTCAAATCAAGGACCTTGATTCAAATCAATAATCCAATAAGAAAAGTAAGTGATCAACTGATAAATTGTAGTACCATTTCTACTTCTACCTAAAGTTATCAGAACATTTTCATTTTACAATTTTTTCAGCCAAATTCCAAATCGATTGGGGCCAGTGCGATTGGAAACGTTTATTTTTCTAATAAAAGCTCAGCCCTTACGTACTAGTTTGGGCTGCACAAATGCATGGCTCATTTACAAATGCATTCATTCATAAATGGGTCATGCATGCAATTCTGCAGCTCATTTTAACTACCTGACGTAGGTAGAACATTTTTGCAATCATCCAAATAGGTATATCGCCGGCCGGTCTTTCTCATCAAAGTATTTTTTTTCAATTGGCTCTTACTGTCGTGCATTGATAACGGACTTGCACGCATGTTCTGACTGCGTGAGGCACTCTTACATTCACATACATAAAAGTCATCAAGTTCTATAAAATAAACAAAAAAGCGCTATAGTTTACAGACATTATAATAGACTATATACAAACATTAATATAGCATTAGGAACAATACCAGCATTACCAGCAATAGTAGCCAACTCAAGCGGCTAAAGTAGGCGGCTCCACCACCAAATACGGTATATGCGTCGGCTGCTGCGGCAGCGTGGGGAAGAGGATCGGGTACTGGGGGGGTGGCTGCGGGCCTGCGGCCAGGGGCCTCGCCTCAGGCTCGGAGCAGTGGAGCAGCCAGTGGGTCAGCATCCTTCCTCGGCCCTTGAGCTCAACTTCCCCGCGCCGCTCGACTACGAAGGTCCCCCATTGATCGAGCAGTGCCCGTGTGCTTTCGCTCAGATGGATCCGGAGTGCTGTAGAAAAAATACTGAATTAGGCGGTCTTTTCGCTAAAGAGCTTTTCGGTGGGCTCAAAATAAAGGTCAAGCTGAAAATTTAATCAAAACTTATAATGGCCTCATCATTTTGCAAATACTACCCATTACATTAAATCTAATCAAAGGATATAAAAGCGTAGAAATGTTGTCCAAAACCTCGTTAGTTATATAAGCAAACTGAGATAATAGATGGAGTGTCAATCTATTTAAATATTACGGCATTTGGGCGCGGTCACAAAATATCATATAAATATCCCGAATCAGAGAAAACTTCTGTCATTTAGTATCAGTACCAGACAGGAAATTAATGCTTTTGGAAACTGATAGGGAATATCGAAGTATCGAAGTTTTTATATTACAAATTAAAATTTTCTTCTTGAGAGATCAGTTTTCTACTTGAACGATTTCGTTAATCTTCTTCACTTAAGACTAAAATCAGTGAACATTAAATTAGGCGATATTTATTATGGAGGCCGTAATATCGGGCGAGATTTCAGCTCTATTAAATTAGACTTCGCCGAAGTTTAACGAACTGAAACTTTATTGGATAACGTTTGATAAGTAATCGGAAATTTTCGAAACAAATCTCATACATAAGTATGTTTATTTAACAAGCCAACAGGCAGGTTGTAGTAAAGATGTTGTTGCGAGCTTGTAATCTTGAACTCATCATTAACAATATTATAATGTATCAAATTATACTTGTTAGTTTAACTTTATTACGAGTACATACCCTTTAAATCGCTGATTTCTAATCACCCCTGCGGCGCGGAGACATTCCCGTTCGAGAGTTTGTACTCCGACACAAAGCCCGACTCACTGGTAGTCACGGGCTAACAGGCCCTGATATGGTTCAAGCATGCTTAAAAAAACGCTGATTTCTTTCTCTCAGAGCCTATCTAAACGCACTGTATTTCAGCTGCATTCTGGCTGCAAAAGCGAAGATTTGGAGTTGTAGTACAGTTGATATAACTGTATCGAAACTACAAACCAACGATTCTGTCCGCTTGCAGTGCACCTGGAGTTCTACCGACATCAAACCAGCTGCAAGCTAACTCCATTTTTTTAGGGGGCAAACTAGCAAACGAATCGCCTGATGGAAAGCGATAACCGTCGCCCATAGACACCTGCAACACCAGAGGAGTCACAAGTGCGTTGCCGGCCTTTCAGGTGGGAGTACGCTCTTTTCTTGAAGGTTTGAATGTCGTATCGGTCCGGAAATACCATGGCCATTAATACGAACACAACGCGTCCAATGGACACAATGCGGCTGGCCGTGTTGATCTTGATGGTGTCCCAGAACCGAACAGGCAGTAGAACGGCATCTTGACCCCCTTCTCTCTCTTAATAGTTCCCCTTTTAAATTGCACAGATTTGTGTTTGCTACTGAAAGTAGGTTGTGGCTTTATGGCTGTTGGACTACATGTTATTGATAAACACTTACGTTATACGGCTGGCCTTGTCGAAGGTATCCCAAAATCCAAACAGATAATAGTGCGTCATCTTGACTTTTTGGCTCTGCCCTACCACTCGTAGTACCTGCCTACCTATAACAGTATAAACATGAACACTTACGTTGTCCAGTGGACTCCATCCGACTAGCCGTGTTGACGGTGTCCCCAAACAGGCAGTAGTGTGGCATCTTGACCCCCACCACACCAGCGCACACCGGCCCGGAATGAACACCCACTCGCACCTGGGTTACAAGAAGTCTAATGAGGTCTTAAGACTGTAAACCGATAATCACAAACTCAGAAAGGTTATTGAGTGGAGATTACGACACCAAAATGGCAGCGTATGAGTTTTTAACGGAATTAGTAAGGAATTGATAATGGCATGTATTTAACGCGGCGACAAATTAATCTGATTTAGGGATTTATAAAAAATTAAAGGGGGTAACAAAAATAATAAGTTGGCGACTAATTGCGGAGACTAGTATAAAGTAAAAAGTAGCAGCTAAGTAATCAGTTTTCGGCTTTGTTTTAATATAAACTAGCATCGAGTTTTGGCGACTGAATTAACTAATTAAGCGGAAACATGACAGCGGATAAAAAGTTGAAAATGGCCTACTCTAATTGTTCAATGGAGATTGCATATAAAATAAATCAAGGTCATAAAAAAAATTAAAGGAGCGCTTTTTAGGGATATAAAAAAAAACCAACCTAACCTAACCCGGCCGAGTCGGATCTTCTGCTGATATTAGTCGCCAAGTCATTATTTATAGTACCTCGCCTATAATTTTTCAGTAATCTTATTTATTATTTCTGCTACCTTAAAGTAGCTGCCATTATTTGAATTTTAAAATATCCTTAGTTTAAATCTCATTTAATATAAATGATTGCCAAAATATTTAATCGCTGACAAGTTATTATTTTAGTTGCAAATAGTTTGCAGCTCTTAAATTTTTCTGTCGCCGCGAAAATAATAAGCCATTGATAATTAGACTGCCGGGATCTTGACTGTTTTAATAACAACTAAGAACGTAATGACTAGTTCACAATGTGCGGTGTTTATAAATAAATTAAGGTGGGACCATCGACCCTTCGTCAAATTTTAAGCACAACCCTAATTTCAGTCACGGTGTAAGGTGTAACCTTCGTCACAGAAAATTTTCTTGACACGTCAGCCCTATATTTAGCCGCTTAAGAGTTTATGCACACGTTGTCGTGGTTTTATAAACATGGAAAGGCGATAAAAGCGTACTAGTAAATTTTCTAATCATATCAACTCTGGTAGACTCAAGTATCACGTTATTATGTATGTGCCTGTGCGTACATGGGAAATCTTAATATTACCACCACTTGCATACATCGTACCTCATATCAAAAATGGTTTTACCAAGCTCATTGCAGATCTCAAAAGACGTTCAGGCAAACAATTATACATTACTAAAGCGTAGATCTATAAGCTACATTATGGCTGACAAATTTGCGCTCTAGGAAATTTTACATCTGAGGACAGAACTTCTTGGTACCTCTAGCTGATGGGTAGGCCGATGCCGCACCATGAAGCTTCGAACTGCTTCCACCACTGCCAACGCCATAAGACAGATCACCTCGCATGCTGGTCGCAATTACGCTCTGGGAAATTCTTCATCTGGGGGCAAAACCTACTGCTCTTGATTTGATACCTCTAGCCGATGGGCAGGCCGATGCCGCACCACGAAGCTTCAAACAGCTTTCACCACTGCCAACGCCATAAGACAGATCATTGCGCTCTGGGAGATTCTTCATCTGAGAACAGAACCTCTTAGTACCTCTAGGCGATGAGCAGTCCGATGCTGATGCACTACGAAGGTTCGAACTCGAACCGCCTCCACCACCGCCAGCGCCACAAGACAGCTCACCTCGCATGTTGGACAGCATTGCGCTCTGGGAGATTCTTCATCTGAAGACAGAATCTCTTGGTACCTCTAGCCGATGAGCAGGCCGATGCCGCACCACGAAGCTCCGAACTGCCTCCACCACCGCCAGCGCCATGAGGCAGATCTCCCTAGCATGCTGGTCGCCGTTGCGTTCCGGTAGTCCTGACACCACCATATACGCGTCGCCTATTGTCTCCACCTGTGTATTCAATGGTTCTATTTTTATTTTTATTAAGACTACTTTGAGATGATTGTTGTACTGTAAGGATTTTGTATTAATGGGGTAGTCAAGAACAAAGTTATTTTTAGTTATCGACCTTATTCGATTTCGATTTTTTTCTTTTCGTGAACTTTCTCGAGAACGTCTTCGCCGCATATTAAACAGTAAACGTTTTTAAGAACAGAACAATTCTACCGGCAAACTAACGTAGTTATTTACCTCTGACCGGTTAATCCTTGCGCATGAAAACGTAAGCAATAGCAAAAAAGGGGGTACACTTAACATAGGTATTACATTCAAAATCCTCCCACATAAAGCGGCAATATTATAAAAGTAATCCAAGGCCCTATAAAGTTAAGTACTACTTAGAACGACACTTTTATATCTTCGGAGTCATAAAGGACTCCCGTCTCTTCTCTCAGAAATATTGAAAATTCATGTCATAAACATTCAATATTTACGCTCATGATTATTGCTCTTCAGAAAATATTCATACGGAAAAGTTTGGCTGTTAGTCCAATGTGTTTACTACAGATGTAGGTCAAAGGCAAGGTTATGAATTAATCTTGTCTAGGAGTTCAATTTTCAACCGTACATAGGTTCTACGAGTTTACTTGGATGTTTTCAAATATGAGTTACGTTGGTATAACGTTTGTGAAAGAAATGACAATATATTTGGCTTTGTATACAGTTATTGGAGCAGAGCGAGCGAAGCGAGCGAAGCTCCCATGGATCGACTCGAATGGACTTTGTAACAATGCGCAGATCTCAGCGAGTTCGCAACCGATTTTAGAAATTTTTGTTTTAAAATGCACAAATTAAATTTCGCTAGGTCGTGACGAAGAGAAAATTTCGAAAAAAAAAACCGCTCCAATCTATGGTGCAAGCTTAGCCGGTGGCTGACTCTGCATCGACCTAGTATTAAATGTATGATACGATTTGTGGTAACGTCATATTTTGAGTAACACTCGGCAGTGCTACTCCGACAGTCAGGATCAAAAATAGCGGATAATTCTGGTACGGTTTTGGACATATTTCAGTAGTAAAATTATCAGTATCACTACTTTTGATGCTGATCGAACGGAAAAGATAACACTGCCACCTATACTAAGTTCAAACTACGTACGTATTTTAAGGAAACAACATTAAGTCGATAGTAGGAAACAATAATTCCTAAAGAAGCAGAGTTGACCTACTTATTTGTATTTACTTTGCAAACTAGATACTTATTTATGGCCGTGTAAATCTACTAAAACTACCCCAGAACATCATTTTCCCCTGAATTGTTTACAACTACAACTAGCACGAGAATTCCGGTTTAATATGACTTGCGCGGACAGTTTAAAGATTTATTGCATGGAATTTAAATATTTGAGTTTTTGACCTGATAGAAGAAAACGTGTTGTATAACACAATATAATGTATCTATACCTTTATGCCCATATTGCTAAATTACTATAACAAATCCGGATAATTTAGGTTAAAACTATGTAATAATAACATATCATAGATTTCCTATTATGTAATAAGAAGTACTAGTAACTTCCGCGGAGAAATGAAGCGGTTGTTGCCGCGCGTTGTCGCTATACATCATCACGCAATGAAACAAGTTAAATAAAAGGTTTATCTACTTGAAAAATAGCCAAATTGTCACTTTCACTACCCAAATTGTGAATTTCACTACCCAAAGGTTGTCTGGAAGAGATCGCTCTTTAGCGATAAGACCGCCTGTTATCTACCGTTATTTGTAAATTGTATTTGTCTTGTGTCCATTTGTAAAATTTATTGGTGTGCAATAAAGTATTGTTGTATTGTATTGTATTGTCCTTAGTAGTAACCGAAATTATGCAAATTTTTCAAAATATTTTGGTTACCAGTAACCAGTCCTCCGATTTATGTAACTTGGCAGCTAACATTTGGGCTAATGTTAACAAATCTTCTTTTTTTAGTGTGATATCGTAATATGTTATGAAATAATACAACTGATTTTACTCCCCCGCTACTTTAGAGTAATGTAGATCTTAACCTATATTTTCTGTACTCATTAAAGGAATGTTAAATTACTGTACTAGGGTAGATCATTTCATAGCCAGGACGAGGGTCGCCTTCCCTTTTTGGTCTAATATAATTTAGGTGTATGTGAAAGTTTTGACCGTCGCAAAGTTTCGCTTGTGACATATTGTGTCCGTTCAAGGGTCACAGATAAAGTTATATACAACGAGCCATCTTCTTATCGTACTTACATTTAGCAGCCATGTCATTTGCAATTCCATTTTTAAAATTATAATATATAACTAAAAGGTGCCACTTTGTCCGCGTATTTTTTTCTTTGTCATAGACGAGTAAAAAGTATCTTATAACCATCTTTGGCCCATTTAGTATTTTTATATTATAATTTACTAACGACAAATGTTATCAAATACCTATGTCACTTAAGCACAAAATCACTTTTATGAATATGAAACTTCAAGATGCCTTATTCCAAACGAATATATATATGCCCTTGCGTCTATTTGAGACGATTTACCTATGGTGTAATGTTTGGGAGACACCGCTTCTGGTGGCTAACTAAACCGATACGAGATCGACACATTATACCGCAGGCCTGACAATGAGAAGTACCTATGCTACAGGTGGTACTGCGTCGCCTTGTCGACGTCTTTTATTCAAACGAATACTCAAGAAATAATAGCACAGAAGAGCAAAATCTAGAAACAAATGTACGTCTCGAATAAAAATATATGACGTTTTAAGTGTTCCGTGAGTGCTTTAATTGTGCTGAAGCGATTATGTAGTCACGTCTTCTGGGATAAAATCTTCAAGAATCCAGACTGACTTTTACTAAACCCCGCACCCCATTACTAAACCTCGCTTGCCTGTCTGTCCGTCTGTCTGACACAGGGTAGTATCTTAAGTCCGTAATTGTAGATTTGAAACTTTCACTTAATGTAATAACAAATACCTACTAAAAAGCTAAAAAATAAAGAGTTCCCCTACAAGAAAAACGTGTATTTTAGGGTTTTCTATGTGTTTTGCTATAAAGGTTATAACAATATAACTATATACTTAGCCGCGAAAAAGTTAATTACATGATAGTACGCAATCCTGTGTGCGTGAGTCCAACTCTCGCTTACCCGGTTTTTTATAGGTACATACAAAATAAGAAGGCCTATCAGTTTCACATTTAACTGTCTACACGTGTTTGTTATTTAATTATGGTATCGATAATTCTGCGAACTGATGTAGCTAAGTCTGACACGAGCGTATCGAACTTTCTACCCAGTATTTATACACAGTTAATTGGTGATCTAATACCAGCAATACCTACTAATTGGAACGATCATACACGTGTGGTTTCGTTGGCTTTGTTTTACTCATAACTGAAAGATGTCTTGTCAATCGTATAGTTTTCATTTGGTTTGGGATGTAGGTATATACCTACACGATTATTTTCTTTTATACTAGCGACCCGCCCCGGCGTCGCACGGGTGCAATGCTGATAAATTATACATTTATTATACATATAAACCTTCCTCTTGAATCACTCAATCTATTAAAAACTAAATCAAAATCCGTTGCGTAGTTTTAAAGATCTAAGCATACATTAGGGACAGACAGACATACAGCAGGAAGTGTCTTTGTTGTATACTGTGTAGTGATTACGCGACCGATGTTGTTCTAACAAAAGCAGAAAAGCATGGAAAAATTAAAAGTGGAAATTTTGCTCCGGTCAAGCAAAGGTCGTAGGTTCAATCCCCACTTGCACTTCAATGGATTGCGTAAAATTATGGCTTCCTATTTATCCTTTGTATTAAATACAAAAGTGGAGTTTTTACATTCTCCCGGCAATGTTTGCAAATTTTCTATTCATAAAAACCTTCTTTGAACTTCAAGGAACACTTTAATGTTTTTAAGTTAAATTCTTCCCGATTTTTGTGCTTTGCAACGAGTGTAAATCGTAATCTCGAATAGCGGCTGTCGGAATATCATTCTATAGACATTTAGCGATTATTTTTCTTTATAAATAGATTTGTGGCCTTCAGTACGTGCAGAGCTACGACTATTTGGAAAATTAAAAAATGACCCAACAAACAAGGTACTATAGAACCGGCTCGACATCAACATTTCCATCAAGGGGGGCGATGCTTTTTCTTCTCCGTAACATTTTTGTCTGAACGGTCGTGGCCATCATGGTCATTCTTTCTGTGCGGCACAATATCTCGCCATTTTTCTTCTTTCTGCTGCATTTAACGGACTTTATTTGGTCGGTCCACCTCATGGATGATCTTCCTCGTGGTCTAGTACGGCATAACGCTTCAGGAGAGAGATCTGCCTGGAAATACCTATCGTGATCTTACCTTATAAACGTCGTAGAACCCTATGATCCTGTCGAAGGTGCTGTACAGGTCGTTGAGCAAGTCCACCACCTGCATGGGGGTGGAGGCCGCGCAGAGTTCTGTGAAGCCCACGATGTCACTGAAGTACACTGTGACGCACTCGAAACTCTCCGGTTGGACGACTTCGCCGGCCATTAACTGCTGGGCTACTGGCCTGGTAAAAGTTAATACACTTTTAGATTAGTTTCCGAAAATTGGTAATGTGGAATTCTTTTAAGAGTACATAATATTAGTCTGTAATTTTAAGACCGAATGTGAAACGGCAGCACAACAGCACATAACGAGTTATTTGAGCTAGTTAGTTTAACCCCAAGAAATAATCCAACCAAATGGCGAGTAAATTGGCCAAATAGAATTCAGTGTCCTTTCATATTCACCAAATTAAAGAACTTTAGTAAGTAACTTGTAAGGATCTTGCTCTAGAAGAAAAAGTAAACATTTGATACCTTGGTAAAACTTGGTACAGCAGTTCTTCAGAACGTCTCTTCTCCAGCGACAGCTGTTCCGTCTTCTCCTCCACGAGCGACTCCAAATTGTTAGCGTACTGTTCCATGCGACTCAGTAGGTCATCCATCAGGTTGTCGCAGTAGCCTCTATAAAATACAGTATTGTAAGCACATTCAGGAAGACATTTTGATATAGTAGAAGTGTCGCTAGTAAAAGAACGGCTGCTTAAAATCTTGGCAAAGCAACAGTTATTGGTAACTAGCAACCCGCCCCGGCTACGCACGGAACATCTAAAATTATCTGTCGTTTGTGTTTCTCTATCGCATCAAAATCCGTTGCGTAGTTTTAAAAGTCTAAGCATACATAGGGAGAGACAACAGGAAGCGACTTTGTTTTATACTAAGTAGTGATAGTGAAGGCCTCGAAAAATATCTGCAACGACCAGTCATGTATCATTGGCTACCATGGTTCTGTAGTAACTAGCATTAGCTGAGCAAATTCACTGTCTACGAACACCAGTACTTGTGGGACAAAATGAAATCTAAATGCCTGTAAATATAAAATTTTCTTCTCAGCGCCAACTGTAGACATCAACAAAAACTTCACTACGTGTTAGTTCCGGTAACAGTCAAATCAAACTTCGGCTATCGCTAATGTCTTACTTGATATAATTGGCATTTATGGCGTCGAAACTGGGCCTGTCGTCAGGCACCTCGGCCCAGCATCGTGCCGCTAGTTCCAGTAGCTCAGAAGCTGCGCCCGCGCCTCCCGCGCCTCCCGCGCCTGCGCCCACTTCGCTCGGCGTCACCACCGGCCGGAATGGCGGTGACTCCCGTCCGCACACGCGGGTTACTATCTCTAATGGTTGGAAAGACATACAAAATATCGTTGAATGTGTTTTTTTTTTATATTAAACCCTCCGCTTTGAAACATCAAAGAATGGATTTATAACCGTATTGAAAAAATAGATGAGCACCGTTGATAAATATCATAAAACTAACTATTGAGAGTTAGACAAAAATGCAAAATAGTCGCATTGTAAGACGTCGAGTTGCAGAAAACTAGCCCGCGATAACTTATAAGTTTTATTCTAGTCAAAAACGAATGAATGGTATAGAACTAAGATAAAGAGGGGGTATCCTATCACAACTACGAAAAATCGTTTCCCATCTGTAAAGTGTCGGACAAATGAAAATTTGGCGAAATGTTACATGGGATTTTTTCCCTGAAACCCATAATATTTTGAGGATTTTATAAACATCGTTTTAAAGAACCCATCATATTCTGAAATATTAACAGTTTTGGAATCGAATGGCTCTCGGACAAATGAAAATTTGGCGAAATGTTAGTAAGCTAACAAAAGCAAGGCTACCTCTGTTAGTCATCGCAGCAGTAAAGTGATGGAACGGCCCGGCGCGCAGCACGATCTCTTCCAGAATGATCCCAAAGCTGTAGACGTCGCCCTTGAGTGACGCCGCTGCCCCGGGATACACGCTGGCAGCCACCAACTCCGGCGCCGTCCAGAGCAGTTCTAGATCATAATAGTACATTACCGCTACCTAGGGCGGTGAATCCATGAATGTCCCAGATCGAAAGTAAGAAAGTGATCTGGGACCGCCCGTGGTTTGCCAAAAGTTTTAAATTTGCCTTGGCCAGGAATTGAGATTTTTTTACTATGGAAAATTCCACTTATGGCCTGTGGTGACATAAACAAAATTATGTGATATCACAAAATAATGCTTAAGGTAGGCTTAATTTCGTTAGGCTTTTCTGCCAGTCAACCGGAGAGTAGGGAAAGGCTGCATTGTTTTGCTAAGGTTGTAATTTTTTTTCACCTTGTTAAGCTCAGGTTCTTTTTGCAGCTAAAAATTATCTAGTCGTTAAACGAACCCTATCCGGCTATATCACATTTAATATTAAAACAATGGTATTACTCACAACAAAAATATATTATTATTATTATATAGAAACTCGATTTTAAGAGGATAATTTTGGTTTTACAGTTATAAGTAGGCAAGGCATTTTGGGAGATATCGTTCAAACTAAATTAAATCGCTAAAACGATGATCTACATATGTAGATCATCGTTTGAACAGGGCTTCGGAATATATATTCCGAAGCCCTGTTCAATACTTACTATAATAGTAAGTATCGTCCTTGATCAAATCGGTGGGCGTGCAGAGAGTATTGGGTCCGTAGTCGGAGATCTTCAGCACAAACCGTCCGTCGATGAGGCAGTTGGAGGAGCGCAGCTTGCCGTGCGCACCGAGACCCCCGTGGAGATAGCACATGCCCTTGCCGACGTAAACAAACAGGAAGTAGGTATATAAAGTTATATAGCAATGGTTTAGATTAGGTAAATAAAAAGACAAAAATATGAAACTGATTTAAAAAAGACAATGTTATACAAATTAATGCAGAGGCATAAGTTAACTCAACTGATAATTATAATAGTCTACCTACGGAAACGGATGGGAAAATTTGAGTTGAAGTCGTAAGTTCCATGCTACCAGAGATAGAGATGTGCCGTTCCCGATTTGTGTGCGGAAAGAACGTTCTCGAGAACATGTCCCACACAAATCGCAATCGCAAACGTTTTCGAGAACGGCACATAACTAGAGCACAATTAAAATACCTGGACAATGTCATGGACGAGCGAGGTTCTAAAGTTCCAATCTAATTGGATTTCTTCGTTGGCTAGGACATCCTTCAGGGAACCCTTGGGGCAGTACTCAGTAAGCACGAACACCAAGGGACAATCAACGCACGCCCCGATGAAGCGAGCCGTGTTCTCGTGTGAGACATTCCTGGCCTGAAAGGACAACTTCCTTATTTTTTTATAAACTATGAATGTTTACAAATAAAGCGAAAATTGAAAAATTTAATGATTCGGACAGGATTTGAACCTGCGTTTCCAACGGCTTTCCGGGCCAACACTGGCGTCCTCCCAATTGGACCACCGAATCAGATGTCAGAGCCATTGAATTTTTCAACCAGTTGCTTCGACATGCCTTAGGGTGGCATCGTAGCGCCATCTACCGTAAAGATTTAGACTTTATCGTCGGCACCATCGACTCAAATTTGTTGAGAATCGATAGTAACGATGTGCTACACCCGAATTACTTATTTTTTATTAAAGCATTAACGTCTGCTAACGTAAACTAAATGTTTACAAATGAAGCGAAAATTGAAAAATTTAATGATTCGGACAGGATTCGAACCTGCGTTTCCAACGGCTTTCAATTTTTCAATTTTCGCTTCATTTGTAAACATTTAGTTTACGTTAGCAGACGTTAATGCTTTAATAAAAAATAAACTATGAATGGTTGATACGAGCAGGTATAAGTACAGAGAACGGAGGAAGATAAAATTTCTGCTATCGAGAAACAAGCAAACAAAATGGTAGGCCAGGATATTCTTGGGGGAAATCTCTGTTTAGAAGTGGAGTATTTTGTTGACAATATAGGTAGGTAGACCTTTTCTCAAAATCTCGTTTGTAAAACCCTACGACCACTACCACCATTATACCATGGCCAGAATTATCTTTCAGTAGTTCACCTGTTTTATCTCCCACATAAGCTTCTTATTCAAGTCTAGCTTCTTCCTGTGGATCTTCTTGACAGCGACCCTGTTGCCCTTGTACAGGCCCACAGTGAAGGACGACAGCGTCAGAGAAGGCGCACCCACTGCTCCGGTGCCGCGGGTGCTCCAGCCTAAAGAGAGCTGGGAACAATTTAAACTTAGAACTAGGTACTATAAAAAAAAAATAGGTTTTTGTCATAATTGTTGTAGGTAATTGTGGTATTTCAAGCTATTTGCTGGAGATCCCGAATTTCTTAATTTAAGCAGTTAATTTTCAACGTTCAATCAATCGTCATCCGAGACCATAGAACAATTTTATCAAATTGTGTAGAATTGTTGGAAAATAAAGCCACTTAACTATTAAGTTACCTCAGGCTCAGGCTCCAAGGTTAGTTTCCTGAGACGACTTTTTCTAAAAATTCGGAATTCCCACACAGCACGTCTGATGTGTATTTTATTTATGTCGGCCCGTGTCAGGGACATCATAGCTGATAGCATCATTAACATCATATCATTACTTGCAAAACCCAGCTTGTGATGAAGACTCCATAAACGTAACAATCATACCTAAATTACAATATCCTGCACATACAATCTACCTACTCCTACAATAAAACAAACGGTGTGGATTTCCTTTACGGACAATATTAACATCTCTCGTCGTAAATCGTCAATAAAACACAAACCGGCTCGATTGTAAGGTTCCGAAACGTGCTAATGCTTTTATATTTTATGTAGCAATAAACTAAGAAAGTTATAACATTTTGGAATGGTTATGTGGACTAGCCATTCTTCCTTTTGAGCGGCGACGAAAACTTGTATTTAATTTGGCTCTATAAACCTGGTAAATTAGACACCAAAAACCTTGAAAAATATTACACTTTATAATTTCACGTTGCTAGGGTATCTAGACACTTTCCCGATTCTGGAACGATTCACGATAGCAAACTACCGTAGTACGGTGAGTACGTACGTACTTTAAATATTTGTAAATACCTCTAAGCTAAGCGTGTTACTGTTACAGATTTACTCTGTTTATATCTTCAAATCGTGAGCTTATTGTTGAAGGTAAAAAAAAAAAAAACGAGATGATGTGAAAAATTTGCCGTCTTCATCATATCTTCGATACCTAGCCTAGCGGATGAGGCGTCCCTCTGGTCTGGAGTCAACGTTAATTGTGAGGATCGTCGAAAGCCGTTGGAAGCAGTTCCCAAGACAAGTTGTAGTAAAGATGCTCGGAACATCTCTTTAAGTATTGCAATGGACGTTAATATTCGCGCGGTTGAGATGATGATATCGATGTCTATAACTGGTTTTCATGTGGTGATTCTTCACAAATGTTTCATGAACATCAAGCCAACCAATTTTAGGATATCGTATTTAGCTTTAAAGATACGTCAATGAAACTCATGACCTAGCGATTTGTGACATTAAAATATCTAAATCTTTCTAAAAAGGAAGCGATAGATAAGGAATTCGACCAAATCGATTTTATTTCCGCAGAGGAATGTCTCAATGGACTATTTATTCAGAGATAAATTGGAACAGGAAACTGGACAATCAATCTTTTGCACGGCAGGACTTAAAAGGAATACTTTGTAGATCGCACGAAGTGCCTTTAAAATGTTTAATTTGAAGAATTAATTACTTATTGTAAGGAAAGGAAACTGGAGGTTATTTAAGCTTTTTAACAGTCTTCATATTATTGGACATTTCATAAAGGCAAACAGCATATTCTTTTTATAAAATTACAGAAAACTGTCACGTCTACAAGATAACCAAAAACCGGCCAAGTGAGAGTCGGACTCGCGCACCGAGGGTTCCGTACAAACACTCCATCCCAAGGTGGTTAAGTTAAGTTTGCACCTGGTATGTATAGCGCCCCATATAAATGACGTGCAAGGTTAGGTATTAAAAAAACTACTTACTAGATCTCGTTCAAAACAATTTTCGTTGGTAGTTTTTATAGTAATGTACATCATATGTTTTTTTTAGATTTTTCATTTTCTTATTTTAGAAGTTAGAGGGGGGGACCAACTTTTTTCCACTTTGGAAGCGTCTGTCACGCAAACTATTCGGTTTAGAAAAAAAATATTTTAGAAACCCCGATATCATTTTTGAAGACCTATCCATAGATACCCCACACGTATGTGTTTGATGAAAAAAAAAATTGAGTTTCAGTTCTAAGTATGGGGAGCCCCCAATATTTATTATTATTTTTTTATTTTTGCATCAAAATCTTAATGCGGTTCACAGAATACATCTACCTACGAAGTTTCAACACTCTTATAGTTTCGGAAAAAAATGGCTGTGACATACGGACGGACAGACGGACAGACAGACAGACATGACGAATCTATAAGGGTTCCGTTTTTAGCCATTTGGCTACGGAACCCTAAAAAGGGGACCAAACTTTTTACGCTGTTTCTCAATACTTCTAGATATGCGCATACTCGTAGATACTTGGGGTAGATTTTTAATACAATTAATACATAATAATTTTAGAGCATTGTTACCCTCTTAAATGGCCTTAAGTTATGAAATATTTCACTTGACAACCGATTCTCAGAAAATCGGCAATCAAACGATATCTTGTTAGAAAAGAAATGTGATTTTGCCAATCAATTGATTAACTTAACACATTCAACACCGGGAACCCGCTCCGTGGTTGTAAATTTTACGCTGTACTCGTAGTAAATTTTCGCTACATACGCATTTCCCCATGTTATCGGCTACGCGCGTAGCGGTACGAAATCGTTGGCAGTGAATGCGTGAATAAACGTTTAAGGAAAAATAAAATGATACGAACTTCTGAAGAGAGGCGATTCGTAGTTTCATTCAATTGCAAACCATTTGTTGAGGAAAACTGAAGACTTTCATAAAAGGAAATTCATAAATTGCAACAATCATTACACATTTTTACTTGACTACGGAAAAAAAGAAGGTTATTACAATATTTTAAAGAGCTTCTATTTTATGTCCGTCTTCAAAAATGGGAGAGGTTATTAACTTTTGAAGGTAACATTTTTAATACCAACTACAATTATGATTAACTGATTTCCCAAGCTGATGAAACGCAGCGTAATATCCACGTTTCATACTTTTATAATCGGTTAAGACCCTGGAATTCCTGCAAACATTGCAAGATTGTAACATAACTTTAAAAGTCAAGACTTTCATAAAAGGAAATTCATAAATTGCAAAAATCATTACACATTTTTACTTGACTACGGAAAAAAAGAAGGTTATTACAATATTTTAAAGAGCTTCTATTTTATGTCCGTCTTCAAAAATGGGAGAGGTTATTAACTTTTGAAGGTAACATTTTTAATACCAACTACAATTATGATTAACTGATTTCCCAAGCTGATGAAACGCAGCGTAATATCCACGTTTCATACTTTTATAATCGGTTAAGACCCTGGAATTCCTGCAAACATTGCAAGATTGTAACATAACTTTAAAAGTCATGCTCTCTTACGCGGAACGTATATTAACTCTAACAATATATTTTATACATATAAATACACTATATTTAAATCCCAATCAAGACGTTCAATAAAAAAAATATATAATTATTATATATACCTAACTCATTAGAGTTAGGTATATATAATAATTATATTTTTTTTTGTGTTATCCTGATAACTACGTAATTCAATTCATCTTCAATTGTTTCAATTTCATACCTCATTTCAACAACGCCAGATAAAAACCAGCTCCCCTCAATTTATACGCCTCGTACCAGAACGAGATGCTTAGACTAATCAAGGAGGATGTGTGAAGACGCCAAAATTATTTTGAAGTGGTCTAGAAAACCTCTGTGTGCCAGCTTAGAATATCCCTAAAGGAATGTACGAGTATCTACAGAATCGGAGCGAAGAAAATTAACCAATCAGGTTGCGTCTTTGTGAAGCCTATAATTTATTTAAATCTGAGAAATGTGACTGGTGATATTACACAGCTCCGCTCTTTTTACGTAGGCAGCCTAACTGGGATTGCCCTTGAATTAAAAATATTTGCATTACAAATACGAAAATTAATCGTCTATTTGCATATATGCTCTTTTGAGGGATGAAGCTACTCACGTGCCATCAACACCCTGCACGTATCCCCTGGGCGGTGCTAAACGAGTAACAAACTGTACCTGTTGCAAATCATTAATCAATACCTCACAGCAAATAACCCGAGTCGCAACTGCTATATATGCTCTTTTTAACTGATAGAAAATTACTGGGTGCCCACTGCAAGTCCGAGTAGGTACGTACTAAACCAAGCGAAACGCATATTTTTGGAAACTAAGTGGGAAGGAAATGTTTTGCATTTCGCCGTTATAAAGTTCGTGTGTTTGTGCATGTTATTGGGCAAAATTTCGCTACAAATAAACACAAATTAAAACGGTCCGACACAGAGCACTTTTCAGTTTCCAAAATTTCGATATGATTGGTTAAGTTATGGAAGAAAATGCAGCCGAGAAAGAAAGGTCGATTTGTATCTAAATTAAAATTATACGCTCGTTCCCAATAGATCACGTGGAAGATCACCCATGCGATAGACCGACCAGATCAAATCAGCTGAGGGCGGACCTTTGCATGAGTGCACCAGAACGTCTGTGCATCGCAAGAAATGGCGCAATATCATACAGCGAACAATAACTGCCTCAAATAGTACTAGCAGTTGATCACGACCACTCTGTAAATAGTGAAACGACTAAGAAGAAGAACGCTCGTTTGTATAGTTACAATAAGTTTAGAACTCATTTGTATGTGACGCCACAGTTACCAGGTGCAAACTGAACGTAACAATATGGAAAAAATGCAGTGGTATTTCATCTTAAGACACCTCATTGACTGGGGCGCTCGCATATGACCGTGAAAACGTATTTACTCATTCGGCGCATCCCGATTGCCTATTGCTCCTCTTAATTGGATTCGTGCCGGATTGAATTCGTATGAATTTCGAATTACCGGACCCCATGCCGTCAAAATTGGCCTTCTTTGTGTGCGGGACACGTGTCATGAAATAAATATAATGTGTATTAATCAAATAATGAGTCGTTGTCACAATTTAGATTACGTTTATCTTATAAATTTAATACACAGGTTAAGTATCCAGGTAGCATGCAGGCTGTATAAGGGCTTATATTATAGCCATTTATAAATACATTCATAACAAATGAAACATGTACAAAGGCGAATTTATCCCTATTAGGGGATCTCTCCCAGTTAACCTTTGAGCAATTGAATGATTGGGTATTTGAAGAAAATATAGGCAAACTACACTGCGTACAAACGAGATATCTATATTATACTTAATAAAACTTACATACACTATGTAATAATACACATATATTTATACTATTTATATAAGTCCGCCCTTTGTACGTTAAGTTTTTCTTTTGTGAAATAAAGTTTAAATCAATAAAGAAATAAATAAATATACGAGGGCGAATTGAAAAGTTTTGAGCCTGAGGTTGATAATGAAATTAAAAGAAAAAAATAATACTGGCACGTAAGACCTGCATATTTTTTTATCATAATGCACTATCTTTTGTTTTTCTTCTGTCACAATTGCAAATTTTGTGATAGTGTAACCATTCGCCTTCTACACTACTAAATACTTCCTATGAAAACGCACCAACTGAATTGTATCTACGAAGCTACTAAACTAAACCTCTTGGTCCTACGCCTGCTTCACCCTCGCCACTAAACTCTACTCCTACAACGAAAACCCTAAGAAAAGCCTACAACGATTACCTAAGAATATCTTAACAGCAGCTCCCAGTCTTCTATATCCTACAACTACACAAATCTAAATATGAAAGGATCTTTATAACAATTGAGCTAGAACATTTCTTAATAACTAATGGCCAAAGGTGTGAAAGTCTAGATGGTAGGAATCTACGTTGAAGTAGTAACTCAGTTTCTTTTAAGAGAAATTTAACCGTGATGTGTCGCTAAGTGCCTCCGTACCTATATACTGTGCTATGCTACTATGTATTTGCAAATAAATGTGTATTCTCTTAATTATTTCATGCGAGCTTCTCCTATCCTACTGCTTCCTTGGTTCTTTGTACTAATTAAATTTCTAACTTAGTTTAATGTTATCTATCCTCAAAATAAACTTATTACTTCCTATGTAGTCTAGCCAACCAAAATATCTATAATTCCTATAGCAAATTCAATATGGAATATTATAGATACTCTTATAAAAGTTGCTTAATTCTATATGAAATATCAAATTCATTTAGACCATAGTCAGATATAGTTGAACTAGATTACCTTATGTAACAATAAAAATCAATATGTGATTCTATCCTAATTTTATTAGAATTCCGAAATAAAAGGTAATTTAGTTTTTTAAAATTGCATGTTCTTACTCCAGAATGATTAGAAGGCAAATGTCTATGTACAATATGAAACTACACTTCCTTACCAATCTATAAATAGATCTATGAATTTTTATTATGAATTTAATTGTTCTTAAGTTTTCATATTTGACAATATTGAATAAATTTTGTCATTACACCTTAATCTGAGAAGGTGGTATACCTCTCTTAAATAAACTATAGTAGACCAATCTGAAGTGGATTCTAGACCTATACAATAAGTAGGAAGTTGTGTTAGTCTTCACAATTAAGAACTAGTAAGGACTAGATTACAGTATAATGGAGAAGGTATCTTTATTGTGTATAAAAAAAAATGTATTAATTTTTGTTAATAATCCCCTACCACCCTAAGTGCGCGGAGAGTGTCACTGAACGCTTTACCTATCTATTCCTGAGAAGCAAATCGAATTAAAGCGTTCAGCTAGAGGATGGGGAACTCCGCACCTATTCTAAACTGAACAAACCACTGTGAGATCTCTCCACATCTATGCTTGATGTCCTAACCTGAGGCAAAGTGTAGGAGGATCCATCTTTTAGGGAAGCCTTTTGGCGCAGGCTTCTTTAAGTTAACTACACAAGGCCTACGCTAAAACCTTTACCTACCTATTCAACTAGTTAATATATGTAATGATTGTAAAACTGATAATTCAGAAAAATTAAGTTATAATTGTATTGGTAAGAAGTCTAATACTCTACTCTTCCCTAGTAGGTATGAACCCTTCTAACGAGTTCTAGAACTTGGTTTTCGTTTGACCATATTCATAAATGTAGTATATCCTTGAAATCATGAAGACTATTGTGTCCGTTCGAAGTATCTTTCAACTCTCGACTGACTCATTCTGATAAGGTAATTCTTTTACGCCCTGTGATATAAATTTATTCAATTCTGGGATCTGTGATGTAAATACGAGAACGAATAACTTTCATTATTGTCATCCATAAGTCCCCGGCTTCTTTTAGCAATTTACACTTCAGATACTCCAAATCCAGTCTTAGGAATGCTTTGTATTTCCATACTATACAACGATCCACAATTTCCTTATCAAAATTATAACAAAGTTTAAACTATTTCTGTTCATTGAAAGAGTGAATGCCATCTGTCAGCTGATTTGACTTATCTTCAGTGTTGCCATCTTACACTACCGATGTCTGTTATAAGTAAATTACTTTACCAAATTTTAAATCATAATCGGTAAAAAATTATCTAATTGTTTCTACAAATATCTATGTAAAATTAAAAGTTTTAAATATCTGAAAGGTCTAACTAACAGATTTCTCGATTCCATTCCTTATAAACTGTCACAAAATTTTGTTTTTCACTACTGACATCCCAAGTCATAAACACTAGTAAAACAGTAGGTCAACATCTGCATCTACTATACCTGACGAGAATAAAATAATTTGAATAGATGTTATGTTAGTTAATGATGAATGGCCGATTGCTCGGAAGATAAAGAACCCCGTCCTAATGTTCCTATTAGTGTACCTATCTCTATACCCTGTTCCCTAGCTAATACAAAGAACACTAGAGACCTAGGTCTCATATTTATATTTAAACGTGTATGGGGCCTAGCTAAGCTGAACTGTAAGTTCGGGTGATTAGCCGAAGAAGTGACTATCATCGGTGTATTTGAGCCCCCCCCCCATGCGGCTAATGAGACGCCGGAAGCATGGAGTAGCTCGCCCTAATACGTGTATACCGGGTGGAAAGGCACGAGGGTCCTTTGCGGAAATGTTGCATCGGTTAAGTGATACACAGTCGATTTATAATGTTTAGAAACTTAAACGAAGTAAAAAAAAAAGTGCAAAATTCGCTAATTTTTAACTGTGGTGATAACCCTATATTGCATCTTCACATCACGGCAAGATGGCTAGATTGAGAAATCACCGTCGGGAAAACTCGGGATATTACGTTTATTTCCGTGAGTTGTTGTCATCGTACTGATGTAAGAGTGACACATAAATGTCAAATTAACCAAATAAAATGCGAAAATACGAATATCAGTTATTTTATTACAATTTTTACATACGGTGTTCAAATTTTCCATCGTGTCTCATAATACACGCTGCAGCACGCTGCTTCTGTTTTGAGTTGGAGGCAGAAACACTGGTCCTATAATTGTTTCCCCGTAAATCGTTAACTGACCAACGACACTGCTGTAGGCGACACGATTGTCTTCGGCAAATGCACATGTTCTTTCCTTCTATTCCACATACCGTTGCGAGTAAACAAGCTTTCATCGCTTCAAATAACATGCCTGATAAAATCACGTTCTTCCACTGTTTTTGGCAGTAGCCACCGGCAGTAAGGTTCACATAGGGCAGTCCCTAGGAAATAAAGCTTGAACCCTCTGAACAGGTCCCCCACGTTGATCGTTCTAAGTTGTTCGTGGTACAACGGGCTGATTGTTGGCGACACGATCAAAAGCACGTAAAATTGTTCAACGACCTGTTGGGTGTGGTGGTGGATATGTTTCACTGTTTCGTCGTAAAGCTTCAGCCGCATTATAATTGTAACTCGCGCATAACATGAGCAAATAATAAATATCCACGTGCTTTTAACAAAGGTATTTTCATTTAAAGGTAAAGCAAATTGAAATTAACTTAAATGTCAATTTCATTTCAAACATCATATTTATGATCGATGTTAAATCATGCAAAGAGGTTCGATAGTTGTAAAAAATGCGTTAATTTAATTCTATCTCGCGTCGGCGTATGAAAAGTCGTGTTACTTTAGTGTAATATCCAAACGACGATATTTGATGATAACCGAAATAAAATTAATAACAAGGACGGCCTATTGTATGAATTGCTGATCAAACAGGGAACAATTTCAATTTACTCGAAAATAATTTTATAAAGCGAGTTAACGAACTAAAACCTTTTTATTATCAGTTTAGGTAGGTAAACAGAGACGTTTTATTTATGCTGAAAGAGGTTACAATCATCTTTAATTGTTTATGATGATTGAGTACATTCGAGTGGTTGTCAGTGTCAAGTCGTGTCATGTGAGTTGTTTGTTGTGATTAGAATTATTAACTAAGAAATTACATTCCACCAGAAAATTTAATAAGTAGAATAACAGAGACAATACCTCTGCAAATCCTGCAACGATTTTTTTAGCGTTTCACGCAGACCTAAGAATGGAAAAAGTAACATATTAACGTAATATCCTGACGTCTAAAAATTGTTTACAAGTAAGTTCATTGACCCAGCCACCTGATTAGGGTTGGCAAAAAGTAGTTTTTGGTATGAATGTTTAAAAGGCTATAACTTGAAAACGGTAACATATATTTCCATAGTTACTATGGAGGAAATATAGTGCTAAGGTTGAACTATCTGCCAGTTCCGCAAAGGATCCTCGTCACGTTCCACCCTGTATAAGCAGATATATAAATTTATAAGTTTATGAGACCAAACCTGGAGGTCCATCTGATTTCAACAAGTGCGGATATCCCGCATGCCCAACGTGTGGACCTTGCATTCACCAGATAGAGCACTCCAGATCTGTAGGCTTATCACTGCACTTATATATGGCTAGTGTCCGGGTTGCCTAACCCGGATAAAATTAAAGAGTCTGAAAGATATTCGTTTAACAGCCGCAAGGTTAAATATCTTTCATCTGGCAACCAAGTACCAAAACACTATTTCTGGCATGTAATTAAGCTTAATAGCTTTCAAAAAAACAAAATCCCACCAAATTTTAATAAATAATTATAGTTCAGAAAATTAATCTAATCCCAACAGAAATTCCCCTTAGAATTAAATTTAATACCTTATTGCCAAACAATAGTGTTACCCAGTCGAAGTCGCAAGTAAGAATGAATCCCATCCTTCAATTCCCCTCCGTATTTATACTTAACTGTGGACAAAGTGGACAAAGTGGACAAAGTGGACAAAGTGGACAGTGGACAGTGGACATAGTGGACATAGTGGACATAGTGGACAAAGTTGACAAAGTGGACAAAGTGGACAAAGTGGACAGTGGACAGTGGACAAAGTGGACAGTGGACAAAGTGGACAAAGTGGACAAAGTGGACAGTGGACAAAGTGGACATAGTGGACATAGTGGACATAGTGGACATAGTGGACAAAGTGGACAAAGTGGACAAAGTGGACATAGTGGACATAGTGGACATAGTGGACATAGTGGACAAAGTGGACAGTGGACATTCTCACAATTTTGATCATTACGCAGTATAAATAAAGCTCAATTCTTTCGTTGGTAATTTTTGTGAATAGTAATTTGCTATTTTAAAAAGGTAGGATGCTTAGTTATTGGAATATTTTTACTTGCTTTCGTAAACATTCATACTGCTAATTCTTTTAGGCATTTGTATTGTATTATAATTATTAAGTGATGATTCCAGCATTTAGATGGCGAAATATGAATTTTTGAATGTTAAATTATAAAATAATAATACTTATATACGGATTTGCTATATACGAGTTAATGTTAATTAAATTTGTATACGTATTAAGTTATAAATGTTTTTTATGTATTGACGTGTAATATTGAGAATATTATAAATAAATGAATATGAATGAATATGATGCCAATGTGTTGGGAACCCGACGATGACAATGATGATGTGAGTCTTACAATGGCGAGCACATGACGAGAACATGTGAATCGCTACAATAGAATTACTATAAGAGGTTCGCGATTTTCTTTAGAATGGATAAAATTGAGCACCGTTCTGTAATAAAATACTTACAAAAAAAGGGCTTAACGCCAAAGCAAATCTTTGAAGACATGTGCCAGACTTTAGGGGAATCCGCTCCATCATATGCCACTGTAAAACGATGGGTAGCAGATTTCAAACGCGGCAGAGAAGCAGTTGAAGATGAACCTAGGTGTGGCAGACCAATAACGGCTTCTACAGATGAACATATCAATAAAATACTAGATATGATTATGAATGACAGGCGGTTGAAAGTTGCAGAGATAGCGGAGACAATTGGTATTTCCTATGAGCGAGCGCAAAACATAATCACTAAGGATCTAGGTTTTTCTAAGGTTTCTGCAAGATGGGTACCTAGACTGCTTTCAGCTGAAAATAAACGCACCCGCCATACAGTATCACAGGATTGTTTGGATCTGTTTCAATGCGACCCACAAGATTTTCTTGGTCGTTTTATAACTATGGTCGAGACTTGGGTCCACCACAATACACCGGAGCCAAAAGTGTAATCCAAACAATGGAAAAGGTCAGGGTCTCCAGCTCCACCTCCTAAAAAAGCTAAGGCCATTTTATCAGCGAAGAAGGTAATGGCTTCAGTTTTTTGGGATTGCAAAGGGGTCATCATGGTTGATTATCTTGAAAAGGGTAAAACCATAAATGCTGATTACTATTGCATCCTCTTACAACGTCTGCATGAAGAAATTAAAATAAAAAGACCTGGTATGATTTCTAAAAAAGTGTTGTTCCACCAAGACAATGCTCCTGTCCATACTGCAGCGAAATCTATCGCACAAATACATAACTGTGGGTTTGAATTGTTGCCGCATCCACCCTATTCGCCGGACTTGGCCCCTTCTGATTATCATCTTTTCCCGAACCTAAAAAAACACTTGGCAGGACGGAAATTTTCGACAGATATTGAGGTGCAAGAAGCTGCGACTGAATATTTCAATCACCTTGAAGATTCATTTTTTTTTACAAGGAATAATGAAGTTGGAAGCAAGGTGGCAAAAGTGTATAGATCGTTTTGGAGACTATGTAGAGAAATAAAATTGATATAAAAACCCAAGTCTTTATTTTAAAGGTTAGGCTCAAAACTTTTCAATTCACCCTCGTATATCTACAATCTACATAGATATAATACGTATAGAAATCCTCCTAGCCTTTGTCCCATTTTTTGAGAATGAATTCTCAATCGGGGTCGGCTACCTAAATCCCAAGATGTGGCGTAGGCACTAGTTTTTACGCAAGCGACTGCCATCTGACCTTCCAACCCAGAGGGGAAACTAGGCCTTATACTTAGGCTTAGCCTTATACTAGGGCTTAGGTGGTTTCCTCACGATGTTTTCCTTCACCGAAAAGCGAGTGGTAAATATCAAAATGACATTCCGTACATAAGTTCCGAAAAACTCATTGGTACGGGCCGGGTTCGAACCCGCGACCTCCGGATTGAAAGTCGTATGCCCTAACCTAACCACTAGGCTACCACCGTTTACATATAATACGTATAAAAGCGTAAATAAATATAATATTCAATGAATTCACAAACCAACAGGTAGCCACAATTCCTTGAAGTTAATCTTAAGTATCTAATGCATATCATTATCTTTATTCGTAAGCATAGGATAAAATGGGTAGAATATAATTGATTCCTAAGATTACTTAATACCTTTGTTAGTTACGAGTATAGTCTGTCCGATCTCTAAGATCAAATGAAGTCACTTTGGCACAAGGTACAAACCACCGTATCTGTGTTTTAAGGTTGTTTTCCACTTGTGACAGTTTGACATAATTTGATCTTAGATTGTGAAGCCAGATAAAAATTGAACGTTTAATTGTATTTCTCAAGTTGTATCTGTAATCTTTTCCTTATTTAATATCTAACAATAGGGGGCGCTACACAACAGCTGCAATTTCCATTAGTCATATCTAAGTTTCCTTCAGAAGACGCCGACGGCTACACCTCAATAGGGCTAACTTACTAAGATTCCGCCTAGCAGTCATTGTCTATTGTATCATTAAATACAATAGAGTTGATGCCAGCCGACTAGAGCAGTAAATTCTTTCCGAACCCGATTTCTACCGACTTGTTTTTGCTGTTTTAAGCGTTTTGAGCGCCATCTCTATTGTTTTTAAAGGTACGAGCAGCTTCTACTCCAGCATTCCCAAGCATTACTTTTGACGTCCCACAGTGCACAGATGCCATACTATATGCCATGACTCATGAGATACCCCTGAACCTGGACGGAAGGGGGGTATAGAGGTAGCCGCTTTTGGCCACATCAAGCGCTGCGATAATTTTCGCTTTTCCTACGCGACCTCTGCACCCGGCCAATATGAATAAGAATAAGTACATTGTGTCATAATCATAAGGGCGGTAAGAAGGGGATTACTAACGAGGGTCTATTAGAAGCCCGACGTTTAGAAACTTGACAGGCTATACTGCCAGATTGTACCGATTAGTCGTAGTGGAATTGAATAAAATAATTGCAAAACGCTCTTAGTTAACTATTTGTAAAACAAATATACGACCCTTGACACAAAACTTGACAAAAAAAACGAAGGTCGATAGTTCAAGCCTCGTTAAGACCAATCAATTCTCGTTCAAAAAAAATTGAAAAAGATGATTAAAAAGTTTGTACATCCTGGTTTACATTGCCAAATTAGGGGTTAAGGAGTTTAATCTAAGCTTGTATCATGATCATACCTTGAGGACCTCATTGATGCTGTGCAGCGCAGGACTGGTGCCCAGTCCCGTCCCAACCTCGACCAGCACCTCCTCAGGGCGCACGCGCCACGCCATGTTGTTGAGCTCAGCATCGATGCGGGCCTGTCTGTCATAAACATTCTTTTTTTTATAAACATGACTTGAACTGTATCAGGGCTGTTTAACCAGTCGGACTTTTTGTGCCACCTCCGTGGTATATAAAAAAAAGTATTTAAATCTAGAATGTTCGTTGTCAGGGATGTCAGAAAAATTAGCATACCCAGGTATAACGACGTCGAGGTAGTAAAACCTAAGAAAATGTTTACAGTATAGAGAAGTCAGCAAATAAATCTGCATTCATTAGTGCCAGACGCAAGAGGCCACAGTACAAGTAGAATAAACAGTAGCTTGAATTCAGATGTACAGTTTAGGTTACAATGGTTACATTATTACGATATCGTCGGGGATAGTGCAATACCGCGTAAATAACAGCTTTCGATAAAGTTCTCATTTCAAAATACTTAGCATTTGTCTGAATATTGATTCGTATCTACACTTGTTACTTACGCGGTATTGCACTATCCCCGACGATATGCCATCTATAAATGAAAATATTTTTTTAATTAAAATAAATCTATATATATAAAAGAAAGTCGTGTTAGTTACACTATTTATAACTCAAGAACGGCTGATCTGATTTGGCTGAAAATTGGTGGGGAGGTAGCTTAGAACCAGGAGAAGGACATAGGATACTTTTTATCACGTTCCCGTGGGACGTGACATAAAACGTCATAAACGTGACAAAACGCAACTGATATGGAATAACAAAACGCAACTGAAAGCAATTTATCAGTAAAAAAACAGTCTACCCGTTCATTTTTTAAATATGGTATAACAAAACCAAACGCAACTGACAGCTAAAGAATTTTGTAGCTAACCGGTTGATGTGATTGTTTTATTGTGTTAAAAATGGTATAACAAAACAAAACGCTAATTACAGCTAAACGTTATGTAGTTCTATAGTTAATTGAAGTTGACCGGTTGAGGTGTTTGTTTCGAGTTTCTATTAGCTTAATGTGCCGAGATCTATATCAATAACAGAAAGTTGAGTTAGTTCCAGCACATAACTCGAGAACGGCTGAACCGATTTGCACGATTTCGGGTTTGTTGTGATCGTCTCGGCCAAAAGTTTAATAATATGCCAAAAAAAAGGAAAAGATACACAAAAAAGACCCCACAATTGCAATTTTTAAATTACGAGTTAAATAGTCCGCCATGGTCCAATGCGGCCAACATTATGAAATTGAATTGACGCATTCGTAACATTGGCACGACGAGTCTGTTCAAGATCAATAAATAAACGCTGGTAGCCGAGATTGTAAGTTACCATTTTCAAATAAACCCAAACGTTGTCTGGACTTTTTTTATTTTGTGTTTATTGTGATTGTGTCTATCATAATGGACAATATCATATTTCTAACAGGTTGAAATTAATATAGAAATCTTAGAATTTATTCTGCTGTATTTAAAGAAATATAAGAATATATACATAGCCCTGCAAGGGGTTTTACTACCCACGCCATATTGCGGATTTTCAGTGGTACCTACCTACTAAATTATTTTACTGGCAATGATATTTTTTTGGTAACTGACGTTGAAAGTTGGTGAACGTCACTGATGTAAGCAAAAAGGAAACAGGACTAAATATTCCGCGTATTTCAAGTATTTTTTGCATAATAAACAGAAAACAATCCACAGTGATGAAAATCAAGTTTTTTCAAAAGGATTCAGTATTTATTTCGCAAGAAGAACGAATGATTGAGCAGCATTCCGGTAAACAATGTTTTGAAATTTGATAATTACAAATCCTTGATTGACGTTTAATAATACAAATATGACGTATGCACATTATTGCCATAGGAAAGCTGTTTGTAGCGCCACTATCCCTGGGCGGGACTGACGCTTGCTAGGCTATAAAATTACCGCAATCTAAGACAATTTAGTGCTGAAAGATTTAAGGGTTGTCGTTTTAGACCAAACAGCGAAAAAATATATATATTTTTTTTATTTGACGTTGTCAGATGACAGATGCATACCGAATTTTACTAACGAGATTTCAAATGAAAATCTAACCGTGTTACTTAATTAATTACCTACGTATTTGCTGGGATTAATTTACAAAAATGGATAGATTCGCACGTGTGTGGGTTGATGAGGAATATACTCCTCCAAAACACACCAAGTAATGTTTTTGTGCCCGATTGGAAGAACGATTCGACGAAAACCCCCGATAAACGTTTCTTTAATGTGCCACATAAGAATAAAGGAGATTGGTGTCTAGCAGTGGGGAAATTGGTTGTGCCAAAGATACCATTATTTATCTGCGAAGACCATCTTGATGGAAGTTCAATAGTTACTGTTTCCAGAATCAGTAATGGATCAGTAATATGAATCAAACCAAACCGACAATTTTGAATTTTGATAATGTCATGTCAACCTCAATGACATTCCGTTTATTTTATTACTAAATCGGACTAAAGTAACCGTTCCATTGAATCAGAGTTTTGGCGCAGGGCGGACACTGCCTACTAAAAACTGAACTTGAATGTCAGTGTCAATGTGTGCGTGTAAGACGCACAGGACTGCCTCAGACGCATTGCAACAGGATCTATATCTGAATCCCTAACGTTTTTTAACCTACTTTTGCATTCCCTAACGTTTTATGTCATAATGATCACTTGTCCTAACACTCATATACCCTAATATTGATTTCCCTAATATCTTATTTCCTAATGTCACTTGCCATATTGATCATTTATCCTAATGTCATTTGTCATAATTATCATTTCTCCTAACACTCATATGCCCTAATTTTGGTTTTAATCGCTAGGCTCGGATTCTGTTGTGGTCACAGTTCTAACCTAACCTAACCCATTAGACTACTTTACTGGTAGCAGTTCGGTGGTTGCAAAAGGGGCGGGGACTTTAAAAAACGAAAATTAATTTTAGGGATTTCGAGGAATATGGCAAAAAATATTAGGGATATTGATAGTTAGGGATATTGATGTTTCGGACAAATGAGTTTTAGGACAACCATTACGTTATGGAAAATGATTGTTATGGATATTGATCGTTAGGGCATTAGCCCATTAGGACAAAACAGTTCGGGCAAGTGATTTTAGGACAAACGATGTTAGGGATCGCGAGGGAGACCCATTGCAACAACTTTAATTGCACATAAATATGACGTAAGCTTGAAAATTATCACAACCACACGACAACGGTAGTGGTGACGGTGGTGATGGTGGTAGTCCGTGGTGGTGATGGTGAATGTGGTGGTGGTGATAGTGGTGATGATGATGGTGGTGGTGATAGTGGTGATGATGATGGTGGTGGTAGTGGTGGTGGTTATGGTGAATGTGGTGGAAGTGATGATGGTGATGGTGGTGGGGATGGTGTCGGTGGTAATAGTGGCGAGAATGATGATGTTGATGATGATTGTGGTGATGATGGTGATTTTGGGGTCATTTATATCATTAGCCATCACCATCGGCACCGTCATTACAATTATCATCGTCATCATCATCACCACCATGACCATCATCATCAGAATCAACACCACCATCATCATACCTAATCATCATCATCATCATCACCAGTCACCACCATATTCATCATCATCATCATCATCAGTCACCACCATATTCATCATCATCACCACCACCAGTCGCCACCTTCATCATCATCACCACCAGTCTCCACCATCATCATTATTACCATCACCAACACCATCACTATTTCACGAGTCAATGCCCACCTATAACCCATATACACAGTTAGATACACAACCCTTTCAAAATTTTCTACGCAGCAAACTCGATTCCTACTCGGTGCCCTTGCGGGGTGAGGTAACTCGAATAAGGGGCGGGGGTGTGCGGGTCCATTCTGTATAGTATACTGTGGTTTTGGTGTTGCCACATTTTAAAATGAGTAAGTTTTTATAAATTAATAATAAAATAAGTATATAGTTATCTCAGAAAAAATATATAAACTTATAAACTTAATTTCATACACTGAAATCGCTTATCTTAGCTATGAAAACAGACATTACATCTTTCGATGCAGAATTCAGAAAAGTAATAAAATTATAGTCATAAAAATATGAAATGTTGTACATTATCAGTGGTGGTAGTCTGAATGTAGCTATCTCTACCCACATTTATCGACTTTCAGGCGGTACGAAGTTCGCCGGGTCAGCTAGTTTTCTATAAAAAATGATCACGATTTCAGGGAAATTTTAATTTGTATAGGTCCGGTGCGCCAGCCGTACACTGTACAGCGCCATCTGTTGTTACAAATTTATTTGTGCGCTCACACGTCAAAACAGCTAAATCTACCGTAGGTCTCAGACATATTAAGATACATACGATTTACTCACGTCGTAGAAGTCGAATAAAGTTCGACATGTTTCTTAATTTTTAATACGATTTGTGATAGCTGGACACCCAGAGAATTATAGGAGAGTTATTAAAATTAAGGATAGGTACTTTTACCCACCCACGGTAACAAAGGAAGGCAACGCGCACGAAGTTGCGCACCTTCTAGTCACACTAATATTATAAAGGCCAAAGTTTTTAAGTGTGTTTATGTGTTTGTTTGTTACGTCTTCACGTTCAAACAGCTGGATCAATTTTGATAAATTTTGGTATGAAGGTAGCTGACACTCTGGATTAACACATAGACTATATACTTTTTATCCCCCAAAGTGTAGAGTTCCCGTAGGCGCGGGTAACACCGCGCGGCGTAGCTATAGTAAGAAATAAGTTTGTACTGCGTAAATATTAGTACTGTGGTCAGTCGCATCGTTACCTCCAGCAAAACGACCGTCACAGTAAGCTCACTATTAAAACATAAAGCACTCACAGGGTTCAAGTTCAAACGTTCTCCTGAGGAAATTGCTACCTTAGGAGAACGTTTAAACGCCGTCTGATGTATGTGTATGGTATTCTATAACCAGTGCAGTGGGCTGCTAGTCGCGTAGCAGCACTAATGAAGAGCTCCATATAAGTTTGAAACATGTCAGGCTGTTCCTGACATTTTTTACGTGAGTTTAAACCGTCTTTTTAATCAATAATTATATGTGTATGTTATTTTTAAACGGTTTTATTTAGCTTGCCCTGTTTGTTTATTTGGGTCAAATCTAGTAATTGAAATTTGACCCCCTTCCTGTCGACGTATTGATCTGAAATTTGGTACGCATCTTTAGTTTTGGTTACAATATAATTTAATACATTCGGCATCATTGTAAATCCAAGATGGCCGCCGCTACAAAATGGCGGATTACAAATTTTATCACTACTTCCTCAATATGGGTATCAAATGAAAGGGCTTGATCAGTAAAATAGAATTCTTTGTGAAAATAAAATGAAAATCCAATATGGCCGCCAATAAAATGGCAGGTTAATTTTTCTTGTCATAACCCCTTCAATATGGGTATCAAATAAAAGGTCTTGTCTAGTAGTACACTATGAAAAATAAATGAAAATCCAATATGGCCACCAACAAGATGGCAAGTGATTTTTTTTCACTACCCCTTCAATATGGGTATCAAATGAAAGGGTTTGGGTAATAGAATACTGTATTATGTTTCGACAAAAATCTAAGATGGCCGCCGGAAATTCCAGATTTCAATATGGGTATCAAATAAAAGGTGTCGCCTAGTAGAATAGATTACACTTTGAAAAATAAATGAAAATCCAATATGGCCGCCAACAAGATAACAGGTGATTTTTTTTCACTACCCCTTCAATATGGGTATCAAATGGAAGGGCTTGAGTAATAAAATACTGTAATACCTTGTTTTAACAAATTTAAAATCTAAGATGGCCGGCGATGACGATGGCGATTTACCTAAAAATTGTTTCAATATGGGTGATGGATATCAAATGAAAGGGCAAGTCGAAAGCTCCATAGTGGATCGTAGAGTTTAGAGCAATCAATACCTAACAGTAATATGACTGATGAAATTTAGACAACTTATCAATAAAAATATAATGATGATACAATACAATGATGAAATTTAGACAACTTATCAACACAAAGGACTTCATCAACTTAGAATCGGGATTCAAGCATGGATCTTGGTTCTAGACTTGGGCACATCTTGTTGTCTGGTAGCCTTGCCCCTCTATAGTACCTCTAGGTAGGTTGATTGTTTTAATGTCCATTACTCATGAGAACGAAATGGTAAATAACAATAAAACGAAAACAAACAAAAATAAAACAGAAACAGCAACTCAACGAAAAAGAAGGCTTAATAAAGCGAAATAAAAGTATAGAGCGTGCAAAAGAGAGTGAAATTGGAACTCATAGTCGACTACAAAAAACGAAGAAAACGGTTAGCGTCAGAGACACCTGTGCAACATGAGGCCAGGTTGTGAGGCCAACGTGAGAGACAAAGGTATCTGGTAGCGTACGAAACAACTGAACAATGTGACCCCAGGATAAAAGGGCAACGTGAGAGACAAAGAGAACTGGTATCGTCCGAAACACCTGAGCAACGCAAAGTCAGGTAAAATAACCAACGTGAGCGTACCCTGCAATGCAGAACTGGAAATCATCTGCAATTCAAAAATGCTATTAATACATTGTTCATTCACGTTTGTGAAATTTGCACCAAACGTTGTTATCCTGATCAAGTACAAACAGAACGTTAAAATACTGGCGCATTAAGATACTACCTGTAGAATTCTCTTCAAGAACAACGTTACTTTTTCGTTTTCGTTTCGTTATGTCTCCGCTGCCAAACACATGTCACCAGTAATAAAACAATAGCACCATCAAAGGCTTTCTGGAATAATCTGGATTCAGGTTCTATACCAGACGTGATTGAACCGCTGACCCAGGTGGAGCAACGTTTACCGTCCAGAATCATACCGTTTAAAAGTTGCAAAATTTACTGGGCCATAAAAAAACCTTGAAATAATGAGGAACTTACTGAATGAATTAAAAAGAAAGAGAAGTATGTAACAAAATTAAAAACTAAAAACTTGAAAATAAAAAATTAGTAAAAAAAAATTTAAGTTAAACGGTTTTATTGAAAATGTACTAAAAGGTAAAAAATAATTCGGTAGGTCCTAGGTACCAGACATCACACCACTCTCCTCATCAATCTAGGGCATTGATCAGACAAAAAATAAAATCGGCGCAGTGTCCAACGTGCAATCCGACCAAAAAGAGTAGAAATTAAAAAGTGGCAATTCTGTAGTGTCGTCCCCGGTTTCTTATATTGATTAGAAAGGGAGGACAGTACAGTATTGCCACTTTTTAATTTCTACTCTTTTTGGTCGGACTGTACAATCAGCATCAAAAGTAGCTTGCAATCTTACTACTGGCTTATGTCAAATTGCATACTAAAATCGCCAGATACTTTTTATGCAGACTGTACGTTTCAGACTTGGTATCTTACAACGAGTGGGAAATATGTGTGTCAAATTTATTACGTTACTCTTGTAAAAGAGACACCCTTTTGCTGTAGAAATGCAAGGAAGCTCTTATTTTTACATGACAAAAGTAACCCAACATACCTGTGTATGTTACTGCTGTGTGTGTATAGCAGACTGATATGTATAATGTATATTCATCTTAAAAACTGGTTGTACAATTATAACGTACCATGCAAAAAAGACGCGATTAAAAGAAACAGTATAATCCGGACCGGACGGATAATATTTTTCAAATTGTTATGAGCGATAAGCTCTCAATTTTAATCAGATTTACCACATACATGTTATACGATTCATAAGCCTATTCAACATACAAAATGCCAGCAGACATTTAATCTTGGTCTGAAAATGTCCAATCCTCTTTTCATCGGACTCTGATTTCATGCAGCGGGCAAGCAGACTACCAAATAAAAATAATATAATCATATGATTTGATACGAGACATGAGACGGGAATTTCATAAAAAAAAACCGAATGTAGCCTGTTATTTGTATGTGTAGTGCATTAAAAAAGATTCAGTCTGTCAGAGTTTCCGAGAGCCTGGCGGTTTATCCCGACTGTACACACTTCCTTTATTTATTTATTACTAGCGACCCGCCCCGGCTTCGCACGGGTGCAATGCTGATAAATTATGCATTTATTATACATGTAAACCTTCCTCTTGAATCACTCTATCTATTAAAAAAAACCACATCAAAATCCGTTGCGTAGTTTTAAAGATTTAAGCATACAAAGGGACATAGGGACAGAGAAAGCGACTTTGTTTTATACTATGTAGTGATTATTAATTTATTATACAGGGTATAAAACCTGTACCTGTAATTATATATATTTTTAATATTGTTATATTTTTCTGCAACAAAATCTTTTATTTCGAGTATTACTCGTATGTGCTTTCATAAAAAAAAAAAAACAAGATTTTGATAAACAAAAAAAATTTTTCAGTATGGGCTTGATCATAATATTCAAAATGACAGGAGAGGGCTAAAAGTAGTATTCAATATTTTTATTATTATTTTTCTCGTACACCTGGCAGCCTAATGCAACGTTTTAGAGACGTTCTGAGTTGAATTTCCAAAAAAAAAAAAAATTCGCTCCATCCTACTGTTCACCGTCTAGACAGTTAGTCCAATCGACAAGTAAACAACATAATTTTTAATCACGCCTTTTCCATGCAATTACATAGAATTTGCAAAATAAGATAGGTAACCACATTTTTAGGCTTTAGAAAATATCGCGTTTACGTACAAAAAATCCATTCCAAAAATTTCTCATTATTGCGCGACCAGGACAGTTAGATATGATATGCAGGATAAAATGTATACCTGGTTCTTCAGGGCATATTATGTGTCAAGTATAGTGTGTACTTACTTGTAGGCAACGCAGGCAGCTGTCACTGCCAAAGTTAGGAACACGGCGAGGCCGATGAAACAATAAATTATGACTGTCTGCGTCTCTGAGCGGCGTGCAACAAACGGGAGACACTCAAGCAAAGTTATACAATTATAACAAGAAACGAAAAAACCTTATAGTGAGAATTCTATAAATCTCGAACTATCATTTTCATACACTTTTGTATACAGAGATATAGCCAAGGAAATCAAACTTATGGCACAGGGCACAAAGGCTTCAGAAATTTTAATTTTTAGGCTTATTTTACCTAGTATCATTTGTGATGTTACAAACTTGTACACTTTTTTTCTTGCATGAGGTTTGAGTGCACATACTCGTAAGTTCATATACGCTTAAAAAACATAACAAATATAGTAGTTAAAATAATAATATTTCTTTGCTAATTTGTGTACAAATTAACTGGCACGTTATTATATCGCTATTACATTAATTAATATGAATTTCCGCAAAGTAACGCCTGATTCCATTAATTTAATATGTCTTGGCGCTGAGTATAATTTTACACTATTCGGGCCCATGGGCTATAAGGGCCCCAGCGCATTAAACCTCTTCAAAGATACCTCGAAAAGGCTAATTGAAGTTACTGCAAACGGCGACCTGGCGGTTTCCTCGCTGAAAGCAGCAGTTTGGCGGTTTCCTCGCTCAAAGTATCAGTTTGGCGATTCAGCGAGGAAACGCCGCCAGCATTTTCGGCACTATTAGTCCCACGTGTCACGTACTGATGTCACATGACGTAAGCACACCCCTAAATTTTTGACCGGAATTGAAGGATTTTCTCTAACTTCCGACCAATTTTCTTTGCGATAGTCGTTTGATTCTCGCTCAGCACAACTTTTTCGACCGTGCGCCATGCATTTTATCATGATGTCATATTACGTAGGCAATCCTGGAGCGGGCTCAGGAACTATATGCCGCAGGGGCCATTTTTAGATCTAATTTATCTTTAATTTGTTATAGTTTAGTTTTACTTCTAACGCTTATAGAGAATATTATAAATATGAGTACCTCCTTGGCACATAGGATCCGTCCCGAGGAACCCGCACCGGGGAGTGTCAGCAGGCGCGGCGCGGCGGCCGCCCGGCCAGTGGATCGCCTTGCCTGCCACCGCCTTGTAGCTGCTGTTCAGGCCATGGTAGAACGCCACCACCTGCCATAATCAACAATAGAAGCATTATTCGAGCAAACTTCTTACACACATACATGTATATTTTTTCTTAGGAACACGGCATCAATTTTGGATTTAATAAAAACTGCATTTTTTTTAATCTCATACATAATTTCATACATAACCCGGTCGAAACCGCTGTAAACAATGTTACAATACGACATGCGGTTACTTACAGAATTTTAACAAGGTTCGATTCGCGGTTAAATGAGATTTAAAAAAATGAATGTAGTTTCTATTAATCTAAAATCGACGCCATGGTTCCTAAGAACAGATTTCCCTATCTTATAGTTTTCGATTTCGCCCTACTGACCCATTTAGATCGATCATTCTGTATACGTAAGTATCTCCACGAGAGTCTAGGTGAATGATTACACACACAACTACATAAAATACTCATTGAAAAAAAAAGTAATGAATGATTAAATGTAAATATCATTGAAAGCACGATATATTTTAGAAAAATAGACAAATCATACCTAAGTACATGTACATATTTTTGTTAACAGTTCGCGTTACGAACTAACTAATTTCCACGTCTGTGGTACTTAGAAAATGACACAAATGCTCTAAGTTTAATAATGGCTGAGAAATTTAGAAATTGAGCCAGGATCGAATAATTAATATTCTATAAAGTCATGAAGTCCCTTTATTATAAAAGAAAAATGTATAAATCAAAAAACCAAATGACTTTGAGGATAGAAATACATAGCTCTTAAATTAACCTGCTTGACAACAGTGCAAAGTTACATTGAATATTCCAGTCGCATACATTACAAGAAATAATGCTTTCAGTAAAGCTTTCAGAATACGTTAAAGCCCCCAACGTGTGCTACGACCTCTAAAAGCTCTACGCCGTAGCGGGCTACGCGTCGTGGCATACTATACTTACCCTTGTACAGCACGTGAATACTACATTCTTGCATAAAATACGAGGAAAGAGAGAGGAAAGACAATTTACTCGTATCCTAATCTTCCCATTCTCTGCAGGGTCCTGGCCTCATGACAAAATTGCTATGCCGGCCGTTTCATGGATCAGTTTACGTCTTCAATATTGTGATAATATTATAAATCTTAATTACTATTTATGAAACGGACAGGCCATACTTTTGAAACAAGGTGTAGGGTTGGTAAAGTCAGGGCTTAGGGGCTTAAAGCCAGTTGAAGGCATACTTTTTAAATCAAGGTGTAGGGTTGGTAAAGTCAGGGCTTAGGGGCTTACCTTTTCCTGGGATCTGATAACTTTTTTTACAGAGACAGCGTTGTGAGCATGCGAGTCTTGGCCGCCAATTTTACACGAAATGTTTTTGGTGGGATCATTTGTTTCTGTTTATGTGTGAATCCTATTTTGAATTTTTTGATTTGTAGTTACTGTTAAACGACTGCCTGGAAGACTGGACTGGCTGGAAGCGGTGGTAGCCTAGTGGTTAGAGCATGCGACTTTCAATCCGGAGGTCGCGGGTTCGAACCCGGCCCGTACCAATGAGTTTTTCGGAACTTATGTACGGAATGTCATTTGATATTTACCACTCGCTTTTCGGTGAAGGAAAACATCGTGAGGAAACCGCCTAAGCACAATAAGGCCTAGTTTCCCCTCTGAGTTGGAAGGTCCGATGGCAGTCGCTTGCGTAAAAACTAGTGCCTACGCCAAATCTTGGGATTTAGGTAGCCGACCCCGATTCATTCTCTACAAAAGGGACAAAGGCTAGGAGGATATAGTTACTGTTAAACGACTACTCCAACCGTCTTTACAGCGTTAAAAGCAAACATCAAAAAATGAAAAATCATGGAGTAAGGTGTCAAGGTATTCTGGGCATCATTAAAAATAAGTAGCCAACTTTAACATTTATAAAAACCCGTAAACAATTGCTTTTAAAATCCCGGAATATCGAGTGTGCCTCATAAAACCTCAAGGGGCTTACCCGCGAGCTCGAAGCCCTCAAACAATTCGCACAAAAAACAATTTTATCTCCAAGTCTTATGAAGTTATTAGACGTTTTTTACAATCATACGGCTGTCAGCCCCAACTCACTGTCTTTATTACGATTACAATGAAATGGTATCAAAAAGTCTACGGTATTGATATGACTGTTTAGTAACTTTTTAACTTATTTTATTTAATCGTATGGCATATACAGTGACAACAGACAACTCGAGTACTTAATATTACAGATCAACATTAAGATTTGTTAGCCACTTAATGGCTTCGTCACTGAGGGACAACAGGTCTTCGGGAGGGCCGCCGGCATAGCGCGTTATGGGTTATGGGGCAGTCGTGGATAATGTGCTGGATGGTTTGCTCTCCGGCTCCACAGGCGCAGGCAGGCGAATCCACCCACCCACAGCGGTATTTATATTGAGCGCAGCGAGCGTGACCCAGTGTGAAGTCTGTTCAAACTGCACCAATCACGTCTAGGAAGATCTAACTGACCCTTTTAGTCGAGAGCCCGGCGCCCGGTATAATCTCACACTTTTCCTTCCATTTCCGAGTTCCACATCTGCAACCATTCCTGTTTGGGGTTGAAGTGATTATCAAGCAGTTTATTAGGCGATGTTGTATGATGCGTTCCTGGACTTCAGGTTGTGTGTGGGGGGAACAAAAACTCGGAATTGATGGGAGACTTGGGATTTTCTGGATTTTGAGGACTTCTTTTACTAAGGCTTCCTTTCTCCTCAGTTCAGGTGGAGGGATCTGGCAGAGCACTGGTAGCCAGTAGCAGGGAGTCGATTGAAGGGTCCCAGAGGTAAGACAGCGTGGAAGTGCGTAGTACTTCGGAACTTGATCCCCAAGTAGTTCCACTTAGTTTCTGGATGATGTTGTTACGGGTCTGGAGTTTGCGTGCTGTGTTGGTTAGGTGCTGCTTGAAGGTCAGCGACCGCGCAAGCGTCACTCTGAGGTATTTTAGTGTAAAGTTGTGCTTTAGGGTGGATCCCCAGAGGCTAACCTTGAGCTCCAGATTGGCTAATGGATTATTTAAGTGGAAGCAAACTTTTAACTTAAGAGGCCTTATACATTTCAAAATGTATTTTTTTCATATTATGACAAATATATTGATAACTTCAAGCAACTTTTTAAAATATATATACTTTTTCCTGTGTTCTAGATAGTAAATAGCTATTTCATGCTTTCATTGCGTGCAGTCGAATAAAAGTGAAAAAAAACAGCGCGCATGAATGTTGTTTTGAGTAGTTTTTGAACCAAAAATTATCAATGAAAAAAATCAAACTATATGTTTCAAATGTATACTAATAAATCGCAATAGTCCTGTTCTAACTAGTAACATTGATAATATGGAGAGATAATATGATTCAAATTAAGAAAAATGTGTAAAACAATCAGCATTTTTGAACGGCCTTAATATAGTAATAGCTAGGTAGCCTTAATATTATCTACACTCACCTATAATAAATAAATATACAGTTTCAATACAATTTCAATATGGAGTTCACTCTTGATTGTAGTGAAAATCGTGAGTAACTATGTGCGTGGATCTTTTTTTTCGGCTTATTATTTTCGCGGCGACAGAAAAATTAAAGAGCAGCAAACTATTTGCAACTAAAATAATAACTTGTCAGCGATTAAATATTTTGGCAATCATTTATATTAAATGAGCTTTAAACTAAGGATATTTTAAAATTCTAATAATGGCAGCTACTTTAAGGTAGCAGAAATAATAAACAAGATTACTGAAATCATAGGCGAGGTACTATAAATAATGACTTGGCGACTAATATATTAGCAGAAGATCCGACTCGGCCGGGTTAGGTTAGGTTGGTTTTTTTTTATATCCCTAAAAAGCGCTCCTTTTATTTTTTTTATGACCTTGATTTATTTTATATGCAATCTCCATTGAACAATTAGAGTAGGCCATTTTCAACTTTTTATCCGCTGTCATGTTTCCGCTTAATTAGTTAATTCAGTCGCCAAAACTCGATGCTAGTTTATATTGAAACAAAGCCGAAAATTGATTACTTAGCTGCTACTTTTTACTTTATTAGTCTCCGCAATTAGTCGCCAAAATAATTATTTTTGCTACCCCCTTTAATATTTTATAAATCCCTAAATCAGATTAATTTGTCGCCGCGTTAAATACATGCCTTTTGTTCCATCTCTGATTTTCCGTATGTTTAATTTTAAACCTAATCTAATCATGTTTGAAAGGGTCGTTCTCTCGTTTCGTCCCAATTTGGTGTTTGGGCCCGAATCGAGTGTAAGAAGTAATAATTTCCGAACATGGCTACTTCATAAAGTTTCGTTAACAAGTTACGCATAGGGAATAATTTAAATAATTAGGCTAAACCTGAAAATCTAAAAACTATTCTTGAAAAACCTATCAAAATTTCATTCCACTCCTGTGTCAAAATGCGTTCCATTAACTTTATAACCAAAATACCTCATTTTTTTTCATAGAAACCCATCGTGTTTTTGTAGTTTATGCGTAAAATACGTATTTAATATTATGTGAGTGCATTGAAAACTTAACTAGAGTAGATATACCATGCCGAGAACGCACTTTTTCACTTTGTCAAACGAATAACTTCATTTCCCTCCGCGAAAATTGAAATGTATTTTAAGTTTATATACGCATCCTTATCCACGACGACCGTAATCGCCGTTCGTACTCCCTACCTCAGACTACCAAAGCATCTCAACGAGGGAGACCGCACGCACGTGGTTTGAGAAATATTTGAATTCTCTCCGTTGGTTTTTGATTTTGTCACGGGTAAGCTTTAATTACTATCCTTGGTATATTTAGAAATTCTCTAATGCAAATTATTTCTCTAGCACGTTATTTATTAACATTTGAGTGGACCATCATTTTGTTTCCTTGGTGACCTTGAAGCACGAAAGAAAGTGAAATAATTTGGATTTAAGTGCTGAAAGTTCATTTCTTTCCAATTCATTTCCATCCGTTCCTTCCATTTTTTTTCGAGGAAGGAAATGAATGGATTTGGATGGGAATGATGAAATATATTTCGTTGTTACATGTGACGTAGATACTGGCGTTATATATTACATCGATGATCATAAATCATAAATGTAAGAACCAAATTCTGTACCATGAGCCAATACCCTCAATCATGACATGTTGACAAAATTGAAAGATGAAATCTATTCCTTGTTGGTGCAGTCGTAAAGAGGACGGCTGATAGTGGTCACTATGTAATATATGGAGGAGACGTTGGGTCTTTTCAAGATTTTGCACAAGTAGTTAAACAAAATGTTCAGATAGTGGAATTGATGATAATACCCGAGGAGGAGGTTTAAAAAAAAAGGTTTTTGGCTCACATCCCCAGATTTAAAGGTACAACAAAAGTACATCAGGCAATTTAGACAAAAGATTTGCCGCACTCAGTTGCATTCAGATCTATTAGCTGTTTTGCGTGTCGAGGCAGCTTTATACCCTGCGAACATATTGTGTTCTGGTTCAATTAGATTGAATGAGTGATAATTAGTTGTCAGTGATGATCAAAATTTTGGAGACAAAGTCAACAAGTCTGAAATAAAGTACTTATGGATATTTATTGCCTCGATGTGATTAACTAAATTAGTAACACAACAAATTAACTATAGCCCAATAAAAATAAGTCTATCTAAATCTAAACTAAGAAAACATTCATTTATAGTTTTAAAATAACGCTGTGAAAATAACCAAGTTTCGATAATTCGAAACTTGGTCTGTTCTGGAGTCCTTGCAGCGATGTCAAGCCGACTGGAGGAGATGCTTATATTCAGCTGCCACGATGATTTTGCAAGTACAGAACCAGCAGGAAGAACAGATATGGACCTGCGTCGAGGAGTGCGACAAGGTGACGTTATATCATCGTAACTGTTCACTAACGCATTGGAGGATATGTTCAAGATGCGGGGCTGGAAAAATAGTGGCATTAATATAAATGGTCAACAAGTCTTTCTCCTACGATTCGCAGACGACATCGTCATCATGGCTGAGACTCTGCAGGACCTTAAACTCATGCTAGATAGCCTGGAAAGTTCGTCTGTCTCCAGATGAATTTAGATAAAAACAAAGTAATGTTCAATGAACATATTGATCCGAGACTGGTCGCCGTAAATGGATTCTCCCTTGAAGTTGTTTCCAAATACGTGTACCTTGGGCAAATGCTCCAACTAGGCAGAGTCAACATCGACAAGAAGGCTAAGAGGCGAATATAACTGGGCTGTGCAGCATTCGTAAAACTGCGTCGAGTCTTCACGTCGCCCATACCTCAAAGCCTTAAACGAAAGTTTTTAATCAGTGCATCCTACCTGTCATGACCTACGGAGCTGACACGTTGCCACGCACCATACGACTAGTCCACCAATTCAAAGCCACTCAGCGAGCCATAGAAAGAGCTATGCTGCTCGGTGTGTCTTAGGGATCAAATCTGAAACTAAGTATTTCGACAGACAACCAAAGTTACCGGCATAGCACAACGAATAAGCAAGCTGAAGTGGCAGTAGGCTGGTCATATCTCTGTCGTTGAACCGATGTCTGGAGCGATGAGTTCTAGAGTGGAGGCCACGAATCGGTAAACGTAGTGTAGGACGCCCTGTAACAAAGTGGAGCGACGACATTCGTAGGACAGCGGGTAGTAACTGGAGGAGGAGAGCTGAAAACCGAGCTCACGCCACTGAGCTCTCCTCCATGGGAGAGTCCTCTATGTCCAGCAGAGGATTTTTGTAGTGGATTTGTGATGTATATATTAGGCTCGTTTGTTACTTTTCATTCAACAATTTAAAAGACAAGAGTGCAGTGTATTGTAGTGCACTTGAACAGAATCATTTTTGCAATACAATATTTTGGACTTTTGTTAATTAAGTCTAAGAAGGTTTTTTTATTTAAATGTAACATGCACAATTTAAATTAAAAAAATTGTAATTGAGAAATTTTAAGATTTCGTATCATAATGTAACAGATAAGTTTTTGAATGTTGAGTCTGGAAAAGTAAATACTTAGGAGTATATACTTTATTTTATTCCTAGGCTTCCATAAATTGCCATGAATCAAATTAATTCCAGTCTGGATTCAATACATTTTGTACACGTTTCATTCCCATACATTTTCGTTTCATTTCCTTCCAGTCGAATTTCATTTCCATCTACGCCTTCATTACATTCATTTCTAAATAACATTAATATAGACGTGCCTTTCATTGAATGATATATAAAACGAGTGTCCACATAATTGATATCAATATCAACAAAATAGCTCCTAAAAAAAAACAAAATCGAAAAAAAGCCAAATTGGGACGAAACGAGAGAACGACCCAACCAGTTGCTCTGTCTGTGAGCCGTAGACCTCACGAGTTTGTTTCATAATGGCTGATATTTGTATTTTTTTAAATTTTTAACCCCCATTATAACTCTGCCATTTTGAAAAAAAAACGAATAACTGAATAGACAAAAAAAACAAGTATCCTAATCGAACCTAGTCACAAAATTTCATGAGAATCGGTTGAGATATGCAGGCTAGGCGAAAACAACTGGTAATCCGAATATCCAAACATTCGGACATATACGAGAAATAAATTTTGGCGACGCTTTGCTCGCTCGGTCAATAAATAGGATAAATCTTAAGTATTAGAAAAACCTATACATATAAAGGGTTTTAGACATTATTTTATTACAAAACGCAAAAAGGTACGGCTACAGTTAATTCTCAAACGAGATAGTTTATACGGAGCTGAAAAAGTCTTGAAACACTCTTAAAAAGCCGGCCAAGTGTGAGTCGGACTCGCGCACCGAGGCTTCCGTACAAACACTTTCCATATTAACTGGCCGGGTTATAAGTTCAGTTTGCATCTGCTGCTGCTTACAAATGAGGTGCAAAGTTAAGTCAATCGATCACGATCGTCGTTTAGTGGCAACAGACATGTGAAAATTTCAACTATCTAACTATCACGGTTCATGAGATACAGCCTGGTGGTAGACGGACAGACGGACAGACAGACAGACAGATAGACAGACGGACGGACAGACAGCGGAGTCTTAGTAATAGGGTCCCGTTATTTACCCTTTGGGGACGGAACTCTAAAAAGCTCTACAAAATACTTCGTCAAAGAATTTCCCTCATAACACACTTATTATTTTTAAGACTTTTTGGACTCTTTACGTTTTACAAGTCTAAACTAAATTACTAATTCATTAGAGAAATTATTATTAGAAAGATGTCCTTTAAACATACTCGAATATCTATAATATCTACCTACTTTACGAAGATAAGTTCAGTGTCAGCAATAGTGTTATTTTGAAACTAGAAAACCAACGAATATCGCACTGTTGCCAAAAACTATTAGGTTATAATAATTAATAATTTTATTTTTTAAGATATAATTATGTAAATTTAGTTATGATTATCAATAATAATGTGATATAAAATAAATATTACTGTTACTACATAGGTAAGTAAGTAAAGTTCGACACAGTTCTGAATTAAAAACAATGTCCCATTTGCGAGATCAAAGGTGAAAAAAAAATGCATCTTTGTTGTATTCTGCGAGGGATGGAGGACGGATGTCTTTTGTTTCCATTAATGAAACCTTTCACTCCGGTGAACTAGGTCATCCATTATTTGTCTCATGACACCGAAATATGCCATCAATCACTGCTAAGTGGAAGTGATGGATTCACGTCATTTCTGGTGGTTATAGTACATTACTGCAGACGCCGGGAATGAAGGGCTTGCCGGCTTCGAATCACTATCCGTCTATACCTACTCCCCCTGGCAAGCCCTTCACGGCTAGGCATGTATAGTGCTTTTCTCAAACATATGCAATGAAATAAAAAAATACACCCCTAAAAAAATTGCTGTTCATGTTCATGAAAACAGACGCCAATCTTTAAAAAAATTACTTCCCGGCTTAGGCCTTCAATTTTGTATGAAATTCCTTTACAATTCTCTCGAGTTGTTCCGCCCGAAACGAGATACTTCGAGGCCTGTTATAACGCACGTTATGACGATATTTCATTGCGTGTTTGAGAAAAGATATTTCCGGACTGTGGGTATATACGAGCTAGCAATAGCATTCAGTGTAGTATGAAGCACCTTTATACATATTCCGGTGACATAGGTATGTAACCTACATTATGGCAGTGCAATTAAGACCATCGTCAACATCAATCGTGTAATACATTTTTTTTACATCAACTGACATCCCACAATCTATCCCTCATCTGATATAAGTACTTCTCACATACATTCTGACAGTACGTGACCCATACACGGGCTGTATACCGCGAAATTTATAGACGTAGGTTTGAATTTGAAAATGCACACCCAGATATCAAGTGCCGGCAATGGACTGAATACGTAAAACATGTTTTTAAATAGCATATAAAATAAACTGATTGGTTTGAACTCCTGGAGTAAAAATACAGCGTCTTTTCCACATTACAGTTTCCAAATGCTATATATTTCTGCACAATGGAAATAATAACGTTATTATATCAAAGCTTTGTAATTTCTAGAAGCTCCTCTTTAATTGGAGTTCAGTAACTCTAAATATGTGCTATTAGCAATTACAGTAAAATACTAGGTACTTAAATGAAGTTATATTTCTGCAAGCTTATATAATTCTTCAAGAGAAAGGTCTTGAACCCATTATCATTGATACCCTAAGAGTGCTGCCTCACCGCGAGTATTCGCAGGTAATGTAATAAAAACCGGTCAAGTGCGAGTCGGCCTCACGCACCGAGGGTTTATCCCATCTTAATGGCGGGGTTAATTTAAATTTGCACCTGGTATGTATGACGCCGGATACAAATGAGGTGCAAAGATAGCGCAACCGATCACGTTTGTTATATGGGAGCCCCCTTAAATATCTATTTTATTCTGTTTTTTCGTATTTGCTGTTATAGCGACAACAGAAATACATCATCTGTGAAAGTTTCAACTGTTGAAGTATCACAGTTCATGAGATACAGCCTGGTGACAGACGGAAAGACAGACAGACAACAAGACGGACAGCAGAGTCTTAGTAATAGGGTCCCGTTTTTTACCCTTTGGGTACGGAACCCTAAAAATGGTATGAAAATCTCCTTTAGGGTAACAATAACATGGGTTCAAGGAATACGTTAAGAAGCTTATTCGATATTTTACGAGTAACTGTTACATAATAAGATATAAGAAGATGATTGAACGATTTGGTGGCAACCCTACCTACATGTTCCTAAAATGATAGATCTGTTTTTATTTGGATCGTCACTATTGTTAGTTAGAGCATGGGATTTGTAACCAATAACCTTTATCTACGCTACACTAATGAACCGGTTAGATTTCGGTTACTCCTTATCACAGATCACCGGTTACTCCTTATCAACGTGGGGGATTAAAGATATATATTTCGAGAGGTATAAAAAAAACTAATGAAATTTACACCAAATTAACGTTGTTTTTTGTTGCTTTAACACTTTTATTTCGTAGATCTGGAAAATAAATACAGACCACAGAGTAGAAACCGGTATAACCGGTTACAAGCCCTGGATAGGACGCATGTTACACAATCATCATCATTAGGATCTATATTGACTCATAGAATTATTTTTAGAAAGCATTTTCTTTTAGCAAGCGTAAATTATTTGAGATTGTTACAAAAAAAACCTAAACTAACTTAATCAATAGGATATTTGCAAGAATTGGGTGAGTGTGCACTAGGAATGCATGAATTAATTCCACCGTCTCCGTTCAGACAATACAATACTCGGCGCGGACTGGGATTCCACCCTAATGTTGTCATTATACCACTGATTCGTACGAAACGCTTTGCGTCTACTTTCCTTATGAGGACAGCTAAGGAATGGAACTCTCTTCCTGCGCACCTGTCCCCTGAAAAATATAACTTGGATCTCTTCAAGTCGAGAGTGAATAAGCATCGTAAGTTAGTCCTCTTTATGCCTGAAACACAGGGAATCCTAGTTCAGGCGCATGTAATTTTTTGCCAAGTAGAATGTCTTAGGCTAGTTATTATTACTGTAAAATAAGTTATTATTCAATAAATATCTTATCTTATCTTATCTTCGAGCCAAGCATGCTCCATCTTAAGCCTTATTGTTACTTAACATCAGGTGCAATCGAGGTTAAATGCATGGCTATTTTGAATAAAAAAAAAATACTACAGAGGAATAGAAATTCTGCGAAATTATTTTTCGGCAAAATGAAATATTCGACGAAATAAGTTTCTAGGAGTCTAAAGGCTTCCCTGCTAGAAAAAGGCATTCTAAAAGGATCACCCATAACCCATAACAGTCGTGTGCTGCACCGATCCAACGGTTCCCCGCGATCCTGAACTGATCACCGGTCCACTCCCTTCGCTACCCATGCTGCTATTTCCAGCATGCATCGCCGCCGCTCAAGATTCTTTCCTGTTTCAGCGGCCATCGTTTTATTTTAATTCAAAAATGAAATTACGGAAGGATCGTACATGGCATGATTGGCATGCGTATTATTCGTTGTGACCGCCACGTATACAATAATTGTATTTTACCTTATTTCATAACGGAAAAGGGCGTAGGAAGGCATACTCTGTCCGATCTCTAAGATCAAATGAAGTAACTTGGGCACAAGGTACAATCGACCGTATATGTGTAAATTTAAGGTTATTTTCACTTGTGACAGTTTGACATCATTTGATCTTTGAATTCCGGATAGACTAAATATAATGAATAACACATTTTGATCAAGTGAAGGAGGTATAGTATAATATGAATTATTTTTTGAGTCTGAACTGAATCAACTTACTTTTTGTTATCTGAGAATCAATAGCCTTTATTCTATTATGCAGTGTGGCCACAAACGAATAAAGATTATGGCATTGTTTAAACTAACAAAGCGAAGTGCATTCGGCCTTAAAAAGTAATTTCTTCTATAGGCAAGTATGTTTCGTATCAGTACCAATAAACTACCAAGGAAGAGCGAAGAGTGGTGATTAAAAAGCTTTTAAAATATGAATGGTTGAATGTTTATTTAGTTTTTGACCATACTAGGTAAAGAAAATATATAATTAACATAAAAAGGTTGGACTTACCTCGAATTTACCAGTAACGGGGTCGAGATCCAAGATGGCGTAATCAGCATCGCGGTCGCCCACCGCGTCGATCCGCACGTGCCCCGTTATACCTGTACAAACAAACCCCGTTATCAAGCAGGCCGTTTTGTGGCTACCTGACATTAGTGATGTGCAATGTCAATAAAAAAAAAGATAAAAAAGATAAAAATATTCTTTATTGCACAAACAACAACCAATAAGTAAAAACTAAATAAAGAAATAAAACTTTTTTTAATTGAGTTTTCAGATATTTTTTTATGAATATGTCCTAAATAACGGTTCGGGGCCTATAACATGGTACACGCACATTCTCCGTGCTAATCTAATTAGTATGAGGAAAAATGTAGTGAGTGGAAATCAAGAAATGAGCAATTTTTTAGGGTACTATCTAAATCTTAATAGTATATACAATGAAATTAAAAGGAAAATTATCACAGCTAAGCAGGCTTCATAAGTTTAAGAGTAATAGTCAACCAACTTCCAAAGTGTACTCGACAAAGTAAAAATCCCATAGAAAATTACTCGTACGCCGTTGTAACACAGTAGTAAATATAAGTTTGTAAAAGTACGGAAACCAAATAAATAGCTTGTGTTCTGATTCTTTAAAGGCAAGTGAAGAGAATAGGTTGTACCAAAAAGGAACTCTTTTTGTGATGAGCAATTGCGGAACCCCTTGCGCGTGGCCCGACACCCACTGGCCGGTTTTTACTATGCAAGCAGCATTAAATAACATTGACAAGTTTTATTTGCTACGATTTTCATCCTTTATAAGGCCTTTTGTTGCCAATACATACTGATATTTGCTTTCTTTTATCTATTCGTAATTTTTAAGGCTGCATCGATTTTATCAATACCAACAAGCACCTAATATTGGCAAGAGATTCTCCAATATTTGCATTTGAAATTCAAAACTGCTTTACGTTTCGATACCCTGAATCAACAACGGAATTCAGGAAAGTTCACCGCATTTCCATAACTATATTAAAACTTTTGAGGTCTGATTCAGGAGTTGGAATGAGCCTACTCGATTTCTTTGGTAAAAGTACGCCGTGTCTTGTTAATTACGATGAAAAAAGTCACTACTCGAAGTCAGGATTTTAATTCTTCATCATTTGTATAGTTTTACTTGGTAAATTTTCAGGGAGTTTCGAAAATTTGAAATTTTATAGATTTGTTCTTTCCGAATTCCAACTTTGCCACCTCTCGTTACTGCCACTTGTATCAAGAATCGCCATATTGAATTAATGGCATCTAAATGTTTTTTTTTGACAATATACATACTATCTTTTCTAACTCCTCACATTGATATCAGGCAAAAGGTTGTGAGCGTGTTTGTATGTTTGTTACTTCTTCACGCTCAAACGGGTGGACCAATTTAAAATGGTACGGAGGTAGCTGACTACTTTTGAGCCCGACATATTTATTGTTCCCGTGGGGTAAGGGTGGTGCGATGCAGCTAGTTTTACGATAAAGTTAAGTTTTGAACTCAGTATACTTTATATTTTTGTAAGAGTAAGATGCAGTGCATTCGCAGTTTGTACGGAACCCTCGAGTCGCGAGCCCGAATCGCACTTGACCGTCTTTTTTTGTACTCATCGTGGAAGTCGCAGCCCAACATACGGCTAGTGATGTTGTGCCAGCGTCGCCTGCCCATGCCCAGCAGGCACTATATAACGCTTTGATGAAGAACCTGGACGATATCTGTGGGAAATGGTATGCTCACCATGGAAGTCACGGCCCCACATACGGGCGGTGATGTTCTGCCCGTCGCGACTGTCGCCGCAATCGGTCAGGGTCTCGTTCAGCGCCATGCCCTGCAGGTACTATATGATGATGATGTCCTCCTTGACGTATCCGTCAACGGCCACACCCTTTCAACTGATTTTGGCGTGCGCATGAGGGTCGTGAATCCCAGCTTGTTCACGAACACTTGATTGATTAGGAAGGACTGGGTCGCGTCTTTCAAAGCTCGCGATTCGCATCGGGGTCTTTAAGGCGGAGGTGTTCATAACCTTCCACGCCTGTCTTCACAGCCTTCCGCCATTCCGGTACTATATAACGCTCTGATGAACAACCTGGACAATATCAGTAGGAAGTGGTATGCTCACCATGGAAGTCACGGCCCCACATGCGGGCGGTGATGTTCTGTCCGTCGCGGATGTCCCCGCCCTCGGTCAGGGTCTCGTTCAGCGCCATACCCAGCAGGTACACGCCGTCGTAGAACGCGCCGATGAAGAAGTTCACCTGGACAAAGCGGATGAACAATATCACCGTTGATGTTTACCTTTATACTGCATCAAAAGTTGAATAGGTAGGAATTTATTTTGGAAATGTCTTATAGTTTTCGAAATATTTAGTGCGCAAGGTTCTGACACACGTAAGGCAGTCGCTTCATAAAACGATGTAGTGCCTACACCAAACTTATCTTTAATATATAAATGACGACGCGGTTGGTGCAGTTTGTAGTGCACCTGCATACTGGGCCGACGGTCCTGGATTCGAATGGCCCGGCCAGGGCAAATATCTGTGTGATGAACTCGAATATTTGTTCCTGGGTCATGGTTATTCTATGTGTATAAGTATACAGTCAGATTACATAATCTATATATGTACTTACATATTATGTATATCGTAGTCTAGTACCTATAGTACAAGGTTTGCTTAGTTTGAGACCAGGTCGATTTGTGTAAGATTGTGCCTTAATATTTATTTTTTTATAATTAGTGTCAGCTTGCAGGTTATTCACTGAGCGAACGAAGCGTCTACCTTTCAGCTTGGGCAAAAATACTTTGGTATGTCCGGATTTCCGTATATCCGCCTGTTCTCCGGTACATGCGCATTTCTCAACCGATTTTCGTGAAATTTTGTGAGCAGGTTTGATAATGATACATTTTTTGGGTACATTCAGTTTTTCGAAATATTTCTAAATGGTTCTATAGAGAAAAACATAAAGAATGACATATTTCAGTCATTCCCAAACAGACTCGTAAGTTATACATCTCACAGAAGCACTAGTTAGGGTTCCGTACCCAAAGCAAAGGGTAAAAACGGGACCCTACTAGGTAATATTCATTCATTCATTCATTCATACTAAGCCTCCGCTGTCCGTCTGTCACCAGGCTGTATCTCATGAACCGTGATGATAGTTAGACAGTTGAAATTTTCACAGATGATGTATTTCTGTGGCCGCTATAACAACAATTACCAAAAACCGAATAAAATAAATATTTAAATGGGGCTCTAATACAACAAACCTGATCAGTTGCGTTAACTTTGCACCTCATTTATATCAGGCGCCAAATATACAAGATGCAAACTTTACATAACCCGGCCAGTTAAGATGGGATAAATGTTTGTACGGAACCCTCGGTGCGCGAGTCCGACTCGCACTTGGCCGGCCTTTTTTTATCAGCGCTACTTTCAGTTCCCGGTTAAATATTTCCTCATTGCTTATTCTGTCAGACCACTTATATATCCACCCCTTTCAGATTCAATAATATGCCCGAAGTACGTCAGTCAGTCACAATAAAACGCAGAAGAAAATGCTTAGTAGATTGTGCGAGTGAATGTGAATACCGTATTATTTTATGAGTAAACGAATAAAGATATAAGCTGGGAATGGGCCTCGCGTTATCTCTCCGAGCATCTAATCTCTTTGCGGTAGTTAATTATCCCTTTTTCTTGTCCGTGCACGAGATTTGCGGGAAAATTAACGGTTCTGACGAATCTGACGTCGTCGTAAAAATGGCTAACGCTTGTATTATAGACAAATGTTTCATCGAATTTTCATTTCATTGAAAGATTTTTTTACTGAAACCATAAAATATTTTGTAATATACTAATTTAGAATGCAACCTGTAGATTAGGTTAGCCCTGTTGACCTAACCTAATCTACGGTAGGTTAGGCTAACCTAACCTAACAAAATCTATAGGTTGCGTGTGTTATGACACAAACCTAACCTAATCTACAAGTCCTAATCGATAGGTAGGTTATCACTAGATAGATAGGTAGGGTGGGTAACTTTTGTATGGGAAAAAAATTAATACTTTTATTTCTTTAGGCATAGCAAAAAAATGTAACTCATAATAATATAAACTAAATACCAAAATTGCATTGTAATTGATGTTGATCTTTTGCCTCCGGATCTATTTTTAAGTTAGTATAGAAACGGTCATTTAATATGGGAGCGTTATGAAGTCTGGTTTTATTATTTTAAATTTGGCCCAATATTTTACTGGATTTTTATTCTGAGTACCTATAATAAGTAGGGCATCACAAACGAAATTAAACAAAAAAAAATATACAAGGCCACTTTTTTTTTAGTGCTCCATACATTAGGAACTTTTTCTGGAGTAATCCGGAGGTAATAAAACGGAAGTATAAAAATAAATAAAAATATGTATCCATTAATGGCACTAAATGGCACCGTGTTTCAACTGTGCCCGTTAGAAATTAAAAAAAAAATGACCCACCCTATCCATACTAATATTATAAATGCGAAAGTGTGTCTGTCTGTCTGTCTGTCTGTTACCTCTTCAGGCTTAAACCGCTGAACCGATTTAGATGAAATTTGGTATATAGATAGTTTCAGTCCCGGGGAAGGACATAGGATACTTTTCATCCCGAATAAATGTAGTGTTCCCGTGGGATGAGCGGGTAACACCGCGGGGCACAGCTAGTTATACATATTCAAGATTTCTGAAAAAAAAAATACAAAAAAAGAACCGACTTCAATAAAACTAAAAAGCCAAAAATAACCCGTTCAAGTACAGATTACATTTGAATCACCTTTTGAAATCGGACTGCCAAACCACTCAATTATTATAATAATTTTATTTCGATAAATTAATAAACATTTTAACAATTTCACGGATAACGTCGAGAGACCTTCATTATACATTAATATGGTATGACGTCTGTAGACGACTGCGACTTATATTTTCGCAAAACTCACAAAACTGGCAATTTTCAAAAGGTTCTGTGAATTAAATTTGCTACATATCTTGCAAGTATACATACGAGTATATAATTCCACGCTTGATAGGATACACGAGGCTAGTATGTTTAATTCCACTTCTAAAACAAACAACTGTAGGTACAGAAACATTAACATAATCTGGGGAACAAACATTCAGCACCGGTTTCAATAAAGGTTATCCACCGCAGGTCAAAGGCTCAACAGAATACACGTGTAGTGTAGGTAACATGGTATCGTCTCATCCGGGAATCGAACCAGCTAAACCTAAAATTTATGTAATACACTAGATGTCAGAAATATAAAAGATCGTGAAATCTTACATTAATTTTATTTTATTTTACATTATAACGGTAGGTATATAAATGAATAATTAGAGTAACACAAAATATAAGTTATTTTAAAACGTTACGTTATCCCACTGTCATGTTTGTTAGGTCCTTCTTCACGTCAAAACGGTTGGACTGGAAATTTGTAACAGGGATACCCTAACTTAACACATAAGATATCCAGAAAAAAGTCATGGTCCCTTAGGATACTTAGTGACCCCAATTTACTTAGTGAGCGAAGCCGCGGACAAAAGCTAGTATTAAATGACATTATGTCAGTTTATTGTATATCAAGTGTATGCTGTTTTTTTTGAAGTTACATGAAACATTACCTGTTCAATCAAAAAATATACTGCACGACGACGTGACGCGACGGTAATGCATTTGTTAATTTGATTTTTATTCTTCTCTACACTTATGTAAGTGGTAAGAAACCCTCGATGCGCGAGACCGACTCGCACTTGAGCATGTTTATAATATTATTGGATCCACGAACCTTCAAGTGGCCATTCGGCGTGCAATTTATCTTCACTCTACCCGCTATCCCCGAATTAATCTTAAATGCTCTTAGACAGGCTAAAACAAGGCATAAGTGGAGAGCAAATTTCTGGACTTGTAGTGAGAAAGGTTTTGGGTGTTTGTATTACAAAGGCGCGTAGGATCATCTTGCTGAGGTTTCTGTAAAAGCGGCTAGATTAGTTATATTATTCCTTGACCGCGTATGCTTGAACTAAGCCCTAAATTCATTAGATACGTTAAAGATAGGTACATCAGTCTGATATACAGATTCATTATAAAGTAGGTAGGTACTCAGTTTTCCGCCAAAACATGTAGTGTGAAATATTTATCCAGATTCAAAGTGTAATTACATCTTAGGTGGTATAAGTAGCAAGTATCCTAAAAAGCCGATCCTAATTCGATAGCGCGTACATTATACTTGTTCTTGACAAACGGGCAGACAGAGCTACACCATAAGATTACTGTTTTGTTGTTCATCATCATCGTTATTTAAGAATTTTACTCTTGTCGGTGCAGTTCTCTCCAGTCTGTTCTACTTAACGCCTTCCTCTTTCTCCCCTTCCCTCAATTTTTCCCTCTATTATCTTCTGTATTAGATCGCCGTGTCGTATTAAATGGCCTTTTATTATTCCTCCTGCAAACTGCGCCAACCGCGTCGTCGCAGTATAACGGCATGCATCAAATAAGTTTAGGTAACGGGTTAGCACAAATTAAATCGACAATAATTACATCGCGGATCAGCAAAACAATATTATTATTTTAATACATATGGATTTCCGCAAAGTAATACCTTATTCAATTAATAACTTAGAGGATAAAAAAAAATTGTTACCCCATTTTTGCATTTTCGAAAATATCCCAATTTGTGATTGAAAAATTCAGATCCTTATTCTAAAAGAGCGTCACAGCGCAGATAATCATTAATCATACAGTCGGGCAATTGCCACAAGTAAAAACTAACTAACTAAGGCGGATTTAGTAAGTATAGAAATTGTACCACTGTTTTTTTGTGTATTGTGGTTGTCAAATTTTCCACAATAATCAAATAAAAATAATAGATTAGGGTTATGCGATAATGATAATAAATTAATGAAATTAGTTGAAAATCAATACTATTTCGAAATTCAAAATGTTGACTGTTGTCAATTCACCGCTTCTACCTCCCACATATTTAATGGAAAACTTTGTCTTCGAGTCGTAGCGAGGGCATTCGAGAAGGGGATTATCGTTTCACATTTCAAGCGCCCATAAATAATGGATGCGTTTAAAATTTATTCGACATAATTTGTAATGACGGTCTTTACACGGTCTCCCGAGGAAACTTCAACTTTACATAAATGTGAGAAGACAGAATTTTGATTATCATATCGTGGGTACTCAATATTGGGTTTGGCAGATTATAAACACATTTAGCCCCTAACCTACGTATGTAACCTTTCTTGGGTAGCGTGGTAAACAAAATTAACATTTTCCGTGCTAGCCGGTGCCGACGTCTAAAACAAATTGAGCTAAATTAGACGTTTTTAACGACAATACGTCCAAGATATCACTATTGTTACTATTAGATATTATTGCTAGTTACTAAACAATGGCAATTCAATTCAAACAATTCTGGTCACAAAATATATCGAATATTATAGGTATAAGATATATTTTGTGACCAGAATGTGCCCGTAACTTCGTTCAAATACTTTTTTACTATACCGTAGTTGGGCAAAAGTATCCTATAACCATGTTTAGATGTTCAGGTATCGCTGTACAAAAATTGGTTAAAATCAGTCGAGCCGTTTCGGTATGATGAGAGGACGAAAAAACTCTGACCAACTGATGGCGCCAGACTGGCATAGCGCCGCGCGCCCATACTAAACAAAAGGCGACCCTGCAACGCACTATTAAGATTTTTCCTGAAACCTTGACCCTCTTCACAGAAAACTGAGAATATCAATACAAATCCAGAATTTTATAATATTGTATAATAAAGAAAGTACTAAAACGAGTTTAATCAGTATCTTTTTAAGAACTATGAAATCACCTAACAACTTAAGACTGCACCGAGCGAAATGCGCGAAAATAGGCAGTTGCCGTTAAGTAGACAACGTCAACACTAGTTGTTTAAGCCATTTCTAATGTGTTAACAACTCCATGGAAAAATTATAAGATTATTAATATTTTACCCTAGAAAACTAAGTGGAGTTGGACGAAAACTGTAAAATCGTAAGCAGGCGTTAAGTGTTTTTTTTATACTTTATCAATGGAAATATATTCAGATTTTCAGTTAAAAAAAAAAAGATGAATGTTTACATTACAATTTATCCGCATCAAATATTTCAATTATTGTTTTGTATTAAAGGTCCGAAAGGAAAATCAGCCGATCGAACAGGCAGGCTTTATGAAAAACTATTCCACAGTTGACCACATTCACACACTGAAACTTATATTCGAAAAGTATACTGAGTATGATCTACCTATATACATAGCTTTCATCGACTACTCGAAAGCATTTGAATCTATATCGCATAACTCTATTTGGAAAGCTCTTACGGAACAAGGACTCGAGTATGACTACATACAATTAATTAAAACTATATATACAAAAAGTATGACTAGAGTGCGACTGGAGACGAAAGGACCAACATTTCAATTAGAGCGAGGTGTAAAACAAGGTGATCCCCTTTCACCAAAATTATTTATTGCCGTACTGGAGTCCATATTTAGAAACCTCGATTGGAAAGACATGGGAATAAATATAAATGGCAACGTACCTATCACATCTCAGATTTGCGGACGACATCGTCGTTCTCTCCGAAAGCCCAGAACAACTGGAAGGCATGTTAGAGTCTCTTAGCCACTATAGTGAAGAGGTTGGATTGCATGTGAATAGAGACAAAACAAAAATCATGACAAACAGGGACAAAAAACTAATTTCAATAGCGTCAGTACCGATAGACTATGTCGAGGAGTATGTATACCTCGGTCATCTCATGTCATTTAAGTCTTGCACAGATAAAGAAATAGAGCGAAGAATAAAGAACACATGGAACAAATACTGGTCTATGAAGGAGATATTTAAAGGAAGTATACCGACACAATTAAAAAGCAAAGCAATGAACATCTGTTTGACGCCCTGCTTGACGTATGCATGTCAAACCTGGCCGCTCAAAAAATCATACTTAAATAAAATAAGAACATGTCAAAGAGGCATGGAAAGGAGTTTCATGAACATCAAACTGAAGGACCGGATTAATAGCGGATATATTAGGAAAAGGACGAAAGTAAAAGATGCAGTCAAACAAGTACTAACACTTAAATGGAAATGGGCAGGTCATATCCAAAGAGTTACAGACAATAGATTGTCAAAAACTGTAACAAACTGGTGTCCCATTTACAAAACCAGAAGACGAGGTAGACCACAAAAAAGGTGGAGTGATGACATCACACAAGTAGCGGGAGCACTTTGGACTAGAGTGGCTCACGACAGAGAAAATTGGCATAAGTTGGAGGAGGCTTTCACCGCAAAGGCGGCTCTTACATAAAATAAATAATAAATACAATAAAATATAAAAGACTAACATACTAAGTATAAGAAAAAACTAAAACTATTAACAAAAATTTCAGTATGTAAACAAAATATTGATGCATTTTATAAGAGATAAATAAAGCTTTATAATATAATAATTAAAGGTCCAGATTTATCAAAAAGTGCTTTTAATTCTCCATACATTTTTACTATGGCGGCCGCGCGCCGATCTCAACACGCATTCCCCGCGCGGTTCAGTCGCTAACGCTCGGCGCAGTCTTAATAATTTCGTTGAAACTAGGTCCTATCAATTATTAATAACCAGCTGCGGGAGTTTTTCGGGAGAAAAAGTGGCCTACGTGTTAATCCAGGGTATCCTACCTTCATACCAAAATTTATCAAAATTGGTCTAGCCGTTTGTCGTTTGAGCGTGAAGAAGTAACAAACATCCATTTAAACATACTGAAAAACTTTCGCGTTTGTAATATTAGTGTGATAAATAAAAAAAAATAAAAAATATCGGACAACCTCACACAAATCAATCTAGTCCCATCCCAAATTATGCTCAAGAAGACTTGTGTTGTGGGTACTAGATGACGATATACATACTTATAATATAAGTATCTATATTATAGATAAATAGATACTTAAATACATAGAACAACCATGACCCGAGCACAAATATTCGAGTTCCTCACAAAAATATTTGCCCTGGCCGGGATTCGAGCCTGGGACCGCCGGCTCAGTAGGCAGGTGTCTACAAAGAATAAGATAAAGAGGGGAACGGTTATAAATAGAACATGTTCAGATATTCATTCAAAATTCTCGAAGGCTCCCTAAATTTTCTTTCAATTATCCCTTCTGTATTAAATATTCAGTCTTCAAAAGGTTGTTGACCAAAGGGTTAATATTAGCATACAATAGTTCCGAAAACCCCTTCCGAACCCATTTTGCGATCCGGACACGGCGACAGACGTAACTTACATAACCTCCTATGCGGTGTTGTAACTGCCTTTGGGATATAATATGTATTACAATAGGATAAAGTAGCTTTTTACACTTCATGATGGTGACTTAGTTGCTAACTAATGTTAGCAGTAGAGCATATTATGTATGGAATGTTATTGTTAGGATATCGATATAACTGATTTATATTCCCAATAGATTACGTATACAGTATGTTTTATGGATGAGAACGGTGATAGTAAATTGTACAAATATGTTATGGCTTATAAGAAATAAATCTCAAGCAAGATAACAAGGTCGAAATAATGTATTATCAATATCTTACTTAATTTGAACATTGTAGGGGCGACCGAGAGGTTTTGAAACAGTGGTGAATTGAAACACCGTTAATTTATCGGTATCTAAATCTTTCTTACCCTATGCAGTCTGCCTTACGAAGCTCCTAAATTAAGCAAGATTTCGTCTCGTTTACGAGCTGTAGATGTCGCTATAAGAGTGCGTCTCCACTGACCGAGACGTGCGGAATCGACAAATCATCTGACCAATTATGGACCACCTACTAATTTCAAACATTAATTTTCAACTACTCCGCTACCTAAAGGTTGTCTGGAAGAGATCGCTATTTAGCGATAAGACCGCCTGTTGTTTACCTCTGCCTGTTATTTGAATGTATTTCATGTTGTGTTGTATATTCCTTGATGTTGGAGGTGTGCAATAAATATTATTTGTTGTTGTTGTTGTTGTTGTTGTTGTTGTTGTTGTTGTTGTTGTTGTTGTCATCTGAGTTGAAATCTGTATCTGAGCTCCACTTTTGTGATTGGTCGATTCCGCACGTCTCTGCTCCACTCCGCTTCAGTGGAGACACACCCTAACAGGCCCTTGAATGTGCTTTCTCAACTAACTCGAGCCCTTAAAGAGAAGAATGAAAAAAAAAAATCTTCCTCGCATCGAAGAAAGCAAGATTATAGAAGTAACGGCACGATACGTCGCCAGCCTCACGGAGATGCCACGACTTTGCACTACCAACGGCGCGGCGAGAGCGAGAGATCCGAGCGCAGCGGCCATACGAGTGAGCGAGACACACCTATATACGGCGCGGCAGTCATGGCATCTGTCAAGCTGCGAAAGAAATTGCTCCTACCTCCTCTCCATCCGAGAACGTGTAGTTGTAATGATGTCGGGCCCTCGCTCGCACGGCATCAGCGAACTCGTCGAAACGGTCACCGGTAGGCAGCTTCAGCGACACCCGTAACAGGGCCTCGTAAGCTGCGCGCGCGGCGGCGTCGCGATCGTCCCCCGCCGCCCACCCCGTCTCGTCCCAGTACCCGCCCTGGAAAAAGGCAACTTCTTTAACTGCACTTTTGCAAGTCAGGACCTACTAGCGATGCTACACCTGGAAAGTTTAATTGCAGCTCCACACTACTTGCGAAGTTGACCGAAGCTAGGCGAATTTGATAGTGTGGAGAGGTACTTCGCGAAAACACATACTTTGGCCAACTTCGCCTCGGCCAACTTCGTCAGTCCCGCGAAACTTATGAAACCGTAATTTTTTTAATTACACCTGGAAAGTAAAAACATGTTGGGAAGAGAAGCGACGATACGCCTCGCTCGACCCTACGGACATGCTACGACTTTCGGCGGCAAGCAGCGCAGCGAGCGGTTGAGCGAGAGGTCCGAGCGCGGCCGCCATACGAGTTAGCGAGACACACGTACCGCGCACCGCTGCCACTCGCCGCTAAGACCAAAGTTATGGCCGGGCCGTTAACGGCATGTTATAAGAGGGTATGTCAAGTAGTTAAGGTTTGAGGGTATGAAGTAAATAGAGTAACGATGTCTAGAACTGTCGATGTGTAAATTATAAATTTATGGTATTGATACCGATTTTCCACTACTTTTTCCAATGGCACATATCTTTCCTAAACAGTATCGCATTCATCCTTATCACTCCTGTAAGGAAAGGTTTATGAACATAGTCACTATATATGGTATAACGGGCATGTATTTTTTTTTTGAGAACCAACATCAATCGATCCTGTTTTTTTTCTGGATCCAATGTCTTTATATCAATAACTACACTTAGACTGTTGTAAAAGTTAAAAATTGCCGTTGAAGTTCGTCATCCCCACGGAGCGCAGAAACCGCTCCGTACGAATGGCCAAGAAATTTTGTAACTATAGAACCTCCCAGTAGTATTTGTCCAACTCAAAGTGAAGAGGTAAAGAGAATATAAATGGCTCAACTCATTGTTTATCTTATTTCAAGAAAAGGCCTTATGTAAAGATCATTTGAAATTGAATTGAACACCGCCAATTTATGCTAGAGAAATACACCAGAAAAATATTTGTATTTCGGCACAAAGGGGAAATTACAATAAGCTACCCAATTTTTAAATTTGCTCAGTCTGCATTGATAAGCTGTAAAAAATATTTTTTTAAACTGATCTTTGTATCTATAAAAATACCACGACAATTAAAATAAGATTTACAAACTTGACAGATTTGTTACAAACACTCAAGAGTAAACATAACGGAAAAGTGGTTTGGAAATTCTTCACTGAGTACAGGTATCCATTTTATTTGCAATTGACTATCCACATATTTACTTATATCGTGTTCCTAATTTCACATCGAAGCAGTTATTAAGGCACTTGTCCCACCGCCAACGATGGACGAGTAGCGATAGAGGGAGGAACTGGCAAAGAGTTGACGTCGTTGGCGAACAGCCGAGAACGAGTGTGTAGTTGCTTATCCAAGTAGCCCCCAGGCTGTATAAGCGGTTATACAGCCTGTGTGCAATGCGATAATTAGCGAGTGCTTGAGTGCAACGCGCTACTAGCTACTAGAAAAACTGTTGGTAACAGGCAAGGTGTGCAGAAGACGGCCCTGAGGAAGAAGTCCAACACGCTGGTCGGACCAAATATGCTCTCCCTCAAGACCTCTATTTACGAAGCCATCCATGCAGCCCAGGATAGAGTAAGCTAGCGCAAAATAACCCACGAGAAAGTTATTCAGGGAGGCCACGACCCTCAGCATTGAGGATATCGACTGAAGGAGGAGGAGTGCAACGCTGAATTATTCGTACCGCTTGCGGAGCGGTTGACCATGCGTTATTCTCCCGGTTTGTGCGAATCACTGTGCAAGGGTGAATGTTCAGTCAGGCGTTTTTTTCGTCATTCTCATTTCTGCAAATATCGTTAAAATAAATTATTGTTCGAAGTCGATTTTTTATGTATACCGAAGCCATTTCCGAGAATGACACAAGAACCGCTCGGTTGGAAGAAGTCTTACAACGCTCGCGCGAGAATTACCCGCTAGAAGCTACCTCGCACAGCGTAGGTGGATTCGCAACTATACAATCTCATATTAAATCACTCTACAGTAAACTACATATATAAACCTCTAAGTTTCCAAGATGCAGTCCTGCATTAATGCATCAACTTGCAAGGATATCTGAGACAATCTTGTTAACTTGAATTTGACTTTAAACTCACGGATTCCAATGCCAAGCCAACTTCCCTGTGATATCTTATGTCTACAATTGCAACTTTTGGAAACCACCTTTATTTCATAGGCAATAAGTCTAAAGTTGCGCAACAGTTAAGAGCAGTAAATAGACTCACTGTCAGAATTGAAAGGAGTTATCTGAAGACGCAAAGTTTAAAGTTAAACAAGGTTTGATGCATTCAGGAAAGTTAGAAGATTAGAGACGACTGTTGTATGATTAAAATTATTAACTATACAACACGGTTTTAAACATAAAACTCCCTTGGAATTGAGGTATAATGCACCAGTCTGCGCCGGGCTACCGCGCGCTTTTCTCAGTCATGAAAGGATTAGGCGCTCTAAGGTGTCTGACTCCGACTTCAGCTGTTGTTCGTGCGCATTCATAGCCTGACACACGTCCGTTGATCGTAAAATTTACACAAACTACCAATAAAGCACAATTCTCAGCGGCTTTTGCGAAGATCTAAATGGAGAACCTTCTAATAATAATATTAAGGCAAAGTTAGCTTACCTGAAAAATCTCCACGTCGAGGAAGGCCCAGTCACCGCGCGTCATGCCGAGCGCATGCGCCGCGAGGAGGAACTCGCGCACAAGGGGCCCACGCACACTCAGGATCACAACTACACAGACAAACATACTTCAAATAAAAAATATATATATGTCGGGTTCTACTGGTACGGGTCTACCGGAGTCTTACCCCGCGTTACCTTACGAGTAATACACTTTCCCCTGTTTGCTTCATACATCATTGTAGCGTGGCAGCCTTCTTCTATTAAGGAAAGCGAATTTATTTATTTTTCTTCAGTACTTATTTTTCTAAAGCAGTAACGACATGACAAGGTGCTTAAGTAAGATGGGCAGACAGGTCGAAATCGACTTCTATGGACGCCAGGATGCTGTACTATATACATGCCGAATAATATAACCCAAAATTGTTATCTTTTTGCTGATGACACTACGATTGTCGTTAAAGGTGATAATCCAGAAACATTCGAGTCACAGATCAACGAAACTCTGTCTAAAACTATACAGTGGCTAGAAGTAAATAATCTTAAAGCTAACCTTGATAAAACTAAGATAATGCAATTCCACACTAATAAAAAAAAACCTGAAAATCTGCATGTTAATTATAAAGGTCACAAAATTGTTGAAGTAAATAACATAAAAATTTTAGGAATTATTCTTGATCGATTTTGCAGCTGGCGTGATCATGTATGAGATCTTTGTTCTAGAGTCAATCGTTTTGTCTTCGCACTAAGAAGAATAAGTCTAGTCGTTTCTAAAGAAGCAGCGCTAATTTCATACTATGGATATATACACTCAATACTACAGTACGGAATAACGATGTGGGGCAGATCTTCCGATATTGACAGTGTATTTATAATGCAGACGAAGTGTATACGAGCTATATTTAAACTCAAAACTGTAGAATCGTGCAGACCTTCCTTCTAACTTCATGGAATACTCTCTCTTCCGTGTATTTACATTTTCAATGCATGTCTATTTATGTTTCAACATGGCCATGTGTTTCAACAAGTTAAAGATGTATATAAAAATCCCACACGATCACAATATCGTAATAAACTGTATGTTCATTCAACTAAATTATCACTTGTTGCAAAGAACTCCTACATTATGTGCATTAAATTGTTCAACAGACTCCCAGACACCATTAAGGACTTACCATTTGTAATGTTTAAAAAGTCTCTTATAAAGTGGCTCACAGACATGTTGTAGCGATTCACATGTTCACGTCATGTGCTCGCCATCATGTAAACATATATCACCATCGTAAGACTCACATCATCATTATCATCATCAAATTCTCATCACATTAGCAATAAGATCATATTACACCATATAATATTAACATCATCATTTTATAGAAGTATTAAAAATGAGCGAATACAAATGTAAGCATCCTGCCATTTTTGAATAGCAAATTAATATTCACAAAATTTGCCAACAAAAGAATTGAGCTTTATTTAGACTGGATAAGGATCAAAATTCCATATACAGCATTTAGTGGGAGGAGTCTTGGACGTATCGAGTGTCCCGAGTGGGACGAGGCAGGCGAGCCTGATGAGTGAGATGGAGCAGTTGAGTGGGGCGAGACAGATGACGCTGTCGAGTGAGATGGAGCAGTCGAATAGAACGGGTCAGTCGAGTAGGTCGACAGCGGCGAATGACTAGAGTTTTGGGTATAAATAGGCAAGGGCTTAGTAGGATGGTATTCATTTTTTCTTGCATCATCGACTGGGTAACATTATTGTCTGGCAATAAGGTATTAAATTTAATTCTAAGGGGAATTTCTGTTGGGATTACATTATGTTTCTGATCTATAATTATTTATTGAAATGTTGTGGGATTTTGTTGTGTTTTTTTGAAAGCTATTAAGCTTAATTACATGCCAGAAATAGTGTTTTGGTACATGGTTGCCAGATGAAAGATATTTAACCTTGCGGCTGTTAAACGAATATCTTTCAGACTCTTCTAGTTTTATACGAGTTAGGCAGCTCGGACACTAGCCATTTACAAGTGCAGTGAATAGCCTACAGGTTTGGAAAGTTCTGTCTGGGGAATGCAAGGACCACACGTGATGGACATGCGGGGTAATCCGCGCTTGCTGAAACCAGATGGTCTTCCAGGCTTGGTCTCATATACTTATATATTTATATATCTGCTTTATATACACATAATAGGGCGAGCTACTCCATGTTTCCGGCGTCTCATCAGCCACATGGGGGGGGCTCAAATACACCGATGCTAGCCACTTTCTCGGGCTAATCCCCCGAACTTACAGTTTAGCTTAGCTAGGCCCCATACACGTTTAAATATAAATATGAGACCTAGGTCTCTAGTGTTCTTTGTATTAGCTAGGGAACAGGGTATAGAGATAGGTACACTAATAGGAACATTAGGACGGGGTTCTTTATCTTCCGAGCAATCGGCCATTCATCATTAACTAACATAACATCTATTCAAATTATTTTATTCTCGTCAGGTATAGTAGATGCAGAGGCTGACCTACTGTTTTACTAGTGTTTATGACTTGGGATGTCAGTAGTGAAAACAAAATCTTGTAACAGTTTATAAAAAATGGGAATATAGCAACCTGTTATTAGACCGAACAGATATTTAGAACCTTTAATTTGACATCAAAATTTATAAAAAAAAATAGTTAAAATTACCGATTATGATTTAAAGTAATATACATTTGTTATAGCCTTAGTGTTAGAATGGCAACACTAGCGTTAAGCCGAATCAGCTGACAGATGAAATTCGCTCTTTCAATGAACAGAAATAATTTTAAATTTTATTATAGTTTTTGATAAGGAAATTCTATGGTACGAGTAGATTGTTGTGTAGTATGTCTAGAAATGGAAAACAAAGCATCCCTATTGTTGGATTTGGTGTGTCTGAAGTGTAAATTGCTAAGAAAAGCCGGGGACTTGTGGATAGCAATAATGAAAGCTATTCGTTCCCGTATTTACATCACAGATCTCAGAACTAAATCAATTTATATCACAAGGGTTGAGAGTAATTTCCCTTATCAGAATGAGTCAGTCGAGAGTTGAAAGATACTCCGAACGGACACAATAGTCTTCATGATTTCAAGGATATACTACATTTATGAGTATGGTCAAACGAAAACCAAGTTCTAGAACTTATTAGAAGGGTTCTTACCTACTAAGGAAGAGTAGTGTACTAGAGATCTTATAAATACAATTATAACTTTGCAGCCATCACATATATTTAACTAGTTAAATAGGAAGGTAAAATCCTTAGAGTAGGTCTTGTGTAGTTAACTTTAAAGATGCCTGAGTAAAAGGCTTTTTAAAAGATGGACCTCCTGACACCTTGCCGTAGTTAGGCATCATGTAAGGTTGCAGGGTGGTCCCACCGTGGTTTGTTCAGTTTAGAATAGGTGCGGAGTTCCCCATCCTCTAGCTGAACGCTTTAATTCGATTTGCTTCTCAGGAATAGATAGGTAAAGCGTTCAGTGACACTCTCCGCGCACTTAGGGTGGTAGGGGAATATTAGCAAAAAAATTATATATTTTTTTTTATATACACAATAAAGATACCTTCTCCATTATACTATAATCTAGTCCTTACTAGTTCTTAATTGTGAAGACTAAAACAACTTCCTACTTATTGTATAGGTCTAGAATCCACTTCAGATTGGTCTACTATAGTTTATTTAAGGGAGGTATACCACCTTCTCAGATTAGGGTGTAATGAAAAAAAAATATTCAATATTGTCAAATATGAAAACTTAAGAACAATTAAATTCATAATAAAATCTCATAGATCCTGTAACTTTCATCTATTTATAGATTGGTAAGGAAGTGTAGTTTCATATTGTACATAGACATTTGACTTCTAATCATTCTGGAGTAAGAACGTGCAATTTTAAGAACTAAATTAACTTTCATTCCAGAATTCTAATAAAATTTGGATAAAATCACATATTGATTTTTATTGTTACATAAGGTAATCTAGTTCAACTATATCTGACTATGGACTAAATGAATTTGATATTTCATATAGAATTAAATAACTTTTATAAGAGTATCCATAATATTCCATATTGAATTTGCTATAGGAACTATGGATATTTTTGATGGCTAGACTACATAGGAAGGAATAAGTTTATATTTTAAGGTTAGATAACATTAAATTAAGTTAGAAATTTAATTAGTATGAAGAACCAAGGTGCAGTATGATAGGGGAAACAAGCATTAAATAAAAAATAGAAAACACATTTATTTAGTTTATTTAACAAAAATACATAATAGTATAGCACAGTATAGGTACAGAGGCACTTAGCAACACATCTCGGCTGAACATTTCTTAAAAGAAACTGAGTTACTACAACAACGTAGGTTCCGACCAATCTAGACGTTCACAACGGTTATACCGATCACATTTGGTCATACGTTATTAAGAAAAGTACAAACTCAATTGTTTAAAGATCCTTTCATATCTAGGTTAGTTTAGTTGTAGGTTGTGGTAGACTAGGAGCTGCTGTTAAGAAATCCTTAGGTAATTGTAGTAGGGTTTTCTAGGGCTTCGTTGTAGGAGTAGAGTCTGGAGACGAGGGTGAAGAAGGCGAAGGGCCTGTTCCTTTAGTCTAGGGCTTAGCATACATTACAATGTGTTTTTATAGCATTCAGGAGTACCTAGATTATAAGTAAATAGATCTAAGATTATTGTTTGCATGCCGTGATTCGGTGGATTTTAGTGATAGCCTAATGTACGTGTTTTATTAATATCTTAATGTACCTAAAATCACGCAAAATAAAGTTCATTTCATTTCATAAAAAAATAAAAAATAAAGTTCATTTTATTTCATTTCAATTCATTTCAGTTCATTTCATTTCATTTCATGTTTATAACATGTGTTATGTTGACGATGCGGTTGGCACAGTGGTAACACAGCTGGTTACTGAGCCAGCGGTCCCGGGTTCGAATCCCGCAAGCACAAATATTTGTGTGATGAACTCGACCAGGCCATGACTCATTGCGTTCTATGTATTTAAGTTTGTATTTATCTATATAAGTATGTATATAGTTGTCTACTAGTACCCATAACGCAAGCCTTCTTGAGCTTAATTTGGAGCTAGGTCGAATTGTGTGAGATATTTATTTATTATTATTATAAGCCAGAAGAAAAAGAGCATGAAACTCATCACAAAGTCTGTGCCAGTCCTTCTGTCAATTAAATGCAAACCATTGAACATAAACGGTTCCCATTTATATTTCAACACGTCAGCATGAGACGTAGAATTTAAAATTAAAAGGCACGCGAGGAATTTTCATTATTTGAGTCGGGGTATCGATTTATTTTTAAATCTTGAGTTTTTATTTATATGTAGGAATAACCTCCTCATTCCTAGAACATTGATATTTATATATGTATTTATATAATGTGTATATCATCGCCTAGTACCCATAATATAAGCTTTGCTTAGTTTGGACACAGATAATATAATATAATAATATAATCTTACTAGGTTTGGGACTAGGTCGATTCGTGTGAGATTGTCCCTTAATATTTATTTATTAATTTACTGTTTTCCTCGCCTTTTACGGACATCTTACGCAAAACTACCCAAAGTGACAATTTTATCGAAAAATTTCATCAATTCTCAGTACAAAAGAAAGGCGTATTCTTCTAACGGCGTGCGCTCAATGTTTAAAATCATTGTTTAAAATCAAGCTAGATTGTTGTCAAGAGCAATTCCAAATTTTTCCTTATACACGCATTTACCCTGTTCATACTTTAACATTCATCAAAAACGGTTCCTATTTAATGTTCCCATTTCTTAATTACCGGAACAGAAACAACAAATTGGAACCTCAGAAGTAGGTGGGTCAGATTTAGGTGCGCGTCTTTCAGGTGAACATTTGCGAAATTAAGGATTCTTGGGCCTAATTTTCTGATTAAATGCATGTGAGAATAAAGAACGTTCCCTCTTCTATTATCCGATGTAATAGCAACATAACCTAGATTCATACAAGCTCTTAACTTTTGACCACCGAAAGGACAAATTTTGTTTTTTGAACTGACAATGACCCAGGTATGAACCATAAAAATATAAGTACAAAATCAACGGGCGCGCTAGTGAAATTACTTACCAAAAATTAGACACATTTTTATGCAGACATTCAATTTCGTCAGCTCGCGTTAACTGATGTAATCTTCATAAAATGTTACGGCAAAAAAGCGTTTCTCTTCAATATCCCTGGACGCTTCACTCCTCAAATAAAGATAAGATAAGATAAAGATGTACCACAATTCATCCATCTCGCGCAATATTGAAAACCGCAACTTTCCTGGTAGAAATGGAAAGCAATTTGAATTCGGTTATTGAAGCGCTTCTTCCTAACATGGCGTCTTATTGCGAAAGGTTTTAGCAATGTGTTGTATTAGGAAAGTTTTATTTATTTCCTTTTAGATATAAATTTAACATATCTTTAAATGCAAAATTGTAATACCATGCTTGGAATTCGTGCCTTTTAGGCTATTATGCAATTTAATTATATTTATTAAAGCAGTAACGTCTGCTAACGTAAACCAAATGTTTTTTTTGAAGAAAACATATTAGTGTACCTATTCTAAGATATAAATGAGGAAAAGTGTAAGAATAAAATTTAGAAACTACAAGAAAGTAATTAGCAACATGTTCCTACCTTATTAATAATTTCATAACACATGTCACCTGCCGGATTAAATACTTAAGTTCCATTAGTTCTCTACACACATGTGTGTGGCATAGACACAAAAATAAATGAGTAAGTAATTTAATTATTTACACACGCAACTAGGAAACTTCAATACTTAAAGATAATTTATCCAACAAGCCAAAAGTGGAAAATAATTCATTTGTTTTTTTGCTTTAATAAAAATAATTAATTTGGTGACTATCGATTCTCAACATAATTTGAGACGGTGGTGCCGATTATAAAGTCTGAATCTTTACGGTAGATGGCGCTGCGATGCCACCTAAGGCATGTAGAAGCAACTGGTTGAAAAATTCAATGGCTCTGGCATCAGGTTCGGTGGTCCAGTTGGTAGGACGCCCGTGTTGGCCCGGAAAGCCGTTGGAGACGCAGGTTCGAATCCTGCCGAACCGTTAAAATTTTCAACTTTTCGCTTCATTGTAAATATTATGGCATTTTTTTACATTTTAAGATCTATGCGTGTAATAAACAAAGCTGACACGGTGGTTCGTTTCTTGCTAATATTTATTTTGTTGTTTGGCGTAGGTATTTTACAATAAAAAAATGGATAAAATATAAATTAAACCAACAGTAAAATTTAAGAGTACCTTTTTTCTCTAGACACTTAAAACTCTATCGCATACTCTCTGCTGACATTGGCACAGTCTTATTCCCTCTTTATTTTAACTTTAATACCCTGAACGTGTTGTATGAGTATTCCGCATAATCTTTGTACTTCTACAAATAAATTATGTATACAACAAAGCTTTGCAAACTCGGTGCGGTGGCAAACTTCATACCGCAGAGATAGGTATTGATTCAATTGATAATACATTAAGCTCTACTCAGACCTCAGACATACTTATAAACGAAACTCCATTATGGATTCGATTGATGTGTTTATAAATCTTTTTGTTCGGTAACCTTAGAATACTCGCAACTATTTTCAATTTGATTTTCATTTAAACCATTGATACAAAGATTGATTTTCATTATTAATGCCATTGAGCCGATGGTCCTGGGTTCGAATCCCGGCTATGGCAAATTTGTCTGATGAGCTCGTATATTTGTTCGTGTGAGTCATGGATAGTTTGTATACACCGTGGCCGTTAATAACCCGAAAGATTTAAACCACGTATTTTTGACGACAATACGAGTAAATAATGTTATATCAACATGGGTCTAATTATGTGTCTTAATTAAATTACTATTTCAGTACAAATTAAATCATATTAATTACCCGCTTCTTTGTGAACAAGTCTTTAGTTGAAGAAGAGTGAGCGAGCATGACACCTCACGAATCGCTCCGAAATCATACGACGAACGGCGAATGCCGTGACTTGTGTTCTATGACAAGAAGTGTCAAGTTATCGCTGTCTGAATATTACAGGGTTCTATGTTTCACTTTTGACGAGTTGAAATTTGAACATTGGCATAATGACATGAATTAGGGTGTGTTAGACGGGAGATTTTTTAACTTTCGATTTGTTTTAAATAATTTATATCTCCTTAATTATGAGTTTTTGGACTATATGTTACATAAGTTTATATACTCTAATTAGGCTCTAGTATCGTTAGCTTAAATCTTTCGGGTTATAAACGGTCACGGTGTATATTTATCTATCTATATAAGTAAATATATCGTCGTCTAGTACCCATAACACAAGCCTATTAGAGCTTAATTTGGGATTACATCGTGAATCGATTCGTGTGAGGTTGACCGATATTTATTTAATGTATGAAGTATATGCATACTTCATACCATTGGCGCGTGATGCGAAGCTAGGAGAGCCACGAGAACAGAAAAGCGTTAAGCATCCGTTTAAGCGTTTTTTCTATATCCGTCGAGGATATAGAAGAAAAGGAACACAAAAGAAAAGATGGATGGATTGTGTGTGAAGATGATATGAATAAGTAAGAAATAAACGACGAGATGACCAGTGATAGGGAGGAATGGAGAAAGAAAACATAAATAGGATAAGGGCAAGGAAATTATGATGATATTTAGTGTGATTTTTCATAGTGTTCATAATCAAAACTTGAGATTAAATTGGACACTGCAATATAGTGTTCCATTTTCGCTGCTTAAACTCCACTATCAAGGTTGTATAGTCAGGTGTAGAAAAATGTGAACCCCTGCCGTACATGATGGTAGTAAGACGGGGAAGGCAGGAAGCAGGATCATGTTTCTTCGCAACTATAATAATAATAATAATATTTTTTTCATTTAAAACATTACAGCTGTAATGACTATGAACCTATGAACTAAACTAAACAATACATATTTATCTACGCACATATCATTAGTGCTCTAAAATGCGTTCAGAAATCGTAGGAAATGACCAGCATTATTACAACCAATTTTACTATGAGATTTTTTTGTCTGTGGTAGTAGGTAAAATCTGTACTGTAATGTTATTACAGTACCGATTTTTGTAAGGTTACGAGTTTAAATTAGGAACAGCTGTCAAAACACAAGTTGGTCTCCATTCTAGTATCCATAGATATTAATATTGTTATCGATACGAAACGTCAATTCAGTAGGTATGTTTTTTTATAAAAACCGCATGACATTTGATCTCGAGTGACATGAGAATATGGATTCATTCGTTTGTATATGATTTAGAAAAAAAAACATTCGTCTTGACGGAGGTTCGAATTGCCGCCATTATTGTTGTCATTTGTTTGTTGGTTCTTTGCTGTTACGAAAGTAGAATTGTGAAGTTTATTGTAAGTCACATTTTAGTTGAAAATATTGTTTCAATGTAAATGTAAATTACAACTATTACAATAAATAATCTGTTTATGTATTTGTTCAGATTTATTTCTTACTGCATGAGTATATGTCGTTTTTAGATATTTTACAGGTAGCACTAGTGGTGCCGGTCATTTCCTTATGGCTTCTGAACCCATCTTAGAGTACTTATGATATTTGTGTAGATAAAGTATTTAGTGTATACAACAGTACATAATTAGTGTTTTAAGGCCTCTCATTATGTATCAGTTGCATAAACTACTATTATAATTGATGAGTAATATTACGCGCCTGAACTAGGATTATCCTGTGTTTCAGGCAGAAACTGACAGTACTTAGGTGTCTATTGACGACGTGGTTGGGCACTGGTAAAGCAACTGCCTACTAAGCCGATGGTCCTGGATGCGAATTGTGGCAAGGCCAATTATTTGTGTAATGAACTCGAATATTTGTGCCTGGGTCATGGATGTTATTTGTATTTAAGTATATATTTATCTATAGTTAAGTATGTTTATCGTCGTCCAGTGTCCATAACACAAGCCTACTAGAGCTTACTGTGGGACTAGATTGATGTGTGTGAGGTTGTCCGATATTTATAATTTTTTTATTATTTAGGGCTCGGAAATTAAGCAATTCGTTCCATCTTGGCCCGTCCAGCGCTCGCCGCACTCACGTGATAAATCAACTTCTAACAAGTGCACTTGACATTGGACTCGTCTACCGAGTGGCAAGCGACGTCTGTATACAATAAACATATAGGTATTTTTATTTACTGTGTATTGAGAAAAACCTGTGGGTGCGGCCACGAAAACTTCATCGCTTCATTCAGTAGCAAGATACGAGTTCACTAAGCGCCGCGAGCCGCGCCGAAAGCCTACGTACCTGCAGTGCATCAGTTCGCCATTTTTTGTTCAGACGAAATCGGCGCGCTTTTATAGCCAGTCACCACACCTCATAACCAATTCCGTCGCATCGTACTGTAAGGATGTCTTTGGTTGTTGACAGCAGAACTGGCCACTTGATTTTATATTAAAAATATATTTAAATATTTAGAATTATGGCCGTCTCTGCCACACACCAAGGGAGCCGGGCATTCGTGTTTAAACCTTGTATTGAGCTGAAGTCAAATAATTAATAATTATTTATAAACCAAGTCCAATCCTTTATTCTGCACTTCCACTGAGCTACCCCCCACAGTACACAAATAATCAATTAAATACAGTTTAATAGTATTTCTATTGCATGTGTGTGCTTTTGCAAAGATCTAAAGTATGAACCTTCGTCTTCTATTCTGTACCTCCGCCACTAAAATTGTACTTGGCTCTCTAGTACTCAGAAATAGAGCAATTCGTTCCATCTTGTCCCGTCCAGCGCTCGCCGCACTCACGTGATAAATCAACTTCTAACAAGTGCACTTGACATTGGACTCATCGGACGTGCAAGTAAGACTAGGTATTTCTAGACAATGAACAGTATAAAAAGGTGGATCACTTTTCGACTTTAAGTGAGGGTGTTAAGGTCAGTTCCACGACTACTTTTTATGGTATAAAGAAAAACCCTAAATTGCTGCTACCACAAGAACTTTATCTTTGGTACCACTTTTTATGAAGTAAACGAATTTTTAGTTCAAGAACACCATAAATTCAGTTTTGCAGGACCGAACCTGCGACCCTACGTTTCTGCCGTAGTGCTCTCCCAACAGAGCTATCACATGATTACGTCAATCATACAAAATGTTGAATTTCATAATTCTACGCTAATAAAGCGCCTTATGCGTCTACACACGTTTACACGTGTACTAACGAACGGCAAGGTAAGAATATTCTTAAAAATAATTAAGAGCCTGTGTAGATTTTTATTTACTGCCGGAAAAATAAATTGATATACGAGTACTATTTACTGTCCCTAAAGGTTTTACTTTGAGCACGCATACGCGTACACACTTTGGCTTGGCATTGTGTACGTACAAATAATTGTACTACGTAGGGAAAACTCTTTCAATGGCCTATTTAAACTTGGGTGTTCACGGGTTCCATAGAATTTATACTTACACACGTTTACACGTGTACAAACAAACGCCAAGGTAAGACGATTTCGCGGTAGGAAAACATTTTATCATTAATAAAATCGGCCCTATTTTTCCTAATTAAACCCCCAAATAAAGTAAATTGCATTTTCCATTATTTTTGTTTACGTATCAAGGCGTTTGTGTGTAATAATTATAATGGCTCATTAACGTTATAGTGTTATTAGTAAGCCGATAAACAAACTAATGACGCATTTCGCGTTGCAGAACCATTACATACATACCTATTAGGACGGTGAATCGTGAATGTCCCAGATTGCAGGCGTTTGTGCCATGAATATGCGAATTTGGGCTTTACGAATTACCGCCCGTGGTTTGTCTAAAGTTATACGTCTTGCCAGGCTAGGAAGTGAGATTTTCTCCCCAGAACGTTTCACTTATGGCCTAGGGTGACGTTAAAGACTACGTATACGATGTTAAATTTAAATCAAGCCACATCTGTGTTATTCATAGGTATAGACTGTAAAAATATTACATTTTGGGAGGTGATTTACATTACTGTTTTAAACTGTAATATCCTAGTAGAATGTCATGAATATGCAGCAATGTATCTCGTGTCATTTGTAGTTCCGATCTCTCCCGATAATTGTCGAGAATTGCTGAGACGTGGTGAGGGGTTTACCTCGAGCATACATGCTGACGTCACGCAACAGCACCTCACACAGCTCCCTCTGTCGCTCCTGTTCGTTCCCGTCCAGCTCTCTGACTGCCTTCAGGACACCTTCCTTCCGAAGTCCCCACTCCAGGCTCTTTCCTGTATAAATAATAAAAAGAATTCAATCTTGTACTGTCCTTCTCAAGAGATCCTACAGGCTATATTCGTCATATTTCAGAGGTATTCGCTCGCTTTAGATTGTTGACAATCAAAACTAATACCTACTTAAAACAAAGCTCGTATCTCAATCTACTTACAAAATACGAGGTTTTAAAAACAGTGACAGAAATGTTAGTAAATTTTGGTTGTCACCTGGAGATAGTCATGAGGAAAAGAAAACGCCACAAATTGGGGTCACAATACTAATAATAAACTACCCTTGCCAACTGTTCTCACTGTGAGCAAGGCTTCGCGGGCTTCTATTTCCACTCTGAGGAACGTAAAATACCTAACAAACCTACCCAGGTTAAACTAGAGAATGTTTTACGTTTCTTATTTGTATGCGTCAAGCACCACTGAAAACACTAAACGTCGCAAAATAAAAAAGAAACCCAGTTCAAACCTCGGTGCCGTTAAAACTAGTCGAAAAAACTGTTTAAATAAAAAATACAAAAATATTGTAAAAAGATATGTAAATCTGGCTGTAGGTATAGCCAGATTTACATCGTGAAATTAAGCGATAAAGATAAAGCTTCGTAGGATCCTCAAAACAATGTTAATTATATATTACTCAACAAGTCTGGAACTACGACAATTTACACAGGAATTCCATATAACGAAGTTGAGATTTAAGATCCTTAAGTGTTAAATAATCGCTCGAAGTATGGAAATACCTTCAAGCTTCTCTACTTGTTATTTTCACATATTTACTTACATGTTATTCACTCATAAATCATTAATATTTGACACAAATAATCCTATTTTTAGGGTTCCGTAGTCAACTAGGAACCCTTATAGTTTCGCCATTTCCGTCTGTCCGTCCATCCGCGGCTTAGCTCCGTGATCATTAGTACTAGAAAGCTGAAATTTGGTATGAGTATGTGTATGTATCACGCCGACAAAACGGTAAAATAAAACTAAAAAAAAAAAATTTTTTCGGGTACCTCTCGCACACCTAAGTGGGGGTGATTTTTTTTTTTCGTTTCAACCCTTGTGTGTGGAGTGTCGTTAAATAGGTCTGTTAAAAATAATAGGGGTCTCCAAACATTACTTTTTGATAAAGTCAGAAGTTTTGTAAATATTCGCTCCGAAAATAAAAAAAAATTGTGCCCCCCCCTCTAACTTTTCAACCACGGGTCAAAAAAATATGGAAAAATTCATGAATATGACGCCTTATAAGTACTTTCAATGAAAACTATATTGAACAAAATCGGTTCATCCGTTTTTGAGTTATCGCAAAATTTCATAATTTTCTTTAAAAGGACGTAAGTTGACTTCCAGAAGGTAATAAGTAATTACAGAAACTTTGGCGTTTACGACCATTTTACAGAACTTGAAATCTTTCTCGTAACTTAAGCCTCGGGCTTAAAACCGCTGTTTTAAGTCTCTTGTGAAGGATGAGCAACTACGGAACCCTACACTGAGCGTGGCCCGACATGCTCTTGGCCGGTTTTTTTAACATTATTTATCTATATATATAGCTAGAGTGCTCCTAACAAGAAGAGCTAAAAATGCACTTTCCGGGCAATGACTAACCAAAAAGAGTAGGTAAGTATATGAATATCAATAAGATCATAATTATCCCGCACTAACAGAGTTAAGCTAAATATACCAAATGAGGTAACTTTTGAATATTTTGCTATTTCGGTTAATGAATATGTTGAATAGATCCAGTCTGTAGAGAATCCATATCAAATAATAACCTAAATTAAAAGTATAAAACACCCCCGACACAAGTAGCTGGTCATCATGAGACCCTCTTTAATGTGTGATGTAGAAATTGCTACTAAAACTGAACAAAAAAACAAAATTTAGAATTCCTAGCTTCAATATTGGCTGAGAGCCAGTCGTTTGTTCCACCAAACGCTGAATATCTTGGAGACGAGAGTTCCAACTTTCATCAAACAAAGCTAAGAACACACAGATACAAAGATACACAGATACCTACACATGTTAAACTTATAACACCTCTCTTTTTTCGTCGGGGGTTAAAAGTAATCTCTCTTCTTTCGCCCTACTTAGCTTACACAATAAACTTTTAAGTCCGCTTCAATAATATGGTTGTATATGTTTGCTCCGTGTTCCTTTGTTTCAATTTCATCCTTCATTGCACTCCGATCTTCGCTGGAAGGTTACTCGTATTTCTCAGAACTCAGTGAAATAGCCTTTCTTTGAAGATCTGAGTGGATCAGATAACAGCAACGCGTGTATACTGCCCTCTTAGGGTGCTTCTTAACCGCAAGTATTGGCATATAACTTCACCGCAAGTATTGGCATATAATGCAACAAAAAATGATATGAAAATTTCATATCATCCTCCTAGCCTTTGTCCCATTTTTTTGAGAATGAATTCTCAATCGGGGTCGGCTACCTAAATCCCAAGATGTGGCGTAGGCACTAGTTTTTACGCAAGCGACTGCCATCTGACCTTCCAACCCAGAGGGGAAACTAGGCCTTATTTGGGCTTAGGTGGTTTCCTCACGATGTTTTCCTTCACCGAAAAGCGAGTGGTAAATATCAAATGACATTCCGTACATAAGTTCCGAAAAACTCATTGGTACGGGCCGGGTTCGAACCCGCGACCTCCGGATTGAAAGTCGCATGCTCTAACCACTAGGCTACCAACGCTCTTTTTTTTTTTTGATATGAATATTTCATATGATTTATGAAAAATTATATGAAAATTTAATTTGCTTTTGTTACATTACAGGTGAATGCACGCAGTAAGGGAGCATCCTTAAAGCAAATGGTGGTATCTCAAAAAAATCTTTGAGCTTAGAGCTATTTATATCATCGTATAGCCACTATAGCTGAAATAGTTCTGCTCCAGACGACCTAAACAAATTAACGGTAAATAAAAAGCTAATAGGTTTTACGTCACCCTAGGCCGTAAGTGGGATTTCATGCCCGCTCGCGAGGAGAAAATCTCACTTCCTGGCCTAGGCAAGACGTCAAACTTTAGATAAACCACGGGCGGTAATTCGTAATACCCCAAATCGAATATTTATGGCCGTCACCTTCGGTTCGGACTACTAATAGCGGCGATCTGGGACGATCGCGAATTCACCGCCCTACGTATGTAATGTACTATAAAACGAACTATAAGTATGACGCCAACGGTCGCGTTTTCACAATTTACTCGAAAACTTTAAAAATGAGTTAGCGCGATATTTCTTTTAGAGAAATTGTAATTTTATGGTAGTTTATGTGACTGTACATAATGAAGGGTATTAAACACGAGTGTGGGTTCGGCTTCGGCTCGTTTCATAATAACATCACACGAGTGTTTTAAGCCGTATTAAGTATAGTTACATACACTACTTTATCTAGCCACATATCATAAGCCTCCATGATGCATTCAGGAGTCGCACATTATGACAAATATTACCCGGTAATGGCGGTAATGAAGTTTTCTGGCAGCTGTCATAGTTTTTTTTTTAATTCAGAGACAAACTAGAGTCGGCCCCAACTATCATATCATTCGATATCTTACTGACGTGCGACATTTGTCAAATTTGATTGCAAATTGACAATTCATTGCGAACTAAACGTCACATCGACTGACATTGGAATAGAGGTCAAATCAAATTTCTTTGTTTTTCAGAGATGTTCGAAATTTGAATAAATAATACTATCTAAATTGATGTTATTATTAACAATAATAACATTTCTACAGATAAGAAATTTGTTCTAACAAAACAGACCATTTTTATGGTAGTCTTAATGTGCGGTTCTTGAACGCATCATGGAGGGTTTATGATATTTGGATAGATAAAAGAAGCCCGTGGTTTGAACACATGATTAAAACTTATTGAACCGGGCCTATAGCGATATTTTGATTTACCTACCTTCATTGCCTGACGTTTCAACACGTACTACAGTACGCTTGAGACCACGGCACGTGAAAGCGTGTTGAAACGTCAGGCAATGAAGGTAAATCAAAATATCGCGATAGACCCGGTTCAATAAGTTTTAATTATTGTATAGTCTGTCCGATCTCTAAGATTAAATGAAGTCACTTTGGCACAAGGTACAAACAACCGTATACGTGTAAATTTAAGGTTATTTTTCACTTGTGCCATTTTGACAGAATTTGATCTTAGAATTCCGGATAGACTATACTGGTATATTTAATTTAAACTTACTAAACCGGGTCTATCGCGATATTTTTGCCTACATTGCCTGACGTTTCGTATATTGCTCGCATAGGTACGTACTGGGTGGGATATCTCATCCTTGTCAGGGAGGGATATTTTACCTTGTCGTTACATAGAATATCCATTGCTGCTTACCCACGGTCAACGAGAAGAGGTCGGACTTGTCGAGCAGCAGTGCCACATGCGTCCAGCCGAAACGCTCGAACACACTCGTGAAGACGCGCGGCAGGCGGCACTGACAGTATGACATCCTTGTCAGGGTGGGATATTTTCCCTTGTCGTTGAATAGCGTTTGAGGCTGCAAAAAATATATTTTGTTAGCTTTAAAATATATTTTATTTACTAACTTACTAAGTGGCTAACTAGGATATATAGCCAGGAACTTTTCAGACAAGAATAAAAAAGTTATATCTATTTAAAATTAGCTCAGATTGTGTCTAAAATTTTTAAAAGTTAAAAGCTAGTGGTAGTCGTGTAATTAACTAATTAATAATCGATATGATATGACAGATTATTGTTGAATAAAACAGCTGTTTAGCGTTGAAATGCTGCCAGCATTTTCGGTACCATGCCGCAGGGAAGCAACTTCTTGAATTAGTTTTAGTTTATTTTAATTTTAGCTTTTTTGTACATAGTTGCTAGTATTGCTTAAGTTTTTTATTTACTGTGTCTAAAATGATAATAAACATATGTGTACTCTAGATTTATAACTAAATTATTTTCAAATTTAGCAGCCATGATCAATTTATTTCTAAATTCTCATGCAAATTCACCAGACACTTAAAAAAATACAAAAATAAAATCATAATCATTTATTATTAACAAAGTTTTTACAAAAACTTGTCGAATCCGCCTTTTAAGTTTTACACTTGTGTTAGGAGGTATTCGCTCTTTCATACAGATGTTGACAAAGTTAATAACATAAGGTTTAGTTATTGTTATCTTAAAGGCTAACTTAATCTATAGAAATTGGTGAGAACAGCAGTAGGTAAGTCCCATAGAGGGACAAGAATGTCGTAAGTATTGTATTTTATAGTGTTTTACATTAGTTCGGTGGGGTAAATTATTTGTATTGTGTTGTGGTATATTTATAGATGTATAAAATTTATATGATATAGGTAATATGCAAGTTTACTTATAAATTTACAAATGAATTTGCTGGGCCGTAATATTAAAAATTACAAGCGTCTACTTCAAAAATATCACTTTGATGCAGTCCATTAAAGTAACGTTGTAAAAATAGTCATCCGTGCAAGAAAATGCCAAACTTTTTAATAAAAGCCACAATAGGTACCTAAAGATGCCACTCATAAATCTCTGAGAGCGATATTACTCAGCTGAGAGAACAATAGTTTACTTACTAAAACTCGTATCTAACCACTCTTTCATAGCCAATCTAACTTTAAGACAACCAGATTCAAGTCAAATTTTCAACGACACGCCAAAATGATTTAAGTAGTTGGGTAAGAAAACTGAAATTTGGAGCAAAAATTTCGCTAACTTCTTTCTTAGGAGTCTATTCTCATGGCGACATTGTATAGCTCTTATTTTACATTACAAAAAGCTTTCTTTGTATGTTTCAGCTACTTTGGTGGTAGTCAAAGTATGTATACCTCTTGGGAAATAACAGAATACAAGACGAGGAGTGAGCCTCAGTTGAAATAAAAACTTTAAGAGAACAGTCAGATACAGGTTTTTTTATTAGATATATACGTATCATCATAGCGGCAAGTGGTAAACGCGCAGCCTAGTCCCAATAAAATAGTAGTTACTACTTAGTAGGCTAACACAGGCTCAACACTGCTAGATATATAGCACCATCTAAATAAGCACCTCTCCTATTCTAACCCCTCATTTCGCGAACGTAATCACAAATTACGAGCGCTATTTATTTTACGTGCTAAAAACAAGAAAGGCATAACATAAATCTCTACACCTTTTTATTTTGACACTTAAGAACCAGGGGCAACAACTTACCAGGCTCCTATAGTTTGGCAAAAATATGTTTGCTCCAGCGATTTCAGTTTTTTTTTAATCTGTAAATCGGTATTTGTAAGATAGGGCACTAATTAGTCTTGATACTAGTGTATTATTCTTAATCTTTAAACTAAGATTTCAAAAATATATTGCAGAGGACTTTTGCGTTGTATTTCACTAAATACAACGCAAAAGTCCTGTGCAATAGTTTACATACTGTAATTCAAAACAGGAACTTCAGCGTTTATTGACATTCTTACTTTAATGGCTCTACGGGGATTAAAACAAGATAAAAGTTTGTATGGGTATCTATATATATAAAAGAAAGTCGTGTTAGTTACACTATTTATAACTCAAGAACGGCTGATCTGATTTGGCTGAAAATTGGTGGGGAGGTAGCTTAGAACCAGGAGAAGGACATAGGATACTTTTTATCACGTTCCCGTGGGACGTGACATAAAACGTCATAAACGTGACAAAACGCAACTGATATGGAATAACAAAACGCAACTGAAAGCAATTTATCAGTAAAAAAACAGTCTACCCGTTCATTTGTTAAATATGGTATAACAAAACCAAACGCAACTGACAGCTAAAGAATTTTGTAGCCAAGAATCTTATATACTAACTGGATATTGCATGCCGAACATTCCTTTGAAGCCAGAAAAAATGACCTTGAATTACGTCACGCCGATCTTGCATCTCTTTCTTTAAGGTGTCCATGATTAAGCATACATTAGGAATATCCCGCGGAATTTGACATATACAACAGATTGATGATTGATGATTTTGTAATTTATTAAATTCAAATCCGATCAACTGTTTTATCATGAAAGTGAACACCCATCCTAGTAGGATAGGAAAGTATATGCATAGCTAAATTTTATTGTTGTTTCTTGCGTTGCCGTCCCGCTCGCACTGGCTAATTTACCAGAAAGGAATGGAAGCCTTACGTCGGCGATAAAACATTAGCATTCTAGGCAATGCTGATTTCAAGTGTCCGTGTAACTGGAGACTACTTACTGATACTTAAACGGACGGCTAAATGTATGGAGAAAAACGCGACGCATACGTCAACGTCCCTTTTTCACCGTGTATTAGCCGCCTTTACGCAACGCCAGAGTATTGTGAGCACCTATGAGGCCAATCCTTAAATATAGTAGCAATTTTAGTGTAGGTACACGTTTTTTGTTTATATGTGTTTGTGAATACGAGTGTGACTATGGCTAAGTTCACAGTGAGGTAGCCATTAGTGGATTAGGTTAGCAATATACTTACCATTGGTGTAGGTATCAATGTGACGTTCTGTAGTAAAAGATACCAATTTGTCAGTCCATTTTTGGTTGCATTTCTATGCCACTCTGCACTTAGTCCGCCTTAATGATATCCGGCAAAAGGTTTCCTTATTACCTGAGCACGCCACAAATAGTTACTAACAAAAACATAAGGGGAGTATTTGTCAATGGATAAAAATAATAAAATACTAGGACGTTATAACAGTTTCTTTATTTTCCACATGTGAGAACAATTTCGACAGCAGGGTCATCAAATTGTCGAACGCTCTGAAACCCTTTATCGGTACAATCGACAGCCAAAACCGCCTCCTTCGTTCATCTTTTGGAAAACTGCAATATTTAATATTATTCAAGTAAATTGTAAAGACACAAACAATAAACATGTTATTCTGTGATATGAATTATGAGAATAGAAAACGTACTAAGTTGATAGATTTAGGTCCATTTTATACGAGTAAATACCATGCATGAAAACGAATTGGTCACCCGAGTTGTAAAACCACACAATCTTTAGTTTCTCATTTAAGACAATGTTGAACTTCAAATAAACAAAATATACTTCTAATTTATCATTATAAACCTATTCGTGGGGTTCTTGAATAAAAATTAACAAAGCTTACAAGCAAAATAGAGGAAGACTGATAGCTAGTAAGATTTTTGAACATTTTCGTAAAATAAGTACTCACCTATAAAATTTTGTGTCGGATTTCTGCCTCCAATTACTTTTACAATGCTTTACTATGCAATACATAGCGCATTACGCAAGTAAATCGACGAAATACGTTTATTTCACGAAAAAAAACATTGAATTGGTGAATGACTTTTGACAATTCTGACATATCGGCGATATTTCTTTATTATTAGTGTTGTCATAGTACGTAGGAGGTGCATACCCGTGAAATGAGAATTTTGATTCAGTTCTTTTTTTTGTATAATACATAGAAAACTAAGTAAATTTGATCGCAGAAAGTTTTATATGAAAAATATAAATTTTTGTTGGAATTAGCTTAAAGTAAATTAATTAGGTAATGCCCGATAATTCTTATTTCTAAAAAAAATAAGTTTTTTTATAAATAACATGGTAACACATCACAGTGTGGAAAAGAGATAAAACATATGAGCAAAGGTGAATGAACCTGGCTTCAACTCATAGTTCGGCACGCAACATCCAGTTAGTATACATATAAGATTCTTGTTTGTTGTTTTATTGTGTTAAAAATGGTATAACAAAACAAAACGCTAATTACAGCTAAACGTTATGTAGTTCTATAGTTAATTGAAGTTGACCGGTTGAGGTGTTTGTTTCGAGTTTCTATTAGCTTATTGTGCCGAGATCTATATCAATAACAGAAAGTTGAGTTAGTTCCAGCACTTATAACTCGAGAACGGCTGAACCGATTTGCACGATTTCGGGTTTGTTGTGTATGTCTCGGCCAAAAGTTTAATAATATGCCAAAAAAAGGAAAAGATACACAAAAAAGACCCCACAATTGCAATTTTTAAATTACGAGTTAAATAGTCCGCCATGGTCCAATGTGGCCAACATTATGAAATTGAATTGACGCATTTGTAACATTGGCACGACGAGTCTGTTCAAGATCAATAAATAAACGCTGGTAGCCGAGTTAAGTTACCATTTTCAAATAAACCCAAACGTTGTCTGGACTTTTTTTATTTTGTGTTTGTTGTGATTGTGTCTATCATAATTAATGGACACTATCATATTTCTAACAGGTTGAAATTAATATAGAAATCTTAGAATTTATACTGCTGTATTTAAAGAAATATAAGAATATATACATAGCCCTGCAAGGGGTTTTACTACCCACGCCATATTGCGGATTTTCAGTGGTACCTACCTACTAAATTATTTTACTGGCAATGACATTTTTTTGGTAACTGACGTTGAAAGTTGGTGAACGTCACTGATGTAAGCAAAAAGGAAACGGGACTAAATATTCCGCGTATTTCAAGTATTTTTTGCATAATAAACCGAAAACAATCCACAGTGATGAAAGTCAAGTTTTTTCAATAGGATTCAGTATTTATTTCGCAAGAAGAACGAATGATTGAGCAGCATTCCGTTAAACAATGTTTTGAAATTTGATAATTACAAATCCTTGATTGACGTTTAATAATACAAATATGACGTATGCACATTATTGCCATAGGAAAGCTGTTTGTAGCGCCACTATCCCTGGGCGGGACTGACGCTTGCTAGGCTATAAAATTACCGCAATCTAAGACAATTTAGTGCTGAGAGATTTAAGGGTTGTCGTTTTAGACCAAACAGCGAAAAAAAAAATATTTTTTTTTATTTGACGTTGTCAGATGACAGATGCATACCGAATTTTATTAACGAGATTTCAAATGAAAATCGACTTCCGGTTCGTGTCCCAAGATGGCCGCATGCGTTTAAGTTTAGTTGTTCATTATTTATTCATTTTAGTTGTTCAATGTGTAGTATTGATAGCGTATTGTGCAGTGATCTAACGTATGAGTGAATAGCTAATGAAGAATTCAACTTGAAGCGTTCATAGCCCTTCCTGGGTCAAGGCCCGATAGTCCGCGTGGTTTTTTGTAAATCGCTATCACTTTACAAAAAGCAAAACCTCACCGAACAACGGCATGCTCTACGAGCAAACTTGAAATTGGCGAAATCATCATTAACCTGATGGAAGCCATATTTTAAAATTAGAATTAGAAATGAAAATCTAACTGCTACTTAATTAATTACCTACGTATTTGCTGGGATTAATTTACAAAAATGGATAGATTCGCACGTGTGTGGGTTGATGAGGAATATACTCCTCCAAAATACACCAAGTAATGTTTTTGTGCCCGATTGGAAGAACGATTCGACGAAAACCCCCGATAAACGTTTCTTTAATGTGCCACATAAGAATAAAGGAGATTGGTGTCTAGCAGTGGGGAAATTCGTTGTGCCAAAGATACCATTATTTATCTGCGAAGACCATCTTGATGTATGTTCAATAGTTACTGTTTCATACGAATCAAACCAAACCGACAATTTTGAATTTTGATAATGTCATGTCAACCTCAATGACATTCCGTTTATTTTATTACTAAATCGGACTAAAGTAACCGTTCCATTGAATCAGAGTTTTGGCGCAGGGCGGACACTGCCTACTAAAAACTGAACTTGAATGTCAGTGTCAATGTGTGCGTGTAAGACGCACAGGGCTGCCTCAGACGCATTGCAACAACTTTGATTGCACATAAATATGACATAAGCTAGAAAATTATCACAACCACACGACAACGGTAGTGGTGTTGATGGTGATAGTGGTGATAATGATGGTGGTGACGGTGGTGATGGTGGTAGTCCGTGGTGGTCATGCTGGTGGTGATGGTGAATGTGGTGGTAGTGATAGTGGTGATGATGATGGTGGTGATAGTGGTGGTGGTGATGGTGAATGTGGTGGAAGTGATGATGGTGATGGGGATGGTGTCGGTGGTAATAGTGGCGAGAATTATTTATTTATTTATTATTTATTTATTTATTATTATGTAAAATGTATGAGAATGATGATGTTGATGATGATTGTGGTGATGATGGTGATTTTGGGGTCATTTATGTATATCATTAGCCATCACCATCGGCACCGTCATTACAATTATCATCGTCATCATCATCACCACCATGACCATCATCATCAGAATCAACACCACCATCATCATACCTAATCATCATCATCATCATCACCAGTCACCACCATATTCATCATCATCACCATCACCAGTCACCACCATATTCATCATCATCACCACCACCAGTCGCCACTTTCATCATCATCACCACCAGTCTCCACCATCATCATTATTACCATCACTAACACCATCACTATTTCACGAGTCAATGCCCACCTATAACCCATATACACAGTTAGATCACAACCCTTTCAAAATTTTCTACGCAGCAAACTCGATTCCTACTCGGAGCCCTTGCGGGGTGAGGTAACTCGAATAAGGGGTGGGGGTGTGCGGGTCCATTCTGTATGTAGTACTATAAAGTATACTGTGGTTTTGGTGTTGCCACATTTAAAAAAAAACCGGCCAAGAGCATGTCGGGCCACGCTCAGTGTAGGGTTCCGTATTTGCTCATCCTTCACAAGAGACGGTCAAAGACGGAAAGACGGGAAAAGGTCGTAAACGCCAAAGTAACTGTAATTACTTATTACCTTCTGGAAGTCAACTTACGTCCTTTTAAAGAAAATTATGAAATTTTGCGATAACTCAAAAACGGATGGACCGATTTTGTTCAATATAGTTTTCATTGAAAGTACTTATAAGGCCTTATTTCCACGAATTTTTCCATATTTTTTTGACCCGTGGTTGAAAAGTTAGGGGGGGGGACACTATTTTTTTTTATTTTCGGAGCGAATATTTACAAAACTACTGACTTTATCAAAAAGTAATGTTTAGAGACCCCTATTATTTTTAACAGACCTATTTAACGACACCCCACACACTAGGGTTGGAACGAAAAAAAAAATTTACCCCCACCGGGTAGGTGTGCGAGAGGTACCCGAAAAAAACATATTTTTTTAGTTTTTATTTTACCGTTTTGTCGGCGTGATACATACACATTACACATACTCATACCAAATTTCAGCTTTCTAGTGCTAATGATCACGGAGCTAAGCCGCGGACGGACAGACGGACAGACGGACATGGCGAAACTATAAGGGTTCCTAGTTGACTACGGAACCCTAATGAGTAAGTTTTTATAAATTAATAATAAAATAAGTATACATATAGTTATCTCAGAAAAAATATATAAACTTATAAACTTAATTTCATACACTGAAATCGCTTATCTTAGCTATAAAAACAGACATTACATCTTTCGATGCAGAATTCAGAAAAGTAATAAAATTATAGTCATAAAAATATTAAATGTTGTACATTATCAGTGGTGGTAGTCTGATGTAGCTATCTCTACCCACATTTATCGATTTTCAGGCGGTACGAAGTTCGCCGGGTCAGCTAGTTTGATATAAAAATATGCAAGTACTAAGATTGTTGGTTACTCTTTGGTTAATATTGCCATTACCTAGTTTTTATGTGTTTGACAGTTCATTTGCTTGGAAGAGTTATTGTGGTCCGACTCCAAGCGTGGCTTGAACGACGATTTTTGTTTTAGTTTGGAGAAGACACCTACATCTCCAGATAAACTTAGAATGAAAAATTGTGTCTACGTACAAATTTTAATCTAAACTGTTATAACTGTTTCCGAAAACCCTATTACATTCATTTTATATACACTAGAATTACTGGTTTAACGTTTTAAACTGTCTTATTCTCTGGTATTAATATTTAGGATTGAGGTAAGGTAGGTTAGGCCTAACATAGTTTATTGTCTAATTGGGTAAGACTTACTGTTAGTTAGTTATTGGACTGTGGCAGTCTTCTCCCAATCTTACCCCACCTTACCTGTATATTACGACAAAGCCCTAATTTGTAATTGGTTAATTTTAAACAAGAAAGTCGTCGTACACGTACCACATGTCGTGTAGGAAGAAAATTCAGAACTTTGTCCGCTAAAATTTAATGCGAACTTGGCAATTTCACACGAGATTCAAAACTTCTATTGCGGTGTATATTTACACACTTAAAGTACCTAGTACAATAGTTAGACCGGGTGATCAATTCCAATGGGTCGAATCAGTAGGGCGAAGTCACAAACTATAAGATTTAGAGAAATCTGTTCTTAGGAACCATGACGACGATTTTAGATTTAATAAAAGCTGCATTATTATTTTTTTAAATATCTTAAATACATAATTTCATACATAACCCGGTCCCAAAACGCTGTAAAGAATGTTACAATACGACATGCGATTACTTACAGAATTTTTACCAACTTCCCGGTTATGATGAGTTACAAAAAATTTGGAAGCAGTTTCTATTAAATCTAAAATCGAAGCCATGGTTCAGAGAACAGATTCTCCTATCTCTTATAGTTTTCGTTTTCTCTCTAGTGACCCATTTGGATTGATCACCCTGTATATTGTAATTTATTGCACGCCACTATCTACGAAAAAGTGGTTAATCCGTATGCATTTTTAGTTGCATTATCCATGATAATCTTGATCACATCTTGATAACCAATTGAATATCTCAGATCTACTTTGAATTCAGCTTGATGTCCATAGTAAAAAATAAAGCAGATATGACTCTTATCTTTGTTGGTTCTTGGTCCCGTATTCATGCAAAGTTTCCCATCGTCCTTTGTTTTTGTGTTACACAATTTTATCTTCTCTATTCTCTAGGTTTTATCTACTTTTTCTCGCCAATTAAATAATAAGAATTTATTGCAACCAAGTACCTACTTAGAAGTATAGATAGGTACAAGGACCCGTTAGGGCGTAGCAATTATTTAATTAACATTGCATTGGTTTACTTACTTAATATTATTCACAGAGAGATAACTTACATTCTAGGCCACCACTGAAACTATAACGGCCATAAGCTGTAATGCCCGCCGTATTATAAGTTTGCTGTAGCAAATAAAATTATTGAATAACTATGAATACCTACTATGAATGATGTTACAAAAGATAACAATATGCTCGCTACAAATTGTGTATGAAATCCAATTAAGCCCTAGAGCATTGTTGGGACTGTTTATTCTGCGCGAGAAGTTTATACAGACAATATGCATACAAAAGGAAAATATGGGCGAATATCTCAACCACACACAAATTCAAGTTACTTTTATTAACAGACTAGCTGCGCCCATAGGAACACTATTTTTGGGGATAAAAAGTAGCCTATGTTTTAATCCAGGGAATCAGCTACCACCACACCAAATTTTATAAAAATTGGTCCATCCGTTTGAGCGTGAAGAAGTCACAAACATGATAATAAATAAATATTAGACAACCTTACACAAATCAATCTAGTCCCAAATTAAGCTCAAAAAGGCTTGTGTTATGAGTACTTGGCGACGATATACATACTTATATAGATAAATAAATACTTAAATACATAGAACATCCATGACCCAGGCACAAATATTCGTGTTCATCACACAAATGTTTGCCCTTGCCGGGATTTGAACCCATCAGGAGCGCTGGTTCAGTAGGCAGCTGCTTACCACTGCGCCAACCGCGTCGTCGTTACAACACACTTACAGTTACAAAACATACAATACAAACACAGTCACAAACTTTCGCCTTTATAATGTTAGTGTGGTTATAGTGTGATATAATCAAACAATATTGGATCACAAACAAGATTCCAAACAACGGTGCGGTCTGCGAGTGTGTGGTTGAGTTTTTGCATACGTAAACTACAAGCAAAAAAGGACGGGTTGCACTCCGGGAGTGCCGGCAGAAGTGAAAACTCCGATTTTATTATATCTCACTGACACTTGATTTCTATTTTAATCTCTATTTCTTACTAATGTATGTTTATGATTACGCTTCACCATCTGTCACTTACAACATTTTGTTGTTCGAAGGCCCCCTTTCTTTGAAACAGACACGGTTGCTAGGTTACCGACTGACTGTTATCTGACGCGCGGTGACGCATTGCCAAGCGCCGCTAAAGAAGTTTTCACTTCAAAAACTCAACCATGGTCTTTTTTTCGGACCGTTCCGTGGTTCAGTCGGTAAAAACGGAATCCTTTAAATCTCTCCGTTTTCTTTCATTCACCGAAACGTATTAAGGATATTCTAAAAGGAATAAGTTCACCTTCGTATGTATTTTTGTTACCGTTGTATATCCTATGGTTTTATATAAAACAAATTAAGTGTTAGAATGCCGTATTTAGGTACCTGTAGTCAGGACCGGCTTTAGCCATACTGGCGCCCTGGGCGAGTCATTCATTTGTGTGGTTCCCTAGACGCCTAAAGGTCTTCGCACATTATAACAACTCAACGGCGACTCGATTCTATGCCAAATATTGAAATTTAAGCCCTATATCATATTGACTAGGTTTAATTTCGACGATGCACCGAAGCGTCGGCCACTACTAATATCATTTTTTGAAATTAAACCTAGTAAATATGACATAGGGCTTAAATTTCAATATTTGGCATAGAATCGAGTCGCCGTTGAGTTGTTATAATGTGCGAAGACCTTAAACCTTTAAAGCAACGCCCGTTGGGAGCCAGCCCTCCGGCCGGCTGCCTGGCTCTACCCCCCCTAAAGCCGCCACTGCAGTATGTATTACAGAGACTCACCCTGGTCCCCTTCTTCAAATTCCTCAGGCGATGCATGCGGCTCAGCACTCCCACCGGCGCCGCCAGCTCGCCCATCGATGGTGGCTGCAACCAAAACACAACATGAACCCCAAAGAACACATCTACGGTCGAGTTCATACATTTATAAGCAAAAATGTTATCAAACATATTTGATTTCTTGATCTCCCCAATGAAAGATCAATGGCTCATATTTTTTGCTTTAATGTAGACATTATGTGATCATCCTCTTTTATTTACTGCATACAGGTCAGATATTTTTGATCACAAATTTGCTCATAAATTTATGAACTCGACTGTACTGTCAGCATCAAAAGTAGATACAATTTAAGTATGGAATTTGACATATGCTGGTAGCAAAATTGTCAGGTAATTTTGATCACAGGCGTATTTAGAGGGGTAGCCGGGTGGGCCGGGCCCACCCTAGGATGTTAGGTCACCGATATAAATTCATGGCTTCATCTTATAGCACCGAGGCCCTATCTAAATAAACTAAATTATAAATTTAAAACACCCCTGACACAAAGTCATCGTGAGACCCTGTTTTAATGTGTGATATGGAAAATGCTACTAAAACTGAACATAAAAACAAAATTTGGAATTCCTAGCACCAATATTGGCTTAAAGCCAGTCGCTTGTTCCACTAAAAGCTGAATATCTTGGAGACGAGAGCTCCGATTTTCATCAAACAAAGCTAAGAACCATCTTGACAAAGCAGGCTTTCATTTAAAAACCGCACTCAAATCGGTTCACCCGTATGGGCACTACGATGCCACAGACAGACAGACAGACAGACAGATACACAGATATACGCACCCCTCTTTTTCGTCGGAGGTAAAAAATAGTCTTAGATACGCCAATGATTTTGATGCTGACCGTACTGTAGGTAAATCTGAGTAACACAGAAAGTACACACTACTTATAGATGCTTCTGTGCATTGGTCTTATTTACTTATTTAAACTTTATTGAACAGAATAAAGTATGTAAATATTACAAATAGCAGACTTGACACCCAAATAGCATTCACTACTAGTCAATCCTCCTACAGCTAAACATAGAATCAGGTAGGCGTTCTTCGCAAAAGCCGCTTTTAAAGACAAAGCTACACTATATGTATACATCTTTATTTGTATGAAAAGCACATTTCGCAGTTGAACGCCCAATTTTTTATTAAAAGCTTTTATTTAACTTGCAATGTATGTATGTATGTAACTATGTTTGTTCGGGTGGAATCTTGCAACTCAATTTTGAAGCAGATATCGTCAACCGATTGAGCTGAAATTTTGCATACTTACTTAACTTTGATAACAATACAATAATATGGTACCATGGGGCTGATCTGATGATGGAGCCGGAAGGTGGCCATAGGAACTCTATAATAGAAAAAGTAATCCTACCGAGTTTGGGCTCTTTAGAATCGTCTCAGTGAGCATTTGATGGATATCCAAAGAAAAGCACAGTCGGCTACAAAAGCTTGTCACAAAAATGATATTTTTGACAGAAACTTATTAATTTTATGAAACATGTAATGTCTCATTTTTTTTTAATGTGGGTACACCACAATAAACCATGAATACAAAGATCAAAGCTTAAAGAAAAATTGAAAACGGAGCTACCTGGTGGAAGGGACCGGGAATCGAACCCGGTACCTCTGGATTACCGGTCCAGCGCGTTAGCCACTTCGCTGCCCTCGCTCCACGTAGACCTGACGAATTTTTCCTTATGCTTTGTGTGTCGATCTTTGCATTGTTTATTTGAAAGGTTTTTACACCTTAGCGACCTCTATGTGAATACGTTAATATTCACATCTTACCGCACCACTCTACAGCGGTGAACGAGCAAGCGAGAGAGGGCGCTGTTTGTTTTATAATTTTATGAAACATGTAATGTCTCATTTTTTTTAATGTGGGTACACCACAATTTTTATTTAAACCATGAATACAAAGATCAAAGCTTAAAGAAAAATTGAAAAAGGAGCTACCTGGTGGAAGGGACCGGGAATCGAACCCGGTACCTCTGGATTACCGGTCCAGCGCGTTAGCCACTTCGCTACCCTCGCTCCACGTAGACCTGACGAATTTTTCCTTATGCTTTGTGTGTCAATCTTTGCATTGTCTATTTGAAAGGCCTTAGCGACCTCTATGTATATAAGTTAATATTCACATCTTACCGCACTATTTTATAGCAGTGAACGAGCAAGCGAGATAGGGCGCTGTTATTTTATAAATTTACTCTAGTAGGTACCTACGCGTATTTTTTTTATACCGTAGTTGGCTAAAAAGTATCCTATAACCATCCTATAACCATCTTTGGATGACCAGCTATCCCTGTACCAAAATTGGTTAAAATCCGTCCAGCCGTTTTGGCGTGATGCGGGGAAAAAGGAAATTATGGCCAACAGATGGCGCCAGGCTGGCATGGCGCCATACAAAACAAAAGACGATCCTGAATCACGCTATTGAGATTTCATTCGATAGAAAACTGATTTTCAATACTAATCTAGAATGTTCTTTAAATAATACGAACATGTAATGTCTCATTGTATATAAACACTTTTATTTTAAACTATAGAATAAATACGCCTAGAAACCTAGTTAGCGCTTGAAAGTCAGCCACGGGCTAAGTTTCGTGCGTGTGCGCATCTGTCACATAAGTTCACAACGTCAATGTCACAAGCAAAACGTCTCTATGATTGGTTCATAGACACGCACACAAATAAAACCAAAAGCGGCTTCATATTTCGCAAATCTGTTGTATGCAGAGGCTTCTGGGCGTACTTATTCTAAGTTATTAAACTTGAAAATTATCTATAAATGTATGAAACATGTAATGTCTCATTTTTTAATGTGGGTAGGTACACCACATTTTTTTTTATTTAAGCCTTAAATAGAAAGATCAAATGAAATGGTTAACGCGCTGGACCGGCAATCCAGAGGTACCGGGTTCGATTCCCGGTCTCTTCCCCCAGGTAGCTTTTTCCTTTTTCAATTTTTCTTTAAGCTTTGATCTTTGTATTTAAGGCTTAAATAGAAAATTATCCTTCTCGAAACTTCATCCGCGTATTTTTTCAGAAACAGCTAATAAGTATCCTCTATAACCATCTTTGGATGTCCGGCCATCCTTGTACTAAAATTGTTTAAAAGCCGTTTCGGGGTGATAAGATGACAAAGAAATGTTTCACAAAAGATAGCGCTGTACGCTGCTATTGCGCTATTAAGATTTTCCCTGAAATAATGACCGCTCTCCATAGAAAGCACATTTGCAACATAATTTTAGAATTTTGTAAAATAATAGGAGTTTCAATGACCAAGGTGACAAAATTAAAATGGCCGACAAAGCCGATAGCGGAGGGCACTTTTAGAATTCGTGTACCTAATAAAACGTTCGAAAAACGATATCTTTCCGATAATGTGTGTGACAGATTCACAACAAAACGTCGGAACCGATAGCGGAAACTGCCTCGATAAAACGACATCGGCATTGCGAGTCAATAATTCAGCTCAAGGGATCGAAATCGCGAACTTATTCCGAATTACGATATTATTTATAACAATGGACGCGCAAACCCACTAATTTAGGACTGAAATACATGGATTTGCAGACTGCGTACACTCTATATTAGGTACGTTGTGAAATTTAAACTTCGATAAACCTTTTAAATTTCGAAGTTGAATTTCCAGGCTATACAAGTATGCACTCCACACGACCCAGCATAATGTAATAATGTTATAAGTGGTGCTAACATATGTCAATTGTCAATGCTGTTGCAATTCTTCGATCCAAAATTGGCTCAGATCCTGCCACGAGATCCAATGAAAGCGGAATATCTTGAAACACCCTATGTTATTTCGACCGAACATATATAGCTATAGAACCATCTCGAAAGACAAGGTTCACAATTTAAAAAAAACGCACATAAATCGTTTCACGCATTCATACGATGCCGCAGACAGACAAACAAACACAAATTCACATGTACACATGTTCAACTTATGAACAATGGCGGATATCAAGAAACTCTCGACGGATGCAGTTGCTTACCTCAAATCTAACCCTTCAAAAATTTAAGTAGAGAACTATAACATAAGCCATACGATAAATAAATAACTTATAATATAATACTCTTCTTTTGTTCTCAGTAGGTTAAAATAATATCAGTGACATGGCAGTGACGCCGGGCATGACACCGCTATTATCTGATATGACTCGCAGGAACTTTTTCTAATTTGATGATAGCATTTTTATAAGCAAGAATAGAAGCAAACAAAGAAACTAACTTGTATGACAGTAACTGAGTTGTGTGAGCAATCTTTACAATACTAAAAGGGTTACTAATTTCTTTATTTTAAACAGCCAGACGAAGCTAGCAGTTTTCTAGTTACTTAATAAATCTAAGAATACAAACAGTTTACTTGAGTGAAACAACAATCACGATAAATCCTTTTAAATCGCCACGGCGTCTATCCCGGCCGCTGTAATCGATCCCAAGTGACAGCACTGCGAGTGTCGTGCCTCATTACATTTCAATTCAATCGCATTAAGCCACCTCAATGCCAAGTTCGTTGTCTAACCGACATTCCAGGCTTTCATGCTGATTTGTTTCTACCCTTGACCAAAGGTCTCACCTCTACATTCTCTATGCCAAACGGATAATGACTTCATCTTCATTCCCAACCCCGGTCACGTGTCGATAGTTTACTTTAGTGTACATTTACTTCGTCGACTGTACGAAAACATTTTTGAAAATAGAATTATTTAGGTACGTTCCAAATTCAATTTAAACGTAACGGTTCGTGTGAAGACTGAATGAGTTAGGTGCTACATTTTACATTATCACAATGAAACTTTTTAAATTCTACCCTTGGAAACGTTGGGCTTTGATTTGAATAAAGTAAAATAAATTATTTGAATAGAATTCTGGAGCGCCCTTTGGAGGATTGTTGGCGAAGTAATTACTCGGTTCAGTTTTCAAAGATTGGTTTTTCAGACACCGTTATATTTAAATGAATAAATTAACTTTTAAAAGCCATTTTGTGAAACGGCTCCAATATTTTATTGTGTTCAGTCAGTTCAGTGGTTTGTAAGCCTCTTTCTTCCTCTAATTTATATTTCTTGTGCATTTTAGATATTATCCTATTTAGGTCTTAATAATTTTAAAATGAGAAATGTACCAAAGAGGAATGAGGGTAGGCAATAAATTAATTCGAATTTAGTATCTAAAATCACTATCATCCTGAATTCTAATAAGTTTCTATCAAAAATTACATTTTAGTGGCCTTTTATGACCGACTGTACTTTTCTTTGGATATCCATCAAATGCTCACTGAGACGATACTAAAGAGCCCAAGCTCGGTAGGATTGCTTTTTCTATTATAAAAAAAAAAAAGCATTTATTTCAGACAAATTAATCCATGTATTGTTAGTATTACAAAAATAACTTAAATAACTATGTTAGTGCCTAAGCTAAAGTGCCTGATTAGGCACTGTCCCATCTCTCCGCCACGACAGTCAGGAGACTGTGGCGGCTGTCGCGCACTCTGCGGAGCGTCGCGGCGCAGCGCTTGCGCAGCGTCGCGTGGAAACCGTCCACATGCGCGTCTGCGAACATGCCCGACGCACTGCAGTACCTCGGCAGCCGCAACAGCACCCGGAACGCGTCGTTGTACTGTACACGCATAGTGTTCATGGCACGCTGCGTGTTCCTCGTCCATAGGCTACATACAGGTGTACAGAGAAGTAAAATACGCACGAAATAATGTTATTTTAACCTGCGCTGTACACCTGCTGAACCTGCGAGCAATCATATTGGCCCTAATGGCCAACGCCCTGCGTTCCCGCTCGATGTCAGAATCGTCTCTCAAGTCATCGGTGACCAAGTGAGCCAGATATTTAAATGAATTTACCCTCTTGAGTTGTTCGCCATTCAATCGAATGGGTGGGACATGAGATGGACACTTGGTACCCGCCTTGAAAATCATATACTGGCTTTTATTTACATTGTATTGCAAATTGTGCTTACGGGCATATGACTCACATTTCTCGAGAAGTATTCTTATACCACCGACCGATGGGCTCAACAGTACCATGTCGTCAGCATAACTTATATTATTAAAACTGACCCTGTCAATGTGACAACCTACACGTGTACTGCTAAGCTCACCGATCAGGGCATCCATGTACAGATTGAAAAGTTTGGGGGAGGTCAAACCCCCCTGCCTCACCCCGCACTCCAACCCATACTCATCCGAGAGACTATTATAGAGTTCCTATGGCCACCTTCCGGCTCCATCATCAGATCAGCCCATGTTACCATATTATTGTATTGTCATCAAAGTTAAGGAAGTATGCAAAATTTCAGCTCAATCGGTTGACGATATCTGCTTCAAAATTGAGTTGCAAGATTTCACCCGAACAAACATACTTAGATACATACATTCAAGCTTTTAATTAAAGATGTGCTTCATCCTGTTGCTACTGTTTATAAATGAATAAATTAACTTTTAAAAGCCATTTTGTGAAACGGCTCCAATATTTTATTGTGTTCAGTCAGTTCAGTAGTTTGTAAGCCTCTTTCTTCCTCTAATTTATTGCATTTTAGATATTATCCTATTTAGGTCTTAATAATCTTAAAATAAGAAATGTAAAAGAGGAATGAGGGTAGGCAATAAATTAATTTTAATTTAGTATCTAAAATCACTATCATCCTGAATTCTAATTAAAGATGAGATTCATCCTGTGGTTGCTGATATTCAGACATGTACGAGTATCCTCATCTATACCAAATAGTGGGCAATTTCGTATTATGCAATAAATACGTCCTGTTAAGTATTCATATACATATTATGTATAGTACACTAGGCTCAGTATAGTCCAAACACATCAACAAAAATTTACTATTAATAGTTATTAGGGTGGTCCTTATTTTTCGTTTTTTGAAAAGTTAAAGGGGCACCTTATCAAATCATTATTTAATATGAGTTATTTTCATATTATTTTTATTTCATTTTTTTATCGAGTTTTAGAGGTCGCTACCGAAGGTCAAAGTTTTAAAAAAATAGCAATTTTATGAATCGAGCCAACTGTTTATTCCTGCGTTTTTATTATTAATTTTGGATTTTTTTAATGAAATCAAGTGCTATTGCCTAATATTGATGTACTATCGCGACTTCCACCCTCTTCTCGCACCCCCGCGACGCGACCGCGTAGAACGATCCTCAGCACATTTTCGTTAGGTACTCTGAGAGTGTGCACGTCATACTCAGGCGTATCGTTGTGAAGGTATCGGAATGGCGTCTACAAGCATTGGCATGAGCGTGTCAACGAGAAGTAAAATTCACATCTTCAAAATAGACCAGCTATTATGACCACAGTCAACAAAATAACTTACAGAGAGAGGCTCAGAATTTAAAGAATGAAGAAAACATCCAAAACGCGGTAACGCGAAGTAAAAAGGAAACTGACAACTGTCAGACATTTAAATAAAACAATTTAAGCAGATTATATCGCGTTTATGAATTATTTGTGCCTCTGTGACGTTTCGGTAGCTTTCCAGTTACCGTTGTCAACGGTTGACTGAGAGACACACAATTTTTCTCAATCAGTTACATTTGTGCATGCTAGCCATTTTATAAATATGAATTAGAAATAAAGGTGTACTTACATACTTGCCAGATGGGCCTAATGTGTTAAGACAGTTACACTTGTGCGAGATATTTATTAAATAAAATAATTAATGCCCTTCTGCATTAATTATTTTATCTAATAAATATAGACCAGCGGTTCACTATAAGGCTTACTGAGAAGAAATAACCGCCGAAAGAAAACTCCCAGATCGCCTCATTACTATGATATACTTTTAAACAAATACTCTACATATAGTTACTACTTTTATCCCTAATTTGTTTACACCGTTTGAGGCCCAGGGTTTCCATTCTTGTGTCTTACTTAAGATGTACAACAGGATCCCAAGCCGGCGGTCATGACTAATCACCTTCTCTATTGAAATTGGGATATTGTTTGATTTGAGTAGCCTCACGCAACATTCTGGGAAAATATCGTTTCTCTCTGGCAAAGATTGAAGTATTATCAAACTTTATTGAATGGTTTGGTTTGTCCATGCCATGCTCGCAGACTGCAGACCTGTTCCGACAACGGTGTTCGACATCTGCTACATGCTCCATAACCCGTGTAGCTATACTACGTTTCGTTTGGCCAATGTATGACAGACCACACTCGTAGTCCAGCTTGTAAACACCAGCACTCTGCAGAGGGATGCTGCTCTTCACGGGCCTCAGGTATTGAGACATCTTCTTCATCGGCTTGAAATATGTTTTAATGGAAGCCCGTTTCAAGATGTTTCCTATCCTATCCTATCCTATCTAAGTTTTCATCTACATCTAGCAATGAAAATATCATTTAACACCTGACATGAACCAGGAAGCAGGGCCTTCAACACTTCCAGTCTCACTTTTAAACAGAAACAGTATTTGCTTTTAATAGTAAAACAATTCAGAAAAAGTAGCCCAACACCCAAAAATCCACCCTTTTATCATAATTTGGTAAATTTATTATGTATTGTAATGGACACCTTATTGTGTAGTTGATAATAATATCTGTTTTAGAGAATGTAACTGCAATTATTACCACTTGAAGAAGTTTTTTTCCATATAATCTGATTTTTTATATCATACTAGCTTTTGCCCGCGGCTTTGCACGCGTTAAAAAAAATACGTTCACTTGGCATAACTTGGCATTTGGCATTGGCTTGGCATAACTCAAGCCCCCCATATTTTGTGTTTACTGTATCTTTGGAATATTTGAATGCTTTCACGTACATGATTCCTTGTTCATTTTAGATTCAATTTCTGGGTCGTTCTCAAAATATTTGCACCGCTGCGTTAATTTTGCATTTTTTTTTAAAGTTGCGATTTCTTCTTTTATTTTTCATAGGATCCCTAGAAATATATTCTGACAATTGATATCACGTCGAGGGAAGTAGTTAAATTGAATATCTTAGAAGATATAGGTGTTTGAAATTTTAGGTCGACAGGTGAAAGACATCGATGTCAGGTAAACGACATTTGTTACCAGGTTATCGACAATGGGTGCAGGTTTGTGACAAATATGTTCCAACTTAACTGAATTTGTTAGCAGGTTAACGACGACGATTGCAGGTAAATGACATTTTAAATAAAACCTACGTTGAACTTTCAACTAGTGCTTTTTTGATTGTTTTTTATTATTTATTACATATATTACATATTTTTCCTTATGTTAGTAATTTGCATAAAGAAAACAAGCATTTAATTCTCATTTCACAGGAAATTTCTCAGGAGGTTTTTTGAAGCCTGGTACAATCCATAAAGGTCATAACCGGCAAAAAGATGCAAAACTCAAGCATACCCCCACGTGATTTTATAAATCTCTTATGAAGGGTCAACAGCGAATCATTTAAATAACGTTTCTGCATCCTAATGCTGCCTCTTTTGAGATATATTGTTTCTTACCCGCTGAGTTACCTACTGCTGTTTTCGTCATCTTCGAGGAATTCCTTCACATTTGATTACCAGAAAGCCTTCGGCTGCGTAGGTGGGATAAGCTATGGGAGGTATTTTCTGAAGCTGCCAGCACATCTGGTAACACTTTATAAAGCCTTTACGAGTCTGGATACGGAATGGTGACGGTAGGAGATGTCACATACAAGAACTTTAAGTTCCAGAAAGGCGTATGACAGGGATGCATCATATCCCCAATACTATTTAACAGATATGGAGCCCTTGAAGGTACGTGGTAGACATCGCCTATTTTGCATCATCCGAAGCAGAAGTGGCCCAACTTTTGGAATGAGTCAAAACAACCAGCCTCAGAATGAGTCTCGATATTAATTTAAAAAAAGACCGAGCTGATGATAGCCGACCATTTACTAGTCGACAAAGTACTAACCTGCTTCAAGAGTTCGAAACTGTTGATCAATTCCAGTACCGTGGCTCCATTGTCACAAGTAGAGGCACATGTAAACCAGAGATTCGCAGACGAATCGGAATGGCCAAAACAGCGATGAACCAACTCGGCCAAAATATAGAAAAATAGAAACATCCCTAACCGAACTAACATGCACCTCGTCTGTGCAACTTTTCTTCTCCATATTTCTTTATGGGGCTGAGACCTGGACGCTCTAAGCCGCTGACAGGCAGAGGATTGATGCTTTCGAAATCTGGTGCGGGCGCCACCTGCTAACGATTCCTAAGATAGCTTGAAAGTAAAATGGAATACTCAAACTAAGCTATTTCGGTAATATATATGTTTTTATAACAACGAAACATGAGTTGAAACACGGCGAGTGACCGATAAAACCTGGTTTTTAAATAATTTTGTATGTGTTTAAATAATTGTCGTTCGCCTGCCGTATGTGTCGTTCACCTGTTTTTATATAGACAGGTGAACGACATACAGGAGATGGACAAAATGACAGTTATGTCATCAAAACAAATAAAGTATTTCGTTGTTGAACTGCATATTTATACACATAAAAGTAGACCATACTTTACGCGTTATAAGTTAAAATGAATGCAATAGTACACACGTCAACCAAAATATGGAAGGCAGAATATAGACTACATACCCATTACAAACTCCCGCTCGCGTAAGTGTATGTATCATATTTTTTTAGTGGAGCACACTGACGACGTGTCACTCGGGACAGCGTTAGGTGGCAACTGAAGGTCTCGATTTATGCGGGGTGAGGCAGGGGAAACGAAATAGTAGTCGCACAATTGTAATGTTTGTCTCATGACAAGTGAACGACAAAAAATGGCGTGGACAAACTTAAATTGCAAATAATTCGCAACATAAGCATAGTATTATTATTCGATATGGTAGTATTCAATCCTCATCATATATGAAAATAAAATGGAGTACTGAACTTAAGCTAAGTCGGTAATGTATATGTTTTTATTACAACGAAACATGAGTACCTCGCGTTGGGACACGGCAAGTGACCGACAAAACCTAGTTTTAAATCGTTTTTTTGTCTATTAATATACTTTAGTTTTAATTAAAAGCATTTGGCCTCTATATAAAAAGTGTCTATCGATATGTGTTGATAATTGGATATTTAAAATAATGCGGTGTAAAAAACTTCTTCTAAGACAAGCCTGTTGACAGGTGGCGGTGCAAATATTTTGAGAACGACCCTTCTACTTTCTTGTTTTGTTTTCTCAATGCGAGGCCTCCGACATTTTTGTGCACTGTCTCAATTGGTTACTTAAATAAAATCATGCTCTCTTCTTTCCGTTGTGGTATATTGTCTTGCTTAGTGCCCCCGCTTTTTTTGGTCATCGTCTCCTTAGAATACTTAATCGTTTGTTCAGAATTGCTTTCCTGTTACCGTTTTAAGGTTTATGTATTCTCAATGTGAGCACTACTGCATTTTTGTTATCTATCTCTTCAGATTACTTGAAAGTTACACCAGTCTTGCTTTTTCTTTCCGTTTGTTATTTTGTTTTTTCTTCGCGCCTCCCGTCTGGTTTGGTCACCATCCCCATTTAAAATCCTTTAAAGTTTGATCAGACTTGCTTTCTTGATTCCGTTTTAGGGTTTTGTTTCTATTTAATGCGAGCACTATGCCATTTTTTTTTCACTATCGTTACTTTAAAGGTTGAACAGAATTGCTTTCTCGTTAGCGTTTTTAAGTTTTGTGTCTTCTTAATCAACTATCTACTGGTAACTTAGGCGTTTCAACTGATTTACTTAATTTTTTCAATTTTAGCATGTAATGTTTTTTTAAAAGCGAGCGGCTCTGCCCCCCCGAACCCCCCCGAACCCCCCGTCTTTTTCAATACCTTCTCTTCGTGTTACTTAAAAGTTTCATCAGTCGTGCTTACTTCTTCTCGTTGTGCAATATTGTTTTTTCTTCGTGCCTCCCGTCTGGTTTGGTCACCACATCTTCTTCTTCTTCGAATTCTTTAAAGTTTGATCAGACTTGCTTTGTTGATTCCGTTTTAAGGATTTGTGTATTATAATGCGAGCACTAAGCCATTTTAATTCAATATATTTTCAGTTTGCTTTTATGTTTGATCAGACTTGTTTTCTTGTTAGCGTTTTAAGATTTTACGTTTTTTCATCACCATATCTACAGGTCACTTAGCCTTTTATCAGATTTAATTGAATTTTTCGGTTTTAGCAAATGACATTATCTGAGTGCTCTGCCCCCCGAGCCCCCCGTATTTTTAAATACAATCTCTTCGTGCTGCTTAAAAGTTTTATCAGTCTTGCTTTTTTCTTTCCGTGTTGCGATATAATTAACTTAGTGCCTTCCGTCTCTGTTAGTCACCATCTCTTTAGAATACCTAAAAGTTTGGTCAAACCTGCTTTCTTGTTTCCGTTTCATTAATATGAGCGAGTACTATGCCATTATCGTTCACTATCTTTTCGGGTTACTCAAAAGGTTGTGCAGACTTGCTTTCTCGTTAGTGAAGGTTTTATGTTTTCTTGATCGCCATATCTACACGTAACTTAGCCTATCATCAGATTTACTTTATTTTTCTCTTTGTGTTATACATTTTTTTTTTCAATAATATCTTTTCGTGTTATTTAAAAGTTTCATCAGACGTGCTTTCTTATTTCCGTTGTGCGATATTGTTTTTTCCTCGTGCTTCCCGTCTGGTTGGGTCGCTATCTCTTTAGAATCCTTTAAAGTTTGATCAGACTTGCGTTCTCGATTCCGTTTTAAGGTTTTGTGTTTTCTTAATGCGAGCACTAAGCCATTTTAGTTCACTATCTTTTCAGGTTACTTAAAAGTTTGATGAGACTTGCTTTCTTGCTAGCCTTTTAGGGTTTTGTTTTTCTTGATCACCATATATCTACAGGTAACTTAGCCTTTCATCAAAGCTACTTGAATTTTTCAGTTTTAGCATGCAGTGTTTTGTTAGAGCGGGGGGCTCCGCCCCCCGAGCCCCCGTTTTTTTCCATACGATCTCTTCGTATTGCTTAAGTTTCATCAGCCTTGCTTTCTTTTTTCCGTTGTACTATATTGTTTTTTTCTTATTGCCTCCCGTCGCTGTTAGTCACCATCTCTTTAGAATACTTAAAAGTTTAATCAAACGTTGTTTGAGATAGTTTATATTTTGTCTAAAACATACTGACGCTGAACGGCCCTCGAGCTGTCAACTTAAACTTTGCATCAGCTGTATTAAAATTAAAGAAATTAATTGTACATAGAAATAACAGTTAAATGTATCACTCATTAACTTCAAATTTGTGTAAGAGGTCGTACCGTTACTACGTCTACAGTAATATAGTGAACGTATGTTTTAACGCGAGCGCAGCGGGTAAAAGCTAGTAAAACAATACACAAATTACAGACCAATCCACTCACTTCGCCATTGCGAAAACTCTGCTGCGGACGGCACCTCGGGGAAAACTACTGTTTAAAACTCACAGATGGCGCTACTGGTAGCACTTATGTGTGATAACCGCGTATCATATTTCATTAACTTTCCGTAAATATTTATACGTCAAAGGATAAAATTGATTTTAAATAATTTTATTTTGATTATTGTCTCTCAAGAAAGTAAAAAACAACTTATTTATTCATTTCAAATTTTCTCCGCGTCTCAGTACGTTTATGAAAAGAGGGTCAATATTTATAAACTACTGAGTAAATACATGAATTTTAAATGCAATAATAGAGTGGTAGTTCCCATTGTTGCATCGAGAAATTAATAATACAAAATTGTGTTCAGTTTTGTTTCATAAAATTATCATTTCGTGTACCACTAACGCCATCTACTGCCCCAGTGTCCGTAACTCGGCGACTCGTCCAACCTCAGAGCTATTGTCCCCCGGTGGGTAGCGCAGGCCGGCCCCCCGCGGGGTATGCGTGGTTCTAAATTCAAATTCACGACGCTGATGGATGACGCTATGAGATGCACACGACTTCATTCGCGTATTTTTTCTTTACCGTATACGGAAAAAAGTATCCTATAACCATCTTCGGATGTCCAGCTATCCCTGTACCAAAAATGGTTAAAATCTGTCCAGCCATTGCGGCGTGATTGGAGGACAAAGGATTTTATGAAAACAGATGGCGCCAGGTTGGCACGGCGACGCGTGTCCATACAAAACAAATAAGCTGCATCACGCTATCAATATTTTTCCTGAAATCATATGACCTCCCTGCATAGAAAATTTATTTTCAGTACAAATTTAGGTTTTTATAATAGTATAGATATCGTTTTTAATATTTATTGTTTATTGTTTTAAACTTTTCAAAGCACCTTGAAAAATAATTAGCTCATAGTACTACGTGAACATATATTAACGACATCTATTAGGGCGAATTCACACGTACCACAACCACACGACAACCACAACCACACCACAACCACACCACGTGGTCGGGCGCATATTTTGTATGTTTAATAAATAGTACAATTCACACGTAACCACAACCACACCACGTGGTCGGGCGCATATTTTGTATGTTTAATAAATAGTACAATTCACACGTAACCACAACCACACCACAACCACACCACGTGGTCGGGCGCATATTTTGTATGTTTAATAAATAGTACAATTCACACGTAACCACAACCACACCACATTTTAACGCTGCGACGTGGTGTGGTTGCGGTGCGTGTGAAACAACCCTTAAAATGACAATAAATTATTTTCATCTAAAATGTTACTAATAATATGACCTGTCATAATAATTTCCTAAGTAACACCATAAGATTCAGGTGCCAACTATCGCGTACGTCAATAATGGCGACAGCACCACTGAACGGATACGTGATGGCCTCACTGTTTTGTTATCCGTGGTATTATAAATAAGGAAGCAAAGGAAAATGCATGAGATGACACGGTTATTGTTACAGTAGTTTGGGTCTATATCTGTTTGTCTAAAATTTTTTGGCCGATATATTTTTCGGCACATATTTTTTGGCCTAATAATCTTTGGTCGATTGTTTTTTACGTCGAAAATTGTTTGGCCGAAATTGTTTTGCATATATTTTGTTGGCCGAAAATTGTTTAGTCTAACATTTGTATGGAATAACATTGTTTGATCGAATGTATTTTAGGCAAAAAAATAGTATTCCGAATATTGGTGTCACTAAGAATCGCATCCAAACTGTCGCATTTATTAAATTAATATTACTTAGATTTTGTTGGTGACGCAGTTCTAACGTAACCTAACCTACTGTTCTGGGAGCGCCTTATTTTTGATAAGGACGCAGTTCTTACCTAACCTACTGTCTTGGGAGCGCCTTATTTTTGTCAGGAACACAGTTCTAACCTAACCTAACCTACTGTTCTGGGAGCGACTTATGTTTGTCGGGAACGCAGTTCTAACCTAACCTAACCTACTGTTCTGGGATCGCCTTATTTTTGTCGGGGACGCAGTTCTAACCTAACCTAACCTACTGTTCTGGGAGCGCCTTATTTTTGATAGGGACGCAGTTTTAACCTAACCTAACCTAACCTACTGTTCTGGGAGCGCCTTATTTTTGTTAGGTTCGCAGTTCTAACCTAACCTTACCTACTGTTCTGGGAGCGCCTTATGATTATACTTTCCCTTGCTCGCTTCAGCATATGGGTTTATAGGAGATTTTACGTTAGGCTAAAGAATAATTATACCTAACAATATTATACTTTTAGCCTTTTAGTCATAAAAAAAATATACCAAACAATTTTAGGTCAAACATGTTTTAGGACAAAAAATATCTATGCAAAAAAATCTTTATGCTAAAGAATAAGTATACCATTAAATATTATACCAAACATTTTCGGCCAAACAATTTTAGAACATAAAATTTTAGATCAAGCGAAGGGCACCCCGGTAGTTTCTTAGTGGTTCTGGGTTCAAATCCCGGCTAGGTGAAATCCTTTCTACATTGTAAATTTAATGATTTCGTCTTGTCTCGAATCATGGTTGTTTTTAATACAAAATGCATATATTGTCGAGCAGCAACTCTCAATAACTGATACAGTGCTGCTTACATTTGTATGCGATCAATATTCAAAAAATTCGGTAGTAATTCTCGAAGTCCAGGTTAACCATCACTAGAGATAGCGGATTTGAAGTAGCGATCTCAATATTATTATGGATATGACTGGTCATAATTTATTATTTTTCTACACACAAAAATAATGTAACTTATCGGAACAAAAAGTAAAAACCTTTTTGGAAGCTTTTGTAAATATTGGCACAGAATAGATAATAGTACAAGTACAGAAGGCACACTACTTTGATCTTTACAAAAGCCGCTTTTTTTAGCCGAAAAAATATGATTTATGGCCCTTCTAAAGTCGTCGTCCCCAGCGCAAGCCAAACGGAACGTCAAAGCTGCGTGCCAACGGTAAAAATGAATTGGCTCGCTTGCCGCGTCGCCGAGAGCGAGGGCTGTCAACGACTAAAAATAAAAATGTATTTCCCATTTATTTCTTGCATTCAATATAGAGAGTAATATGTTTATATTCTTCATACATTACATTACATTAGTTTCCGATCTCAACTCAAGTGGCTCCCTATTCGTCATAGGCGTAACTCTCACATTCTAACTCTTCTATTTGGCATACTCTTTAACCCAGCAACTCCACAGTACCTTAAAGAGCGTTTTAGTTATTTCTCGTCTGCAAGGTGCGCTAAAAATTTCCTTTTAACTGTTCCCCCCGCACATTCTAAATTTTATTCCAATTCTTTTACTGTCCAAGCCGTTCTGCTATGGAACTCGCTCCCAGTTGAATTGCGAAGTGCTAATTCCCTGTCTATATTTAAGAATAAGATTAAAGAACATTACCTATCTCTCGAACAATAAAATTGATTGTATTGCGTTGTGTTATATAAGATTCTTATATATGTCTAGTGTCTATTTATATTATTGTATATATATATGTATGTATGTGTAAGTTTATGTATATCTATTTATGTATGTGTATATTTACCCATATGCGTACTTGTTTTCTGTTAGTATCTAGTTATGTGCTCCCTTCGCCTTTAGCTGCACCTACTCTGTATTAAGTTAAAATTTTCATCAATTTCACTGCCCAAAGGTTGTCTGGAAGAGATCGCTCTTTAGCGATAAGACCGCCTGTTGTCTACCGTTATTTATAAATTGTATTTATCTTGTTTCCTTTTGTAAACTTTTTTGGTGTGCAATAAAGTATTGTTGTATTGTATTGTATTGTATACATATTTATTATTTCATTATTTAACTATAAAATAATCAATCACAGAATTTCGACGAATTGAATCCACCACCAGGCCGCAAAACATTTTAGCTTTATTTTTAAACATTTTAATACGTATAATATAATAAAATAATGCAACGAATGCGTTACCTTAACATGCAATTAAATTCTTGAGCTTCATTTTGTTTTTGCTTAGTTGTCCGATATTTATTTATTTGTTCATATATATTCATCACTATACACCTAGTATAAAACAAAGTCGTTTCCTGCTGTCTGTCTGTCTGCCCCTATGTAGGTATGCTTAGATCTTTAAAAATACGCACGGACGCACCGTGCGAAGCCGGGACGGGTCGCTAGTTACAAATAAAACATGTATAAAGGCGAACTTATCCCTATTAGGGATCTCTTCCAATACATTTCTTTTAACTCTTTATTTATATATTTTATATACTCACCTATCAAACTATCACTCAATCGTTTATTCATTACTTACAAGTAATTTTACAAACTTGATATCAAATATTATTATAAAAACCTTGATTGTTGATTTAGTAGTAGACATACTTATATATTTTACTAGAATTTAAATTGACAAATATCAGCAAATAATCAATTCAAAGTTACATAAGTACTTAACAATTAAAATTGATCTGAGTAACCAGTGTTAAATATGGAAGTAGATACACCTGCAATATGTTTTTTATTATTATTCAGTAACTACTTATTATATATTATGTTAATTTTCTTACCTATCGGCATCCTTCGGACGTGTTGGGAGAACGAAAAACGCGTGATTCCAATTTCGATCATTGTTCCTACAACCCGCTGCGATACAATATCTTTTCGCTGTCTTTTTACTCATTTAAACACTTTATATTATAATATAACACTGGTATCAACAGATGAATGAGGAACGTTCACTTGCGACGTACATAAATCGGAAGAGCGTGCGCGCGAGTTTCGTGTACGTGCGTTCCGAGACAGTGCGTGGCAGCCACTGAATAGGCACCATGCATGAGGCCACCGGCATGTACTTATAGCGGGAAACGTTAATCGCGGAGTGCGCCCCGCCTGATATTGGGCAATAAAACATCGTTAAACAATGAGTCATTCAAGTGTGCATTCACGTTTTATTATACTAAAGTGACATTGTTGACATGAACTATCATGTAGGTGCGTAATAAATAGGAAATTCTCTAAATAGGAAAATCTTTGAGGTGTATAAAAACTCCTTTATTTAGAATATAATACTTTTCTTTAAATGTAGTTTGTTGCAAAAATAACATTCATTTAATCTAATTAGTTATATAGCTAAGTTTGCGGAGTGCGTAAACAACATGACATGTATTTAACAAATTGCACTAAGTAGTCATATCCATATTAATCTTGAGATCGCTACTTCAAATCCGCTCTCTACCATCACAGCTACACCCTAGATTGTGCCGCATCGTGGTCACAGGCACGCAACGTCGTGCATCGACTCTCGCTCGGGCATGGTATGATATCTCTTAGGACATGGCCTGTAATTGAAAACAGCGCCATCTACTGTTTCTATTCCAAGTCTACTCGACGTCAGTGTTGCTGTGTATTTTGTGGTGTGTATTTGGTAGAAAAAATTAATCTAAGAAATGTTTAAAAAATTCTGGAAAACATAATATTTTTTAAAAATTATAGAGAATATATTTTTAATAATAATATTCTAACAGAGTTACTAATATTACAGTGCAAATAAACTAGGAAATAAAATGTATTTTAAACTTTGGTAGGTACTTAACTTTTTTCTTAAAAGGTGGCAATACCATACAAAGTCGGTGACGTTTTAGTTTTACTCCGTCGTTTGTATTTGCATTTTTGCAAATTTTCAAAGTTTGTTGTGAAGTTCTGGCAAAGTTCTCATTTGGTGTTTTCTGGTTACCGTGCACGCGCTTTTGTGTTTTGTACGTTTGTTCCTTAGTTCACCGCATTATATCTGTGTTTAATTTGTGTCGACTTGAGTCTTCCTAGTGCTCCTCCATTAATTACCACGCATTGGATATATGAACTTTGTGATGTTACTTATGACAAATAATATACAAAAACCAGCATTTGCTTTGTTTTATTTTTTCCTTATCATTATCACTATAAAAAATAACTGATTTATGTGGTTTTCTGTGTCAAATGCGTTAAAAGCATAGATACGCATTTACACAAAATACCACATAAATCAGTTTCCATCCTTAAATTTTTTAACTGCGTGTAGGCACCTATACAAGCTATATACACCGGTTGTAGTTATATATACAACATCCATTAGTTGAGAGCACGCCCGCTTGGGGCAGCACTAGTAGCGACGTGAAACTAGCAAGAGTTTCGTATCTATTTTTCCGATTATTACATTCTTATCTATGCGCTCGGGTATCGTGTCGAGGGACGCATCAACAGCACCACTTTTGACACGTATGTATGGAGCTGGTGTTATTAACTCAGGAAAAATCTTAACAGCGCGATGCAGCCGATATTGTCAAAGTAACAACGCCATCTAGCGGAAAATTGGGTCGTTGAGAACAAAATCTCAACACACCGTTAAAAATAAAGAATGACTGATATTTATTACTTTGAATAGATTTTATATATAAAAAAACTACATAGAAGCAAAATTGTGGCTAAATATATCGTATATTTATCGTTTATTATACATTTCGCTACCTTATTATTAAGTTAGGCCAAACACAAACAATACCAAAATTTGCGCCTAATGTTCTAAATGTTGGTTGGTATTATATTTAGAAATGTATTTAATTTACTTAAATTGATTCGAAATACTTTTATTTCAATAACACTCGATAAAATAGCGTTAAACAATCTGTTTTATTCATTAACATTTTTTATTGCGTCTCCGGGCTTTTTTATGGGCAATACTTACAAACTACAGAAGAATATAATTGTATATTCAATAAAAGAGCATTAGTTCCTATTGTCGCAAATTGTGTTTTTAAAGAAATGTATGTTTATTTTTTTAGTATGAGCCAATTTACAACGAACATTGCACTCATATTTTCGTCTGTGTTGGTTGATAACTGGCGCCATCTTTTCTATCTAACTAACACGGTTTCCGTAACTCAACGCCTCAAACAACCTTAACCTTATTGTTAATAATGGTGGGCCGCGCGGAGATATTATGTCGAATTCATACTTTTTAGTTTTTGTACACGTATGAGCCACGCGGGGGTCGCGTCGTTCTAAATTCAAAATCACAAACGCTGTCATTATAAGGTTACACATTGTAAGGAAAATATTTCATGGAATTCATGTTTTCAGAGATAAATATTAATCATAATAAAAAGTATCCTATAACCATCTTGGGATGTTCAGCTATTCCTGTACCAAAATTGGTAACTTTTTATCCAGCCGTTTCGGCGTGATGCGAGGACAACGGTTTTTTTGAAAACAGATGGCGCCAGGTTGGCTCGACGAAGCGTGTCCATACAAAACAACTATCCGGCTGCATCACGCTATCGAGATTTTTCCTGAAATCATGACCTCCCTTCATAGAAAATTTATTTTCAATACAAATTTAGGATTTTATAATAGTATAGAATAGATGTTTGTTTAGTTTTTTTTTCACAAAGTTTAAGCTGTGGTAGCAACCCCTAATCAAAGACTACAATGTAAAATAGCCCCTAATTTTTGTCCAAAAATTAGGAAAAAAATACTGTTACCGATTCTTATGTTAAATAATCAATAGAAAAGGTGCCCCGTTAAAAAACCGAAAAAAATTTTTTTTTTGCCATATAAGGGCCACCCTAATAGTTATACCTACTAACAAAAGTCAAAATCAATCAAGTAGTAAAAACCGCAAAGGGCCGAATTAATTACAGACACACAAGAGAATTAGGTCATTTGTCCGTAAACGGCTGGTAGAACCCAAAAAGTGCGAGACGTCGTCCGTGACGACGGGATCGGAATGACGCAATTAACTTCATTTGCTTTATACGTTCGTGAATCGTTCAGAAGTCTACAAGTTGGGAATGGGATAGTTTGGTATAAGGAACAGGACTGATTTAGTCAAAGTTGGTGGTACATTTTCCGAGAATAATTGATTCAAATAATTGACATACTTCACAAAGCATCTCCGCGGACTTCACTCATATTAATATCAGAGGTATTTCTAGGTTTATTGAATAGTAGATTCATTGACAAGGGGCTAAAATATGTCATTATGACACGAAGTGATTATTTGGACGAGCAAATGCAGTGGGCGATGACAAATATAACCTAAGTGTCATAAAGGCTTTTAAACACTGCTATTCACTTTGACTGCAAGAAAATAATTGTTGTACCTCCATGAGCAATAGTTAAATGTTGCTTTTTATACTCGCGTAGGTACTTTAATTTGTCAATTATAATTTCACAGAGAAAATCACACTAACGCACTTTTTAATCCTGTACCATAATTCTATGGTACCCGCTACAGAAGTTTAATTTAATATTCATAAGACATCTCTCTACTCAACTCAAATAATTTCAAAAAGAGAACATCAGATATTTGATAAAAAAATTAACGCTACGTTCACTGTTTGGTTGAAATTACTTGCCAACAAATTTAACCAATCACGAGGCACTCGCCATGACCATCGCGATCATGTTTTTTTTTAATAGGTCAGTTTTCATCATATCAGCCTATAGACGTCCACTGCTGGACAAAGGCCTCCCCCAAAGTTCTCCACAACGATCGATCTTGCGCCGCCCTCATCCAATTTCTACCCGCGATCTTAACCAGGTGGTCGGTCCACCTTGTTGGAGGCCTTCCAACGCTGCGTCTTCCGGTCCGCGGTCGCCAATCAAGAACCTTTCTGCCCCAACGGCGATCGATTCTACGAGCAATGTGCCCTGCCCACTGCCACTTAAGATTGGCGACTGTCTGAGCTATATCTACGACCTTGGTTCTCTTGCGTATCTCATAATTTCGAATTCGATCCCGCAAGGAAATTCCGAGCATAGCTCGCTCCGAGCATAAGTCAGTTTTAGTTGAACGGAAAAGGTTACATCAAAAATAAAAAAAGCATAGTGGAGAATGACGATTAAAGTAAAAAATGTTTTTCTGTGTTTTGCTCGTATAAAAAGTATTGAATGCAATAGTTACACAATTAGGTCTTAAAATCTCGTACCTTACTTAGGCCACTTGGCAAGCAAGCCTCGTCGTGACCTAAACGCGGTACTCGACTTTAAGAACCTTAATTGTGCAACGATTGCATAAAATACTATTTATTCACAGTCCCATTACAGATAAGAATGATCTTCAAATATGGAATTTGAGTTTTGGTAGGTTTGGCCGGGAGGGGCCGGTAAAGTTGAGTGAAATTGAACCTAAAATGATTTATGATATAATTACTTACATCATAAATCATTTTAGGTCAAGCTTTTATATATTTTGTTCCGAATAATATTACAAATCACGGACGGGCATTGACGACTCTCTACTGGACACCCTTAAACTAAAAGCCACCACGCCACAAACTCCATATTTAGGGATAGTTCTTCATAGACTGAGTGGCAGTTTTGCGTAGAACCTACTGCCCGTGAAAGTACATGTTAAAAGACGACTTTGACGTATAGAAAAGCCGTGGTAATTATGTCAGTGAACTATTGTTTCTGAACAGTTTTCCGAACAAAGAAAAGGCCTTGATAGTTTCCAACACAGATTAATCTAAATTCTAACATAAAAAGTCAATTTGTAAGATTCTCATGTCTGGAAAAGCCAATTTTTTCCTGGAAGTTTTCCCAACATTCATCGATGGAAGACTGTCTATGCCTGGAGAGAGGCCATTAAAGGGCTTCAAAGGGGGGCGTTTGAAGCAAATTGCTCATTAGGGTAAAGAACTCGGTGGTTTATTGTGCCTGCACAAGAGCCGTCTTTCACAGCGACTTTAGATACTAGCGTAGGATTTTTAATAGCTACTTAATCCGTGGAGATAGACATACACAACCGGGCCATTCCATATGAAAACATTAGAATTTGATATTTTTGATACAATTTTGCACAAAATGATTTAAAAAAAAACTGAAAAATACTCGTTCTTCAGGTTCTTCTTCTAATTCATTACATACTCCGGGGTTTTCGATGCACGAATGATTAGACGCCTATTGTCGGCGTAGTGTTAATTGATTAGACGCCTATTGTCGGCCTAGTGTTAAATGATTAGACGGCTATTGTCGGCCTAGTGTTAATTGATTAGACGGCTATTGTCGGCCTAGTGTTAAATGATTAGACGGCTATTGTCGGCGTAGTGTTAAATGATTAGACGCCTATTGTCGGTCTAGTGTTAAATGATTAGACGCCTATTGTCGACCTAGTGTTAAATGATTAGACGCCTATTGTCGGCTTAGTGTTAAATGATTAGACGCCTATTGTCGGCGTAGTGTTAAATGATTAGACGCCTATTGTCGGCCTAGTGTTAAATGATTAGACGGCTATTGTCGGTCTAGTGTTAAATGATTAGACGCCTATTGTCAGCCTAGTGTTAAATGATTAGACGCCTATTGTCGGCTTAGTGTTAAATGATTAGACGCCTATTGTCGGCGTAGTGTTAAATGATTAGACGCCTATTGTCGGCCTAGTGTTAAATGATTAGACGGCTATTGTCGGCCTAGTGTTAAATGATTAGACGCCTATTTTCGGTCTAGTTTTAAATGATTAGACGGCTATTGTCGGCCTAGTGTTAAATGATTAGACGCCTATTGTCGGCGTAGTGTTAAATGATTAGACGGCTATTGTCAGCCTAGTGTTAAATGATTAGACGGCTATTGTCGGCCTAGTGTTAATTGATTAGACGCCTATTGTCGGCCTAGTGTTAAATGATTAGACGGCTATTGTCGGCGTAGTGTTAAATGATTAGACGCCTATTGTCGGTCTAGTGTTAAATGATTAGACGCCTATTGTCGACATAGTGTTAAATGATTAGACGCCTATTGTCGGCTTAGTGTTAAATGATTAGACGCCTATTGTCGGCGTAGTGTTAAATGATTAGACGCCTATTGTCGGCCTAGTGTTAAATGATTAGACGGCTATTGTCGGTCTAGTGTTAAATGATTAGACGCCTATTGTCAGCCTAGTGTTAAATGATTAGACGCCTATTGTCGGCTTAGTGTTAAATGATTAGACGCCTATTGTCGGCGTAGTGTTAAATGATTAGACGCCTATTGTCCGCCTAGTGTTAAATGATTAGACGGCTATTGTCGGCCTAGTGTTAAGTGATTAGACGCCTATTGTCGGTCTAGTTTTAAATGATTAGACGGCTATTGTCGGCCTAGTGTTAAATGATTAGACGCCTATTGTCGGCGTAGTGTTAAATGATTAGACGGCTATTGTCGGCCTAGTGTTAAATGATTAGACGCCTATTGTCGGCCTAGTGTTAAATGATTAGACGCCTATTGTCGGCTTAGTGTTAAATGATTAGACGCCTATTGTCGGCGTAGTGTTAAATGATTAGACGGCTATTGTCGGCCTAGTGTTAAATGATTAGACGGCTATTGTCGGCCTAGTGTTAAATGATTAGACGCCTATTGTCGGCGTAGTGTTAAATGATTAGACGCCTGTTGTCGGCCTAGTGTTAAATGATTAGACACCTATTGTCGGCGTAGTGTTAAATGATTAGACGCCTATTGTCGGCCTAGTTTTAAATCATTCGTGCACCGAAAACCCCGAGGTATGTTCATTACCGGTCAGCACAGGCAGTTTTAATTTTGTCATGTTTTTTTTGTAGCAGATTATGAAATGTTTTTACTTTATCTACACCCATCTTGTTTTTCATATTTGCATAAAAGAAAATCTATGATAATGATTATGAATATGTGTGTAAATAAAGTAGTTTATCTACACCCATCTTGTTAAATTTCTATAACAAGTTCTAATATTATAGGTAAGGACCTACGTTACTTGGCAGCGAACAAAATCAGAGATGTAATTTCATAACTACCTACCGAAGCCACCGCGAGGTCGCCATTACAGTATCAATTTTGATCAAAATCAATACTGTAATGGTGACCTCCCCGCCGCCGCGAGTCACCTCATATGTTCCTCTGCTCCACGGCCTGACTGGCAGGACTGAGTGTTCCATATTTTCAAAAAAGGAAAATCTATGATAGGTAATGATTAGAAATATAATAAATAATAAATAAATAAATATCAGACAACCTCACACAAATCAACCTAGTCCCAAATTAAGCTCAAGAAGGCTTGTGTTATGGGTACCAGGCGACGATATACATACTTATATAGATAAATAAATACTTAAATACATAGAACATCCATGACCCAGGCACAAATATTCGTGTTCATCACACAAATATTTGCCCTTGCCGGGATTCGAACCCGGGACCGTCGGCTCAGTAGGCAGTTGCTTAACCACTGCGCCAACCGCGTCGTCAAAATAATATGTGTGTAGATAAAGTAGTGTATGCAACTGTACATAATTAGGTCTTAAAACACTCGTGTTATCCTATTATGAAACTCATTATCTAGCAGTTGCATAAACTACTATTATCTGACTCGGTGGAAAATTTGCTTTAAATGGCAGTATTATGAATAAGCACCAAATAAAGTAAAGAAATATAAGAAAATACATATTTAAACTAACCGAAATTAATCACAACTATGCCTGCATAGAGTTGTAGTCTTCGACTTATTCGAGAAAAAAAATAAGCTGTCAATTAATGTCAAGCTCAACGTTTCACCAGACTAAAGTAACATATCCATTGTGTCATGGTTTTCGCTACATTTTAGAATGAGTAGATTTTATTAAAATAACAATAGAATTATTAGTAATCTTAGGAAAAATATAAAAACAGTGACTACGTCCTCTTTCTAAGCGGAATACAGAAAAGTATTAAAGTTGCTGTCTTAAAAATATGAAATCTCGTGAATTCGTACCCAGGACCGCCGGCTCAGGACTGCCACCGCGCCAACTGCGTCGTTAAAACGTATACAGGGTGAACAATCCACATGGGTCAGTAGGGAGAAACCGAAAACCACACGAAAACTATAAGAGATAGGGAAATCTGTTCTTAGGCAATGTTCCTGCGTCGATTATAGATTTAATAGAATCTGCATTCTTTTTTTATAAATCTTGTCCATAACCGGTAATTGAACCTGGTTAAAATTGTGTGAGTAATCGCATGTCGTATTGTAACATTCTTCATAGCTGTTTTGACCGGGTTAGTATGAAATTATGTATGAGATTAAAAAAATAATAATAACGCAGTTTTTATTAAATCTAAAATCAACGCCATGGTTCCTAAGAACAGATTTTCCTATCTCTTATAGTTTCTGACTTCTCCCTACTGACCCATTTGGATTGATCACCCGGTATAATACGGCGTGATATGTGGGAAAACCCATTTACATTGGTAAATTACTGAGAACCCTCTGGAAAAAGGTTGCTCAGAAATGACTCGACCTAAGTCGAATTTTACTGCCAGCTTTTGGCGGGACTGGTTTGCCGATCCATTTTCAAACAAAACTTATAATATCAACAGCTATTACCGAAGGACCTTGTTTGCAGCAAGTCTGCGAACTCACTTAGTTTAATCTCAGCCTTTAGAGGTTTAAAGCAAATAGACTGGCGCTTTCTCCTGGTTTCTTAATTAATTAAAAAATCTAGACCTAAGCAATAGATATAAATCTACGAGTTAGCCTGAAGATAAACTTTCAAGTTCTCAAGTAATATCTTAGAGCAACGGGAGGTCCCGGGATAATTAGCGTTAAAATATACTTTTGTTTAAGGTAATACGAAGACCTTTCGTAAGGCGAGTGCTGTGCACGCAAATTGCTAGACATTTTCTTTTGCTGAATTTAACCCTTTAAAACACTCATTGACAGGGACAAACTTGTATGACGGAGAACGTATACCTATGCGTCGCTGGCAGTGAATGCGTTAAAGGATGTCGTAAATTAAGGTGACTTGAAAAAGTAAGATTCATTCAATCGTCAATTGAACATTCTGACTAATTGATTAATTCAATTAGAATTAAATTAATCGGTATTAGAGTCATTTTCAAAAAACATGTATATATATAGTTAAGAGCTTTAATTAAAACAAAAATTGATTGATTCCTTTGTGTAACGATAGTTACCCATATCTTTTGTATGAGTGACTTTCGTATAACGAATGCCGCCATCCTAATTTTGTTTTTATTAATGCCTTTAACTATATGTAGGTACATGTACATTTTCAAAAAACATGTATGTTTTTTGAAAATGTGACGATTGATGGTTTAATCGATTAATGCCCATCTCTGTTCCTACCAAAATCGTTATTCGGTCATTTATTTTTTTATATATTTATCTTTAGATGATGAAAAGAAGGAAAGATGCTGCAACACATTGGAGAAATAACATTTAGTCAAACCAAAAACTCCCAAAACAAAAACATTTAAGTAGTCGATGAAATTTGATCCCATCGCACGAAAAAGAAGAATCGCATTTAAATCGTATCTAACAGTTGTGTGATACTGCGAGATCGTTACCAGACCCAGTACAAACAGAAGCAAATAAACGATTAGTTAGCCCAATCAATCCTCTATTTATAGGTAATCCGGGTAGCGACTATTTAGCGACGTGACTCGCCCGCGGCGTGAGCGAAAAGTATGCTAAATTGACACGAGTAGTCTATTACCGAAAATCAATCGGGACAATTGGGATACACCAAAAATCTACAGATCTCACTCTACGCGTAACTATATACTATTTGACAATTTGTTTTCTACATCGCGCGTTTGGGACCGGTAACCGGTAACCGCCTACATTCTTTGGCCGTTTTTGCTCAAACTGTTGCGTATTTCAATCCCACGGTTCAATAATTTAATGATTTAAATATTTACATCTATCACATTTTTATTAAAAGCGTGTTTTTCTCCTCAAAGGATTATGATTAGCGGTAACACTATGAATGTTAATTTTGATAAAATCTTACCGTTTCTGCGACTTAAGTAGTTCAAAGTTCCAGTAATCTACAACTTCCTTAAAGAGGGCAGGAAAGCCGCCGCGCGCGGCACGTTTTCAATAAAGATCATCTACTGTTCACAGTTTGTAAGATTTTATTAGAAAGGATTTATTACCAAGGGTTACCTATCTGAAACACTAAAAACGTTAATCCGAATTTCGTTTCGACAAAAACTATTCGACAAATATCATTTTAACTTTTTTTCCTTTGTCCGAATATTCAATTCGATATTTTACGATTGGGCATTAATTGTTTAGGTTTTTTATTCACTCGACTAATGACACGTTTCCCTAAACCTCATTTGTCCGTTATATCAGTTTTGCGATGTAACGTTTCGGTTTATTAATTATTCGACTTTTTTTGTATGACTTTAGTTTCCTTCGTCCGATGTAACGATTCGGTTTATTAACTACTCGACTGTTCTCAAATGGAATGGTGGTTCTGTTGTGGTCACAGTTCTAACCTAACCTAAACCAGCCAGGTCGGTTTTGGAGCATTGCCGGCTGCTGCCGCGGCACGGTAGCTTCGCTCGCTCGGCTCGCGGGCTGTTGTGGTCACAGTTCTAACCTAACCTAACCCAGCCAGGTCGGTATTGAAGCTTTGCCGGCTGCTGCCGCGGCACGCTAGCTCCGCTCACTCGGCTCGCGCGATGCAGTGGTCACAGTTCTAACCTAACCTAACCCAGCCAGGTCGGTATTGAAGCTTTGCCGGCTGCTGCCGCGGCACGCTAGCTTCGCTCGCTCGGCTCGCGGGCTATTGTGGTCACAGTTCTAACCTAACCTAACCCAGCCTGGTCGGTTTTGGAGCTTTGCCGGCTGCTGCCGCGGCACGCTAGCTTCGCTCGCTCGGCTCGTGCGCTGTTGTGGTCGCAGTTCTTATGTAATGCCAAAAATATCACGTAAATGAAAAAATGGGTATTAAACGAAAGACATCTCAATTCAGAGGGCAAGTGAATGGGGCGGGAAAAGTTAAAAGGTAAACTGAAAAATTGTTTAAATGTATGCAGTGCCAAAAGTATCATTGGGTAAATGAAAAATGGGCTACGAAAATAAATACGTAACAACTCATAGGGCATGTGAATGTGACGGGAAAAGTTTTTCGGACAAGCGAAACTTCTACTAAATGTGAAGTGGTGAGAAGAAAAATGTACGAATCCTGTCATCGGACAAACGATAATAATTCAGAGGGCAAGTGAATGGGGCGGGAAAAGTTAAAAGGTAAACTGAAAAATTGTTTAAATGTATGCAGTGCCAAAAGTATCATTGGGTAAATGAAAAATGGGCTACGAAAATAAATACGTAACAACTCATAGGGCATGTGAATGTGACGGGAAAAGTTTTTCGGACAAGCGAAACTTCTACTAAATGTGAAGTGGTGAGAAGAAAAATGTACGAATCCTGTCATCGGACAAACGATAATAATTCGAATAGTTTTCGGACAAATGAAATTCGGTCAATGGTTTTTAGTGTTTGAGATAGGTTACCTTTCTAAGAATTCCAGTCATAGCGACTTAGATGGCAAATTGCCTGTATCTTTCTTTCCAAATTAACATTCGATCCACTTTGCACATATAAGTTAGGGCCAAAACACAATTACACGACACAACATCACATCGTCGTACGACGCGACATCGTGCCACGATGCGACGTCGTGATATTGTAGAATGAATTTTAATTTAGCATTTTGTCACATGAAGATAAAGTTCATTTTGGATTTATGCATTTCCACGACACGACGTCGCATCGTGGCACGATGTCGCGTCGTACGACGATGCGATGTCGTGTCTTGTAATTGTGTTTTGGCCCTTAGGCAAGTCTTAAAGTTTTAAACAACACAGATAAGATTTCAACAAAATTCAGGGGACAGCGAATGCAAACAAATTATTATTTAAAAGTGGAACTCACAAAACGAGCACAATTTTTGGTCAACAGCTAGCTTAAAAACAAGAAGTTTTAATAAGATGCCACGACAAACGAGTTCAAGGTAAACAGACTTACGAAATTTGTACCTGTATAAAATCAAAACGACAAAATCATTCAAACCAGGATTACTTGTACTATTACCGTAAGGTATTCGGAACAAAAAGGGTTTTTGGTCATCAGGGTTCGTAAAATGCGAGCTAAATTCATTGAAGTGGTTCGTCACACGTCATACTTAATTTAAATCGGTTTTGCTCGCATTTACGATTCATCATCTGCGGCTCTACAGTCAGTTTTAAGGTCTTCTCTGATCGAAGGTTCGTCCTGACGGGTGCGACGACCGCCCGTTTGCCATTGAGCAACTTTAGTCCTTTAACTTTACTCTTTACTCAATAACTACAGACAACTTTACTCTGTGTATTTCATTCACACTACGTGTCCCGGCCAGCGCAAATGGCCGATCTTGATTATTTTAGGGCGATTATTTGAGCGTTTTAACCGCCTCATTAATCTGTCCGCAATATTGACGAACTCCGTATGATCCGAGGCGCCATTTTCGGTTGCCTTGTAGATTTCTACAATTCCTATAGAAATTATGTTGATAGCTTTTATGAGTTGGCCAATATTGCGGCATTTGTAAATTGGTCAATTTATTAATAATTTTATACAATCGGTGAACAATGAAATTCACTTAAAACCGAGGATCGGGTTTGGTTATGTAGTAAAGAGTGTAAAGTATACCACTATTATAAACTGTACCTATATAGATAAGATAGATTGATGGTCAGATACAGAGGGCAGTAATTTTGGACACGGCGCGCACGTGCTAAAGGTTTCCTTCTCTGCATACTTTATAGCTAGCTTAGGGCAACATGCTGCTTTTAGTTACTTTTTCACAAAAAATAACCGACTTCAACAAGATTAAATTATATTTAAAACTACTGAACCAGTAAAGATACTGATCATCATAGATGTGCCTATAACATTTGAGGAGTTCCCTTGATTCCTCATCACACCTTTACCACTTTTATAAGACCAACTTAGAGATATTTTTCAAAATCTGTTCATTAACGACGGAGTTCTGAGGTCACGAACATAAAAAAAAACAACCGAATTGAGAACCTACTTTTTCAAGTCAGTTGAAATTTTACAGCTGTCAGGATCGGGCCATACCTGGTCGCCCATGCCGGTGATAATGGGCGCGTTCCAGTAGGCGGCCAAGCGCGCAACAGGCTCGAGAGCGAAGTGAAGAGAAAGAGAAATACGTCGGCTCGAGTCAATATGATTTACTAAGTTAGTGCCGATTAGACAAGTCGCCTCTTTTAAAAACAGCTCATTTTGTTACAAAACCTATTCGGCATTGCCTAGGAGTATACTTATCCTATTGTATGTCTGTTTAGGATCCACCGGATATTCAGTCTTATCTCCATTCATTTCACAGATAATTTATTGATCATTGCTTATTTTTTGTTTCGGTTCAATCCGTGTAAATTTATTAATCGTATGGTATTTCCCGCTATCATTAGTTTATTGATAAATATATTTTTTATGTAATTTAGGTGGGTCTTCGACCGTCTACAGAGTGCAGAGCCGGCGTTACGGTTCTAAGACGGCTGAAGGAGCATCCAGAAAGCCGAAAACAAACATAAAAAAACAGTCGAATTGAGAGCCTCCTTTTTCAAGTCGGTTGAAATTTTACAGCTGTCAGGAGAGGGCCATACCTGATCGCCCATGCCGGTGATAATGGGCGTGTTCCAGTAGGCGGCCAAGCGCGCAACAGGCTCGAGGGCGAACGCGCACGCCGGCCCGATGAACGCGATCACGTGGTCGTTGAAGTGCATATCCGCCGCTAGTCCGGGCGCCAGTGCACCTGAGCACGATGGGTAACTGAAAAAAGAATTAGGCTGAATTGTTGCGCAGTGAGAATAAAATTATTTATTTAGTTAAACTTTATTGCACAAAACAAAAGTCAATACAAATGGTGGACTTAATGCCAAATGACATTCTCTATCAGTCAATAATAGGGCCAAACAGAGATACTAGAAGTTGCAAAACAGAAATCTGATTGTACAGAGAGCATCTATTAGAATTTTCACTTTTAACAAAAATATAATCGACGTTGACGAAGCGAAATGATGCTTTCCGTTAAAAACTGTTTGAGTTACTAAAGATATACCCAAATCACGAAAGTGTATCTATATTTTTTTTAAGATTGGGATTCCATCATTAGATATCCAAACCTCATGACAAGGGGACCAAGAAGAAAGTATACCCTTCCAAACAAAAAATAAATTTCTTCAAGTAATTAGAGACTTCAAAGAATCAAGAAAATACACAAAAAACATACCGACCAATTGAGCCGGTTCACTGGTTTTTATATTTTTGGACCGGGCAACGCCGCGGTTAACGTCATGCGCATTACTAAGACTAAGTGATAGCCCATACCTACTGGAATACCTAATATATTATTATAATTCTTGCCGTGTAGAGAAAATCACAGACATACCCACACTTTCAGGAGTTGGTCATCTTCATTTTATGACGAATTCTACTATTGAGCTAGCCGAAATGCTATAAATAAATATAATATGTTCTACAGTGATGTAGAATCTAGGTACATGAACTTGTTGCTACGGGCTACGCCAAATGTGCTACGCTTTACAGCTACGCCGCTACGGAGCTACGACGTGTCTTCCACCCGGTATGAAACGGCGTAACCGACCCCCTTTTCCCACTTAAATCCGTCGTTTCATCTAAAGCCCCAAAACTGCTATCTAGATACTTCTTGTTGTAAACATGTTAAAAAGGAACGGAATTTTAATAGCCTGTTAAAGCCTTTATGGCTCAAGTGCACTGGTTCATTTAATGTTTGACCCAATTACATTAACACTTTCGCAACCAAGGATTTCGTAGCGCTACGCGCGTAGCCGATAACATGGGGAAATGCGTATGTAGCGAAAACTTGCTACGAGCATAGTGACCACGGAGCGGGTTCCCGGTGTTGAAAGTGTTAACGTACTAAAACTTTATTTGCGACATACGTTGTAAAGTTATTTATAGTCTATGATTTCTAATTTTGTAACAATAAACAAGGAAAATTAACCCTTTTGCCCACAAAGCGATAATTGAAGTGAGTATTGGGTTAATCTTTAGGGCCCCGTACTTCAAAAGGAAAAAACGGAACCCTTACCTATAGGATCATTTGTTGTCAATCCGTCCGTCTGACTGTCTGTCGAGACCCTTTATCTCGGGGACCTTTTTTCTCAGAAATGAGGAGACCCGCATGAGAACCAAAGTTGTAGATATAGTCTCTATACTCCATACTATACATAGACAGTCGCCAAACTTAGTGGCAGTGGGCGGGGCACATTGCTCGTCCTAGAACCGATGGTAGTTAGGTCAGAAAGGTTTATGAGTCGCGAACTTGGATACTGGAAGGTACCGCGTGGGAAGGCCCTCAGCAAGGGGACTGACGATCTGGTTAGGATCTTGGGAAGAATTGACAACATTTCATACAAGCTTATATATTTAGTACAAGCTTTGCTTAGTTTGGGACTAGGTCGATTTGTGTATGATTGTCCCTTAATATTTATTTTATTTATTTATTTTATATTTTTAATAGTGCAAGTTTATTACTTATCTGTATTCCGCTTAGAAAGAGGACTTTATCACTGGGTTTATATTTTTCCTGAGGTTACTAATTATTTTATTATTAATTTAATTAATTGAAATTTACGAATTCTAAAATGTAGTAACTCCAAAACTGTGACACGATGTATAGGTTACTTTATTCTGGTGTCTAATTAAAAATAAAAGTGACGTTGAGTTGAAAAGTGACATTATTGACAGCTTTCTTTGCGGATAGGACGAAGACTACAACTCTATGCAGACATAGTTGTCGTAGATTTCGGTTATTTTATGTATTTTCTTATATGTCTTTACGTACAAAAAAAAAATCTAATGATTTTTAGGGTGTACACAACGCAAAACTCTCGATCTCTATATTAATTTCCACCTGCACCTGTTAGAAATAGGAAATATAATGATGATACGCCGATCCTACGCTAGATATCAGACGACACAACGGAGCCGTTATGTCGCCTAATTCTAACTATAAGTCTTTTCTATATGTAGTTTTGTAATTCACAGTGAATTGATTTTATTACTGTAAAGTATCACTTATTTGAATAATAAATGATGATGACCGTGGAAGTCAAATGTTGAAAGGTACAAGGATACATTGCATCTCAACGGTTACTCATGTAGTTTCATCTTTAGTTTCCTTCAAGTATTTGTATTCCGCTCGCCCGTCCCATTTTAGAAAAGGGTAAGCTACTCTTATACTGCTGTCTGAGGATTTTATCCCATAAACTGTGAGATGAAAGGTCAAAGGAAATAAAGTTATGTGACTTATGTGAGGGCATTAAGTTATGTGAGACATTTTATAACTGTCACGTTTTTTTTGATTACCTTAAAAACAAGAAAAGAAAACGGGTGCACTCTTATAATGAATACGCCTAGAAACCTAGTTACCGCAAAGTGAAGCCAGTTTTGGTTAGCCACGGGCCAAGTCTCATTCGTTGACGCATCTGTCACAACGACAATGTGACAATGCAAAACGTCTCTGTAGACACGCACACATACAACCAAAAGCGACTTCATCTTTCACAAATCTGTTGTATGAAGACTCGTTCTAGGCGTATTTATTCTAAGAGTGCACTTAGTTTGGAATTTCTATTCATATTCAGAGCTCGTGCGTGTAGTCTAGTAAATACCAAAATGAGCTCCAAGTATTGAAAATGAAGACAATTTTCAATCATATATTTTAGCGAGATAAATGCCAGAATCTTTTTTATTTTCTTTGTTCATGAAGGCAGTATTATTTATTTACTTATCTTGAATGAAAATCTCGACGAGAAGTGCTCGTTCACCTTATCTAGCACCAGGTCTACCCCAGGCCCGCGGCACCCCAAGTCGAAAAGGAAATCCAGGATAGAAGCCATTAGCAAACCCACTTTGTACTAGTAATAAAGTTACCTTCCTTGCACCTTCTGCAGCTCGACCCCATGGTGCGCCAGGAACTTCTCGTTCACTTTATCCAGCGCCAGGTCTACCGCTGGCCCGCAGCGCTCCAGGTCAAAGGGGGAATCCAGGCGGGACGCCATCAGAACCCCCACTTTGTACACCGTATGGGTGCTGACCGACGGGCCGGGGAACAAGAGTAATATAAACAACAACATGATTCGCACTAAAGTTTCATTTAACTCGTTTAAAATGTGACAAACTCGTTTAAAATAATATGCTTACAACTTCGCTATAGTAATTGAAAAATATTTCGGGCTTCACTAAAAATCAACACAGAGAAAGACAACCCAGTATGCTGAGCGATATCTTGAGAGTAGTTTTATTTTACATCACAAAATTTCTGTAATTTTTTAATTGTTTATTTACTTAGGTATACTCTTTTTTAAGCGTTACTTTAAGCGTTCGTATAATTAAATCTAAAAAGATCTACTTAACACTGTATATTCTACTCTTTCGGTTACTTGCTATGTTTCTCTTTTTAGCTATTTATTTAGTTAGTTTAAAGTGTTGATAAAAATATTCTTAATTCAACACGTCACGCGTTTGCGCTTTCCACAGATCGTGACGTCATCGCGAGACGCCCGACGCTCGGGAGAGACCGCCCTGCACTGAAACTGAAGCCTGAAAGGGGGGAATCAACAAGTCGTCGTTTCCCGCCATTCTCCCCCATTAACCCTCGATGGGATGGACGGATTAATGTGGCGGACTGACTGAAAAGTTTGTGACGAGAAAGAGAACTACGTCGGCTCGACAATAGTAGGTAATATGATTTAGTAAGTTAGTGCGGAACTAGTCTCGCCTCTTTTAAAAACAGCTCATTTTGTTACAAAACCTAACCATTTCCTAGGAGTAGGTACTTACCCTTTTAGGATCCTGCGGATATTCAATCTTTTTTCAATACTTTTTACAGATATTGTTTTGTCGGTCCAATCCGTGTGAGTAAATCCTTAATCGTATGCTATTTCCCGCTATCGTTAGTTTGTTCATATAAATATATTATTTATGTATGTATCCCTTCGGCCGTCTATCTATAGACCCGGAGTTCGAAACTGGTAAATTAAAAACCAAGATCGGAATCGGAACCAGTTTCATACAAATTAGAAACGTCGTACGGAACCAGTTCCAAAACGGTTCTAGAGACGACCGAAGGGTATCTCGAAAGCCTAGCTAAACTACAATTTCAAAAACAGGCCTTTGCCTGTAGTTCGTTTTATCTTTGTCAGACAAGATTTCATGATAAGGTATTAATACAATTAATTACTTTGCGCGGTCTTTTTCATTGTCCATTTGCTACATTTTCATAAAGCCTCGAAATGACCTTAGACTTAATTATTTGCTGAAAAGGGATTCAGCAATTTCGTCTGTGGTGAACAAAGGAATCCATGGATAAGCTTAAAAGGGTCGTAGCACCTAGCCGAGGCCGAGGTTGGCAGATTATATCGTGATTAAGGCAATTAAGAAAAATGCGGGTACCGCGCTGTAATTATTCAGTAATTTCAGTATATATAGGTACCAGCAACTAGGTACATAGTCTTGTTAAATTACTAGTGTCTGCGTGAGCTGTTTTTACGGTTTCAACCCATTTATCCACCCAATATCCCCGCCATTTTGAACAATTTCGAAAACGGAATCGTCGTAAAAAAACTATCCGGTTTAGATGAGCGACCTCTCAGCCGGAAAGCGGCTGTACATTCAATAATTCTAACATCCAATCATCCAGACATACGAAAGAACTTTAGACCAAGCCGAAAAGGAGACACTTCGCTCGCTCGGTCTTTAAGTTTTACATGATAGGTATTCTTTAGAATCAAATGTAGTAATAAAATTTATAGTATTATCGAGTATGTACGTAGACATACCTATACTCGATTAAACTATACATAACTAAAGCTCTTTTGTTGTAACGAGTAACAAAGAACAAATAGAAACTGGTCAAGTCAAGTAGAGTGGTACTCGCGCACCGAGGGTTCCGTACGAACACTTATCCCATCTTAACTGGCCGGGTTAAGTTTGCACCTGGTATGTATGGCGCCGCATACAAATGAGGTGCAAAGTTAACGCAACCGATCACGTTTGTTGTATGGGAGCCTCACTTCAATATTTATTTTATTCTGTTTTTAGTATTTATTGTTAAGTTATAACGGCAACCGAAATACATCATCAGTGAAATTTTCAACTGTCTAGCTATCGCGGTTCATGAGATACAGCCTTGTAACAGACGGACAAACGAACAGACAGACAGACAGACAGACGGACGGGCGGACAGCGGAGGCGTAGTAACAAGGTCCCGTTTTTATCCTTTGGGTACGGAACCCTAAAAACGGGCAAGTTTTTTCGTCTTAAGACACCAACGTATTAACGTATACTTACGCAATACCAAATGATTCAGTTATATTGGAATAATAATGCAAAATTTAAAACATGACATTTATTCAACAAAATCTACACACTGTTTACAATTCTTGCATAAAATATATTAAACATTACAATTCTTTAAAAGATAAATATTGGTGTTATAAATTATTAGGTACATGTAACAAAATATCCAATAAATAGTTTAGATAAACATTTCATCCAACGCAACATACGTGAACAAGAAATATAATATCTATCAAATTTGTAAGTACGCGAGAAGTTTATTGACCGACACGCTGAAAGAATGTACAATGTATTCTCGCAAAAAAATCGCACATTTCGCAACCTTCAGATATCAACTTTGATGTTAAAACAAAAAATATTTTATGACGCATGTTCATATTTAAGTGTTTCGTTTGTCACACACTTGAGCACGTTTTCAAACGAAGTTGTTTATCCTCGTGAAATTTTAATATCATATTATGTTTAGAAAACAAATAAAAGCCTCAATTATATTTGCTTAACTTTGCATTATAAAATCTTTCAGCCGTGTCAATAACATCTCATTAAATAACCGCTTAAAAACATTCAAAAACACTACAGGTCAAATCACCTACGTAGTGACCTAATATCATGATTACTACGCTATGGAATATCATTTAAACGTTAAAAAACATGTTTTAAGCGTTAATATTAAAATACTATGAACTGACTAACAGCCATTGGCCAACTAATGTGCGTTAAATTTCCAACTAAAATCAAAAGAGAACTAATTCCTACGGTAGGGAATAGGGTTACATTGCCTAAACTAAGAGAAATAATTGTTTTGAGTTAAAGGACAGCCTGCTAGCATGCTCACTGGATCAGACAAATGGACAGAAGCTAATGATATTATTTAACGTTTTACCTTTTCAACGCTCTGTCTGTTTCAAATGCAAAAGCCGTCAAACAGTCGCCATGACATCAGAATGCCAAACGCGAAGTTGAACCTTACAGTAATAGGTAGTGTAGGTTGATATTTCTCCCCACGTCGGGACAGATCCTTAAGTTAGCGTCGAAAAGTTTAACCTTTTGAGTCCGTCAAAATCGTTATATAATGACGTCCAAATTATAAAGTGTTTTTCAATCCACGTAATTGCGTGGCTCAACACACTGAATGTTGACATCTAATTTTAGTTTAATTTTGTGACATTGTAATTTGAAGAAAATGCCTATATTTTATTGTACTAAACGCCATACGATTAAATAAATAAATCCCCGTTGATTTTAGAGTACTTCTTTTTTAACTGTGGCGTCAGGGGCACGGTAAACTGCTTCATCGCTTAGCATTCAAAAGGTTAAGAATGGTAATATTTTGTTCCCTTTGTGTCCATTTCAGTGTCATAATATATCTGCTCGTTAAATTCTTTAGGCAATCTATGCTAGAGTTAGAAAGCCCTACTCTAGAAAATGCTACGAGTAAGAGATACGACTAAGTGAATTTAGTATTTGGTGGAGCACACACACACAGACAACAAGTTTCTTTCGCACTTCACGATTCGATCTCAATAGAGCTTAAAAACGGCATAACTTTGTTATGCTTTCTTCAAAATAACCTCATCTCGTTAAGCATAACAGTTGTATCGTATTTACCTACATCATCAAAATTGCACAAAACAAATTCAAAATGTACCTACAAACTTTGATTGCCACAATAATAACTTGCGTTTCAATTCGTAATATAGTGGGTGAATTGAGCTTGTTATATCATGCAAAGAAGGAAAGAAAATAATATCAATAAAAATAGAAACAATCCTACATCTCTAGCTCAAAGAAAATCCATCTTACGAACTTGGGCTTCCAATACATTTACATATCTATTCGTATTTCGAACCCCATTCCCTCGTATAATGCCGTAACTATTACCACGGACGAAATAAAACAAGAATGTCATGCCATACAATATCACCATACAAATAGGCGACTACCAATGTTTAGAAAATGTACAAACAAGTTTAAATTTTTTAATATTCACTTGCAAGAAGTATTTTTTAAACTAATTGTGATAGAAACTTCAAATGGTCACTGCAATTAATTAAATACCAATTCAATACCCTACTTTTGGAAATACTAATCGAGCTGATCTGATTGTAGCCAGAAGATGGGCAGTGGAAACTTGGTGGTGACTAAGAATAACCTTGAGTCGACTCCATTTGCTTAGATGATTTTTTAGGTTAAATTTCTGTATTGTTCATGGAGTGTGATTGTCCCATCACCATCTAATTTAAGCATTGCGTTTTCTGTCCATGGATATCTAGATATATTACAACATAGATAATGTTCAGTTTACAAAAAAAATATGGCGATAGAGAATTCTTGTTTCATTCCGTCCATGTCACAACAAACTTGGTGATACGACTAGTAACCGCGCACCGAAACGAACTTATTGTCAACCTTACTCACTGGACATAAACGTACAATTAGAATGGTCAATCAAATTAAATGCAAATATATTAGGATCTCTGTACAAGTTACATTAATGAACTGCCACGATACATCGATACACAAAATAATGACTAGATTAGAACCTATTGGTGATACGTTATTTCAACTAATGCACTACGAAACATTACCGGGTTGCAGAGAAATACTTTCATCTAAGACTGAACATACAACAACAATTATACAATTACAACATAATTATATAGTAACTGTTCAAACTTAGAGCCAAAACAAATTTTATGTTACGTCTACGGATGGGTTAGTTGCGGAAACAACGTTTTCTGGAATCTTTCGCAAGAATTTAAGAGAATATTTCAATTGGGAAATTGAGAAATTTCTATGTGGTAAGTTTCGCAATTATGGAAAGTTTCCGTCGGCACATAATTAGTTACGACTACGACGTCGAGACAACGTTGCGTAGTCATGATGTGGAAACATACGCCGCAGTTACAGTATGTCATACCACTACCCTTTACCAGGAGTTAACGTGACCGTACTCGCTAGCGACAGCGTAAACGATTTGTATGGAGATTACTGCGCCCTAGCGGTTACTTTGTGGAACTACAATTCTCCATACAAATCGTTTACGCAGTCGCTAGCGAGTACTGTCACTGTAAACTCATGTTAAGGGTACTGGTAAACATTTAGGACGACGTGACGTCGCACGTCACAACGGTGTGCTTTATTGCGTCGAATTGAGACGTGATGTGAAAATATATCAATATTAAAAGTTTTTAACCTGAAATCAACAATTTCGGTTTAAAGATCTTTATTTCTCATAAGAATTACAATTATTCACTTACATGAGAAAGAAACAAATGGTTAGTATAATTATTAACAATAAACTAGTGAGCGAATATAAAAAGTAAATATTTTAACAATCATCACTATCATCAGTTATCATAATATTAGGAGGTAGTTTTGAAAATGCATGCAAAACAAGTTGCCGGCCGGGGAATTTGGAACTGAAACATCTAATAAATCATAATGCTCCAGAACGAAGTTTGCTTTACACATTACATTTAATTAGGCATTAGAATCACAAAGGTGCTATACACTTCGCCAAATCTTCCAACAAAGCACGCCAAATAATTTCAAATCAGATTATTTCTCTCCAACCCAGCATTCGTCTAAGACGAAACTAAAACGCTCTAATTTGTACTATATTAGTACAATCTTAAGATCTTTATTAGATTGATATTACAAACTGCATTACGACCCTCTGGGGATAAGTAGGCATCACGCGCCCGCGGCGCAAAGCTCAAGTTGCTTATGAATAATTTAAATAAATGCCGTATTACATTATGACGTAAACGTGCACGAAGTCAGTTTCAGAGGTAGCGGATCATTTATGAACTGTCATAAAGCTTAAAATAATGTGATGTAAAAGTATTTCTTTATTTTTATTTTTGAGACAGAAAACTTGTTATCTTACGCTGCAACCTAAAAATACTTAACACGCTTTTCTTAACACCGTTTAAATCTTGGGAGTCAATTTAAACCTACGGTCGTATCGGAACGAAACTTTGTAAGTATAAGTAGTTTCTTACGTGACAGACAATGCAATAATTTGGTATCTATGGAGTCGATCTGAAGGAGCTCCTAACAAGATAAAACCGTTGTGTTTAGGTTCATTTGGTCGGTCTTGAGTTATTAACGTTTGTGTAAGAAAGTCAGTAATAAAAGCGTGTTTAAAAAAATGATAAATGATTACTCTGAAATGAATTGTCACTTGCGGTATTTCCGGACCAATACGACCTTCAAACCTTCAAGAAAAGAGCAACCACTTGAAAGGCCGGCAACGCACTAGTAACTCCTCTGGTATTGCAGGCATAAAAAAAACAGATAAGTATTTGAACTTTGATGTAGCAAGGTAACATTAATGTCAGTTAAAATACATCCGCTACTTTTGAAACTGATGCCACCGATCTCGATCCAGAAAGATGCTATTAAAAATGGCTTACTTTACGGAATTGCATCCTCGGGAGTATCTAATGCTTTCCGAAATTGAGATACACTATTTGTAAAAAGTATTGGATCTGACATTAATCGAAATTTGACGAAATTCATATTACTCTTCCTTTCCACTATAGGAGAAAATCTTAATAGGATAGATAGGAGACGAGTTTTCGCATAATAAGTACACTAAACAATATAAGAATCGAAATATCAGCTACCAAAATAGAAGCCAATAACTCAAACCCAATATCTTTTTACGATGAGCAATGGAGTATCCGCGGCGTTTTCGACTCTGAACGGCAGAAGGTACCCTACTTTGACACCGTCTTATTAAACTAAGATTTTTGACAGTACGATTTATCTTTATTACTTACAGGTAGGCGAAAGCAAAAACGCTGTAACGACCAATTGAATTAATTGTCGATTACTCTCGTTTACTTATTCTCGTTTTTTGCCATCGATATATAGAAGCACGAATAAGGGATTAATAGTACAGTTAGGCACTACTAAATTATCATCCAACATCTGAAACTATTGTGCCTATCTTCGCCGATTGCAACCCAAAGTCATGGTTTTATACCACACGCCGGAAATGATCATATTACCATCGCGTTGTAAATCAATTCATAGCCTATGCCATGCCATACAAATAATAAAGACAAATTGTATTCTACAATTACGCTGTCTACGGCATTCGCAAATAAATGTAGAGCAAAATCTAAACATGTTAGTTATGTATGTTTACTCCTTAATCGCTGTATACAGCGTAAATAATATTTTTAGTACCTATCATTATTAACAAAAGTATGCATTTATGAGTTAAATCAATTATTTCAGATTTAGTATAAAAAATGTAATTATAGAAGAATCCCGAATGCCGTACACAGAATATCACTACTTCGAACATACTCGTATCACATTTCGCTCCGATGCAAATTGTAGAAACTTTTATTGCTTATTTCGAGGTCGGTTTTAGATACAAATACAAGTTTGTTCGAAGTTTTCACAGTATAGTACATTTTTTAATTACAGACTAGTATTTGTGCGTCTCGACCTACATATTATTATATTATCATATTCCACACCACGACACTAAGGTACTCGATACATACACCGAACGGGGTACTAAATTATCATATAATTATATTATATCTTTATATCATATACTTATTGCTGTTTCTGTCACACAGATTACAATGAAGAGCTCGATACATCTCACTTACATTACTAGCTGGCATTTATATCATTTACTTATTTCATATAGTATATATTAAACTAAATCTTACATTTGGTCGATCGAACAAAAATACAGATATACTTAAGTTTAAAAAATCATTGATGCCTCTTTGTTTGATGTAATAGCCATCAAACCAAATTATTCACGAGTAGTTATAAAACTTTTTTTACGAAGTGTAAATCAGAATAAATATATAAATGCCAAGCTGACTTGTACTTTAAGGTCGCCATTGCTACATATCAGAACTACTAATACGCAACATGAATCCCAAATTATGGCCTGATAATAACAACTACATTTATTTTGGTATTCATCCCTACAAGGTCCCCTATACACGATATATAAACCGACACATTTGAAATAGCTATACTATACTATGTAAGCTAAACATTAAAACTCTAAAATAAACAATGTTCAACGCAAGGTTCAAAATTCTAAATTTACTTATTGCTTGACGGGTTCCTTTGCGGAAGACATGTGCTTCGAAGCTATGTTTCATTACAGGTACACACCATCTAGATCCGTAATGTTGAGGTCACTTCGCTTATAAACTGGGCATTCAATTGGTCAATAATGTTCGATGGGCTCTCTCAGCTCCATTGCCTCTAAGCGTGTATAGTCGGAAACATTATTTAAGGCTGAATTCACTTCGCTTCGTCCTAACAAACAATGAACAGTGGCCACAAACTGCACTTGTGACACCTATCCTTTCAAAGTAGCAGTTTCTAACCGCAGCGCATAATGCGCACAATACCCATTGGGTGACATTGTTTGGTAGAACAAAGCGAAGTGAATTTGGCCTCAAAAAATAATTCGTTCTATACTTATCGATTTCATAGCCTGAAAGTGGCGGGATGCGATGGAATAGGGGCGCTAAAAACAGCTTTGATATGCCAATAATGTATATAACTCATGTATATGTATCACAAACAATTTCAAAACATTATCAATCGGAATACGACTCAATCGTTTGTTCTTCTTCTGAGATTAATCTTATTTACAAATAACTTTTCTTGCGTAGATGCGGAAATTATTTAAAATTGTGTAATATTTAGATTTGCTTTATACCTTCATACCTTCAATATAATTTGCCAAATAATAATCTTTACCAGTTAAATAAATTGGTACCACTTAATTTCTGCAATATGGCGAGGGTTGCAAAGCAACTTCTCAGGCTATAATAAAACTATATTTGAACTTGTTAATTAGAAATTATTTTTTTCTGTACCGTTCAGAAAAAAAAAAATATTGTTCTGGGGCTAATGAAATAAGACATAGAATCACTGACCAACTTAATGCCCGGTTACAATTGGAAGTGAGCTAAACCCAGACTAGACAAACAATTCGTGTAATAATGTGCATTTGGACTATTCCGTTTTTATATGGAAGGACTATTCACTAAACTAGAGTAAAATAATATCAACAACATCTAAATATCTCTCATATCAACGACATATTGTTACCGTCCGGAATCTAGTGCTAACTATCGACGCCTAATCTTTACTCTATGGAACTACAATAGTAAATTCCGGAAAGCGTAGCTTCCTACCCTTCTGTCCTCATTCTTTGCTTTAGCGATGATTAGTTGGTTCTCATTGTTAATGATACCCATAGTTGACAACTTCCATCATCAAATTGTCCAGGGGGCCTATGACTGTTGCGTTTATCACGTGATAAATAAGTGACAAAGCATCTGTCACTCACACTCGCATGTTGTCAAAATTACGAATGCTTTGTCACATATTTATCGTGTGATAATGATAAAAGCAACCATCTAGGCCAACAGGTTAGGCTTATCTCCCTCTCATTAAGTCCTTTCCAGACACTTTCAACAGAACTAAACATCCTAATTCAAAATTGATAACCGATTTAAACATGGCCCCTTGCACGTATTGCATATCCAAATCGGCCTCCAATTTTCCCATAGCTTAAGCGTAAAACACTGCTCTATAGCGATTTCTTAGTCATTCTAGAACTTTCCAACAACTTGCTTAACTCGACTCCTAAAGCATCTAAATATCTTCGAATACCATATTCACCTTGATTCTTGTCCGGTCAATCGATCCGTCAATCTTGTAAATCTTTTCATGTAACAATATGTGTTCTTACAACAAAATTCTAAGGCAACCGTCTGGAACTAATATCATTACTGGGATCGGTCTAAGGCTCAGGATTTTGATTAATCACTTGTCTTAACATTAACATATAATATCAATGGAAAATCTTAAGACATTTTAGCTTTCAACATTCAGGGATTTGATAACAAATAAGGATTTAGCTGTGCAAAAAATAATATTTTGTTAATAATAATATAAGTAACGTAGAAAGTTAGGTTTGCATTACGTTATATATTGTCAAAATCGTGTTGACAGCATCAACATATCATAGCAGATTGGTCCTCAAAGAAAACTGTTACATCTAATTAATTTTAAATTAGTATAAAATAAAACATTGCGATTATTAGCGTTACAAATATCTTTACAAATATAGGCCCTGTTTATTTTAGTAAAACTTTAGGAATTATAGTAGGGATGTTATAATCTTTAAAGAGGTAGAAGGTTTTGGCATAGAGGAGATTGGTGTAAACGGGTTTCAGAAATGGGTTTTGTACAAAGACAGATTATCAATATATATTTTTAAATGGATTAAACACCACAGATCAACAAAAACGGGAATAAATAGGGAAATAACTTAATAAAACTTCTTTGAATAAAAACTTGAACTAAATAATAATTAAATGGCCACTGAAATCACTATCGTTGACTGGTGGGGATTGCCATAAACATACAGGTACAGGATAAATACAGTCTAATGATTAAACTCATTCCCCAGATATTTGTATACATTGTAATTAAACAATGGAAGCGACAAATGAACCATATTTTTTTTAATTTCGTAACTCCACGACGCGGCAATTGGTAGTGTAAGTTGACTCGCTAGCGTCACCACGTAGCAATCTTGCGAAAGCCGATTATTACGACCACGAAGCTCTACATCTTATTGATAACAACCAAGCATACCTGGTAACTTTTTACCCCAAAAGTTTTGCGAAGGTCAGGCCGAACCACGACCAGGTGGCCTGCAAGTTGAATCGTTACCTCGTAAAGTGCTGTAACCTTGAGAAAGCTAGATCTGTAACCGCCACGTTAGAGGAGCTTACTTAGATATAGTGTTGTAACCGCCAGGTCGTGGTAGACGTGCTTACTCAGATATCGTATAGTAACCGCCACGTTGCGCCGTATAGTAGTTGTGCTTACTCAGATGTATTATCGTAACCGCCACGTCGTGAAATATGTTAAGGCGTTTACTTAGACGTCGTGTCGTAAACGCCTTGTCGCGGCAAATGATGGGGTGCTTACTACGAAATCGTGTCGTTACCGGCACATGGTGAAAAGTGATGGAGTGTTAACTCAGACGGCTTGTCGTAAACGCCACGTCGCGACATCTGACAGGGTGCTTACTTTGTCATCGTGTCGTAACCGCCACATTAAAAAGTGCTGGGATGTTTACTCAGACGTCGTGTCGTATACGCCATAATCGGCATCTGACTGGGTGCTTACTCAGACGTCGTGTCGGCGGCGGCGGCGGAACACGAGCGCGAAGATGCTGCGCAGCCGGCGCCAGCGCCGCCGCCCGCCGCCGGTTGATATCGAAGTACCCAGCAGAGACAACTGAGGACAAACTCTTTATTTCAGTATTATTTATTTTACGCACATCCTAGGGTATGGCTAATGCGCAATAAGCATTTCAAAAACATATATGACGCAGAGGGCGCTCCAGTAGCGTAAAAGGATTAAGGGATGAAAGATTTGGTGTGACTGACGTAGCGGTCGAATAGCTCAGCTGGGAGAGCAATGCGCCGGAAACGCAGAGGTCGCGCGTTCAAACCCCGCTTCGATTGTAGTAGATCGCATTCAATTTTTCTTTCTTAATTTACCTTTGTGTCATTATTTATTATTTATTTTATTTCAGTAGCAACTGGTTGAAAAATTCAATGGCTCTGACATCTGATTCGGTGGTCCAATTGGGAGGACGCCAGTGTTGGCCCGGAAAGCCGTTGGAAACGCAGGTTCGAATCCTGTCCGAATCATTAAATTTTTAAATTTTCGCTTCATTTGTAAACATTTAGTTTACGTTAGCAGACGTTACTGCTTTAATAAAAAAAATAAGTATTTCAGTATTGTTTACGCCCACCCTTTGCTGGACGAGAGAGAGGAGGTGCGACGCGCGGGCGCGGAAGGACAGCAGCACTCACTTGCATATACACCGCCGTGCAACATCTACCTAACGCCGGCCTTATTGTTTGTTCTAAGGAAGATTAATCAAAAACCTTGTTAATTTATATATATCTATGTTGAAGATATTATACCTATTTGTCATAAAGAAGATTTTTATTGAATTAGCGCCGAATTACCGAACAAGTATGATGGATCTAGAGTTTCTTAGCTTAGCTCATAAGTTTGGTAACTAACACATCTTTACGTATGTCAGAAGAGTACTTTATAAGACGTCTAAAGGCTGGAATGGCATGAAATTTATAAGAGAAACGCAAACTATGACGTCACCGTTCTGCGTGGTCGAACTACCTCCTTATATTTGATTTTTGGTTTAGAATATTGAAATAGACGACAATTATTGTTCTTCAAAAATCTTCAATTTTCGAAAATCATGTACAGTGATAAATAAATATCAGACAACCTCACACAAATCAACCTAGTCCCAAATTAAGCTCAAGAAGGCTTGTGTTATGGGTACTAGGCGACGATATATATACGAGGGGCGTCTGAAAAAAACAATTTACACAAATGAACTCGTGTTTATTTTTCAATATAGTCTCCTCCTAAATCAATGCATTTTTTACATTTTTTATACAGTGCTTTTAGGCCATTAAAAAAATAATCTTCATTTTGCCCTTCAAAATGCTCCTGTACAGCCGCCTTCATCTCTTCGTCACTTCTAAATCGCTTTCCCCTCAACTCTTTCTTCAAATTATTGAATAGAAAATAATCGCTTGGGGCTAGATCTGGGCTGTAGGGTGGGTGGTCAATTTCGTCAAAACCAACTTCCTTCAGAGCACGCCTCGCAACATTAGCGGTGTGAACGGGTGCGTTGTCTTGCAAAAACAAAATGCCTTTCCTTAGTTTACCCCGCCTTTTCTCAACTATGGCTTGTCGCACCTGTCTTATTAGATTTGCATAATAAGTTCCGTTTATCGTAGAGCCTTTTTCTAAATAATCGATTAAAAGAATGCCATCACAATCCCAAAATACCGTAGCCATTAACTTAGAGGCCGACTTTTGCACTTTAAATTTCTTCGGCGGCCTTTCACCCTTTTCAATCCACTGCATCGACTCAGACTTACACTCCGGATCATACTGTCTGATCCATGTTTCATCAACAGTTACTATTCGGGAACAAACTTCATCTAAATCATCTTCGCACAATTCTAAAAACGCCCGAGAAGTTTCCACACGACGTACTTTATCGAAGGCCGTTAGCATTTTCGGTACCCAACGAGCACTGACTTTACTCATGTACAAATGTTCATGTAAAATTTCTCCGACTCTTTCTTTACTAATACCTAAGACCTCAGCTATTTGCCAAACCTTAATTCTTCTATCTTCTAATACCAGCTTTTTGACTTTTGCTACGTTTTCTTCGGTCACTACCGATATTGGCCGCCCTGAGCGGGGGTCGTCTTCGATCGATTCCCGTCCGAGTTTAAATAAGCGACTCCACTTTTTGACTGTGGCATAAGAAGGCCCAGAATCACCGTAAATAATAGCCATTTCCTCAAAAATACACTGCGGTGATTTGTCACTTTTTGTAAGGAATTTAATTACAGCACGGTGCTCAATTTTCGTAATATTCGTTGGTAATTCACACATGATGTACTTTTCCGTTGAATATCTCGAAACAGAATAATAAAAACGTGACATGTTATTTTTTAATAATTTGTTTTTAAATGGCCTTTCTAGTGGCCAGTATCATAAACGCATATATAACCTCGAAATACCTTAGGCTTAGAACTTTTCAGACGCCCCTCGTACTTGTATAGATAAATAAATACTTAAATACATAAAACATCCATGACCCAGGCACAAATATTCGTGTTCATCACACAAATATTTGCCCTTGCCGGGATTCGAACCCGGGACCGTCGGCTCAGTAGGCAGTTGCTTAACCACTGCGCCAACCGCGTCGTCAAAAAGTACAATACAACAATACTTTATTGCACACCAACAAGAAAAATATTACATGAGAAATCATAAATTAAATAATGGTAGCAATAGGCGGTCTTATCGCTAAAAGAGCGATCTCTTCCAGACAACCTTTGGGTGTCGATTAATAAGTTTTGTTTTCGAGAAACTAGCGTATTGCATCAACCGCAACCAACAAATATACCTGTCTCTGTCGCTCCAACCGACGTATCTCCCGCACGAGCGCGTGGAAGGCGTCGTCGACGAAGTGTCTCAACGCAGCCGACGTCTCGAAGAACGGGCAGCCCAGCTGGATCGCTAGAGCCTTGCCTTCTTCCGTCGTCACCTAAAACAAATATCTTACTGTTTGCAAGCAGACTGAATTCACACAAAACAATTCTATTTAAAAAAAATTACTATGTACCGTTTACATACATAAAATTTACTTAAAATGACTTGTATCTCCAAACTATGAGCTTTCATAGTTTGGAGACACGAGGATAAATCATATATTTTACCAAAAGTCCAGCAATAGGTTTCTAGTAGTAACTTACCAAAGGGATTAGTAACTTACTAACACCCTTTGGTCCCGTGGCGTAACCATATGGCCACTTTGACAGTACAGTGACATGTTGTAGAGCAGCACAGCACTGAGCCCTGTTGATGCTGACAGTACACTAACTTGCCGGAACTGGAGCGCAAGGTCCAGCTTATTGCTGACCAGCACACAGTCGCTCCAGAGGCCATATAGATCATGGCGCAGTTGGTAGGATATGACAAGCACGAAGCCCTATCGACACGTTTGCACAGCACATGCAGAAGACAGTACACTCTCCTGCCGGAAACGAGGCGCACGATCCAGCTTGTTTCTGACCAGCACACAGTCACTCCTGCGGCCGTATAGAACATGGCGCAGTTGGTAGGATACGACAAGCACGAAGCCCTGTCGACACGTTTGCATAGCACATGTTTTACACGTTTGCATAGCAGATAATACACTCACCTGCCGGAAACGGGGCGCCAGGTCCTGCTTGTTGACCACCAGCACAAACAGCAGTCGCTCCTGCGGCCATGTAGAACAAAACATGGCGCAGTCGGTAGGATATGACAAGCACGAAGCCATGTCGGCACGTTTGCATAGCACATGCAGCAGATAGTACACTCACCTGCCGGAAACGGGGCGCCAGGTCCTGCTTGTTGACCACCAGCACAAACAGCAGTCGCTCCTGCGGCCATGTAGAACAAAACATGGCGCAGTCGGTAGGATATGACAAGCACGAAGCCATGTCGGCACGTTTGCATAGCATATGCAGCAGATAGTACACTCACCTGCCGGAAACGGGGCGCCAGGTCCTGCTTGTTGACCACCAGCACAAACAGCAGTCGCTCCTGCGGCCATGTAGAACAAAACATGGCGCAGTCGGTAGGATATGACAAGCACGAAGCCATGTCGGCACGTTTGCATAGCATATGCAGCAGATAGTACACTCACCTGCCGGAAACGGGGCGCCAGGTCCAGCTTGTTGCCCACTAGCACGAGCGGCAGCAGCTCTTGCGGCCGCGCCTGCGCAAGGAGCCGCCTGTACTCGGCAGCAGCTCGGAACGAACGCCGGTCTGTCACAGAGTAGCACAGCACAAAGCCTTCGCCGCACCGCATGTACTGTTCGCGCATCGCTGTGAACTCCACCTGGTGACATTGTTTAAGACAACTTGAGTCACTGATACTTCTTCTACTTAACGTGAACGTGACGTTACTGTTTTTGCCACGTCGGCCAATGCTGCCGTGCCACGATAAATGACCAATTGACCATATCTTTCATTCTTCATATGAATTTATTTATTTATTTAATCTTTATTCCACAAAAGAAAAACAGATCGTACAAAAGGCGGACTTTATGCCATAGGGCATTCTCTACCAGTCAACCATCGGGCAAAGCAGATAAGTTGTGGGCGGTGCAACTAACTTAAATAGGTTTTAATAGATAAATACATATATTTATTATATATACATAATATAAATATATATGGACTAAAAATCAAAACAGATATGCTAAGATTTCTCCATTCTGCTAAAGAAGAGGTCACGCAAGGATTTTTTTTTAATTTAACTTGTTCGGGGCTTGCTTGATCTTGAATTTCATTGTAAGATACGGCTTTAATCGTACGGCAGCACGTTTCGTTGTCTTGTAATGGTGCGTCTTAGTGAAGTGGAAACATATGTCAAGCATCTTAAATTAAATTGTATTCATTGAGCCAAACTTGTACTATCACTACAGTACATCTCCATCATGAAAGAAAGTGTATTGTTTAAGATAAATTCCATGTGTTTGATATGCTTCAGTATTAGTGACTATATATTGTGTGAGAATACAAACTTAAAATAAATTAAACTCGGGTAGTTGCCAAACATTCGGACTTCAACTTACTTGTCCCGCTGTATCCAATATATCCAACAAGGCTGGCTCTCCATCAATGACTGCTTGCTGCTGGTATGAGTCCTCTGAAAATTAAGCATTGCACATTGGAATATGAGCAAATTATTGTTTTACAACAAATGAGGGCTAAATTGCATATTGATATTTTAGGTAATAAAAACTAAAAATCCCTTATTCCTTTGAGACTAAGGAACAACCAAACCCAAAACATTGAACCATAATGATGAATTTGAACCTACCAATGTTATGAAGTGATGTGTGAAAAGCAAGAATAAAATTCGTATTTCAAAACAATCAATTCAAAATTCACTTGTATCTTAGACACTCTCTGAACAATTTATTTTCCACTCTGCACCCACTTGAACCATGTTTATTTGTAGAGAATTCCATTAACTTCGACATTTGTACTGACTTTGTTTTGTGCAATAACATTTAAATAAATAAATAAAATTGATGTTAGATTTAGTGTACAGTCGCCATCACATCAGATATATCGCAGCATATAAGGCGTTCATAAATATCTGAACATGTACTGTAATGCCCAGTCAATAAGAGTAGTGTTCCGATATTTAGGAACGCCTTATATGCTGCGATATATCTGATGGCAACTGTACATCAGCCTACACACAATCAACAAAATAAGGATTTAGCATAAAATTCTGTGGTAAATAAAATGCCATTTAGTCAGACATGAACCCCGAAAACATCACATTATTACTTGGAAATTGTATAAAAATAATAATGATTGATAAATTTGGTACAATAGGAATTAAAATTTACAGGAGATCCTAAATTTTCTGAACACTAGTTATTACTGCTATTGGCAAGCGAGATAAGGAAATAAATAAACAATGTATACCTATAGTGGGGTCATGGTAGTCCAGAAAGCTGTGACTGACGAACTGCAGCGTGACCGCTGACTTGCCCACCCCGCCGTCCCCCAGCACCACGATCTTGTAGACCCGGAGCCCGCGCGACGTGCCCGCGGCCTCGCCGGCCATGCCGCCGCATGCCTGGCCCTGGCGCTTCGGACCTCGCCCGCTTTCCTCTCTGCTACCGCCTCCGCGGTCACTCTCCGAACCCAATCCGCGCCATCGCCCCACACCGCACAAACCCAATATTACCACCGTGATTGCTTTTTAGCAGACACCAGGGATGTTCTCATTTATTAACGCGCATTGTGTTCATAATAAATTGTTGCAATAAAAATCGACAGCTGATTATTGTGCGCGATTGACATTTCGACTGTGTTGGTCTGTGTATGTTGGTGCTTCTGCCTATGTTCTGCCTACTAAATTGGCGTTCAAAAATTCAATAGAAACATACTGTTTTGTTGTATAAAAAAAACTATACATTGTAATACTTTGAAAAATATATTATAATTGTTATTTATGTTCCCTAAAACTTGATATTTTTTTTTGTTTATGTAGATTTTATTATAATATCAAACAGGTAGCAAAAGATAAAATATTACACATACTAACAACATACAGACAACTAACGTCACAATCACATACTGTATAGTGTATCCACCTTTCTAATTTTTGTAAACAAAACATAATACACTAAATAAAAAATTTACTTAACTCATCATGGCTCATATACAATTTGTAGATGAATTAGTAAGGGAATATTTACTGTATAGAGGATTCACTTCCACAGTAAAAACATTTGATAATGACTTGAAAACAGATAAAGACAAAGGTTTTAGGGTGGATAAGATTGTGGATCAAATTTTGCATTTTATAAACGTTTCTGATCTTAACGGCTTGAAGGAATACTGGTCCCACCTGGACAGTTTAGTGTTCTCAAAGTTGGAGATCCATGTTCAGCCTGGTAACACTTTTCTCCGTAACATTTCTATAAACAATTAGTGCAAAAAAGTAAGACTATTTGTTATAAGCTAATCCTGTTTCAGCCGTAAGAAAGTTGGAGTACAGTCTGTACAAACTGTATTTGGTGACAGCTGCGCAAGGCACAGGTGGTGTGAAGAATGAGAGGGTCACAGAGTTCTTCGCTAAAATGCTGCCTGAGTTGCAGGGGCAAAATGAGTGGAGAGATTGGTTTAGTAAGTATGAACGTGTACACTTGTCCATTATTTCAAATAAGTTCACTATCTCACATTCTAATAAAAATTAAAATGTTTGTTATAAATTTTCACCGATAGTGAAGATTTCAGTAAGCAATTAGCATTTATTCTCTGCCTTCTGCTGCCCTTTTGCTCTCTGTTAAGCATATCAATGTTCCAAAAGCTCCATCTATAAAACTCTAGGAACCACTGATCTAGAGGAAGAAAACTAAAATTATAAATGCTGATCATTAAGAGGCATTTTAAAATGTATTTTTTTCATATTATCACAAATATATTGATAATTTCATCCAATAAATAATACTTTTCAATTAATACTTTTCTCTGAGTTCTAGATAGCAAAGTAACATAGCTGTTTCATGCTTTTATTGCATGCAGTCCAAATTAAGTTGAAAAGCCATTTCTCTGATTTAAGATCGCCTATTGTTTGCCTCTATTGTAATTTTAAGTGTCATTTGTATTTGTATTTCTTTATTCTTGAGGTGTGCAATAAAGAGTATTCTATTCTATTCTATTCTATTCTCTGCATGAATTTTGTCAATTTTGTGTTTATTTTGAAACAATAATTATAAATGAAAAATTCAAACTGTAGGTTTCAGATAAATCGCAATAGCACCGACCTAATTAGTAACATTGATAATATGTTAAGAAACATGTTTGATCATAGAGATACATATCTAAAACAATCAGCATTTTTAAACGGATAGGGGCCTTAAGCTTTTGGAGATAACAATAAATCATAAGATGGTGTCAACTATCTAAGCTACACTACTATTCATGAGAAAACTATTCATATTTTTTTCCAGTGCTACCATACATCCAGAAACCAGAAGAGAATCCAACATTCAGCCTCTTCTTCACCCGAGCATGGCAAGACAGTGTACTAGTGTCACTCCACAACCTACTGGCGACTGTGTTCCAGTGCATGCCGCAGCCCACCCTCACCAGCTATGAGAGTGATGCTGTCATGGTCAAGAGGCTGCAGGATGAACTGGCTGCACTTAAAGGAAAGGTATTGTGTTATAATAATGTGAGTAATGTGTAATTGAACATAATTTGTGTTTATTTAATGGACATGCCACAACTTTTGTTAATTTCCGAAAATTGTTAAAACTCAGTTCCGAACTTCACATATTGAATTAAGTTAAATTATATCAGTATAATTGTAAGGCTATTTTATTTTAAATCAATTCACTTGTCTAATCGAGAAATGGATGAATTTAGGATCTTAAATTGGCCCTTACGATTTTTATAAAAAAAAAAAAGAGTCTTTGTTCTTTGGTATATAATCCCTATTAACAATCCATTAACATAGCCCCATGAATAAAAAAGCTCTGTTAAAAAAATTACCGCCCAACTCTTGTATTCCAGACTCATCAGCAACCCTTCGACAAGATCTCTCCAAGCGGGCACCAATCCCGACTAGCCCAATACTCTGAGCGCCTGAGCGGGCCGCTGCCCCTCGTGGACGACTTCTGTGCGGTGCCGGCGGAGCAGTTGGCCGCCGGCGCGCGCGAGGCCCGCGGGCTGCGCGGCCTGATCCGGCACATGGGCGGCAGCCCCGGCGCGCCCCACAGGACGCAGCGGTCGCAGAGTCAGAATTGAGTTCTTTAGTCATGAAATGAAACGAAATGATTTATTTATAGCCTAGCAAGCGTCCGGCCCAGAGTGGCGCTACACAGCTTTGATATGGCAATAATGTGCATACGTCATATTTGCATTATTAAACGTCAGTCAAGGATTTGTCATTATCAAAATTGAAAATATATTTTACCGGAATGCTACTCAATCCTTCGTTCTTCTTGCGAAATAAATGCTGAATCCTATTGAAAAAAACTTGACATTCATCACTGTGGATAGTTTTGGCTTTATTATGCAAAAATTACTTGAAATTTGCGGAATATTTAGTCCTGTTTCCTCTTTGTTTACATCGGTGACATTCACTGAGTTGTAAAACCCCTTGCAGAGCTATAAATGCATGTTGGAAATCGGGCAACATTCGCAGTCACAATTGCTTAATACATAGAATCACGAAACCCTACCTTTTCAGGTGTGTACAGTCAACCAATTTGATTCCTTGGCCATTTCGTACCTTGTCACAGTGAACGTCAATATGGAAGCCGCTTGAAATCTCATATCATTGTCATTGTGACTAGGTTTTATAGTGGACTAGAAATCAAATAGTTACTGTACATAAATACATGTTGCGGCTCGCCAAATTAGGTAGTGGTAGACTCCGGAGATGCCACGACTTTGCGCGACAGCGACAGCGGTGCGCGGTACGGTCTCGCTCACTCGTATGACCGCCGCGCTCGGATCTCTCGCTCAACCGCTCGCCCCGCCGCTGGTCGCACAAGGTTGTGGCATCACCGTAAGTTTCACATTATTACTATAAGTGCAATTTAGTTTTATTTTGTTGTTGTGTATTATTTTGATTAATTGTAAATATATAAATACATTCCACAAAAACTGTTTCCTTTCAACCGTCTTCAAAAAGGAAAAGGCTCTCAATTCGGATGTAGTTTTTAATCTTATTACCTCAGAAGTCAGTCATTTACGAACCGATTTAAAAATAGATTTATTTCGAGAGTAGGCATCTCCAACCTGGCCCCATAAAATTTTGGTGAAGATCTGATGATGATATTTATTAGGAATCGAGTGAAGTGCTCACATAAGTATCGTAGATATAAGACGATTTCGATATTTTTTTACTTGTTCGGTTATTATTTGTGAAAAAGCATTTTTTTTCTAATCACATTCTTGAAGAACGAACAAGCTTTATCTTTTGTCAGATTTATTGTTTTTACCTACCTATTCCATAGAAACCTGGATTTTGCTTCTTTATGGTATTTTTGGCGTAATGTCAACCGGTCACAGCTAAATTCTTGTCACTTTTCGGCTAAAAAAACAGCAAGTAACAGTTTAAAATCGATGTTAACTAAATTTAAGTGTTCTTTAAACCGAAACAAATTACAAATTTGAATTCCGGCTACAAAATAACCTGACCAAGTTAAAATGTCGTACGAACTCCGCGTAGACGCCGAGCTCCGCTCTAAGCGGCGAATCCGCAACTGGTACCATCAGAACTTGCTCAGGGTTCTTGAGCAGGCAAAGGAGCATCACGCGCGTGGTGTGGATGCGTCCATTGCGATGGCCAAGGAATTGAACGAGGTAAGAAGCTGGTAAATAATCACACCAATAATATAAAGGCGAAAGTTTGGGAGTGCGTTTATGTGTATGTTTGTTACTTCTTTACGGTCAAACGGCTAAATACTATTCACTACTTTTTATCTAAATGCGGTGTTCCCGTAGGATGAGTGGGTAACACCGTGTGGCGCAGATAGTTATTTTATAAAAAAATGAAAATAGTATAGTTAAGGACAATTATAACAGTAAAATTAGCTTAGTACCTAATAGACTATTTGACTGATGTTGAATTCTACAGCGTACTGTAGTTATATGAATAAAATTAGCTAAATATATCACGAAACAAAGAAAAAAAATCCAGAAACATATATCTTTTTTGGAAATATGTGACTTCAAAGGTACGCAAATTTTATGATATTTTTTTTTAATCCAAAATAAATTTTGAAAATGTTTTCAGAATCCTCATAATTTTACGAAACAATAATTGTACGACAACTATGAACTTAAACGCACTTTTTCACGGTGAAAATGCCAAATTTCTTAATTTTTCCATACAATTATTGGTACCTATACCGGCCTGTGACGTCACTAGCCTGACGCGTTTTGTATGGAGCGTTTTTAGCGCTTCGTAGAAATGTTGAACTTTGTCGGTCATTTCTGACTTTTAGAGCAGTTTAAGTGTAGTCAGTCCCATATAGACATTTGATCACAATAAAAAATAGAATCGATTGACATCCTCAAAAAAAATTAGTCAACATGTCTATTGCAATTTATGTTACGTATGAGCACGGCAATACCCCTATCAAGTCGAAAAAATGATCACCTCAACTTCATCAACTTTTTTTTTAATATACAGAAAAATCTATATTTTTTTCTAGTTAAGAAGGGGGACCCTTCCTACCTATAAACGAAATATCAAGATTTTGTTGCGAGAAAGCTCTAATAAAGATTTTAAAAAAAAGGATTAAAAAAAAATCGTCCAGTCGTAGAGATGAGAGCGGAAAGAACCAATAGGGAGTTCGGTTACTAGATAGATCAGATAATATATGAATACATACTAATATCTAGGTACCTCATTTTTCACTATGTATACAAAGTTTAATTCCAGTGCAGATCTGGACGGATCTAAAAATTGCATACCGATTATCATTGTCGCCACTGTCTATCGTAAACGTGTCAGTGTCAGTTATCCTACATTCCATACTAGATGGCGTTAGTAGTTGTCAAAGAGAAGGTCTTAAAGTAATGAAAACGTTAATAATATGGCGAGAATTTAATTTAAACATAATATTTTTTTATGTACTCACGTAACCTATACACGTCAATTTTAAGATCGTTTAGGGATGCACTAAAATTCTGGTGCACTATCTACTTACTCTACGTAATGGTTGTTATTGTATGCATAATTATTAGTTCTAATTTTCGCCACATTTTATTTCAATACATCTCAGATGTCCAATGTATATTTAAAAAAGTAGTCCTGTATTGTGAGATTGCAACTTGAGCGCAACAAATGATTACAACTTATCAATATAACAATGTAGATATTGGACACTCCCCGAAATAAACCGGTCGTGGTGCCGCCCCACGACGTCATCCCACGAGACAACGACCAAATGATGATGCCCATAGAGCCGGAGGTGCAGAAGATCCTACGCGGCAAAGAGAAGTACGCCGACGTGCGGTATCTCAAGGCCCGGAACCACAAGGCGCCAGAGGAAAAGTTAGTCATCTTTGTGTCAAATAGCTACCATGATCGCTACTACTTCACGTGTCACGCATACAAATACGACAACGTTTTTGTTGATCATCTTGAAGCGTCTCCGTTTCAAATTGGTCTAAAGTTCTGGATTTTCGACTCCAGTTAAATTTTGTGAATAAAGGGTCGACAAGTAGGTCTACATTTTTGTCGATTCAGCTTTTCTTTTTTTTTTTCAATATAAGTAATTGAAACCGTAAAAAATTAAAATTTTCAGCAATGTCGAAAGACACTCGTGAGGTCTTACAACTCAGTTTTTTTAGGGTTCCGTACCCAAAGGGTAAAAACGGGACCGTATTACTGAGACTTCGCTGTCCGTCCGTCCGTCCGTCCGTCCGTCTGTCACCAGGCTGTATCTCAAGAACGGTGATAGCTAGACAGTTGAAATTTTCACAGATGATGTATTTCTATTGCCGCTATAACTACAAATACTAAAAATAAAATAATATAAATATTTAAGGTGGGCTCCCATACAACAAACGGGATTGGTTGCGTTAACTTTGCACCCCATTTATATGGGGCGCTATACATACCAGGTGCAAACTTAACTTAACCACTTAAGGATGGAAAGTGTTTGTACGGAACCCTCGGTGCGCGAGTCCGACTCGCACTTGACCGGTTTTTTTTATAAACGTGCGAATAGCCTACGTGTAGTATTCATACTTTACAAACCGCAGTATCACTACTCGCCAACAGATGGCGCTTTGGTCGGCAGCTGCATCGCGCTATCGTTGTGTCGCTAGAGATTCTACTAAAGTCAGTTCACGCAGTGACTTGGTTCGAGTTTCTTCTCAACAGTAATTTTTGACGCTGTCCTCATGTATATCATTGAGGATGGTGTGACATAAAATAGATAATCGAATCGAAATGCTCTGAGACGTAGATAAATATGTATATTCGGCGTATGTAAGGCGGTTTTTCGTCCCTTTTCTGCAAATATTGTTTAAATAGAAAATAGATAGATGATTATTGCAATGCAAGCCGATTTTTTATGTAGCCTGAAGCCAGTCCTGAGTGCGATCCTAGTTAGATCATACTTAAACGACTGGCTCTTCCGTTGTGGCGATAATCATGAAAAAGGAATGACGCAAACGCAATAACGAGGGCACTAACGGGAGGGCTCATGTACCATACCATACTCAATATTGGGACAAGTATTTGTTGCCTCAAATAATATACGCGATAAAATCCGTTTAGTACCTATGTATGTAGGTAAGTAACATATATTTAAATAGCGTATATAATATTTTCTTAAATGCAAATATTGTTTAAAATTACTGAAACATTTGGTAACAAAATGAGAAAATTATCATTATGCTGAACTCTAATTCGAATCTTAATTGTGTATAGGATTTTTGAGAGATGCTCTGATATGTGCACTTATATTGTTAATAATATAATTTCCTTAGCACACGATCTTTTTAAATATCGGACAACCTCACACAAATCGATCTTGTCCCAAATTAAGCTTAAGAGGGCTTGTGTTATGGTTAATCTAGTCACACTGGATCGTTTTTCTTAAATAAACAAAACATTTTTTATTAATTTTTCTTATTGTTGTCCAGGTATTACACCCGTGTGGTCACAAGCTGGGAGTACGGCTGGAAGCAGAAGGAAGGACGCGTCCGTCCTCGCGACGTCAACCACGGCCGTCGCGCGTTGCTACGGGAAACGTTCTACAGGAAGAACAACCTGGCACCCGACCCGCCGACATACGCGCAGCCTGTTGGAGGGGAGTTCTCCATCTGCACTCAGTACTCGTGCTACGCTGGCTAGCCATAGCCAAACACAGGCGGTCTACAGGAAGAACAATTTTGCACTTGACCCACTGACCGATACGCAGCGTAGCGGAGGCGAGTTCTTCATCTGCACTCAGTAGTGCTACGCTGGCTAGCCAAGTATACACAGGCGATCTACAGAAAGAACAACCTTTCACACGCACATATATGGTACACATACGCCCAGCCCAGCCCAGTTAGCCAAGTACAACACAGGTGGTTTACAGGAAGACAACCTTGCATCTGACCCACCGACCTATGCGCAGTGTAGCGGAGGCGAGTTTTTCATCTGTTCACAATACTCGTGCTACGCTGGCTAGCTATTCATCACAATGTTCTACTTGTACTGGCAGGACGTGCGGGTTCGGTCAACCACGGCTGTCACGAATTGATAAGCGTGGCGTTCTACGAGATGAAAAACATTGCAACTGAGTCGCCGACCAACGCACAGCCTAGTAGAGTTCTCCATCTGTACGCAGTACATACTCTACTCGTGCTACTCTGGCTAGCTATATCATCACAAACTTCTATTATACGCGCAACGACGACCACGGTCGGCAAATGTGCGTTGTTGCGAGACATTTTAGAGGAAAAACAACTGCTGCCGACCCGCCGGCCCACACGCCGGAATTCTCCATCTACATGCTGTACTCGTGATATGCTGGCTAGCTACAAGGATGTTCTACATAGGAAGAACTCGACGATATACGTGCAGGTCAACGACCGTGTCTATGTACTTACTGGCTGCATGAATAGGCATCATCAAAGAACCTCGTGCTCGCCCGCCGGCCCACTAGTCTGGTTTCTGTAGAACTCACTGGCTCGTCTATTACAAGACGAAACTCCTTTGTACTTCATGCTCTTGAAGAAATGCACAGCCAAATCTGCTTCAGCTTGTCCAGTAATACTACGCCACCCACTGCGGAATACCACCTCTATATTTAATCGAACATCGATCGGTCGACATTGACAACACATTTCGGCAAATTCAATACCTTTTATTATCATCTATTCTATAAATGTTATAAAATTCTAGATTCGTATTGAAAATCATATTTCTATTTAGAGGGTTCATGATTTCAGGAAAAATCTTAATAGCGTGATGCAGGATCGTCATTTGTTTAGTAAGGGCGCGCGGCGCCGTGCCAGTCTGGCGCCATCTGTTTTCATAATTGCATGTCCTTGCATCACGCCGAAACGGCTGGACGGATTTTAACCAATTCGGTACATGGATAGCTGGACATCCAAAGATGCTTATAGGATACTTTATACCCACCTGCGGTATAAAAAAAATGCGCGTACGAAGTTGAGGACACCTTGTAGTTATAAATAAAATCGGAAGTCCTAAATAAATTCACTTTGGAACAATGGTTGAAAATAATACACATGTTTATAGCAAAAAACATATATTTTATATTTTTATTATTTACAATATTTCAACTTTTATTTACATATTAACAACAGCAAATGTACCTCCATAGTATAAGGCCACATCTCACTGTCAGAAAGGGAATTATTACAAAATAAAAATGTGTACATTTATTAGAATCGTTTATAATCTAATTAATTTACAATTTAGTCTAATCGTTGCCCCGCCGTAGAAGCGCTACTTATGATGCATGAGGTCAATGGTAAACTGTTTCAATGGATGCATTTCGGTGGTCACGAATGTTTAGACACAAGGTACAATTCAATGCATTTCATCTATGGGTGGATCAACTTTTTTCTTGTTGTTATTCTAGCCCGTGGGCCAGGGGACAATAGTAATAAAACTTCTTAGACAAGTATTGATATTGTCTGGTCTAGTGTTGTCTACGGTAAATATAACCGCCGAAATCGCAATTTTAATCGTAGTTTTTAACAGTTGCCCTACTGAGCTACAAAAACAAGTTGATTACACACGAATAAGTATTGTAGGGCCGAAACCAACATGCCGATAGATGAATCATTAAGCCGGCCTTCTCGCTCGCACTCGCTGTTTCTCCTAAAGGCCGACCTGTTTTTTACAACTCTATTAGCACGTTCATTTTGGCACTACAATAGTGCAACTTACAGACTTGTCGCGCGACATAATCACCCGGCTTATTCGCATGGTATTGAAAGGAGAGACACAAAAGAGTCGCGAGTGGCCGGGCTTGTCACGCGACCGACTTTATCGCGTATTTGGAAAGGAATGGGTAATATTTGTTTCGTTCGGCATATTTATAATACAGCATAGAAATTACGAAAACTTCGGTTGTGTCTAAAGGGGGTATCTAACTGCCTACAGGCGCGGTAAATGCAAAGTTTATTGAGGCTACATACGAATCCTGCTAAGAAATACTTAGTCTCCATTACTTATTCTTCAGAATATATTACAAGTTTGGTCGAGTCCTGTTTTAGTGCACTAAGTCTTACCACGTGTAACGGCCGGCCTTTCTACCGAACTTTTAACATATTAATATGGATCTTTCATTAAGTACTGTATAAGAAACACATCAGTCGTACCTAGTTCTTTATAATACAGTCATTTAAATGGACATTATAGATAGTCGACCACCTTGTTAAGATTTGCGACAGACGTATATAGATATACCTAGGGCTGCCATCCCTAGGGTTTCCCTTAGTTTGAATTAGACGTATGAGCAAATAGATCACGGAGAAATTAAACACGGATAAATGCCTATTGAAGCAGATGATATTCGTGGACCAATGCACCCATTGATGAACAGACGAAATAATGCTAAGATGTTACAATTAAAAATAATCAACCATCGTAATCGTCAACAATCGCTCACTCTAACAAATTAATATCTACCAAATAATAAAATATTAATAAATATGAGACGTTTTGTTCATTCTCAAGTTCAATATTTGACACATTATGTACAATAATAATCAGTCCTTATAATTTCGCGATACAACACACTGGATTAATCTATAAGTTGTATGACGTCACGTTTCGCTCGGAGGCAAATGATTTGGCAAAGAGCAACATGGTAGTATGTGGGCTGTTAAAATAGCCTTCGTGTCGGGTTACCTGTCTCGCTTGCTCTTACGGGCCGGCCACTTCGCGTGACCAGCGCAGCTGCGATCGGCGGCCATATGAGTGAACGAGACACCGCGGTCAGAACTACCGCTCCCACCTATAGGCCGCCGTTGGTCGCTCGAAGGCGTGGCCCGGCCGTGATGCGGTCGAGATTTTGAAGGCTACTTCAAGAGCTCAATAACTGTTTGCATGTGGTTAACATATATTAATTGACACTAACCGCTATATAAAATTTTAAAATTCAGGGATCCATCAAAGTACGAGTATTTCGGTCAATGTCTTAAAATTAAATAGATATTTAAATAGACCAGGAGTTTGGTGGCTTCTTTTTACTTTGAACTTTCACATCTTATTGATGAATCCCAGTATTTAGGGTGCGTTTCCACCAGAGATGCGTAGCAATGGATGTGTTTATTAAGAACCAATGGAATAACTTCATTTACTTATCCTCGCTCAGTGCAGCTGATTCTATTGGTTAACAAAAACACATCCCTCGCTCTCGCTACGCATCCTCGCACTGGTGGAAACGCAGCCATAGTCAAGTACTCTTTGCCAAGGCGTTGGCCGTGTTTGGGCCAGATTTACATCGAGTTGTGCAAAATGAGACTTATTATGCTCTCTCCTTCGGCGCAATATTTAACTTCTACGCAACGCAATGAACATTATTATTAGCAATTTAGGACACAAATACAATAACATTATTGTAACGCATTAGCACGTTAACTTCAGTGTTCCCCATATTTATAATAGTTGAAAAGGGTTTTTGACGTCATAGGTGATCACTGATCAGTTAAAGTCTCATTCGTGAAAAATATCTAACAGCCAATGCGTTGCGTAGCTGAAATATTCGCCTCTTTCACATACGACACAATCAAATAAGTTAAGTAACAATCTTGGAATTATATTAATTTGCTGTACACTCAGCATCAGAAGTAATTTTAGTACAGCTGATTTGAGCTGTCATCACAAGCCGTATTTATTATTTAACATAAGCTTGTAGTAGAATTTTGAGCTACTTTTGATGCTGACTGTACTAATGTTTGGTATAGTCGGGGCGTGAAAAGTTAAGTCATTTTTCGACTTAATGTGATATTGGTAAGGTTAAAAACCTGTAGCAAAAGCCGAATAATTCCCCAAAAGACCCCTTCGATAACAGTATTTTTGTACAGTCAATTGTCGAGAAAAGTAATATGCATATCTCCGAGTGATTATACATTGAATAAACCCAGATGCTACTCAAAGATACAATTGTATGGTCTCTCTCTTGCCTGTCTAGCACAACTATGCTACGCGACTCTTGTCGCGCGGGATAGCGCCGCCTGTCACTCTCTCACAGTACTGCGTAAAAAGAGATAGTTAGAAAGAAAGATTAGACTTTTACAGTAGTGCTGGAGTCCCATCGGCTTGGCGACTTCAAGAAGCTACTGAAGCACAAAACAGATAGGTACAGAAATCAATCTACATACAAGCGCGCTCGAGCAAACGCACACATAGACATTGCTCACGGACACGATATCTCGGACCAGCTCAGACCAGTGCGAGCGCGAATGCCATCCGCTTGACGTGTACGTAAGCAATGTCTATGTGTGCGTTTGTTCGAGCGCGCTTGTATGTAGATTGATTTCTGTACCAAAGACTATATACCCCCTAGACCGATATTCTTCATACTACGCACCGTACTCCGTTTGTTACTATCGTTCTACATCGCTAGATGCCGCTAAGGGTATCAATTCATTCAAAAGTCGACATTTTTCAATTTCTACTGTACGGTACGCGCAAGCGTGAAGTAACACAGTCGTCAAGCGTTCAACGACATTCAAACTTCCAAGTGATACAGTAAAAAGTGAATAGATGACGTTAGGTGCGACGTTTGTTTACTACGTTCCGTTTCGTCTCATTTCACTATTTGTGTATGTTTTATTTAAACATACACAAATGTCATCGTTTTGACGTAAACTAATCAATATAATAATAATTTTGTCTGGGCCTACGATAGACCTTCACGAAACGCATACCAAACTATTCTTTGTAAAAAACAATAAATTCTGATATGGAAACACGTAACCGCAAAATTCAATTAATCGCGTAATTTCAAGAATAAAATACATACAATTTTACAAATTTGAAACAATGACATTTGATTTGACGACATCACACACCCATCTGGCAAGACATGTCAAACCAGTGATGCCAGAAGGGCTACCCCGATGTTCAAAATTTGACTGTCGAATTGCGCCATCCTTCTCGATCATCTGTCAAAGAATATTTTAGTGAATGGAATAGCACTATACGACAGTAAAATTTCGAACATCGGAGTAGCCCTTCAGGTAGGTATCACGTTTCGATACGCACATCATCTGAAAATAGTACGAGCTTTGACTATGTACCCCCGCTTGGTAAGTGAATAAAAATAAAGTAATAACTGAGTATGCAAAGATAGGATAATCAACATTATATAAATAATCCTAATAATATTATAAACGTGAAATACGTTCGTTCCTCTTAATTTTAAACGATGATTGATGGACGGTCACCAGTGTTAGGAAATCGTCGTAAACAGCCAATTGTTGAATTGTCTCTTTCTAAAGACCGATGGGAAATAATTATTTACCGCCGAGTACAGTATTAGAGCATAAAGTTTTTGTATTACTCAGATCTTAGACTCGGATACACGACAATGCCCGAATTGTCTGTCAATTATGCACCTAATTCGGGAAGTAGGCACATCGTAAAGGGCACGATTTTAACCATTTTATCGGGAGAAGCCAAGGAACAAAGTGTACTTATACCACGTATTCCAATTATACCGAATGATGGAAGTTGTGTTTTTGTAGATTGATTTTAATTATTATTTTTAAGTATAAAGTAAAATGAAATCAATGAGTTTTATTTTTTCCCTCTTTACCCTTACAAAGTTCACAAATAAATGTGAAGGATGCAACTTGCACTTTTCGCATTAGTTAAATCCATAGGATTTATCTTCTAAGTATCACATTCTATTCTACTATTTCGCCCCCTGCCTGCTATACATCGAGAAATCGCTTGTTGATTGAACTTGATTTAGGACTTTAAGAGAGTATGCGCAAAAATTATTAGGACAAACAAGTAGTATGCCATTCAACAGTATGCCAAACTTTCTCGGCCAAACATTTTTAGGACAAAAAACGTTATGCGATACGACAGGCACCCGAAATTTATCTATACAAAAACTAACAGAACTAACGACAGTGATAATTCAATAAAACCACAATTTTATATACGTTTTTTTCATATTACTTTTAACAAAAACAAAACGAACGAATATATTTTCGCAGGCCGCCTGCATGTAGGCAATTCCTAATTGTTCTAGGGTAAATGTCAAACATTTCCGCAAATCGTCCCGTTGGCGTAAAGCCGTTTTGTCGTCGGCGTTGGTCTTGGGCCATGGCAAACGGACGATGCAATGGTTACTTTGCTTTGCAGTAGATCAATAAGGTTTCCTTCAGCATTATATCGCCGTACCCAACGTCAAACTGTGTCCCTGCTAGCATTGAGCCGACGCGTGATCTCATAAATCCGTATTCCTTCCTGGTGTAACTCCACTCTTTGAGCTCTTCATTGTTTTCAGTCATTATCATTATCTTTTAATAGTTCACGGTTAGCGGCAAGCATTTTATTTTTCATATTAATAACGTTGCTGAAAATTATTTTACGATTTTTTCGATTGACACTGACATATGTTCCTAATTAGAAATTAAAAGCAAATGATAACCTTTCGCGAGGAGGTTTTTGTAAAATGAAGTGACAAATAATAATATTGACATTTCAATACTATTATTGAAATATAATTTTCGACCTTAATGCATTGCGAATGTCTAACGACATTGTAACGAAATGGGTAGGAAATGAAATTCCTTGACTGTACAAAACTTATCTAACAAATATTACGTTACTGACTGTTTGTTAGTGGGAAATGTCGCATGACAATTCGGGCGTAACTTATTTTGTCCATTACATCAGTGCACCAACGCCATCTAGCTATTTTGTGTAGCAAAAATTGGCGAGCCCGCAAGCAACCTTGAGCTATCCAGAGGTAGTGCCATCTATTTTAATACGATCAAACCACGTTGTTGAAGAGTAAAAAATATAATCCTTAAAAATTGTGTATTTAAGTTATATTATCGTATTAAAATAAAGCAGTAATGCGTTTGATTTCAAAAAATCAAAAATCACTTAAAAATGTTGGTGAAAAATAACATTTTTGTCACTTCCAGGCTACGAAGCAGCGCCATCTAGTTTTTATACCGAATTTTGAGCTTTTTCAGAGTTACGTTTTTTTGTATGAGAACATATGTCTAGGGGGTATATAGTCTTTGTCTGTACCTATCTGTTTTGTGACTGAAGTGTAAGTATTTAGGGCTTGCCTTGAGTTTTCTTTTAAGGCGACACCACAGATTACTATCCCTATAGTACAATTCGAAGTTGGAATTAAGTATCTTGGATTTGGCGTAACAGACCACACATTCTTGATTATGTGATATACATCGATATATTGTTCCGTTTAAATCATTTTGTTATTACGCTGCATGAGATATGAGTTATATTACGTTCCTTAGCCAGACGCATTTTTTTAAATTATAATTAATTAAAAATAGAATCAGATTTTTATAAATAAATATTCGAATGTTGTTCAATTACAATGTCGCCGTAATATACTATTAAAATTGTCAATTACTTTACAGCACGAAACAAAAAAAAACATTTGAAGGGGTAAAGGAAAAAACTGCCTACGTCTACGATTTTTAGTCTATGCCCACAAAATTTCTCAGTTCTTCATTATGACTACTAAAACGGGTAAAACTCGCTGGGTCCCAATTTTTATTGCTATATTTTTGGAAGATTTGACAACTTCAAATGTTGAGGGTGCGAGTTGAGTTGAATCTGTACTGTAAAATTTTGCAAATGTGATTGTAGTAAGTTTTTCCCCTTAGACCTTAATTTATTAGCGCGACATTTCCCGTATTGATTAAGTACCCGAAGTATCATATCATAACGCAGTCAATTTCTCACTCCGATACGCTGATATGAAGTTATTGTCAAAATTATAGCTTGAAATACTCACACAAAGAACACCTAATACAATGTTTATAGTACATTACATACCTAGAGCGGTGATCGTAAATGGCCCAGATCGCAAGTGTTTGTGGCCCGAGCCGAAGGCGAGGCCCGTAATTATGCAATCTGGAGCTTTACGAATTACCTTCCGTGGTTTGTCTAAAGTTTTACGTCTTGCCTCGGCCAGGAAGCGAGATTTTTCTCCCCGCGTAGCGGGCAGTAAAGCCCACTTACGGCCTAGGATGACGTAGAATATATTGCATCAAATTCAGGACCTAGCAGTTATTTCAGATTGCTAAGGACCATGGTGTTGTTGTTTGTTTTTCACTGGGAGTCTTATGGTATCATATTTGCTTCCTTAAGTGAATGATTAATAGAATAGTGTCTGCTGTTCACGTCATATACGGCGTTTGATGATCGAAATATCTCCTTTGGCAAAAAAAATATAAGTGTCTCATGTGCTAATAATCTAATTAAAAAAGCACATTTTTGTATTAAATCAATAAGTGCCATAAAATGCATTTAAATTTAACATTTAAATATTCTGTGGGTAATGTATCAGTGGCGTGCACTCCATATAGGCACAAAGGCACTGCCTACCCCAACATATTAATGCACACAACATTCTGTTTTTCTTTAATTTTATAATAAAGCCAATAACAGTTTTGTCACTATAACAATTGGCACAATAGAAAAATAAATTCGCCACATTCCCGTCATGTCACGCGCCGAACGTGGTAAACGTAAACGCAAGACGTACTTTTGCAAAAGTCCGCCTTGAATGCTAGAAAATACAAACACATGCTTACAGAACGCACACAGCGACACGCGTAAAACTTCATACAAAAATGATCTCAACTCCGACCGCCTGGCCTGGAGGACGATACGTTGGTGTAGAAGATATCGTTCGGCAGAATGGAAATAAACGTAATCCATTGCGCATTTAGTAATGCTTACACGATTATACGCCGACGCTCAGCACGCAATGTATTTGCTAAGATATCTTTTTACGAATATATTTATCTCTTTCTCGCAATCCATTCGATTCACCTGTTTCGGTCTGATTTTACGCGGCCAAATTTGGAAGGGATTTTTCGCTAGGATTACGTATCTAATAATAATGTAAACAAATTTAGCGTCTTTGGTTAGTCCGCCGGCCATTTTTTTTAATTTGTTGTTGTTTGTTTTGGTTCGACAGGCGCGTTTGTTTTGAATTGTAAAGTGAAAATACAAGTGATAAGTGTTGTGTTGTGTGATTTAGCATTTTAAAATCAAAATCGGAAGTGATTTTTAGTTCCATTGATGCGTGTGATTTATCAAAATGGATTTTTCGTGTGAGTCGTGTGCTGGCCTTGTGTGCTTAAACAAAATAGCAAACGGTAATTTTGGGCAATTACCTTTCGCGTCAAAGTTAAATGTCCTTCAAAAAGGAAGATGCATGCCGGAGTTGCCGGATTTGCAACAAAAAACTGGGAATGTAACACGAAAATTTCACATTAGACATTACGATACTTTTAAGTGTTTGACTGGCTGTTCGCACAAAAGTAGGTTGTTTTGTTTCCCGTGTTTGTTATTTTCTAACTTGAAGACGGTCTGGGTAGATACTGAATTTGCAGACATGAAAAGATAGAAGTAAAATCGGGTATGTGTTTTTTTTACCATTTCTTCTTTACTGGCTACCCTAGCCTAAAAACCTGTGCACGCCACTGTAATGTATGTCACGGAAACGCTGGACTCAGTGGACGCTATATTGCTCTATAGTCATGACGTCAGTCGGCTGTGTAAACAATGCGCTGATACCCAGATCAGTTGACAGTTAACTGTTAAAAAAGTTAGTTTACACAGCCGTATGACGTAATAACATAGCAGGTAATATTTCATGGTGTTAAAAACAGATTATAAAACAGAAAACTTTAAGTAAATTGAGTTTTTAAATTTATTTTGATATTTGATAAACCAAAAGTAACATTTTTCGTCTGCTGTTTGCGTATGTTATTATGTATTTAATTTTTTTCTCAGAAATAAATCAAATTCTCACTGTAAAAGTACCTTATTGTGATTTCGTGCTCGAGCCGATTATGGATCAGTCACCAAACGTCGTATATAGATATTGAAGCGAACACCAACCACTATATATGTCCTTGCTATGTATATGTATATTTTAATGTACAATAAAGAGTTTACATACATACATATACATACTATAAGACCGTTACACACGGCGACGTTATACGGCGGCTGTATCTCTACTCTATAGACGACACAACAAATGTAGTGGTTTAATCGCGATGAAAACACAAGATAACATCATTGCTAACGCGATTTAGTATCGATGCAAACGCGACACCTTTACCTACTATGGAAAAATAATTCCGTGAAGCTGTCGTGATACACGCGCGTCTGCATCGGTACAAGGGCGTTTTCCAGAAATAAATTCCGATTCCTTCAAGAAGTTGACGTTTTTGGGTTCATCTGACTCAGAATCGATAGCATTTTTAATGTGAAGAATAAAAATAGTGTCCTAAATTTATGCGTTCCATTACGTCACATTTGAATATGAACTTTATTTATTTGCAAATTCCCATGCAAATTTTGTGACACTTTTTTTTAATTTTCACATTGAAAATGCTATCGAGTCTGAGTAGGATGAACCCAAAAACGTCACGCTCTGGAAGAAATAGGGATTCGGGTTTCATTTGGAAAACACTCACAAACATTAGCATGCGTTTGTAACGCAGTAAAAAGTCACCGTCTGTAACCGGCTTAAGTGTGATCAAACCATTTTCTTTCGGCTCATTCGTTTAATTAGCGAAAAATAAATACAGTTTTATTCATTTTATTGCTTTATATAGAGAGCCCTAAAGCTGTATCCGTTGTCATTCCTAATAATGCCTATAAACGGTCAGTTCCGATTACAAACTTCAATTAATTTTTCACACATTACAACCGTTTCTTATTCTTACTCGTACATTCAAAATTAATTTTATACTTATTTTGCATTCCGCGCTCATTTAGTTTCATAAACCCATAAAACCACTATAATCAATTTAATACACATACATCCTTCATAATCTCACAGGATTGATGTCAATCACTCAATACTGTGCAATCATCAGATTCATCAGATCGAAACACACACGCATTTAACGATTTAATTTAAGGCGCGTTTTTGTCTGTTTTTATTTATAAATAACATAATAAGAATAGATAATTAACCGAGCAATTTAAATTAAATTAATTATTAATTTCAACTACAGCCATAAAGCTCGTGAAGTTTAATTTATTATTAACTGTTATGATGACATAAATCATAACTGTTTCTCACTTTTGCCAGTGAATTCAATTTTAGATTACCAGAAATAGTAAATTGTAAGTAGCTGTAGAATATAATGTATTTTATATCAAGACTCCTATTCAAATTAAGATTTTCTTTCAAGGAATGGAATGGAAGACGAGACACAGCTCCTGTTCCATATTAAGTAATGTGTCCACACATTTTTTCAGGTCTAATCAAGAACGTTCGGAAACGTATATTTGTTTATTACCTACAATGTAAGTAATTTTCTTCAGGCAATTTCCGAACGTTCCGTTTCCAAGTGCATCCCATTAATAGTTTAAGTAACCAAAACGGCAGTATCTTATTTAGTAATATAAAGACGATAAGGCATTTTAAACTGGAAATAAACTTGTAATTGGTAACTAGATTATCATCGTATCAAGGGATTGTTTACAAACAAGCTAAAGGACCTGAGTTGTTCAAAGTAAGGTCAGTTGCGTCGATCGCGTCTAAGGGCATGTTTGTCATCAATATTCTCTTGCCCTTATCCCATTTACAGCCAAGCAGGGGATTTTACAACCCACGCCATATTGCGGATTTTAGTGGTACTAATTTTTGGTAACTGACGTTGAAAGTCGGTGAATGACACTGATGTAAACGAAGAGGAAACAGGACTAAATACTCCGCAAATTTCAGACAGTGATGAAAGTCAAGTTTTTTTTCAATAGGATTCGGTATTTATTTTGCAAGAATTGATAAAGTTAATGGCAAATCCTCAAATGACGTTTAATTATGCAAATATATAACGTATGCACATTATTGCCATATCAAAGCTGTTTGTAGCGCCACTATCATTGGGCCGGACCGACACTGGTTAGGCTATAAATGGGGTCTTTTGACAAAAATATGGAAAACCGCAACTTTAAACGCCTGTTCTCTTTTAATTCAGACAAATACTTTTAGGAGTGTAGTGGTGTTATTAAAATGCCTACTTGCCTCTATAGACTGCAGTATTCCAACCTATATCACTTGAATACTTGTTACTATCACGGTACAGTACACGCGCTCTCAGACTGCAATTCGGGTTTGGGCAAAAACCGAGAGGTTTATCTGGACCGCGTCAGAGCGAGCGAGACAGGTATAAAACGCGAATCGCAGTCTGACAGGTCACGCACTGCAGGAGAGTAGACAAACATCTAGAGAAGTTTTCGTATGAACTAGATGTTCGCTATATTTTCTTACGTAATAGCAACTAGAATTTACTAGCGCTTCTTAGGAAAGTTTAGGGCCCTAGCATCTATCCCTGGGTAACCAGAAAATTGCTTCTATTGCGGTTTTCAGGCCCGCATCTTTAAGATCTAAATGAATTCACTAACAAGCTTTATATTGCGTCGCGTAAATTAAATAAATGTGCGATAAATTATTCTAAATGTTCATCTATGTACATAAGGCCAGTGGCATCGACTGCACCAACACTCATCGGCAGTCATACAAATTTCCCATACTATTGTACACAACGTGGTTTCACGACTGTGAATCTGTCAAGTTCATTAACCACGTGACCCAGTCAACTATGTCCAACGAAAGCTGAACCATCATTTTCCACCACCATCATTTTGAACCACTTCAAACAACTTTTTTTTAGTTATAGTTTTATCGACACTTTCTCCATTGTTTAATTGCAGTCTTGTTCCCATACCGAAACTATTTGGTTCAACTTTCTATTTTTCAGACTCAATTATCTCCCGTCTGTTTCGCACTATATCAACTAGAAAGATACAAAATTTTAGGAGTACAGCTCTCATCTTTCTACTATTTAGAGAAAGAGAATCCGACATTGTACATCGTTTAAGCCCATCGTTCATCCAGGTAAACTTGCAGATTATATTGCCATTTTGTCGCTAAGTGGCATTTGAAGCGTTCTTTGTACGTGCCGTATTCGTGATCGTGATTTTCTTAAAACGTGTCGAACATGTACTGTTTAATACTCGTACAAGGCCTATTCACGTACATTTTCGTCAATGAAATATTTGCCGTGCCATTACAATTCACCTCGACTACTTTTAACACTTTCACGGCCAACAACCCGCCTAGCGGGCGCTAAATCGTACCCGATTTTGGCTACATTTCCCCATGTTATCGGCTACGCGCGATATTCGGTCGCAATAGTGTTAATCGGGACGTAACACGGAAATACAAAGTACATTTTAAAGTAGATTTAGTGAACAAATTTGACATGTTTACGGGATGCGATTTTCAAGCCAACTACTTATAGCTTCGCGTTTTAACGATTGCACAAATACAGCGCGTACAAAAAACGGACGGAACAGTGTCACGGGGGCCAACCGTGTCGGAGATCGCAATTTCATATCACGTCTCTCTTAAACTATACTCGACTGAAACGTGATATGAATCCGATCTGTCAGCAAACCCAAGGACCGACGGATATCACTCGCAATTTTCATACGCATTCATACTTTACATTACAAATAAATACCGGAATCTTCTCCCGTCTACGTGGGGTTGGAGCTGGAGGGCGGCGGCAGCGCGGGCGGCGGGCCCTGCGTCCAGTGGATGAGCGAGTGCTGCGGCAGCTGCGTGGCCTGGAAGTGGTCCTTCAGCAGCGACTGCGAGAAGTTGCAGTGCATCTGGTAGGCTTCGTTGGCGCGCTCCGTGTCGCCGCCGAGCGTGTACAGATCTGGAATTTGATTTACTTGTTTAACCCTTAGAGCGCCAAGCGGCAAAGCAATTCACCGTGCCACTGACGCCAAACAAAAAAAAAAAAAAGTTGCTCCAAAATCAACAGAGATTGAAAAACACAGATAGTGGTTTGAATTAGCATGTTTTTGGCCATTGAAATTTTTGACGTCAATAGGCGTCGTTGGCGTCAGTGGCACGAAATCCCGATGACGTGATTTGCCGTCTTTGGCGGTCAAAGGGTTAATAGTGGATTTTTAGTCAACTAGTTAACACTAACGACCGGGTAAAAAAATTCAAACTACCACAGATACCGATAGAGCCCGCTTGGTGGGCGCAACCCCACCCCAGACGTCGACAGAGCCCGACAGGTGGGCGCTTGAATGGTACAATCCGCTCGGCGAGCTGGGCCGCCAAGTGAGTAGGAGTTACGACCCACGCTCACCAGGCGGGTTGATGGTCGTGAAAGTGTTAATAACCCAGTAGTTATTCCGTATGAGGCCTACAGAGGTCGAAGAAGTAAATTCAATAACGGAATATTCATATATTTTGGGATAGGAAGATAGCAGCTAAATAGAAATAACTTTTCAAAATTCTCCTTCATACCAGACTTTTAAGTTAAGAATAGAAAATTGGGTCTAACAAGGTTAAGTATAGCGAAAGGCCAATCTAAATAAAAGCCTACGTGTGTGTAATTCACACCTCTGCCTGTAAATAATAATTTCACATTGCGCAACCGGTAGGATACGAAACTAAACTCCCAAAAGGAATCATCCTTTTATCATGAGAATTTACTCAACCCACATACTCGCGTAGTGGAATTTGTGGCAGACTCACCTTTCAATATAGCGGAGGCCCACAGTTGCACATGCACGTCTGGGATCTTGCTGGCGAGCTGCATGGCCGGCGTCACCATGTTCATGGACTCCCTGGAGTTGTTGATGGACAGGAAGATGTGTCCGAGCAGCACGAGCGAGCAGGACGTCAGCCGGTTCAGGTCCTCCGCGTTCGCCATCTTGAGCGTCTCCCGGAGGTATCGCCTGGAAATAATTACGGGTTACCAAAGTTTTAAGGTTATCAAAGCTAAGGTTTAGGAAGCTCCTGTGAGTTCAGAAATATGAAAATTTATACGAAACGGGTTTTACTCACGTCGTAAAAGTGAAATATCGCTCGACATGTTCCGAATCGGTACGCGATTGCCGCCGCCGCGACTGATCGTAGCTCCTGATCATGAAGCGCGTACCAATTCGAAACATGTCGAGCAATATGCGACTCCTACGACGTGAGTGAAGCAGTTTCGTATATATTTTAATATGTTATCAGTTTTCAAATGGGTCCAATCATCAGGATCTCCAGTCTCGTAGTTCTTTTCGCAACTGTTAAACATTGCTCGCGTTGCGTAACTTGCGTTTGGCTCGGTTGGTAGACACCTGCCTACTGAGTCGGCGGTCCCGGGTTCGAATCCCGGCCGGGGCAAATATTTGTGCAAAAATATTTGTTCTTGGGTCATGGATGTTATCTATATATGTATTTATATATTATGTATATCGTCGTCTAGTACCCATAGTACAAGCTTTGCTTAGTTTGGGACTAGGTCGATTTGTGTAAGATTGTCCCTTAATATTTATTTATTTATTATTTATTATTGCTGGGCTAAATATTCCACGTTATTGTTGGTTTCACATTTCGCACATTAATTAGGAATTAGTTTATTTTCCTGTTTAATTTCTGAAACTACAGTTACCTTCGGTCTCATCCACAACTGGCGCAGACGAACGTTAAAAAGCCATTTGTATCATTAAATTAAGTTGTTTTCAGACTGGCTTAAGGTTTTGACCTTTTGATAATACATCCAAAAATGATCGTGTATACCGTTCTACGTAGCGCCACCTATATATGGCCTCGACGAAAGATCAGCGCTAGCTTCCAAGCTAGCCTCATGCTTAAGTGGAACTATTCTGTGGCATAGTTTTAGCTTGTATGTTTAATTCCTTTTTTTAATTTCTATATTTTTATTGTAGACAATAAAAAAGAGAAATAACAGAAGAAATATAAAAACTACATAGCGAATAGGTAACCAATGCGCTCGAATAAACTGATTTCTGTTTCTTTTTGTGTACCCTGCGTTTGTATCTCGTGCGATACTCACTTGGCCTCGTTGTACCGCGCCTGGAAGAAGGCCTGCAGCCCCAGCACGTAGTAGGAGGCGGCGCGCAGCCCGTGCGCGTACGGCGGCAGCGCCTCCGGCCGCACCTGACACACACACACACACACACGCTACAGAACTGCTCACAAGGGAGTGACGTGGCTTCAAACAAATCTCCAAGTGAGTCAGAAAAAGATCAGCGGGCTGATTCTCCGAGCGTCCGAACCGCGCGGTTTAGCGTCATTTCTTTTTCACAATTATTGCCGCAACGCCAGTCGTTTTAATTATGATCTAACTAGGATCGCACTCGGGAGTGGCTTCGACGCATAGAAAATCGACTTCCAATAATCATCTATTTTAACAATATTTGCAGAAATGGGAATGACGAAAAAAGGGCCGTAGATACAGTCTTGATTTGGAGGCAAATCTGAACAGGATTTTCTGAGAGCGCTAAATTTGTGTACGTAAAAAGAGCGCGAGTGATCTTCCTGTGCAGTATAAAAGATTTTTATTACGAGCTCCTGGCAGGATAAAAGAGATAATTAAATTGAATTAAATAAGTTATTTATTTTTTATTTCCTTGCAAAAAATATTGTTGAAAAATATGTTCAATTCAAATACCTGCTCCATTATTTGCGCTAAGTCGTTGTCCCGCCGCCCCCGTAAGTATACAATGGCCAGGTTAAGTTTCGCGAACATCCATAAGTCTCTTTCTTGTGACATCTGAAAAATTAAAGCAATGTTTATTAGAAATGAAACTTAATACCACCCACCCACATCTGCTTTGCCCAATGGTTGACTGGTAGAGAAGTCACTTGGCATTTTGTCCACCTTTTGTACGATTTGTATTTGTGCAATAATGATTAAATATATAAATAATCTATACACTTGTATCTTAGACACTCGCAGACAGAACTTAATATATTTATATTCTGCACCACTTGAATTATCTATTTGCCCCTATAGTTGACTGGTAGAAAATGCCATTTGGCATTAAATTGTCTGAATTTTGTTTTGTGCCATAAAGTTTAAATAATAAAACATACTTTTTTTTTATAATCCTTGAGAACCGTTAGTTAGTTACTTACTTAGAGTAAGTGAACTCTTCATTGTCGTAGGTCACATGAGGCTAGTATTATATGATCTGTGCATGAGGTAAGCTATATATATAAGCTTATCCCTTACTTGAATCAACGCAACAGATTTTTCCACACGTCTGCAAATGCTTGCTTGCCGCATGCCTGTCCTACTTTACCTTTGGAATGTCCAGTCCGCTAGAGCATTGAGAGACGCCAAGCCATACACCAAATGATCTTTATAGTGGCAAATGAAAATGAAATGAAAATATATTTATTATCGATAAGCAGTTTCAATGACATAGTGCCTTCGCGGAACAGTATTCTGCTACCGTGATTTTTCGCCGTTTCACCCAAATAATTAATAAAACTTGAACTCACGTGTATAGAGGTGAGGAACTGCGCTTCGGCGGCCTCCATGCTGTTCATGGACATGGCGTATAGCCCCAGCAGGCAGTGGATCTGCGGCGTGTGTGATGCCGCACTCGCCGCTGGAACAAATATATATATTTTCGTCACTTTATACTCTCCCGGCTTGTAAAAATAATTAAAACTTCTTAAACAGGGTCTATCGCGATGTATTTTATTCACCTTGATTGCTTGACGTTTAACACTGTTTCACGCGCCGTGCTCTCAGACTTACTGGTGGAACAGCGAGTTGTTACTGGAGATGTCGGCCAAATGTATCACTATGAAATGTCTACATCACGGTAGACCCGGTATAATAAGTTTTAATTAAGTATACACGTTTACATGTAATGCTAATAAATGTAGCTTCAATAGATTTGGTTAAGAATGTCTGACATTGTAGGGCTGGATAGCACAGTTCATGCGCTGCACCAACAAAATTGTCGGTATACATGTCACGCTCATGAAACTGAGACAGTTTTCGTCCACGATAAGAGGCGCAGGGGTAAAGAGATGATATAATTTAGACATCTGTAGATACCTTCAGCGCTTCCAAATGCGGACATGACCTCGGATAAAGTAGGTGGGGCGCCATCAAAGTTGATACCATTATCGTTATACACGTCACGATTACGACAGTGAAAGTCCTCACGGTGAGGCGCAGAGGTGCGGACGTCCGCTTCCCCTCCAAACGTGGGCTAACTCTGTTAATGAATCGAGCTGTAGTCACATATCGGGACTGGTTTGTAGCTGCTGCACTAGCAAAGTTGGCACCATTGTCGGTGTAAACGTGACGCCAAACGCGGTCATTGACCCGGTCAGCCTGTACAGTACTTTTATCTCACAAGCGCGGGTGAGCCATGTTCGTGCGAGTAGATGTACATGCACATCGGCTCTGTGTGGGTGAGCTCGGCACTGTTCGTGATGCTGGCACTCCACTTGGCGTTGCGTGTTCGCGTATTTGCCTTATTCGGCCAAATACGACCATGTGAGGAGGATTTATTCGTCTATATTTGCCATATTTGCACGAAATGCCACTTAGCGCAAATAGGCAAACACGCGTATCCGCCCGCTTGTCGGTTTTTGGTCACACATCAAAGGATTCAAAGGACGCAAATATGGCAAATATTTGCGTTCACCGTCTACACATGGCTCGCTCAGTTGTATGAGCGACGGCAAACATATTTGCGTATTTGATAATATTTTCGCATGTGTGGATGTCGTATTTGTGATATGTGGACTTCATACGAATATTTAGACAAACACTGCGAATACGCTACGCGAACACGCAACGCCAAGTGGAGTGCCACCATGAGATGAATGTACTGTAGCAACATATCGGTCGGTGTGGGCACTGACGTGTGGGCGCGATGGTGAGCAGATGCACGGCGCGGGAGATCTCGTGGAGCGCATGCGCCTTGCCGCCGCACACGAGGCGGCACAGCGCCGCGTGCTCGACCAGCGCCATGCGCAGCCGCCACGCCAGCGCCGCGCCGCTGCGCGCGCCCACCAGCGTCACCGAGTCCGCGAACCCGGAAGCTACAGTACAAAACAATATCACTTAAATACCGCCATTTATACAAAGCACAAAGAAAACGCTTGTTGGTTTCGAGCGTCACAAGAATTCACAAAATGAGATTAGCCGCGTCCACACAGAGCGAGCCGCCTCGCGAGGCAATTGCGGCGCCGTGTGCCCTCGCGGCCGAGCGGCGCCGCGGAGAACCGCGCGGTCGGTGTGTGTCCGCGCTCAAAGGTGCCTCGATCGTTAGCCGCGCGCAGTGTGGACGTACACGTTTTTGCTTCGGTCAAATTTATGACAGATATAAAATGGCGTGCGACACTTACGTATTACGCGAAGCGGAATATCCGTAACTTGACTTTGTGTGTTATTTGTTTGTTTTAAACATTAAAAAAATAAAATGAATTTCCTTTTTCTGAAAAAACTTTTGTAGCAACGTAGTAGCAAGTCAAAAGTCAACAGCTGATTCCGCGCGACGGCGCCATATTGTTTTATCTGTCAAATGGGTGAAGAAAATGGCTCGGGAATGCCGCGCCCGGAATTCATTGAGCGTAATTTAATTTCATCCAATGCCCGAGGCATGCGCCGAATTCCTCGCGCGGCAATCGCCTCGCGAGACGACACGCTCTGTGTGGACCCGGCTTATCACTTAAAAACCGCTTGTTGAATATGATTGCTTGTTGATGTTGAATTTACGAAATGAAATTTATATCTCGAAGTGAGTTAGACAGGTATACAAAAACCAGCTGTTTGTGGATGATGAATTGATGAGGCCGGAAAGGTATTCAGACTATAATTATTATGATGGCCTGATGGTAAGGCAATGGTCTAACCGCCTCATAACATTTACACATTATTTCCACGTACCGGTGAGCTTGTCGATCTGAGCCAGGGCCTTCTCTGTGTACTTATGCGCCTTATCCATGTAACCAGCTTGTGCAGAATGCATCACCGTGACCAAGTACACGAGGACGTAGAGCTGCTGCCGCGACAGCCATACGAACGACTCGCCCGGGGCGCTGCCGCATACCGCTGCAATAGAAAATTAATACTATAATCCAAAATAGAATCATGTTAATTAGCCGCAAACAAAATGGTGTGCGATACTTGCATATTACGCGAAACGGAATAACCCTAACTTGACATTGTGTGCTATAAAAAATGAATTAAATTTGCTTTTTCTGGAAAAAAAAAACTATTTTGTTTTATGTCTCAAATGGGCGAACAAAACGGCTGGGGCTTGCCGTGCGCGGCATTCAGTGAGCGTAAATTCATCCAATGCCTGAGGCATGCGCCGAAATCCTCGCGCACCAATTGCCTCGCGAGGCGTCTCGCTCTGTGTGGAGCCGGCTAATTAGGTTGGACTGACGTGGGGAGTTAAGACGTTTAACTCCCTAGAGGAACAGTTTTATTGGTTAATAGGTCCTGCAAGCGGGGTGCGGGAGATTTCCAGAACGAAGGCCACAGGGCCCGAAATTTTGAGGTTCACTATCGACTAATGAAACTGTGCTATTAGAGTGATGTGTCTGGTTGTAGATGGTTTACTAATAAACTTATTGGCTAGACACCTAAATTATAGACCGATGAAACTGTGCCATGAGAATTACTTTTCTGGTTCACTAATAAAAATTATTGGCTGGCATTTACTACATAGGTGTTGGTTTAAGCTGAAGTTCGGTTTCAGTGGAGAGCCATGGGAGAGGCATACGTCCAGCAGTGGACTGATGATGTTGCTTTAGATACTATACAGAATTTAGGGCTTTCGTTCCAGAGGGGAGTTGCTGAGTCAAAATAATTTTACTCACTGTCGTCATCAGGCCACGCGGGCGCCATAATGGTCTGTATGCTCTGTTGCAACTGTTTCAGACAGGGCTTCACACTCTTCACTTGTCCTGCCATTAAGTAGTGGCATACCTGAAAAGATAATTAAAGTCATTAGTAGTTTTTATTTAATAGAGCCCTTTTAAATTTTTTTATGTATTGAGAAAAAAAATGGTGTTGAAAATTGTATGTGGATGATTATAACTATCAGTGGTTTTCTCTTCAGTTCTTTATGAAATGTCTTTTTTTATCTGAAAGGTTACTTGTGTGAGTTGTTTTTAATTTTGTAGGAGATTTTTTATTATTTCAGCGCATGTTTTCTTGTTTAAAATTTGTACGGAAAGTTTGCTTCTGAGTGTACTTACTTGTAAGACCAAGAAGAAAACTTTAAGGTACTCCTTCTGGTGTGGGCTCCCCGTCCACGAGTCCACCAAGTGGCCTGCCTGGTTCAGTAGCGGTAAAACTTCTTGAATTTTCTTATCTATTAACAGCAACTGGAAACAAATATGAAGAGATAATATCAGTAAAATCACAGGATCTAGTACATTTTATGTGTTGTTTATAGTATTTGTATACCCATCAATGGCATTGAAAATCTCTAACATGTGACCCATTTTGAATTATGCAAAGAATTATGGTTTTCTGAGCCATACAAGAGTGAGACAATGATCTATGTAGAAATTTAGATTGTTATAAAATGTGTGAATTGTTTTATTTTGTATCTGTTTAAAATCGTGTAAGTTTAAATGAATATAAATTGTGTAAGTTTAAATGAATATAAATCATACGGCTTCTAAAAATACATTCTATTCTGCCCTCTAAAGGCAAATGGCAATATCTCAAAAATGCACTATTTAGTTATTCATACCATGGTAATAGCTTATTAAAAAATTATGCTACAGATGTCCTAAGCAAATGAGTGATAAATAAATAAATAAATTTCACATTTACTTAATTTACTCAAAATACCTAAAAATTTGTTACCCCCATTAGCTTTAGAAGAGCAGTATTCTATAAATCTTATTTTAAATAAAATGTTCAACTTACCATTACCCTACTGAGCAGGAATAGTACCCTAGTGTATGCCGCATTGGAGATCTGAGCGTAGTCCACCCCCACACCCAGTAGACTGCTTGCCACTTCATATTCTCTTTCCGTTGCATGGATTTGCTAGAATATAGACAAATACTTTAAACACAACATAAAATTGAACCATTTTTACAAAAATCAAAGCACAAAGAAAAATTTAAATGCGTAACCTGGCAGAAGAGACTGGGAATCGAGCCCGGTACCTCTGAATCATACTGGTTAAATCATAATGCCAATATCTGTGTAATGACAAGTTAGGCTGCTTTAGAAAAATTAAATCACTAAATGAAAGTTTAGGAGTGTTTGTATGTCTGTTATTTCTTCACACTCAAACGGCTAGACCAATTTTGAAAAAAAAAACTGTATGGAAGTAGCTGACACTCCGGGATTAATGGGTTGAGCAAGTAAAACTGTGGGGCGCAACTAGTTATCTCATAAAATTAAAAGACAGATAGAAGACAAGTACCAAACACATCTATCATTTATGGTGTACTCCAAAATTTACCAACTTCTTAGGTATTCCTTGAAGAAAATTTTTTTGTAGAACAGGTCTATTAAATTATGTAGAACAAATGGGAATGGGTGTCACTAAATTCTAAATTAGAGAAGTGAAGTGTGAGATAGCTTGTTTATATCATGAAACATAAGTAAATTAGCATAATTTATTCAAAACAGCCTATGTTCACACTGTATACAATACAATACAACAACACTTTATTGCACACCAACAAGAAAAATATTACATGAGAAATCTTAAATTAAACAATGGTAGACAATAGGCGGTCTTATCGCTATAGAGCGATCTCTTCCAGACAACCTTTGCTATTTGCTTTGCTTTGTATACTGAATTATTTTAATTAATTAATTTAATAATTTAATACAGCAAAAATATATTTATTTCAGTCTATAATTAAAATTCAAACATCATATAAACTGTTATTTTGGACTAATAGAGAATATTACTGTTTGTTTATAGCAATAACACGTTGTATAAACAACATTTTCTAAACCCTTATTGCTTAATACAATAAGTTAAAAAAGGGAGATTTCTACCAGTCACCCACTGAAACTACATTACTGATTTATATCATTTATAATTATTACAGATACTTTTCTAAAATTTAATTAGATTCCTAAATTAGATTTTACTATAGTAGCAAACTCAAAATAATAAATATAGCAACTATAACAACTAGAATCGGGGAACAGAATATAATTAATTTGATACTGCGTAAAATTAAATTGATTTTAGCTATGTTAACTATTTATATGTTGTCTTGTAAGTGAAATTTCTGTAATTTCTTTAGACAATAAAATATTAATTTGATAATGTGTCTAATTTATCAACAATGTATGCAAATATAAGTTGTAATGTTCTTAACATCGGAGGAGCATAATACAATGTTTATTCTGGGTGGTAGTAAATAAAGGTCTAAAATTCATGTACATTTACATACAGTAGTTAATTTATTTATTTACAATACTTACTGCCAGTTGAAATATTAGCCTGCAGTGCCAATAAACACTGTGCTGTGACAATTCAATTGCTTTCCGGAGTATGGGTTTGGAGTGTGTGGGCTGTCCCTGCTGCTCAAACAGCTCTGCCAAGACACTTGCCGCCTCAAACTTGACGTCGTCGAACCCATTAATAGTCTGAGACAGGCACCACTGCAACATAAACACCATAATGACCCACTTATGCACCATTGTTTACATCCTATGAGAAACTTGTCACTTCAAACATAAAAAATATGGTGAAATAACATTGAAGGTTATACAGAATAATGCCCGACGATATCTTCCATAATCTACAGGATTTATCACTCAAATTGTCCCGAAATATACTCACACTCTGCTCTAAATGCGTCCTCGCCAAGTCGATGTTTTTAGTGTGTGTCAAAAGGATATTTCCAAGTTGTAAATGAGTCCGAGCCTCGACTCTTTGCGGCGGTTTAAAATTAAATACAGCTTGTAGGCACTGAATACAACTTTTTATGTCAGGAGGATTTGATGTGCGGAAATGTTCTGCTAAACCAAGTAAAGAAATATACCAAGCGTCCTGCGTTGACGCCATTTTGACATTTCTGCTTGGAGGGAACTGTGTTGCTATCCTTTAACAAAAATAAATTGAGAGTATAACTATGGACGCGTTCAGAATAAAACATCCAGATTATTATAGTTTAACCTTTGTATAACAATTTTAATTTTTACATATAATCTTGCCTATTTGATTTCCATTTATCATGCGATGTACTTATAATTTTGGTTGTACATGTTTAGACCTTGATTAAATAAATTCAACAATTATCAGTTATTTCAATATTGTAGTAATCACAAAAATTAGGTGTAAATTTAAGTTAAATACGTGGCAATACTAAACGTCATTTAGATTTTTTTTTTTTTTTTTTTGTGGATTTTATGGCTTGGCTGCAGAGGCCTTTAAGCCACGGCTTAATTTCTTGATGCAGCTTCGCAGAATTTACATTCACATTAAATGTTTTTAATTGTGTTTTTAATATATTTGTATAGTGGTTGATATGTTTCACTGTTTTTTAATAGTTCTATGAGCGGCGGCGGGCGGGAAGAAATATCACTGTAATTTTGACACACATCACTGAGTTCACTTGCAAGTATTAACCTGTCAATTGGAAAGCTTTGACAGCTGAAGATAATGTGTTCCATGGTTGCTTCATTAATTCCACAGAAAGTGCATAAACTACTTTGGATTATATGGAGCCTCGCTAGGTGTGATGGTGCAGCATTGTGCCCATATCGTAATCTAGTTATGGTGGTGATAAAGTCACGGCTGGCTCTCTCAAGTCTGTCATACCACGGTCTTACAGGTAGGTCTTCTTGAATGCTACCGTACCAACGGCCTTTCGACTCTTGATCTTTCTTCCACATTTGCTTCCATAACGTTCTTATAGCTATATTTACACAATATTGGTAATCAGTCATAGGTACATACATGGAGTCGGAAACATCAAGTGCATTTATACCTTTGAAAGCAGCTTTATCTGCCATTTCGTTTCCAGTAATTCCTCTATGAGAGGGTACCCACATCAACGAAATTTCTATCCCTTCAAGATAATATTTAAATATCAATTCCTTAATTGAATATAAAATTAAGTTAGTTTTAAAATGAATTTTCAAATTCTTTAACCCCTCAATCAAACTAAGGGAATCAGTTACAATTAAAAAATATTTACAATTATTTACATTATTGATTCGTAAAAGAGCTTGATAAACAGCATAGGCTTCTGCAGTAAATATTGTACAGACATCCTGCAAAACAAAACTCTGAGAGAATTTTATTTGTGGATCATAAACAGCACAGCGCACATAGTCACTGCCTTTACTTCCATCTGTATAAAACGTGTAATATTCATTTTCTGAAAGAAATTCTAACATGTCTAAGTTGTTTAACACTGTTGAGTTAACAATTTTAATTGGATGTATAATACTTGTGTAGTTAGTGGAATAGCAAGGCCATGGGTGCTGCTTTCTGATTTTCTTACAATTGCTTTCTATTTCCAGAAAAACATGGAACAACATTGGGGAGTTGCCAATTAGGAGACCCTCTCCTGTTGCTAAAGGACCCGACATAGTGATTCGATGAGGTAAAATTTTATTAATAATTTTTGTGTTATTAGAGTACAGCAGTTTGAGGCAATACCTTTCAGCTAGGACAAGACGTCTCAAGATAAGTGGCATAATTTTGGTTTCAACTTCCATGGCCCTTATGGGAGTTGAGCACATTGCACCAGAAATTATTCTCAGAGCCTTATTCTGCAAAATGTCTAGTTTCTTTGCATGTGGACTGTTCATATATGCTAAAGCACTGTAGTCGAAATGACTTCTCACTATTGCTTTATAAAGAATGGACAATACTTTGGGATCAGCACCCCATGAGACACCAGCCAGACATCTTATTATGTTTATAGCTTTTAAAGCATTTTTGGAGATATATCGGATGTGCTCTTCAAAAGACAATTTTTGATCTATGATAACTCCTAAAAATTTTGTGGATCTAACTCTGCTTATAGCTTCTCCACAGTACATTATATCATAGGTTGGATCATCATCACCAAAGATCATTAGGTTGCTTTTTGATGGATTTATCTTTAAATGTAATCTATCTCCATAGTACAGGCTTAGCTGATTTAAGGCTATATTCATATTGTCCATAGCAACATTTAAATTCCGGTTACTACTGTACAAAACAATGTCATCTGCAAACTGCAAAATATTTACATCACTAAGGTTAACATATTTACATATTTCACAAGTGTACAAATTATATAACAATGGTGACAATGTGGCACCTTGCATTGTGCCTTTGGATGACGCTTTAGGCCCATGTAAAATATTATTATATTTAACATACAAGATTCTATTATTTAAAAATGTATATATCCACTGACATAGTTTGCCAGGTATACCTACACTAGACATAACTTTAACCAAGATACCTGGGTCAACATTATCGAAAGCTCCCTGAACATCTAAAAATACACAGACTGTGTGTGACTTTAAATTATTTGCTCTTTTCAGGTCAGAGATCAACGAAATAAAACTGTCTGCACAGCTACGCCCTCGACGGAAGCCATACTGTACATGTGGGATGATACCATTAGCCTCTATGAACCAGTCTAGACGGACTTTAATCATATTTTCAAAGAGTTTACCTAAACACGAAGACAAAGATATAGGACGATAGGAACTGGCATGCTCTGGAGATTTATCTGGCTTGAGTATTGGAATAACACATTGTGTTTTCCATGGCTCAGGAATGATTTGATTATGCCATAAAGCATTCAGAATGTCAAGAAATAGGCGCTGAACAGATATATGGAGTTGTTTAATTACAATATATGGAAAATTATCTAAACCCGGACTAGTGTTACGCCTAGATTGAAGACTGTTAATAAATTCATTCCAAGTAAACGGATCTAATAGGAATTTTGATTCGTTATTATTATTGTTACTATTAAAATAATTAAATAAGTTACTTGTATCTACTAAATTATTATTGTCTGATAGTCTATCTATGAAAGGAGAAATGAAGTTGTCACAGTGAAATTTATTATTGGCCTTAATACCCTTAAACATCTTAATCATGTTCCAAATCCTACTTATAGGGGTAGTTCTGTTAAATGAATGGCACAAGTTATTCCAACCAGCTTTCTTTTGTTCAGAAATTGTTCTTTTCTTTAATGCATCTTTTTTCTTATAATTTATGTAGTTTTCCATTGTAGAATCTCTTCTGTACAATTTCAAGGCATCGTAGGATGCTTTTACACTTTGCTCGCAGACCTCATTCCACCAAGGTGCCGGAGGTCTGCTAGTAAAGCAAGTAGACTTAGTGAACTTAGGAACAACTTCATCTCTAAGGCGATCAAGACGTTTGCAAAATTCTGTATAAGAATGAAGTGGTTGCTCGTCATTAATTTCTAAATCCTGAAAAGCATTTTCAGAAATTTCTTTAAATTTGTGCCAATCGGTTCTTTGATAAAGATATTTATCAACAGGGGGGTTAATTTGATATTTGTCAATGCCTAGGGATATTACTGACATAGTGGGATAATGGTCGCTTCCCATACAGTCATCATGTACAGACCATTCACATAATGGCGCTAAGCACGCACTGGCAAAACTGACGTCGATAGCTGAAGGATTGGTTCTGGGGCGGTTCACTGTCGTGAAATTTAGGATACATAAATCTAACTCATCAATAATGTCATATAAATCTTGCCCTCGACCCTTTGTTGATAAGCAACCAAACGCAATATGATGAGCATTAAAGTCACCACTAATAAAAATCGGTTTCGGAAGGTCTCGAATAATATTGCGCAGTTTATTTATTCTTATGTGCCCGCTAGTAGGTGGACAGTATACACAAAGTATAGTTAAGCTGCCGTTTTCAGTAGATAGAGATATAGCTATTGTTTGGATATCCTCGTAAAACGGTGTATTTATGACATTATATTTAAATTCTGGTCTAACTAATATAGCTACACCATTGTGAGCATTACGGGATATTCTGGAGTGGAGATTATAGCCTGGTATTCTAAAATTATGATACTCTTTGAACCAAGTTTCATTGAGTAGACATATATGTATATTTTGTGTTTGTAAAAATTTAATTAGCAACGGTTTTTTGCTATTCGCACTTTGACTATTAAACTGCGCAATACGTAATTGGGACACTGTGGGGGAACTTAAATCCATTATTTAGACAGATTTTTTATTAGTACGTCTTTAATACTCGTTGTAGTGATCGGGGTGGAATCAGTATTGTTACCCAGCTCCACCAGTGTTTGTACTAGGGCCATTAGTACTCCACTGTCGCAGAGGATCTGGGCTTTGATGTCCATAGGCTGGACATGTGTATTTACAGCCTGGGAGGCAGGCTTAGTATTTACATTTTTATTTACAATTTTATTTACAGAATTTACAGCTTTTTCAGAATTTACAGGGGTATTTACAAAATTTTTATTTACAAATTGACGATGCTTGGGCATCGGTAAAGCAGGGTATTCAATATCAGGTTTCTTAGTTTGGGCTACACTTGCATATGTAATTTTACTTTTCTTTTCAATTATTTTATTTATTTTAATTGGACAAAGTCTTGAAATGGCCAGATGAGGGCCGCTGCAATTGGCGCAGCATAGCTCATTGGGCTTGTCACATTCTTTATATGTATGTTCACCAGAACAAATTGAGCACCTCTGCTTGCCGTTACAAATCTTTGCGGAGTGGTTGAACTTGAAACATTTAAAACATTGTTGCAATGGAGGGATGTATTCGAAGACTCTGTATGAAAACAAGTCATATTGTACGTTATCTGGGAGAGTATTCGATAGAAATGTTATACTGACGGTCTGTAGGGGAACTCTATCCTGTCCTATTTTTTTCGTAAATCTTCTTATAGAAATAATTTCGTAAATTGATGTTAATTTTGTGTATAAGTCCTTATTTGAGATATTTGCTGGAACAAATCTGATGATGCCTGTTTTTTCGATTTTATTTGCCGGTATATATGCTTTCATGCCGTGTTTTTGTAAAAATAAAGAGTTATTCAAGAAGTTATTTGCCGTGTTATATTGTTTAAATATTACTGCTATTTTATTGGCATTCAGTCTTTGAATAGCCATCACACCTTTGACGTCAGTCGTGAATATATGGTTGAGGTATATGGGACTCTTGTTCCCTAGTCGCTCCTTGTGGTTAACATGTTCCACGAACACCTTGAACTCGATATTGGTCGAGTTCTCAGGATAGAGTCTTTTATAATTAGGTTTGTAATAGGGTAAGAATTGTTCATCGATACGCTCACCGCCGCCGCTTTCGCTGCTGCAGTTGCCATTCGTGTCCTCGGGCTCGCCGCGAGGACGCTTCAGGGAGTTGGGCGGGTTATCCCCGCCCCCCTCATTACCATCCATTTTTTTAAGTTTTCTTTCACTAAAAATGGGTTTTATAGCACTTTTATGAGAATTTTAATATAAATAAAATTTTTAAAGAAAAAATCACTCCCGCTTCTTTCAAATTCCCCGTCATTTAGATACTTTTTAATATAATGTTGCCGCGTAGTCGAATTTAATTGGTAGAACTTTCACTGTTTTTACGTGCGAGAGTTCATCGATACGAACGATTGGCTTGAGCGTGAGCCAAAAAGTTGAGCTTCTAGGCAACTCTTAATTTTTGCTCTACCTTGTTAGTTTTTATTTTATGCCACAAAGCAGCCAACGATCAACTTGATCTTTATAAATCGAAAACTGAAACATTTAATAGTTCGAGTCAGATTCAAACCCACGCCACGTCTCCAACCGTCGATTACACTTCGCTATGTCTAGTCACAAAACGGAGAGGTTCAGAAATCAATCTACAAACAAGCGCGCTCGAGCAAACGCACACATAGACATTGCTCACGGACACGTCAAACGGATGGCACTAGCGCTCGCACTGGTCTGATCTGGTCCGAGATATCGTGCACTTGCACCCTAACTCTGTTTGAGACGAATCGCTGACCATGGCACCCGACGTGCTCAGTGTAAATAAGTAAATAACTAAAATTTTCGACAGTCGAGGCTTTTTTCAGTTATTTTTTACTCTACAGGTCATACTCAGAACCTTACTATAGTATTATCCTAGGTCCATGGAAATAGACTAGTCTCAAAGGGCTCTTCACACGCACGAACCTCCTCCGGCTGCATCAGATTCGCATCTTCGAGTGTTCGCGCCTCGTTAGTTTGGTTTGCTGTGCTGCGACAAAGATGCAATGAGTGAAGATTGTGTATCGGATCCATAGTCCTTTGATGACACAGACTATGGCTATTGATATAAAGATCAAAGCATAATGAAAAATTAAATGCGTAACCTGGTGGAAGGGTCCGGGAATCGAACCTGGCACCTCTGGATTACAGGTCCAGTGCGTTAACTTTCCCGCCACCCTAACGCCCAGATAACCTTTCGAATTTTTGCTTATGCTTTGTGTCGATCTTTGCATTGTTTGAAAGACTTTACACCTTAGCGACCACCTCTATGTGTATACGTTAAGAGGCCTTATTCCTTTTAAAAAATATTTTTTTCATATTATGACAAAAACATATTGATAATTTCAACTAACTTTTTGAAGTGAATAATACTTTTCCCCCGAGTTCTAGGTAGTAACATAGCGATTTCATGCTTTTATTGCGTGCAGTCGAAAATAAGTTGAAAAAACTAATTTTCCGCGTGATTTTTGTCAATTTCGAGTAGTTTTTGAAACACAAATTATCAATGAAAAATTCAAACTATAGGTTTCAAACATATACCAATAAATCCCAATAGCCCTGTTCTAGGTAGTAACATGTTAAGAAACATGTTTGATCATAGAGAAAAATGTCTAAAACAATCAGCATTTTAAAAGGAATAAAGCCTCTTAATATTCACATCTTACCGCACTACTTTACAGCAGTAGCACCTCTGGATAACCGAGGTGCCGGGTTCGACACCCGATCTCTTCCACCAGGTTACGCGTTTAAAATTGTCTAAGCTTGGGGTGTGTATCTGTGGTGTTATACAAACGAAGACGGTTAACTATACACCCATATACCTTATCTCGTTGTACTAAGGTTTATATTAGTTTACAAAATGTAGTTATCAGTCTTCGTTTGTAGGTACCCACATTAAAAAATTAGATGTTACATGTTTTATAATCATAAAACAGACTATGGCTGTTGATTTGCTGCTACGCGCTCACGTGCGTAATGGCTGTTTCATTGGTCTATTGGGTCCGCATGCGGTGTATATCTATACTATCGTTAGACTAACGCATGCCCCCTATGGAGTTTCGCAAGTTTGTTACTACGGTGGTTATACCGCCTACGGGGAGCTACCACATGCTGCATTAAAACGTTCAGTCCCCAAACAAAATAATCTCTTAATTTCACAAGTCCGAATGATAGTTGTAGTTCGTAACTAAACGATAGTGGCAAAAAGATGCGGGACTCACCATTGGGGGCACCCAGACGTGTTAACAGCCCAATGAAACAGCCACAAATATACATAGATACTTTGCGGAATAGCAGTCACAAAATGAAACCAAATGTTAAAAGTTAAATCACTGTTTATTCGTCAATGGTTAGCGCTCCACTGTTGATGTCGTTGATGAGGTCATGCGGGAATCTGCCCTCGACCGTGCAGCCAACGGACTGCGCTGTGCCCAGGATCTCCTTGACTGAGCCGGACAGCTCACGGGCCATGGAGCGGGGACGCATGACCTTGGCGATGCCAATCACGTCTTCAAGGGTAATATTGCCGCTGTGCTTAACTGAAATTGAGAAGAGTTGAAAATTAAAGGACGTTGTTTTTGCTGAACGCGAAATGAGAAAAAAAACACGTTAATGTTAAGATATTGTACTATATCCCGGCCGATGAATGATGATCCCCTGAGGGCCCGGCCTTCGAAATTGACTCGCTCATCTATTGCTTTCCAGCCTCTACAACAATGTACTAATGGTCAACAGATGGCAGTGTACGGTTGAAGCGTGTACAAATCTTACATTGTGCTGTTAAGATTACTCCTGAAATAATGACCACACTACATGAGAAACAGATTTTCAATAAATTTTTAAATTAATGATAATAAAGACACCTATTTCTGCAATTATCACTACTACACGATTAAATCGCCTGGTGACAACCAAAACTAACAAAAAGTTTCTGTCACTACTCTTCAAAACCTCGTATCTAGTTTGTAGATTGATACTGAGATATAAGCTTTGTTTTAAGCAGGTATTTGTTCATCATCATCATCATTTCAGCCATAGGACGTCCACTGCTGGACACAGGCCTCCTCAATAGACTTCCACATGGGCCGGATAGCAGCGACCCGCATCCAGCGAGTCCCCGCAACTCTAACCAGGGTCGTCCGACCACCTTGCAGGGTATTTGATACTTAGTGAGTTGTTGTCAACAGACGAAACGGTCCTATTTTTGGGTTTTGCAAAGACATTGACAGGTTATTGGTATTCGCTGGGTGCGCGATGACAGCGTCAACTAGCGGTTACAATTACGGCGGGCTTTTTAATGTCAAATGGCTGACTGTCTTTACGAAGAGTAGTAAACAAACCAATAATTTCAATGAAATATCGTAATTTTCGTTCATTTTAATCCATTGTGTTAATATATAGTGTCGATAAAACGTTGCCCTTCTATATTTCCCGTTTAAAATGGCAAAATCAATAACTTTCAGATGTAATTCACACGGACCTTTTCATGGCTGTCTTCGCGAGAAGTAAGTTACAAAATAAACAAATTTAACCGAAAAACGCATTTCATGCATAATGCAACCGATCATTTATGCCTGTATTTTCGTAATAATACAGATTATTTTGTTTTTTCAGTTAAACATGGCCAAATTAATTATTATAACTGGATTCTGCTCAATCAAACACAACATCGCTTTCAAATCCCAAACTACAATAAAATGGGAAACAATTAGTTTTTGCTCAACATGTCCAAAATGTAAAAGAAAATAAACGCATAAACATGCTACTCCGTACAACATACAAGATTAACTTTTTCCTCTTGATAGCGACTATCCATTTAATTCGTTGTTCTCGTTTCCAACTTGCTTGTGGAAATTTATTTGTTTATGATTACTGTTTTTAAATTTGTGATTACTGTTTTTACAATTAACTACGCTGAGGTTTCGTGCTGCATATTTATTTATTTTTAGACGCCTTAATTTCGCTAGTAAAAAGTGACAGTTGGCCTGGCGAAAGTTCCTTTTTTGGCCACGGCGCGCGTTGCGATCGATTCGTGGTTCCCCCACCACCTACTTCGCACCCAGCAAATAAAGATGCAAACTTTCAGATCTTTCAGCAAACACTGTCACAAATATCTCCTTTTAAGTATTCTGATAATATCAACATATACTTACTGTTCTTCTGCTTCTTGCGATCACGCGGCGGCTCTTTCAGTGCCCTGATGATGAGGGCAGCAGCCGAAGGCACCACAGAGATCTGGGCCTGTCTGTTCTGTACGATGAGCTGGACCGTGATCTTCAGACCTTTCCAGTCGCTGGTGGCTTTGGCGATGTCGTCACCGACCTTTTTGGGGGACTGTGGCACAAGACAAAATTAGACACCCTATCACTTGGAATAAAATGAATTGGTTGCGATGATTTTTAATGAAACTAATACCAATTTTTGAGCAATACACATCAAGAGATACTATTTAAATAAATAAGAAACAGCACACGCAATGCTGGTATTGATCTGCACAAAACAACTTTTATTACTTAACAATGGAAATTGCTTTTGCATTAAATTTTGTGCTACTGGCCTTAACAAAATGCTTAATTTCTGCAAATTATCAAAGTGAAGAGGATGATTGCTCTGATTTTTTCTTATCAAGATAGGTTGAATTTTATAACCTTTTTCTGGATTCGCAACAAATAATGAAATGTGTAACTCACCAGTCTTCAAGATATGTATGTCAAGGCAAATTAGTAGGTACATATAGTATAGGAATCCAATGAGCAATGACTTAGTTCCAGAGATCCAGGTCTGGGGTATGTATAAAGCAGTCTCTTAGCTGCCAAATAACAGTACAAAAGGATGAAACGAGATTCTGGACACTACTTGGCAAGAGGTTAAAACTGATGTTACCAAATTTGCACATTTTTACTTTAATTTTACACTCATATTTATGTACAATTATTTCACTAATCTGACACTATTAAAAACTAAGGTAGATAGTGCCAGATTATTGAATGTATCAGAATAGTGATGAGCCAGAATAGAGAGACTACTGTAGTCAGAATTAAGGCAGCCTTAAAATTATAGCAAAGTAGTCATAAAAGTAACTTACTCTTTCCCTCCCACTTTTTCCTCTTACTGAAAAGCATGGCAGTCATGTGCCTGGTCCGCGACTCCTTATTGGCCATTCGGAGTAGCCGCGACAGGGAGACGGATCCTGAGTCGCGGGTTCCTTCCATCCGCCAACCGGAAGGACGCGCCTGGTAGGGAGGCACCCCCCAGGATCATACATTCATCTTTCAGAGACAACCAGGCACAATGATAGTTTTGGTTCTGTATTGTTTGCCCAAATAAAATATATTATAACTTTTGATCAATCATAACATACATTTGCGATAAATCTATTTTCTCTGCAAGCTGAAACTTTTCAGGATTGTCATTTATAAATTGAGCTTGATTTTAATGATTTAGGAAATGGAATGTTTGTAGCAAGTGATACATTATAAGGCAAATTAAGATATCCGACCAGTTCCACATTCGAGCCAGCGATATGGCGGTAAAAATAAAGTTGGCTAAGTTTTTAAAAGACCGATTACAAATTTCCTGGTTGCCCCTTTTAACGAAGACTGACTAACGAGCCTCGTTGGCAACAGAACCTCGAGAATATCAAGGAACTGTTACAATTATAATAGTTTGACTGCCACGCCGAAGTTTGAGGTTAAGTGAGAAGAGGTTAGAATATTAGTAATAATAAAGTGATTTTATACTCACGAGACCGAGGGGACCGATCTTAGGAGCCAAAGAAGATGTGGCACCTACTTCTCCACCAACACATCTCAAGTTAACTGCAAAAAACAGACACCAACCTTGTAGAGAACACTTCACCAAGACAACACGATTTTTTTAATCATTTGGCGTCTTACCGATTTTAATTTCGTTAGGATCGAACTTAGGCGGCATGTTGCTTGGATATTATAGTAATATCTACTACAATTAATTATATTCCAAGTAGATTAACTTGGATTTTAAAAGGCGATGCGCCACGGACGTTCCGGGAGTTCGCCGAAAAAGATCACTTTTTACAATGACAGCTGACAGCTCAATCAAATTTGTTGCCAGTAAAATTGCACATTTTATTCAAAATCTGCTGTTCATTGTCAGGCAAACCATAGACAAAACCGGTTAACCAGAATAAAAATGTACGACTCTATTATACATGAAGACCGCTAAAAACGATTTTTATTCGAACACACATAATTTTAACAAGCATTGCAATGCAACTAAATTACAGCTATGTGCTCCAAATTACACGTAAATTTCAAATTATCAAGTCACTGAACTTTTATTAAAAACTACAAAACTACTGTTTTCTGTACTGTCAAAATCTTCTACTTATATCATTTAGTCTGGTAACCCTAATATCGAATTCGATGACAAATTTCAACACAAATCCTTATTGACTGATGTGTTTTGTGAGGTGATTACATTTATTTAACATAACTGCGTCGTGCTAGCAGTAATCCGTAGTTCAATTAGACAATAAAACAGAAGTATGGCTAACGACGAAGCGATATTAAAGCAATACTTGGCCAAGTACCAGCATCGCGATTACACAGCTCGAGAGGTAATCAATTTGATTCAAGCACACAGAAGTCTCACATATCGTTTGGAGGCCTTTGTGTTTAACAATGGAACTAGGAAGGACCTGCTCAACCTAGAAGGAACAGTTCCAGTACACTACAAAGGCGCCTATTACAATATCCCAGTTTGTATTTGGCTAATGGACACACACCCGACCAATGTGCCGCTGTGTTTCGTTAAACCAACGCCCGATATGTCCATCAAGGTCTCCAAATATGTGGACAGCAATGGAAAAGTTTATCTGCCTTTTTTACACGAATGGAGTCCACAGAAATCGACATTATTGAATCTTGTACAGAGTATGATTGCTGCATTTGGGGAGTTGCCTCCAGTGTACTCTAAACCTCGTAGCGAAGCGGCTAGGCCTCCTTATCCGGTGAATTCGTTCATGCCCCAACCATACCCAGGTGCTGGTGCCTATCCCTTGCCCTCAGCTCAGCCAGGCTATCCACAACCAGCACCATATCCAACGACTTCAAATGTGCCTTATCCCGGCTATGGGTCTCCATATCCTGGTGCCGGACAAATAGCACACCAAAATGGAGTTCCTTATCCTGCAGCAACTGGCAACACTCCATACCCTTCTCAATTGCCTGGCCCGTATCAGCCAGGGTCTGAAAACAACAGTGGCACAATAACTGAAGAGCACATAAAGGCCTCCTTGCTGTCTGCTGTTGAAGACAAACTGAGGAGAAGGTTGAAGGAACAATCTCAACAGTCACAGGCCGAACTGGAAACTTTAAGACGCACTCAGCAGGAACTACAGGAGGGAAAATCAAGGCTTGAAGATATCCTGGGAAAACTGCAGAGGGAGCGCTCTGAACTGGACAAGAATGTAGTTATTCTACAAGAGAAAGAGAAAGAGCTACAGGCCGCAGTTGAAAGGTTAGCGGAACAGGAAGGGGTGGATGTGGACGAGGCAGTGGTCACCACAGCTCCATTATATTCCCAGCTCTTGAATGCTTTCGCGGAAGAGGCAACCCTGGAAGATGCTATGTACTACATGGGAGAGGCTTTACGTAAGGAGGTCATTGACCTGGACACATACTTGAAACAGGTGAGGGCTTTGGCGCGTCGTCAGTTCACCCTGAGAGCTTTAATGCACAAGTGTAGACAGAAGGCCCAGCTGGCTTGTTAATAAATTGGCATTGAAATATTGTATTTATGAATTCTCTGTTTGAGATCTTTTAATACTCTGTGAGAATCTGCATTCTCAAAGTGTGACTTCAAAATTATTATTATCATGAGTAAATTGTTATATTCTAAAATGCATTAACTTGCAAAACAGTTCTTTATTTTATTTTGTATGGTGTAGAATTGCATTTAATTGCATAATAGTCTGTATGAACAAATTCTACCCGAAACTGGGTGAATTATATAACTATTGGGACTTAACCATTTGAACTTTTATGAAAATGCTTCAACATGTATCCATTGAATATTTTACTATTAGACCTAGCTATTTTGGTGGCAGGAATTTACTAGAAAATAGGGGTGATTAGCCATTCAACAAAGACATTTGCCAATGGCATACAATTATTACGTTTTTGTGAATAGTTATTTTGATTTGCAAAATACACTGTAAAAATACATTTAAATGGGCATAATATTATCATTTTAGATGAATTACTCAATGGGTTGTGTTGCAGTCTTTTATTTAAGTCTATCTAGTCTTGCCACCAAGATAAGGTTCTATTTATACAAGCCAATTATCAAGCTTGGTTCTAGCTTTTATGTTTAGGCTATTGAATGCTACCTAATTTGTAAGTTGTTAGTGTTTAAGTGTTCAAATCAGAGCTTGGAGGTCTGTTATGCATCATACAAAAGATAGTTTGCAGTTTTCATCTTTATACACACAGAAAACTCATAGGAAACCTACTGGAACTCTTTACACAATTTTTTTTCCTGTTCCAATTTCAGTAATGTGTTTTAGTCTAGTAGGATTCTGATTAGTCCATTGCTAACCTTTGAATGCCAAGTAATGAAGCAATCCGTGCTCCAGAAGTCCTCTTAAGAGGCCTTATTCCTTTTAAAATTTATTTTTTTCATATTATGACAAATATATTGATAATTTCAACCAACTTTTTGAAGTGAATAATACTTTTCCCCGAGTTCTAGGTAGTAACATAGCTGTTTCACGCTTTCATTGCGTGCAGTCGAAAATAACTTGAAAAAACTAATTTTCCGCGTGAATTTTGTCAATTTCGAGTACTTTTTTAACCTTTTGACCGCCACAGTCGGCTGTGGCCGTCAACAAAAAATCGTGCCTCTGACGCCACGGTCGGCCACAGCCGTCCAAATTTCAATGATCAAAAACTTTGTAATTCTAACCGCTACAAGTATTTTTCAATCCCTGTTGATTTTGGGGCACATCTTTTTTTTTTACTCTGGCGTCAGTGGCACGGTAAATTGCTAGACCGCTTGGCGGTTAATAGGTTAAACAAAAATTATCAATGAAAAATTCAAACTGTAGGTTTCAAATATATACCAATAAATCCCAATAGCCCTGTTCTAGAAAGTAACATCAATAGTATGTTAAGAAACATGTTTGATCATAGAGAAAAAATGTCTAAACAATCAGCATTTTAAAAGGAATAAGGCCTCTTAAACCAACAGGAATTGAAGTAGCAACTTGAAATACAAAGCTTTTGATAATTGACGTTTTGACAATGTTTGCCGTCAGGCGTCCGTGGAGCAATTTTCCGATGTCGGCCACAGAAACTGTGGCGTTCAAAAGTTTAATAAGGGACTTCTTAATTGAAATGAGCACTACCAGCACAATACTATGAATACACAAGTAAAGTTGTTTAAACAGTAGGTACCCTCAAAAGTTTCACATAATTTCTTCATGTTGTAGTTGACACTTCACTAAAGCACTGAGTGTACTCTGACGTGAAAACACTGATATTTGATCTTTGAACCCTTAAAAATAATTAGTAGTGCTAGTACGTAAAGACCCTATGTCAAAAACGAGACAGTACTCAATTTCTTCCCATGACCGTAAACTAAAAATTCTGAAGAATATTAAAAATAAACTATAAGGGTTCCTTGTTGACTACGGAACCCTAATATACGGAACCCTAATAACAGACCTACTTAGAAATTGGTACTTTAAATTTCAACCTTCATATTGATAAAAACATACCATTAGAGTGCCATTTAAAAGACAATGAATAAACTTAATATGATAATATAATAACAGAGAGTTTCCCTTTATTCAAAATAATGCTTAGAGATATTGTACTTTGGAGACCAGGTCTTGTCAATTTGTCTCACACAAGTTTGAGGATTTTGATGTTAAACTAAAGAGATTGACTGATGCATGTATCATGGGAGTGCGGAAACTAGAACCAACTTATCTGTTCATGTGGACAAATTAGGAACCGACTATGCCTTATGTTTGGTAAGCTTATAATGGTAACATGATAATACTAAACTGTAAGAGGCTTACAACATCCTTAGGATTTGCTGCAAATTCTAAGGATGTTGTAAATATCGGTATATTTGGTGATAACTATTAGTTAGCAATGACACATCATTGCAAGTGACATCAGACATCACTGACAGATAAGTTGGTTGTACTATAAATATACGTTAATTTGTGTGCAATGATAACAGGGCAACGCGCGGAATCAGTTATTATTTGTTGGACAAACATATACATTTTATTATGAGAAACTTACCTTACCTTTAGTCTTTTGAACGCCAAGAGATGAAGCAATTCACCGTGCCCCTAACGACAAAGTAAAATAAATACCCTAAATTAAAATATTAAAACACCTTGACACAAGTAGCTGAGCTCATGAGATCCTCATTCATAGATATAGAAAATGCTACTAAAACTGATCATAAAAACAAAATGTGGAATTCTTAGCTTCAATATTGGCTGAGATCTTGTCACTTGTTCCAATTAAAGCTGAATATCTTGGAAACTACTGGTCCTATTTACACCAAACAAAGCTAAGAACCATCTCGACGGACATGTCTATCGATTAAAAAAACCGCACTCAAATTGGTCCATCCGTTTGGGAGCTACGATGCTACAGATAGACACACAAATATACTCGTTAAACTTGTAACACCCCTCTTTTTTCGTAGGGGGTTAAAAAACGAAGTGTTCCAAAATCAACAGGGAATGAAAATACTTGTTGCGGTTTGAATTACGATTACGAAGTTTTTGATCACTGAAATTTGGACGTCATTAAATTTGACGACGGCGTCTGAGGCACAACTTTCCGTCTTAGCAATTTTTTTGGCGCTCAAAAGTTTAACTGGACCACAAAAATACATTTTTCTAAATCAAAAAAGAAAGGTGCACACAAATGCGTGAAAAAGATAATGCGACTATGTGTATATATGATGTTTTATTTTCATGTATTATATGAACATGATAATTCGTATTTATTGGATTTGTTGACTAGGCTAGTTGTCATGTTATTTGCCCCTTTGAATGGACTATTATTAGTGATGTCATATCATATTAAAATATGTGAATATAGGTATGTCACCATTAGATGTTTCGGAACATCCGCTCGAATGTATTTTTAATCTAATTTTACTGTATTGTTGGAGTTACATTAGGCTTTATACATTGAGCGTTGCATGTTACATTTATTAAAGGCAAAAGTTTAACAAAATAACGGTTCGGCGGGGACTGGAATAGTCCATGTTTGAATGTAGCTATTACACTTTCCTAAATTACTCCACTAATCCACTGACGAGAGGGATGTAGCAATACGAAGGAGTTATCTCCATTCGTGTCTCACATTGCTGCATCCTTCTCGTGAGTCACTAATATAGGAAAGTCTATTAGACGCATTACTCTGTATCAGTTGGTCTTTCAACTTTAGGTCCCTCAAGAACCAATTTTAAATTTTCGCCTTTATGTGATTAATAATAATTTCGTTAGTAGATAATTCTGCTACTAAAATATAATTGCATGTTATCCGTTGCTTCGCAAAAGCAATTATATTTTTGATTTATTTAGTTTACGGGGATTTGATTGTTCCTTTGTACAGTTATACATACTATTATAATATACAATTATAAATAGCCATTGTAAGGTCTCAGAGGTTACTGTTAATGATTTTTATATGTCGACAATGCGGTTAGAGTAAGTTATGCATTGCCTATGAATTTCAGCCTGCAGGCTGACGAATTGTCACAATAAATATTGAAATTATATTCAAATGGTGTTTTATTCCTATAATTATCTAACCAACTACATGGATGACTGCTGATGCTGAGTCCACAGACAACCCGTGGCTGAATCAGATAAGAAAGGTTATCACGTTCCATTTTCAACTAAAAAGCGTTACTCAAAATTCCATTTATATGTAACATAAAGAATGCTTGTCTTATTCTTCTAATATGACAAGCATTCTTTATTTTACATAGGAAACTTCGGTGACCTTTGATTGAAGTAAAATTGAGTATTGTATGAATCTTAACATTATTTGTTTGATAAGTAACATTCCCTCGTCCTAGAAACCCAATTTTAGCCAGACGTAAATACATAAAATACTTTCGATAAATAATATACAACTTAGTCTATTTTTAGGAGAACTAGTGATGATTCGAGTCTCAGTGTCACTTTTTAAAATTCTACTTTATACTAAGTGACGCTCTTCTCATGTGTAAAGATTCAATTCAATTCAAGTAATTTATTATCTGGGACAGCAAAATACCTACATTGAACATGATTCATGTATTATACGTATTTTTTTTTATAATATAATGCTAGTAATTATAGCAATATGTAATTTTAACACGCAATTTCTAAATTGGTATATCTACGCCATACTAGACGAAAGAATGGAGCGCATAGTAGTTTATTGGAGCACGGCAAAGCGACGCCTCTGCCCAGGAGTATATTAGGAAAGGGTAATAAGAAAACGGATATCTTTTAAATAATTTAATGATCAATAATTAGAAAATTAAAAAGCTCTGCATAAAAATAATCAAATGCATTATGGCTTGTATACATAAGACGATGTCCGTATAGATCACTTCTTCTCCTTCTTGCCCTTCTTGGCGGCGGCCGCGGCTTCGAGGTCGATGGGCGCGGGCTTCACGAACGGGATCAGCTCCTGGTACTGTTCCGGCATCCAGGGTTTCAGGGCTTCTGGCACCTGACGAGAAAATTAAAAGTTTAGTGATATGTATCCTATTGGAATAATTTCGTGCCAAATTTGACCGAACATGGTATGAATATGGGTTTCTAATTGTTACATTCGTCACCAATCACTCTCGAACCGAACGGGTCGCTCGACATCCGACGCTGGAGTCGAGCTAGTAAAATGTATTTTCGATGCCTGGGAGGAATCACGAGATGCTTTAGGTATCTTCTGTGATTTATCTAAGGCCTTCGACTGCGTTAATCATGAGACACTGATCTGGAAACTACACCACTATGGAGTTAGAGGATCGGCACTGAAATTGTTAGAATCTTATTTAAATGGTAGAATACAGAGGGTTGACGTGAATGGAAAGCGATCACCGGGGTCATTAGTCTCTATGGGTGTGCCGCAAGGATCAATATTGGGACCCTTCTTGTTCCTTATCTACATTAACGACTTGCCACAGCTCATAAAGACCCACCATGATATAGTTTTGTTTGCGGATGATACTTCACTTATTTTCAAAGTCGCACGAAACCAACAATCTTATAATGACGTAAACAATGCTATATGTAAAGTAGTGAATTGGTTTAATGTAAATAATTTATTGTTAAATGAGAAAAAGACTAAATGTGTTAAGTTTGTCACGAGTAACGTTATACACGAGCAACCAAGTGTTATTGTTAAAGATGAGGAACTGGAACTAGTTGATAGCACAGTTTTTCTCGGTATTACATTAGATTCTAAGCTCCAATGGGGTCCCCATATTGCTAATCTCTCGAATAGACTGAGTTCTGCAGCTTTTGCAGTTAGTAAGATTCGTCAATTAACAGACGTGAAAACAGCTCGATTAGTATATTTTAGTTATTTCCATAGCATTATGTCGTATTGCATATTACTTTGGGGCAGTGCGTCAGATATTAATATAATTTTTGTTCTCCAGAAACGGGCTATTCGTGCGATATATAAAATGCACCATAGAGACTCGCTTAGAGATAAGTTTAAGGACATTAATATAATGACAGTGCATTGTCAATACATTTATGAGAATCTTATGTATGTACATAAGAACATTGCCAATTTTAAGAAGAACTGTGATATACATAATATTAATACTAGAAATAAGCATAAGCTCGCAGTGCCTGCCACTAGGCTCCATAAAATAAGAAAATCATTCATGGGTAACTGTGTAAGATTTTATAATAAACTTCCTAGAAGCGTAACTGACTTGTCTGTTGGTAAATTCAAGAACTATGTAAAACGTAAACTTATTTCTAAAGCTTATTATAGCACTCAAGACTACATGAATGATAACGTGTCGTGGGATTAGTGAAAATGTTATGTGTAATTATTGTAACGAGTAGGTACCCATCAGGGTACTGATATTATAATTTTAACAATTTTCAATATAATTTTTGACATTTAGAATTTTATTCTAGATATATTCTAGACTCTAGTTTTTTATTTATATAATTTTTTTATGTGTTGACGATCCTTTTTAGGATTTTTTTTTATTTCTATAATGTTGTTTTTTATGTTTTTTTATTTTATTTTTAGTATAAGTTTATGAATAAATTGCTCTACTCTCTGTAACTGACGATTCGAAAGTGCTTGTAGCTAGGCCTACTTGAATAAAGAATATTTTGACTTTGACTTTGACTTTGAACTCCATACAAATCGCTATAGAGACATGGTATTCGTATGGAGAAAATAAGTAGTTCGCCCTTGTGATTTCGGGCTTGTTAAAGTGCGTTTAGTAGCACAATTTCAAAATTGCTTTTTAATAAAAAAAACAACATTCAATTTGCGTATATTGAAGAAGTCGCATATTTTAAGGCATTTTTTATGTTTTAGTTTTTTCTTTATTTCATGACATAAATGAAGCCTTTTCAGAGCTCCTTATTAATGTAAACTTTATCGTTCTTTAAAAGCAATTAGATATTTGATCAATTTTTTTTTTATCGATTGACATAAAAAAAAAACATCACGCCTATTCCAGCCGTAAGAGCCTATTCTAGCTGCTCCAACTACCACAGCAGTGACTAACTGTTGAGTTTCTTTCGGCGTTTCTTCTCAATAGTGGTAGATTAGATAAAGAAGGTTACCTTGATGCCCTCCTCAGTTTGGTTGCACTCCAAAACAGCACAAATCACGCGGGTGGTCGCACACATGGTAGCGTTAAGCATGTGCACGTATTCCGTCGCCGCGTTCATCTTCTTCGTCTGTCCGTATCTGTGGAAATTATAATAATTTTCATCAGTCACTCATGTTTAATTTATCATTTGCGACCTGCCCCGGCTTCGCATGGGGGCAATGCTGATAAGTGGTGCATGTATTATACATATAAACCTTCCTCTTGAAATTAAAAAAAACGCATCTAAATCTGTTGCGTAGTTTTAGATCTAAGCATACATAGGGACAGGTAGACAGGAAGCGACTTTGTTTTATACTATGTAGTGATGGTAGAAGCTAGAACGCTGCGTGTTGAAGGCAAAGTTTTGATCCTGAAGGAAACCGTTGATTCAATCAGGAGTGGACTTCTTTTGGCTCGCCTTACGATCATAAACTGATGGTATAGTGGTATGCTATTACTTAATATGAACCGACATCATATAGGACAGTCGAACTGGAACCTAATTTTCACAGCAAAAAAAAAGTTGAAGTACAACCTCTTCAAAAACTCTCCTGAGTGTTGCTGCATAAGATTTATAAACCTTCCTCTGAGGTTAAGCCGGCTGCTAGTTCAGCTGCTACATTGGCTACTACGAATGTCACTCACCTGACGAGCAACCTCCTAGCCTGGTACTCCAGACAGTTACTACACGAGACCAGCTCGCGGAACGCCCCTGACCCTGGGAACCACGCCTCCAGATCCAACTTCTTGGCGGCTGCGTGGTTTAGGGCGCCAGACACAATGTTCACGACGCGGTACGGGATGGAGAGCGTCTGGTAGAACTCCTCGGCGTTGGTGATCATCTCTTCCATCATTTGCCAGGACGCGTTGTCGTGCGGGGAGGTTAGCACGAACTGTTCCACCTAGAGTATTGAAATTTGAATTATTAACTACATGACCTTAGTTTGGATCCAACAATTTGCACTCTCAAACACTTCGGAAGGAACTCCAGAAGGAATAAAAGTTGAAACGGATTAGGAAAATAAAATTTGGACTCAGAAGTTCGATCCCTCCACACGAAGAAGGGAGAGCATAGAGACCCTTTACATCTCTGATAGGTATAGAGTATAGGTTAGGAGTATTCTAGTATTGGACCCAGAGACACTTTACATCTCCTGGTAAAGTGCGCCCAGTGATTTGACTGTTGCATTAATTTACTATTATATTGTTGTGATTTATTTATTATTGTTATTCAATGACATAGAATCAGACATGTAAAAGTGCCCTTGAGGCCTACTTGCAGAATAAAGATTTGAATTTTGAACTACCTGGCATACTTTTTAGACTCGTGGCATTTGTGATTGATAAGAATAACACGGAGAATAAGGCGGTAACGCCTGGCCCGGACTTAAAGGGCTAGGGCTCCTAGGCACTTGGCATTTGGGCCCCTCTAACTCTATCTTAAAACGCTTTTCAGCAAATCAAATGGTAGGTAGGAGAACATAAGTATGATGCAAGTTCTACTTCTGGGTCTGGGGCCCCTAGACTGACTGGCCCCTAGGCCCGGGTCTTTTGGGCCTAGGGGGAAATACGACACTAGGTAACGCACTAAAGAATATTTAACCAAGTCTCTTAAAGCTTACCTTTTCGAATTGATGCACCCTGAAAATACCGCGTGTGTCACGTCCGTGAGAGCCGACTTCTTGCCGGAAACACGTCGACAGACCGGCGTATCTGTAAATTTAAAAACAGCCCGATGTTAGATACAATTTTTATACTGTGAAAAGGCATATCTATACCGAAAAACACAAACTCACAAGAGTTTAGGGTGCATACTTGCATAGGGTATACATAGTATAGCAGTGTTAACGAAATACTTGGTCCACCCAGAGCAGGAATGACTTCCTTCATCTATACACAAGCCAATGGGAATTAAAGTACCATATTATAGATATTTGATCCCAATAAAAAGATTTGATCAATTGACATCCTAAAAAAAATTACATGGCTTTTCTAGCCGTAATAAAAATAAATTACTCGACACTACCACCAGTGATAAACAAGAGCAGTTGTGTGTTTGTACAAGTAGATATGCTCTAAGCTTCGGCTATCGTCTCTGTGGTACCTATATACTCAGATACGAGTAACTCCATAGTGACTATGAGGTATGTCGCTTTAGAATAGAATAGAATAGAACATTTATTGCATATCACATTACAGACATAGGTGGATTTATAAATAAGTCAAGGGATACATGTGACGCCCTGCAAGGGCACAAGCAACATCAGTAGGCTAATTTTAATAAAGCTACAGTTACTTAAGATTAACATACTCAGCTGAATACACATTAATTCAACAAGACCAATGAATTTATTTACTTTACTTCACCCTAGGCCGAAAGTGTGATTTTCTGCCCGCGACGCGAGGAAGACGCAAGGCAAGGCGCAAGACTTTAGTCAAAGCTTACCTTCGAGCCACAAACACGGGCGATCTGGGACATTCACGAATTCACCGCCCTAGGTATGTAATGTACTATTGAAAACATTTCTTATTTCTAACAGGTGAATATTAATAGAGATCGGGAGAGCTTTGCGTCGTGTACCACCTAAAAAAATATTTGATTTTATTTTTCTGTGTGTATAGAAATATAACAAAATACATAAAATAACCGAAATCTATGACAACACAGCGTTGTAGTCTTCGACCTATCCGCGAAAAAAAATAAGCTATCAATAATGTCAAGCTCACCGTCATTCGTTTTTTTTTAATTAGACACCAGACTAAAGTATCCTATACCCTATACAATACATTGTGTCATAGTTCTGGAGTTACTAAATTTTAGAATTAGTAAATTTTAATAAATTAATTTTGAAATAATTATTTATCCCAGGAAAAATATAAAAAACAGTGATTAAGTCCTCTTTCTAAGCGAAATACAGAAAATTAATAAAATTGTAGTCTTAAAAACATGAAATGCTGTCAATTGCAGACCAAAGACCAAGGTCTTGCCTGTGGCCGTAGAAAGTTCCTACCTTATGGGCAGAGACGCTTCTGGCAGCCACTCGTCCCTGTGGTAAGCAGCGATGGGTTGCTCCGAGGTGGCAATCAGGTATTTCTCTTCAACGACCGTGTCCCCTTTGTTCTCGGAGCCTTTTCCTATCACCTTGTAGAGTTCTTCGTCGAATTGAGCTAGTTGGGCCACTTCTTGCATAACCTAGAAATTAAAATGGTTATGAAAGAAATAAAAAAGAAACATTGCTACACCAAAATTAAAATAGATACATGGAATAAGTAAAAACAAGTTAATAAATTGTCCACCAAATTTAATCTGTGTGAAGAGGGGAGACTCAGCATGTGCTGTGAATGCGTAGTGCGTAGCGCTAGTTTTCTTTCCAGGCCATCCCTTTTCTCACTCTGAACCACATTGTGATATTTTCGTGAGATATTAAATTTTTTTGTCACTACGTGGTCTTATTTTAGTAGGCAGGGTCCACATTGGTTTTCAAATAAAACATCCGTGTGAATGTACACCGCGGTTGGCGCAATGGTAGTGCACCTGCCTACGGAGTACGGAGCCGGCGGCCCTGGGTTCAAATCCTGGCAAGGGTTTTTGTGTAATGAATTTGTTCCTGGGCCATGGATACCCTATGTATTTAAATATATATTTATCTACTTAAGCAGTGCATTGACATTGCAGTGACATTGTATATCGTCGTCTAGTCTAGTACTCATAACATAAGCCTACTAGAACTTTGGGACTAGGTCGATTTGTATGGGGTGGTCCGATATTTAAAACTATACCCACATAAAATTTTATTGTTTACACTCTACAGTAAGTATGATATTACTTGTTTTGTTTTTAAATCCCAAAGCATTATATCTTTAAGAAACGTTCAAAGCCTAAATATGTACAAGTAATTAAAGTTTAATAACGCGCATGTCACGACGGCTAGTCACGTTCAGCCCAGACAACACGTCTGTGCCACGGTGAAGCTGTAAAGGAGTTTATGTTAGTGCAGTAAGTTCTAATACTGTACCGTGATGGTATATCTTTGTCTAAGAGTTTTTATTTCGTGTTGCGTGCGATCGTGCTATCAACGTAATTTTATTGTTCAGTTGCCAATAGGTACTTAGTTCGTATTTGGCGTCAATGTAGAAAACAATTATACCTATACTTAATTTTTTCTTATACAGGGCGCTCGGGAGTAATCCAAATAATTTTACCAGCGGATTCCTGAGGCCGTAAGGAGTAAAAAATGTTATATGAACCTATGTCGAAATATGATTTTTTACTTTTTTTATGTTTTCATACATAATAAATAAATTACTTTTACCTCACCAGTAAAACAATACTTTAGAATGAGCTGGCAACGTTTTTTATTGCTATCTCTTTTCGTTAAAAAATAAGTCAATGTCGTAAATAAATTTTCTTGTAGGGCATTTTTTTCCAAAGCAGGCTTTACTTAAATATGCGATCCAAACTCCTTACTCTTGAATCTCATGTCTTATCTGATAGCTACACTCTCTTCTAATAAATTTGCCATCAAACTACATGGATGGATGGATTATGATTATGATACAGACTGGCCACTTAGAAATATATAACAACTTTAGACAATGACTTTAGATTTTTTTTTATGTGGATAAATTAGCACCACCCCTAGCAATTATCATACCCCGGCATTTTCGGTGCAAATGATTTGACGCCTACTGTCCCAGGGTATGGCAATTATATACTTAACAAATAGAGCAGCATCTTTGTTACCAATCCAAACAGATGTCACAGACAGATTTTTTTAACAAGTACATGGATTACAGTCTATATAATCTGGAAGGTGTTCTGGGAACTATAATAAAACGACACAACCCCATCTAGATTGGGCTAGTCTTGTTTAATTAGTCTTCGAGTTAGTTTACGAGGCCTTGATGTTTGTGCTCAAAAGTATCGGCAATAAGTGACATTTCAAAATTGTTTTTGAAATGTAAAAATAGCCACAAAGCAAACTTTAATTCCTAGTAGTGAGCTAAATCTATTAGCCGCACCTCTTTCCTTATGAAGACAGGCATGTAGAGAGGCGCATTGCCCTTTCTGTTCACCATTTTGACGGTTGTACCAGGGCTTGTTCAACTTGAACTATTAAGTGAACCATTAAGCTGTACCTCTTTCTTCATCAAGACAGGCGTTTAGAAAGGCGCATAGCCCTTTCTGACCAGCATTTGGACAGCTGAACCCTTGTGGCTTCTCACCCAGAGACTGCAGTCATCTGCAATAGGGGACCTTCCCATGCAGAAGCATGTACTGTACTAAGCTTGAACTAGTAGGTTAACCATTAGTTGGTTAGTTGCGCTGGGCATTTTCCGCAAGTCGACATCCAACGTGCCTATTTTGCGTGAAAAGGGGGTAGCGCTACTCCAACCACCCCAGCCCCTCCACGAACCTAAGCAAAGCCTTGATGTTGCTTATGGCTTCGTGTACGGTACTTGGAGATCCTAGGTATTTCATCCTGTATCCTTCTACCTGTTTGCAATCTAGTAGAATATGTTAGGTGAACCATTAAGATGTACCTCTTTTCTCATGAAGAAAGGAGTGTAGAGAGGCGTGTAGCCCTTCTTGAGCAGCATACGCAGCGACAGCTGCACCAGGGCCTGTTCCAGGAAGACTGCGGGGCCTTTGAGGTAGTATCCTCGTCCTCCGGCTACGGCCGTGCCACGGTCGCCGTCCGTACCTGACATACATAAGAAGCATGATGAGTTGAGAAGACTAAGCCAGCGGCGCGGCGAGCGGTTGATCGAGATATCCAAGCGCGGCGGCCATACGAGTGAGCGAGACACACGTATCGCGCGCCGCTTCCCTCGCCGCTAAGACCGAGTTCGTGGCATCTACCTTAGAGTGTCTGCCTTTTTGATGGTTCTTAACTATTACTAACTGTTATAGCATTTTTAACATCTTGAATTAGAGAACATGAGCTTGTGAAAAAGTAAAGATTTAGCATAAAAAGTAGTTTATCATAAAGAGTAGAAGGATATAAAATCTTTTGTTTTACCAATATGCAGTTGGGTGGAGTGGAGTAGTAAGTCTGTAGTAGAAATCTAAAACACCTTATACCATGTTAACTTTTGCATTATCAGAATTATGCAAACTCAAAGTTCAAATTCAAGCTAGTTTCATTAAAAAAAATTAAGATTTTTAGTTCTTATATAACCTATTTGGTATCCCGTTGTTATAAAAATGCTTAAAGCCTCAACTCTATCTAGTCTCATTTCAAAATTAATACAGATTAAAGTTATTAACAAATTATTGGTTGAACATCAACTTTACGAATAAATTTCAAGTAGAAAAGTTACCGTCAATCATGCAGATGAGATCCACGTGTGAGTACTTGGTCCGCACCGTGCAGTCCCCGTATGTGCGCTCCACTTTATTATGGTCCTCGTCATCGTCTACTGGCACAGATTCGTGAAGGTGGTTGCCGACTTCTCGAAGCGCTGCTGAGCGGGTCTTCTCTGCTATGACGAGGTTTTGCTCATTCTTTGTGATTGCTTCATCTATTAGTACTCTAACCTGTAAATACGTTCACATTGTTGTGTAAAATTATATTGAAACCTTTTTTACAAGGTTTTTTTAAACTTATGTTTGAGATTTAAATTTATTTTTTACTATTCAAATAAATTGTTAGCATGATGAAATAATATAAAATTTTACAATTTTGAATCAATAGGCAGTTTATACATGTTAAAATTAAGTTGCATAAAAAATTCCATTCCATTCCATAATTGAACTTAATTTTTTTTTTATCAGAAGAGTTGCAAAACATTATTGATCTGTTCATACATTATTGACACAGCTGGCAAAATACTGTCATGCATACAGTCAGAAACAATATTGGTGTAATTATATTGACATAAACTATGTTTCCATGTACTAACACATAGGTTAGATATATATATGTCACACAATTGTTACGATTGTTGTTACTTGTATAGTTCATCACAAGTCCAAGATCAAAATAATAAATATAGCTCACCAAATAGTTATATGAAGCAATGTTACCTTTTTTATTTGATTCACTGTAAGAGGCTTCAGTTGATCACCAACAAGATTTGAGAGGTTATCGGCAATTTCCGCCGGCACATCCTGATCCTCTGGACCTGGCGCCTCCTTGGCTTTCATCTTCAGACCTATTTCTTTGCTGCACACATTCTTCAGCTTATTCAAGTTGTCAGCTTCATGGCGCAATCGTCTCCAAAGTGTGTCTTGTTCCACAACTGTATCCACCAACGCGACATCTTTGTAACGCTTACGCTGGTTTTCACGGATTTTGTCTGGGTCGCCGTCTTTGTCGGCGCGGAATAAGTCCAAGTCGAGAACCATTATGCTGCTAAGACGTGGCACACAACTGTTAACTACAACTTCGACGGCTCCACGCGACTGCTGAGACTGCAGAAGAAAACTGCGACAAGACAAGTGAAAGGCTCGTTCAAATTCAGAAAACTTTATTATGTACAGGATAAAACAAAGTAAGTCGTATGATAGTGTACTTTTTAAACAAAATTTTCGAGGATAAATATGAAAAAATTTAAATGTTTGATAAGTAAATAATAAAACAGGGTAAAATTTTGTTGATTTGAAAGGAATTATGATGCAGTTTTTACCGTAGGGCAACAGAATTATATTAGATTTTCGAGCGTGCTTGAACTTTTGACATTTGTCAATTACAGTGCTACTACTGTTAAAAAATAAAACTGACATTCATTTGACAGCACGAGTTCTCGTACTATTGAGCTCGTAATTGTAATATTTACCAATTTTTGCTGTTTTCTTTAATAAACGTTCATTTGCATTATATTTGCGATACTTACGTGAATAAGGTAGGTAATTTATTGTTTACGAATTGTCATTACTTATTCAATTTATTTACGTTGGCAATTTCAATAATGAACTGTCAAGTTCAGCGATTTGTCGGCCCGTGTAAGCTAGACCTCTTTATTGTTAAATTTGTAACAAATTTTGTATACTATGTGGTTCCTATCGGATATTAGCTAGAACGATTGTAGCTTGACTATCCGTCTATCATTTGTAAGTATCACAGTACTGATATAACCGTTCCTAGCCTGGTTAAAATATGTTTCGCCACCCGTTGTTTACACGTCTTCATCGAACATTTGTTTCATATATTTACAAAGGGGAGGATTCGACCTGAAGTTATTTTCAGGAAGTGCGTCTAACTCTGAAACCGACATAAGAGAACCTAATAAACTATTGTAAATAGTAAATATATTGTTAGTTTTAATTTACCAGTTAGCTGCTTTGTCGTAATGTTAATTATTAGCTAAAACAGTTTGTTTATGTCACTCCCTGGAAACTACCTTCGACATTTATAAACAAGCAGCCGTTTGTATTAACAGCCATTTTTCCAGGCAATGCTAAAATGATTCCACTAAAAGACAACCAAGATGTGGCATCATTTCTCGTCACGAAACACTCGTGGAAGGGGAAGTACAAGCGGGTGTTCTCCATCGGCACCCATGGCATCACCACCTACAACCCGGATCGGTTGGAGGTGACAAACAAATGGCTGTACGCCGATGTGGTCACCGTCGCCTCAGCCAAGCACTCCAACTCCACTGCCAACCATGACTTCATGCTGGTCATGAAGAAAGACAAGAAGGTAGACACGATGAAGTTCTCTTCGGAACACAAGTGTCTGATCCTGACTGAGGCTTTTAAGTACAGGCATTTGTTTGCTGAGAAGAAGGAAGTTCTTGTAAGTTAATTGTAATTAATAAAGTTAAAATATTTTATTTGATTTGATTATTGTGAGTTAATAGTTTTAATCAGAAGCAATCTACATACCATCATTTTCCTTTACAGAGATATCAAGCCTACAAACACCACTGGAGTGGCACTCGACTACCTGTAGTTCTAGAAGTCGGACCATGTGCATTAGAACAACTAGACCCATCCACTCACACCCTCCTAGCCAGTTACCCATACTCCGATATCCAAGGGATCCTCCCGGTCCGCGATGTCTCTGGCGGTTTCGTCCTGGCCGTTGGTGGCTACAGCAGACTCCACTTGTTCTCCAATGCTATGGATCACCAAACAATCATAAAAAAGATGCTGGAAATGGCCAATTTAACACTGAGCACTAGTATAAAGGTGCTATCTGCGACTATTACTTTGGAAGATTATCACAATCAGAGATTTGGGGAGTACAGGTATGATTCATCTATTTATCTACATTACCTGTCAATCTATTGAATAATATAGATATAAGTTTACTCCACTGGGTGGTTTTTATAGAAAGCCAATCATTATTATCAAAGCATGATCAGAATAGTAGGGTTCTGTCAAAGTTACTTGTCACGTCCAAACCGCGCTCGCATAAAATAACCGTGTTTAGCCGTACAACTGTGAATTCACGTTTAAAAACAGTGCCAAAGTGTAAAGACCGTGATCAAAACGCTGTGGAAACGTTATCTACAAAAAGGACTAAGTTATTATAACTAAATCAAAGTAAAATACAGTGGGTTTGACATTAGTGCTCAGAACAAAATATCCGCTACCCCCAATTATAAAGCAACGGATTTTGACAACCAGACCAGTGTTGCCATTTGGTGGTGGTTTGTTATATTTATTTGCGTATTTATTTTTCTTATCGTGGTGGGAGGGTGGGACAATTAAATGCATATATGCATGAAAAAATACGCAAATAAGTATAACGGGTTAGCACAAATTTAACTGGCACGATATTATATCGCGGAATAGCAAAGCAATATTATTATTTTCATTCTTATTAGATTGTTGCTAACCTTATCTTTTAATTTTATCCCCAACATGCTTCTCTCCATTGCCCGCTGACACCTTGCTAATGTTTCTCTATGAGTCTTAGTAAGGGACCATGTCTCGCAACCATATGTCAGACAGGGAAGTACACAGGTATTAAAAGTTTTCTTTTTGATGTTGATACTGAGGTCTTTGCTTTTCATTATTTCCTTTAAGGACCAATATTTTTTCCATCCGCATGCAACTCTTTTATTTATTTCCTTTGACATTATGTCATTGGGAGCAATAATTTGTCCTAAGTAGGTGTATTCGTTGACATAATCCAGCTTGTTCCCATCTATCATGATAGCCATCTCGGTGCTGTTGGTCATCATCTTGGTTTTGTCCGTGTTCATTGATAGGCCAACTGCTTTGCTTTCTACGGCTAAGCTTTGTATCATTGTCTGAAGGTTTTTAGGGTCTTCTTCTAGTAGCACTATATCGTCAGCGAATCTTAGATGATTAAGGTAGCTCCCATTTATATTCAGCCCATACTGCTGCCAGTCCAGCTTCCTAAAGATGTTTTCCAGCACCGCAGTGAACAGCTTCGGAGACAAGGGGTCTCCTTGTCTTACCCCTCTGTCAATAGGGAATGGTTCGCTGTTTGATTCTAGTTTCACGCGGCTTTGGCTTTTGTAGTAGATGTTTCTAATTATGTTGATGTAGATGCTGGCTACTCCTTGTTGGCTTAGGCTTTCCCAGATGTGGTTATGATATAGACTGTCAAAAGCCTTGGAATAGTCTATAAATGCGATGTATACTGGCTTGTGATATTCGTTGTATTTTTCTAGAACTTGTTTAATAGTGTGAATGTGGTCAATTGTGCTATAGTTCTTTCTGAAGCCTGCTTGCTCTATCGGTTGGTGTTCATCTAGTGTTCTTGTTATTCTATCTAATATTACCTTGGCAAAAACCTTGTACACATTTGATATGAGGCTTATTGGCCTATAGTTGTCTATGTCCTCTTTAGCGCCTTTTTTGTGTAGAAGAATGATGTGCGATTCTCCCCACTGGCTGGGAATGATACCCGTTTCGAGAATCTCGTTGAACAGTTTTGTCAGTATTGGACTTAAATCTTCTACTGTGCCTCTTAACAGCTCATTTGGTACATTGTCTGGGCCTGGGGACTTTTCAAGTTTTTGCGAGTTAATGGCTCTGTGTACTTCTTCTATGAGTATGGGTGGTATGTCCTTATTCTTTTCACATAACTCCTCTGCTTTATGGTTGTCTTGGCTGCTGTCTTGGCTTGAGTAAAGGTTTTTATAGTATTGCATGGCTGAATTTAGAATTTCTTTCCTCTTTGTTTCCTGTATGAGTTTACTGTTGTTGTTGAGTCTTGGAATCCACTCTTTTCCATGTTCCCTTAATTCTTTGAAAGCTTTTTTAGTTCCACCAGTTTTTGTGATAATTTGTTCTAACTTTGTCAGTCGTCTTCTTTTCCTGTCCTTTCTTATACTTTCTCGAATTTGTTTGCTAATTATTGATATGCTTTTATGAATTTCTTTTTTAGTTTCTTTTCTTGATAACAATGTTTTTCTCTCTTCCAGTAACTTCAATGTGCTGTCACTTAGTTTGTTCACCTCCTTGTCTATCTTTACTTTGTTTATTTGTGATAATTGATTGTCCAGCTGTTTATATTTTTCTAGTACACTTGCATCAGAGCTGACTATTTCTGACAGGGACTTAATGGTTGCAGACTCTAGGTTTTTTGCGTATTGTTCTAATGAAGGTGCTGAAAGGTTGTATATAGTTTTCCTGGATTTTTTTGTGGGGAATGTCTTCAGACAGCTTCGTACCATACGATGATTGGTGTTAAAGTTTAGATTTTTAACTACATGTGTGTCATTAAAGTATTTTGCTTTGTTTGTTATAATGAAATCTATTTCGTTTCTATACTTTCCATCTGGGGATATCCAAGTCCATTTGTTTTTCAGTTTTTTCTTGAATCTTGAATTCAATAATGTTAGGTTATTCTGCATTAAAAATTCTATTAGTTTTTGCCCGTTTTTACTTCTCTTTCCGTGACTATGTTTGCCCATTATGAACTCCTCTCCCGGTTCTCTTGTACCTACTTGAGCGTTGAAGTCTCCCATTATTATCATATGGTTGTTGCAATATTACTTTGCAGAGTCAGTTAATCGGTTATTAAAATCATCTGTGACTTCCTTAGAGGCCTGTTCGGTTGGTGCATATACCTGCATTACTGTCCACGCTTTCTGATAACCAGGTAGTTTAATGTTCATTATATGATAATGAAGTCAGAGTTACTTGCCACTAACAAAGTCCGTTCAGAAACTATTTAAATGGATTTATCGGAAGCATCTTTGAATAAAATTTTCTTGAGAATGAGATATGAGATGGAGCAACAAACAGAAAATATATATCAACGGCTTATGGATTCATTAAATATCGAGTTATCAGAAATGCAGAAAAAACAGGAAGAGAGCGAAGAAAAAATCAAGATATTGGAAAATAAAATTTCATACATGGAAAACAGAGAGAGACAGCGGAATGTTATATTCCATGGAATAATAGCTGAGCAGTGGGAAAAAGAGGAAAAAGTAATAGATATAGTCAATAAAGATATGGGCATCAACCTTCATAAATCGGAAATACAGTTTAGTAGGAGATTAGGCAAGTCTAATAATAGTCCTATATTGGTGCACGTTTCCTCTCAATGGAAACGGAACACAATTTTAAAAAACAAGAAAATATTGAAAGAAAAAACTCAGGAATATACGTAACGGAAGACTTTCCAAAAGAAGTGTTAGAAGAAAGAAGGAAATTAAAGGAACGTGTAATAGAAGAAAAGAATAAAGGAAATATCGCTTACATTAAATACAACAAACTGATAGTGAAAGAAAATAATGAAAATAAGAAGAGAGCCCTCTCACACTCCCCAAAAGAGTATGACAACTCATCGCCGTCAAACCAACAGGGACCGTCAAAAATTCATAAACCCGATACACCCGCACATCTACTATACAGGACAGCATCAAAAGAACTCATCAAACCAAGCTCATTTAACTATGTTGAGCGAGAGCGGTCTGCGTCATTATCAGAGATTCCAAAAAACTTATAAACGCCAGGACCGAAATTAAAGAATTGCCACAACTATATCAAAATCAAGCACAACTTTTAGAATATAATCTCCCAACACGGCCGGTCCCCGTGGGAGCATTAGACCACTACCCCCAAAAGCATGATAGACAGAAGATCAAAGACACAAACGCTGAAAAACTACATAATGGAAAAACCGATTATACTCAAACATCCAGGAATAAAGTCAACATAGCCACACTAAATACAAGATCATTAAAGTCGCGAGAAAAGTTACTAGAACTGGAACACGCATTGGAAACAATCAATTGGGACATTATAGGATTGAGTGATGTAAGAAGAACAGACGAAAAAACGGAGCAATATGAGAACTACATACTATATCACTTTAACGAAAAAGCCGGGATTTACGGAGTAGGGTTCATGGTAAAAAAAATACTTGAAAAATGAAATAATAGAATTTAGAGGAATATCGGACAGGATTGCTATTTTGAACATAAAACTTCCTGGCTATAAACAACCAACTTCAATCGTTCAAATATATGCTCCAACAGAAGTAAGCGATACCAATGTTAAAGAAGAATTCTACAAAAAACTTAACCAAACTATGTCAGACTTGTACAAAACAGTTATTATAATGGGAGACTTTAACAGCCAAATTGGAAAGAGAAACAAAAATGAAGATAACATACTCGGACCATATCCTACTGGAAAACGAAACGACAATGGACAAAGATTGGTAAATTTTGCTGTAGAACATAACCTGCACATAATGAATAGCTACTACAAAAGGAAATATAGCAGAAAATGGACATGGATGTCACCTGATGGCAAAACAAAAAATGATATTGATTATATTCTCACAAACAAACCTAGAATATTTCTGAATGTTGATATTGTAAACCAACTCAACTATAATACAGACCACAGAATGCTTCGAGGACAGGTGCAATCATCAGAACCAAAAATATCAAGGAAAAATATCCAAAGTAGTAGAAACCCCATACCTTTACCAATACCAAGGAATATCCTGGAATCTTTAGAAAACACATTTAAAATGAAAAAGAACCACAAAGATGTCCAAGAAAGTTATAATACATTTGAAAAACAGCTGAAAAAAAAAGAAAACGAAATGAAAATAAGTAACAAGATTCAAGATAAAATAGGTCCAGAGGCAAGAGATCTGATGAAACAGAGGAAAACCTTTTACAAGAACAGGAAAAACAACAAACAAAACATAACAAATTTAAGTAAGGAAATAAATTTACAAATCAGAAGGTACAGACAGAAAAAGCGGGATAGCATAATCAATTACTACATAGAAAAATCTGGAGGTATTAAGAAGGCATGGAACTTTCTACGAGAAACTACAAATTGGATAGACAATATGACACACCATAGAAATAAGAAAACCAAGACCAAGAGAATCGAAATACTGGAAGTAGCCACAGAATATTACCGTGAACTTTATAACGACAATAGGATACTAGACAAAACACGACCAACTGAAAAACGTTTAAATACGAGGGAAGAAGTCTCAAAAATACTAAAACAAGAAGTAGAAAAGGCAATAAAATCGCAAAAAAAAGGGAAATCAACGGGAGAAGACTGTATATCAAATGAACTTCTAATAGGAATATCTGACGTTGCATTAGACACTATGACAGACCTATTTAACGATATCTTAGACACAGAATACATACCTAAACAATGGACCACATCAACCATTATATTGCTCCACAAAAAAGGAAGTAGGGACAATATTGCCAATTACAGACCTATCAGTCTGATGTCTAATGTCTATAAAGTGTTCTCTAAAGTAATACTAAACCGCTTAACGAAGACTCTCGATGAAAACCAACCAAGAGAACAAGCTGGCTTCCGCAGTGATTTTGCAACGATTAACCACATCCACACAATAAAGCAAGTAATTCAGAAATGCAACGAATATGGCTTGACCTATTACCTAGCCTTTGTTGACTACAACAAAGCATTCGATTCTTTAAGGCACACAAAAATTTGGGAAGCACTTGCAGCTCAAGGTGTCGAAAATAAATACATAAGAGTGATCAACAACATATACAAAACAATGACGGCGAGGATAAGAACAGAAAGAGTCGGCGAACACTTCCCCATCAAGAGAGGAGTCAGACAAGGGGACCCGCTGTCACCGAAACTCTTTTCGGCAGTGTTGGAACACATATTCAGAAATCTTGAATGGGACAACTATGGACTAAACATTAACGGAGTTCGTCTAAACCACTTGAGATTCGCAGATGACTTAATTCTGATTTCCACAGACCCAAGAAACCTAGAAGAAATGCTCAAACATCTCGTACTAGAAAGTGATCAAGTTGGACTCTCAATGAACGCAACAAAAACCAAAGTAATGACGAATCATACCAAATCACCCATCATAGTAAACGGCGCCGAAATAGAATATCGGTTTAAAGATTATTTATTTTTCTCAAAAGAATTACAATTCACTTATATGAGAAAAACTTACAATAACTTACAACTATATATATACACAGTGAGCGAAATGCATTATAATACAATAATACGTAAGAAAGTAATAATGCAATAATACAATAATAATTGTCGCTTTATACAAAATCACAGTTTAACATTGGAGACTTTAAGTAAGGTGGGTAGATATTAGCAGTGCGACTTGGAGCGCCCTGCGTAAGCGCATCGCTTATCTTTAACTGGGACCAAAGATCTAAAGCGCGCTTTGGCGACTTACTCCGAGTACGCTCGCAATATATTACTCATTATATACATCGTTTTTTTTTTTTTTTTTTTTATTATTATTCGTATATTTATTTCTTTATTTTGTAGGGCAATATATTTTAATGAAATTATATTATATTTATATTTTGAATATTATTTTAATCACTAAGTAGTTATCGACATTTTATTGTTAATTGTGTCTGATTATTTTAAATTAAGGTATTATTATTATTATTATTTATGTTATTATCTATTTGTTAGTTATTCATATAATAATATATTACAATTTAAGAGCATTGTTGAAAGCACAGAATTATTTTATCCATATAAAACAATTAGTATTTTCTATTAGAATAATTATAGTATAATAAAATCATTATTATTTTTACATCACACTTTTAATTTGTACTATTTATCTCTATTCTATATTATTTAAAACATGCTTTTTTAGTTGCCGCTTAAAAGAATAAAATGATTTTGTATCTTTTATTGCTTTGGGTAATTTATTATATAATTTAGCACCTTCATTTAGGATACATTTTTTACCATAATTAGTTCTCGATGAACGTAGTATTAAGTCATTGGAATTACGTAATTTGATTTTCTGTACAAGGTATTTCTTTTTAAAACTGATTTGACTCGATATATTTTTATTTAGTATTTTTCGAATTAAAATACAAGTGTAATAAGCATATGTTTGAGTAATATTCATAATTTTTGTTTCACTGTATATTAGTTTAGTCGATGTTAAATAGTTATAATTAAACAATACTTTTATTAACTTATTTTGAGCTTTCTGTATTATATCGAGATTTGATTTGGCAGCGGTACCCCATACTTCAATTAAATAATCGATATGTGGCTTAACGAGCGAGTTATATATTATATAGCGAACTCGTATTGGAAGGCTGCGAACGATACTTCTTAAAGCACCTGTCAGCGATGTTAATTTTGATTTCACCTTTTCAATATGTGGTTTCCAGCTAAGGTTTTTGTCTAGAGTAAGGCCAAGATATTTCTCTTTTTCAACTTTCTGAATTGGTTTATTATTAATCTTTAAAGGATCAATGTTCGATATTTTTTTATTTTTTGCTGCGAAGATGATATAATTTGTTTTATTTATGTTGATTGTTAGAAGATTAGATTGAAACCACATATTGAGTTGGTCCAGGTCATTTTGTGCTTCTGCCATGATACTTTCGACTGAATTTCCATAGTAAAACAGGCAAGTATCATCCGCATACAAAGTTATTTTTCCTTTAAGCCCAAGGTCACAGATATTATTTATGTAAATAAGAAACAAAAGCGGTCCTAAAATTGATCCTTGAGGAACACCGCATGTGATGGTTCTGGGATCACTTTTATGATTCTCTATTTTTACTATTTGGGAACGATTGAGGAGATATGATTTAATGATATGAAATGCTGGTCCAGTAATGCCTATGTCAGTTATTTTCTGCAAAAGTATGCTGTGGCTAACGGTATCGAAGGCTTTTTTTAGATCTATAAAAACCCCCAATACGATTTGTTTTTTATCTATGTTGATTTTTATTTCTGTCACAAGATCCATTGTTGCCGATAGCGTGTTAGATTTAGGCCTAAAACCGTACTGTTTCTCATTTAGGTAATTTATTGACAATAAGTGGGCTTCGAGGCGATTATATAGAGCCTTTTCAAAAATTTTTGATACAACAGGAAGAACTGAAATTGGTCGGTAATTATTAGGGTCACTTTTTTGTCCTGCTTTATAGATTGGTGTTACTTTCGCTAATTTAAGACTATCTGGAAAATTACCAGTTTCAAGACATTTATTAATACAGTTTGTTATTTCCTCGAGAATTAAGTACTTGACACATTTTATTGACTTGGTGGATATTTGATCTATTCCGGTGCTAGTGTTTTGCTTTAAGTTATTTATTATGTTAAGAACTTCATCGGTGCTAATTGAATTAAATTTTTGCAATTCTATTTTGTTTACTACGTTAACACTAGTATAAGTTTTATTATTATGGTATTTTAAGGGTATGGCATCTGCTAAGGTTGAACCAATAGTTGAGAAAAACTTATTAAATATTTCACACATTTCCTTAACATCTGTAGTAATCCTAGAACTAGATGTATCTTCAAGTTTAGCAGGAACAGCATTTGCCTTTTCTTTATTTGCCGCTAAGTTGTTTATCAATGTCCACATTTTTGTAGGTTTGTTTGTGCATTCCATAAATGCTTTATAATAATAGCTATGCTTAGCAGTTTGGATTAGTTTTCCAACGGCATTCCTCTTCTGTATAAAATTATGCTTTAATTCTTCATCTTTCGGGTTACGTTTAAGTTGCTGCCATAATCTGTTTCTGTTGTTAATTTCATCAATGATTCCTTTGTGTATCCAATTTTGTTTAGGGGCGTTCATTACTTTACTCTTGGTAGTCTTATTATTATTAATTGCCGTTATCAACTTTTCTTCTAAGTGCCTGTAGCTATTGTTTATATTTTTACTTTTAGAGTCCTCAATACTTTTATAAAATTTTGAATAATCTACTGCCTCGTAGGTAACCTTGTTTCTAGAACCAGACTTGAATTTTTTAACTTCGAAATAAATCTGCTTGTGGTCCGATATGGCAGATTCTATGATAGCGAGGTGGAATTCATTTTCCTTTAAATTGGAACAAACATGGTCTAATATGGTCTTTGTGGTGCTAGTCTCTCGTGTGCAATACTTTTCATCTATGTGATTGAGTATTCTATACCCGTCTTCTGTCATTGTCTTCCTGTAGTTATTTATATGGTTTTCTGAGCTCAGTAGGTTGAGATTAAAATCACCAAAAACTAATGCTCTTTTATGTTTTTGAAGTTGTGTTGAATAGATATTTAAAAATGTATCAATGCTTTCACGATTTGTTCTGTATATAACACCTACATCAATGCAGAATTTACTTAAATGGATCCATAGGTAGTGATTGTCATTACTACAAAGCTCTTCAACTAAGTGATGTTTCAGACTGTTATGTGCGAATATTGATACTCCCCCTCCTCTAGAATTTTGTCTGTAGTTATAGTAGTGTGTATATCCAGGAAGTTGGTGTCTACGAGCTTCTTCATCGGACTTAATCCATGTTTCCGTTATGGCAATTATATGAATGGTGTTATTTATCGATTTTATGACGCAGCAAAGTTCATCAATCTTGCCAGATTTCACTATACTTCGCATATTAGCATATAGACATGTGAGAGCTCCTTTATTAACTGTTAAGCCAGCGTAGTTACTTAACACCTGGTATGTTACATCGTCCGTTTTTAAATTCTGAGTGTTATTCTTGTTATTAGGCGCTATTCCTTGAAGTTTTTTGACGTTTTATGGACGATTTTGGGGACATTTTTAACATATTTTATGCACAAAGACGTTTCACCTTCCGCGATTCGTCGTTCGAGCGCATTTTTTACTGTCCGAAAATAAGTCTGCTGCTGAGGAGTCTGATCGCCAAATATTTTGATATTGTTACTGTTATTTTTGGTTCTATTTTGAAGTATGTTTGTAGCTTCTGTGTGTGATGTAAAACATACCTTAATATTCCTGTGTGTATTTTGCTCGTACCTTCCAAGACGAATGATATTAAGTGGTTCTGGGCAGTTGTTACTTATGGTTTTCAGAATTTCCATCACTTTTTCTTTATCTTTTGTCTGCCTTTCCTTGGGGTCAATTGACTCTATTTCGGGTAATCCAGCTATTATTATATTTTTCATTCTGATGCTGCGCTCAAAAAATTCACTAATTATATGTTCACAATTTGTGGATCCTGAGGTCACAGGTGATGCTTGGTTTATTGTTTTTAATTCGCGGATCTCTGTATCGAGCAACTCAATCTTATTCTCTAATTTTTGATTTGTTTCCACAACATTGGCAATTTTTGTTTTCATTTTATTTTGCTCTATAACCAAGTTATTCGTAACGCTTTTAATGTTTGCCATTTCCTCTTTAATGACGGAAACATCTTGTGTCAGTTTGGCAAAATTTTCAACTTGCGTTTTGTTTGCAGTTTTTATATAAGACATCATTTCACTCATCTGTTTACGCATTTCCGTTAATTCTGATTTTATATGGTCGTTATCATCCGTCTGTTTCCGTTTATTTCGAAACGTTACTTGTGAGAATTCTGACGGTTCATTATAAAGAGTTTTGCTGTTCAACTCAGGAACTGAGCCACTACGCTCGGCACTCAAGCCACTTCCAGTCGGTGAGCTCAGTTGATTCATGTTTAAATGTGACGTACTCACGTGCTGTAGCCGGAATCGTATGCTGTGTAGTGTAAGCAGGACGAAAAATATCGCTAGTACAGAGCCCGTTCTTTTTACCCAAGGTGAGGAAGAGCGGTCACGACGGTAGATATCGATGCACGCAGGGTTAAAACGCCGTAGATAACGAAGACTTGCACGATTTAAATTCAGTACTAATTGCTTAATATCAGGGTTGAGAACTGTATGAACTTCCTTTTTTAAATTTATTTTAATTATTCGCGACACGTCTGCTCTGCTCTATGCGCTCACTGTTTTTTTGTTTTTTAACAATATGTTGAAGAATACACATACCTTGGACAAACAATAGCACCAAAAGACCTCACAACAAAAGAAATAAACAACAGAATACAGCTAGCATGGAAAAGATATTGGTCTCTTAAAGACGTCGTCAAAAATCCTCAAGTACCACCCAAAACAAAGAAAAAGATATTTGATTCATGTATTCTGCCCGTAATGACTTATGGATGTCAAACATGGAGCCTAACAAAACTAAATATGACCAAACTCGAGACGTGTCAACACAGCATGGAGCGAAGTATGCTCAATGTGAAACTAAAAGACCGAGTAAAACTAAAAACATTACGAAACCAAACAAAAATCACTGATGTAAAGTACACCGTAAGAAAACTAAAATGGAGGTGGGCAGGTCACATTATGAGAACCAATAAAGACAAATGGGTGAAGGATGTTACCCAATGGTGTCCAAGACAAAATAAAAGAAGGAAAGGGAGGCAACGTCTAAGATGGGAAGATGAAATTAAAAACGTGGCTGGTGCTACCTGGCTAAGAAAGTCACAGGATAGAGGACTATGGAGGGCTTTAGGGGAGGCCTTTGCGAAATCGCAAGACAATCGTCAAACCGGCTCATAAATATAGAATATATAAGGAATGTTAATAACATGTAATACATACATACAGTTAAATGTAAATTACACAAACTATATTTTATAAGATTGTTAAATAAAGGCTAATAATAATGATCAGAATAGGATAATTGGATGTGAGACTTGTTCCATATACACACTACAAAATGCATATGAAATGACAGTTGCTACAATTAGGCAATACTCATGGTTCAGAATTTCTATGGTGAGACTCAGGAATCTTCAGTTCCGGTACTTGATTTGTATTGAAAAAGCCCTAGCTACAATCCTATCTCATTGTTAGTTGAAAATACCGTTTGTCATAACTTGAATTAATTCTTAATCTGCATATAGTAGAGCTAATAATTGTACGTATTTGTAAGTTTGCTTTTAAACCAAAAAAAACGTCTCTAACGCGTTTGAGACAACATTATTTATTTGGGATATGTACCCCGAAGCGTTTTGTTACACTTGAGAGGAATACAGAGCAATCAACTATATAGTCTTAACAATATAGTCTTTTTCGCATTGCACATCTAAATAGAATTTCTTAGTAGGTATTTCCGTTTCCGTTTGATAATGATTTCATCGATTTTTCTTATCACACAGCACTTATAAACAATGCTTGTCTTGTGTTACTATGTATTTGAGTTTGGTACTTAGCGTTATGTAATGTTTATTTTATTTTGATAGTTATTTTATTAATGTGCATCCTCAATGAAACAATAACTGACTGACAGAATATATAAACTGTATGTATAGTGATTGATTTAAATAAGACACTTGATGATCATCCTTACGATAAAGCAAATATATCCCTTAAAAAATTAAAATTAGACTTTATGGAATAATACGTAGTACGAGTATGTACTAGGAAATGAAATAAAATAATTTATTCAGTAAGTAGGCCATAAAAGGGCACTTTTACAAGTCAGATTGTGAATCTACCGGCATTTCGCAAGAGGAGACCGCTGTTATGAATCCATTAACCATGCATTTGTACAGCCCATACAGTAAAAAGGTTAAAAATTGGTAGACGACTATGACCAAAGCCAAATCAATATTTACATGGCTGTAAAGATGTGTTACGATATGTTCGGCCACTTTGACTGCGATTGAATATATGACGCTGAAAACCTTTAGTTTACACTGCCTGGTGGCAATTAAACACGCCAGCAAAATACCAACAAAACAATTCACAGCGTGAGCGTAATGTAATGAATATGATATAGATAATTCCCGTTTCACCTCCTCTAACAAGGTCAAGTGACTCATCTGCAAACATGATGGCGGTTCATTTATTGCCAAATTAGGAGTTCATTGACATGATTAACACGTTCGGTGCCAGTGACACAACATCTGTGATCAAAAAGTTTTAACTCCTATGCCAGTGACACGCTTACGTGATTTTGAGTGTGTGTCCTTTTCTCGGCGAATTCGTTGTAATATTTGTACAGTATTATTCGTGCAGTATAATTATACAAATATGAATTCAGTTTCACCTTGGTTTCAAATTTGGTAAATTTTTGAAATGTTACTAAAAATGACTCCTCTACAGTGCCGATGACACGCAACCGTGTCATTTTTATACACACTTCAGAGATTCTCAACCTTTGATTTACTTTAACACTAGGAAATAAAATTTTACCTTTTTTAGGGTTCCGTAGTAAACTAGGAACCCTTATAGTTTCGCCATGTCCGTCTGTCCGTGCGCGGCTTATAGCTCCGTGATCATTAATACTAGAAAGCTGAAATTCGGTATGTGTATGTATCACGCCGACAAAACTGTAAAATAAAAACTAAAAAACTTTTTTTTCGGGTACCTCTCGAAAACCTAAAGTGAGGTGATTTATTTTTTTGTTTCAACACTAGTGTGTGGGGTGTCGTTGAATAGGTCTTTTAAAAATAATAGGGGTACCCAAACATTTTTTTATTTGATAAAGTCAGCAGTTTTGTAAATATTCGCTCCAAAAATAAAAAATAGCGTCCCCCCCTTCTAACTTTTCAACCACGGGCAACTATTATATTAATCTGTGCCACGGGTCAAAACCGGTTGGTGTGAACAAAATCGGTTGAGCCGTTTTTGAGTTATGGCAAAATTTTATAATTTGCTTAAAAGGACGTAAGTTGACTTCCAGAAGGTAATAAGTAATTACAGTTACTTTGGCGTTTACGACCTTTTTATAGAGCTTGAAATCTTTCTCGTAACTTAAGTCTATTGCGAAGGATGACCAACTACGGAACCCTACACTGAGCGTGGCCCGTCATGCTCTTGGCCGGTTTTTGATCAATCAAAATACAAATTAATAACATCATTACATCAGCCGTTAGACGTCCACTGCTGGACAAAGGCCTCCCCCAAAGTTCTCCACGACGATCGATCTTGCGCCGCCATCATCCAATTTCTACCCGCGATCTTAATCAGGTCGTCGGTCCACCTTGTTGGAGGTCTTCCAACGCTGCGTCTTCCGGTCCGCGGTCGCCACTCAAGAACCTTTCTGCCCCAACGGCCATCGATTCTACGAGCGATGTGCCCCGCCCACTGCCACTTAAGTTTGGCGACTGTCTGAGCTATATCTACAACCTTAGTTCTCTTGCGTATCTCATCTTTCGAATTCGATCTCGCAAGGAAATTCCCAGCATAGCTCGCTCTATTGCACTTTGAGTAACTGTGAGCCTTCTTATGAGGCCCATTGTAAGCGACCACGTTTCAGTACCGTATGTCATCACTAGCAACACACATTGGTTAAAAACCTTCGTCATAAGACACTGCGGTATTTGAGACGAGAAGACATTCCGCAGCTTCCCGAAAGCTGCCCATCCGAGGTGGATTCGACGAGTGACCTCTTTTTCGAAATTCAACCTACCCAACTGGATCGTTTGTCCGAGGTAGATATAGTCGTCTACAGTTTCGAGCGCAGTCTCCAACTTTAAGTGGAGTGGGTGCCACATGGGAGTTAAACATAATTTTCGTTTTCTCCATGTTCATTTTAAGACCCATTTGTTGAGAGACCCTACTGAGGTCGATGAGCATTTTGCCGAGGTCTTCCAGGGTCTCAGCCATGACCACGATATCATCGGCAAAGCGGAGGTTGGTGATGTATTCGCCCTTTATGTTGATGCCAAGTCCGTCCCAATCCAGAAGCTTGAATACGTCTTCCAATGCAGCTGTGAACAATTTAGGAGATATGACATCTCCTTGCCTCACACCACGCTGCAATTGGATAGGTTTCGAGTCTTGGTTTTGGACGCGGACTGACATAGTGGCATTCTCATACAAACACCTTAGTACCTCGCTATACCTGTAGTCAATTTGGCACCGCTGGAGAGACTGCAGCACTGCCCAGGTCTCGACTGAATCGAAAGCCTTCTCATAGTCCACAAACGCTAAGCATAATGGCTGGTTATACTATTCGGTCTTCTGTATAACCTGCCGCAGCGTATGGATGTGGTCTATGGTACTAAAAGCTTTACGGAAGCTGGCTTGTTCGGGAGGCTGGAAGTCGTCAAACCTGCATGCGAGACGGTTCGACTCTCGAAAACAGCTTATAAAAAACATGACTCAGAAGCGAGATGGGTCTGTAGTTCTTTAAAAGGGTCTTATCGCCTTTCTTAAAGAACAGTACCACTACGCTTCTGTGCCATGCCTGTGGCGTTTTCCCCTCGAGTATGACGGAGTTAAATAACTTTTGTAAGGCTTTTAACACCAGTTTTCCAGCTGCTTTTAGAAGCTCTGAGGTAACTCCGTCATCACCTGCCACCTTATTATTTTTAAGCTGTTTGAGAGCCATACTAATCTCGTACAGGCTGACGTCCGGGATCTCTTCTGTGTAGTGTCGGGTCAACCTAGCTCTTGGATCTTTGGCTAGGTTCATGACAGGTGTCCGGGTTGTCGTGTACAACTGTCCGTAGAACGCCTCTATCTCCCCCAGCAGCTCAGGCCTAGACGACACGATTCTACCATCCCGTCTTCAGCTTTGTCAGCTGGCTCTGTCCCATTGACAAATCTCGTGCGATCACTTTGGAGCCTTTGTTCCGCTCAATAGCCTCTTCAATACAATTTGTATTGAATTGGCGCAGGTCGCGAGTCAGAGACTTTGAGATCTGCTTGTTAAGCCTTCGGTACCGAGAAGCGTCATCAGGGGAATGCAGAACCATACCGCGCCTCTCCTTCATGAGCTCGAGAGTGTGATCAGAGACCTTTTTGGTTCTCTTTGAACGGTGGTTCTTAAAGAACTTAGATCCCACCGTTAGGACAGTTTCCACAACCCTGTCGTTAAATTCGTCCACGTCTTCGCAATCACCCAGGCATTCGAAGCGATTCTGCAATTCTAGCTGAAAGAGCTCGGGGTTTTGGATTTGTATCGGTGTTGGCCGGAGCATAGACTTTATAAGCCGATAACGATCAAGCTGAAAATTAATGTCTAATGTGCCTCTTACCATCCGGTGGTCGCTCCAGGTTTTAACGACATTGATCACAAAGACATCATTAAACACTTCCCTCCTAGTCGACATTATGAAGTCTATCCCGTTCTTTGTGACACCATCGGGACTAATCCAGGTCCATTTGCGGTGAAGGCGCTTCTTGAAGAAGGAGTTCATCATATAGAGTCCTTCCTTCTCCATGAAGTCCGCAAGCGTTTGACCCCGTGCGTTCCGATTCCCAAATCCAAAAGGTCCCACTTTCAGCTCACCATCGCTTCGTCTGCCCAGTTTTGCGTTGAAGTCCCCCATGACAACGGTGTAGTGAGTTTTGGAGGTATGTAGGGCTTTAGAGATATCCTCATACATAACCTCCACCTCATCATCAGGGTGTGTCGATGTTGGTGCGTATACCTGTATGACCTTCAGCGAATACCGTTTGGTGATTCTGAGTATCAAGTACGCTACCCTTGTGGACACACTCTCGATCTTGACAACGTTGTTCACGAGGGACCTGTGGACGATAAACCCGACACCACTGCTTAATTCTTCCTCGAGTGCAGTGATCTTCTCGTCAGTACACAGTGTGCGCGTATTGTATGTTGCCAGGGCCAGAGGTCGTCGGTAGGAATTAATAACATGATCACTTAATACTTTCAATTCTCGGCATTTAAATATCACTTTTTGCTTATTGCATAATTGCACAGAAAATTCGCTGACAATGCTGATGACATTTTGTTCCACAGAGGAAACGTCACTATCGTTTGAGCAAAGAGCGTAGTCATTAAATTTCGAGTAAAAAACATTAATATAACGGCGTACCAACATGACGTCAAAAATGATCCAACGCACAAAAAACTTTTGTCTTCAACCATTCGTATTAGCAACCAAGTTCTTATTTTGAATTTTATTTTGCACGGATTTTATCCTTTTCGCTAATCTACGTCCAAGTAATTTTGCCATGTTGTTATATTAGCACCAAAGGTTGAGAAACACTGAATGATTCATAAATTACTCACTGCTTTTTTCCACCTATAAACAATGCCAGATGACACGTATATGTGTCCACAAAATTCGTAGTCCTATGCCAGTGACACTCCTTCGTGATTGGGATAATTCCAGCCGGCATAGCGTACGGGCTTAGTGAAACGTTGCCGGTGCCGAACGTGTTAATATACTTTTTATTTGGACTATCTAAAAATAAGACATACCCCATTTTAGTCTATGCATTTCTGTGAATAGTAATATAGACGACACACTCGGTCATTTTATGCACAAAGTACCTAGTTGGAGGATAAAACAATACTATAGAAATTGTCTAAACTTCGAGCAATGAAATAGTGTGATCCTCTCTTTAGTTGCTTTTTTTAGTTGTAGGTTAAATCGGTTAAGAGTTAAGCTCTGGTTACCAATACTTTATTAGCATTGTCTGTTTTAACTTCATAGATAATAATATACGTTTTATAGACGTGAAACTTTGTTAGAATGTACGTTCGACTGAATCACATAAAATAAATCACTTAAGGATTTACATAAAACTTTTCAGTAGCCGTCATTGACGTAATACCTCAATGGTAGCCGTAGAAAAAAGCTAGTTGAAAATAAGCGGGAACCAGGGTTATATTAAGTTTTATTTACGAAAGTCGAAATATTTTAATTACCAGGATTCCACTTTTCTGTTATTTTATTTTATAATAGGAAGAACGAAATACTGAGCAGCATTCGGGGGAATGTTTCGAAATTGGTCGTCGACAAATCGCTACTGACATTTTAGAATGTACGTTCATGACGTATACACATTATTGCTGTTTGCCGCTATCCCAGAGCTAAACCGCAACTTGTTAGGCAATAATCCAGAATCATTGATAAACCATTGATACAAAGATCATAGCTCAAAGCAAAACGAAATGCGTATACTCGACGCCACGTAGCTTGGCAATAGCGACCAATGACTCCTCCTACCATGAAACTCAATTTCTAATAACGACACTTTTGTTTGTTCCCCGTAACGACCATTTTTACTTTTAATGCACACACACACACACACACACGAACGCACGCACGCACGCACGCACGCACGCACGCACGCACGCACGCACGCACGCACGCACGCGCACACACACACACACACACACACACACACACACACACACACACACACACACACAAGCGCGCACACACCGATTAGTACATCCTGGTTTATCTTTAGTTTAATTTAATATGTAACTTAAGTCTAAAATCTAACTATGTATCAATAATCTATAGTATTTAAGTTGTCAATTGTATAACATAGTACTTTATTATGGGTAATTAACCATTCATTGCTGTGGAAGAGCGGTGTCTCCTGACACAAGCAAGAATGAATTGCTTAATAGGAGGCTCCAACCTTGGCTGTTTAGAATAATCTATAACCAAATAAACTATTTTTCATTTTCATTTTCATTTTCATTGCTACACCGTGGTAGAGGGTGTCTGGGCGTGGAGGGATCGGACCCGCTACCACGGTGTAGCAATAAAAGTAAAAATGGTCGTTACGGGGAACAAAAAAAAGTGTCGTCATTAGAAATTGAGTTTCATGGTAGGAGTCATTGGTCGCTAACGCTATTGCCAAGCTACGTGGCGTCGAGTATAACTTGGTGGAGGAGACCGGGAATCGATCCCGGCACCTCTGGATTACCGGTCGCGGTCCAGATCAGGTTACGAAAAATTTTTTTGAGCTTTGATCTTTGTATCAATGGTTACGCACATTAAAATATGAGAAATATTCATACATTCAGAATCAGTGATGTTTGTTTTAATCATGAGAGCCGAGCGTAATGGCACTCGCTAATTATCTAAATCGCAACATTACGTTGACTGACCGTTGCGTTGCGCCACTTTGTGGGTCGGATCCAATTAGATTCCGGTTATGTATTTTTTACACTGTCTTCTGTGCTCTAATGAGTTGTATTTTTTAAATTATTGTATAATAGGTAAAAGTAATTGGAAGACTGCCGCTAGCAGTCTATCATTATATCATTAAGTTACAGAGAGACTTATTGAATTACTACATAAAAATTGGCAATCAAATTGACCCAGAAACCAGTTCTTGTTATTACTTTTTACGTATTTACCTGCTATATGTAGATGTTTTTTTTATTCTTGGTGTATATGGAGGAAAAGGAAAATTGAGTAATTTCATCCTTTTTACCTTCATATTGCATACCAATAACAACCAGAAATAGTATATTACATATTTGTGGTCTGAACCGAAGGCGAGGGCCATAAATATGCGATCTGCGGCTTTACGAATTACCGCCCGTGGTTTGTCGAGTTTTACGTCTTGCCTTGACGTGAGATTTCAGGAAGTTAGAAAATCCCCCTTACAGCCTAGGGTGACGTAATAGTACATTACGTAACAAGGGTGGTAAACGAGGAATTACAAACGAGTGTCTATTAGAAGCCCGAAGCCGATAGCGAGGGCTTTAATGACACGAGTTAGGAATTCCTTTACCACCAGTCACGTACGACGTTTTTCATCACACTTTGGAGGAAATAAAACAAAAGTAGTAGTAGTAGTCAATACCAAAATGACTTACCGCCCTAGGGCGTAATGTACGAATTACCGCCCTAGGGCGGTATATACTATTTACCGCCCGGTTTTCTAGCATGTAATCACTTAAAGTGTGATAAAAATTACTTACCGCCCTAGGGCGTAATTTGCAAATTACCGCCCGCTTTTCTAGCATGTAAGCCCTTGTTTACGAGCAAGGTGTGATGAAAATATGCATTACAACTGACGAGTATCTTTTCAAAAGGGCTTATTTTTGTATGAGTTTCATAAACGACACTCCTCAACTAGACAATTATTGGGTTGTGATTGAGAACCAACTTGAACTTGTCCACAGCGGCGACCAGCATCAAACCTCGCTGAGCGAGTTTATAGTCCACAAAGTGAACCCAGCGAGACACATGGAGCCGATGCGACGGACACTGTGTCTGTCCGACACGTGCATTCTGGAGCGGGACCCACAGACGTATTCAGTGAGTAGTGCACCATTGGCGGGCAACAAACACGCCGCTAGGGTCATAGACATAGAGATGTCTCGCTCTATAGAAGAAGCAACGAGTGCGAGCGAGAGGGCCGGTTGAATGATGAATTATGACACTATCAGCACGTTTATTTTGGCGCTATAATAGAACAAGAGGACAGGCCAGATACTCGGTGAAACGATACTCATAGCAAAACAGGGATTGGCCCATCAGACAAGGCCTTGAATTCGCCCGAGTAGCGGGGTGGAAAGCGGCGACCATAGGTGCGTTGTCTCGTTCACTCCTATGGCCGCCGCTCGACATTCCCCTGATCGCGCGAAGTCATTGCCGACCCATAAGGGTGTTCCTCCTACGTTGTCTAGGCGGCGCCAGCGCATGGCGCTGATGATGAACCGCACACACTAGTCTGACCTCGCTAAACTATTAAAGTTATTACCTATAGTGAGCCCTGTTTATATGCTATGCCGTCCGCACGGATGCATGTTCGATGAATCAATTCACATGCCCTGGTGCTACGATAAAAAAATAAAGGTGTGCTCCAAAATAAATAAAAATAAAAAACTAAACATTGAGGGACAATCTTACACAAATCGACTTAGTCCCAAACTAAGCAAAGCTTGTACTATGGGTACTAGACGACAATATACATAATATATAAATACCTACATATAAAGATAACATCCAAGGCCCAGGAACAAATATTCGAGTTCATCACACAAATATTTACCCTGGCCCGGATGCGAACTCAAGACCGCCGGCTCAGTAGTCAGATGCACTAAAAACTGCGCTACCCGATTTAAAAGTACTTGTAGCAGTTTGAAGTAAAGAAAATTGATCATTCAAGTTTGGACGTCATTTGACGACGTTGGCGTCTATGGCACTGCTTTCCATCGACGTGATTCGCCGTCTTTGGTGCTAAAAAAGGTTAAATTGTTATACTCTTATATTTCAGGTGGTGTGCCTCCGTCCGTTGAGCGACGTGTTCGCTTTAGTGCGGGACACGGAGCACCCGCAAAAGTTCTCCATAGAGTACTTGAATGGACAAACTCGGACTTACATGGCAGGCGAAAGGTAATCTTTTTCTGCAGATTTTAATACTTCAGTTTATTAAGTCTCTAGGTAACTGTAAAAAAAATCTAGACTATTTGTGGTTTAATAGGTGTACCTGGTGTCCATTTATGCTCTATCTATCTATCAGCCACATACGTTCACTGCTGAACATAGGCTTCCCCCATAGCTCGCCACAAAGTGCGATCCCGTGCAGACCGCATACATTGATTCCCCTCCCTCACGAGGTCATCCGTCCATGTCGCCGGGGGCCATCCCATAGTACGCTTTTATATACCTACGTGGTTGCCACTCTAGGACTTTGCTGCCCCAACGGCCGTCCATTCTACGGGCTACATTAATGCACACATATATGTGTATAATATAAATAATGACACAAAAGTAAATTAAGAAAGAAAAATTGAATGCGATCCACTAAAATCTAAGCAGGATATGAACCTGCGACCTCTACGTTTTCGGCGTATTGATCTCCCAACTGAGCTATTAGATCGCTACGTCAATCACACCAAATCTATCGTTCCATAATTCTTACGCTACTGGAGCGCCCTCTGCGTCATATGTGTTTGAAATGCTTATGCGCATTAGCCATACCCTAGGATGGGCGCTTTACACGCACTATCCCCTGTCCCCATTGCTTTACAGCAAGTGTGAAGACTGCGAGAGAGATGGCGCTGTTATACATAATTATCTTTCTTAATTTACCTTTGTGTCATTATTTATAAAAATAAAAAAGTGGTATTTCCACATAAAAAATAGAATCGATAAAAAGATTCTATAACAATATGTGAATAATATCCAATGGAATAATTACCTAGTAACTGAATGTGGATTCCCGAAATGTAACGCCTGAATCTGTCGATAACCTATTTGTATTCGTATTATTTGTGTACGACAGAGACGCGCTCCTGGCGTCCCTTCTCGACGGCGTCCGGTCAGCCGGACAGCGCGACGTGCACGTCCGGTCCGGCGCCACGCCGCGCGGCTACCGGCTCGGCCCGCTGCACCAGCCCGTGGACGAGGAGACAGAGTCCAACCACCTCAGGTACAAACACTAATTACTATAATATTTTTTTTTTGTTTTTTTTTTTTTTGTTTTGCATTTTCATGTGTAAGTATTATTGTTAAATTATCCTCCTTCGTATTGTACATGTTGCTTTGGTTGTCTACCGTTTACATTTGTCTTTAGCACTCATTTACTAAAAGGCTAACTGGAAGAGATCCCTTAAAGGGATAAGTTCGCCTTTGTACATGTATTTCTTTTGTTTTAATGTATTTCGGTTTTTGTGTACAATAAAGTGTTTACATACATACATAATTATAAAAATTGTTTAAACTCGCGTAAATTGTCAGGAACGGCCCGACATGTTTCGAACTTGGAGGGAAGGGCTAATGCACTGTCACTATACTCGACGCCACGTAGCTTGGCAATAGCGACCAATGACTCCTCCTACCATGAAACTCAATTTCTAATAACGACACTTTTGTTTGATAATTATAAAAATTGTTTAAACTCGCGTAAATTGTCAGGAACGGCCCGACATGTTTCGAACTTGGAGGGAAGGGCTAATGCACTGTCACTATACTCGACGCCACGTAGCTTGGCAATAGCGACCAATGACTCCTCCTACCATGAAACTCAATTTCTAATAACGACACTTTTGTTTGTTCCCCGTAACGACCATTTTTACTTTTATTGCTACACCGTGGTAGCGGGTCCGCTCCCTCCACGCCCAGACACCCTCTGCCACGGTGTAGCAATAAAAGTAAAAATGGTCGTTACGGGGAACAAACAAAAGTGTCGTTATTAGAAATTGAGTTTCATGGTAGGAGGAGTCATTGGTCGCTATTGCCAAGCTACGTGGCGTCGAGTATAGTGACTTCCCTCCTCCCGCCGCGCTGAAGGCGGCGAGGAGAGCGATAATTAGTGCAGTGGGCCGCAAGTCGCGTAGCAGTACTGATAGCTGCCCCTGATGAAGAGCTCCATATGAGTTCGAAACATCTCGGGTTGATCCCGACAATTTTTACGTGAGTTTAAAACCGTTTTTATTATTATTAAAGATGTCTCACGATAGTTCTAATAATATTACTCATTACTATACCTAGAGATTCTCGTAGCACGAATGACGTGTTGTTAGTGCTCGACAAAATAAAAATATCGACAACCTCGTTATCGATAACTGGTACTTTAACGTCATAGAGGAAAATCATAGAGGTATGTTGGTAGACGCCGCAAGCACCCACTTGGCGTGCCCTCGATCATGTATAAATGGATATAATAGGGGTATTGACTAATGCTGAATTATACAAATTACTGTAGTTATGTGCATAAAATTTGCACCATATGTCATGAAACAAAGAAATATTTTTTTAATCCAAAAGAAACTGAAATTATTTTCAGAATCCTTATAATTTTACAAAACAATAATTGTATTTCGATAACAGGCGAAAAAAATCTCGAGCTGTCATTAGTAGAAAGTTAACAGCTACACAGATATTTTGAGAATGTTTCATTTCGCCGAATTTTCACTTCGCAGAATCTGTATTCCTCTGTAATCGTAAATTTTCCATAATTCTTGTAAATATCATCCTATAAATCAGGTTAGAGTAGGTTTGTTTAATAACAATTCTAAATAGTTTACAGTTTCAGTGAAAAATGGTTTCTGCGAAATGATACTTTAGAGAGAACCATTTTGACGATTAAGGCAAGTAACAAAAGATAGCCTTCACAAGCCGCGTATATTCGAATCTAAATCTACCCACAAACATGCATGACATTCTCAACAAAACCTGGGGCATTATAGCACGGCAATTGGCTCCATTATGTGCCTCATTCAGCCGTACCCAATAACAAGGACCGGACCTAGAGGCATGGCATTTGGGGCACCCTCCCCTAAGAGAATCAGTATGGTGTAAGTGGGTCATTTTTTCTAAAGTTGTACACCCCACTTTTTTTTTTCGATATTTTGGGTATTTTCTACTCAGAATCACGAGCTCTTTCGATCTAATTAGAAGAAAAAAGTGTCCAAATGTTTTTTCGTTCCATTCCGTTACCATTTCCATATAACCTACTACAGCGGTAACGGAATGGAAAGTCAAAAAATTATGAATATTTTGGGACAGTTTTTTTTCTCCTTATTAGATCGAAAGAGCTCGTGATTCTGAGTAGAAAATACCCAAATAATAGAAAATTAAAAAAAAGTGGGGTGTACAACTTTAGAAAAAATGGCCCAAATCTTGCTTTTGGGATTGGGGCTCCTAGGCTGGCCTTGTGGCCTTGTAGGCCTAGGGGTAAATACGGCACTGCCAATAACCAGTGGCGTGCACCTTATAAAGACAAAAAGACACTGCCTACCCTAGTTGATTACAGAAACGAAATATATTATTTATTGTTACAAACATTACCTTTTTATAAAATTATATAAAACAAATGTACAAAAATAATCAATTTGCGATCCGCGCCATCTATCGAGTTGGTGCGCCAAAATTACGTACGCAATGGTCGATTCCGTGGAGATTGCCTTGAACGATTCCGCGGCACTAGCGCCGCTTCGCGCCGTAAGCGGTAAAGACAGGCGATTTTCTGTCTAATTTTACATTTGTGTGCCTCGTGATAACACGGACCGCGTGTGTGTGCGTTCTTATAAAAATATTGCACACAATAACAAAACTCACGCACACAAATACAGAAGTAAGACACTGTCTCATGTCTTTTACTTCCTTACGGAAGTAGGATGTTCCCGACCCGCGACTCGACACGCCGAACAACATTCGATGCGAGCGAGGCGCGAATACCGCGACGCCCGATATTAAGCGAACAATTCCGAACGGGTAGCCTGTCTCGCTCTCTCCTTAGCTATTATTTGTAGATTCAAACTTCCGATGTTGATTATGTAACGAATTTAAAAAGGCGCTTTTTTGTTACTTTAATTAGCGCAAAAACAGTACTATTTAAGTGTGTCGTATTATACTTGGACGCCATTATTGTTTGTTTTGATTATTACGTGTGATTAGTGGTGACTAGTAAATAAGCGAATAAAAACTTTTAGTGTATTCTTTTAATTGTGATACTGATAATTGTGGTGGTGTTTATAGTTTGCGGTCGTCGGTTAATAGAGGAAATTATTTAGAGATGGTCGATTTGCTTGATATTTCAGAAGACGAAGAAAACCTGTCCCGCAGTATTTCTGTAAGTTATTAGGTTCTCAAAATTTTGTGTCTACCCTGTCGTAAAACTCTGTGCACGCCACTGCCAATAACCTTCTTCACTTCGATGTTGTCCGCAGATTGTTCCAGAACCCAGTGGGAATGGGCCGCGCGGAAGTGATCGAGAGATTCAACGCGAACGTCGGCTACAGCGGGCTCAACTACTCCGTCAGCGCCGATGTAAGGATTAGTTATTAATGCTTAAATAACAGAGGGTGTGGAGGTAATGAAGTAGCACACTAGCTACATAAGTGCCTTAAGAAGGTTAGGAAGGTGTAAAGCCTTTCAAATAAACAATGCAAAGATCGACACACAAAGCATAAGGAAAAATAGGTTGCTTGGGAGTTAGGGTGGCGAAATGGTTAACGCGCTGGACCGGCAATCCAGAGGTACCGGGTTCGACTCCCGGTGTCTTCCACCAGGTAACTCATTTCAATTTTTCTTTAAGCTTTGATCTTTGTATCAATGGTTTAATAGAGTCTGGCCATCGAAATGACCGCGAAATTTATAGTATCGCTGTACAAACTAGGACTAAACAGTTTTGGTACTTTTTACGTTATATTTTTCATCGCCAATGACTAATATATCTGCACCATTGCATTGGTATCAGTCATTGCTCATTGGCGATGAAATATGTGCTAGAATTTTTAAATTTGGCGGTAATTTTCAATATCACGTTTCGATGGCCAGACTATAAAATTTGTGGTTTGTACCCACATTTTTTGTTTTTGTTTGTTAAATGTATGGGGGCTGTTTAAGGGCTGTATAAGCGATTATACAGCCCCCATACATCTTAAATTAGCTGTATAATATAAGAGCTGTATAAGCGAGTATACAGCCCTAATACATCTTAAATTAGTTGTATAAAGGCTGTTTAAGAGCTGTATAAGCGCTTATGCAGCCTGTGTGCTACGTGGTGATGACATTATCTAAGAACGATACGGGGAAATGGAAAGCTGTAACATTCGATGGCGTTTTATTCTCAATACAACGAATGTATAGTTTCAACGATAAATAGTAGCGCCATCTATTAACACTCTTAGCAAAGGTATGGCATGTATTTTACTTAGACAATGTCATTATATTATCTCCACACTCCCACACTCACTGACCTCTGCCCTTGAAGTCGTGTTCAATCGTGTAATTTCGTGTATGCATAAAACTGCTTAATGTGTGGTCATTAAGCAGTTTTATGGGACCCCGGGACTTTGGGTGCATGGACCATTTGCCGCCTACTGTCAGCCTAGTGAATCATCCGTGCACCGCGAACCTCGGGGTGTGTTAATGACCAAGTTTTATAGTGGCACATGGATTAAATTACATTGTACATAACACAGAACAGAAAAAACAGTAGAAGTATTATGGGGGCGTGGCGCGTGTGCCAACGTTAAGAGCCGTTGCTCACAACCTGGTTCAGTTAAGCGCAGTGACTTTAGAGAAACGGTTGTGCCGATCAGATCGAAAAAAATATCTAAACAATTGTAAACATGCCGTATTGCTCCATTTTGGAATACAAAAACCAGAGCCGTAACAAAAATATCACCCTTGGTGGCATTTTGTATCATCGGCAAGTTGTATTTAATTAGATTTTAATATATTTCTTGTTATTTTAAAAACGTGAAATAATTTGATACAAAAATGAACTTAATAGGAATGCAATAAGGTCGTTTTAATCCAATATCACTAAATCGTACCCTTCCAGAACGTTCGCTACTCGTTCGTCCATTGACCCCGCAAGAATAGTGAGAGATGTTATCGACAAAATTATCGATATTTTTTCCTGTATTATTAGAGTTTATTTTTTGTTTCGTAAACATCGACTTTAAAAATCATAACGAAGGTTATAAGTTTAGTATTCATAACAAGGCTGTATTTAATTTAAATTACGATATTAGTATTTATGTATGTTTGTCAAATCTTGCAAACGATTTTTAAACCATGTACCGTGGCTGGGGTATATTGGTCAATTTCAAAATTAAAACGTCTGTATCTTCCTGAACTATCGACTATATCCACCTACCAACTAAATTGACGTTCATTAGTAAAGGAGTAAAATCTTATAAATATTATCATATGATAAGCTGGGAAATAAGTCAATTACAGGTATTATTAGGCCATGCGATGAAATACATAACGTTATAATTATTTTGAATCTCATTTTAGTATAATAAATTATGAAATATTAAAACATAATATTATTTATAACGTTGACAGTGTAAGTTTTATCGATATTCTGAGCTACGCAATACGCACATCACTGGTTAGTGTAGAGAAAAGTGCTGCCACCTAGAGTCAAGTAGCCAAATTATTATCGTTTGTTGATGCTTCATGGGTCGACTACTCGCCGCTAGGTGGCAGAACTACCTTTGTAACTTTTGGATTTGTATCTTTACGTCGTAAGTAACAAACATACGCCATGTAATTTATACAGTATTACTAAGACATGAGGTTCAAAATACATTTCCTGACAGTGGTTTATAATCTCATTCGTAATGGAATGCTATAGCGAATCACGTTCAAGATTTCTTTGTAGTTAACTATTTCAATGTGTGTTTTTTGGCTACAACCGATCACTTAGAGACCGAGGCGTATGCCACTTTCACTGTTTTTTTCTATTCCGTGGTACATACATACAGTTGATTTACTCGGAACAAATGTCTATTACTTTTGACATTGGATCTATCTAGACTAACAATATCACGCACATATTTTACTTGACTTGTTTTGGCTTCGTAGTTGAATGCTGTTGGCATAATGTTGAGATTATTTTCATACCCCCATTATAATGTTTCCCAATTCGTTAGCACGATTAGAAATAACAAAATTCGGTATTTGATGACAGCTCAAATCATTAAACTCAACAACTCTTTATGTCAAAAACGTTCTGATAGTATGAAGTGTCTATGAAGATACTGGCTTTTTTTAACCGACTTCAAAAAAAGGAGGAGGGTTCTCAATTCGACTGTATTTTTTTATGTGTTACCTCAGAACTGTCGACTAGATGATTTTTTTATTTGAAAGCTGGTGCTTCCCGTATGGTCCCATTTAAATTTGGTCCAGTTCTGACAAAGACATCCATGAGAAAATCATATAAGTGTTATTGTATGTTCCATTTCACTCATTGAAATCGGTTATTTTTTGTGAAAAGTGATTATTAGTGCAGTTTGACGAATTAAAATACGTTTTTAGTGGTTTCAATGATACAATTTATTTTCTCTATAGTCATAATACCGTATTATGTAAATGCAAACGAATTAATTACTTTTTTTATTATTATTATATATTAATATTCCCTGTACATATGTTTGTCTGTTGTTTCCTCGTAAGACACAATATTTACGTCAAAATGGGCGCAATTGGAAGAAAGCTTTAAAAGAATTTTGAAGTAACTTGTTTTAAAACGTACGGAACCATAATAGGCTAGTAGTAGACCCAGTTTTGAAATATATTTGAAATGGTTAATAATGATCTTACTAGCTCTAAAAAAAATGTCTTGTATTTTTGTGAAAGCTAGAAAGCTAAATTTTATCAATTGAAAATTAGAAATTTCATGAACAGTCTAAAACGCTGTCCGCCGTTTTTCCCTTTTGCTAATCTGTGGCGTGACGTAGCCTTACCTGTAAATATTCGAAATTCGACCGTCGTATTGTGCCATTCCCCTCATTCCAATATACTTTCACAGGAGATCGAGAGGGACGGCACTATTCCAAGTCGTCAAAGTAGACTTTCAGTTCTGTTTACATGATCGATGACGTCACTATCATAAGCGAAAATGGCGGACAGCGTTTTAAGCATTTCAAAATACAGATTAAAAACCATATTTTCAAATTAAATTTCTTCAGCCATCTTTCACTTTTATGAATTGAAAAATATATATTTAGGTTTCCTTTGCTAAACACTATACGGAATTAACATTAGTTTATTACAATTTGACATGAGTCAACTAGCCTATTATTTTCTGTGTTGCATATTGGGTCTTAAGAGTTTATATGTTGTGTTTCTGTCACAAAATATTTTTTATTACTATATCCACATTTATATTATAATTATGAATACCTGTCCCAGCATGACCATACCTCAGCCATGGTGTTGTCTTTTCGCTGAATAATTTTTCGCCGATTTTTCACTTCGCCATTTTTCTTGGTCCTCTGAAAACATAGGTACGTTTTTCATAATTCATGAAAATATCCTATTTATTGGGTTAGCTTTTGTTTTACAACAATCCCAAATAGATTACGTTTTCAGGGTTTCAACGAAATGTCACTTCGGCGAAATGAAACATTGGACGAGAAATAATTCGGCGTTTTCGCCATATCGTCTGTTGACAAGCAAAACTCACTAATTGTAAGTAACAAATACCTACTTAAAACAAAGCTCGTATCTCGATGTCGATCTACTCACTAGATACGAGGTCCTGAAGAGCAGTCACAGACATTTTGGTGAGTTTTGCTTGTCACCAGGCGAAATTTTGTATGCTATTTTGAGTTGAGCATTTTATTGTTTTGTGTGCCTTGTAGGCCCCCTCCCTGTTCTGGCGGATTCTAACATGGGATCTAGTAAGTCCCTCAAATATTATTTGGGCATTTCTTGACAGGGCCGTTATAATTTTCTCTTAAATTTAGGTACACAAAAAAATATGAAGAATGAAACACAGGGGCATTGATTTTGCGTAATATTACACTGTTATTTTGTAAATAGTGTTCATAATAAGTTAATCATTAAATCTTGTAAATATGTTGGTTCGTTTTGACGACGTGGTTGGCGCAGTTTGTAGTGTAGCTGCCTACTGAACCGGCTGTCCTGGGTTCGAATCCCGGCAAGGGCAAATATTTAAGTGATGCACTCTAATATTTGTTCCTGAGTCATGAATGTTATCTCTTATCTATATATTTATATATTATGTATATCGTCGTCTAGTACCTATAGTACCAAGCATTGCTAAGTTTGGGAATAGGTCCATTCGTGTAAAATTATTCCATTTATTAATTTATTTATTATCACCAAAACATACGGTTAGTATAAGCATGCAATTTTAGAATTAATAGAATATAATTAAATGCGCCTGTTGGGACCTTTTAGACATCGGTCACACGCTCATTCTCGCGTCAGTTCCTTCTATGATTTTGGCAGGCAGTATACTGTCATTCATTCATTTTCATCAATCCGGAGCGTCAGTTCCTCATTTCGAGAGTTACAAGATCATTCTTGCCGACTGAGCTTGTAACCGCTGTCCTACGTTTAAAAATTCGTGTATGACAATTGATAAATTCTTTGTACATTTTAAATGCAGCTAAATTTTAAAAAGAATCGGGATATTTGGAAAATGCCAATAGATAAAGGCTGACAGTAATGATATAAAGCTTTGGGAAATCGATTGGAAGAGACTGCTTTGTTACACACACGTTTAACAACAAGAGTCAGACCACGCTAACTCTCCCAAGCAAATAAAACGGTCAATCCATACAAAGTAAGTCAGTTAGTAGTTTTTACGGGGCGATGTGGTCGCCTAGCGACAAAGCCCTTTCAATAAATAAAAAAAAAAAAAAAGTCAGTATGGTTTGACAGTTCATTTTCTAGGAAGAGTTAGCGTGGTCTGTCTCTATGTTCGCTGACTCTATGTCAGTGGCACCGAAATATAGAATTGGTTACACAATCTCGTTGTTCACACATGGTTTCGGAAGGGGAAACGGAAATGATTTGCAGATTTCTAAAAACTGCATTTAAATTTCAAATCCTAAAAAAATATTAACTTTTAAAAAGGTTATTAATATGTTTGGGCGTTTTCCAAAAAAAGTGTACATCACGGTTTTTTTACAGAATTTAGTTCTCATATTACTCATATTCGTTTATATTTTTAAACTTTATGTATGAAAAAAAGTGTTCCAAAATTTCTTTTACAGATCGTCACGTTTTTGTATGAATGGTTTAGAATGGCCATGGAAAATATTTTAATTCTTTTATGTAATACAATAATATTTTCGGAAATATTTAAGCATAGAAGATACACTTTCTGAAAAAAATGTGCATTAACACTTTTGTTGGGAAACGCTCTTCTCAGAAATCTGCAATGCACATATTTGCTTACTGTCTATGTATAAGTTAGTCTTTAAGTTTCAATGCCCTTTTACTTTCAGCGCCTTTTCGCGGAGAATAAGGAGAAATTAATAACAGGAGCTCTGAGCGCCCTCGTGAACAGCACGACAACGAGCGCTACCCTTCCTCCCCGAGAACTAGAAGCACTCTTCCACGCGTTAAGACGGCTGTGCGCTAGCAAAGTGGGCTTCGCTGCCTTTACTGCACTACCCGGGTAAGTACCTGACTGACTACACTGTGCACACAAGTACTCTTCTCGCGGAGAATAAGGAGAAATTAATAACCGGAGCTCTGTGCTCGTGAACAGCAAGACCACGAGCGTTACCCTTCCTTCCCGAGAACTGGAAGCGCTCGTCCATGCCATGCGTTAAGATGGTTGTGCGTTAGCAAAGTCGGCTTCGCTGCTTTTACTGCACTACCCGGGTAAGTACCTGACTAACTACACCAGGAGTCGCAAATTATATTAGATAATTACCTGGCTCGCGCTCTTTACGAAATAGTTGATCTCATTTTCACCTAAAGTTTTACGATACGCATGCGGTTGATACTACAAATGGAGGGTGAGGAAAGTATAAATGGTGGGTGGTGTGGTGTAGCTTTTTTGAATACCTAAGGGGGACCTGGCTTGGTGACGCCCTTGTATAGACATGTTAAGAGAGATTTGAGACCACCCGATTACGTTGCCAAACAAGTACCTACTCAAATTTTGCGTCTCCGGAAAAAGATCTAGACTAGAGGGAAATATGGAATGTGCTACTGGCGAAGGGATTGTCATTTATCTAAAGCCTGACCAGAAATATATGAGGATTGTCAAGAGGGCGCTATTTATAAGATATATACGGCAACAATTATGCAACCTATCGCAACCGCACTATAATGACATTAGTTTAAATTATACCTGCCGTACCTATGTTAACCTCGTAATATGATTTAATGGAATGCACTCTTTTCTTGACTGTTTTTCGTGTAGTAAACACGTATACACTTTATTTATAATATCACGTTCACGACTGTGAATGCTTTTCAGTTTTCGGGGTTTTCTTTGGATATATTTAAATAAACCACTACGAAGGGCATTGACATTGTTGACAATCTATATATATAAAACTCAAAGGTGACTGACTGACTGACATAGTGATCTATCAACGCACAGCCCAAACCACTGGACGGATCGAGCTGAAATTTGGCATGCAGGTAGATGTTATGACGTAGGCATCCGCTAAGAAAGGATTTTTCAAAACTCATCCCCTAAAGGGTGAAATGGGGTTCCAAAGTTTGTATGGGGAAACAAGATTAGTTAATTAGACTATTTTATTCGAAACTTCACAGGAGTATTCCTAACGATAAATGAGTAAACACGTGTTTCAGGTTTTTTGAAAATTCAACCCCTAAAAGGGAGAAATGTGGTGACAAAGTCTGAAAATCAGCATGGGTATTGTTTTTATGGTTTATCGGGTCGCTGATTACGAAAACCGCAACGATTTTAAAATCCAACGTGGCGGACGTGAGTTACCATCTCCCCTGTTGGGGTGAAATGGGGTTGAAATGTCTAAATACTCAACCGCTGGTTCTAGAGAGTTCAAATTTGGCACGTAGGTTCCTTATAAGGTGTAGGGGTGTACTAAGAAAGCATTTTCAAAATTTACCCCCTAAAGGGGTGAAATGAGGGTCCAAAGTTTGTATGGGGAAACAAGATTAGTTAGACTATTTTATTCGAAACTTTACAGGATTATTTCTAACGATAAATAAGTAAACACGTGTTGAATTTTTTTTGAAAATTCAACCCCTATAAGGTAAAAATGTGGTGAGAAAGTCTGAAAATCAGCATGGGTATTGTTTTTATGGTTTATTGGGTCGCTGATTACAAAAACCACAACGATTTTAAAATCCAACGTGGCGGATGTGAGTTACCATCTCCCCTGTTGTGGTGAAATGGGATTGAAATGTCTAAATACTAAACCGCTGGTTCTAGAGAATTAAAATTTGGCACGTAGTTTCCTTATAAGGTGTAGGGGTGCACTAAGAAAGGATTTTTCAAAACTCACCCCCTAAAGGGGTGAAATGGGGTTCCAGAGTTTGTATGGGGAAACAAGATTAGTTAGGCTATTTTATTCGAAACTTCACAGGAGTATTTCTAACAATAAATGAGTAAACACGTGTTTCAGGTTTTTTTTTTAATTCAACCCCTAAAAGGGAGAAATGTGGTGACAAAGTCTGAAAATCCATTGGTAATGCTTTTATGGTTTATCGGGTCGCTAATTACGAAAACCGCAACGATTTTTAAATCCAACGTGGCGGACGTGAATTAACATCTTCCCTGTTGGGGTGAAATGGGGTTGAAATGTCTAAATATGAGTATGGGTGTAATTTTTATGGTTTGTTGGGACGTTAATTACGAAAATGCCACCAATTTTGAAAATTTATTTGTGGTCATGAAAATTCTTGAAAGCATTTGTGCCAAATTGCAGTAGTTTTGCAGAAAATCGGTTGTAACAGACGGACTGACAGACAGCTACACGTGATCCTATAAGGGGGTTCTGTTTTTGCTTTTGAGGTATGGATAGAGACCCGCGTTATCCTAATTGATTAAAAAAATTGTATTTGGTGGCATCTCGATCGTCGTCAATCGGTACCTATAGGCGGGCGGCGCGTTGGGACGGGAGGAGTAATGATCGGGAAACTCCCTGCATCCGTAATAAATACATTCAAGCTTTTCAATAATTATGTTAAGTCATTTCAGAATTCTGAATTACGTTTATCTGGCTCAGAATAATACATTTTTCATTCATCAACGACGAGAACCTCAATATCTTACAATAGAACATGACGTAACTTAGAACATGGCTTAGAATCATTAAATCAATCTCGAATATCACAAGTCAATAAACGGAGGCTCGGGACATTATAAAAGCTTTATACAAATAAAATGCACACATATCCCGGTGTCTTAGCTTCACTTCGAGTTATGGATTTTGAAGTGAACTTTATTTGGTACAGTAAAAGCTGAGATCGTTTGATTTGAGTGCTTGAGTTTTCGGTTTGATTTGATAAAGTGGAGTTATGATAAAATGAAAAGTATTTCCCAGTAATATTAGAAAAGCGAAAGTCTGTGTATGTTTTGTTACTTATTCACGCTAAAACGGCTGGACGGATATGCATCAGGGAAATGCAGATTGCAGATTATAGCCTACTTTTAATCCTGAAAAAAAGAGCATTGTTCCCGTAGGATGATGTATATTGTATAGGCACGCGAGCGAAGCCGCGGGTTAATGCTAGTCCATCATAAAATTATTGCCACCGTAAGAAATAAGTTCCAGTGAAAGTCCGCAATATGGCGCATCCTCATATATTTCTGGTCAGTCTTTACCTATATTGCGTGATCATGATTAGCCGGTTTCCCTCATTAACCTGACATGGCTTTCAGATTCCGCGAATGGATCGGCTCGGCAGTAGTCGGCGCGCTGCGCCGCGGCTCGGCGGCGTGCTCGCACGCGGCGCTCGACGCGGCCTGCGCGCTCATGCAGCCGATGCACCACGAGCCGGACTTGAGGCAGGAGCAACTGAATAAGGCCTCCATGTTGGCCACCCAGCCGTTTTTGGAAGGACTGCTGGCTATGTGGGCGGAGCATGTTGTAAGTATTACGTATCAGCAGTCTTCTTCTTCTTGTCTGATGGGCCCTCATGCAGCCGATGCACCACGAGCCGGACTTGAGGCAGGAGCAACTGAATAAGGCCTCCATGTTGGCCACCCAGCCGTTTTTGGAAGGACTGCTGGCTATGTGGGCGGAGCATGTTGTAAGTATTACGTATCAGCAGTCTTCTTCTTCTTGTCTGATGGGCCCTCATGCAGCCGATGCACCACGAGCCGGACTTAAGGCAGGAGCAACTGAATAAGGCCTCCATGTTGGCCACCCAGCCGTTTTTGGAAGGACTGCTGGCTATGTGGGCGGAGCATGTTGTAAGTATTACGTATCAGCAGTCTTCTTCTTCTTGTCTGATGGGCCCTCATGCAGCCGATGCACCACGAGCCGGACTTGAGGCAGGAGCAACTGAATAAGGCCTCCATGTTGGCCACCCAGCCGTTTTTGGAAGGACTGCTGGCTATGTGGGCGGAGCATGTTGTAAGTATTACGTATCAGCAGTCTTCTTCTTCTTGTCTGATGGGCCCTCATGCAGCCGATGCACCACGAGCCGGACTTAAGGCAGGAGCAACTGAATAAGGCCTCCATGTTGGCCACCCAGCCGTTTTTGGAAGGACTGCTGGCTATGTGGGCGGAGCATGTTGTAAGTATTACGTATCACCAGTATTCATCTTTGTCGGATATTAACTACAGACGAGACGGACTTTGATGGGCCATCATGGAGCTCATGCACCACGAGCCGGACTTGGGGCAGGAGCAACTGAATAAGGCCTCTATGTTGGCCACCAAGCCGTTTTTGGAAGGACTGTTGGCTATGTGGGCGGAACATGTTGTAAGTGTTACGTATCACCAGTCTTCTTCTTCTTGTCTGATGGGCCCTCATGCAGCCGATGCACCACGAGCCGGACTTGAGGCAGGAGCAACTGAATAAGGCCTCCATGTTGGCCACCCAGCCGTTTTTGGAAGGACTGTTGGCTATGTGGGCGGAACATGTTGTAAGTGTTACGTATCACCAGTCTTCTTCTTCTTGTCTGATGGGCCCTCATGCAGCCCATGCACCACGAGCCGGACTTGAGGCAGGAGCAACTGAATAAGGCCTCCATGTTAGCCACCCAGCCGTTTTTGGAAGGACTACTGGCTATGTGGGCGGAGCATGTTGTAAGTATTACGTATCACCAGTCTTCATCTTTGTCGGATATTAACTACGGACGAGACGGACTTTGATGGGCCATCATGGAGCTCATGCACCACGAGCCGGACTTGAGGCAGGAGCAACTGAATAAGGCCTCCATGTTGGCCACCCAGCCGTTTTTGGAAGGAGTGCTGGCTATGTGGGCGGAGCATGTTGTAAGTATTACGTATCAGCAGTCTTCTTCTTCTTGTCTGATGGGCCCTCATGCAGCCCATGCACCACGAGCCGGACTTGAGGCTGGAGCTACTGAATAAGGCCTCCATGTTAGCCACCCAGCCGTTTTTGGAAGGACTGCTGGCTATGTGGGCGGAGCATGTTGTAAGTATTACGTATCACCAGTATTCATCTTTGTTGGATATTAACTACGGACGAGACGGACTTTGATGGGCCATCATGGAGCTCATGCACCACGAGCCGGACTTAAGGCAGGAGCAACTGAATAAGGCCTCCATGTTGGCCACCCAGCCGTTTTTGGAAGGACTGCTGGCTATTTGGGCGGAGCATGTTGTAAGTATTACGTATCACCAGTATTCATCTTTGTCGGATATTAACTACGGACGAGACGGACTTTGATGGGCCATCATGGAGCTCATGCACCACGAGCCGGACTTAAGGCAGGAGCAACTGAATAAGGTCCCCATGTTGGCCACCCAGCCGTTTTTGGAAGGACTGTTGGCTATGTGGGCGGAGCATGTTGTAAGTGTTACGTATCACCAGTCTTCTTTGTCGGATACGAGAATTAACTACAGACGAGATGGAGTTTGTCTGACGGGCCCTTATGTAGCCCATGTACCACTAGCCAGACCTGCGACAGTAGAACAACTGTATGAAACATCTATACAGTCATCATTCCCAGGCCCTTATCCTATTTCTTCCTCCAATCATCCCTATCATCTCGTCGTTTACTTCCTTATTCATATTTTACGCAATCCATCCATCTTTTCATTAGTCTCCCTCCTCTTCTATATCCGTCCACATTCTTGCTGACTTGCATAGCTATGTGGGTTGTGAATATCATTTGGCAGACGTGTATGTTGTCCGACACGACGAACAATCATTAGCCGTTTAACCCTGTTGCTTTTTGGCGCATATTTATCTGTACGTCTAGCATAACTTTCGATACGCAACTCTTTGTCGAGCGAGAAATACTCTGTCACTTTCCTTTCAATACCGTGCGAGCAAGACAGTAGATGCTGACTCGCGCGACAAGCGAAGTCGCGGCTAGACATGCTAGCTCTGTTGGTTAGGTCAGTCCCTTCAATTGATACTTCCCTGGACTATAAGTGTTTCTATGGCATGTTCTCCACGTCAAGTTTTTACTTGACGGCCGCGTGTTGATAGAAAAATCCCTTTATGTCATACAACCTAATCATTTCGTTTCTTCCAGACTGCGGGCAGCGGTGCGCTAGTGGTGGCGGCCATGTTGGATTTCCTCACGTTCGCGTTGTGTGTACCATACAGTGAAACGACTGACGGCAAACAGTTCGACCAGCTTCTAGAAATGGTGGCCAACCGGGGCCGTGTGCTTTTCAAATTGTTTGAGGTGAGAATATCATCATCATATTAGCATATTTGCAAACTGACTTGACCATGGAATGCCAAACGTATGAGACGATGTGCGGTGTAAGCTTGGTGAAATTTGCGAGGCGGATGTATTTTATCGCTGGCTCAATATTATACAGTTCTATGTTTGACTTTTGACAAATTCAAATTTAAACATTGTCATAATGACATTAAGTCTAATTTTAATTACCCTTAAAAGTAACACGGAAGAGCGATATGCTGTTGGTGATGGTAAATGAACTTGAAGAATTTTACTAAAACACGCTTTCTATGTATGATTTCTTTGACCTTTATCAGCACAAAAGTCTTAATAAGATACTCAATTAATGGGCATAGTGTGGAGATCGGCTTCTATGGACGTTTCGCCATTGCAGTTCGAACCTGTGTCTCAAAAACCAAATAGCTTCAATGTATGGCATATGTGAACCTATATAGGAAATTTTCATACAAGTAATACGTTTCCTATTGTCTTGCAGCACCCATCCATGGCGATCGTGAAAGGCGCGGGTTTGGTTCTCCGCGCGCTTGTCGAAGAAGGCGGATCCGGTGTCGGGTCACGAATGCAAGCGCTCGCGTTAGCGGAAGCGGCACTGCCACGCCATCTGTTGACGGCGCTGTATGCCGGCGCCAGGCTACACCATCGCCACCTGGCGAGACATCTGGTGGCGCTGTGGTTGGTGGACCATGCGCCAGCTCACAACTTACTGCGACGGATCATGGTGAGTCAACGAAGGTTCAGAGTCGGGTCTCGAATGGAAGCGCTCGCGTTAGCTGAAGCGGCACTGCCACGCCATCTGTTGACGGCGCTGTATGCCGGGGCCAGGCTTCACCATGGCCACCTGGCGAGACATGTGGTGGCGCTGTGGTTGGTGGACCATGCGCCAGCTCACAACTTACTGCGACGGATCATGGTGAGTCATCGAAGGTTCAGAGTCGGGTCTCGAATGGAAGCGCTCGCGTTAGCTGAAGCGGCACTGCCACGCCATCTGTTGACGGCGCTGTATGCCGGGGCCAGGCTTCACCATCGCCACCTGGCGAGACATGTGGTGGCGCTGTGGTTGGTGGACCATGCGCCAGCTCACAACTTACTGCGACGGATCATGGTGAGTCAACGAAGGTTCAGAGTCGGGTCTCGAATGGAAGCGCTCGCGTTAGCTGAAGCGGCACTGCCAGGCCATCTGTTGACGGCGCTGTATGCCGGGGCCAGGCTACACCATCGCCACCTGGCGAGACATCTGGTGGCGCTGTGGTTGGTGGACCATGCGCCAGCTCACAACTTACTGCGACGGATCATGGTGAGTCAACGAAGGTTCAGAGTCGGGTCTCGAATGGAAGCGCTCGCGTTAGCTGAAGCGGCACTGCCACGCCATCTGTTGACGGCGCTGTATGCCGGGGCCAGGCTACACCATCGCCACCTGGCGAGACATCTGGTGGCGCTGTGGTTGGTGGACCATGCGCCAGCTCACAACTTACTGCGACGGATCATGGTGAGTCAACGAAGGTTCAGAGTCGGGTCTCGAATGGAAGCGCTCGCGTTAGCTGAAGCGGCACTGCCACGCCATCTGTTGACGGCGCTGTATGCCGGCGCCAGGCTTCACTATCGCCACCTGGCGAGACATCTGGTGGCGCTGTGGTTGGTGGACCATGCGCCCGCTCATAACTTACTGCGACGGATCATGGTGAGTCAAGGAAGGTTCAGAGTCGGGTCTCGCAAGCAAGCGCTCGCGTTAGCTGAAGCGGCATTGCAAGGCCGCTCATCCCACGAGAACACTGTATTTTAGCCTAAAGTAGCCAGTTTTGTGTTAATCCAGGGTGTCAGCTACATCCACACGAATTTTATCCAAGTTGGTCCAGCCATTTGAATGTGAAGAAGTAACAAACATACGAAAACACACAAAACTTTCGCCTTTATTATATTAGTGTAACGTCATAGTTTCACACTGGTGAATTATTTCCGAATATCAGGGTTCCGTACCCAAAGGGTAAAAACGGGATCCTATTACTAAGCCTCCGCTGTTCGTCTGTCTGTTCGTATGTCCTCTCTCACCAGGGTGTATCTCATGAACCGTGATAGCTTGACAGTTAAAATGTTCACAGATGGTGTATTTCTGTTGCCACTATAACAACGTGATCGGTTGCGTTAACTGCACCTCATTATATCCGTCGCCATACATGGGATAAGTGTTTGAACGGAACCCGACTCGCAATTGGTCGGTTTATGATATGCCGTGTATTTAACTGCACCTCATTATATCCGTCGCCATACATGGGATAAGTGTTTGAACGGAACCCGACTCGCAATTGGTCGGTTTATGATATGCCGTGTATTTAACTGCACCTCATTATATCCGTCGCCATACATGGGATAAGTGTTTGAACGGAACCCGACTCGCAATTGGTCGGTTTATGATATGCCGTGTATTTAACTGCACCTCATTATATCCGTCGCCATACATGGGATAAGTGTTTGAACGGAACCCGACTCGCAATTGGTCGGTTTATGATATGCCGTGTATTTAACTGCACCTCATTATATCCGTCGCCATACATGGGATAAGTGTTTGAACGGAACCCGACTCGCAATTGGTCGGTTTATGATATGCCGTGTATTTAACTGCACCTCATTATATCCGTCGCCATACATGGTATAAGTGTTTGAACGGAACCCGACTCGCAATTGGTCGGTTTATGATATGCCGTGTATTTAACTGCACCTCATTATATCCGTCGCCATACATGGGATAAGTGTTTGAACGGAACCCGACTCGCAATTGGTCGGTTTATGATATGCCGTGTATTTAACTGCACCTCATTATATCCGTCGCCATACATGGGATAAGTGTTTGAACGGAACCCGACTCGCAATTGGTCGGTTTATGATATGCCGTGTATTTAACTGCACCTCATTATATCCGTCGCCATACATGGGATAAGTGTTTGAACGGAACCCGACTCGCAATTGGTCGGTTTATGATATGCCGTGTATTTAACTGCACCTCATTATATCCGTCGCCATACATGGTATAAGTGTTTGAACGGAACCCGACTCGCAATTGGTCGGTTTATGATATGCCGTGTATTTAACTGCACCTCATTATATCCGTCGCCATACATGGGATAAGTGTTTGAACGGAACCCGACTCGCAATTGGTCGGTTTATGATATGCCGTGTATTTAACTGCACCTCATTATATCCGTCGCCATACATGGGATAAGTGTTTGAACGGAACCCGACTCGCAATTGGTCGGTTTATGATATGCCGTGTATTTAACTGCACCTCATTATATCCGTCGCCATACATGGGATAAGTGTTTGAACGGAACCCGACTCGCAATTGGTCGGTTTATGATATGCCGTGTATTTCAGCCATCGGGGCTGCTCGCGTTCCTGGAGTCCACGGAGGCCCCGCCGGCCGCGGCGCTGCAGGCCGAGCGCGTCAGCGAGCGCGACAACCTGGAGCTGGCGCAGGCCTCCGTCAAGCCGCGCGCCGCGCACTGGGAGGCGCTCGAGCGGCAGGTCAAATACGTCGAGAAACATCTGGAGGTTAGTTTAACTGGGTAACGTTCTAACCGCGCGGTTCTAGCGTCATTCCTTTTTCACGATTATTACCACAACGGAAGAGCTAGTGATTTAATTATGGGGAGTGGCATCGAGGTACATGAAAAATTTACTTTCAACAATCATTTTAACAATATTTGCAGAAATGGGAATACCGAAAAAAACGCTTCACAAACGCTCCGTCTTCTTAGTACAGTCGAGTTCATTTACATCTACACACTTACGAGAACAAAAATATCTGTACCGGGCGATCTGAGGTGTGGGAGAAATAAAATGCAGCGTTCTTCGTGATAGCTAATGCAAGACAATTTATTGAACTAAATATACGTTTCTTATGCATTTAAGACGCGTAGCGACATCTAGTGGAGGGAATGTGATTTAATATCGACATACTCGTATGTTTAGAAACATGCACATTTAAACTTTTTACATTAAGAATTGAAGTTAGTTGATAAAATAATAATAATTAACTCGAACACACTCCCCCCGAAAGGACGGAGTCCTTTGACAAAGGTAATATATAGAGTTTCGTTATAGGTCTTTGCATAACGCCAGACGCCGTTCGTATTTCGTAAGCTCTCGTCAAACCGTCAGTACCTGGGCGTCTTCCAATAATACGGCCCATCGGCCAGTGGCCTGGAGGGAGTCGTTGATCTTTGACCAACACCAAATCTCCAATTTCCAAATCTTTGGTTATGCTATTCCACTTAGGGCGTTGTTGTAGACGTGTTAAATACTCCGATTGCCACTTCTTCCAAAAATCTTGCAACATTTTTTGAGTTAACTGCCATCTAGATAGCTGATAAATCTTAAAGTCCGTATAGTCATCATCGGGGATACTAATCATCTGTTGGCTAGTCAAAAAATGTCCAGGTGTTAAAGACTGTAAGGAATCAGGATCGTCATTTAGTGGATATAAGGGGCGTGAATTGAGGCAAGCTTCAATCTGGGTAAGTAATGTTGTCATCTCTTCGAATGTAAGCGTGGTGTTACCTACGACTCTCTTCATGTGGTATTTTATAGATTTCACGCCTGCCTCCCAAAGGCCTCCAAAATTAGGTGCTGCCGGAGGAATGTATTTCCATTTAATACACATGTCATCCATCTAAGCTGCAAATTCATCTGGAATTCTGGCTTGCCCTTGCCGCCACATAGCAATTAAATCCTTTTGTGCACCTACAAAATTTGTGCCGTGGTCACTCCACATCTCTGCGCATCGTCCTCTTCTGGCAACAAATCTTTTTAAGGCGGCTAGGAAAGCCTGTGCAGTTAAACTGCTGACCAGTTCGATGTGAAAAGCCCGTGTCACCATGCAGACAAAGAGAGATATGTAAGCCTTTGTTGATTTCGCCCCACGGCCTTTACTCATGCGTACGTTTATAGGTCCCGCAAAATCAACTCCGCTTATCAAAAAGGGTTTCTTAGGCTTCACTCTGATTGCAGGCAAATCTCCCATGAGCTGATTGCTTGTTTCTCCTCTCTGCCGTATACAAACAATGCAGTTGCGAACGTACTTCTTAATTTTATTCCCTGCGTTGATTAGCCAGTATTTTGAGCGTAAATATATCGTCATTAGTTGTTGACTGCCATGGAGAGTGCTGCTGTGTGCTTCTGCTAAAAGAAGAGGTAACAGAGCATTGTCCTTCGTTAAAATGATAGGATGCTTCTGTTCGGCTCCTAAATCAGCATGGCGTAGTCGTCCGCCTACTCTTAACACGCCCTTTGCATCTAGAAAGGGGGTGAGTGACAACAAACGACTTTTTCTTTTCAGCTGTCTCTTACTCTTTAAATCGTCAATTTCCTCTGGAAATTCGATTTCCTGGGATCGTCTCAAGCAAATGGTAAGTGCGTCATTCCTCTCTTCAGCCGTCAGGTAAGTTGGTAAGTGTTCTTTATTTATCTTTTTTCTTTTCAGGTTCACTATCCATCTTCGACAGTAAGCGATGATTCTCACCAGCTTCCCGAGCGACGAGTATCTACGCATCAAGGTAAATATAAAATCCTCTTCATTCGTTTTAGCTTCAGTTACCAATGATGTTATGACTTTACGACATTCTAATTCTGTTTCAGGTACCTCATTACTTTCTGGTAGCTCTATGATTGATTCAACCAGAAATGCTGGCCCACTCCACCACAGTGTATTCGATAACAGTTTTTTGGGCATAACTCCACGCGATGCTGGATCAGCTGGATTGTGTTTAGTATTTACATAGTACCATCCATTGATATCATTGTTCTTCTTGATTTCAGTCACTCGATTTTTAACAAAAGGAGTCTATCGACCTGGATCACCCTTTATCCATGCAAGTACAGCTTTAGAGTCCGACCATGCAAACACTTGATGTTTTTGTAACTTCAATATATTTACGACATGTTGCAGAAGTCTACATAGCAGAACGGCCCCGCACAACTCCAATCTCGGGACTGAAATCTGCTTCAGTGGGGCTGCCTTTGTCTTTGCTGTAAGTAACGATACTTTTATAGTGCCTTCTGGATTAATAGCACGCACGTATATTACAGCCGCATAGGAGCTCATCGAAGCATCGGCAAACCCATGAATTTGAATCGAGCTTCTATCAGCAGTGGTATGTATCCAGCGATTTATTTGTACATCTGTTAGGGCAGGAATTTCATTTCAAAATTTCAACCACTCTTTCTTCAGCTCGTCTGTTAGCTCTTCATCCCAACCTATCCCGAGTGTCCATAGTTTCTGCATAAATGTTTTAGCAATGACTATGGAAGGAGCTAGCCATCCCATTGGGTCAAACAAAGAAGCGATATCAGCTAAAACATTTCTCTTCGTTATAGGTTGTTCAGGTAAATTCTTTAAATTGTTTGTTACTTGTATTGTATCTTCATGCGTATTCCATCTGATACCCAATGTCTTGATACTGTCTCTGCCATCCACATCTCGTTGGGTATTGTGTGACCTCTTGACTGGATTAATCTCGTTCATGAAGTTTTCACTATTTGAACTCCACTTTTGAAGTTCAAATCCACCCCGCTTTAGAATATCTGTGACTTCTTTTTGATTACTTATAGCTCCATCTTCTGTTTCATGTCCCGACAGGACGTCATCCATGTAGAAATCATCTAGAATTATACGTTGCGCTTCAGGATACTCTCGACCCTCATCTAAAGCCACTTGACGTAAGGTTTTAATAGCCAAGTAGGGGGCACAGGCAGTTCCAAACGTTACAGTGAGCAGCCTGTAGTCTTCTATTGGCATTTTAGGGTCGGTTCTCCAGACGATTCGTTGATAGTCTGTGTCTGCTTCGTGTACTTCAATCTGCCGGTACATTTTTACGATGTCAGCGACGTAAGCAATCTTGTGCGTTCTCCATCTAAGCAGAATATCTCTAAGGTCTTCTTGTAAGGTAGGACCTATTAGCAAAGCATCATTTAGTGTCACTCCGTTCTCCCCAGCGCATGACGCATTAAAAACTACTCGAACTCGTGTGGTCTCCTTTCCTTCTCTTACAACTGCGTGATGCGGCAGGTACACACAATTCGCAGGAGCTTCTTTTTTGTCTACTTTCTCTATGTGTTTTAGATCTATGTATTCTTGTAAGACCTGGTTATAATCGTTTTTTAACTGTGGTGTTCTATCCAATCTTCTTTCCAAGGATTGCCATCTTTTAATTGCTATTTCTCGTGAGTCACTAGGCAAAACTGGTGTTTCATCTCTAAATGGCAGCTTCACCACGTAGCGACCATCTTCTCTTCTCGTATGTGTGTTTTTATAGATGTCTTCTGCCTTCTTCTCATCTGAAGTTAGTGTGTTATACTCTTCTTCTATACTCTCTAACTCCCAGAATTTCCTCAGCATGTTGTTTAGATCGACATTGAGATGCATGCTGACGATGTTTTTATTGGCAGTGTGCTGAGTCCTCGCGTTTCCAGAAACTAACCACCCCAGGTGAGTATCTTGAGCTATAGGTGTTCCTGAGGGGCCTTTTATCACACCAGGTTTGAGAACTTCACTACAAACTTCGACTCCCAAAAGCAAGTCGATGTGACCTGGTGTGTGACATGTCGGATCTGCGAGGCATAGCTTCTCAAGGTGCGTCCAATCTGCACTTTCGACTTTATTCGCCGGCATTAGGTCGGTGATGTGGCGTACAACGTACGCAGTTACTTTCATCTTCATTTCAGGCTCGATTCTTGATGAGAATTGTATTTCTGCCGCGTGCTTAAGCGAAGTCCTCATTTGACCCACGCCTGTCACGTGACCGCTTATGGATGTACGTGGCAAACGTAGCCTTTGTGCCGCGGCTTCAGTGATAAACGATTCTTGCGAGCAGGGGTCCAATAACGCTCTCATCAAGTGTTTTTCTCCATACCCAGTGTTTACTTGCACTAACGCAGTTGGCATCATTACCGCGTGGTTTCCCATAGTGAGGTGAGATATAATATGCTTTTTATTTTTATCTTATTTTTCTTCCTGGATATCTTCTTTATCTTCTAGACGCGGTAATGACGGCCCTGGAGCCATTGCCGTGGGTTGTGGCGACGGGCTCGGCGTGCTATGAAGCAGAGAGTGATGCTTTCTCCCACATCGGCGGCAGGTTGATCGATGTTTGCAGAACTTGACTGAATGTCCCGGTACCAGACAGTTAAAACAAAGCCGCCAGCCTTGCACGTATTCTACTCTCTTCTCCACTGCGAGTTTTGCAAATTCTTTGCATGTATATAATAAATGATTTTCATTACAAAAAATACATTATTGTTCAATTTTATTAATATGAAAACTTCTTTGTTTCACAGGTGCGCTCGACGGTGGAGTTTGAATCATTTCCAAAACACGAAATCTTTTTTCTAGGAACTTGGTTAACAAACTTAATTTGGGTAATTCACTAATATCTAGGGATCCCAATGCGTGTTCCCATTCTTTGTGCGATTCTGAGTCGAGTTTATTAACGATTAAATGAATTACCAGAACATCCCAAGTTTCCACTGGTATATTTTGATTTTTCAATTTATTCAAACATTCAGTCGTCGTGTCCAATAATTCTCGTAAACCCTTTGACGTTCCCGTAGTTAATTTTCGCTGATTTACTAAGCGGCTCAAAATAGTATTAACAATTATCCTTTTGTTATTGTATCTATCGGTTAAAATCTTCCATGCCAAGTCGTAATTACTCTCTGTCACCGATACGTGTTTTAACAATTGTTCCGCTTCGCCAGATAAACAACTTTTTAAATAATGCATTTTCTGTACTTTGCTTATTGTAGTTTTGTTGTGTATTAACGAAATATACATATCTTGAAACGATGTCCATTCGTGATAAATGCCTGAGTACTTGGGAATGTTAATTTGAGGCAATTTCACTTCATCACATATGCTGGGTGCAGTTGAAGGGTTATATGAACTAGGCCTATTTGTTTCACTGCTTCGTAAACTCATATCAGATAACATGTCCAACATATCCGATCTCAAGTCGATGTATTGTTCCTCCACTTCTTGATAAACATCTTTTGTGAAGTACTCGAACTGTCCACGATCTTTAGTAGGTACTAATTTCAACATTTCGAGATGATTATTGTGGAAATTTGTCCAGTGTTCCATAAGAGTTTCCATTCGGACTTGCACATAACCTTTTGTTAGTCTTTGCTTCGGAGATTTCTTAAAATTCGTGATTGTTTTTGCCAACAAATGATATAAATTTTCTTGTTCTTTTATATAGTTATCCATCATGAAAACATATACACATCAATGTTTTTTGTACACATATAAAGTCAATTTCACGTATTATTTAGTCTTTTCACTATAACTTTTTGTTTCGTAAATTATAATTCGTAATTATTCACAACTCGTAAACAACATTTAAGGTTAAGTTCACTGTTGCACTAATATAGTTCTTAAATCCGTTCGAATAAGGACCACTTTTTGTACCGGGCGATCTGAGGTGTGGGAGAAATAAAATGCAGCGTTCTTCGTGATAGCTAATGCAAGACAATTTATTGAACTAAATATACGTTTCTCATGCATTTAAGACGCGTAGCGACATCTAGTGGAGGGAATGTGATTTAATATCGACATATGTTTAGAAACATGCAGATTTAAACTTTTTACATTAAGAATTGAAGTTAGTTGATAAAATAATAATAATTAACTCGAACAATATCTGAACACGATTTTATGCTCCTGACAATAGGGTCGTGTTCAGATATTTTTGTTTTCGTAAGTGTGTAGATGTAAATGAACTCGACTGTACCGGCGGTCGATAAGATCCCATACTACACGGACACGTCAAAGATGCGTAGCCGTGCCCGCGTTTCGGCGGATCTCGGTTGCCGTGTTACCCGGCTACGGTAATCCAGAAACACGGACTTGTTAAATATGTAGTCTTCGCCCTTGTAATTCAATGTGTCGTTTCCAGCACTACGCCCAGCTGGCGCTGCAGCACTGGGCGGCGCGCTCGGGCGGCGCGGCGCGCAGCCAGGCGCGCGACGCGGCGCGCGAGCGGCCGGTGGTGCTGCGCCGGAGGAGGGAGAGACTCAAGTCCACCGCCAACTGGCCGCTGTTCTACTACCAGTTCCACCGCGACCACGCGCTGCCCAACCTCATATGGAACCATACTGTGAGTATGTAAACAACACGCGCAGCCAGGCGCGCGACGCGGCGCGCGAGCGGCCGGTGGTGCTGCGCCGGAGGAGGGAGAGACTCAAGTCCACCGCCAACTGGCCGCTGTTCTACTACCAGTTCCACCGCGACCACGCGCTGCCCAACCTCATATGGAACCATACTGTGAGTATGTAAACAACACGCGCAGCCAGGCGCGCGACGCGGCGCGCGAGCGGCCGGTGGTGCTGCGCCGGAGGAGGGAGAGACTCAAGTCCACCGCCAACTGGCCGCTGTTCTACTACCAGTTCCACCGCGACCACGCGCTGCCCAACCTCATATGGAACCATACTGTGAGTATGTAAACAACACGCGCAGCCAGGCGCGCGACGCGGCGCGCGAGCGGCCGGTGGTGCTGCGCCGGAGGAGGGAGAGACTCAAGTCCACCGCCAACTGGCCGCTGTTCTACTACCAGTTCCACCGCGACCACGCGCTGCCCAACCTCATATGGAACCATACTGTGAGTATGTAAACAACACGCGCAGCCAGGCGCGCGACGCGGCGCGCGAGCGGCCGGTGGTGCTGCGCCGGAGGAGGGAGAGACTCAAGTCCACCGCCAACTGGCCGCTGTTCTACTACCAGTTCCACCGCGACCACGCGCTGCCCAACCTCATATGGAACCATACTGTGAGTATGTAAACAACACGCGCAGCCAGGCGCGCGACGCGGCGCGCGAGCGTCCGGTGGTGCTGCGCCGGAGGAGGGAGAGACTCAAGTCCACCGCCAACTGGCCGCTGTTCTACTACCAGTTCCACCGCGACCACGCGCTGCCCAACCTCATATGGAACCATACTGTGAGTATGTAAACAACACGCGCAGCCAGGCGCGCGACGCGGCGCGCGAGCGGCCGGTGGTGCTGCGCCGGAGGAGGGAGAGACTCAAGTCCACCGCCAACTGGCCGCTGTTCTACTACCAGTTCCACCGCGACCACGCGCTGCCCAACCTCATATGGAACCATACTGTGCGTATGTAAACAACACGCGCAGCCAGGCGCGCGACGCGGCGCGCGAGCGGCCGGTGGTGCTGCGCCGGAGGAGGGAGAGACTCAAGTCCACCGCCAACTGGCCGCTGTTCTACTACCAGTTCCACCGCGACCACGCGCTGCCCAACCTCATATGGAACCATACTGTGCGTATGTAAACAACACGCGCAGCCAGGCGCGCGACGCGGCGCGCGAGCGGCCGGTGGTGCTGCGCCGGAGGAGGGAGAGACTCAAGTCCACCGCCAACTGGCCGCTGTTCTACTACCAGTTCCACCGCGACCACGCGCTGCCCAACCTCATATGGAACCATACTGTGAGTATGTAAACAACACGCGCAGCCAGGCGCGCGACGCGGCGCGCGAGCGGCCGGTGGTGCTGCGCCGGAGGAGGGAGAGACTCAAGTCCACCGCCAACTGGCCGCTGTTCTACTACCAGTTCCACCGCGACCACGCGCTGCCCAACCTCATATGGAACCATACTGTGAGTATGTAAACAACACGCGCAGCCAGGCGCGCGACGCGGCGCGCGAGCGGCCGGTGGTGCTGCGCCGGAGGAGGGAGAGACTCAAGTCCACCGCCAACTGGCCGCTGTTCTACTACCAGTTCCACCGCGACCACGCGCTGCCCAACCTCATATGGAACCATACTGTGAGTATGTAAACAACACGCGCAGTCAGGCGCGCGACGCGGCGCGCGAGCGGCCGGTGGTGCTGCGCCGGAGGAGGGAGAGACTCAAGTCCACCGCCAACTGGCCGCTGTTCTACTACCAGTTCCACCGCGACCACGCGCTGCCCAACCTCATATGGTACCATACTGTGAGTATGTAAACAACACGCGCAGCCAGGCGCGCGACGCGGCGCGCGAGCGGCCGGTGGTGCTGCGCCGGAGGAGGGAGAGACTCAAGTCCACCGCCAACTGGCCGCTGTTCTACTACCAGTTCCACCGCGACCACGCGCTGCCCAACCTCATATGGAACCATACTGTGCGTATGTAAACAACACGCGCAGCCAGGCGCGCGACGCGGCGCGCGAGCGGCCGGTGGTGCTGCGCCGGAGGAGGGAGAGACTCAAGTCCACCGCCAACTGGCCGCTGTTCTACTACCAGTTCCACCGCGACCACGCGCTGCCCAACCTCATATGGAACCATACTGTGAGTATGTAAACAACACGCGCAGCCAGGCGCGCGACGCGGCGCGCGAGCGGCCGGTGGTGCTGCGCCGGAGGAGGGAGAGACTCAAGTCCACCGCCAACTGGCCGCTGTTCTACTACCAGTTCCACCGCGACCACGCGCTGCCCAACCTCATATGGAACCATACTGTGAGTATGTAAACAACACGCGCAGCCAGGCGCGCGACGCGGCGCGCGAGCGGCCGGTGGTGCTGCGCCGGAGGAGGGAGAGACTCAAGTCCACCGCCAACTGGCCGCTGTTCTACTACCAGTTCCACCGCGACCACGCGCTGCCCAACCTCATATGGAACCATACTGTGAGTATGTAAACAACACGCGCAGCCAGGCGCGCGACGCGGCGCGCGAGCGGCCGGTGGTGCTGCGCCGGAGGAGGGAGAGACTCAAGTCCACCGCCAACTGGCCGCTGTTCTACTACCAGTTCCACCGCGACCACGCGCTGCCCAACCTCATATGGAACCATACTGTGAGTATGTAAACAACACGCGCAGCCAGGCGCGCGACGCGGCGCGCGAGCGGCCGGTGGTGCTGCGCCGGAGGAGGGAGAGACTCAAGTCCACCGCCAACTGGCCGCTGTTCTACTACCAGTTCCACCGCGACCACGCGCTGCCCAACCTCATATGGAACCATACTGTGAGTATGTAAACAACACGCGCAGCCAGGCGCGCGACGCGGCGCGCGAGCGGCCGGTGGTGCTGCGCCGGAGGAGGGAGAGACTCAAGTCCACCGCCAACTGGCCGCTGTTCTACTACCAGTTCCACCGCGACCACGCGCTGCCCAACCTCATATGGAACCATACTGTGAGTATGTAAACAACACGCGCAGCCAGGCGCGCGACGCGGCGCGCGAGCGGCCGGTGGTGCTGCGCCGGAGGAGGGAGAGACTCAAGTCCACCGCCAACTGGCCGCTGTTCTACTACCAGTTCCACCGCGACCACGCGCTGCCCAACCTCATATGGAACCATACTGTGCGTATGTAAACAACACGCGCAGCCAGGCGCGCGACGCGGCGCGCGAGCGGCCGGTGGTGCTGCGCCGGAGGAGGGAGAGACTCAAGTCCACCGCCAACTGGCCGCTGTTCTACTACCAGTTCCACCGCGACCACGCGCTGCCCAACCTCATATGGAACCATACTGTGCGTATGTAAACAACACGCGCAGCCAGGCGCGCGACGCGGCGCGCGAGCGGCCGGTGGTGCTGCGCCGGAGGAGGGAGAGACTCAAGTCCACCGCCAACTGGCCGCTGTTCTACTACCAGTTCCACCGCGACCACGCGCTGCCCAACCTCATATGGAACCATACTGTGAGTATGTAAACAACACGCGCAGCCAGGCGCGCGACGCGGCGCGCGAGCGGCCGGTGGTGCTGCGCCGGAGGAGGGAGAGACTCAAGTCCACCGCCAACTGGCCGCTGTTCTACTACCAGTTCCACCGCGACCACGCGCTGCCCAACCTCATATGGAACCATACTGTGAGTATGTAAACAACACGCGCAGCCAGGCGCGCGACGCGGCGCGCGAGCGGCCGGTGGTGCTGCGCCGGAGGAGGGAGAGACTCAAGTCCACCGCCAACTGGCCGCTGTTCTACTACCAGTTCCACCGCGACCACGCGCTGCCCAACCTCATATGGAACCATACTGTGAGTATGTAAACAACACGCGCAGTCAGGCGCGCGACGCGGCGCGCGAGCGGCCGGTGGTGCTGCGCCGGAGGAGGGAGAGACTCAAGTCCACCGCCAACTGGCCGCTGTTCTACTACCAGTTCCACCGCGACCACGCGCTGCCCAACCTCATATGGTACCATACTGTGAGTATGTAAACAACACGCGCAGCCAGGCGCGCGACGCGGCGCGCGAGCGGCCGGTGGTGCTGCGCCGGAGGAGGGAGAGACTCAAGTCCACCGCCAACTGGCCGCTGTTCTACTACCAGTTCCACCGCGACCACGCGCTGCCCAACCTCATATGGAACCATACTGTGCGTATGTAAACAACACGCGCAGCCAGGCGCGCGACGCGGCGCGCGAGCGGCCGGTGGTGCTGCGCCGGAGGAGGGAGAGACTCAAGTCCACCGCCAACTGGCCGCTGTTCTACTACCAGTTCCACCGCGACCACGCGCTGCCCAACCTCATATGGAACCATACTGTGAGTATGTAAACAACACGCGCAGCCAGGCGCGCGACGCGGCGCGCGAGCGGCCGGTGGTGCTGCGCCGGAGGAGGGAGAGACTCAAGTCCACCGCCAACTGGCCGCTGTTCTACTACCAGTTCCACCGCGACCACGCGCTGCCCAACCTCATATGGAACCATACTGTGAGTATGTAAACAACACGCGCAGCCAGGCGCGCGACGCGGCGCGCGAGCGGCCGGTGGTGCTGCGCCGGAGGAGGGAGAGACTCAAGTCCACCGCCAACTGGCCGCTGTTCTACTACCAGTTCCACCGCGACCACGCGCTGCCCAACCTCATATGGAACCATACTGTGAGTATGTAAACAACACGCGCAGCCAGGCGCGCGACGCGGCGCGCGAGCGGCCGGTGGTGCTGCGCCGGAGGAGGGAGAGACTCAAGTCCACCGCCAACTGGCCGCTGTTCTACTACCAGTTCCACCGCGACCACGCGCTGCCCAACCTCATATGGAACCATACTGTGAGTATGTAAACAACACGCGCAGCCAGGCGCGCGACGCGGCGCGCGAGCGGCCGGTGGTGCTGCGCCGGAGGAGGGAGAGACTCAAGTCCACCGCCAACTGGCCGCTGTTCTACTACCAGTTCCACCGCGACCACGCGCTGCCCAACCTCATATGGAACCATACTGTGAGTATGTAAACAACACGCGCAGCCAGGCGCGCGACGCGGCGCGCGAGCGGCCGGTGGTGCTGCGCCGGAGGAGGGAGAGACTCAAGTCCACCGCCAACTGGCCGCTGTTCTACTACCAGTTCCACCGCGACCACGCGCTGCCCAACCTCATATGGAACCATACTGTGAGTATGTAAACAACACGCGCAGCCAGGCGCGCGACGCGGCGCGCGAGCGGCCGGTGGTGCTGCGCCGGAGGAGGGAGAGACTCAAGTCCACCGCCAACTGGCCGCTGTTCTACTACCAGTTCCACCGCGACCACGCGCTGCCCAACCTCATATGGAACCATACTGTGCGTATGTAAACAACACGCGCAGCCAGGCGCGCGACGCGGCGCGCGAGCGGCCGGTGGTGCTGCGCCGGAGGAGGGAGAGACTCAAGTCCACCGCCAACTGGCCGCTGTTCTACTACCAGTTCCACCGCGACCACGCGCTGCCCAACCTCATATGGAACCATACTGTGCGTATGTAAACAACACGCGCAGCCAGGCGCGCGACGCGGCGCGCGAGCGGCCGGTGGTGCTGCGCCGGAGGAGGGAGAGACTCAAGTCCACCGCCAACTGGCCGCTGTTCTACTACCAGTTCCACCGCGACCACGCGCTGCCCAACCTCATATGGAACCATACTGTGAGTATGTAAACAACACGCGCAGCCAGGCGCGCGACGCGGCGCGCGAGCGGCCGGTGGTGCTGCGCCGGAGGAGGGAGAGACTCAAGTCCACCGCCAACTGGCCGCTGTTCTACTACCAGTTCCACCGCGACCACGCGCTGCCCAACCTCATATGGAACCATACTGTGAGTATGTAAACAACACGCGCAGCCAGGCGCGCGACGCGGCGCGCGAGCGGCCGGTGGTGCTGCGCCGGAGGAGGGAGAGACTCAAGTCCACCGCCAACTGGCCGCTGTTCTACTACCAGTTCCACCGCGACCACGCGCTGCCCAACCTCATATGGAACCATACTGTGAGTATGTAAACAACACGCGCAGTCAGGCGCGCGACGCGGCGCGCGAGCGGCCGGTGGTGCTGCGCCGGAGGAGGGAGAGACTCAAGTCCACCGCCAACTGGCCGCTGTTCTACTACCAGTTCCACCGCGACCACGCGCTGCCCAACCTCATATGGTACCATACTGTGAGTATGTAAACAACACGCGCAGCCAGGCGCGCGACGCGGCGCGCGAGCGGCCGGTGGTGCTGCGCCGGAGGAGGGAGAGACTCAAGTCCACCGCCAACTGGCCGCTGTTCTACTACCAGTTCCACCGCGACCACGCGCTGCCCAACCTCATATGGAACCATACTGTGCGTATGTAAACAACACGCGCAGCCAGGCGCGCGACGCGGCGCGCGAGCGGCCGGTGGTGCTGCGCCGGAGGAGGGAGAGACTCAAGTCCACCGCCAACTGGCCGCTGTTCTACTACCAGTTCCACCGCGACCACGCGCTGCCCAACCTCATATGGAACCATACTGTGAGTATGTAAACAACACGCGCAGCCAGGCGCGCGACGCGGCGCGCGAGCGGCCGGTGGTGCTGCGCCGGAGGAGGGAGAGACTCAAGTCCACCGCCAACTGGCCGCTGTTCTACTACCAGTTCCACCGCGACCACGCGCTGCCCAACCTCATATGGAACCATACTGTGAGTATGTAAACAACACGCGCAGCCAGGCGCGCGACGCGGCGCGCGAGCGGCCGGTGGTGCTGCGCCGGAGGAGGGAGAGACTCAAGTCCACCGCCAACTGGCCGCTGTTCTACTACCAGTTCCACCGCGACCACGCGCTGCCCAACCTCATATGGAACCATACTGTGAGTATGTAAACAACACGCGCAGCCAGGCGCGCGACGCGGCGCGCGAGCGGCCGGTGGTGCTGCGCCGGAGGAGGGAGAGACTCAAGTCCACCGCCAACTGGCCGCTGTTCTACTACCAGTTCCACCGCGACCACGCGCTGCCCAACCTCATATGGAACCATACTGTGAGTATGTAAACAACACGCGCAGCCAGGCGCGCGACGCGGCGCGCGAGCGGCCGGTGGTGCTGCGCCGGAGGAGGGAGAGACTCAAGTCCACCGCCAACTGGCCGCTGTTCTACTACCAGTTCCACCGCGACCACGCGCTGCCCAACCTCATATGGAACCACACCGTGGGTATTTCAACAACACCCATAAATTTTTATTTACAGACTTGTTACCTCATCTGTGGACTCGACTGATGCGTTTTTAACTTCATTATATTTTAAGTCCAGATGAGAGGAAATTCGCCAATGTCTTCAGATTGATTGTAGAATAATTAGAGTTACACAACCTGAATGGATATGACATGAAATTATATTCACTCGATGATTTTTGCGTCACGGAACTCTCGTTGAAGTGAATTTGATTTCAAATTATATGAGAATGTTTGGTCTCTTGACCTAAACAATGAGGCTCTCAGTATTCCATCATGCTTACTTATCTGCAGACTCGCGAAGAACTCCGGAACGCCTTGGAGAACGAGCTCCGAGCGTTCAGCTCCGACCGGGAGGTGTGCGGCGACGCGCTGACGTCCTGGAACCACGCCGAGCTCGAGCTGCACTACCAGTGTCTGCAGAACGAGGTCAAGATTGGCGACTACTACCTGCGCATACTGCTCGAGCAGCGCGACAACGACGACAGTCCTATAAGGAAATCGTAAGTCATTTACTTGAAGTCATCATACAATACAATACAATACAATACAATACGAATACTCTTTATTTCACACCTCCAACATCAAGGAATATACAACACAACATGAGATACATTCAAATAACAGGCAGAGGTAAACAACAGGCGGTCTTATCGCTAAATAGCGATCTCTTCCAGACAACCTTTAGGTAGCGGAGTAGTTGAAAATTAATGTTTGAAATTAGTAGGTGGTGCATAATAATAAAAGGACTAAATGAACGACTACCATAAAAGACAAAAGTAATAAACATACATAAATAAAAATATACAGATATAATCATACGTTGTATTGTACAGAAACATAATTATATAGCTATCTTAGGAATCGTTACCAATATGTCAAACTGAACCTTAATGATGGCTCCACTCGGGTTTCAGAGAAGATGGAAGTCACTAGAGGGGTACCCCAGGGATCGATCCTCGGCCCAATCCTTTTTATTTTATACTCAGCCGACATTATATCACACATTGCACACTGCAAGTACCATATCTATGCAGATGATATTCAAGTCTACATCTCTTGCAAACCTTCTGATATTGAACAAGCTATACATAAACTTAACTGTGATCTGTCCAACATATCTACCTGGGCCACAAATAACAGTTTACTACTTAACCCTGCTAAAACAAAATATCTAATTTTTGGCAGCAATCCTATGTTGAAGGGGCTTAGTCCATCCTATGATGTAAAACTGATGGCTGAGCAAATAGAACGGGTATATGAAGCACGGAACCTAGGTCTCATAATGGACTGTCATTTAAGATACGAGAAGCATGTTGCAAGTTCTGTTAGAAGCTGTTTCTATAAACTTAAATTACTATACAGAATCAGGCCTTTTATAAATGAAAAGTTACGTGTTCAACTGGTTGAGGCACTTGTTCTATCTAAATTAAATTATATGGATACTGTGTTTGGTCCACGTCTTCTTGCTAAAACAAAGAGGCTCATCCAGCGCGTTCAAAACGCTTGCTCTCGATACTGTTTTAATATTCCATTGAGGGCCCATGTTACACCATTTCTGAATGATCACAAAATTCTTAAAATGCAGCACCGTCGTAAACTCCACTTGGCATGTTTGCTCTTTGGAGTAATACAGCACAAAGCACCATCTTATCTGTATGAGAAGTTGTCATGGTTCTCCAATCACAGAACTCGCGGAACCCGCCAGTGCAGCTTACAGCTAATGACTCCGCAACACGCTTCAGCTGCTTTCAGAGGAAGTTTCCGATATGTCGCCACGAAATGTTGGAATAATATTCCACCGCCAGTTAGGAACCTGCAACATTATTCAATTTTTAAAACAAAACTTACAAACTTCGTATATGAACATCAACTTAAACAGGAAACTTTGAGACTGGATACAAGCTGTTTCTAAATAGCTCCTTAAGTAGTTGTAGATAAATGTACTTACTTTTATGTCCCATATTTTGTGTGTTGGTTTCATTTATTCTTTGTTGTTCTGATATTCACTGTATTACTTTATGGTTTCGTTTGTTTCTTTTGTCCATGTGTATGTCTATTTTTCGTGTAAATATTAATAATAATTTTCATTATAATAAAGAATTCTGGGCTGTTTAAAGTTATAAGGAAAGTAAATATACAAAGGTACCCTGTGGAAAGTAACCTGAGTTACTGCAATTTTATTATTGACAGTGACATGCTGACAGCACTTGCTTTGCTTGTCGGACGTCGCGTTCAGGTTAAATGCAATCTGAGCGCGATCAGTATTTCGTGTGTGCCGTACCGTGGCGCCACCTATGGTCCCACCGGAAGATCAGCGCTGGCTCTCTCGGGAGCTAGCATTATGCTGAGGTGGGACCGTTTCGAGGCACTCATAATTAGCTTAAGTACTTAGTTATAGTTTTTTTTCTTTGTTTGTCACTTTTCTACGCAATTATGTTTTGTCCCCGAAAAGAAATGTTTTTCTTTCTTTCTTTCTTTCTTCTTTCTATAGGTTTGGGTAGTTCCAGGGTAATCTGCGGAATCCTACACCAGATCAGACGACGCAACGGAGCCACGCCGCTATGTCGCCTAAATCTAACTAGTTTTAGTCTTGCTTATATTTATTTTTATAGTTTACAGTGCCTTGGTTTTAACAAGGAATCCTTGTCGTTCCTATGTCATGTTATGGTCATCTGAAAAAGAAGATGGTATCATTCGATTTATGACATTTTAGGAGATGATATTAGGTCTCCGGAGATTCTTTTGAACTGCTCAGAGGAGTCACACATTTCTATAATGGTTTAAGAATTTTTTTTGGCAACTCTAACGGATGGTCCGTCAGGGTTGTCAAAAATTTGTTATTTTCTTTTAATTTTTTTTATTTTTTTTACAAGATCTGATATACCTATTATCTTTTTTCAGATACGAATTTTTCAACGACCTATACCACCGGTTCCTGTCCACGCCCAAGGTGGAGATGAAGTGCATGTGCCTCCAGGCGATGAGCATAGTCTACGGGCGGTACTACGAGGACATCGGGCCCTTTGCGGACACCAAATACATCGTGCAGATGTTAGACAGGGTCAGTCCGCTCATAAGGTCTGAAAATGACGTTTGATTTTCAGTTTTAAGTTGAATGAGTTCATTGGTGTGGTTTAAACATGAAATTTCTTAGATATATGATTCATTTTACAGCAGCAAATTGACAACATTTCACTTTTTTGTGTTTTTAAAAATCGCTAATTAGGTACGATCGGAGTTCAGAGAGAATATATCATTTTATTTCTGAACATGGTTCCCTTTTTACACGACAACCCAAAAAACAGTGTAATGCACATTGTACTCGTATATTGACTGTAGATTGCAACGCTACGACGAATTTTAAAATATTATGCGTTTTTTTTCAGACATGCGACAGAATGGAAAGAGATAGACTGGTCCAGTTCTTATCCAAATTGATTTTACATAGGAGAAATGTTAGTGAAATTTTGGAATGGAATGGTATAAGGTAAGATTAGTATCACTTTCCGAGTATAACTAGAAAATTTAAGCTTTACTACGGTGGGGTGATTTATTTTGTGACAATACAACACGTAAAATTTTATTCAAAACGGTACAATTGTTTCCAATAAAATGATGTGTTTCAAAAGGTCTTTCCATAAAATTATTTTATGGAAGCCTTTAAAATTATTTTTAAACCTGTACCAAAATGCTATACTCTATGGTACCTGCTACTAAACTTTAATATTTCATAAGACAATACTCTCTACTCAACTCTAATGAATTTCGAAAAGAGAACATCATAAAAAAAAACACGCTACTATTACCTGATTGGTTGCGTTTACTTGTTAAAAAAAAAACATTAGGCACCCGATGAAAAAGGTAATCAAAAATAAAAAATAATAGTGGGGAATGATGATTAAAGTAAACAACCTTTTTCTGCGTTTTGCTCGTATAAAAAGTATGGATGTAATAGTTACACAATTAGGTCTTAAATAAAATCACGTACCTTACTTAGGCCACTTGGCAAGCCTCGTACCTACTCGACTTTCAGAACCTTCATAGTGCAACGATTGCATAAAATACTATTTTCACCTCAATCGCTCGAAAAACCTCCGTTTATATCCCGAAAGTTTTTTTCCTCGCCGTAGTGAGATGAAAAGGTTCCACACGGTTGCAAAATTATTTCGCTTCTCGTCTCTTGAAAGCCTCGCTACGCTCAGAAATCATAGATATCTTCGTTCGCTCAGCTTTTAATTTCAACACTCGCGCCAAATAACAACTTTACAGCCGTACATAACAAATAACTATTTTATTCCAGAATATTAGTAGATCTGATGACGCTAGCACACTTGCACACCACTCGCGCGACAGTGCCGGCGCAGAGCAACGTCATAGAGGGGCCGGCGCGGAGCGAGGGCGGCGACCGCGAGTGGTACTACAACGTGGAGCAAGCGGGCAAGGTGGAGAGGAAGGGGCCCGTCAGCTTCCAGCAGGTCGGTGATGGCTAGCCTTGTAATATTAGTAGATCTGATGACGCTAGCACACGGAGCAACGTCATAGAGGGGCCGGCGCGGAGCGAGGGCGGCGACCGCGAGTGGTACTACAACGTGGAGCAAGCGGGCAAGGTGGAGAGGAAGGGGCCCGTCAGCTTCCAGCAGGTCGGTGATGGCTAGCCTTGTAATATTAGTAGATCTGATGACGCCAGCACACGGAGCAACGTCATAGAGGGGCCGGCGCGGAGCGAGGGCGGCGACCGCGAGTAGTACTACAACGTGGAGCAAGCGGGCAAGGTGGAGAGGAAGGGGCCCGTCAGCTTCCAGCAGGTCGGTGATGGCTAGCCTTGTAATATTAGTAGATCTGATGACGCTAGCACACGGAGCAACGTCATAGAGGGGCCGGCGCGGAGCGAGGGCGGCGACCGCGGGTGGTACTACAACGTGGAGCAAGCGGGCAAGGTGGAGAGGAAGGGGCCCGTCAGCTTCCAGCAGGTCGGTGATGGCTAGCCTTGTAATATTAGTAGATCTGATGACGCCAGCACACGGAGCAACGTCATAGAGGGGCCGGCGCGGAGCGAGGGCGGCGACCGCGAGTGGTACTACAACGTGGAGCAAGCGGGCAAGGTGGAGAGGAAGGGGCCCGTCAGCTTCCAGCAGGTCGGTGATGGCTAGCCTTGTAATATTAGTAGATCTGATGACGCTAGCACACGGAGCAACGTCATAGAGGGGCCGGCGCGGAGCGAGGGCGGCGACCGCGAGTGGTACTACAACGTGGAGCAAGCGGGCAAGGTGGAGAGGAAGGGGCCCGTCAGCTTCCAGCAGGTCGGTGATGGCTAGCCTTGTAATATTAGTAGATCTGATGACGCCAGCACACGGAGCAACGTCATAGAGGGGCCGGCGCGGAGCGAGGGCGGCGACCGCGAGTGGTACTACAACGTGGAGCAAGCGGGCAAGGTGGAGAGGAAGGGGCCCGTCAGCTTCCAGCAGGTCGGTGATGGCTAGCCTTGTAATATTAGTAGATCTGATGACGCTAGCACACGGAGCAACGTCATAGAGGGGCCGGCGCGGAGCGAGGGCGGCGACCGCGAGTGGTACTACAACGTGGAGCAAGCGGGCAAGGTGGAGAGGAAGGGGCCCGTCAGCTTCCAGCAGGTCGGTGATGGCTAGCCTTGTAATATTAGTAGATCTGATGACGCCAGCACACGGAGCAACGTCATAGAGGGGCCGGCGCGGAGCGAGGGCGGCGACCGCGAGTGGTACTACAACGTGGAGCAAGCGGGCAAGGTGGAGAGGAAGGGGCCCGTCAGCTTCCAGCAGGTCGGTGATGGCTAGCCTTGTAATATTAGTAGATCTGATGACGCTAGCACACGGAGCAACGTCATAGAGGGGCCGGCGCGGAGCGAGGGCGGCGACCGCGAGTGGTACTACAACGTGGAGCAAGCGGGCAAGGTGGAGAGGAAGGGGCCCGTCAGCTTCCAGCAGGTCGGTGATGGCTAGCCTTGTAATATTAGTAGATCTGATGACGCCAGCACACGGAGCAACGTCATAGAGGGGCCGGCGCGGAGCGAGGGCGGCGACCGCGAGTGGTACTACAACGTGGAGCAAGCGGGCAAGGTGGAGAGGAAGGGGCCCGTCAGCTTCCAGCAGGTCGGTGATGGCTAGCCTTGTAATATTAGTAGATCTGATGACGCTAGCACACGGAGCAACGTCATAGAGGGGCCGGCGCGGAGCGAGGGCGGCGACCGCGAGTGGTACTACAACGTGGAGCAAGCGGGCAAGGTGGAGAGGAAGGGGCCCGTCAGCTTCCAGCAGGTCGGTGATGGCTAGCCTTGTAATATTAGTAGATCTGATGACGCTAGCACACGGAGCAACGTCATAGAGGGGCCGGCGCGGAGCGAGGGCGGCGACCGCGAGTGGTACTACAACGTGGAGCAAGCGGGCAAGGTGGAGAGGAAGGGGCCCGTCAGCTTCCAGCAGGTCGGTGATGGCTAGCCTTGTAATATTAGTAGATCTGATGACGCTAGCACACGGAGCAACGTCATAGAGGGGCCGGCGCGGAGCGAGGGCGGCGACCGCGAGTGGTACTACAACGTGGAGCAAGCGGGCAAGGTGGAGAGGAAGGGGCCCGTCAGCTTCCAGCAGGTCGGTGATGGCTAGCCTTGTAATATTAGTAGATCTGATGACGCTAGCACACGGAGCAACGTCATAGAGGGGCCGGCGCGGAGCGAGGGCGGCGACCGCGAGTGGTACTACAACGTGGAGCAAGCGGGCAAGGTGGAGAGGAAGGGGCCCGTCAGCTTCCAGCAGGTCGGTGATGGCTAGCCTTGTAATATTAGTAGATCTGATGACGCTAGCACACTTGCACACCGAGCAACGTTATAGAAGAGACGGTGACTTGCCGTGTTACTTTGTGTGAGACAAATCTTGCAACTACGATTTGAACCACTTCCCTAGCACCGGTTGAGCTGAGCCAGCCGCGAGAGTATAACACGTTAACGATTGGTTAGTGGTCACTAACAACCAATAACTGAAATTAAACTTCTTCATTGTTTTCTCAAAGCTTTAATAACGATGATCAGCATAGTGACCACCGATCGTTAAGGATTAATCTCTCGCTTAACCGCTTACCGCGCTGCTTGCCGCCGAAAGTCGTGGCATGTCCGTAAACTTTGTCGTTGGTGTAGTGTAGTGAACACTGAACATTAATCGGATGAAGTGTTATATTCCAAAAGTGCTATACCAAGTCGCGAACAATCAAACAGGCTAATAAAAAAACTGTTGCGGAAAGTATTTTGGCTGTTAAAGTTATGTTCTCACCAATTTATTTATTTATTCAAATTAGTTGCACAACATTACAGTAATTAAACTAAGACACTGCGAACTACAAATATTAATTTTGTCTACAGCTTAAAGACCTATACAAGAGCGGCGAAATCAACAACAAGACGAAATGCTGGGCCCACAGCATGGAAGGCTGGCGTTGTGTGGGCGCGGTGCCGCAGTTGAAGTGGACGCTCGCGGCCAGAGGGGCCGCGGTCATGGACGAGAGTGCGCTGGCGTCCACCGTGCTAGACCTGCTGATCGCCGCAGCGCAGTATTACCCTAGCAGGTAAGTGTCATCATCATATCATCCTGTTTAAGAACTAATAATACAAACTCTCTTCCCACCGATTGTTCTTGATGGCGTCACCATTTTGATGTCTTTGTTCTGTTATAAAAATGAATATTAAGGGACAACCTTACCTCCTAAGACCCCGCGTACATAATTTTGTACAAATTCAAATTTAGATTTGAACTTTTATTGAATAACAGAATGTTCCAATTTCAAAAACACAAAAATAACTCTGGGTCTCAGGAGGTTACACAAACCGACCTAGTCCCAAACTAAGCAACGCTTGTACTATGTGTACTAGACTACGATATATTTAACACTTTCGACACCAACAACCATGTAGCCGGGCGCTCTGCTCGTAGTAAGTTTTCGCTGCATTCGGTTTTTCCCATGTTATCGGCTACGAGCCTAGCCCGTAGCGCTACGCGGTAGCGAATGCGTTAATATATAAATACATACATAGATATAACAGTCATAACCCCGGAACAAATATTCGAGTTCATCACACAAATATTTGTCCTTGCCGGGACTCGAACCCAGGACCGTATTAAATACTGGCATTTGTGTTTACAGAGACGAGGAGGACGCAGTGATCAGGCCACTGCCGAAGGTGAAGAGAATGCTGTCCGAGCCGGCCTGCCTCGCTCACGTTGTGCAATTGCTGCTCACCTTCGATCCAGTTCTCGTTGAGAAGGTACTTACGTAACGTAGTTACTTAGTTCGGTTAAAAAAGAGCGGGGGTAGCCTAGTGGTTAGGGCATGCGACTTTTAATCCGGAGGTCGCGGGTTCGAACCCGGCCCGTACCAATCAGTTTTTCGGAACTTATATACGGAATGTCATTTGATATTTACCACTCGCTTTTCGGTGAAGGAAAACATCGTGAGGAAACCACCTAAGCCCAAATAAGGCCTAGTTTCCCCTCTGGGTTGCAAGGTCAGATGGCAGTCGCTTGCGTAAAAACTAGTGCCTACGCCACATCTTGGGATTTAGGTAGCCGACCCCGATTGAGAATTCATTCTCTAAAAATGGGACAAAGGCTAGGAGGATGATTTACATAGTTCGGTTGGCGTTGTGTACGATCTAATTAAAGAAAACAATACTGTTGCGTGGTTTTGTACTTCATTATCGTCCGTCATAAAAAATAAGCGTGCTTCATAGATAAGGTGTTATTTTGGTGGATTGTCAAATCTTAAGGCCTTTGCAAAGAGTTAAAATTACTTTAATAGAAATTACATTTACCTGATTACCCAAATGACCTCAACTCTCGTGGCAGTACCTATAAGGCTGGCCTCACACAGTCTGAATTCACAACTGAATTCATTATCCATTATACAATTCTAGATTTCTATTGATATTCCAGGAAAAATCTTAATAGCCCGATGCAGGAACGTCTTTTGTTTTTGCACCCTAACAAAAATTTAAATAAAAAAAATAAATGAGGCATAAATATTATCTATACCAAAGAGAACGAACAGGAACTATTCTTGGTGGCAGCAATCATCATCATCATCCAATCCTAATGCAGGGACAGTATTCATAAGGTAAAAGGTTCGGATTGTCGGCGTCAGTTGGCAGCACCTACCTTGTTCAAGTTCCATGGCAGCACTATACATGTCATTGTCTAGTATGGTAACGTAAAAGATACGAAGTGGCGACACCAGCTGGCAGCACCTTCGTTGTCAGTGGTCTCACTACGCTCGAGCGCCAAAATATCCCGATTGAAACTGGTGCCTTTTGTCCCTCGTGTAACAATCTACTATTTTCCAGGTTGCAACCTTGCTTTATGAAGTGATGCAAGACAATCCTGAGATTTCGAAGCTGTACCTGACCGGCGTGTTCTACTTTATGCTATTGTACACCGGCTCCAACTTGCTGCCTATAGCAAGGTTTCTGCGTCTTACGCACATGAAACAGGCTTTTAGGGCTGATCAGGTAAGATACCGTTTGTAAGGGTGCTGTCTCACCGCGAGCATTCGCGCCTGTGTTAACAAAAAAACAGTAATAATGAGAATTTCATGTATTTTTTTGTTATGTTACAGGCGAATGCTCACGGTGTGGAAACATCCTAATAGGCTAGTTTCGTGATAGATCAAATCAGTCTGTTAAAATTACCTCATATTATGTGGTTTTTGCTTATTTAAATAAGCGAAAATATCAAATCACAAAGAAAAATTGAAATGCCTAACCTGGCGGAAAAGACCGGGGATCGAAACCGGTACCTCTGGATTTACCGGTCCCACGTGTTAACCACTCCACCACCCCAACACCAGAAGAACTATCGAAATTTTCCTTAAACTTTTTCATGTTGATCTTTGCATTATTGAAAGGATTTACACTGTTTTTTGTCTACAGACCACGTCTGATATAATGCAGCGCTCTATCTTAGGGCAACTGCTGCCAGAAGCGATGGTGTGTTACCTGGAGAACCATGGCGCCGAGAAGTTTGCGCAAATCTTCCTCGGCGAGTGGGACACGCCTGAGGCCATATGGAACTCCGAGATGAGGTGAGGATCTCCGAATGCGTTATATATCTTCCCTTCTTTGTCGTTACACTCAGAGCACTGCAGAGCAGAGTTGGCAGAGTGGTCGTGGCTGTCATTCCTTGTGTGGCAAGCCTAACCACACGGCGCCATTCTTCTCTCACAGTCGCGCGTCTAGTGCTTTCGTCTCGTGCAGAGGGCAGTTTGTGGCCGATTTGTAATAATGGAATACTTACTTACTACTCTGGCTCAGTGACCCAAAGAGGATCTTGGCCTCTGACACAAGAGAACGCCATTCTTCTCTGTTTTGCGCCTTTTCCCGCCAGTTAGGGATACGAGGGTGACACTGAAAGTTTTTAGAACAGGCCACTTGTCAACGATATAATAAAAAAAATAAGTTTAGATTTTGAAAATTATCTCTGCGAATATTATTGTCTATGTATTTAATTCGTTTGTCATTTGTTTTACGATTTGGCGGTGAATTGAAAATTGTCTGTGTCATGTCGGCTTGAATTTTAGTCGACAAATCTTTCGTGCAATTATTTTTTATGACTTTCGATGTTCTTAAAGTCAACAAGAAAGTTATGATAGCCTTCGATTGGCCTTTCATGATAAAGCCCCGTTTCGTGCCACTGTTTACAACTGATTTAATGAGTTTAACCGTGGTCGCACTAATTTCACCGATGATCTGCGTGAGGGCCGGCCTTCGACGGCGACGACTGAAGACAATATCAGTGTTGTGCGGCGTGCGATAGAGACTGACAAAAGAATGACCTATCAGCGGATTCAGAAGAGCTTAGGCATTGGTATGAGTCAAGTGCACAAAATCCTCCATGAACATTTAGCGGTCAGGAATCTTTGTGCCCGGTGGATACCTCATAATTTGACAGAGTCCCAAAAACTCTCTTGTGTTGATTGGTGCCGTGAAATGGTTCAAAGATTTAATGGAGATGACTCAAATGCAGTTTTCAACATGCTTACGGGTGACGAAAGCTGGATTTACTGTTAGGGATCTGAAACTAAAAGGCAGTCTGCTCAGTGGGTGTTTCCTTCAGAGGAGTTGCCAGGTAAAGTGAAGAGAGGTCGAAGCGTGGGAAAAAAGATGGTGGCGTGGTTCTTCCGAATGACAGGTCATATCGCAACAATTGTTATAAAGGATCAAAACACAGTTATCGCAAGCTGGAACACTAACAATAGTTTCTAGGAACCACATTTCTTGGAAAAAGTTACGGCGAAGCGACCTCGCAGTAGGCTCCTCCTTTACAACGACAACGCCTCGTCGCACACCACCAATCAAACGATCGACTATTTGGCGATGTCAGACGTGGAATTACTTGGTCACCCACCGTATAGCCCCGACCTCGCACCTTGCGATTTTTATTTATTTCCGAAAATAAAAGAAGAACTTCTAGGAAAACGTTTTATGGACGCCGAGGAAGCAGTGGCTGCGTGTCAAAGGGTAGTCAAAGAGAACCCTAGGGATGAATGGGCAAAGCGCTTTTCTCAGTGGTTCCATCGGATACAGCGATGTATTGATGTGAAGGGAAACTATTTCCAAAAGATATAATAAAACTAACAACTTGCTACTTTGTTCAGTTTATATTTTCTAAAAACTTTCAGTTTGACCCTCGTACTTAGGGCGCACAGATCCTTCTCCACTTCATCTTTCCAGCGGTATCTCGGGCGGCCGACCGGACGTTTTCCACTCGGTCACACCTGAAACGCTCTCTTCACGGCCCGATCGTCTCCCATCCTCTCCAGGTGACCCAGCCAGCGGAGTCGTGTGGCTTTGATTTCGCCAACTATGTTGGATGTAGCCACCAGCTCTTCTAACTCCTTATTCTTTCTCCTTCTCCAGCTGCCATCCTCATTTCTTATTGGTCCCAGAATCTTTCGCCAGATTTTCCTTTCCGCCACTAAGAGCTTATTTTCTTCCTTTTGAGTCAGTGTCCAAGCTTCACACCCATACATCAGGATTGGTCTGATTATCGTTTTGTATACGCGAATCTTGGTTGGTCTACTGATCAACTTGGACGCTCAAACTCTATGGAGTGCTGCAGAGCATCTTAGGGCGTTCTGGATTCGAACATCAATTTCCTCCGCCCTGTGGTTGGTGTCGGTAACTATGCAACCAAGGTACTTAAATCTACCTACGCCTTTGTAGATGGTTGTTCCTACTGCTAAATCCGCTCTTTTTGCTCCGACGTCTTTGTACCTTTTCATGAGGAGATATTCTGTTTTCTGGTGATTGATTCTGAGACCAATTTTCTCTCCCTCTTGTTCCTCCAACTGTGCCATGGCCTTCAGGTCCCATTTGTTTTGCGCCAATAGCCCTAGGTCATCGGCATAGCCAATGATTTTGTGCTTGCCATTCAGCTCAACACCCCCATCATATTGTAACACCTTTCGTATGACGTATTCGAGTGCCAAGTTGAACAGCATTGGCGAAAGTGAGTCTCCCTGTTTTAGGCCAGTAACAACCTCGAACTCGTCTGACAGACCTCCGCCTGTCCTAACTCTCATTCTACTCAATAAGAATAATGAAATAATACATTTTATTCTGTAAGTAGGCCACAAGGGCACTTTTACATGTCGGCATTTCACCGGCACCAATATGTAACATTTTTGGGTACTTGGATACAATATTTTAAACTGTCATAGTCCTAAACGCAGCCTTTCTTTACAGGCGGATGCTAATAATGAAGGTGTCGGCGCACATCGGCGAGTTCACGCCCCGACTCCACGCGCACATCGCCGCGCGCTACCCCTACCTCGCCATACCGGCGGTGTGCTACCCGCAGCTACAGCACGAGCTGTTCTGCAACATGTTCTACCTGCGGCACCTGTGCGACACGCACAAGTTCCCCGACTGGCCGATCCCGGAGCCGGTGAGTGACGTCACACCGTGCTACCTCGCCATACCGGCGGTGTGCTACCCGCAGCTACAGCACGAGCTGTTCTGCAACATGTTCTACCTGCGGCACCTGTGCGACACGCACAAGTTCCCCGACTGGCCGATCCCGGAGCCGGTGAGTGACGTCACACCGTGCTACCTCGCCATACCGGCGGTGTGCTACCCGCAGCTACAGCACGAGCTGTTCTGCAACATGTTCTACCTGCGGCACCTGTGCGACACGCACAAGTTCCCCGACTGGCCGATCCCGGAGCCGGTGAGTGACGTCACACCGTGCTACCTCGCCATACCGGCGGTGTGCTACCCGCAGCTACAGCACGAGCTGTTCTGCAACATGTTCTACCTGCGGCACCTGTGCGACACGCACAAGTTCCCCGACTGGCCGATCCCGGAGCCGGTGAGTGACGTCACACCGTGCTACCTCGCCATACCGGCGGTGTGCTACCCGCAGCTACAGCACGAGCTGTTCTGCAACATGTTCTACCTGCGGCACCTGTGCGACACGCACAAGTTCCCCGACTGGCCGATCCCGGAGCCGGTGAGTGACGTCACACCGTGCTACCTCGCCATACCGGCGGTGTGCTACCCGCAGCTACAGCACGAGCTGTTCTGCAACATGTTCTACCTGCGGCACCTGTGCGACACGCACAAGTTCCCCGACTGGCCGATCCCGGAGCCGGTGAGTGACGTCACACCGTGCTACCTCGCCATACCGGCGGTGTGCTACCCGCAGCTACAGCACGAGCTGTTCTGCAACATGTTCTACCTGCGGCACCTGTGCGACACGCACAAGTTCCCCGACTGGCCGATCCCGGAGCCGGTGAGTGACGTCACACCGTGCTACCTCGCCATACCGGCGGTGTGCTACCCGCAGCTACAGCACGAGCTGTTCTGCAACATGTTCTACCTGCGGCACCTGTGCGACACGCACAAGTTCCCCGACTGGCCGATCCCGGAGCCGGTGAGTGACGTCACACCGTGCTACCTCGCCATACCGGCGGTGTGCTACCCGCAGCTACAGCACGAGCTGTTCTGCAACATGTTCTACCTGCGGCACCTGTGCGACACGCACAAGTTCCCCGACTGGCCGATCCCGGAGCCGGTGAGTGACGTCACACCGTGCTACCTCGCCATACCGGCGGTGTGCTACCCGCAGCTACAGCACGAGCTGTTCTGCAACATGTTCTACCTGCGGCACCTGTGCGACACGCACAAGTTCCCCGACTGGCCGATCCCGGAGCCGGTGAGTGACGTCACACCGTGCTACCTCGCCATACCGGCGGTGTGCTACCCGCAGCTACAGCACGAGCTGTTCTGCAACATGTTCTACCTGCGGCACCTGTGCGACACGCACAAGTTCCCCGACTGGCCGATCCCGGAGCCGGTGAGTGACGTCACACCGTGCTACCTCGCCATACCGGCGGTGTGCTACCCGCAGCTACAGCACGAGCTGTTCTGCAACATGTTCTACCTGCGGCACCTGTGCGACACGCACCAGTTCCCCGACTGGCCGATCCCGGAGCCGGTGAGTGACGTCACACCGTGCTACCTCGCCATACCGGCGGTGTGCTACCCGCAGCTACAGCACGAGCTGTTCTGCAACATGTTCTACCTGCGGCACCTGTGCGACACGCACCAGTTCCCCGACTGGCCGATCCCGGAGCCGGTGAGTGACGTCACACCGTGCTACCTCGCCATACCGGCGGTGTGCTACCCGCAGCTACAGCACGAGCTGTTCTGCAACATGTTCTACCTGCGGCACCTGTGCGACACGCACCAGTTCCCCGACTGGCCGATCCCGGAGCCGGTGAGTGACGTCACACCGTGCTACCTCGCCATACCGGCGGTGTGCTACCCGCAGCTACAGCACGAGCTGTTCTGCAACATGTTCTACCTGCGGCACCTGTGCGACACGCACAAGTTCCCCGACTGGCCGATCCCGGAGCCGGTGAGTGACGTCACACCGTGCTACCTCGCCATACCGGCGGTGTGCTACCCGCAGCTACAGCACGAGCTGTTCTGCAACATGTTCTACCTGCGGCACCTGTGCGACACGCACAAGTTCCCCGACTGGCCGATCCCGGAGCCGGTGAGTGACGTCACACCGTGCTACCTCGCCATACCGGCGGTGTGCTACCCGCAGCTACAGCACGAGCTGTTCTGCAACATGTTCTACCTGCGGCACCTGTGCGACACGCACAAGTTCCCCGACTGGCCGATCCCGGAGCCGGTGAGTGACGTCACACCGTGCTACCTCGCCATACCGGCGGTGTGCTACCCGCAGCTACAGCACGAGCTGTTCTGCAACATGTTCTACCTGCGGCACCTGTGCGACACGCACAAGTTCCCCGACTGGCCGATCCCGGAGCCGGTGAGTGACGTCACACCGTGCTACCTCGCCATACCGGCGGTGTGCTACCCGCAGCTACAGCACGAGCTGTTCTGCAACATGTTCTACCTGCGGCACCTGTGCGACACGCACCAGTTCCCCGACTGGCCGATCCCGGAGCCGGTGAGTGACGTCACACCGTGCTACCTCGCCATACCGGCGGTGTGCTACCCGCAGCTACAGCACGAGCTGTTCTGCAACATGTTCTACCTGCGGCACCTGTGCGACACGCACAAGTTCCCCGACTGGCCGATCCCGGAGCCGGTGAGTGTTCTCTAATATCTAGGTAGCCTTGAATTCGTGGAAATTTCGCTACTAAAGTTTTCGAATTACAGTGAGAAAAACACCCACCTCTGCAGCGTAAAACTCATGCGTGACTGTTTATATTCACGTGTGTGCGAAATAGGCACGAGAAACAGTGACTAAGGAAGGAATAGGAATACCTTGTTGGGGTTCTTCTGTTACCAACACAAAGGACAAAAAAATATCAGGTCAACGCCACAATCGACCAAAACTTTGTATAACCCGTTACTCGTCTATCAACAGGTGCAACTTCTAAAAGACGTGCTAGAAGCGTGGCGGCGCGAAGTCGAGAAGAAACCGCCCTCCATGACAGCGAGCGAAGCGTACGCGGAGCTAGGCTTGACCGGACAACACGACGAGGCGGCCGTGCGCAAGGCGTACTATAGACTGGCGCAGCAGTACCATCCGGACAAGAATCCAGAGGGCCGGGTAAGTTGGATGACGAGTGTAAAAGGATCTGCCCTGCTTTTGTGTCAATTTTCTCGTTAGTAATCTGGTGAAACCTCTTAAGATACATGTTAGAGTCGAGAAGAAACCTCTATAACAGCGACCGAATCATACGTAGCACTAGGTCTGCCAAGGCAACACGATGCGCAGGGTGTACTAAAAACTCACTCAACAGTACCATACAAAGGGCCGGGTAAGTTGGATAGTAGCCTTATCTTTATCGATGAGTGCAAACAAACTTTGTCGTAATAGACATGTTGACTGATGTTAAATTCTACAGCGTATTGTAGTTATATGAATAAAATTAGCTAAGTAAATATATCACGAAACAAAGAAAAAAGTCCAGAAAAATAAATCTTTTTTGGAAATATGTGACTTCAAAGGTACCCAAATTTTATGTTTTTTTTTTAATCCAAAAGAAATTTTGAAAATGTTTTCATAATTTTACAAAACAGTAATTGTATGAAAACCATGAACTTAAACGCACTTTTTCACGGTGAAAATGGCAAATTTCCTAATTTCTCCATACAATTATTGGTACCTGTACCGGCCTGTGACTTCACTAGCCTGGACGCCTTTTGTATGGAGCGTTTTTAGCGTTACGTAGGAATGTTGAACTTTGACGGTCATTTCTGACTTTTAGAGCAGTTTAAGTGTAGGCAGTCCCATATAGACATTTGATTTGAAGGTGTCGTGTTTCGTCGGTTCCGGGGCAACCTACCAAATCCAACACCTGAGATGTCGGAACAACGGGGCCACGCCGTGTCGCCGTCGTAATAAACATTAAACATTGTTCGGTTCATGACGCATTGGTGTAAACTGTAATGTCATGTAACCTGTTTTTCAATAAATAAATAAATAAATAAATTGATCATAATAAAAAATAGAATCGATTGACATCCACAAAAAAAATTAGTCAACATGTCTATTGCCGCGCAAATGTTGATTATTCTCAAGCTCCCAAAAGATTTAACGATATAATGCTCCAGGGCAAATAGGGGAACCTTTACAAAGTTCTACTAAACGTTCCTTTTATTCGGCTACTTTGCTAGATCCACTCGTTAAAAAGGTGCTGTCATTCGAAAGGTGTAGTGTTTCGTCGTTTTCGTTTTTACCTAGACGTTGTGTCACACGTCGCTGACTTTAATGTATAAATTGTATCAATAATATGTATGTTAGATTGTAAGCTATATATGGGCCTTTGGTGCCTGAAATAAATGATAATGTTCTGAAATTTGAAAATGATGTTCCAGGACCGATTCGAGGCTGTTAACCAGGCGTACGAGTTCCTCTGCAGTCGGAACGTGTGGACCGGCGACGGACCCAACACGAATAACATCGTGCTCATTCTCAGGACACAGACGATTCTCTTCCAGCGGTACTCTGACGGTTAGTACCACTCACTTTTGTCTATGCTTTTGACGTGATAACGTCTTATAAATCGTTTAACGCCGGCTGCGCGCACGAAAAAGCATGACTCATTGTCACGTTCCGCCTGAGCCGAGCGTGCAAGCGAGAGCGCGGAACAGGCGATAGAGAGGCACGATCCGCCTAAGCATTCCGCTTGTGACGCATCTATCTCTCTTCCACTCCATCGGCCGGCATACGTTATCACGTAAAGTTTCGTCCGTAAACCGACTTTACAGAAAAGCAATTTTTGTTTCAGTTCTGGCTCCATACAAATACGCGGGCTACCCTCAACTGCTGCGCACAGCGCGCTTGGAAGCCGAGGCGGAGCAGTTGTTCTCGGACAAAGACTCTTCAGGCTTGCTGCCGGCGGCGTGCGAACTGGCGCATGCCACCGTTCGCTGCTCGGCGCTCAATGCTGAGGAGTTGAGGAGAGAGGGAGGGTTACAGGTAAGAGGGCGATAACATATTAACCATAGCTTCCCACTAGAGGCGTTGACGGCATAAAATACTGGTTAAATTATTATATAGAAATTTTATAAAACTGCGTTAAGTAAATTGCAATATACATCGGAAAACAACGTATTGAGCGGCATGATCGTTCAACGACCAAGCTCCTAAAACTATTCGATTAAATTAAAAATAAAACATTGCTCAAAATTCTTCCACATTTTTTTGTGGAAGACCAAAGACGCTTGATCCGGTTTCATAGAATATATCTAGCAAATAATAATAGTACATTACTGCAAAGGCCAAATCAAATTTATTTTGTTAAGCTGTTCGGGTTAATGTTTTTACCACCAAATGTTAAGATGATTCTATTTATTAAAAAATGACAACACCTTTTTAATTAGATATTGTTATATTTTTGTACAATAAACGTGGTTCCTTGTTTATTTTATTGAATATTTGTTTTAATCTAATTGAATGATCTAGTTAAATATAAGAAATAAAACGTAAATAAACATGCACAAACTACGTTTTTTTTTTATTGGCAGTATGCCATAGATTATCAATAAAAGAAATAAACCCCACTGAAACAAAAGACAACCTTTTTGTTGGCCACGGCCATAATGTTGTATGAAATTCCTTTATTGACCTCTAATTTGAAATTAGAACGAATCTTCAACAAGTGCTATAGAAAGACGTATTTCACGTTCTATTGCCAATTACCACGACCATAAGAACGACATTTCCTTGGATGTTTGAGAAATAGTACATTACATCAGAGGCCGGATAGTGATACGAGGCCGGGAATCCGTTATCACGACGAGGCATGTATAGTGCTTTTCTCAAACATACAATGAAATAAAAAAATATACTTCAAAGAACAACATTTTATTAATTGACAAATAGGACATTTTAGTCTAACAACCAACCTTTAAAAACAAAACCTGCTTTTTGTCAAACCAGCCAGCTGTGTGAATGACCTTGTTGTTGAAACCAAAAAAAAGTTACTTTGCAGGCCTAGGCCTGAAAAGCAGTATGAAATCCCTTTACAGTCCTCTCGAGTTGTTGCGCCCAAAAAGCGATACTTCCGAGCCTATTATAAGGAACGTAAAGACAATATTTCATTGCATTGCGGGTTCGAATCCCGGCAAGGGCAAATATTTGTGTGAGGAACACGAATATTTGTGCCTGGGTCATGGATGTTCTATGTATTTAAGTATTTATTTATCTATATAAGTATGTATATCGTCGCCTGGTACCCATAACACAAGCCTTCTTGAGCTTAATTTGGGACTAAGGTTGATTTGTGTGAGGTTGTCTGATATTTATTTATTTTTATTTTATGTTTGAGAAACAATCGTTTGTGGCAGGTCCTGCACGAGGCGCTGACGCGCTGCGTGCCCGTCCTCTCCGGCTCCACGAAGCCGGGCGACGTGTCCGCGGCCGTGTGCGCGCACGCCGCACGTTGCTTCGCCGTCGCCGCGCAGTTCCCCGCGTGTCGCGCGGTGTGCGCTGAACTGCCGCAGCTCAGCCAGGACGTCGTGCCGCTGCTCCGTCGACCGGTGAGTACACTTATAACGTTTGACTATAATTGACAACATTTCATATTTATAACAGGTGGAAATTAATATAGAGATCGACAGGGCTTTATGTCGGGTACCTTTAAAAAAAATCTTTGAATTTATTTTTCTGTATTTAAAGAAATATAAGAAAATACATCAAATAACTGCAATCTAAGACAATACGGGCTGAATAGGGTTGTTGTCTAAACCAAAGAGCGAAAAAATATATTTTTTTTTATTTGACGTTGACAGATGCATACCGAATTTTATTAAGTTTTTTTAATAAGAAAACCGACTAAAGTAACCGTTCCATTAAGTTCTGGTTTTGGTGTTGCCACATTTTAAAATGAGTATGTTTTTATAAATTAATACTAAAATAAATAATCATCTCAGAAAATAAATAAAAACAGAGATTACTTCATCTTTTTAAGCAGAATTCAGAAAAGTAATAAAATGATAATCTTAAAAATATGAAATGTTGTCAATTGATTAAGCACGTAGACGGATAGTTGTCTCTATAGTTGAGGAAGCAGTGTCTGACGCGCTGAGCCCGCCCTCTTTCTAACATAGACAGCTTTCGCATGGCCGGTGACCGTGCCGTGATCGTGGTGCATGTGAAAAGGGCCTTACTCCGTCGACCAGTGAGTACATAAGCGGCATCATACACTGTAATGTAACTGAAATGGTGATATTGAATAAGTACATTTTTATTTTTATTTTTAATATTTTTATTATAATGATAATGGCCACTCGGCATTCTGCAAGATACGATGTTAGTGGAGTAGGTGCTCGGATTTTTTTGTCAAACAAAAAATACTGGATGACTGTTTTGTTGTGTATGGGAGTGCCGGGGGCTGATAAGAAGAGTCATACTGTACAACTTTTACTATGGGATCAACTACGAAATCGAAAGGAAAACTCTGTTCCATACATTTTTGATTACTAAGCTATCAATTAATTTATGACGCTCGCTCAGTTGAGGACAAGGCTGATGCATAGAGATCCTGTTTGGGCTCATTTAATTGGTATTTATGAGCAATTAACGTTTGTGTAACAAAGTACAAAAGGCAATATAATCGCAACATTCTTTTTTTGATACAATTTTCACATAATTTGACAATATTACTAATTTATTACTTTATTATTTTGTAATGTGACCTATAACTTTCATGTGCGGCAATTTGCTGTAAGTGTAAGTTGGTTAATAATAATAAATAAATACATATATGACGTATTTGAATGTTTCCAGCACCTCGGCGACACAGCGTGCGCGGGCGCGGAGGCGACGGCCGCGCTGGCCGCGGAGCCGTCCATGCGCGAGCAGTTGGCGCTGGCCGGCGCGCTGCAGGCCTTGCTGCCTAACGTGCTGCAATACGACTACACGCTTAAGGAGTCGGGCGTCGAGACTGACGCGCAGGCGAACAAACAGGTCAGCACCCTTACCATTGAAGTGTTTTACAAATGTATAGTGGGTAGAGGCGCACAGAGAGTATAATTGAAACAGCTGGTTGTGTTAGGAATAAGAACAAGAATGTACGGTCCACATACCGCACATTGCCATCTCAGCGAAATAACCAACAATCGCGTAAAGCATTGACATACGCGCCAGTACACGTTCATATTTGACAGCAACCACGCGTGTCCTCATTAGCATTATCATTCATAATATCGCGCTTTTATAGTTTACTTTGACATTATAATTAAAGAGTGTATTTTCGACTATATTAGTGAGTTATTATTACATCCAGCAAATAACATTTCATAATTGGTGTATGTGACACTAGCAGCCCGTACATCAATTTGGTCCTTCGAGCCGGATATGAACCAACGACCTATGGATACGTATATTGTATTTGAACTAGAGTTTATATACATATTATAATTGAGGTTAACGCCTATCCAAGCAATATGCATTATATAGCAGTAAACCAATGTGTTACTGCTAAACATTAAATGTAGACATCAGCTACATACCACACCATGAGCAGTGGCGTGCACAGGTTTTTAGGCTAGGGTAGGCAGTAAAGAAGAAATGGTAAAAAAAACACATACCCGATTTTACTTCTATCTTTTCATGTCTGCAAATTCAGTAGGTATCTACCCAGACCGTCTTCAAGTTAGAAAATAACAAACACGGGAAACAAAACAACCTACTTTTGTGCGAACAGCCAGTCAAACACTTAAAAGTATCGTAATGTCTAATGTGAAATTTTCGTGTTACATTCCCAGTTTTTTGTTGCAAATCCGGCAACTCCGGCATGCATCTTCCTTTTTGAAGGACATTTAACTTTGACGCGAAAGGTAATTGCCCAAAATTACCGTTTGCTATTTTGTTTAAGCACACAAGGCCAGCACACGACTCACACGAAAAATCCATTTTGATAAATCACACGCATCAATGGAACTAAAAATCACTTCCGATTTTGATTTTAAAATGCTAAATCACACAACACAACACTTATCACTTGTATTTTCACTTTACAATTCAAAACAAACGCGCCTGTCGAACCAAAACAACAACAAATTAAAAAAATGGCCGGCGGACTAACCAAAGACGCTAAATTGGTTTACATTATTATTAGATACGTAATCCTAGCGAAAAATCCCTTCCAAATTTGGCCGCGTAAAATCAGACCGAATCAGGTGAATCGAATGGGTTGCGAGAAAGAGATAAATATATTCGTAAAAAGATATCTTAGCAAATACATTGCGTGCTGAGCGTCGGCGTATAATCGTGTAAGCATTACTAAATGCGCAATGGATTACGTTTATTTCCATTCTGCCGAACGATATCTTCTACACCAACGTATCGTCCTCCAGGCCAGGCGGTCGGAGTTGAGATCATTTTTGTATGAAGTTTTACGCGTGTCGCTGTGTGCGTTCTGTAAGCATGTGTTTGTATTTTCTAGCATTCAAGGCGGACTTTTGCAAAAGTACGTCTTGCGTTTACGTTTACCACGTTCGGCGCGTGACATGACGGGAATGTGGCGAATTTATTTTTCTATTGTGCCAATTGTTATAGTGACAAAACTGTTATTGGCTTTATTATAAAATTAAAGAAAAACAGAATGTTGTGTGTATTAATATGTTAGGGTAGGCAGTGCCTTTGTGCCTATATGGAGTGCACGCCACTGACCATGAGTTAACGTGACCGTATCCACTAGCGACTGCGCAAACGATTTGTATGGAGAATAGTACAGTCCCCTAGCGGTTACTTTGTAGAACTACAATACTCCATAAACGCTAGCGAGTACGATCACTGTAATCTCGTGGGAAGGGTACAGTTAATAATACATCAGAGGCCGGGAATCCGTTTTCACGACGAGGCATGTATAGTGCTTTTCTCAAACATGCTCGGAAATGTATGCGTTAATGTCCCGATATGAGGCCATGAAGTTTCTCGTTTATGGCTCCCTACATTACTTCTTGGCCTAGGCCACAAAATTAAGTATGAAAATCCATTTTTGTCCACTGCTATAACTTTTTAAATTTCCTTACTAAAGTTAAATTGGCAAAGGAAAAGTTACATACAGCCAACCACCACCGCACTCTGTAAGCATACTTGCGAGTTGCGATATAATAAAAAAAACAAAATCTATGGTACTATATTTATGTGCGGTTTAACCGGTGCTCAAATAGCTGGATCAAATAACATATTTAAAAAATAAAAAAGGCGGCAAATTGAACTTGGCTTAGCTTAATTATTGTATTAAGCGGTTTACACTCACGTGAAATTGTCAGGAACGGCCCGACATGTTTCGAACTCGTATGGAGCCCTTCATCAGGGCTGCCCGTACACCGCCGCGGCAAACTCGTCACTTAATACAATAATTAAATATGTCTCACGAAAGTTTTAATAAAATTATTGGCTTAGCTTATTCGTATTTCGTAGTGATTATAATATAATTTTAACAGAAATAAATAGTACATTGTTGTAGAGGCTGTAAAGTAAGCAATAGATGAACGAGTAAATTTCGAAGGCCGACCCGCAGGGGAGGCCTTCGATAATACGAGTTCATCTATTGTACTTTCAGCCGAGACTGAACAGAGTGCTTTTCACGACTACTGCGAGGAAATACATAAAAATAAGAGCATTTTATATTGGTAATTATAAACTCCGCGCCTTGTTGCAGCTTCATTGTTTCAAAAAATTATGGCTACACAAAGCTGGTCGTGCCCCCAGATTCAAACGCAACGATTATTCTCAATCCATTTAATGAAGAAATAGCAAAAATATTAAAACTTACCTCACTTTCAACTAAATTTAGACATTTACACATTTTTTAGTCTAAGTTACACTCAGGTTACCAACCCTACGATACATTCCACACTGAAAAATCATTGTAACGTTACGTCAATATTAACATACGTTCCTAATATTATTTATTTCGTGAGTCAATGTGAACATTATTAAAATAAAGCACATCACAAAACCACTATGTAATATTTACTAAACAATCTATTTGCTTTTTTAAATATGGCGGCTGCCCCGCACATGCGCGCATCTCACGCAATGGAGTCATGGATTTCCAGCCAAATTAAAAAAAATATAATTAACTCGATATATAAATTTACAGTGTTTATTTGTTGAAAACTGTTTATTTGTTGAAAAGTAAGTAATTTTTGAAATTAGGAAAATGTTTTACGGCCCATAGCAAACTTTAAAATATAAATGTTCAGGGTAAAACCTTTTTAACGAAAACTTATTAAAAAGTAAACCTGAGGCGTATTTTCTTACTTAAGAAAATAAACTCGTTTGCGGGTATTTATAAGTTTAAGAAAAAAATACACCTCATAAATGACCCATTCTCATTGGTCAATTTAATTTGACATGCAGCAGACGATTAAGCTTTTATTGGTTAAATTGACGTTTCAGCCGGCCGAGAAAATTGCTCTGAAATATTTTCTAAAAAGTCTTATCTTACTATGAAATTCATGTGTAGATACGAACTGTTACCGTAACGTGCTACATTGTTGTCGTGTTGGGAGCTAACATAGATATACAGTTTACAAATGGACATATATAAGCGGTTTTGTGTACTGGATTCAGGTAATCTATAACCACATTTTCGAGCAGTGTCGTGAAAAATTACTTCTAGAAACGAGTGACGGGGAACTTATGAACTGTACTCCGCCTCATTTAAAAGAGGAGGCAAATTTTGCCATGCAGAATATGCTACGAGAAAAAGTAAAAACTAATAATAGATCTTACTTTTTTCCCGTAGCATATTTTATTTACTTGATTATCTAATAGTTATTTTAATATTTGTATAGAATCTTTTTATCGATTCATATGCTTTATGTGGTAATTCCACATTTTTATTAGATTGTAGTAGATCGCATTCAATTTTTTTTTCTTTCTTAATTTACCTTTGTGTCATTATTAATAGTTATTTTAATTTTAATATTTCCTCACATTGTTTGAGAAAAGCACTATACAAGCTTCGGCCGGAACAGGGATTGCAGGACTCGTTCTATCTGGCCTCGTCTTCGACTCGGCCATCTACCCCAAACTCGTCCAGCAATCCCTTACTTCACGGCCTCTGCAGTAATGTACTATTTCTCAAACATACAATACAATACAAGTACGCTTTATTGCACACCAAAAAACGTTTACACAAGAAATTACAAATAAACAAATTAAAAACGGTAGACAACAGGCGGTCTTATCGCTAAAGAGCGATCTCTTCCAGACAACCTTTGGGTAGTGGAGTTTATCCTAAAAAACGTTTAATGAGTAGGTGATGCAAAAGGCGAATGAGACACATCGTAAGGTACAGATATCTAAAAACATAAATAGATATAAAAACTTGAATATACATATATACACAAAAATTTAAATATATAAATATGTATATATATATATACATACATACATATCCATACTAATATTATAAATGCGAAAGTGTGTCTGTCTGTCTGTCTGTCTGTCTGTCTGTTACCTCTTCACGCTTAAACCGCTGAACCGATTTAGATGAAATTTGGTATATAGATAGTTTCAGTCCCGGGGAAGGACATAGGATACTTTTCATTCCGAATAAATGTAGTGTTCCCGTGGGATGAGCGGGTAACACCGCGGGGCACAGCTAGTACATACATAAACAAAAATAAATACTATGCACAAACATACAGTCAGCAGAAAACTTGATGAAAAACAGTTTCACACAGTTTATTGGACAGAAAGGAAGTGTTCTTTAATTCTAGTTTTAAATATAGCTAAGGATTTAGCACTTCGCAGCTCCACAGGCAGCGAGTTCCACAACACAACGGAATGAAAAGTGAAAGAATTCGAATAAAATTTAGAACGGGACGAAGGGACAGTTAAAAGAAAGTTTTTTGCGCATCTAGCAGAAGAATAGTAGTTTTTGATACAAGTGTGGAAAGTATGTCATTTTGAACGAGTCCCGAGGAGTCTTGGCCTGAGCCGCAAGGCGAGGGTCAAGACTCGGGACGAGTTAAAATGACACTTCCACACGTGTACCAAACAACGTTTTTTAATACATTTGCGAAAAATTGCAATAATAAAAATTTAAAACAGTAATTGAAAGGTGCAATTATATTTATTTCTGTATGATAAAAATTAAGAGTACATACCTACAATTTTTAGAGCAATTGTCAAGGGTCGCATTTAAGGCCTTTGCTGGTAAGTTTAAAGTTTTATTCAATTTGTTAATAATTCTCTTTTTCTCGTTTCCAGCCAATAAAATGTTCATAGACGGCCATGTAATTTTTCTTTCGATTTTCCGGGTAAAATACTCTCACTTGCAATTTTTGCCTTGGCTCGTATACGAGTATAGGGCGGTGTTAAATCTATTCTGGTAACATCAGAATCCATAATTTTCTATCAAAAACTCTTATTTTATAAATCTTACGTGTCATTTACACATAATTAAAACAATCTTGAATGAAAAAGAAAGTTTTACTTTTAATTGTAATATTTTTTTTCCAGATGGCGTCGGCTGTCATCATTCAGCCAAATCAAAAGAAATTGTTTAAATATTTCAGAAGAGATATGATAATGTTACACAGTAATTCAATGATTCCAAACAATAGATATCGTGAATCTGTTTTTAGTTCTTTACGTTTCATATAATTGTAAATAAATATATTATTTAATACACAAAAATAGCGATTATTCATAATTATTATGAATTTATAAAGCAGCGCGTGGGTCACGCTTAATACTGTATTTTCTAATCTGTGACAATACTTTTCTTTTTAATTTTTTTTAGGTCACGCATAATACTCATTTGCTCATTAAATAATAGTCACTCAAACAAATTATTAACACCGTTTTTGAGTTTTTTTTTTAATAGATAACCCTTTGATTGATCCAATATGCAATTTAAATATTTTAAGCATAATTATGAGATATACACCTGCAATGCTGCATGACGTAATAAATAAAGTCAGAAAGTGATTGACCTTTGTTTGGATGTATGAGGTATGACGTGTTAGTACAACAGAAAATTAAAAAAATTTGAAAAGTAAAAAGCACTAGTTCGAAATAACCAACTTTTCGCACGATTTGCAGCTACGAAAAGTACCACTTTTTGAGCAACTGTATTAAAAAAATAATTAAAGCGCTCTTTGAGGTACTGGGGAGTTGCAGGGTTGAAGAGAATGCCAAAAAGAAGAGACAGAATATGTGAATTCCGCCGAAGACGAATAGGGAGCCACTTAAGTTGAGATCGGAAACTAGAAACATGATCATATTTGCGCAATCCAAATATGAATCTGATGCAGAGGTTTTGAATACGCTCAAGCTTATCAAGTTGCTCCTCCGAAATATCCAGATAAGAAATGTCAGCATAGTCTAGAATCGGGAGAAGCAAAGTTTGAGCAAGAGCAATTTTAGTTGCGATGGGAAGGAAATTGCGAAGCCTTCTGAGAGAACCCACAGCGGCAAACATTTTCCTGCTCACTTCGTTCAATTGGGGCACCCAAGAAAGAGTCCGATCAATAATGACACCCAAGTTTTTAACCTGGGAAGAGTAAGGAATTATAACATTGTTGAAAATAATAGATTGAATACTAGTAAAATCAATCATACAATGAAATAAAAAAATATACTTCAAAGAACAACATTTTTTAATTGACAAATAGGACATTTTAGTCTAACAACCAACCTTTAAAAACAAAACCTGCTTTTTGTCAAACCAGCCAGCTGTGTGAATGACCTTGTTGTTGAAACCAAAAAAAGTTACTTTGTAGGCCTAGGCCTGAAGAGCAGTATGAAATCCCTTTACAGTCCTCTCGAGTTGTTGCGCCCAAAAAGCGATACTTCCGAGCCTATTATAAGGAACGTAAAGACAATATTTCATTGCATGTTTGAGAAATAGTACATTACATACCTAGGGCGGTAAATTCGTAAATGTCACAGGTGTTTGCGGCCCGACACGAAGGTGAAGGCCATAAATATCCCAGATCATATATTTACGGCCTTCACCTTCGTGTCGGGCCTTAAAAAATTACGGCCTATGGTTTATTTAAAATTATACGACTAGCTTTGGTTTCCCCGCGTAGCGGACAGAAAATGGACCTCGTCGACATTACGGTGCCATCACGGTGCTTATTTATTGCTCGTGGTGTTTGGCTCGAAGATACTGGTACTAATCCAATATTAGAGCTTTTGGGACTGATTCTGATTATTGTGATAGAATGTATTCTCAAGAAGTGTTTTGATAATGTTAATAAAACTATCGTGAGACATCTTTACTAATCATAAAAAACTGTATAAACTCACGTAAAAAATGTCAGGAACTCCAAATGAGTTCGAAACATGTCGGGCCGTTCCTGACAATTTTTACGTGAGTTTATACCGTTTTTTAAAGTGTTTTGATAATGCTAATGTTCGGGTTTTTTGCAGGAGGTGGCGAATCAACTAGCTCAGCTGTGTGTGACAGCACTGGCCGCCATGTACGGGCCGCACGCGGAGCCCGGCCCGCTGGACGAGCGGATACGGGAGGCACTGCATACCTTGCTCACTCCGTACTTGTGCTCGAGGCTCGCTGACACCGACCAGCACGAGGTGAGTCGACCTACTGTAGTCTACTGAAGCTAGAGGTGGCGGACCAGCTAGCTCAGCTGTGTGTGACAGCACTGGCCGCCATGTACGGGCCGCACGCGGAGCCCGGCCCGCTGGACGAGCGGATACGGGAGGCGCTGCATACCTTGCTCACTCCGTACTTGTGCTCGAGGCTCGCTGACACCGACCAGCACGAGGTGAGTCGACCTACTGTAGTCTACTGAAGCTAGAGGTGGCGGACCAGCTAGCTCAGCTGTGTGTGACAGCACTGGCCGCCATGTACGGGCCGCACGCGGAGCCCGGCCCGCTGGACGAGCGGATACGGGAGGCGCTGCATACCTTGCTCACTCCGTACTTGTGCTCGAGGCTCGCTGACACCGACCAGCACGAGGTGAGTCGACCTACTGTAGTCTACTGAAGCTAGAGGTGGCGGACCAGCTAGCTCAGCTGTGTGTGACAGCACTGGCCGCCATGTACGGGCCGCACGCGGAGCCCGGCCCGCTGGACGAGCGGATACGGGAGGCGCTGCATACCTTGCTCACTCCGTACTTGTGCTCGAGGCTCGCTGACGCCGACCAGCACGAGGTGAGTCGACCTACTGTAGTCTACTGAAGCTAGAGGTGGCGGACCAGCTAGCTCAGCTGTGTGTGACAGCACTGGCCGCCATGTACGGGCCGCACGCGGAGCCCGGCCCGCTGGACGAGCGGATACGGGAGGCGCTGCATACCTTGCTCACTCCGTACTTTTGCTCGAGGCTCGCTGACGCCGACCAGCACGAGGTGAGTCGACCTACTGTAGTCTACTGAAGCTAGAGGTGGCGGACCAGCTAGCTCAGCTGTGTGTGACAGCACTGGCCGCCATGTACGGGCCGCACGCGGAGCCCGGCCCGCTGGACGAGCGGATACGGGAGGCGCTGCATACCTTGCTCACTCCGTACTTGTGCTCGAGGCTCGCTGACGCCGACCAGCACGAGGTGAGTCGACCTACTGTAGTCTACTGAAGCTAGAGGTGGCGGACCAGCTAGCTCAGCTGTGTGTGACAGCGCTGGCCGCCATGCACGGGCCGCACGCGCAGCCCGGCCCGCTGGACGAGCGGATACGGGAGGCGCTGCATACCTTGCTCACTCCGTACTTGTGCTCGAGGCTCGCTGACGCCGACCAGCACGAGGTGAGTCGACCTACTGTAGTCTACTGAAGCTAGAGGTGGCGGACCAGCTAGCTCAGCTGTGTGTGACAGCGCTGGCCGCCATGCACGGGCCGCACGCGCAGCCCGGCCCGCTGGACGAGCGGATACGGGAGGCGCTGCATACCTTGCTCACTCCGTACTTGTGCTCGAGGCTCGCTGACGCCGACCAGCACGAGGTGAGTAGGGCCCTACAGTCTGACCAAAAAGAGTGGAAATTAAAAATTGGCAATACTGTAGTGCCGTCCCTGTTTTCTTAGATTGAATAGAAAGGGACAACACTACAGTATTGCCACTTTTTAATTTATACTCAGTCAGACTGTACTGTGGTCTACCGAAGCTAGAGGTGGCGGACCAGCTAGCGAAGCTGTGTGTGACAAGGCTGGCTGCCATAGACAGACGTCTCTCTATTTATTTTAATGTGGGTACACCACATTTTTTTACATTGTTCCATAGTGATACAAAGATCAAAGCGCAAAGAAAAATTGAAATGGGTAACTTGGCGGGAGAGACCGGGAATCGAACCCGGAAACCCTGGATTACCGGTCCAACGTGTTAACCTTTCCACCATTTCAACGTCAAATAACCTTTCGATATTTTCTTATGATTTGTGTTTCGATCTTTGCATTTGCTTAGCGACCTCTATGTGAATACGTTGATATTCACATTTTACCGCACTACTTGACAGCAGTGAACGAGCGAGCGAGAGAGTTATATTTATTTTTGTTTCCAGCTCCTAAAAACCCTGACCTCAAACTGGCGGACGCCCACGCTGGTGTGGGATAACAGCACCCGCGCAGAGCTCCGCGACGTACTACGTAGCTGTAGGCCGGAGGCCGGCGCCGCGCTCGTGCCGCCCTTCCGCTACTCCGCGCACGAGGGCCTGCTGGCCGTGGGCGGCGTCTACGTCGCCATCTATAACGACCAGCCCGAATACCCTATCCAGGTGCGTGACATTCCTGATATACAAAACCCTGACCTGATACTGGCGTACTACCCTGGTGTGGGACGACGGCACTTAGCCGTCTCTTTATGTGCAGTGATATTGTTTCTGTGCAGAGTGACTGGTAGCGCTATGTCGCGCGACAAGAGTCGCGAAGCATAGTTGTGCTAAACAGGCAGGTTTGAGACAGCATCGACAAAATGTCTCTGGCGACAGACATGCTTTATGTCCAATTGAAGCCGTTGGCGTATCTAAGATTATTTTTCAGACGAGGCCTGGTACAACGAGATGAAACCATGAATTTCTATGGGTAACCCAACATCTTGGGGTGGGTACTGGACCACATTGGGATAAGCACGGCCCACCCGGCCGCCCCCCTAAATACACCTGTGATTGAAGCTCACCTTAGGACAATCTGAAAATGAAAATGTCTAAAACCGTTCAAGTTGTGTTGCGTGAAGTCAAATGACGCTTCTTATTTAGCCCCCGAGATGTGCGCGATTTTTATTTTAATCTAACTTTTAATATTACACCATTACTTTGTAGTGCTAACTTAAAACCTTCTCTGCAGAACCCTCAGCAGCTGATATTGGACCTGCTGAAGTTCATCCAAGAGCAGATCAAGGAGGACATGACGCCGGAGCGTGTCGAACACATCACCCTGGCCCTGTCGGCGCTCGCCAACGTCATCATCAAGAACCCTGGTAAGACACCTTCTCTGCAGAACCTCAGCAGCTGATACTGGACCTGCTGATGTTCATCCAGGAGCAGATTAAAGAGGATATGACGCCGGAGCCTAATGAAAGTCAAGTTTTTTTCAATAGGATTCCGTATTTATTTCGCAACACAACGAAGGATTGAGTGGCATTTTGGTAAACAATGTTTTGAATTTGGTTGATGACAAATCCTTGACAAATCGTTACTGACGTTTAATGATGCAATTATATGACTAATGCTCATTATTGCCGTATGAAAGCTGTTTGTAGGGCCACTTAGAGATGTGCCGTCCTCGAGAACGTGTCCAGATTTGTATGGTGAAAGAACGTTCTCGAAAACATTTCTTATACAAATCGGGTAACGTTCTTGAGAACGGCACATCTTTAGGGCCACTATCCCTGGGCCGTACCGACACTTGTTAGGTTATAAATGAAACCATTTGTTGTTCCAGGCTCAGAAATCCAGTGCATAGGGCAGTTCGGTCTGATTTTCGGCATGCTGTCGGCGCGCGCGCACCCCGCGCTGCAGGACGCGGCGCTGCGCGGCGTGCTGGCGGCCGCCGGCAGCCGCGAGTGCGTCGAGGACATCGCCGCCAGCCAAGTGCTAGGTGACCCTACCTTTTTTGACGTCACAACGTCTTATAAGTCGATGAACGCCGGCTGCACGCACGAAAAAGCATGACTCATTGTCACGTTCCGCCTGAGCCGAGCGTGCAAGCGATAGAGGCACGATCGGCCTAAGCGTTCGGCTCGGGACGCATGTATCGCTCTTTCACTCCATCGGCCGGTATACGTTATCACGTAAAATTATCGTCCGGACCGACTTTACAGAAGGAGGGGGTTATGTGGGTCTCCCACCTCCCGATCTTTCTCCTAGCGAGAGGGAAGGGAAGAGCCTACCCACTAAAAACACTTCGCCATTTCCCGCACCTGCTGTTAATGGGAGCGTTATTTTATCGAGAGCGTTTCACCACGAAGCCCCCCAAGTGCTAGGCAACCTAAGCGACGTACTGCCCAGCGACAGTTGAACTCTTTGGTTACGGAACCCTAATAGTAGTGTGTTGCAGGACACCTGCTGGCGCTGCTGGGCGCGCGGCCGCCGCGGCCGGTCGCGCTGACGGCGCTGTCCGCGCTGCTCGCCAACACGGCGCTCGTCAAGGAGGCGCTGGCTAAAGGTAACTACACGGAACAGTAAGTGTGTTGCAGGACACCTGCTGGCGCTGTCCGCGCTGCTCGCCAACACGGCGCTCGTCAAGGAGGCGCTGGCTAAAGGTAACTACACGGAACAGTAAGTGTGTTGCAGGACACCTGCTGGCGCTGTCCGCGCTGCTCGCCAACACGGCGCTCGTCAAGGAGGCGCTGGCTAAAGGTAACTACACGGAACAGTAAGTGTGTTGCAGGACACCTGCTGGCGCTGTCCGCGCTGCTCGCCAACACGGCGCTCGTCAAGGAGGCGCTGGCTAAAGGTAACTACACGGAACAGTAAGTGTGTTGCAGGACACCTGCTGGCGCTGTCCGCGCTGCTCGCCAACACGGCGCTCGTCAAGGAGGCGCTGGCTAAAGGTAACTACACGGAACAGTAAGTGTGTTGCAGGACACCTGCTGGCGCTGTCCGCGCTGCTCGCCAACACGGCGCTCGTCAAGGAGGCGCTGGCTAAAGGTAACTACACGGAACAGTAAGTGTGTTGCAGGACACCTGCTGGCGCTGTCCGCGCTGCTCGCCAACACGGCGCTCGTCAAGGAGGCGCTGGCTAAAGGTAACTACACGGAACAGTAAGTGTGTTGCAGGACACCTGCTGGCGCTGTCCGCGCTGCTCGCCAACACGGCGCTCGTCAAGGAGGCGCTGGCTAAAGGTAACTACACGGAACAGTAAGTGTGTTGCAGGACACCTGCTGGCGCTGTCCGCGCTGCTCGCCAACACGGCGCTCGTCAAGGAGGCGCTGGCTAAAGGTAACTACACGGAACAGTAAGTGTGTTGCAGGACACCTGCTGGCGCTGTCCGCGCTGCTCGCCAACACGGCGCTCGTCAAGGAGGCGCTGGCTAAAGGTAACTACACGGAACAGTAAGTGTGTTGCAGGACACCTGCTGGCGCTGTCCGCGCTGCTCGCCAACACGGCGCTCGTCAAGGAGGCGCTGGCTAAAGGTAACTACACGGAACAGTAAGTGTGTTGCAGGACACCTGCTGGCGCTGTCCGCGCTGCTCGCCAACACGGCGCTCGTCAAGGAGGCGCTGGCTAAAGGTAACTACACGGAACAGTAAGTGTGTTGCAGGACACCTGCTGGCGCTGTCCGCGCTGCTCGCCAACACGGCGCTCGTCAAGGAGGCGCTGGCTAAAGGTAACTACACGGAACAGTAAGTGTGTTGCAGGACACCTGCTGGCGCTGTCCGCGCTGCTCGCCAACACGGCGCTCGTCAAGGAGGCGCTGGCTAAAGGTAACTACACGGAACAGTAAGTGTGTTGCAGGACACCTGCTGGCGCTGTCCGCGCTGCTCGCCAACACGGCGCTCGTCAAGGAGGCGCTGGCTAAAGGTAACTACACGGAACAGTAAGTGTGTTGCAGGACACCTGCTGGCGCTGTCCGCGCTGCTCGCCAACACGGCGCTCGTCAAGGAGGCGCTGGCTAAAGGTAACTACACGGAACAGTAAGTGTGTTGCAGGACACCTGCTGGCGCTGTCCGCGCTGCTCGCCAATACGGCGCTCGTCAAGGAGGCGCTGGCTAAAGGTAACTACACGGAACAGTAAGTGTGTTGCAGGACACCTGCTGGCGCTGTCCGCGCTGCTCGCCAACACGGCGCTCGTCAAGGAGGCGCTGGCTAAAGGTAACTACACGGAACAGTAAGTGTGTTGCAGGACACCTGCTGGCGCTGTCCGCGCTGCTCGCCAACACGGCGCTCGTCAAGGAGGCGCTGGCTAAAGGTAACTACACGGAACAGTAAGTGTGTTGCAGGACACCTGCTGGCGCTGTCCGCGCTGCTCGCCAACACGGCGCTCGTCAAGGAGGCGCTGGCTAAAGGTAACTACACGGAACAGTAAGTGTGTTGCAGGACACCTGCTGGCGCTGTCCGCGCTGCTCGCCAACACGGCGCTCGTCAAGGAGGCGCTGGCTAAAGGTAACTACACGGAACAGTAAGTGTGTTGCAGGACACCTGCTGGCGCTGTCCGCGCTGCTCGCCAACACGACGCTCGTCAAGGAGGCGCTGGCTAAAGGTAACTACACGGAACAGTAAGTGTGTTGCAGGACACCTGCTGGCGCTGTCCGCGCTGCTCGCCAATACGGCGCTCGTCAAGGAGGCGCTGGCTAAAGGTAACTACACGGAACAGTAAGTGTGTTGCAGGACACCTGCTGGCGCTGTCCGCGCTGCTCGCCAACACGGCGCTCGTCAAGGAGGCGCTGGCTAAAGGTAACTACACGGAACAGTAAGTGTGTTGCAGGACACCTGCTGGCGCTGTCCGCGCTGCTCGCCAACACGGCGCTCGTCAAGGAGGCGCTGGCTAAAGGTAACTACACGGAACAGTAAGTGTGTTGCAGGACACCTGCTGGCGCTGTCCGCGCTGCTCGCCAACACGGCGCTCGTCAAGGAGGCGCTGGCTAAAGGTAACTACACGGAACAGTAAGTGTGTTGCAGGACACCTGCTGGCGCTGTCCGCGCTGCTCGCCAACACGGCGCTCGTCAAGGAGGCGCTGGCTAAAGGTAACTACACGGAACAGTAAGTGTGTTGCAGGACACCTGCTGGCGCTGTCCGCGCTGCTCGCCAATACGGCGCTCGTCAAGGAGGCGCTGGCTAAAGGTAACTACACGGAACAGTAAGTGTGTTGCAGGACACCTGCTGGCGCTGTCCGCGCTGCTCGCCAACACGGCGCTCGTCAAGGAGGCGCTGGCTAAAGGTAACTACACGGAACAGTAAGTGTGTTGCAGGACACCTGCTGACAGCGCTGTCCGCGCTGCTCGCCAACACGGCGCTCGTCAAGGAGGCGCTGGCTAAAGGTAACTACACGGAACAGTAAGTGTGTTGCAGGACACCTGCTGGCGCTGTCCGCGCTGCTCGCCAACACGGCGCTCGTCAAGGAGGCGCTGGCTAAAGGTAACTACACGGAACAGTAAGTGTGTTGCAGGACACCTGCTGACGGCGCTGTCCGCGCTGCTCGCCAACACGGCGCTCGTCAAGGAGGCGCTGGCTAAAGGTAACTACACGGAACAGTAAGTGTGTTGCAGGACACCTGCTGGCGCTGTCCGCGCTGCTCGCCAACACGGCGCTCGTCAAGGAGGCGCTGGCTAAAGGTAACTACACGGAACAGTAAGTGTGTTGCAGGACACCTGCTGGCGCTGTCCGCGCTGCTCGCCAATACGGCGCTCGTCAAGGAGGCGCTGGCTAAAGGTAACTACACGGAACAGTAAGTGTGTTGCAGGACACCTGCTGGCGCTGTCCGCGCTGCTCGCCAACACGGCGCTCGTCAAGGAGGCGCTGGCTAAAGGTAACTACACGGAACAGTAAGTGTGTTGCAGGACACCTGCTGACGGCGCTGTCCGCGCTGCTCGCCAACACGGCGCTCGTCAAGGAGGCGCTGGCTAAAGGTAACTACACGGAACAGTAAGTGTGTTGCAGGACACCTGCTGGCGCTGTCCGCGCTGCTCGCCAACACGGCGCTCGTCAAGGAGGCGCTGGCTAAAGGTAACTACACGGAACAGTAAGTGTGTTGCAGGACACCTGCTGACGCTGTCCGCGCTGCTCGCTAACACGGCGCTCGTCAAGGAGGCGCTGGCTAAAGGTAACTACACGGAACAGTAAGTGTGTTGCAGGACACCTGCTGGCGCTGTCCGCGCTGCTCGCTAACACGGCGCTCGTCAAGGAGGCGCTGGCTAAAGGTAACTACACGGAACAGTAAGTGTGTTGCAGGACACCTGCTGACGGCGCTGTCCGCGCTGCTCGCCAACACGGCGCTCGTCAAGGAGGCGCTGGCTAAAGGTAACTACACGGAACAGTAAGTGTGTTGCAGGACACCTGCTGACGGCGCTGTCCGCGCTGCTCGCCAACACGGCGCTCGTCAAGGAGGCGCTGGCTAAAGGTAACTACACGGAACAGTAAGTGTGTTGCAGGACACCTGCTGACGGCGCTGTCCGCGCTGCTCGCCAACACGGCGCTCGTCAAGGAGGCGCTGGCTAAAGGTAACTACACGGAACAGTAAGTGTGTTGCAGGACACCTGCTGACGGCGCTGTCCGCGCTGCTCGCCAACACGGCGCTCGTCAAGGAGGCGCTGGCTAAAGGTAACTACACGGAACAGTAAGTGTGTTGCAGGACACCTGCTGACGGCGCTGTCCGCGCTGCTCGCCAACACGGCGCTCGTCAAGGAGGCGCTGGCTAAAGGTAACTACACGGAACAGTAAGTGTGTTGCAGGACACCTGCTGACAGCGCTGTCCGCGCTGCTCGCCAACACGGCGCTCGTCAAGGAGGCGCTGGCTAAAGGTAACTACACGGAACAGTAAGTGTGTTGCAGGACACCTGCTGGCGCTGTCCGCGCTGCTCGCCAACACGGCGCTCGTCAAGGAGGCGCTGGCTAAAGGTAACTACACGGAACAGTAAGTGTGTTGCAGGACACCTGCTGACGGCGCTGTCCGCGCTGCTCGCCAACACGGCGCTCGTCAAGGAGGCGCTGGCTAAAGGTAACTACGCGGAACAGTAAGTGTGTTGCAGGACACCTGCTGGCGCTGCTGGGCACGCGGCCGCCGCCATTAAGGTAACTATACGTAACTGTGGCTAGCCACGGTTTATCCAGGTTGAGTGGAGATTGTAAAGAGAAAAAACGTCAACAAACGTGAACTGATCTCGGAAAAGAAAACAGTAAACTCGGTAAAGATAATTAAAATAATACATTTTGGAACGATTAAAATGCTTAATATAAATAAACTTTGCTTTAAATGTTATATTCCTACTAAGTGAAATTGCATTTCTTTCTCTTTCATTATCTGGAGAACCAATAGTAATCATAATATTGTATTATAATGGGGGGAATACGAGTAATACTAATACCATTAATGACACGTTTTATTTTTCCGCAGGTGCTGTGATATACCTACTAGATCTGTTCGCCAACAGCAAGGTCCCCGAGATAAGAGAGTCGGCAGTCGAGCTGCTGGCTAGGATGATGGCGGACAAACTGCACGGGCCCAAGGTACAGCTCCCCATTGCTTTGTAAAGGTTTTAGATGAGTCCTTGTTTTACCAATGGGTGTGGGTCATAACAATTTTAATTTTAAATTTTCTTTTTTTTCTCGCATCTGAAAGTGAAAAGTGTTTAACACGTGGCTTAAATCTATTATTTATGGCACTCATATATATTTGTCCTCGGTCACTGCGTTGCTCGTGCAAATTATAGTTGCGTGTCATAATGGCTTATTTTAGCCCCTAGTCAAACAATCTACTATTGTTTCCATCAGGTCCGGCTAACAATGTCGCGCTACGTGCCCGGCGTGTTCTGCGAGGCGATGCGCGAGAGCGGCGCCGCCAGCGCCACGCACATGTTCGACTCGCGCCACGAACACCCCGAGCTGGTGTGGACCGACGAGGCGCGGCAACGCGTCGTCTCCACTCTAGCCGAGCGGGCCGACAGGTTACTATAGCTTAGCAAACTCGTTTCTGACTCTCTAATGCTCTGCGAGCGACGGACCACGGGCTGTTGTGGGTGCGCTAGAATCCGTATCCACATATGCAAATCCACATGCTAACGTCAGCTGTGGAGGTACTAGTATGTTCAGCAATCTAAAATAAATATTAGATCCACACAAGATCACGCTGCTTAACTGGGTTCAGCTGTCGTCAGCTATCATCTGGAATGATACCGGTTATAATTCTAAAGTCCTTTACGATCGGGCTAGTCTTCCGGATTACGTGACGACCGTTTAGGCGTAGCTTTGTTGTTGTTGCGTAGCGTAGTCCAGGTAGACTCTTCGTTTCGAGCTTCCTACATAGGGCGTACAGATTAAAAGTGGAGAAATGACTGAACATAAGTAACAACCAGTTTTAAACTCTTACAATATAAATTAACTTGATCTAGACGTTGAAACAAACTCCTCATCTTTTGTTTCCCCCACAGGCACCAGTGTAACCAACTCCGCGACCCCAACTGCACGTTCGAGGACCGGGAGACGCTGGAGCGGGCGGCGGCGGGCGCGGACAGCTGGGCGCCGGCGGGCGAGGTGGTGGTGGGCGGCGTCTACCTCAAGCTGTTCCTGCAGAGCCCGCAGTGGAGCCTGCGCAGCCCCAAGCGCTTCCTGCAGGAGCTGCTCACTGAATGCGTGGCCGCGCTCGGCAAGGATACCACTGAGGTCAGTTTGGCCATCGTTTTTATTTGCCAGATTTCTATATTCGTTTCGAATCCTATAACAGCTAGAAGTTTTGCCAAGGATAATAATGTTTTACAGATGTTATAAGTATACGAATAACTTTCTGATGGGAAGGTACTGACGTCATGTTTAAATAGTTAACAGGGGTGATGTTATACAATCATCATCAGCATGTAACGCTAACGGTCCATTGTTTGCCGGCCCATTTCACCACTTGCTCAATCCTCCCTCATTCATTAAATATCCAGGCTCCCACCCCCTCACTTACATTATATACCCAGGGCAGTGAATTCAAAATGCAGGTGACCTTACCTTCGATTCGGGCCATAGATATCGGACCTGGGGCTTTATGAATTATCCCCCGTGGTTTGTCTAAAGTTTCACGTCTTGCCCCAGCCAGAAAATGAGATTTACTCCCCGCGTAGCGGGCAGAAAATCCCACTTCCCGCCTAGGGTGACGTAAAAATTGTTAACGTTCAAACTTTTTTTTGTTACAGGGCAGCAGAGGCGACATCTGCGCCAAGGCCCTCGCCGTGCTGATCTCGACCCGGCCCGCGCTCGGCGAGATGTGCGCGCAGCTGGGCGAGCTGCCGCGTCTCATGCGCCTGCTGCCGCAGTGTCCGCTCCACGCCGTGCCCATCGTCGCGGCGCTGGCTAGGACTCAGGTATGGCACTCGAAGCTGACTCTACTATCTGACAGGCAGCAGAGGCGACATCTGCGCCAAGGCTCGCCGTGCTGATCTCGACCCGGCTCTGCGAGATAGGAATGCGAATATTTTTTCTAGAAGACTTCTGATCAGATCGGACGTCTGGCCGATCTGATCAGATCAGATAAAAAAAATATCGGAACATTTTTTCTGTTCAAATCAGATAAAAAAAATATCTGGAGATTAGTTAAAAACTAGTTTGAATTGCTTAAAATTCATATTAAAAGTTTTATACCTTAAAAGTAAGACTGTATTTTATTTATGAGAACTGTAAACATCGCTTATTTATATTTTTACGGGCGCGGTGGCAGAAAGTTTGTTTGTTTCTTAATAAAAAAAAAAGTCATAACGCTTAAGTCGTTGTGTCAAAAATTTGTATTGAAACAAAAGAAGATTACTTTCCCGGCGAGGCACCTCAAATATTGGTTGAACTACCATTACATGCTCGCTTTGTGTCCATTAATTTCTCGTCTGTAGCAATCATAAATTCATTTCTTCCAGGCATGCGTAATGGCGATGAACCAGACAGAAGTGATGTCGGGCCTGAAGACTGCCGTGAAGTCGTGTCGGGAGGTCGTGGGGAGTGCGTGCGAAGCGCTCGCTTCCATATTCAATAGTACGGTCAACACCGACCGGCTCGTGTTACAGGTAAACATCTAAAGATAGATATAACTAGCTGGTCCCCGCAATAGGCTATTTGACTGATGTTGAATTCTACAGCGTACTGTAGTTATATGAATAAAATTAGCTAAATATATCACGAAACAAAGAAAAAAAATCCAGACACATATATCTTTTTTGGAAATATGTGACTTCAAAGGTACGCAAATTTTATGTTTTTTTTTTTTTTTAATCCAAAATTAATTTTGAAAATGTTTTCAGAATCCTCATAATTTTACGAAACAATAATTGTATGACAACTATGAACTTAAACGCACTTTTTCACGGTGAAAATGCCAAATTTCTTAATTTTTCTATACAATTATTGGTACCTATACCGGCCTGTGACGTCACTAGCCTGACGCGTTTTGTATGGAGCGTTTTTAGCGCTACGTAGAAATGTTGAACTTTGACGGTCATTTCTGACTTTTAGAGCAGTTTAAGTGTAGTCAGTCCCATATAGACATTTGATCACAATAAAAAATAGAATCGATTGACATCCTCAAAAAAAATTAGTCAACATGTCTATTTCGTACGCGTAATTTTATTCGTACACGTACACTATCGTTATTTTATTATCATTCATCCCTCGCTGTAGAACATACTTAAAACTACCCTGAGGAACTAAACATTTTTCAAGATGACAAATCCTCTGCTTCAGTCGAAAGTTTCAGAACCATACTGAACTTTATGTTTTGCTCATGGAGACCATTCTCCATAAGCTCGAATCTCCATGGATGATAATAAATGTCATCTATACTATTATAAAATTCTAGATTTTATAATAGTATAAAACTAATATAACGCCGAAACGGCTGGACGGATTTTGACCAATTTCGGTACAGGGATAGCTGGACATTCAAATTATACACTCTTACCCACGGTGCGGGCACCGTCTAGTTGTTTATATGAATTTATTTCACTTCCTCCCTTACCAAACTTCTATTTTCGTTTCTCAGGCTCTAGATACGGGTCTAATCGACGAGCTGCTATCCCTCCTCGAGACCCGTTTAGACGGGCAGGCGGCGGCGCAGTTGGTGAACGCGCTCAAGGCGATGGCGCGCTCCGCCGCGCACGGCGAGCGGGTCAGGGGCGTGCTGGCTACGAGCCGAGTGTGGGAACAGTACGCCGCGCAGCGACACGACTTGTTCATTACTGCGCCGCCCGGCGCGCATGCGCTGCAAGGTGAGTCGAAGAACTCCAAGCTTCAAACTCAGTACCTACGTCTAACAGCTTAACCTTCATTTTTTTTTTTTATTGGATCCCATGGATCGACTCGAATGGACTTTGTAACAATGCGCAAGTCTCAGCGAGTTCTCAACCGATTTTAGAAATGTTTGTTTTAAAATGCACAAATTAAATTTCGCTAGGTGGTGACGAAGAGAAAATTTCGAAAAAAAAAAAAAAAAACTCCGCTCCAATCTATGGTGCAAGCTTAGCCGGTGGCTGACTCTGCATCGACCTAGTTATTATAGCAGTAACGTTGTTATTATTTTTATTATAGCAGTAACGTCTGCTATCGTAAACCAAATGTTTACAATGAAGCGAACGACACGCTACGATGCCACCTTTAGGCATGCAAGCAGCAACTGGTTGAAAAATGCAATGACTTTCGCGTCAGGTTCAGTGGTCCAAGAGGTAAGACGCCCGTGTTGGTACGGAAAGCCGTTGGGGACGCAGGTTCGAGCCCTGCCTGAACCATATTTTTTTTCAATTTGTCGCTTCATTTGTTTTCGAACCGATGATGAACACAAAAAAAAACAACATTTATATTCAATCATTAGTTTCATTTTTGAATTTCGCGCATAATTTGACGAAAACGCTGGATGTAGGACGCCATATTAATTTATGGTCATGACATCAGTTGGCTCTGTAAACAAATGCGATGGTACGTAGATCAGTTTATACTGACAGTTTTTAGTTAACAGCTGTAAGACGTAATATCAAGGCGGTCACCATTTCCTGGCCCTTAAAAGTCAGGCTAAAAAAAGAAGTGTTTTTTTTATTTTATTTATATTGTTATTTTATGAACTAAAACTATCATTTTTCGACTGCTTTTGCTAAACTATCTCACTCGTCAGGGTCATGTTTACAAGATAAGCCCTCAAGTGGAGTAAAAAAAACAACTATACGTGTACGCTACTTGCGGCGTTACTGTTTTTAGATTTTTTCTCATATAGAGCCCCGTTGTACTGTTGTGTTGTGCCAATGAAAATGCAAGTTTTGGGGTCTCAACACGAGCATATTATTTTGTTTAGTAGGTGCCTCCAACCTTTGACTATTATGGGTTAACTTCTATGAGACCTAAATAGACATCTTTCATTTTTTTTTCTTTACTTCTGTGCAGCGGCCCCGCACTCGGCGGGCTATCTGACGGCGCCGCCCACCAGCATCACCGCCCAGCCGCCGCCCATCGACTGACCTGCCACACACACACACATCAAACTCTACCTGAACACGAACTCGAACATACCAGCGATACGACTGTTACTACACGCTTCAGCGTAACCGACGACGTGGCTCGAGTCACGGCGCCTAGCCTCGCCCGTCACTCTCTCACAGTACAGCGAAGAAGAGATAGGTAATGTTTCTCGCGTGTCACAGTTGTGCTAGAAGTGCAGGGATCGGTGACGGCAGGTGACGCGCGGGGAATGCTGTTCGTCATGTGCGTGTTACAAATAAACGTGAGAGAACTTGCAGGAACTCTAGGTGGCAGCAATATTAATGACAACAGGGTAAGGCTCAGGAGCGTTTAGAACGCTCCTCGACTTATGTATGTATGTATGTATGTAAACACTTTATTGTACATAAAAACAAGAAAAACACATTACAAAAAAATAAGCATGTACAAAGGCGAACTTATATTACTTTTTCACGAATAATTATCAAAAAAAAATATTTATTTTATTTGTGAGCTCATAACAGAGTGCTTTTTGCGAATTGTGAGCGACTCCAAAAATAAGATGATATTCATCTAAATTTCGTAACACATGGGAACGACAAGTTGAAACGCTCCTGAGCCTTACCCTTAACACGATAACGTAAAATTCGGATTGGCGCACCAGTTCGCTGTGCCCAGTGCACGTATAAGAACTGTAGGTATAAATGTAATGGTAAGGTGTAAATGTCAATGTCAAGTATTGATAACGTAAAAGATTCGGATTGAACCGTCTTTGTGCACGTTACCAGCGCTTCTCTATAAGTACTCTCATGTATTGTACTATGGGCTGCACAAATGCATGGTCCGTTTATGAATGAATTCATTCATAAATGGGTCATTCATAAATGCATTTCTGCAGCTCATTGTGCGTTTGATTCTCGCGCATCGTGTCACCTGTCCCTGTAAGGGTTTTTAGGTACCAAACCGCTGTATCCAAGGGATTGATGATATTTGATGCGTGACAAGGGACTTACGTGTAAACTTGCGGCGTAAGGGATCTTGAGTTCCAGGTACGCAAAGCAGGTATGAAAAGTTCTATACGCTAGCCGAATATACTATGGGCCTGGCCACATCACCACGGCATGGCGCCGTCACCGTGAAACGGCGCGGCCTCGTCGATTTTTACTGTGGTTTTATACACGCTGACACCGTAAAAATCCACGGCGCCGCACCGTTTCACGGCGACGGCACCGTGCCGTGGTGATGTGGCCACGCCCTATACTACAAATGCAGTGCTACCTATCACGTACTAGGTATATTATTAATTCATTATAACAGGGATCGGATAGATAGGGGATGGCCGTTATTATAATGGACTTCTAACCCCCAATAAACTAATAATTTAATAAGGTCGTTCTATGTCTCTTCGGCCGTGATTTAGGGGTTAGAAGGTTGTCCATTAAATAAAGGACACCGTGTATAATGACGCCTATCCATATAATCTTGATTATAAAAATCACGCCGACAGTTCTGTACTGACTGTATTGTGACTACTGAAAGCGCTGCGTCGCTACAATTTTCAACCGTCGTCATAAAACGAAACGGGTTCTCAGTACGTCGGGCTGTTTGATTAGAAACCACCAGAACTCCTCGACATTTCAAGTATTTTTTCTTACTTTTATTCCAATGATATGGCAATTAAGTTACTGGTTGATTATTGGAGCGTTTTAACCGTCTCATTAATGTGTCCGCAATATTGGCCAATTCATAAAAGCAATCAACATCATTTTGACACGAATTGTAAAAATCCGCGACTTTTACAAGAAAACCAAAAATGGCGCCGCAGACCATACAAAGTTCGTCAATATTGCGGACATTAATGAGACGTTTAAAACGATCAAATAATCGCCCTACTCGGATAGTCTATGTGCGTAACCAAACTGAGACCAATGAACAAAAAAATTTTAACACTATTGAGTTACAAGTATTACCATCTCCGTTAATACTTGTAATGGAAAGAAAGAAATACATACATTTATTCGTGACGTGATCATAAAACATAATTACATAAAGGGTGTGACAAAAATAATAAAATATAAAACGATATGCAACTATAATATTATGGCTGTGCCACGAACAGGTCCAGGTACAGGTCCTCAGCATGATGCTAGCTCGAGAGCCAGCGCTGGTCTCCCGGTGGGCCCATAGGTGGCGCCACTCACTCGTGATGGACTCACTCTCATCTTGGACATTTATCCGGCAACCTGTAATATAACCTAGTGTCAAAATGTCAAGTTTAGAGACACCATTTTATACTTCATTCTCTATTATAGTTTATGGTCTGTAGAAGTCCCAATTTAAATGATCTGGCAATCCACGGTCGTTAATATTACAATGATACGAGGAACTATTCAAGAGAGCTTATTTTCTATCATTTTAACACCGGAACGATATCCAAATATAAAAAAAAATGTTGACGTTAAATAGAGTAAACATGAAATTTATATGAGCTCTTTTGAAAAGTCACTTAAATATGAATTTACATGTCTATTGAAATGCATCATTCCAAATTAAGTAGATGCGATAGGATCATGACAATTATAGGAGCCAAGTGATTTAAGTGAATAGTAAGCAAACATTAGAGTAATGTGTTTCTTTTCTCGCGCTGTTTTTGCACGCGTCTAGACGTCACAGTATTCTTTGTCTATGCGTTTATTAGTTGTTTATGCAACTGCTACATAATGAGAGATCTTAAAACATGAGTGTAGTTGATAATAGGATCACACGAGTGTATTAAGATCTAATTATGTCAGTTGCATACAATAAATTACACAACCCTTCGTCTAAAATGGAAAGACACATATGTGAACTAATTTGAAGGATGATTCCATTAGACTCCATAGTCGCTTTTGTATTACAGTATAAAGTTGTAATGGTGATTTATTATAAAGCAAAAAAAAATACTGCTAGTACAGTTGTTATAAAGTATTTATCTAAGTTTATGGAATATTTTAGTTAGTTGACTGATTGTGTCTGTATTTCTCTTTTTATCAATACTCTGTAATCCTGCACCGAATACATATTTCTCTTTAACCCAGTGTGACTGGTAGAGAATGCTTTAAGGCATTAAGTCCGCCATTTGTACTTTTTTTATTATTTAAATAAATAATAAACGTTGCAAATAATTTATGAACTAAGTAGATCAACGATACAAAATGAATTGGCTCAGTGTCTCAGACTACAGTTTTTTATTCCACACTACCGCTATTACAATTTTGTACTATAGTTGTTTTTTTGTACTATTAATACCATTCATAACTCACATAGCACTTATGGTTATTATTGTACTTACGTTTTTTTATTACTATTCATTGGTTTTCATTTCGTTTAATCAACTATGCATGTAGGTGCCATGATTAAATATGTTTTTGTACTATTCATGAAACATTGTTCTATCCGCCCAAGCTGTATAAACAGTAATCAGATTTAAGATGACAAATAATTAATTGTTTACTTAATTAATAATAATTAATTAATTAATAATAATTTATTACTTAATAAATAATAATTTATTAATAAATTAATAATAATTTATTAATAAATTAATAATAATTTATTAATTCAATTTGATCACTAATCTTCCAGCAATATACAGTAATAAATTAATAATAATTTATTAATTCAATCTGATCACTAATCTTCCAGCAATACATATACAGTCCTGCTAGTTTAAAAAAAACATTTATTTCATGGCGTCGACATCGTGGAGTCTTAGAGGCTAGTCCGGTTTTTCGCAGGTCTTACTTGGCAACGTAACCAAAACGTGAATAATGAAGTTAATTTCCTAGTATGGTATTATATTTGTCACTTAATAATGCCACGCTAACGGCCCGACCATGACATTGCACGACCAGCAGCGAGCCCGCCATAGGAGTAAGCGAGACATCGTGCTCGGGCGTTCCGCTTCTACCTATGGCCGTCGCTCGCATCCCCGCTGGTCGTCCGAGGTTATGGCCGGGCCGTATGCTAATAGTATTGCGAGCCAAAGTTATTGTGTATTATCATTGTTTATGGTCGCATCAGTCCTTAGATCGGTTGGCTGTTACGTCCTTCTTCTATTTTTGATTAAAGAATAGATTAATGAAGGACCTAACCGCCACGATAAGGTAATTAATGATCGGTTATATGGGTGAAGACCAAAAAGTTTACCACCTTAACTCTCTAGATTAAAATTTGTATAAGAGTTTCCGTTGTGCTACGACAATTAATCATCAAATAACATAAGGTACGTAGGTTCCTTATTGTATCGTTAATTCTTGTGGCACATGTGTACTTTTTCCAATTATTTTTCATGTTTTGTATAGTTCACTATATCTTCATTTCGACCAACTTTTTAGCCTTTACCAATTTTTCTGTTTATGTATGAAGCATGATCTCTCCTTGGAGGTACCATAACTGTTATTCCTATATGATTAGATGTAAGTTTTTTATTGATCTGTAAGATAGGAGGGGCGTAGAATTCACACTTTTGTATGGATGTAGGTTACTGTAAGCGAGGACGGGGCAAATACTCCTGTAATCAAATAGGTACCGGGATTTTTTTACAGACCTTAAAAATACTCGATTTTGCGTTGTTCTTGCCATAGAACTGTGGATCATGCTCAATGATGATCCTTGAAATTAGTTTCCAAAGTTGATTGGCCGTAAATTACAGTCTGACCAAAAAGAGTAGAAATTAAAAAGTGGCAATACTGTAATGTCGTCCCTTTCTAATCAATCTAAGAAAACGGGGACGGCACTACAGTAGGTATTGCCACTTTTTTAATTTCTACTCTTTTTGGTCAGACTGTACTTATTTGCATCGTTCATCAAGTATGACGTGGTCAAGTATCAAGTAGTCGTCGATGATAGTTATAAAGAATTCTGTGAAATTAAGTTCGAAATTCCCAGAACCCAATATTTTGATAATCATCGAAATGACACCCGATTATTCTTAACCCGATTGATAAAATTAAGTTATTATACTTATACAGGTATTTACAATTACAAGTACTTATCAAATTTAACATCTATAACTTTTGTCAGCTTCATCGCAGACTCTAGGGTTAAGAGTGGGCATCCCAAAAAATTACTAAAAATTTACGTGTAATTAACCGGGCATCTGAAATAAAAACTACAAAAATAATAGCTTGGCCGCTAAATTAATAAGTTGGCATCAATTACCTGGATATTGATTATTATTTTAGCTGCCAAGTTAATTATTTTAGATGTCAAGTTACTATTTTACATGAACTACTCAATTAACAGAATATGTAGATTCTAATATCTGTCTAGAATCTATATATCCCTGAGAGTTTGCCGCAAGTAGTAAAAAGTTACCGATGTTAGACTTACTCAATTAATGTTCGGAAAATGTCTAATTAATGCTTGCCCAAGCCGAGGTTTATATATCTGTTATGTTTTTGTAAACTTCATTTTGCCCACACTATATTGCTTTTTACGTTACAGTTTAGTAAGGTAGGTCGTGGAGATCGTAATGAGGAACAACAGTTTGTGTCAGAAGCTAGATATGTCTAAGAATGTGCTCTGCTCAGTTTGAACAGTCAAATAGTTTAATTCGTGACCTATTTTAAGTTTAATTGTATATTTCTTGCCATTGTTTTTTTGATTACTACTTAATACATTAAATCATCAATGGATTGTACTGATTACGGCAAACCGTAGTGGGTAATTGATAATGATAACAACTATAATTCCAGGTTTTGTATTACTTAATGTAGGCGGTAATGGGTGCTCAACTACAACCTAGAGTTTGCTTCGAATTTCTTGATAGTCATCCATCAATGTTTTCTTATTATGTTTATATCAAACTACAATACATTTGAAATGGATCTGCCTTTTCGCTGAATGATTCATTTCGCCGAACTGTGCGTAGAAAGCATTTTCCTCTGAAACCGTAAACGATTTGGGATTGTTATTAGAACAAACCTAATTTAACCTAATCAATAGAATGATATTTGTAAGACTTATGAAACGACTTCAGAGGGAAAAAAATCGACGAAAAGCCAGAATACCATTTCAAAATATTACCGCTAATACATTAAGAATAGATAACCCAATAATGCGTAGAAATATGCAATGGTATGAATTCTAACTTAAACGAGTCACGGTTTAAAGTATTTGGCTGCACAACGCACAGGCAGTTTAGCATGTATGGTTATTAGTGTGATAATATATTAACGAATTCAGTGTATTATATTATATGTTTTAATTTAGCCATATCATAGTCTGTTAAGGTTTACAATGAATTATGGGAATAAACGCACTTATGTTTGCTCATGACATGAGTACGTCCTAATTACTGCGTTGTTTCGGCTGGAGATTGGCGTCGTTTTCGTGTGTTAAACTATAACTGTCAGTTCGTACTAATGCGGCTATTACACTTACCTAAATTAGTCACTGACGAGAGGGATGCAGCAATATGTGAGACGCGTATGGATTCAATAGAAAGAAGAATGCAGCAATCTGGATCTTTCTCGTCAGTGACTAATTTAGGAAAGTGTAATAAGCCTTTAAGGCTGGATGCCTGTCCACAGAAGCGGGGCGGAGATGTTTAAAATGGACCAATCAGATTGAAATGCTCTTCTTTTAGGCTTCACAGAGACACAGCCAGATTGGTTAATTTTCACCGATCCGCTTTAGAGCCAGCGCACACTACGGCTTCTTGTGGCCGCGACAGTACATCTCTCTTTTTCTCACTTCGAGTGTGGAAAAGAGACAAGTGTAGGTACTGTGGCGGCCACAAGAAGCCGTAGTGTGTCGAGCCATTTAGTGGACGGGCAGCTATTAAGACTTCCAATAACCGTATACTTACTTCCAATTAGAGAGAATACTGGGAATGTGGTAGTGGAATCATAGATGGCTTATTTTCGTTTTCTTACGGCGTTGCGATATTTATTGATTTATAGATTGTAAAGTAGATACCTTACCATAAATTATTACAAACACATTAATAGGCGCCTGGACCTTAACTAGAATATATACTTTTGTGTGGAAATTAGCAAAGCCTTTATTGACAAGCGAATTTAATTCTGAACGACATGATAATTTTGATTATAATGGTGGTCGCCGCAAGCATTCAGTCACCTGTAATGTAACAAAAAAATATATGAAAATGTTATGAGTTTTTTATATTACAGGCTTTTGGCTAGTATTAGTATTAGTGTTTTGGTAGTTGGCTCGCGGTGAGATAGCACTATTATGAAAATTTAGTAGTAATGTCATTTGTGTTTTTATTTTGATAGCGGTATTTTTTACTTAAAATGCGCTATAGGTATATAACAAGTTAAAGTTTACACACACGAGGAACGCGCGGAAGGGTGAGATGGCAACACGAACGGATAAAGCGATGTATATGGATATTTTTATATTTAGCACTAAGTTATACCATTTAAAAAATATTAAATTATACGATATGAAAGCAATGATATGATGTTTTTTTATGTTATGTAGGATTCCTTAAAGTTACATATCAATGAAAAAAAACAGCATTATAAATATAGTCCGCATGTAAAACATCTACATGGACTCTTTGTACTAAACCCAAAAGAATCGCGCAAAAGTTAGTAATACACAATGCGTATTCTTTTGACAAGTAACGATCAGCCAGTCTAGCACAACTATGCTTCACAACTCTTGTCGCGCGACATAGCGCTACCCGTCACCCTCTCACATTACTGCACAGAAAGAGACGGGTAATTATCTCGCCCGAGAAATAGTCGCTTGTGACAGCTGTGTTAGAGGTGCAGATTTTATTGATTTAGTTAGATAAATGTAATGCCGACTGTTTTTTTTTCTATATGACCTTACATAGAGGTTTTTTGTGCTCATGTGTTAAGGTGCGTTTTTGCTAAATGTTCTAAACAAACATTTGTTCAGAATACTGGGCAGACTAGATCTACATTGCCGTCAAGGCTGCATCGTAAATTATGTTCTGCATCGCCAAAATCGACTAAAATACGTCATCAGAAGTTCACTAGAATGTAAAATGTCTACATCACTATAGGTTGACAAATTAGTTCAGGAAGCTTACGGTCTGAGGGCGAAGAGGGAGGAAAGAGGGCGAGGGAGTCACTTCTGACTGCGGCCTCCGACGCGTGCATCCTTCATCTCACCCCCGCTATGTTCGGCACCCGTAGCCTGCAAGCCATAGGAGTGTCTTGAATGAATTTGTCTAGCTGTAATGAAGTACTTAGATATTTTATAACCTAGTTAAAGGCCGTGCCAGGATAAGCTACGTGATTCTGCCCCCCTTGAATTTGGGCTTGAAATTTTTATGCATGGTATGACTAACATTAGTAATCATTATGCAATATATCAGCCCCTAAACTTTATTATATATTTTTTAAGAGTTCAGCCCCCTTAACTTTAATGTTTTTTTTTTTAGAAGACGAAACACTACCTACTCATCATTTTTTTTTTCCAGCCGACCGATTTTAGTGTGCGTCGCATATGTTGTACATTCAGTAAAGATGATTATACGACATCAATTACTTTTCGAGATTTAAAGAAAAAAATAAAAAAAACTGCTGACTAAACTTTTTAGTTTTTTTTATTTACTTCCACGTTATAGGTACCTATATGGAAAAACGTGACGTGCTCAAATACTGGCCACTTACATTTAATTACGAGGGGCGTCTGAAAAGTTCTAAGCCTAAGGTATTTCGAGGTTATATATGCGTTTATGATACTGGCCACTAGAAAGGCCATTTAAAACAAATTATTAAAAAATAACATGTCACGTTTTTATTATTCTGTTTCGAGATATTCAACGGAAAAGTACATCATGTGTGAATTACCAACGAATATTACGAAAATTGAGCACCGTGCTGTAATTAAATTCCTTACAAAAAGTGACAAATCACCGCAGTGTATTTTTGAGGAAATGGCTATTATTTACGGTGATTCTGGGCCTTCTTATGCCACAGTCAAAAAGTGGAGTCGCTTATTTAAACTCGGACGGGAATCGATCGAAGACGACCCCCGCTCAGGGCGGCCAATATCGGTAGTGACCGAAGAAAACGTAGCAAAAGTCAAAAAGCTGGTATTAGAAGATAGAAGAATTAAGGTTTGGCAAATAGCTGAGGTCTTAGGTATTAGTAAAGAAAGAGTCGGAGAAATTTTACATGAACATTTGTACATGAGTAAAGTCAGTGCTCGTTGGGTACCGAAAATGCTAACGGCCTTCGATAAAGTACGTCGTGTGGAAACTTCTCGGGCGTTTTTAGAATTGTGCGAAGATGATTTAGATGAAGTTTGTTCCCGAATAGTAACTGTTGATGAAACATGGATCAGACAGTATGATCCGGAGTGTAAGTCTGAGTCGATGCAGTGGATTGAAAAGGGTGAAAGGCCGCCGAAGAAATTTAAAGTGCAAAAGTCGGCCTCTAAGTTAATGGCTATGGTATTTTGGGATTGTGATGGCATTCTTTTAATCGATTATTTAGAAAAAGGCTCTACGATAAACGGAACTTATTATGCAAATCTAATAAGACAGGTGCGACAAGCCATAGTTGAGAAAAGGCGGGGTAAACTAAGGAAAGGCATTTTGTTTTTGCAAGACAACGCACCCGTTCACACCGCTAATGTTGCGAGGCGTGCTCTGAAGGAAGTTGGTTTTGACGAAATTGACCACCCACCCTACAGCCCAGATCTAGCCCCAAGCGATTATTTTCTATTCAATAATTTGAAGAAAGAGTTGAGGGGAAAGCGATTTAGAAGTGACGAAGAGATGAAGGCGGCTGTACAGGAGCATTTTGAAGGGCAAAATGAAGATTATTTTTTTTATGGCCTAAAAGCACTGTATAAAAAATGTAAAAAATGCATTGATTTAGGAGGAGACTATATTGAAAAATAAACACGAGTTCATTTGTGTAAATTGTTTTTTTCTATCTTAGGCTTAGAACTTTTCAGACGCCCCTCGTAAATGATTATGAAAAAAAATAAATTTTTAAACTGGGCAAGACTCGCACGTCCGACGACTCGCGCATGAAGGGTTCAGTACCATAATCTATAACAAGTTTGTTGTATGGGAGTACCCCTTAAATATTTATTTTATTTTATTTTTAGTATTTGTTGTTATAGCGGCAATAGAAATACATCATCTGTGAAAATTTCAACTAGCTATCACCGTTCTTGAGATACAGCCTGGTGACAGACGGACGGACAGCGAAGTCTCAGTAATAGGGTCCCGTTTTTACCCTTCGGGTACAGAACCCTGAAAACGACGTGTCACAGCGGAATATTAAAGAAGCTCCTTTCGATTATCGTACGTTACGAAAATAATGACAATAATATGATTTTATTAAGAAAAAGGACTGTATTACGTAACAAATTAATAATATCTTTGCCAACACAAAAAAACGTTCAATCTCTGTTTTGCCTCGCAATCAGGATTATTTTGACATCACTGGATCAAAAAACCTCAGTTTATTTTATAAATACCGCAAAATATGAGTGCAAGTGGCAAAAGTCTATTTTATCCGCTAGCGAACAAAAATTTCTAACACGAATTAAATCTTCGAATAACCAATCGGCGCAGTCTAATAAAGGACGATCTGGTCAAATCGGTTAAAATAATTTGAACATTTGGATACTTCTTTATTAAAAAAAACTGTATTACGTTCAGAAACATGGTTTTTAGTTACAGATTTTTGAGTTTTTGTTTCATTTTACGTTGAATATGTTTCATTATAAATATTCATAGTATTTCAGTTTCATTTACATATTTCGATAAGTTACTGTATCAAATACAACATAGTTTTTTATTTTTCAATATTTATTTGTTATAAAAATTAAAACATGAGTATTACTTCTAAACGCACCCGAAAAAAAAAGTTTAAAAAGTTGAAAGTATTCAATTCAATTCACTATTGACTTGACTTGACTTCTCACTTCACTTTCACAATTCATTCACGTACCTATAACACGTAAAACCGTAAATAAATTGTTCGGTGATAAGTTCTTTGTACTATAAAAATATGAGTGATTCTAGTAGCGATGACGACATGGTTTCAACACCTACAGAATTAATGGAAACGGAACAAAATGCCGAGCTAAGCTTTCTCCCTGAAAAATCACGCGAGAAGTATTTAAAAGCGTACGATATATTTAATACGTGGAGACAATCTAAAGGCACGAAAACTTTTTCGGAGAATACACTATTGTCTTACTTTATAGAAATATCCAAAACAAGAAAGTCAAGCACACTTTGGAGTATTTTCTCAATGCTTAAAACCTGCATTAAAACGAAAAATGATGTACATATTGAAAATTATCCGGAACTTTTGGCGTTTTTAAAGAAAACTTCAAACGGACACATAGCTAAAAAATCCAAGGTCTTTACGGCATCGAATATTGAACAGTTTCTTAACGATGCACCCGACTCCGAGTTTCTTGCTACAAAAGTAAGTATTAACTGTGAGAAGATAAATGTATTGAACTCATCACATAACTAATCATAACCAGTCTGCTGACCACGACTATTAGTAGTACTTGATTATTTATTTTATTTAGTTAATCTTTATTGCACAAATGAAAAACTTATTGTACAAAAGACCAACTTAATGCCATGAGGCATGAGCTCTACTAGACAACCTTTGGGCAAAGCAGATAAATTGTGAGTGGTGTAGCAAGTTTTAGTAAATAAATACTTGGATAAATACATATTCATATAGTACACATATATTTAGAACTAACATTTTCATTTTCATTACAGGTTGTCCTTATTATTGGCATAAGTGGAGCATGCCGGACTATGGAACTCACATATCTTACAACGGAAAACATTCAGAAGCATTCAGAAAAATTGCTATTGGTAAACTTACCTAAAACTCAAACCAATAAGGAGAGAAACTTTGTTATTCGTGATGAATACGTAAATATTGTAGAAAAATATCAGGCATTGCGCCCTGCGAATACGCCTATTAATAGATTTTTTTTACAATATAGAAATGGAAAATGTGTCCGTCAGCCTATGGGCTGCACAAAAATTGGCGGTATGCCACGAGAGATTGCGACTTATCTTAAGCTAAAAGAACCAAAGGAATATACTGGACATTGCTTTAGAAGGACCTCAACCTCGCTATTAGCCGACTCGGGTGCCGATCTGACCACGCTGAAGCACCATGAGGATGGGAAGTTCAGTACAGTGCCAGAAGTTTATATCAAGGATTCCAGTGAAAATATATGTATAATATGTAAGCGCGTCATAGGAGAAATCAAGAAAGAATCTTGCTCGGATCCTCTCTGTCCTTCCAATGCAAGTGCTTTGGAAAGTACTTCTGAATCGCTAAGTACTCCTCCCCAGGACTGTCATTCTCCCACATTCACAACTAATGTGTCAAGTAGTTCACATGTTACAAATACGAGTATAACAGTGCCTAAGAAAAACTCTACAATAAATATTACAAATTATGGAAATATTACTTTAAATTTTTAATATGTTTTTATATTCTTTCCTCTTGTTGATATGTTGTGTTTATGTCTTAAATTTGATGTTAAATAAAGGGCAAAATTAAATATGATTATTGAAATTGCTGGAGCAAAACGGAGAAGAGTTGCACATCAACATGACAGAAGCCAGTGGAAGTCCTCGGAGGGGGCCTATGCCAAAAGGCATCTCAAATTAGGGATTATATTGTAGTTTAATTTAATACATATATTAATATTTGTACTAATAACTCTATGGATTTATATCTGAAACAAAGAATTTATTATTATTATATTATTAATAGTTTCAGAATAAAGCAAGTGCAAGTGTTTTTATAGTGTCAAGAAATATTTAAAATTTTATTTGACTGATTAATTTATGAAATTTTGATAATTATTGTTGTTGATTATGATGATTTTCGTATATCCATTTAATCTCTTAGTTTAAGTTTTGATTATTATTATTGTTATTATTTTGAGTGCGCTAATTGTTTTATAATTTAATTATGTTTGGTCCGACAAGTATCTGCACGCTTGCTTGCAAGCAAAGTACACGGACCCGAAATAAAATTGTACCCATCATCTCATTGTATCTCATTGTATTTTAGAAAAGAAATATATTTGATTGGATATTATAATTGTTTTTTTATACTCGCGTACCTTAATATTCATAAGATATCTCTCTACTCAACTAATAGTTTCAAAAAGAGAACATCAGCATATTTATTAAAAAAAAAAAACACGCTACTGTTCACTGATTGGTTGAAATTACTTTTCAATCACGAGGCACCCGCCATGACCATCGCAATCATGAACGAAAAAGGTTACGTCAAAAATAAAAATCCATAGTGGGGAATGACGATTAAAGTAAAAAATGTATTTTCTGTGTTTTGCTCGTATAAAAAGTATTGTATGCAATAGTTAAACAAATAGGTCTTAAAATCTCGTACCTTACTTAGGCCACTCGGCAAACCTCGTGACCTAAACGCGGTACTCGACTTTAAGAACCTTCATTGTGCAACGATTGCATAAAATACTATTCTTGCATCTCGCATTTTCTTGTCGTAGTGACGTTAAAAGTGGAGTGTTCTTGAAGCCTCGCTACGCTCAAGAATCTTATCTTTGAACCATTCGCTTCGCTCAAGGTTCAATGCCTTCGATTTTGGATGCCTTCGCTCGCTCAGCTTTCAATTTAAATACTCGTTAAATAACAACTTTGCAGCCTTGCATAACGGTCGAATTACAATTTTCAAATAATAGACGACACGTGATGCTACGCGGGGAGAAAATATCACTTCCTGGCGTAGAACTTTTTATAGTTATGTTCTTTATTTTTAATTTTCTTAACTTCCTCCACTATAATACTTATAAATCACAATCTAAAACCATACCATTGTATATTACTAACATCACTATCTAAATTCAATACTGTTTACTAACATTGCATTATCCTGTAAGTTCTCATGTAAGTGACACTTGTCTTAATGAAAATAAAGTTCTTTAAACTGAAACTTTAGACAAACCACAGGTGATAATTCGTAAAGCTCCAGATTGCGTATTTATGGCCCTCACCTCCAGTTCGGGCCACAAACACCTGCGAGATGGGACATTCACTAATTCACTGCCCTAGGTAGGTACCTATCGTTGGGGATAGTGCAATACCGCGTAAGTAACAAGTGTAGATACTAATCAATATTCAAACAAATGCTAAGCATTTTATTGAAATGATAAATTTATCGACATCTGTTATTTACGCGGTATTGCACTATCGCCGAAGCTATGTAATGTACTTACTAAAAAGGCTTCCTGTGCATTTAGCAAGTAGGTAGTTAATAAATAATTGTAAGTACGTACATCATAATCCATACTAATATTATAAATGCGAAAGTGTGTCTGTCTGTCTGTCTGTCTGTCTGTCTGTTACCTCTTCACGCTTAAACCGCTGAACCGATTTAGATGAAATTCGGTATGGAGATAGTTTGAGACCCGGGAAAGGACATAGGATACTTTTCATCCCGAAAAAAATTAGTGTTCCCGTGGGATGAGCGGGTAACACCGCGGGGCACAGCTAGTTTATTATAATTCATTATGTTTTTTTAGATTGAATGGGTTTGTGTGTTCTGGGTTTTAAGAAAATTGCTCGCTCTGAGCTGTTCTCTAAGTGAAAACGCACCTTTATTGGCGCGCTAGAACTGCTAGAAGGACGGAAAAGATATGAAATGCAAGTACTTATTTATTAAATTAAAATGCCAAGTTTAGTTAAGTACAAAAGTTTTATTAATCATAACTTATGAATACTGTAAATTAATAATAACAACTACATAGTGACTGGTCTTGCAAAGTATGCAAGTGGAACAGAACAATACAAAAACATTATATACTTAGGTACCTAATAAAACCTTAAGTAACTTACAAATCTTACAACTAAAGACGGCTTCGACGTAGGAAAACATACCTTATAACATGAATTAATAGATCACATAAACGCACAGCACTGGTTGAATCAAATATACAGGTGCTTTCTCGATTTACGTTAACTTAGGTAGGTATAATTATAGCAAATAATATTCGTCAAATAATATTTATGTAAAAGCAATAAGAGCGAAAAATGTCGGCCGCTGAAAAATTACTTATTGGATTGACATGAAGGTTGACGGCGGTCAACAGATTCAGAGTAAGTAAGCAGATTCCGTGCAAATAAATGTGGGGGATCCCTTATTCGTCATATCATATCACAGAAAGGTGAGTGTGTTATTTATTGCATACCGAGTGTGAACGTAAATATACAAAAACATCCTATATAGTGGAGTAAATAACAATAATGATTAATATCACCCAATTTTTAGGGTTCCGTAGTCAACTAGGAACCCTTATAGTTTCGCCATGTCCGTCTGTCCGTCTGTCCGTCCGCGGCTTAGCTCCGTGATCATTAGTACTAGAAAGCTGAAATTTGGTATGAGTATGTGTATGTATCACGCCGACAAAACGGTAAAATAAAAACTAAAAAACGATTTTTTTTTGGGGTACCTCTCGAACACCTAAAGTGGGGGTGAATTATTTTTTTCGTTCCAACACTAGTGTGTGGGGTATCGTTGAATAGGTCTTTTAAAAATAATAGGGGTCTCCAAACATTTTTTTTTGATAAAGTCAGCAGTTTCGTAAATATTTGCTTCGAAAATAAAAAAAATAGTGTCCCCCCCCCTCTAACTTTTCAACCACGGGTCAAAAAATTATGAAAAAATTCATGAACATGAGGCCTTATAAGTACTTTCAATGAAAACTATATTGAACAAAATCGGTTAAGCCGTTTTTGAGTTATCGCAAAACTTCATAATTTTCTTAAAAGGACGTAAGTTAACTTCGATTGACAGAAGGTAATAAGTAACTACAGTTACTTCGGCGTTTACGACCTTTTTATAGAGCTTGAAATCTTGCTCGTAACTTAAGTCTATTGTGAAGGATGAGCAACTACGGAACCCTACACTGAGCGTGGCCCGACATGCTCTTGGCCGGTTTTTTTATTTTTATATTAAAAACGATGTATGATGATATTATGATACTTACTGTGAGTATTAGTCTAATGGTCTAATTTTTACATCACACTGGCATAGCGCGCCGTACGAAATGTACAATATCGTAACTTCAAAACTACTACTGCTTGATTTAAATGATACAAAACATGTGTATTTCCAAGCAAGCGTCATGGAATTTCATTGGATTTTCTTCATTGTCAAGACACCAATACGTCAAATTTTTTTAGAGTATCTGGGTGGATCAACTGTTTCTAGGAGACAATGGTGATTAAACTTCTTAGAAAAGGGTTGATAATTTATAATATTGGTATTTTCAAGAGATATTCTAAATAAGAATGCGCTTGTAACTGCTGCAATTACAACATTTTTGTTGAATATTGCCGCCGAAAATCGTAGTTTTAAAGAGTAACCCAGGGGACATCACCGTGGCAACAAGCAACAGAAAAAAGTTGATTGACCGATCTAGCAGATCTTTATGTTCAGATTTTCAGAATATGATTAGTTCGCTATAGACACCGCCGCTCGCCTCGATTAAGTACCTAATCGTTAAAGTTCCGCTTTCGTAAAGTTGTAATTAAAGAATAAATATTAGTTAAGTAATATCAGGCGGGGCGCACTCCGCGATTAACGTTTCCCGCTACAAGTACATGCCGGTGGCCTCATGCATGGGGACTATTCAGTGGCTGCCACGCACTGTCTCGGAACGCACGTACACGAAATTCGCGCGCACGCTCTTCCGATTTATGTACGTCGCAAGTGATCGTTCCTCATTCATCTGTTGATACCAGTGTTATATTATAATATAAAGTGTTTAAATTAGTAAAAAGACAGCGAAAAGATATTGTATCGCAGCGGGTTGTAGGAACAATGATCGAAATTGGAATCACGCGTTTTTCGTTCTCCCAAGCTCCCAACACGACCGAAGGATGCCGATAGGTAAAAAAAATAACATAATATATAATAAGTAGTTACTGAATAATAATAAAAAACATATTGCAGGTGTATCTACTTCCATATTTAACACTGGTTACACAGATCAATTTTAATTGTTAAGTACTTATGTAATTTTGAATTGATTATTTGCTGATATTTGTCAATTTAAATTCTAGTAAAATAAGTATGTCTACTACTAAATCAACAATCATAGAGGTTTTTAACCGACTTCAAAAAAAGGAGGGGGTTCTCAGTTCGGTTGTATGTTTTTTTTTTTTTTTTTTTTTTTTTTTTTTTTTTAATGTTTGTTACCTCATAACTCCGTCATTTATGAGTCGATTTGGAAAATTCTTTTTAGGTTCATGAATAGACATCTCAAGGTTGGTCCCATAAAATTTTGGTGAAGATCGGATGACGAGATCCATGAGGAATCGAAGGAATTCCTGAAATTTTATAGGCACTCATAATATTTTTAATGTTTTTTCTAAAACTATTTAAGTATTTGCATATGGTAGTCATCATCTTCTCATGCTGAACTGATGATGGAAGGTACAACTCCTTAACAGTTAGGAGTTAGGAGATATTTCAAACGAGATGCATGCCTTCAAGACCTCCCTGATCACCCCGCCATAAGTATTTTATATGAATCACTAAAAAGCGAAAAAAAAAAATTTTTAACAAAAAAAAGAACCGACTTCAGTAAAACTAAAAAGCCGAAAATAACCCGTTCAAGTACAGATTACATTTGACTCACCCTTTGAAGTCGGTGCCAAACCTCACGTATACTTTAATATATAAATATAATAACTGAGTGGTTTGGGATCGATTTCAAAGGGTGAGTCAAATGTAATCTGTACTTGAACGGGTTATTTTCGGCTTTTTAGTTTTACTGAAGTCGGTTCTTTTTTTTGTTAAAAATTTTTTTATAATAATATTTGATATCAAGTTTGTAAAATTACTTGTAAGTAATGAATAAACGATTGAGTGATAGTTTGATAGGTAAGTATATAAAATATATAAATAAAGAGTTAAAAGAAATGTATTGGAAGAGATCCCTAATAGGGATAAGTTCGCCTTTGTACATGTTTTATTTGTAACTAGCGACCCGTCCCGGCTTCGCACGGTGCGTCCGTGCGTATTTTTAAAGATCTAAGCATACCTACATAGGGGCAGACAGACAGCTAGCAGGAAACGACTTTGTTTTATACTAGGTGTGTAGTGATGAATATAATATATGAACAAATAAATAAATATCGGACAACTAAGCAAAAACAAAATGAAGCTCAAGAATTTAATTGCATGTTAAGGTAACGCATTCGTTGCATTATTTTATTATATTATATAGAAATAATTATTTTGGTTGAGCGAATCCACTTAGCTTTGTACCCGATGAACAATACCATTATCTGTATTGTTAGCTGCGGCCACAACTGCCACTTCAAAATGTAAGGCGTTATAAGTGCAAATTAATTTTACACTAAATTAGTCTTTGAGTTAAACGAAATAAAGTTTACTCTTAAACAAAGAGAACAGAGATGTTGGTCACTTCATTGTCATTATAAGCATCAAAACGAGCTTCACTGCTCTTTCACTTACGAAGTGACCAACATCTGATCTTATACGTATTAAAATGTTGACAGCCCTCGCTCTCGGCGACGCGGCAAGCGAGCCAATTCATTTTTACCGTTGGCACGCAGCTTTAACGTTCCGTTTGGCTTCCGCTGGGGACGACGACTTTAGAAGGGCCATAAATCATATTTTTTCGGCTAAAAAAATCAATCCTAATGGGCCAGTAGGGAGAAAACGAACACTAGGTATAGGTAAGAGTTAGGGAAATCTGTTCTTAGGAACCATGGCGTCGATTTGAGATTTAATAAAAACGGGGAATTGAACCTGGTTAAAATTCTGTAAGTTATCGCATCTCGTATTGTAACATTCTTTACAGCGATTTTGACCCGGTTTTGTATGAAATCATGTATAAGATATAATAATAATAATAATGCAGTTTTTATGAAATCTAAAATCGATTTAAGAACTGATTAATTTGGTTGATTTCCAGACGCATTTGGATTGATCACCCGGTATAGAACACACAAGCAATACAAATAAATAAAGTCGTTTAACAATAACTAACACATCGCTCCGTCTAGGGAGCGTGGATTTCTCGAACTTCATAAGGTCGGAGAGCAGAGCAGTCTCTGGCTTTCATCTATGGTCCCCTACGTGTACCAACTTGTCGGGTATATAATCACTGAACCGGATATTACGCGAGAGATTAGACGAGGCTTGTGGTCATGAGTTTGGGCTGGGACACTAAAATGTTGAGCGCCTACAGAAAATCAAATAGCAAAAGTATGATACTGTGTGTGATAGTTTGCTATTCAATTATGCACGATAACGACGAATATAAAAAAATAAATAAACTGAAGGCACACATTCGGAATAGGATTGACGCGTTCGAAATGAGGTGTTGATGAAAAATGCTAGGAATCTCTTGGATGGCACGTCACACACATGCGTCGATACTGGCCGAATTGAAGATCAAGTGCCGCTTATCGACCATTTGCCCCAAGAAGATCCTGCAGTACGTCGGTCACGCGGCTAGACGCCAGCAAGGTAGTTTGGAAAAGATCATTGTAGTTGGCTACGTGCAAGGAAAAAGGGCCCGTCGGAGATCACTGATCCGATGGACCGATGCTATGAAAGAAGCCTGTCAGGAAACTTTACAGGCGTTAATCCGAAAGGCGAAAAAACGTGTGGAGTGGAAAGATTTGGTGCAAAAGATATAAATAAAGACCTCAAATGGCGTGACCATTGATGACCATGACTCAATCATGAGGAAAGGAGGACGAAGAAGACCTTTTATTGCTCATCACACCATCTCACCTCCAGCACGCCATGATGGCAAGCGTACGAGGTTGTGTACTGTGGACTGACGTTGTTGACTAACAGATAGGCACAGCGAGTGGCTTGTTGGGCGCGGGCGGAGACGAGTAGAGGTTGTGTACTGTGGACTGACGTTGTTGACTAGTAGATAGGCACAGCGAGCGGCTTGTTGGGCGCGGGCGGAGACGAGTACAGGTTGTGTACTGTGGACTGACGTTGTCGACTAGCAGATAGGCACAGCGAGTGGCTTGTTGGGCGCGGGCGGAGACGAGTAGAGGTTGTGTACTGTGGACTGACGTTGTCGACTAGCAGATAGGCACAGCGAGCGGCTTGTTGGGCGCGGGCGGAGACGAGTAAAGGTTGTGTACTGTGGACTGACGTTGTCGACTAGCAGATAGGCACAGCAAGCGGCTTGTTGGGCGCGGGTGGAGACGAGTAGAGGTTGTGTACTGTGGACTGACGTTGTTGACTAACAGATAGGCACAGAGAGCGGCTTGTTGGGCGCGGGCGGAGACGAGTACAGGTTGTGTACTGTGGACTGACGTTGTCGACTAGCAGATAGGCACAACGAGTGGCTTGTTGGGCGCGGGCGGAGACGAGTAGAGGTTGTGTACTGTGGACTGACGTTGTTGACTAGCAGATAGGCACAGCGAGCGGCTTGTTGGGCGCGGGCGGAGACGAGTAGAGGTTGTGTACTGTGGACTGACGTTGTCGACTAGCAGATAGGCACAGCGAGCGGCTTGTTGGGCGCGGGCGGAGACGAGTACAGGTTGTGTACTGTGGACTGACGTTGTCGACTAGCAGATAGGCACGGTGAGCGGCTTGTTGGGCGCGGGCGGAGACGAGTACAGGTTGTGTACTGTGGACTAACGTTGTCGACTAGCAGATAGGCACAGCGAGCGGCTTGTTGGGCGCGGGCGGAGACGAGTAGAGGTTGTGTACTGTGGACTGACGTTGTCGACTAGCAGATAGGCACAGCGAGCGGCTTGTTGGACGCGGGCGGAGACGTGTAGAGGTTGTGTACTGTGGACTGACGTTGTCGACTAGCAGATAGACACAGCGAGCGGTTTGTTGGGCGCGGGCGGAGACGAGTACAGGTTGTGTACTGTGGACTGACGTTGTCGACTAGCAGATAGGCACGGTGAGCGGCTTGTTGGGCGCGGGCGGAGACGAGTACAGGTTGTGTACTGTGGACTGACGTTGTCGACTAGCAGATAGGCACAGCGAGCGGCTTGTTGGGCGCGGGCGGAGACGAGTACAGGTTGTGTACTGTGGACTGACGTTGTCGACTAGCAGATAGGCACGGTAAGTGGCTTGTTGGGCGCGGGCGGAGACGAGTAGAGGTTGTGTACTGTGGACTGACGTTGTCGACTAGCAGATAGGCACGGTGAGCGGCTTGTTGGGCGCGGGCGGAGATGAGTACAGGTTGTGTACTGTGGACTAACGTTGTCGACTAGCAGATAGGCACAGCGAGCGGCTTGTTGGGCGCGGGCGGAGACGAGTAGAGGTTGTGTACTGTGGACTGACGTTGTCGACTAGCAGATAGGCACAGCGAGCGGCTTGTTGGACGCGGGCGGAGACGAGTAGAGGTTGTGTACTGTGGACTGACGTTGTCGACTAGCAGATAGGCACAGCGAGCGGCTTGTTGGGCGCGGGCGGAGACGAGTACAGGTTGTGTACTGTGGACTGACGTTGTCGACTAGCAGATAGGCACGGTGAGCGGCTTGTTGGTCGCGGGCGGAGACGAGTACAGGTTGTGTACTGTGGACTGACGTTGTCGACTAGCAGATAGGCACAGCGAGCGGCTTGTTGGGCGCGGGCGGAGACGAGTACAGGTTGTGTACTGTGGACTGACGTTATCGACTAGCAGATAGGCACGGTGAGCGGCTTGTTGGGCGCGGGCGGAGACGAGTACAGGTTGTGTACTGTGGACTGACGTTGTCGACTAGCAGATAGGCACAGCGAGCGGCTTGTTGGGCGCGGGCGGAGACGAGTACAGGTTGTGTACTGTGGACTGACGTTGTCGACTAGCAGATAGGCACGGTGAGTGGCTTGTTGGGCGCGAGCGGAGACGAGTACAGGTTGTGTACTGTGGACTGACGTTGTCGACTAGCAGATAGGCACGGTGAGCGGCTTGTTCGGCGCGGGCGGAGACGAGTACAGGTTGGCGTGCGGCCGCAGCGGCGTCGGGGACGCGTAGCCCGAGCCGCGACGACGTTTGCCTCTGCGGATAGATATCAACGCGTGAGAGGATGTTATGTGAAGGAACTTTTTAACACCTTGATGGCATTTCCAATATGCATAATTGAATTGATTTGAAAATGTTTATTTCACGCTATCACCACATAAAAAAATAGAAGGTTGTAAAGACTTGTGAACCAACATTTTGTACTATACAAAGTCACTGAAAGATCTAGAATGTATACTGAATGTAACCTGTCACTGGCAGTTATGTGGGTACGCAGAACAAGATCGAAGAGATGGAAGGTGTGAAAGAAACTTGGTATAAGGTGTGATTGTGGTTACCTGGCGAACGCGATGAGCCTCGTGTAGATGCCGCCAGGCTCGTCAGGCTTGAGCTCAGCATCCAGGTCGAGGGCCAGGTATTGTTCCGCGCACGCGCAATGCAGCATGGCGTCGAGCTCGGCGTGTAGCTCCGCGAACGTAGGCCGCTCGCGGGGCCGCCCGCGCCAGCAGGACAACATCAGCTCGTACCTGATGAACGTTACCATTAGATTTTTATATTTACGACTTAACCCCATTTTCGTGTTTACCCCAAAGCACCTTATACTAACTTAACTTCGTACGCGTTTTTTTTAAAGAAAGAAAGAAAGAAAGAAACATCAATTGCCACACCAAAATAATTTAATAGGTACATGGAATAAACAAGAACAGCATAGTCAGTACATTTGTCCACCCAAATTATTCCGTGTGCCAAAAGGAGCGGACTCAGCATGTGCTGCGACAGCCAGGCGAAGTGTAGCCACTATGTTGAGCCGTTATAAAAAAATAAAAAGGTGTCTGCGCAGCGCTGGTTTTCAGGCCGTCCGTTTTCTCACTCTGAACCACATTGTCATACTTGTGGGTGCTGTCAAGGTCTACATGCATGTAGCGTTTATATCGTAGTCGGTTAAAAAGTATCCTATAACCATCTTTATATGTCCAGCTATACCTGTACCGAAATTGGTTAAAATTTGTCCAGCCGTTTCGGCGTGATGAGAGGACAAAGGAAATGATGCCCAACAGTTGTCGCCAGACTGGCATGGCATCGCGCGCCCATGCAAAAAAAAGACGATCCTGTATCACGCTATTAAGATTTTTCCTGAAATCATGACCCCTCTCCATAGAAAACTGATTTTCGATACAATTCTAGACTTTTATAATAGTATAGATGTTGCGGATACCAATGGTCTCCTATCCTTTCCTAAGCTGACTATCTAACTGGAAAATTGGAATGAACAGGTTCACAGTCCAGTCGCGTTGGATTCAGTGACCTACAGATACCTAAGTTATTTACTTATTTTTGTAAAACTTCTTCAATGCTTATAATAAACTTAACCAAAAGTACCTATTGAAAATTAGTTTCAGAAAAAATAACAGCGCGATACAGGTTTTGTATGGGCGCTTAGCGCCATCCGTGCAGCACCATTTGTGGGTAAAAATTTCTACTCTCATCACGCCGAAACGGTCTGTACCAATAGTTAGATTATTAGCTGTTAGATTTCCAGCTATCCCTGTGAATAGCTAGAAATCTAACGACGGTTTTAGGATTTTTACGACCCTACTACGGTAAATAAGAAAGTTTTACGCTGACAAAGTTGCACCTTCTAGTTCTACACACTTCGTCATACCAATACCTAGATAGATACTCAGGATAGACCGCGTAGATCGTACTTTGCTAACGTAAACAGCGGAATTTTGTAAACCAATAATGCATTCACTGTTTCATACATAACGAGTAATAAATCATTCACAACGTTGCCATTCAAGTTCATTGCAGTGGCTTTCGTGCCAAATCCGTAAGGGATTTACTGAATGTGAGCGATACTGTTTATTTGCACTTGAATATAGTATACAACGCAATGTAAATGTATTAAAGCGCTCGCTTGCTGCGTAGCAGTTACGTTGAAGTATACATGCAATTTTATTATATATGTTAAAGATATGAGGTATTTCTAGAAGAAGTAATACTCGAATTATTTAATCATCTAGCCATCGTAGTGTAGGTCTAGACTCCAGGGCATCGTCATTCATAAATCATAATCATAACCGACAGTTTGGTTTAAGCCTTGTCAGATAGACAGAAAATTTAATATCTATTGAAGTTTTTGTACTACTAGAAGGAAACGTAATAGTTTCTGTACTTCTTCATCTGCGTATTTTTGTTCTTTATCATAGCCGGGCAAAAAGTATCAATATCCAGCCAATTGTACTTACTAAAATAGGTTATATAATTCGTCCAGCTGTTTCGGCGTGATAAGAGGACAAGGAAGCTATACTGCTGATGGCGCCACACTGCTTCATCGCGCTGATTGCATTTTTACTGTTATAATGACCCCTCCCATAATCCCTATGGATCTATGCTTATAGCTGTGTTTAATGCATTTGGAAGGTAGTCACTAACTGTTAATGGATTTGCATTCGTAAGGTACCTAAGCGACCATACGTTGCAAAGTCAAGAGGAAATGGATGGCACCAGGTTGTTTTATCCTTTTTTAGGGTTCCGTAGTCAACTAGGAACCCTTATAGTTTCGCCATGTCCGTCTGTCCGTCCGCGGCTTAGCTCCGTGATCATTAGTACTAGAAAGCTGAAATTTGGTATAAGTATGTGTATGTATAACGCCGACAGAACGGTAAAATAAAAATTCAAAAAATTTATGTTTTTCGGGTACCTCTCCAACACCTAAAGCGGGGGTGAATTTTTTTTTTCTTTTCAACACTGGTGTGTGGGGTGTCGTTGAATAGGTCTTGTAGAAATAATGGGGGTCTTCTTATATAATTTTTTTGATAATGTCAGCAGTTTTGTAAATATTCGCTCCAAAAACGAAAAAAAATAGTGTCCCCCCCCTCTAACTTTTCAACCACGGGTCAAAAAAATTCGGAAAAATTCATGTAAATGAAGCCTTATAAGTACTTTCAATGAAAACTATATTGAACAAAATCGGTAGAGCCGTTTTTGAGTTATCGCCAAATTTCATATTTTTTCTTTAAAAGGACGTAAGTTGACTTCCAGAAGGTAATAAGTGATTACAGTTTCTAGGGCGTTTACGACCTTTTTATAGAGCTTAAAATCTTTCTTAACTTAAACCTCGGGCTTAAAACAGCAGTTTATTGTGAAAGATGAGCAACTACGGAACCCTACACTGAGCGTGGCCCGACATGCTCTTGGCCGGTTTTTTTGTAACAGTTGTTACTTGATTATAATTGGGTTCAAATTTGCCTTGGCCAGAGTAGAGTTTATTATTTAATCTAATCGCAGGTGACACGAAGTGGACCAGTGATTTGATCTTACTTCGCAAGAGCCTCGAAACAGTCAAGGAGGCCGTTTTGGAGGATTCTTGTATCCAGCAATCTCTGTCCGGTGAAGTATCCAGGGTTTTACTCACAGCCGCTTGCAGCAGGCGTTAGGGCGCGGCATGCGGTACCCGGAGCGCAGCAGGCGCGGCAGCCGCGACGCCGGCACATCAGGGTATGGTGACGCGCCCACCGTCACCACCTCCCACACCACCACGCCGAATGACCACCTGGGTGAATAAACAGCGTTTGTAAGGCGTTTTTTTCATCATTCCCTTTTCTGCAAATATTGTTAAAATAGACGATTGTTGGAAGTCGAGTTTTTGTATATCCCGGAGCCACTTCCGAGTGCGATCCTAGTTAGATCATAATTAAAACGACCGGCTCTTCCGTTGCGTGAAAAGGGAATGACACTAGAACCGCGCGGTTAGAACGCTCGGAGAATCACCGACCACATGTGAAAGGGATGTTTACAAGGAGATTTTCGTAGCAATTTACTTGCAAAAAAAAAGTGCCACACATGTCAAAGTACCTAAACAGAGAGTCCTAAACCATTATTTAGTTTCAAAGTGATCTATACTTACACATCACTCATCGTAGTGTACATCCTATGCGTTAAAGACTCGAGAGCCATCCATTTCACCGGCATCTTTCCATTACCCTTCTGCTTGTACTGATTCTCCTGATAAATATCTCTTGACAGTCCAAAGTCTGCAATCTTCAACGTCTTGTCACTGGTCACCAGGATATTCCTGGCTGCTAGATCTCTGTGGACTACTCTATTGGAAGCTAAAAACTCCATTCCCATAGCAATCTGGCGGCAGAAGGACAGGAGGTCCACATACGTCAATTCGACATCACAAACTCCATCTAGGTCGTACATCTTGTTGACAACCAGCTTGGAGAGTTCGTGAGATACTGTACTGGCCTTGAAAAGATCGTTGCGATAGTTGGCTGTCTCCAAGTTGTTGTTGCAGTATTTTGCGTTGCGCTTTGATACCATTACGTCCCATGAACATCTGAAATAATTGGACAGTTATATATAGTTATAATAATTAGAAGAAATTGCGCTTAGTAGTATTTTACTTGACTGCGCACATTAAGCATAGACATGTTATACCATCAACCAAATCAGAACAGTGAATAACCGATCTTTTGAACCATTATGTTCAATTCTTATTGCGTCACTGTCGTGTTCTTTAAAGTGTTCCTTAAAGAAACTATATCAAATAAACTATGTAGGCAGGTGAGAAGTTTAGACATTGTACGCGTAATAAATATATCAGCGCGGAACGAGCGGGCGTCATCTGAGGATGCGTTATACTATGAGCTCATTCGCTTCAAGTAGGTACCTGAACAAGGCCTCACGGCAGTAGTACTTATGTAGCCACGATGAGCGCGGGGGTCGGCCGCTGCGAGGCGGACCGACGGTTTTCATTAGCTAAGTTTTGCGCGGATCAAGCGTACTTCGTCTCAGAATGTCTGAGCTGACTCACCTTAAGTAGCTGAGCAGGTCCCCGCGACTGCAGTACTCGGCCACGATGAGCGGGCGCCGGCCGCTGCAGCACCCCACGAGGCTGACAACGTGAGGGTGGGCGCCGACGCTCTTCATCAGTTCCATTTCAGCGCGGAACGAGCGGACCTCATCTCGGGATGGATAATCTGAGAATACGATAGTAATCATTAATTGTCGATTTAAGGAGAGACTAGTGATCAGAATATGCTGACGGAATAAATAGGTACAGTGACTTTTTAACGTATACTGTGAACACCGTGGCTTGACGATACGTAAACGTCGTCCATAGCATCATGATTTCTTTATAAGTACATTTGACTGCGTAAACGCACCGACAGCATGTATTGAGCAGCGGTGTGGTGCTACTTTAATTCGTACTGACTTCCATTTCTATGGTAAGGATACTATTTTCTTGGGATTAATAAATGATTGATCGCGTAAAGTTTTCACATAAAATCTTAGAAGCACGTATTATAATTAATGAACTACAGACGCATCACATTTGGGTGTTGGAGCTGTTCTCACCTTTAAGCATTTTGACGGCGACCGCTTTGCTGGGAGCCAAGGTTCCCCGCCGCACTACGCCAAATGCACCCTCTCCTATAACTTCATGTAGCTGCAACTTTTCAGGTCTGATCTCCCAGCTGTCCTCGATCACCGGTGGGTCGCAGATGATTTCGGGGAACAGCTTCTTTGGGAAGTCTTCGGTATCTTCCTGGGGAAGTAATACTTGAACTATTTAGATTGCGTCCTGTATCCTTGTTATCATAGAAAATAGTAGAGTAATTTGAAAATCTATTAATATATTAAAATCTATGCTCATACATTTAATTCAAATTTACTAAAATTATACACAGATGCAAAAATTAAACATTCACTTTTGGACCTGGGCAATTAGTTTTTAGTTTAGAATTTACTAGCTAGTTTTAGTGATATACCTGGAATCGCATTCTCAAATCGAATTTCATGATTTTCAACTTGCTTCTATAAGAGGACGTTCTCAATTCAGTTGTATTAGTAGAGTTGCTAAGCCGCGAAATTGTGCGCATCGGGTTACAAGCATGAAATTTCTACCACACATGGAGCGTTCCGCGGTGATTATTTTAAGATGTGGAGGGAAGTCAGATTCGTCCCCTGAGTGGCGGGAGAGCTGGGTGAATAGAACCAAGTACTGCTCCTTTTCTTTTTTTGATTACTGATCAGTTAAGGCTATTAGGGTTTGTGTGGCATTGTTTTCGTGTAAAACAGATATCAGCAATTCATTTTTTATGTTATTTAAGAATAGTTTGGTATACAAATTTGGGTACATTACTGAAAAGGTAAAAATCACCACAAGTTTTTTTTATTCAGAACGATAAGTTAGTTATATATCCTGAATATTTACAATTTTAAAAAATATTACTAAATAGCAAATTTAATCTTGTTTTTAAAAATTTATACATATTGGGCACATCTCATACAAAAAGTACCTTGAAAAAAATATTGATGTTAAGCTTAGCCTGCGTGCTCTAGTACATTTTGCGAAGTCACGAAATTGTATGCATCGGGATACAACCACGAAATTTATACCACAGATAGAGTATTCTGCGGTAATTATTTTCAGATGTGGAGGGAAGTTACATTCGTCCCCTGTGCGGCGGGAAAGCGGGGTGAATAGGACAAAGGAGTCCTCTTTTTCTTTTTTTATTACTGATCAGTTAACGCTACTAGGGCTTATGTGGTATCGTTTTCGTATAAAAGAGATATCAGAAATTTATTTTTTATCTTATTTATTCATAGTACCATATAAAAATATGGGTGTATTTCCAAAATGGTAAAAATCACGACAAGTTTTTTTTATTCAGGGAGATAAATTAGTTATATTTCCATAATATTTACAACTAACAAAAATATTGCAGAACTGCAAATTTAATGTAGTTTCTAAACCTATATACATGTTGGGCACTTTTCATACAAACAGTATCTTAAATAAATTGTTGATGTTAGATTGGCCCGTGTGCTCGAGACACATTACCAAAAAAATATTTTGTTTTAATTACATAAATTTGTTTTTCTAGGACGTATTTGGTAAATATTGTATGTAAAAGCTTGTTAATAATCATTATTTAATGTATTTAATGAAGCGAAATAGGATGCGTTCGGAGATTTACGTTGGTTACGTCGACATAACATATATTTTAAGCTACTGTTTGTATGCTAAGTGCCCAATTTGCATATATTTTTAGAAACAAGATTAAATAAGCTTTTTAAAATAATAATAATAATTTGAAAATGTTAACGAAATTTAACTAATTTACCTCACTGAATAAAAAAACTTGTTGTGATTTTTACCTTTTCGGCCATACACCCGTATTTTTATATATAACTATACAAAAATAACATAATAAATGAATTACTGATATCCGTTTTACACGGAAACGATACCAGACAAGTCCTAGTAAACTTAACTGACCAGCAATAAAGAAAGAAAAGAGGTATACATTGGTCCTATTCACTCCGCTCTCCCGCCTCACAGGGGACGAATCTGACTTCCCTCCACATCTGAAAATAATCACCGTGGAACACTCTATCTGTGGTAGAAATTTCATGCTTGTAACCCGATGCGCACAATTATGTTAGAAAACAGCGGACTAACAACTCTACTATATTTATTAATTTATTTCTTAATGTTCGTTACCTTGGAACTCCGCCTATTTACGAACTGATTTGGATAATTATTTTTTGGTGAAGAGTAGGTACCTACAAATTGGTTCCATACATTTTTGGAATTGAAGGGACTCCTCAAATATTATAGGCATGTCTAAGACAATTTTGGTGTTTTTAAAAGTAACTTGTCCAATTATTTTCGGAAATACGATTTATTTTCATTGATGTCGGTATTTTTTTGTGAAGTGATTATAGGTTTTACTTAAAAAAATGTTTACGCCTCTATACATCGTCAATTCCAATTATTGCAACAAAAAATACAGATATGGAACAATTTAGAGGGAGCAGTAATTTCGCGAACATCAAGCAAGGATCTTTTCTTTGTTAACTGATATTATACTAATTGTTTAAACATTTATATTGTTATTGGTATGTTACCTCACGGTAGAGATGGCTCAGCTTGGGGTGGCGGCGCCGCCGACACCAGACCACGCCGCTCACCATCATAGTCGCCAGCAGGAGTACTGCTAGCAGAGAGCCCAGTACTGGTACGGAGTTCGAGGCGATTTCTTCAGCTGTAGAATCCAAATAATGACTTGACAATAGTCTGTTCTCTAAATGCGAAATTATGGAAATCATAAAAATAGCAGTCCTAGTTTTCACCTCTAGCACAATTGTGGGAAATATTGCCTGACTTTTTCGAGCAGTGCTGCAAACGAAGTGGCAAGATGTACTCGTATTATCCCTGCTGGACATGCTTTCATTATTTATTTAATCGTATGGTGAAAAGTTTGTTGTAGGAAATTATAAATTGAAGAATTACGTAAAGAAGAAGAGGCTGAAGAAGTCGCATTGTGCATGCTAGGTGCAACATGCTGAAATTATTATTCATTATGAAGCTTTGTAAGGTTGCATTGTGCATTCTATTTACATGTACAACACGCTAAAATTATTATTCATTATGAAGCTTCGTAAACACGCACCCTTACTCCCTAACAATAATGATATTAAAACTTTCGTGAGACATATTTAATTATTGTATTAACTGGTTTACACTCACGTGAAATTGTCAAATGAAATTGTGTAAATTGAGTGACAAAGTTGCCACGCCCTTGTACACGGGTAGCAGTGATGAAGAGCTCCATACGAGTTCGAAATATGTCGGGCCGTTCCTGACAATTTCACGTGAGTGTAAACCACTTAATACAATAATGAATAATGATATTTAATTATTTATGGATTCCCGTTCTAATTTTCGGCGACTGTTCTCATAGTTGATACTCACGGGGAAACAATGCGCGCGCGCTCTCGTGCATGCAGGCGGGCCCCTTGAAGGCGAACACTGAGGCGTTGTACAGGGGCTGGTCGACAGGGCTCGTTACGTGGAACATGGTCATCACCGCTTTCTAGACAAAAAAGTTTGAGCTCAGCAAAGTCGCAAGATCATTAAATTTTAGAGGCAATAGCAAGTTGGGTTTATTTCTCAAGTCTAAATAAATCTCCCTGTTTGAAATCGTATGGTGTCTTTTCGGATAGGAAAGCGATAGGAAAGTAAATCTTATTATGTGTGTGTCCACTCACGGGATAGCAGAGTCTGATCTTCTAGCCCTGACTTTCAGTCATCAGTGTGCAGTGTCACAACACTTCATAACTAACACGAGGCAGATTTTTTGTGTGTTACTAGTACAGACTCGGCCATTATTCAAGGCGAACTCAAATCTCCCATGACGAGATTCGGGTAGAACCAAACCCGATACACTTTCCGCAGATATATTTCACGCGTTTGTATTGCTTGCTTCGCGCTCGCCCAGACCACTGCGTTCTACAAAGCATAGTCTATCTTTACAACTCGAGATTCTGTTAGGTTAGAATTAAGCTTGTAACATCTTACCCCAGACACTTTGTGTGTCTTATTCCCTGTGTCCAGTGCGTAGCACGACCCGTTACCGATCTGGAACTAGCTGACAAGGACATCCCAGCCCGAGGCACTCGTGACAAGGTTCAGTGTGATCTTTTTCAAGTCTAGAGGTTTTGCTCAGAATCAAGCCTGTTACAACTTACCCCAGACACATTATTATACGTGTACTCCTTGTGTCCCGCGCGCAGCACGACCCGGTACCGATCTGGAGGAAACTCCGGACGTGCCCATCCGACCTGTACGTCCCAGCCCTCTCCACTAGGAACAGCATTCAGTGTGATCTTCTTTACGCCTTGAGGTTCTGTCAGAAGAGGTTCAGACATATACAACAGAACAATATTAAGGGTGAAGCCACTGAAGCCAGACGAGCGTAATTTGAGTCGCGTAATTTAGGTCGCGCCATACTTAGTGTAACTTGATCACGTGACATGATGTAGCAGGTATGGCGCGACTGAAATTACGCGACTCAAATTACGCTCGCCTGGCTTCACCCTAAAGCACATTACAAGAGTGTAGACATGATAACATTTTTATATACTTTTACGGAGTCGGGAAGCAGACTGAGTGAAAAGTAAACGCAAACGTATATAGCGCAGAAGGTCGGTGGAAGGAACTATGTATAGAGTAAATCCAAGTCAATGAACTGTCAAAGCATACAAAGTGAGTCAGTTTCACTTCAGTTGGAAGTAAGCGTGGTCGGACTCTACGCACGCTTAGGTATTGTCAGTCCATGTTTACACTTACATATTTATTACACCAATAAATGAAAAAAACCGTCAGATTCTGCCAGTAGCAAACAAAATGCAAACTAAGTCGACTGGGAAGTGGAGATTATAATTTATAATGTGCGTACCTATATTGTACAGTAGACTGCCTCTGCCGGAGCCGCCTTCGACTTTGAAGTGACAGTCCTTACTTCCCAAGGGCACCGATGTTGAATATCTCATTTCCATTGCTCCTGTCTGGATAGTAAAAAATACATGTAAAAAGTAAATAAATTCGACCTTTTACCCAAAGTGGTTTATCATATCATACTATTAAGATTCCTTCGACCCAGCGTATTTTTTGTACAGAAATATGTTACTACTCGAAGGTGCTCGCGATATTGTAAGTCCGTATAGAAGATAAAATGGGCTAATGTACCTATGACTTCTTTGTGTTCTTTCTTCCTCGTAGTCTGGTAAAAAGTATCCTATAACCATATGTGGACACCTAGCTAACACATGTACCAGAAATAATTGAAATTGGTCTAACCGTTTAGGCGGTATGAACGTACTTACAAAAATCCAATATTTTTCAATTAAGTGATCTCCAAATAGCCTATTAACTAGGTAAGATTGTGACTTTACACAATGAGAAATGATTGATTATATTACTAATGTATACGCACCTGGCGAACAGCGGTATTTGTTTCAATACTACGGTGGCAGTAATGTGTCACTGTAAACTCACTGTCTGAATCTGAAACATACGTTTAACTTTAAGTCAATTAAACTGTACTGATAAGTTTTGTTAGCATGCTCGATTAGGATACCCAAGAAAACTGTATAAGAGCCTAAACAGCCATCATTTTGACGACGCGTTTGGCGCAGTTTGTAGACACCTGCTTACTGAGCCGGCGGTCCCGGGTTCGAATCGAATCCCGGCCAGGGCAAATTTTTGTGTGATGAACTCGAATATTTGTGCTTGGGTCATGGTTGTACTATGTAATGTATGCTTTTTTGTCTAATGAAGCCCCATTGGATTGATATTATTATTGGGGCCCTATAATATCCCACTGCTGGGCAAAGGCCTCCCTCATTTCTTTCACTCCTCCCGATTTTGTGCTGTCTCTGGCCATTGGTTTTATAATCGTTTTCAAAATTGAACTATGGTTTCAGAAAAAAACTTAGAAGTGATGTGAAACATCCGGTAAATAAGAACAGTATGGGAAACATCTATATTCATGAAAAAGAGCTTACCACTCAAGTTACTCCATGTAAATGTGACATTAGAACATTTACAACTTAGCATGTCACTATAACTTCGATCAATTTGCACTGTATAATTTCTGTTAGTTTCAATTTGTTTTGCTTCGGTCGTCTTATTTTCACGTGGAAATAACGTTGGGCCTTCTCGCCAACGTGAATGAGTCCCATTCCGGAATACCGTCACTGTCCAGAAAGTATAGTACAAATACTTTTTTAAACGGACCTTCTCATTAGGGTATTTCGGTTCCAAAAGATGCACTTCCTAAAATATAATAAACACAGTTAACACGCAGTAATAAATACTTAAGTCAGAAGTGTAAAAATCAAGCTTGTGCCACGGTAATCCACCAATTTAGGATTGAAATTTGACACAGCATGCGAGCCAGGTTATGTTGGAGCGTTAATTTTGTGGAGTCGTGGAATGATACCGTTCGTCACTTCTGGACCTTAATACTAACATAAAAAGTTTAAAAGTGATGAACCTTTTCATAGCTCGACTATACAAGTTGATTGGTGGGATCCTTCCGTTTTGCCAAACCATTAAAATTTGAATCAAACTGTCTTATGTCCCGCTTCCTTCCAAAACCGATAATCTTTCCCCATTTTTATTAAAATGTTGTTTTTGCAATCAACACGGTGATTCAGCCGTAGGCTATAAATCCATAAAAATCAAGAACGTATCCCGGTCTGAATGTTTACTACAATGAGTCACCTAACCTACAAAATAATAATCAAATGATAATGAAATAAAATTATCATTCCCTTTATTGCAATAAAAGTGACCGCATAGTGTCCAGCCTGGTTAGTAGTCTGTTTCTGTCGCCGCAACTGAATCATTTTGTTATTGACTGTTATTATTATTAATAGCGTCTTTCCACGTTGAAATAATAGAACAAAATGTGCAAGTTAAAGGTACCTATGTTCTTTAGTTATTAATAAGTTTTAAGTAACAATATTTAGATTTTTATTTTATATGCCTAGGGACAGTAGCAGATCCGGAATTTTGTGCTGAGAGGGACGGTGTCAACGTTGAATAAGCTTAGGAGAAAGACCTAGAGGCGTTTAGGAGGGTGAAAGGGCTAAATGCCTCATAGCCTCACCAATCTTTAAATAATCTAAATCTTCTTAAGACACTATAAGCTCCCTTACTGTAGCGTATAGTGTCTGTTTATTTAAATAAGCATAGGAGTGAAAGATTGTCGAAGATAAAGCACTTACGTAGTGTTCTTCGCCGTCAGAAACCATGATGACCGCTTGCAAGTACTGTGATGGCGATATTTCGTAATGGACTTTCTTATCCAACTTCGTGATGCGAAGAGCTGATGGTTGTTCCTGGACCAGTTGGGGTGGACCTTTAGAAACATTGGGAAATTGTAGACATATCAATGCTTTTTGTATGGATAAACGACGCATGTGCAGCCTCTACCACAAACTCGCCACACTCGATATACGCGTACGATGGACGTCTGTCCCTTTCGACACGTGTGAGAGTGACGGATACTTTATCATTTGTTTATCGCACGATAAACGCTTTTGATGCTGCAATAATTGTAAGGCCTGCAAGATAGGCGCTATAGCTTGAAAAATGTGTGTTTTTATAAAAAAAATATACACAAGACGTGAACATGGCTACGGGAAATTAACTTAAATACATGGTGACATTAAAATGTTATTCCATGGTACTCAGTGATAGTTGAATAAAAAAAAATACTTACTCAGCCAATTAACTTTACATATGCCTGGATCCTGCAAGGAGAAAAAGATTAATCAGTAATTTCAAAATGGCAGGTCCACTTTTTTCTTTTAAAAATAGTAATTCATCCACTTTAAAATACAATAATATTTTCGCATTTGCTATCGTACATTTATTGACTATTCTGTTATATTATTAAGGCAACTGACAGAAAATTATTTATACATACAGGAGGAAGGAAAAACCTTTTTTCTAAGTATATGGTGTTAAAAACCCCGTTTTCTAATTTGTCATATCAGTATGACCACGAGGATATACATGTCCTCCTAGTCATACTGATATGACAAATTAGTATTTATATGACCACCAGGAAACACGGGTTTTAACCGGATCTATATCTGAATCCCTAACGTTTATTAACCTATTTTTGTATTTCCTAACGTCATAATGATCACTTGTCCTAACACTCATATGCCCTAATTTTGGTTTCCCTAATATTTTATTTCCTAATGTCACTTGCCGTATTGATATTTTTATCCTAATGTCATTTGTCATAATGATCATTTGTGCTAACACTCATATGCCCTAATTTTGGTTTTAATAGCTCGGCTCGAGTACTGTTGTGGTCGCAGTTCTAACCTAACCTAACCCATTAAACTATTTTACTGGTAGCAGTTCGGTGGTTGCAAAAGGGGCGGGGACCGTAAAAAACGAAAATTGATTTTAGGGATTGCGAGGAATATGGCTAAAAATATTAGGGATATTGATAGTTAGGGATATTGATGTTTCGGACAAATGAGTTTTAGGACAACCATTAATTACGTTATGGAAAATGATTGTTATGACAATTGATCGTTAGGGCTAATGCCCATTAGGACAAAATAGTTCGGGCAAGTGATTTTAGGACAAACGATGTTAGGGATCGCGAGGGAGACCCGTTTTAACCACCTCATTACCGTGACCGTGATATTGGCCAATTCATAGAAGCAAACAACATGATTTCGATATGAATTTAAAAAATCTGCGTCTTCTACAAGGCAACCGAAAAAGCCGCCTCAGATCATACGGGGCTCGTCAATATTGTGGAAAATGAAAATGAAAAATGAAAAATTTATTCATAACGTCGTTACAAATGTCTGTTTGTTTGTGCTTCATTATTATTTACTAATTATATTATCAATATACGGTAACGAGGCGCGGGAGGCGGGAAACGCCTGAATAACCAACTTCGACATTTTTCGCCGACCGATCAGAGTATAACATACCTATAGGTATGGTATAACAGGTGTGACTGTAGTAGCTCGTCTAAATCGATTTAGTTGTATACGTAAAAGAAATTATAATAATAATGAATCGACGATAGCATCCAAAAGGTTAATTAACTATTAAACACCTGTGTCTGTTGAGGTCATTGGCAGAAGAGAAAAGGTCTGTGAATGACCGGACAAGCGACTTAGGTATCAGACTGACCTAACCGACCATCTGTTGAGGTAGACATTACTCAAATACTACCAACATACAATTCTAAAAAGTCACATGTACAAAGAACTTCCTCCGCTGATGATACTTTTTGGAATTATTTCTCCGGTACACCAGAGGTTCGTGGACGATAAAATACGATTAATGACTTGTAAAATGCTTAATTAGTTACACTATAAATAAAGGTGATCGATAATAACAATGTTATAAACGAAGCTGCTTTTACTTTAGTAAAATAAATCCAAACTCGAATATTCAATTTTTACAATACATGGTTAACATTAAAAAAAATAATGCACCACCGTCACAGGTAGGTAGCTGGTCATCATGAGACCCTCATTCAATCACTACATAGTATAAAACAAAGTCGTTTCCTGCTGTCTGTCTGTCCCTATGTATGCTTAGATCTTTAAAACTACGCAACGGATTTTGATGCGGGTATACTCGTAGATAGAGTGATTCAAGAGGAAGGTTTGTATGTATAATACATGCGTAATATAGTAGAGAAACACTGATAATTTTAGAGGTCTCTAATGTGATGTCGTAAATAATCATGTACTTGTGTATTGGTTATCAAATAAATTATTTTGTATTTTTGTATTTGCATTTGTATAAACACATTTTTTTGCGCTTACATTACAAACGCTGGCTGAACCCTACGAGATAGATCAAAATAATGTTTAAGTAAAAGTAAGTTCTACAAAAAAGTCCGCGATGGTATATGTTTACGGATTTCATGTCTTGAATTTGTAATTTTATTGTATGAATTTAATGTTGTTATTTGTAATCGGAAGCGGTGGTAGCCTAGTGGTTAGGGCATGCGACTTTCAATCCAGAGGTCGCGGGTTCGAACCCGGCCCGTACCAATGAGTTTTTCGGAACTTATGTACGGAATGTCATTTGATATTTACCACTTTCGGTGAAGGAAAACATCGTGAGGAAACCGCCTAAGCCCAATAAGGCCTAGTTTCCCCTCTGGGTTGGAAGGTCCGATGGCAGTCGCTTGCGTAAAAACTAGTGCCTACGCCAAATCTTGGGATTTAGGTAGCCGACCCCGATTGAGAATTCATTCTCTACAAAAGGGACAAAGGCTAGGAGGATGATGACAATACAATACAATACAATACGATACGATACGATACGATACGATACGATACGATACGATACGATACGATACGATACGATACGATACGATACGATACGATACGATACGATACGATACGATACGATACGATACGATACGATACGATACGATACGATACGATACGATACGATACGATACGATACGATACGATACGATACGATACGATACGATACGATACGATACGATACGATACGATACGATACGATACGATACGATACGATACGATACGATACGATACGATACGATACGATACGATACGATACGATACGATACGATACGATACGATACGATACGATACGATACGATACGATACGATACGATACGATACGATACGATACGATACGATACGATACGATACGATACGATACGATACGATACGATACGATACGATACGATACGATACGATACGATACGATACGATACGATACGATACGATACGATACGATACGATACGATACGATACGATACGATACGATACGATACGATACGATACGATACGATACGATACGATACGATACGATACGATACGATACGATACGATACGATACGATACAATACAATACAATATCTCTTAGGGATAACAATACTTATAATTAAGTATTGTATTAAGCGGTTTACACTCACGTGAAATTGTCAGGATATTGTCGTGAAATTGTCGTGAGTGTAAACCGCTTAATACAATAATTAAATATGTCTCACGAAAGTTTTAATAAAATTATAATTAAGTACCTCAAATGCATTGTACATTTAATATAGATCAATATGGGCAGTTACAGCATGTAATTTAAATGAATATTTTTGAAGATATTACAGATTTAAAATGCAGGGACATAGCGGTTGCGGCGGTAGCAGCCAGGGGGATATAGCGGCGCGTGCCTATAAATAGCATTGCACCCTTGCGAATCCGGGGCGGGTCGCTAATTAGTGATATAGAAAATGCTACTAAAACTGAAAATCAATATCGCCTGAGCTCTTGTCACTTGTTCGAACTACAGCTGAATAAATTGGAAACTACTGGTCCTATTTCCACCAAACATAGCTAAGGACCATCTCGACGGACAAGGTTTTCAATGAAAAAACGCACTTAAATTGGTCCATCCGTTTAAGAGCTACGATCCCACAGACAGGTACACAGATACACATGTCAAACTTACCATCCTTTTTCGTCGGGATTTAATTAAAAAAGAAATTAGGTAGCGTACTACGAGTACAAGAGCCTGTCAATGACATATAGGTATTCGGTTCAGTGTGATCCGTAAACATGTTTTTCTAGACAGTGTCGAATACTGAACTACTCATACATGTAGTCATGATTGCTTCTATTTTGTTTACCACACAATCCTAGTAACCACCTTTTGAGAAAACAAAGTTATGTATCAAGCTTTGATGTGACCAATTTGTCCCGCCCGGGAAGTATCATCAATTATTTTATCTATATTAATACTAACATCAACCCTTATTAGTGACGTAGACATCGTGTCAATGTGGGCTTGCATCCCGCTTGTTGCATACATTTTTAATATTTCTACATAACTTTTAATTTTGATATAAACGAATTCCGCTGCAGGGGGCCTATGATGGGTGCTTTTATCACGTGATAAATAAGTGACAAAGCATCTGTCACTCACACTCGCATTTTGTTATAATGAGTCGGATTCTTGGTCCCTTATTTATCGCGTGATAAAATCAACCATCATGGGCCCGCAGGAGAGGCTGCGATGGTTTGGTCACGTAAAAGTCGTAAAATGACAACCATCCGACTACGTAGGAAACTTGGCACTTTCCAGCCCTAGTCGAAGACCCGTGGCAGACCCAACACAAGGTGAAAAGATGATGTCAAGGTTCCGAAGACAAAGTCGAGGACACGGTGAAGTGGAGAAGCAAAATAAGGAAAGCTGACCCCACCTTGCGGCATAATAGCTAAAAATAACCAAGTGGTTATGGCCTTCGCCACACTTAGGTATAGTGCATACTTTATAGATAAAGTTTCTTGCACTGAGCAACGAACTTTGGTTTGTTATAATTACGGAGAAAAATTATATCTATAAATACCTACAAAGTCTAGGTATGTAGAGATAAAAGAAATCTATTAATATATTGTGAAGATATAGTAAACAGATTATAAATACGTAGTAAATATTCCGGCATACAGATATTTTTACAATAAAATTTACCTCAAATTTATTACTTGAAAGAGTGACTAACTGACTACTAAACATAGTCTCCCTTATAGCTTGACTGACTAGACTGATCCAGGGCAGACCACATCCACCGACTTCCCGTTACCTTCACGAGGTCTTTTGTCCACCTAGAGATTTGGACTATAACACTTTATACGTAGGTACGACACAAGAACAGTTCTGAGACCACCCTTCCAGACTGTTGGTTCCACTGCTAGGTTCCATTAGTGGGTCCAGCAGGATTTTCAAGCACTTGGGACCCATTTAGGTTGTGGAACCAACAATATTAGTTCTAGGCAATATTATTTTGGGCAAGTGGCCCCCACTGGCCACATTTGACTTAAAAGGTTAGTAACTAAGTAGGTATAAATTAGTTGACGCAATTTGCAACTGCGACAGAAAAATCAGATAATGAAGGTACTTTAATAAGGTATATCACAACAGGTAGGTTAATTAACCGAGCAGCGAAGCGTTTCCGTCTCAGGTTAGTCAAAAATTCTTTCGTATGTCCGAATTCCGGATGATCGGATGTCCAGTTGACCAGATTTTCGGCTGTTCTCCCCGATTATAGTGAAATTTTGTAAGCAGGTTCAGTAATTCTATAGATTTTTATTTTTTCTTGTCGATTCAGTTTTTTATAAGTTTTCAAAATGCTTAAGATATATAGTATTGAAAATGTAAAAAATAAAAACATATTTCAGCCATTTCCAAACGAACTCGTGAGGTCTGCAGCTTACAGAGAGCCAAGTTTTTAGAGACTTGGACATTGCATGAAATGTCAAGCAAGAACAACTTGACTCCAAACACACTTAAAGGTTGCACTGACCATCGACTCGTGCGCAACTCGTCTATTGAGATTCCTAACTGCGTCAAATTTTAATTTCCGCATTTACGGGGCTCGGCGCATTCTATATTGTAAGGTTTCACGTTAAAGTTCCAATTTCATTGCAATGCGTTTGTTTTGAAATCAATTGTTGATGTTTTGGATTATTGATGAGTTTGGGAGTGTAACGGTAAGGTTATCATGATTTTGCGTAGTATCTAAACTCACTAACTTCATGTAGGTATAATATTTATGTTTTACTTGCTGCACCTCGCGGTGCTGCCCGCGGTTTAAAAAAAAGTAGCCTGTGTGTTTATCCAAGATGTCAGCTATGTCCATACCGAATTTTATCGAAATTGGTCCAGCCGTTTGAGTGTGAAGAAGTAACAAACATAGAAACACACTCACAAACTTTGGCCTTTATAATATTATTGTTTTTTTTTTTATAAATGTTCACTCACTTTAAGTGGCCGAATTGTCACTCATTGCTAGCTCATAACATAAAACAGCGACATCACTTTTTCGCATGATGTAGAGAGGACAGAGGCAGATAATATTTGTCGCGTAGCATGATGAAGAGTGGCATAGCACAGTTGTGCTATAGATACCGCTTCTCTAACACAACTCTCGCGAGTTTTTAACACGCGACAAATATTTCAGCCTTTTTTATCGGCACAGTGCGAGAAAAACGAGTTATTTATTCTATGTCGAATTCGAATTGCTTAACCCATTGCAGAAATCTTTTCTTTGCGACTTATGAATTACATAAGATTTTTTATCACTTTGATATCTTTTGCGATTGGTAATAACATGGGTCTTCCGAACAGTTTCGACATTGTATTTTCGATATATAGCTATGTGGTATTTTTTTCGTTATAATTGTCATGTCACGTAAAATCTTTAATTTGGCGACATTAAGAGTATTCTTGACTATGACAATGACGGGTGAGTATAAAGTTAAAAGACTGGTAATTGTTTTCACCGCGGATTCGAATGATGTTTGTCAACAAGCACGGAAATGCCGGCGCAACTGGACGAGCAACCAGCAACTAAAAGCGAATTGATTACTTTTGCTGTATTTACCTACTCATGCACCTCTAGCACAACTGTGACACGCGACTCTATCTGGCGCGAGATATACCTACCTCTTTCTGTACAGTACTGTGAGAGAGTGACGGGTGATGCTATGTCGCGAACCATAGTTGGGGCTAGACGGGCTGTACCCTTACCATGAAGTTAACGTGACTGTAGGTACTCGCTAGCGACTGCGTGAACGATTTGTATGGAGAATAGTACACCGCCCCTAGCGGTCACTTTGTAGAACTACAATTCTCCATACAAATCGTTTACGCAGCCGCTAGCGAATACGGTCACTGTAAACTCATGGTAACGGTACTGAATGGTAAATTTAGAAGTCGATCGGTTAAATGCTGTAACGTAAAAGGCTAAACTACAAATGATATATATTTATTACTATATTTTTGAGAGCTGCATACTACTTACGGGAAAACAGGTTAAAGCTAAATCACCACATTTTAGGGTTCCGTAGTCAACTAGGAACCCTTATAGTTTCGCCATGTCCGTCTGTCCGTCTGTCCGTCCGTCCGCGGATTAGCTCCGTGATCATTAGTATTAGAAAGCTGAAATTTGGTATGAGTATGTATATGTATCACGCCGCCAAAACGGTAAAATAAAAACTAAAGATATTTTTTTTCGGGTACCTCTCGAACAGAACTAAAGTGGGGGTGAATTTTTATTTTCGTTTCAACACTAGTGTGTGGGGTGTCGTTGAATAGGTATTTTTAAAAATAATAGGGGTCTCCAAAAATTATTATCTGATAAAGTCAGCAGTTTTGTAAATATTCGCTCCGAAAATAAAAAAAAATAGCGTCCCCCCCCACTGTAACTTTTCAACCACGGGTTAAAAAATTAGGTATGGAAAAATTCGAGAAAATGAGGCCTTATAAGTATTTTCAATGAAAACTATATTGAACAAAATCGGTCGACCCGTTTTTGAGTTATCACAAAATTTCACAATTTTCTTTAAAAGGACGTAAGTTGACTTCCAGAAGGTAATAAGTAATTACAGTTACTTTGACGCTTACGATCGTTTTTATAGAGCTTGAAATCTTTCTTGTAACTTAAAACCTGTTTTAAGACCGTCTATTGTGAAGGATGAGCTACTACGGAACCCTATACTGAGCGTGGCCCGACATGCTCTTGGCCGGTTTTTTTTTAACTCCCGACACAGTATTTTTTTGTCATCAAAGCATTAGTTTAGCTTATAGTGGCGATGATGAGGCGTCTATAGACTATTCCGGCTAATATTCTTCTCAAACTGGTCTGGGTTTAACAAATATTACAAAGATATGTTTGACTACACTGTAGCAATATTATAGATAAACAAGTGTAAGGAATCAAATGTTGTCTATCTTGGCTAGATACAAGGGTCAAGTAAAAAAATCTCGGAAAAAACCCCAAATACCGTTTTATTGTTTGTTAGTCTGTTTGAAGCCGAACGGGACTTCTGTGTTCCATTTCAGTTTACTAAAACCGCATGCAAAAAGATACGCAAAATAATTTAAACAAATGCGGTTAACTGGCTACTTATGATTTTGTTAAATGATATAATTAATTTTGAACAAGGAACACGGAAAAATACTAACTGAAAATACTAGAACGCACTTTAAGGTGATCCTTTACCGCGAGCATTCGCGTATAATGTAAAAAAAATATTACTCAATAAATAGGTAAATTTTTATTTTTTGTTTATTTTTATATTACTTATAACATATAAAGCAAATACAAATATTGCGACGCAAAACTATCGCAGAAGTTATTTACGCGTGATCTGTACGTGAGTCTAAATTACTTTTTTAAAGAATAATTTGTTAGTTATTTGCATTTATTAGAAAAAAAAATTCTTAATGATAAAAAAAATATGCTAAATTCTACCATCAAAAATCTTTAATATTTAAGATTAGAAGTTAAGTTTTTTTTATGTATTTTTGAATCTTCTGTGAAATAAACAGCTAAAAAAATTTTAAACCAAAGTTTGTTGCTTGACTTGTGGTTTGTGTAAATGTCGATTTGTACTTTTGTAGAGTTTTATTAGTATTAGAAAAAAATATAAAAATAGGAAATTCGTTAAGCATCAGAACTTAAAATGATATATGATAGCAAGGTATTTAAAATGAAGCGTAGTTTATCAGAAAGCGACTAGAGATTTATTTTCGTTTTAAGTACAAAAAGCTTAAGTCACTTTGGCAAAAAATGTGCGCTAGTGTACCTAATTATAAGTGGTGAAATAAATTATCCTTATATTAAGTATAGTTACTATGGTCAAATAGAGTATAGAATAGAGACGACGCAGTTGGCTCAGTTTGCAAGCACCTGCCTACTGAGCGGCGGTCCCGGGTTCGAATCCCGGCCAGGGCAAATATTTGTGTGATGAACTCGAATATTTGTGCTTGGGTCATGGTTGTTCCTTTGTATTTAAGTATATATTTATCTATATAAGTATGTATATCGTCGTCTAGTACCCATAACACAAGCCTTCTTGAGCTTAATTTGGGACTAGATCGATTTGTGCGAGGTTGTCTTATTTATATTTATTTATTATTATTATTTATCAATATCAGTTACCTACATATATTGCAATATTATTAAAACAAAAAAATAGAATCGTTATATTTCACAATATGTTAAAAGAAGTACTGTGAACTAATAAACTTAGTTGTTTATGTACGTCAAGTAAATAATAAGTCAATAAAATAAGTAAACCTCAATTAATAAAATTGCTGATAAGTAGGTAATGAAAAGATTGCCGGTAACGACATGTAGAGTCGGTAAATAATAGGTATTGACAATTCAGTTGTATAATTTCTAAGTAGGTGAACATATACGTAATTAAGTACGAACAAATACATTTTTATTTGTTTATACTTTACGTCATATTTGCATTGAGTGTATTATCTCTTATATGACGTAAATTATGAACAAATGAAATATGTCATAATAATTTAATTTATTAAAATGTGAAAACGCGTTTCTTACCGAAAAATAGTCACAGAGGCCTTCAGCAATCATATTTAAAGTATGATTCGAGTATTTGGGTTCGTTTATTAACACAATTTCACTTTCAGTCATTTCCGTCCTGGCGACCACACAAACAATAAAAATCAAGTGTACACACCCCCTTATCAGTAATATATTTTTCTCAGTCGTCATTTTGAAAAACATTTTTTTTGTAACACCGGTCATTAGCACTTTCTTTCAGCCAGTGTGGGTAGACAGTTTATTTTTAGATGATACCAACTGCCTTATCGATGTCTACGATCTTTGTTTACCGTTTCGGCAAAAAAAACAAAAATATTTCTTAATCCGCTTAAAAATACTGGCACATCTGAACTCGAATAGAACAATAGAATGTTCTAAATTCAAATTTTGAAATGCGTTCGGAAAATCCGCGCGTAGCTAGGTCGGGCTCGGGCGGTCGTTCTTTAGAGCCGCAAGCGTGGACTGGGCAGCTTACAGTCGTGCGTTTGACTTTCCATCGTAAATCGCGGTTCGTTATGCAATATGTGCCTAATATTTTGTACTTTTTGTGCCGTCAGGGGTGGAGATTTTCCGGGCGACTAGTTTTGTTGTGCGTTCTTTTAGCACCGCCAACGAAACGATGAAAAGAAATAAATGAAAACACTGTTTGAACTGTTTTTAAATGTAGGCGCCTAGCAATACAATCACTAATATTCCTTTTCGCGGTGTAAATGATTCATAAATACTTTATTTGTAGGTACAGAAAGATTTACGATGGTTCTAATTTTAAAATCTGTATTGCCAGTAGTGTGATTTTTCATATTTTTAAATCTGGTGTTTTGCATCTGAACATCGTGACTATCGACTGAGACTTCCAAACATTACCATCCCCATACCGCCAAAGTATGTAATGTAGACCTTTTAAATAATGCATAATAATAATTAGTGAAAAACGGAGAAGGGAGGACAGGACATCACTAATAAAACCTAGTTGGCCTATGTGGTTAAAAGGAAATTTTTAGCGCACCTTGTAGATGAAAAATAACTAAAACGCTCTTTAAGGTACTGTCACTGTGTGTAACGATGTCACTTACCTAATAACACTTTTAAAATATTTTTTTGTGAATTGATAACTTTTCATATTTATAACGGGTGGAAATTAATATACTTAGAGATCGAGACAGCTTTGCGTCGTGTGCACTCTAAAAAAATATTCGATTTTTTTCCTTCTGAATATAAGAAAACACATAAAATAACAGAAATTCACAACAACTATGCCCCCGCATAGAGTTCTAGTCTTCAAACTATCCGCAAAAAAATAAGCTGTCAATAATGTCAAGCTCAACGTAATTTTTTTTTATTATACTCCAGACATTTTAATAAATAAATAATAAAATTACTATATTTATTGTTTTAGAAAATTAAATAACATTGGACGATTAAATTAAAATTAGGTAAGCCTAAGAAAAAACTACAGAACTAAAATCTAAAATAAATAATAAAATAATTACTAATCTCAGGAAACATAAAAATGGGATTAAGTCCTCTTTCTAAGCGAAATACAGAAAAGTGATAAAATTGTAGTCTTAAAAATTATGAAATGTTGTAAATTTCCAGAAATTAAAAAAATAACGAACTCGCCCTGTTCATATCGAAATTAAAAAATGTATTGCATAATTAGTCCTCCCGATTTTTTATGCAGTTTCTTGAATAATTATTAAAATATTTATATATATTAGATATTATTTTTTTAGTACTAGGTACTTAGGATTTTTTACAGAATTTAAGCGGGACTTCTCGTATCCATTTTGAATAAAACCATGTGCGAGTAGGACCCGAGCACGAAGGCTTCCGTATCATCAAATAAAAAATATATTTCTCAGTTATTTATTATTGTATTTGTATTGTTATAAATTATACAGACCGTTAGCATACTCAATACATACTCAATGAAAAAATCAAGTATGTCGATAGGTACCTATTCTTCTTATATTTCTTGCTCGTCTGTCTACATCTCTCTATAGGTACCTAACGTACAAGCAAGCAAGCGTACTTACCATAATCGAAATACCGTAACATCGGGGTACTTTGACCCTATAAGGTTACTTTGTCCACCAAAAAAAACCATTGTATTGAATTAATTAATTCTTTAAAACAACATCACGTGATTCAACTGTAACTGTAGAAACGTAAGGTGTCGTTTAAAAAAAAAAAAAAAAAAAATGGGGTTTCATGGGTGGACAAAGTAACCTTGTAGTGTCAAAGTACCCCGACGTTACGTTATCGAAAACATGTAGGGCAAAAAGGAAGAGCGATATATTTATATATCCAAAAGCGTCGGCTGGAAGGTGTTAAATGTGGCTGAAAGTAGTTACGTTACTTAGCAACGGTTCGTTTTACATGTTTAATAATAATAAGCAATTGTAAAGTTATGCGTGTTTCCTCTATAATTAGGAATTACTCTGACTCTGGTCACCGAAAATATTAAAATTTTCAATTCGACACAGTTTAATCCGTCTGAAACTTGGAATTTATTTATACTATCTAGCTACTCTAGCGCTATTGCGGACGGCATTGGAACTACTATTTACTTTTTACTCGACACTTTCAAATATTCTCCTATGAAAGATATCGCTCCTCCTTTTAACCCTCTCTTGGGTCGTCCACATATTACGTCACGAAAAAATTTCGACTTTTTGAACCCCTCCCCCCCCTATGTCACGCTTTTTTGCTATACCTTTAACATGTACTTAGGGCCTGCAAATATTCGACCATTTTAGGTATTCGAATATTCGTTTTTTTTTCGCAGATATTCGAATTATTCGAATACTATTCGAATAGTTGAAATTATTTTTAAAAAGTATTAAAAGTCGCTTTTTTTTTAAATCCTGTGGTAAAATTAAAGGAACAGCAATTCGTGAATACCTAAACATACGGTGCCGACGACAATGCAAAGCGAAATCGACGATACCCTGTGTCCAAAAGTGAAATCTTCTGTATCTGTCCTTTGACCCAGCCAGATGGCTCGAGAACTAGATCCTTTTAAGGTGTTTTAGCGAAACCCTGTAAGGACCCTGTAGAACAACCCGTACTGCTCCTTGCTCTTCCATACGTTCCTGCGGTCATCGGTGCTACGTAGCTCTGGTAAAAGTGAGGGCTTTGTCTACTGCCACGTATTTTCTACTACTACACTGCGATTAATTCCATACTTGTTGTTTAGGAAATATTCCCTGAGACTGTACATCTCGCGGTTGTGGAGATTCTTGGTGTTTAAAGTCACGGCCTCGAATCTTACGCAGAATGAACAGTCTCATAAATGATGGCTTTAACATACCATATACCATATGTAGTGAGTAACACCTTCCTGTCCAAAGCGCCTAGCTTAGTCTTGAGTCCACAGTCCACCTCAGTAGGCCAAAGGAGTAAGTAATCAGAGGCATCTCCCAAACACACCTTGTAGCCACCCGACAAGAATTAAGTAATTTTGTGAAACGACAAAAGAAGCGCCTCTTTGAAGCCTGCTTCATGTCCCCGCAATACCAAATAGTAGTACATAGATTTAATTTCGGAAAGAGATCTAAGGTGCTATCGCCACTAATTCTTTCTGTGACTTTCTGTAGCTCCACCACGTTTAAGCCTTCTGGAGCAATCAGTTTAGGGTTGTCAATGTACCTACAGAAAATGAGCAATGACCTTGCGCGCTCTTTGAAACCGGCATTCCAATCCTGAAACCTTCAGAAGAGTAGGCTCAGGGCCAGGCAGAACCACAGAGCCCTGAAATAAGTTTCTCAATCCCTATAAAATCCTGCGGACCAGGAGAAGAAGACTTATCATTCATAATATTCACATATACATACTAACTATATATATTCACATTATATATAGTTCGAAAGTTATTTTTATGGATATATTCATTATTTACGTTAGTCTAGAATTTTATACATAGGTATACATCCCCTATTTTGCTGAAGTGAAAGGATTACATTTAATTTGTTACATTTTTCATTCATAAAAAAATATTCAATTATTCGAATACCGCACACATTAGTATTCGAATATCAAAACGAGTCGAATAGTCGTACTATTCGAATATTCGAATATTCGAATTGCAGGCCCTACATGTACTGTCACGTTTGGTATGACCCCCCCTCCCCCTTACGGTGTTACGTAATATGTGGATGATCCCTCTAATCGAAAAGTAGGTAGATGTTAACGCTATCTTACAACCACATCATGGTAGATGCGCTTGTCCAGTTGGCGCACTAGCCCTGAAGGACCTTATAGGGATCCTCATTACGTCATTGATGACACGGTTAGCTCAGTTTGTAGAGACCTGCCTACTGAGCCGGCGGTCCCGGGTTCGAATCCCGGCCAGGGCAAATATTTGTGTGATGAACTCTATTTATGCTTGGGTCATGGTTGTTCTATGTATTTAAGTATTAGTCTAAGATCCCTTTAAGAACGACCTTCACCGAGATGTTTATTTGATGAAATGTATTTTATATTTAATTTAATATGTCAATAAATATATTGCATATGGGTTGCCTAGCAAATTTTAGTCCAGGGTATGTTTTATTAATGATTAAAAAAAATATTTTTTTAAACATTTGATTATTAGATAAATTCTATACCAATCGAAAGTATGAAGCCCATAGAATATGCAAACGTTAGGTTGCCTATTCTTTTCCCGTCACAACTATCGGGTAGCCAGGTTTAAACTGGGAAATCTATACTAGCATTTTGCAACGGTCTGATTATTGAATTGAAATTAAATAACATTAAAGATTATTTTATTATGAACACGGTGGTATAGGGTTGCCTGCGAAAAATCAGTCCAGAATTCCGGTTGTCGAATTTTGAAAAGTAAAATATTGCAACGAGTGAATGTGTGCGACTGCTATGCTGTGTCCTCTTCTATCGTATGGGATGGTTTTGGTTGGGACCTCTCAGACGCACACATTCACTCGCTGCAATATTTTACTTTTCAAAATTCGACAACCGGAATTCTGGACAGATTTTTCGCAGGCAACGCTATGAAAAAAATGAAAATGAAAAATGAAATGAAAAATGATTTTATACCACCGTATTCATAATAAAATAATCTTTAATGTTATTTAATTTCAATTCAATAATCAGACCGTTGCAAAATGCTCGTATAGATTTACCAGTTTAAACCTGGCTACCCGATAGTTGTGACGGGAAAAGAATAGGCAACCTAACGTTTGCATATTCTATGGGCTTCATACTTTCGATTGGTATAGAATTTATCTAATAATCAAATGTTTAAAAAAAAAATTTTTTTTAATCATTAATTAAACATACCCTGGACTAAAATTTGTTAGGCAACCCATATGCAATATATTTATTGACATATTAAATTAAATATAAAATACATTTAATCAAATAAACATCTCGGTGAAGGTCGTTCTTAAAGGGATCCTCTACTATATCATGTTTATCTATATAAGAATGCAGTATACGTCGTCTAGTACCCATAACACAAGCCTTCTTGAGCTTAATTTGGGACTAGATCGATTTGTGTGAGGTTGTCTGATATTTATTATTTATTATTAATGTTTTAACGCATTCACTGCCAGGGGGCGTGGCCTAGGAACAAATTTGTATGACAGTGAACGCACATATGCGTTGCTGGCAGTGAATGCGTTTACTATCACTGCTCCTTTTTCCATACTATCAAGTTAAGTTTGCACCTGATAACTATGACGTTGAATACAAATGGGGTCCAAACTTAACGTAACCGGCTTATACAAATCGAAGTTTCGTTCTCGCCTGTTCCTTCATCGAAAACTGAACCAACCTTTACGAAATTTTCTGTATCGAATCGTTTCGATGTTTGCGTTTATTATTATAAAATGTGTGTACTATACGTCCGTTTGTGGCGGAATTTTGGCCATAAACACACGTCATACACGAATTTTATAATAATAAATGGAAAAATCATAACGGTCCGAAAAAAAATTGTAAAGATTGGTTAAGTTTTGGAGGCGGAAACAAACGAGAACTAAACCTCGATTTGTATGAAAAAATTAGCAATTTCCCCTTGAGAGGCATTAGTCCTTAATTTTTTTTTTCATATTATGACAAATCTATTGAGAATTTCAACCAAATGTTTGAAGCCAATAATACTTTTTCCCGAGATCTAGGTGGAAACCTATTTCATGCTTTTATTGCGTGCAGTCGAAAATAAGTTGATAAAACTAATTTTCCGCGTGAATTTTGTCAATTTCGAGTAGTTTTTAAAAATAAAATTCATCCTCCTAGCCTTTGTCCCTTTTGTAGAGAATGAATTCTCAATCGGGGTCGGCTAACTAAATCCCAAGATTTGGCGTAGGCACTAGTTTTTACGCAAGCGACTGCCATCTGACCTTCCAACCCAGAGGGGAAACTAGGCCTTATTGGGCTTAGGCGGTTTTCTCACGATGTTTTCCTTCACCGAAAAGCGAGTGGTAAATATCAAATGACATTCCGTACATAAGTTCCGAAAAACTCATTAGTAAGGGCCGGGTTCGATCCCGCGACCTCCGGATTGAAAGTCGCATGCCCTAACCACTAGGCTACCACCGCTTCAGTTTTTAAAAATAAAATTATCAATGAAAAATTCAAACTATAGGTTTCAAATATATACCAATAAATCCCAATAGCCCTGTTCTAGGTAGGTAGTAACATCCATAATATGTTAAGAAACGTGTTTGATCATAGAGAAAAATGTCTAAAACAATCATCTTTTTAAGAGTGTGTAATCTCTACGAGCTACCTCACTACTAAATCCTTCCTATGAAAACGCATAAACTGAAATGTATCTACGAAACTACTGACTAAATAAACCTCCTGGTCATACGCCTGCTTCACCTTCTACTCCAAACTCTACTCCTACAACGAAGCCCTAGAAAACCCTACTACAATTACCTAAGTATATCTTAACAGCAGCTTCTAGTCTACCACAACACAACCTACAACTAAACAAACCTAGATATGAAAGGATCTTTATAACAATTGAGTTTGAACTTTTCTTAATAATTAATGGCCAAATGTGATCGGTATAACCGTTGTGAACGTCTAGATTGGTAGAAACCTACGTTGTTGTAGCCACTAAAATTCTTTTAAGAGATATTTAGCCGTGGTGTGCTGTTATGTGCCTCCAAACCAATATTACTAAAGATGTTTGTTAATTAAACTAAATGTGTAAACTGTTGCTTATTAATCCCTAGCTTCTATCCTACTGCTACCTTGGTTCCTTATACTAATTAAATGTCTAACTTAACTTAATGTTATCTATTCTCAAAATATAAACTTAATATTTCCTATTTAGTCTAGCTTCAAAAATATCTACAATTCCTATGCCATGATTCAGTATGGGCTATTCTACTCTTATAAAATATTATTTATATGAAATACAAAACTCATCCAGTCCACAAGTCAGTTTTAGATATATTAGATTACTCTATGTAACAATAAAGATCAGTATGTGAATCAATCCAAATCTTATTAGGATTCTGTGATGAAAGATAATTTAGTTCTTGCAATTGCATGTCCTTACTCCAGATTGTTTAGTGGTCAAGTGCTTGTGTACAATATGAAACTATCTTATCTTATTAGGAAGGGGTCCTTGCGGATACACTTCGACCCAATGGGATCTTTTGTGTAGTTACCCCCATCGCGCCTACTCAAAGGATTGTTCCACCACCTTCATATATCGGATGATGGAACCAGTTGGTAGTGCCTGGAATTCCTTCGGTTCTGGGTAACCAATACCGAATTCCTTCATTCTGAGTCTGGCGAGGGCATGACATCCACACAGTATGTGCTTCATTGTCTCTGCCTCCTCGCCACACATTCTACAATCTGTATTGTCAGACAGTCCCAACTTGGCCAATAGTCCTTTGACCCCAAAGTGACCAGTAAACACCCCCGTTATGATTCGGAGCTGTCTTTTGCTGTATTCCCATAATTTCTTGGTCCAGCCTGATTCTATACATTCCATGAATAGCTTTGAGTGCCTCAAGCCTGTGATTTTCCTCCACTCTTGTTGGTGCTGGTTTTTGGCATAGTCCTTGATGGCTGTTGCTATGGTTCCCTGCGAGAGACCCACACATGGTTCAGGTCCTATGAAACTTGTCGCAGACCCTTTTCTAGCAAGTTCATCTGCAATTTCATTACCGATGAAGCCTTCATGCCCTGGGATCCATACCAGTTGCACCTTATTGTGCCTTCCAAGCTTGTTCAAAGCTAGGACGCCATTATACACAAGTCTAGAATCCACTTTAGGCGCACCCAGCGCTTTAAGTGCCGCTTGACTGTCACTGAGTATGTAGATGTGCTTCCCTCTGGTAAGTCTATCTATGTTCTCCTGGGCACAGGCGATTATAGCGTATGTCTCCGCTTGGAAGACAGTCGCATAACCTCCCATACTTGTACTTGCATTGAAGTCTTTTGCATGAATGCCTGCTCCCGTACCTGATCCCATTTTTGATCCATCAGTGTACCAAATAATGTCCTCACCATCTGCTGTAGGTGGCTCGCGACCCTCGGCCCTTTCCGCCCTCGTTGGAACTTGTACCTTGAAGTTCCTACTGAATACAAACTAAGGTGCATTTTATCGCAGCTCATGGTTGTTATTCTGTCAAGAAAATTGTTACTTTCCATGTTAGTGTGCTTAGTCTTCGGCGTGCAGTAACTCCACAGGTCCATTGTTTTTAACCTGTGCAGTGATTTGCGCGCTTCGGACTGTATCACTATATGTAGCGGTTGTAGATCTAACAATATTTCTAGCGCCGCGGTTGGCGTAGTTCTAAACGCCCCTGTTATAGCCATGCACGCCGTTCTTTGCACCTTCGTCAAGGCGTCTCTGCATGTGCTCCTCAACGTCCTTGGCCACCATACGAGGCTGCCATATAGGATGATTGGTCGTACCATCATGGTATAAATCCACTTTAATACCTTCGGACTTAATCCCCACGTCTTACCGTACGCTGATCTACACATCCCAAATACTCTGAGAGCCTTTGTTATGGTGTGATCAACATGCTTTTTCCAATTGAGTTCCTTATCTAGTATGACACCAAGATATTTCACCTCACTGGACATTTCGAGTACCTGTCCATACAGTTTTAGTTCCTGCATGTCCTTAAGAATTCTCTTTCTCGTGAATGGTATTACCACTGTTTTGCCTGGGTTAATGGATAATTGGTGATTGTTACACCATTTCTCCACTTTCCTCAGTGCTTCACTCATAATTGCTGATACCGTACTGGGAAATTTCCCATTTACGAGAATAACCAGATCATCTGCATATCCTACCGTATAGATAGGACCATTGTTGAGTTCCTCCATTAGGGAGTTTACCACCAGACTCCATAGAGTAGGTGAGAGTACTCCTCCCTGGGGACACCCTTTTGTAGCCGTGGCTAGTATTTCATCTCCCATCAGAGACGAATTTATTAGCCTGGCGTTTAACATGTTGCCTATCCATTTGCAGATGGTCGGTTCTATGCCATGTCTTGCAGCTGCTTCACTGATAGCTTGGTACGTGGTGCGATCAAACGCTCCTTCTACGTCTAGAAAAGCCGCCAGGCATAGTTCCTGATTTTCTATGGCCCGTTCGGCCTTGGTTGTTACCAGGTGCAACGCGGTATCGGTTGACTTTCCAGGTTGGTACGCACATTGTAAACTACTAAATATGAAACTATACTTCATTACTAATCTATAAATAGATTGAAGTTACAGAACCTATAAGATTCTATTACAAATTTAATTAATCTTAAGTTTTCATTTTTGACAAAATTAAACAATTTTGTTATTATAATTTATTCTGGAAAAATGGTATACATCCCTTAAATAAGCTATAGTAGGTCAATCTGAGGTGGATTCTAGACCTATACAATATGTAGTAAGCTGTTATAGTCATCACAATTAAGAACTAGTAAAGACTAGATCATAGTATAATAAAGAAGGTATCTTATGGTGTATATAAAAAAAAATATAATTTTTTTGTTAGAAAACCCCCTACCACCCTAAGTGCGCGGAGAGTGTCACTGAACGCTTTACCTATCTATTCCTGAGAAGCAAATCGAATGAAAGCGTTCAGCTAGAGGATGGGGAACTCCGCACCTATTCTAAACTGAACAAACCACGGTGGGACCACCCTGCAACCTTACATGATGCCTAAGCTACGGCAAGGTGTCAGGAGATCCATCTTTTAGGAAGCCTCTTTGCCCAGGCATCTTTAAAGTTAACTATTACACAAGGCCTACTCTAAGATTTTTACCTACCTATTTAACTAGTTAAATATATGTAAATATATGTAGGTTGCAAGACTATGACAATTCAGAAAAATGAAGTTATAATTGCATTTATAAGATCTCTAGTACACTACTCTTTCTTAGTATGTATGAACCCTTCTAATGAGTTCTAGAACTTGGTTTTCGTTTGACCATATTCGTAATTGTCATTCTTCCCTGAAATTATGAATCCTATTGTGTCCGTTCGTAGTATCTTTCAACTCGACTGACTTATTCTGATAAGGAAATTCTTTTACGCCCTGTGATATAAATTGATTCAGTTCTGAGATCTGTGATGTAAATACGGGAACGAATAACTTTTATTATTGCTATCCAGTATCCACCAGTCCCCGGCTTTTCTTAGCAATTTACACTTCAGACACAACAAATCCAACAATAGGGATGCTTTGTTTTCCATACTACACAACAATCCACAATTTCCTTGTCAAAATTATAACAATATTTAAAATTATCTCTGTTCATTGTAAGAGTGAATGCCATCTGTCAGCTGATTTGACTTTGCTTTAGTGATGCTATCCTGATATGTACTTGTACTTTGACAAGACGCAATTCAACAGCATTAGCCAAGCCCTGCTCAGACATGGAGCCGATCAGACCGTAGCAGGTTGGATTGATAACATGCTGAGACAAAGGGCTGTACAGGTAACAGTGAACGGCACAACTCGAGCTATCGTGTCAAGAGGCTGCCCACAGGGTGGGGTAATATCACCACTCCTGTGGAACCTCGTAGTGGACGGATTAATCCGGAAGCTCAACGAGGCGGGCTTCTATACTGTAGGCTATGCAGATGATGTAGCAATCCTCGTAAGAGGAAAGTTTGAGGCAACCCTTTGTGACCTTATGCAAGAGGCACTCAAAATCGTCGAACTATGGTGTTCTGACCAAGACTTGTCAGTCAACCCAGCCAAAACAGAACTAGTCTTGTTCACTAAGAAGCGAAACATAAAAATCAGCCGCTTGCCAAAACTCCAAAACACAACTCTGACTTTCAGCAAAGAGGTAAAGTATCTGGGCGTCATCCTAGATGACAAATTACTATGGAACAAACACTTAGAAAACAAATTGAATAAAGCCTGCGTCGTACTCTGGCAGTGTAAAAGACTAATTGGTAGAACCTGGGGCCAGGATCACAATGTGGCTTTACACTGCGGTGATAAGACCTATTATCACCTACGGCGCTGTGGTTTGGTGGCCCAGAACCAAACTGACAACAGCCAAACATAAACTGCAGCAATTTCAAAGACTTGCTTGTGTAGCAACGACGGGCTGCATGAGAACAACACCCACAGCGGCAATGGAGATACTGCTAGGACTGCCGCCCCTTGAACTGTTCATTCAGCAAGAGGCGGCGTCAGCAGCCATCAGACTGAAGTCACTTAACCTCTGGGGTGTAAGTGTAACACACGGGGGTCATGCCGAAATACTTGAGGAGGCTATCAGACACGAGCCAATGATAGCTGCTCCCAACGACAAGATACCCAAACAGCATTACTTCAATAAGAGCTACGAAATCGAGCTAATTGAAGAACCTTACGATCGATCCGATATAAATGAAATACGCATATACGCGGATGGGTCAAAGACACAAACAGGTACAGGAGCTGGAATATACTCACCTGAAATAAACGTAAACATATCAATAGCCTTAGGAAAATATAGCTCCATCTTCCAATGTGAATGTCTTGCCATCACACAGGCTGCCAAGGCAGTTGCTACGCGAGGTATCAAAGACCAAAAGATACGTATTGTTTCCGACAGCGCTGCAGTTTTACGAGCTCTGGAGAATAAAACAATCAAATCCGGGCTCATACTAGAGTGTCACTCAGCATTGCAAACGATCGGCATGAATAATCGGATCACGTTGCAATGGATTAAAGGGCACAGTGGCTCTCTAGGTAACGATGCAGCCGACCAGCTGGCTAGGAGAGGATCCGAAGTTGCAAGAAAGAATGAATCCCATCCTTCAATTCCCCTCCGTATTTATACTTAACTGTGGACAAAGTGGACACAGTGGACAAAGTGGACATTCTCACAATTTTGATCCTTACGCAGTATAAATAAAGCTCAATTCTTCCGTTGGTAATTTTTGTGAATAGTAATTTGCTATTTTAAAAAGGTAGGTTGCTTAGTTATTGGAATATTTTTACTTGCTTTCGTAAACATTCATACTGTTACTTCTATTAGGCATTTGTATTGTATTATAATTATTAAGTGATGATTTTAGTATTAGATGGCGAAATATGATGCCAATGCATGTGCTGGGAACCTGATGATGACAATGATGATGTGAGTCTTACGATGGCGAGCACATGACGAGAACATGTGAATCGCTACAAGTGGCGTAAAGCGTGGACACACATTTTGTGAATAACTTAAAAAAAAAACTGGTCAGGTGCGAGTCTGACTCGCGGACTGAGGATTCCGTACAAACATTCACTTATCCCATCTTAATTGGCCTGGTTGAGTTTATACAAACGAGGTGCAAACTTAACGCAACCGAGTTCTCCAAATGTGATGTTTGAAAAGGACTATATTTTTTATGATTTTATTACAAATGTATAGTTTTCAGATTTTTATAAGTATTTGTAGTATGTGATGATATTACTTGCCAAATTTCATAGTTCTATGTCATCGGGAATACCCTATGATTTTGATTCCCTTGAGAGTTTCGAAATGTACGTTATTTGCGACATAAACAGCCGTATCTTTTTTTCACGTTAACGTAGAAGTCTGATTTTTTTCACAGCTTCAAGGGACCTTAGACTTAAGTATATAGTTTAAATTTCAACTCGATATCTTTACGCGTTCTTGAGATAAAGGGTCTTGACAGACAGACAGACGGACGGATGGACAACACAGTGATCCTAGAGGGTTAGGGCGATTGTGCACTACAATGAATTTTACTGTCCGGCAGTCCGATTTTTTACGGTCCGATATGGCATGAATGAGAAGCCCTAAAAATCACGGAATACGAAATTACACAAGTTGTAACTAGTCTCTGCAATAATTATTATTGCCAGACTTGTACGTGTTGTGATTGCTCAATAATTTGCAACATTCCTCATCACTTAAATATATACCTACATACTTTCCAGGAACACCGTGACGCATCGAACAAAAAAATTTTATTTGGAAAACGGAAGCGGAAAAAATTACTTTTATTAGGTACAAGATACCTTTGACCTTTCGAAGATGTGTTATTGCGAAACCAATGTGGGCTGGATTTTATTTTATATTAGTATATGTAGTTAATAACTTAAATTAAAAATATAAAACACCCCCGACAAGTAGCTGGTCATCATGAGATTCTCAATCTCATTCAATGAGTGATACAGAAAATGCTACTAAAACTGAACATACTTAGGTAACTACAAAATTTGGTATTCTTAGCTACCATACTGGCTGAGATTTTGTCACTTGTTCCAATGAAAGCTGTATATCTTAGTAACTATTGGTCCTATTTCTACCAAACATAGCTAAGAACCATCGCGACAAACAAGTATTTCGATTAAAAACCCGCATTCAAATTAGTAAGGGAGCTACGATGCCACAGACAGACACGCAGATAAACAGATAGGTACAAAAATACACATGTTACAGTAAGTAGGTACATTACCTACATACCTAGCGGTGAATTCGGAATATCCCAGATCGCTTGTCGCCCGAACCGAAGGTGAGGGCCATAAATATGCGACCTGGGGCTTTACGAATTACCGCCCGTGGGTTCCCTAAAGTTTTACGGTTTGCTTTGGCCATGAAGTGAGATTTTCTCCCCGCGTAGCGCGTAGCGGGCACTCTTATCGAAAAGTAGGTAAGTAGGTACAGATGTTAACGCTATCCTATACAACCACATGGTAGATGCGCTTGTCCAGTTGGCGCACTAGCCCCGAAGGTCCTTATAGGGATCCTCATTAAGGCATTCACTGCCAGGGGGCGTGGCCTAGGAACGAACTTGTATGACAGTGAACGCACATATGTCACTGAAAATCCCACTTACGCCTAGAGTGATGTAAAGATTCGTAGCTATGGAAGTGAGCTAAGGATTTGCGAGAGGTGGTGTACAGTCAGTATCAAAAGAAGCTGAGAATTTTAGAATGCAATTTGACATAAGCCAGTAGTAAAATTTTCGGCTATTTTAGATGAAGTTAGCGCATCCGGTCGCGCGCATGTCCCTCGCATGGCTAAATCGCGTAGCGCAATTTCACAACACATCTTATTCGCTCTACTAAAACACAACTCGGCCGCATGGTATGAAAAAACAAGGTATGTATAGTTGAATTTTTTTAAGCTGTCCTAATTATCTTTGACAGCTTATCTTGTAGATATGACCCCACAAAGCCATTGTTTTATTCCTGTATCTCGCTTAGGGACGAATGGAAGCATCGCAAACAAATATCTTCTTGTTCCAAATGACTTTTCTAAGTCACCGGGTTGAAACTGCAATATTTTGACTCGTTGGAATAAGATGCTTTGAAAAGCCATAACATTTGAAAAAAGATCGGAATTACCTGAGTCCTGTTTCCCAAGAGCTATGCTATTCCAATTTGAACCTTTGTGACTTAGTAAAGATGATATACATTAAATTTGTTTGCGTTTGTTTGTTATTTGTTTCCATTTGTCCCCGGACAATGGCGCTTCTGGTCTGGGGTCATGTCTACAAGATAAGCTTTATGACCATTCGGATGTTTTAAATCCAGCGCTGCGCAGACGCCTGGGCGTCGCAGCACATGCTAAGTCCGCTCCTTTATTCCTTGTACAGTCAACCAATTTGATTCCTATAGGCCATTTCGTACCTTGTCACAGTGAACGTCAATATGAAAGCCGCTTGAAATTGGATATCATTATCATTGTGGCAAGGTTCTATAGTGGCCTAGAAATCAAATTGGTTGCCTGTGGGCTGTACCTATTTTGTTTTTTGGTGTAGCAATAAATGTTTCTTTCTTTCAATAAATTCGACTATACTCCGAAATGGCCAGGTTGGTTCTGTCAATCTGTTTCTGTGTTGCCTGCTTGTTGGTGGTGTACGAGTATCATAATATTCATATTTCATAATACTCCCTGATTCCCTTGTTACAGAGTATGATACTCATAAAATCGTGAGTGTAAATATCGTGAAAATCGTAAATCATTTATTACCACAAAAAAAATGTAGTCAAAGAAAATGGCAATTGTAATGCATGAATGCATATTTATAATTATTTTGTAGGTACGAGTAACGAATAAAAAAATCGTCATTTATTTCATTTTTGTTACCATGAATTGAATTGAATTGTATAAAGTCTCTAGGTGTTACAACATGTATTAGGTAAGATACATTAATTAATTTTATTCCACAGAGATATGTGGTAAATAAGACAGTTTTCGAAAATAGGTGTAAATATCCTAGTATAGGTACAAAAACAAGAAGATTAAACTGAAAAGTTTCATATTCCGAGAAAAATATTATCTCGTTTATAAATTCTTCAAGAACACTTCGTTGTCTATGCGTCCATTTGTCCGTCTGTAAACCGTCAAGATCCTCTTTCTCGAGAACCGTAAAGTAACGATACCAAATTGATATTATTGTACAATTTGTAAACTTGAAAGTGCTCGCTACTTCGTCCGTTTTTAGGGTTCCGTACTCAAAGGGTAAAAAACGGGACCCTATTTCTAAAACTCCGCTGTCCATTTGTCACCCAGGCTGTATCTCATGAACCGTGATAGTCGAACTGTTGCCGCTATAACAACAAATACTAGAAACAGAATAGAATAAATAATTAAGTGGGGCTCCCATACAATACAACAAACGTGATCGGGTGCATTGAATAAAAAAATAACTATGCACCTCATTTGTATGCAGCGCCATACATACCAGGTGCAAACTTAACAGCCTGGCCAGTTATAAGACTTATAAGATGGGCAGCGTTTGTACAGAACCCTCGGCGCGCGAGTCCGACTCGCACTTGGCTGGTTTTTCTTTACCACAGTCGGCTAAAAAATATCCTATATCATACCATCTTTGGATGTTAACCTGTCACTGTATCAAAATTGGTTAAAATCCGGCCAGCCGTGTTGGCGAGATGAGTGGACAAAGATTTTTTACCGACAGTGAACATAGGGCCTATGATGGTTGCGTTTATAACGTGATAAATATGTGACAATGCATCTGTCAGTCACACTCGCATTTTGATAAAACGTGACGGATGCTTTGTCTCTTATTTATCGCGTGATAAAAGCTACCATAATAAGCCCCCAGATGGTGCTGTAGGGTTGCTGGTTTTTTTTTTGTCATAATGACCCACAGACCGATTTTTAATACAATTTTACAGTATTATAACTACAGATGAAAAAAATACGAACAATGCAACCGTCGCTTTCGTTTGGAAGCCGCCGGCCGGAAAACGTAGCCGTGGACGCCCAGTACACTCTTGGCGGCGCACCATGAAAGCGAGCTGCGAGCTATCGGACTGAGCTGGAACGAGGCTAAAGGAGTAGGTAGCTCAAGATAGAAAGGTGAGGCGCGAGCTTATAGCCCTCTGCACCTCCGGGGTGCCTTAGGACAACAACAACAACATAGATATTAAAACCTTCAACCCTTAACTCTTACACTCTTTGCTGTGAAATTACTTAGGTAGAGTAAATCTTTTGTATCCCCTACGACGTAGACAGCCTCGTGTACGTCGTAGGGCAGTGCCCGACGTGACGTCACACCGCCTGGGCCTTGCGGAACTATTAAATCAACATGTATATCAACAACACGTCTCTTCGGTCGGTACTAAATGGGAGCAGCTCGTGAGATTTCCCTACCCACATACGCTCGTTTAACACCGAAGAGACGTTTCAGGTGCGCGTGATATGACGTCATGACTTCTAACTTTGTTGCGAACTTGCGATCTTTAACTGACTTTAACTGTATCAGCCATCACTGCCATCAGGGCTGGTTAGCCCGCCCCTCACTACCAGTGAGTCGGACTTTGTGTGGGAGCACAGACCCACTAACGAGAATGCCTCCGCGCTACACTCATATAAGCCACATCCGATTGCTCATATTTGAACCTGGTCGTTAACATGAGGGCAATTTTGGGCGCCACCATTCTATCAAGAATCGATCAAATAGAAAACAATTACTCATTTTGATATTTCAATTTTGCTACGAGCTCTCCGTTCCCTCATTACACTCGTGATACACAACCCTCTCTTTCAGGGGGCATAATTATGATGGTTGCGGTTTATCACGTGATAAATTAGTGACAAAGCATCTGTCACTCACGCGTAACTTATCAAACATGACGGATGCTTTGTCACTTAAAATTGATAAAAGCAACCATCATATAGGCCCGCTGGGGATCTAATGATAGTCGCTTTTCTCACTTGTCTACTTATACCTATGTGGTAAAGCATCCTAATACACTTTCCGATACGATTTTATCAGCTATCCACGGCGACGACGCGACGCGGTTGGTGCTAGAGCGGCTGCGGCTGCCTAGTGCCTAGTGTGCCGACTGTTCTTGGTTCGAATAATCAAATCCCGGCACGGGCAAATGGGTGAATGGTGAATATCCCAACAGCATTTTCTACGCGTCCAGGGGCCTAATTCGAGTGTCGATCGCCAAACGTCAGATCACCGTTAGATAACAGTCATCCGTGATCTCGCCTTTGAACTGTCATTAAAACGCGATGATGAAGCTCATCGCGTTTTAATGACACATGTGATATATCTCATCTCAGTTTTGGAAATACGAAGGCGATAATGATTGTCAAAAATGTTATTCATGTATATAAATTTCTGTTTTGAACGAAACGTAACGGACTAATTTCACGTACTACGTGGTCAATTTAAAGTATGCGCCTGTTATTTATGCCGTCACATACAAAGAAAGCGAAAATTTTTCGCGTCCGAATTGACGAAGTTGCGATGGTCTAGGGATATCGCCACTTGTCAAGTAGGCACACGTCAAAAGTGACGGATGGCGATGAAAAGGAGAGATCTCCATTATATCTCTAAAATTGGTCGAATACCCCCCCTGGTTGAGAATCCCAGTATATTATGCATATTAAAAAAAAAAAGGTTAATTATTTGAATAACAAAATAGTTGGCTACAAGTTTAGATTGAACTATTTATAAAAAAAAGTAAATGATTTAATTGCTTTAAGCTTCATCTTCGTCCTCCCCCAGTGACGCCCTGTTAGCATTGAAGCGATTAGTTTCCAGTGCGCATTCTTACCCATTGCGGAATTGGCCTGTTTAAAGCTTTTTGGTACGCTTGAACTTGATAATAAACTGAAAATCGTATAGAAGATATTATCTTCAAAACTGTGTGATGAACTCTAACATTTTGTTCCTGGGTCATAGATGCTTAAGACATTTAAGTATGTATTTAAGTGTGTCTAGTGAATAACACAAGCCTTCTAGAGCTTACTACTAGGTCGATTTAGATTGAGATTTTATACTTATTTATTTATCTAATGTGTGACAATGAACGCGAGCATCATACAAAATACGAAACAATATAAAGTGCTTTATTGCACATAAAAAAACTTACAGATGAAACACAGATACAATAATTATAATAACAACAATAGGCGGTCTTTTTCCTAAAGAGCGATTTCTTCCAGAAAACCTTCGTGGAGTATAGTTGATAAGAATAAACCACACTAATGAGTAGGTGATCATCATACTGAAGCTAGTAGAATTAAATAAAAATTATCCACTAATTAAAAGAGCAATGTTTTATTTCCAATCACAGGCTTAATTTTAATTTAAAAATGCGTCATAAAAAGGTATTCATCACGTATAGAAATGAAAGATTATTGACCTTTTAACGAGTCTACGATCGTTTAAAAATTACCAAATGTATTTCTTCCGGTTTTAATTACGGTAGGGCATTTATATTCATCTATTTTGTATTAAAATCAATATGATATAAGAGTTGTTTTCTCAAGATAAGTACCTATTTCCAAAACAATTAGTAGCTAGGGCGGGTCAGTAATTCCTTATGTGTCAATTTATCTCTGCTTATTTAAGTATAAACGTTATTGCTTGACAAATCATTAAGGTAAAGGAATAAATATAAATAAACTAGTTTTTGCCCGCGACTACGTCCGCGTGGAACTTGGAAGTATGGAAGCAACCTCGTACAACACGATAGGTATCCACCTAATCACCTTAATTAATAAAAGGGATTATTAAAAGCGCCTAAGCAAATGTAAGAGCAATTGTGCTTTTGGTCTAATCATTACATTTCCTACAGGGTCATGAATTATACTTACTCACTTTTCAATCTTTTTAGGGATAATTTCCAGGATGAAAACTATCCTATGTCCTTCCTCGGATCTTAAACTATCTCCATGCCAAATTTCATCAAAATCGATTCAGCGGTTTAAGCGTGAAGAGGTAACAGACAGACATACAGACACACTTTCGCATTTATAATATTAGTAGGTATGGATAGTATGGATATTAGGGGACAATTTGACACAAATCGATTTAGTCCCAAACTAAGCAAAGCTTGTACTATGGGCACTAGACGACGATATACATAATATAAATAAATACATATATATGTAGAAAACGTCCATGAACCAGGAACAAGTATTCGCGTTCATCACACAAATATCTGCCCTGGCCGGGATTTGAACCCAGGACCGCCGGCTCAGTATAATATATTTTTAGGGTTCCGTAGTCAACTAGGAACCCTTATAGTTTCACCATGTCCGTCTGTCTGTCTATCTGTCCGTTCGCGGCTTAGCTCCGTGATCATTAGTACTAGAAATCTGAAATTTGGTATAAGATGTATCACGCCAACAAAACGGTAACATAAAAACTAAAAAAACACAACTTTTTTTCGGGTACCTCCTGAACCTAAAGTGGGGGTGACTTTTATTTCCTTTCAATACTAGTGTGTAGCGCGCGATCCTGCCACATTTCAAACTGGTTATAGGGTTCCGTAGTCAACTAGGAACCCTTTATAGATTCGCCATGTCCGTCTGTCCGTCCGCGGCTTAGCTGCGTGATCTAGTACTAGAAAGTTGAAAATTGGTATGAGTATGTGTAGGTACGTATCACGCTGAGAAAACGGTAAAATAAAAGCTAAAAATAAACCTTTTTTCGGGTTCCTCTAGTAAACCGAAACAGGGGGTGTTTTTTTTTTCGTTCCAACACTAGTGTGCGAGGTGTTGTTGAATAGGTCCTTTAAAAATAATAGGGGTCTCCGAACATTATTTTACGATAAAGTCAGCAGTTTTGTAAATATTCGCTCCGAAAATAAAAAAAAGTCTCCCCCACCCCATGGAAAATTTCATGAAAATGAGGCCTTATAAGTACTTTCAATGAAAACTATATTGAATAAAATCGGTCGAGCGTTTTTGAGTTATCGCAAAAATTCATAATTTTCTTTGAAATGACGTAAGTTTTTTTTAATTTATTTATTAATATTAGCACATATTTAAAGTGTGCCAAACTGTGAAACAGTTTGTTGCCGTCGCGTTCTGACACTACAATTATTGTGCACAGTGATGCTTACTTACTAACTACTTATGTTACTAAATACAAACATGCAATATGCAAACGAAGAATTAGTCGCCATACCAATGCAGATTCTATACCGTTGCAATAGAGTATATATCCTTTTACTAATGGATGGTAAAATAAGTCTGTGTTGGTAGGTACGACACACGAAATTATTATGAGTGCAAGATACAAATCTGGAGTAGGTACATTTAGTAATTATCATGTAGTATCTTTTTCAATTTACTTTTTAAATTTCCAATTTTAAATGCCGAAATTATTTTTTTAAGTGCCGCGCGGTGTCCTTATATCTACTTCGAACGTTACACATATTAGTTAAGTGCCATGCTGTATTAAAATATTTCGCTAAATCTGGCGCGTACAATCGATAACTTCTAGAAGGTAATAAGTAATAACTGTTACTTTGGCGTTTACGACCTTTTTATAGAGCTTGAAATCTTTCTCGTAATTTAAATCTTTCTTGTAATTTTCGTCTTTTGTGAATGATGGGCAACCACGGAACCTTACACTGAGCGTGGCCCGACATACTCTTGGCCGGTTTTTTAGTATAATATATTTTTTAGGGTTCCGTACCCAAAGAGTAAAAACGGGACCCTATTACTGAGACTTCGCTGTCCGTCCGTCCGTGCGTCTGTCACCAGGCTGTATCTCAAGAACGGTGATATCTAGACCGTTGGAATTTTCACAAGATGATGTATCTATTGCCGCTATAACAACATATACTAAAAATTAAATAAAATAAATATTTAAGGGGGGCTCCCATACAACAAACTTGTTATAGATTAGGGTACGGAACCCTGCATGCGCGAGTCAGACTCGCACTTGCCCAATTTTTTAATTTACGCTAGCAGCTGTTAATGACTTGAAAAATTGTTTTTCTACTCCAGTACTTTTTTCTGTCATTTAATAGTTACTAACTATAATATAAAGACATGAATTATGAAAGTCTGTAAAAGTCTATGCTCTTCTGCCCAAAAAAACACTGCTAAAAATGTCGGCAAAAAAGCAATCACTTAGTACCACAGATTACAAGATAAACAGCTGCATTCGCACAATTTGCAATTAAAAAAAAACTTATCGTACTAAGGCATTGCTGCCAACTTAAAAAAAAGTGCATGATGTATATTTTTTGACGTGACAACGTCTTAAATTAGGTTGCGCTGGGAGTCACTAATGAAAAAGTGTAACGCCCGCTCATGAGGGCCGGTTGTCCCGCTAAAACTCGAGAACGGCAGAACCGATTTGGTTTAGTATTGAAATATTCGTGGAAGTCAAAGGAAGGTTTAAACGGTGAGAAAATATTGAATAAATGAGTGGAAAATAATAAAAAAGATAATTTTATATTCCCATACAAATACAAACTGTTCGCACTTACCTGTCAAACATATGATGTTTGTTCCGTCGGTTCGGTATTTTTAGAATAATTACATGTAGATCTAGACTAAATAAGGGTTTGGAATCGACAACATACATGCATAATAGTCTGATTATCGTATATTTAGATTTAAAACATGTAAAATAATGACACTATAATGACATTAATGACACATGTGATGGGTGCGTTCAGAAAGTAACACTTAAAATGTTGTTAGGGAAATTGTGAATGGATATGATACAAATAAATATTCTACCGAAAAAAAGACGTTGTCACGTAAAATCTTCCTTCGCCCGTAAAACCGACTTTACAGGCAACCATTTTTTATTTTGACAGATGGACGTCAAAAAAAAGAAGTTTATCAGAGACTATATTTTTAGGGTTCCGTAGTCAACTAGGAACCCTTATAGTTTCGCCATGTCCGTCTGTCCGTCTGTCCGTCCGCGGCTTAGCTCCGTGATCATTAGTACTAGAAAGCTGAAATTTGGTATGGGTATGTGTATGTATCACGCCGATAAAACGAAAGAATAAAAACTAAAAAAATATTTTTTTTTGCGGTACCTCTCGAACACCTAAAGTGGAGGTGATTTTTTTTTTCGTTCCAACACTAGTGTGTGGGGTATCGTTGAATAGGTCTTTTAAAAATAATAGGGGTTTTGAAACATTTTTTTTTTGATTAAGTTAGCAGTTTCGTAAATAATCGCTTCGAAAATAAAAAAAATAGTGTCCCCCCCCCCTCTAACTTTTCAACCACGGGTCAAAAAATTATGAAAAAATTCATGAACATGAGGCCTTATAAGAACTTTCAATGAAAACTATATTGAACAAAATCAGTTAAGCCGTTTTTGAGTTATCGCAAATTTCATAATTTTCTTAAAAGAACATAAATTGACTTCCAGAAGGTAATAAGTGACTATAGTTACTTTGGCGTTTACGACCTTTTTATAGAGCTTGAAATATTTGTCGTAACTTAAGTCTATTGTGAAGGATGAGCAACTACGGAACCCTACACTGAGCGTGGCCCGACATGCTCTTGGCCGGTTTTATTTTAATTTTGTTGATTTCGAGCGGGAACATGTAATTATTTTCTTTGTTGTTTATTTGCATTTTATTTATGAAATGTCGAGTCGTAGAAAAAGTATTGTAACGCTCGTGACATCTTTCTTACGATGTTCGCTACGCTCACATCGTAACCCATGCCACTCGCGTTTTTTGCTCCTTCTTATACAACGGTTGCATAAAATACTATTGTGTGTCGCCTTAGGGAGCCACGGAAATGTAGCTCTATCTACCGTAAAGATTCTGAATTTGTGGTCGACACCATAATCCCAAATGCCAAGAATCGACTACGTAGAGTACGTAGCTACGAACTAAAATATATCATTTTTTATTAAATCAGTAACGCCTGCTACCTTAAACCAAAAATGTTTATATTGAAGCGAAACATTGAAAATACAAAATGTTACGGCCGGGGTTCGAACCCGCGTATTCGACGAATCTCCGGGCTACTTACCTTTGTATACTTATTAAGAAACAAATATTCCTAAAAACATATATATCTATAACATGAGTCACAGGATTAGAAATAACCTTAATTTTCCATACATAATAATAACAGTTGAATATTAACCTTTTAGGCCACCAAAGCTATAGCATCTTGAATATGTTTTTTATCTTATATACCGCAGGGTGATATCGTGGCTCCATATATCGTAGTGACTTCTTTATGATCAGCACGATTGAAATTAAATAAATAAAAAAAGTAAAAAACTCAATTCTGACATATCGTCGGGGATAGTGCAATACCGCGCAAAGAACAGCTGTCTATAAAGTTGTCATTACAATAAGAAGCTTAGCATTTGTTTGAATATTGATTCGTATCTACACTTGTTACTTACGCGGTATTGCACTATCCCCGACGATATAGCAAATCCAAATGCACTACGGGGGAAATGGAGTAGACAGTGTTTCGGTTGATATTGAAATTTATTGATGATGACGATGAGATAGTGATTTGTGTAATAGTACATTACATTAGGTACTTACATACTAGGGTGCATTCGTGATTGTCACAGATCGCAGGTGTTTAAGAATAATATGCGATTTGGGGCTTTAAAAATTACCGCCTGTGGTTTGTCTGAAGTTTTACGTCTTGCCGTGGCCAGGAAGCGAGATTTACGTCAGGCCGTAAGTGGGATTTTCTGCCCGCTACGCACTAGAAAATCTCATTTCCTGGTCTGCAAGACATAAAACTTCGGTCAAACCGCCGGCGGTAATTCGCATATTTATGGCCCTCACCTTCGGTTTGGGGCAAACACCTGCGACCTTGGGAAATTTACAAATTCACGGCCCTAGGTATATATAATATAATAATTATAGTACATCAATATATTACGGACTAGAGTAAAATTCCCTTGATGTAAAGATAGCAGCTTTCATAAATGCCTCCATCTCTGATTTGCACCCACTTCTAGTATCTCTGTTTGGCCCTATTTATGGTTGACTGGGAAAGAATGCCATTTGGCATTAAGTCCGCCATTTGTACTGACTTTTGTTCTATGCAATAAAGTTTAAATAAATAAATGGTCGTTTAGTTATTTATTCACTGTAGCTTTAAATGGTTTATTATACAATTAGGTGTGTTAATTTTAGTTCTATTTGCTCTAGACCTCATATATAATCTGCTTTGAATTCCAAACATCATTCCATCAAGATCATGTCCGGCCGAGCCGACGGCGTAGTCACCTTGAGTATGTTAATGGCACCACTGGTAACTAGACTGTCCTAGACTGAGGTGACCTAGCTAAGGTTCGTTGCACCTTTAAATAGGTCATTTGAGACATGCCGAAATGTTCTAATGATTGGCGCTATTTAGTAACGTGTTACTCGAGTTATTCTGGTTTTAAAACTTGTTGTCGTTGCGTATTACATACTCCCCATACCAGCATGTAGTTTTTTTTTTCAACACAAAAATATACGCTTTGGTGTGTAATATTTCTAAAATGCTCCCTGATAAAACACCACTTAAAATCCATACAATTTATTGGAAAAGTAATCGAGCATACCTACCAAAAGAAGCGCAACATCGTAATCTATCAAACTTTTTTGTTTTGTTAATTTCAGTTAGCGCTTAGCGCGTTTGCGGGTGGCCAGTACGTATAATTTAGATAAAATATTTATGCAAAGAGGTTTTTGAGTGTTCAAAACTATATACTGTAAGGATCTCTTTGGTTGTTGACAGTAGAACTGGCAACTAGATTTTGTATTTAAAATATATTTAAATATTTAGAATTATGGCCGTCTCTGTCACTCACCAAGAGAGCCGGGCATTCATGCTTAAGCTTTGTATCGTGGCTGGTCGCTAAATAAAATATAATTCAAGTTCTATCTTGTGTTTGCACTTCTACCAAAGCTGCATCCCCCACAGTACATACTCACACCGCGAGCATTCGCCTCTAATGTAACAAAAAGCAAATGAGATTTTCATATATTTTTTGTTAATTTACAGGTGAATGCTCGCGGTGAGAGGTACCCTTATCGATATAAAAAAATAATGTTTGGAGACCCCTATTATTTTTAAAAGACCTATTCAACGACACCTCGCACACTAGTGTAGGAACGAAAAAAAATCACCCCCTTTTTCGGTATACGGGAGGAACCCGAAAAAAGGTTTATTTTTAGCTTTTATTTTACCGTTTGTCGGCGTGATACGTACACATATATGTATATACTCATACCAAATTTCAACTTTCTAGTACTAGATCACGGAGCTACGAGGGGCGTCTGAAAAGTTCTAAGCCTAAGGTATTTCGAGGTTATATATGCGTTTATGATACTGGCCACTAGAAAGGCCATTTAAAAACAAATTATTAAAAAATAACAAGTCACGTTTTTATTATTCTGTTTCGAGATATTCAACGGAAAAGTACATCATGTGTGAATTACCAACGAATATTACGAAAATTGAGCACCGTGCTGTAATTAAATTCCTTACAAAAAGTGACAAATCACCGCAGTGTATTTTTGAGGAAATGGCTATTTTACATAGAAAACTATCGTGAGTCTCAGACATATTAATATACTTAAACGGGTTTACTCACGTCGTAGAAGTCGAATAACGCTCGACATGTTTCGAATCGGTACGCGATTCATCATCAGGAGAGACGACCAGTCGCGGCGGCGGCCAATCGAACACGGTCGTGAATCGTGAGCGTGATGAATCGCGTACCGATTCGAAACATGTCGAGCGTTATTCGACTTCTACGACGTGAGTAAACCCGTTTAAGTATATTAATATGAAATGGCTATTATTTACGGTGATTCTGGGCCTTCTTATGCCACAGTCAAAAAGTGGAGTCGCTTATTTAAACTCGGACGGGAATCGATCGAAGACGACCCCCGCTCAGGGCGGCCAATATCGGTAGTGACCGAAGAAAACGTAGCAAAAGTCAAAAAGCTGGTATTAGAAGATAGAAGAATTAAGGTTTGGCAAATAGCTGAGGTCTTAGGTATTAGTAAAGAAAGAGTCGGAGAAATTTTACATGAACATTTGTACATGAGTAAAGTCAGTGCTCGTTGGGTACCGAAAATGCTAACGGCCTTCGATAAAGTACGTCGTGTGGAAACTTCTCGGGCGTTTTTAGAATTGTGCGAAGATGATTTAGATGAAGTTTGTTCCCGAATAGTAACTGTTGATGAAACATGGATCAGACAGTATGATCCGGAGTGTAAGTCTGAGTCGATGCAGTGGATTGAAAAGGGTGAAAGGCCGCCGAAGAAATTTAAAGTGCAAAAGTCGGCCTCTAAGTTAATGGCTACGGTATTTTGGGATTGTGATGGCATTCTTTTAATCGATTATTTAGAAAAAGGCTCTACGATAAACGGAACTTATTATGCAAATCTAATAAGACAGGTGCGACAAGCCATATAGTTGAGAAAAGGCGGGGTAAACTAAGGAAAGGCATTTTGTTTTTGCAAGACAACGCACCCGTTCACACCGCTAAAATGTTGCGAGGCGTGCTCTGAAGGAAGTTGGTTTTGACGAAATTGACCACCCACCCTACAGCCCAGATCTAGCCCCAAGCGATTATTTTCTATTCAATAATTTGAAGAAAGAGTTGAGGGGAAAGCGATTTAGAAGTGACGAAGAGATGAAGGCGGCTGTACAGGAGCATTTTGAAGGGCAAAATGAAGATTATTTTTTTAATGGCCTAAAAGCACTGAATAAAAAATTAAAAAAATGCATTGATTTAGGAGGAGACTATATTGAAAAATAAACACGAGTTCATTTGTGTAAATTGTTTTTTTCTATCTTAGGCTTAGAACTTTTCAGACGCCCCTCGTAAGCCGCGGACGGACAGACGGACATGGCGAATCTATAAGGGTTCCTATTCCTAGTTGACTACGGAACCCTAAACAACGAACAACGGTTAACCAAAAATTTATGAAAATAACCGCGGTTTCGGTTCGGTTGTTTTCATCCTAAAAATAACCTATTGCATTTCCTACAAAGCGCGCTACGTGATGGGTTTAGCGCCGCTACCATAAAAATATGGGGCGTATGATGGTTGCGTTTATCACGGGATAAATAATGGCAAAGCATATTCTGTCACTCACACTCGCAGATTGTCAAAACGTGACGGATTCTTTGTCACTTATTTGTCGCGTTGTAGTTGCGTTGTTGTAAAACGGCATTAGTATTACATGCATAATTTTCAATATTTTCAGGGTAGGTATATATGTAGGTACTTACGGGGTACCTGACCCCGCGCGACGCGCTTCGACTGACTTAAAGGAATAAAAAAAATCCCTTTTTTGGGTGTTTTGTAAATTGCAATTTGCATTACAAAACACCTTATTAATTGATTACTACTATGCATTTGTTTTGTTTGTTCTATTGTATGTTATAAGCATTTTGAGCGAATCAGAAAAATGGGTCGTTATTGAAAATTACATTTCTAATTAGTGATCATCAATTACTGCATTTACTTTTTTCAAAACTGACTCAAAATTATAGTTACGATACCGTAGTAGACAGCAGCAGTCATGTTCAGACCACAAAGCTACTGTATTAATATAAGCCATACGCAAATCGTCCACATGACATATGATTAAATCGTCCTTAAACCTTATCTAATACCATAAGTGATTTAGATAACAGTGAAATTCCATTCGAGATACCGATTCGATAAAGTCTATAGGTAATTGATTATAATATTGGTTGCACTTATTGCTCGTCGCTTTTAAGTTCAGTTCAAGCACAAACTTGAATGGGATTACTATAGTCTGTCGCTGGGGAAGTACGATTAGGTACTGTATATTACTTTACTAGGCATGTAGGCAAATATAATTATGTAGCAGGCACGAAATAATATTCTTGCGGCTCCACACTACTCGCGAAGTGCCGAGGCGAAGTTGGTAAGTATGGGTTTCCGAGTGAAGAGCCTCTCCGGCCTCCGCAATATCATTTTCGCCCAACTTCGGTCAAGTTTGCGAGTAGTGCGGTGCTAGGGTTCAAATCACGCAGTTTTCAAGCACGCTAAAGGCAGTAGAGTCATATGTAGGTACGAGGGTGACACTGAAAGTTTTTAGAACAGGCCACTTGTAAACGATATAATAAAAAAATAAGTTTAGATTTTGAAAATGCATTCCTCTGCGAATATTGTGGTGTATGTATTTAATTCGTTTGTCATTTGTTTTACGATTTGGCGGTGAATTGAAAATTGTCTCTTTCACGTCGGCATGAATTTTTGGCGAGAAAATTTTCGTGCAGTGATTTTTATTACTTTCGATGTCATTAAAGTCAACAAGAAAGTTATGATAGACTTCGATTGGCCTTTCATGATAAAGCCCCATTTCGTGCCACTGTTTATAACTGGTTTAATGAGTTTAACCGTGGTCGCACTAATTTCACCGATGATCTGCGTGAGGGCCGTCCTTCGACTGCGACGACTGAAGACAATATCAGTATTGTGCGGCGTGCGATAGAGACTGACAAAAGAATGTCCTATCAGCGGATTCAGATGAGCTTAGGCATTGGTATGAGTCAAGTGCACAAAATCCTCCATGCAAATTTAGCAGTCAGGATTCTTTGTGCCCGGTGGATACCTCATAATTTGACAGAGTCCCAAAAACTCTCTTGTGTTGATTGGTGCCGTGAAATGGTTCAAAGATTTAACGGAGATGACTCAAATGCTGTTTTCAACATGCTTACGGGTGACGAAAGCTGGATTTACTGTTATGAACCTGAAACTAAAAGGCAGTCTGCTCAGAGGGTATTTCCTTCAGAGGAGTTGCCAGCTAAAGTGAAGAGAGGTCGAAGCGTGGGAAAAAATATGGTGGCGTCGTTCTTCGGAATGACAGGTCATATCGCAACAATTATTATACAGGATCAAAACACAGTTACTGCAGACGGGAACACTAACAATTGTTTACCACATGTCTTGGAAAAAGTTCGGGAGAAGCGACCTCGCAGTAGAGTCCTCCTTTACCACGACAACGCCTCGTCACACACCACCAAGCAAACAATCGACTATTTGGCGACGTCAGACGTGGAATTACTGGGTTACCCACCGTATAGCCCCGACCTCGCACCTTGCGATTTTTATTTATTTCCGAAAATAAAATAAAAACTTCTAGGAAAACGTTTTATGGACGCCGAGGAAGCAGTGGCTGCATGTCAAAGGGTAGTCGAAGAGAGCCCTAGGGACGAGTGGGCAAAGCGCTTTTGTCAATGGTTCCATCGGATACAGCGATGCATTGATGTGAAGGGAAACTATTCCCAAAAGATATAATAACACTAACAACTTGCTAGTTTGTTCAGTTTTTGATTTTCTAAAAACTTTCAGTTTGACCTCGTATGAGGCCAAAAGTGTCGCAGTGCTACGATACTGGTCACATAGTGTATTGAATGTATTATAAATACTCGTTCACTCTATGACGGTTATGACGTTAACGAACCTGCTGACAGATTAATATCCATCAGTTCCTTTCCAAGGACTTACTAGGGCCGTTTGATGGGAGAAGCCAATACTGAACTGCCTTTGCACTAAAGTTAGGTAAGCTACGCGCTAAGCAGTGTGCCGAAAGAAACTCACCAATGGGTTTTCGCTCGGTGCAGCTTGGTATTGTTAGTTTCTTTACATCACCTTTGGCCTTGGGATTTTCTGCCCGCTACGCGGCGCGGGGAGAAAATCTCTCTTCTTAGCCAAGGCAAGACGTACAACTATAGACAAAACACGAGTGGTAATTCGTAAAGCCCCAGATCGCATATTTATGGCCCTCACCTTCGGTTCATGCCACAAATACCTCTGCGATCTGGGACATTCACGAATTCACCGCCCAAGGTATGTTATGTACTATTCCTCGCACAGTGCCGCTTAGTAGCTTGAGGCTTGGACTTCACTCGAGCGGAGCGAAGACGTACGGAATCGAACAATCACACAAGTGAAGCGGTGTCGAGATACAGATGATTGGTGATTGGTCGATTCAAATTCGATCCGCTCCGCTTTAGTGGAGCCCCGATCTTAGGGTGGGTATCCACCAAAGAGGAGAACGGAGACAAGCGGCATAGCGGGCCACAAGCGGGGTACAGGTAGGCCCGGATTTACGACCGTTGAAGAGAGCGAGACCGCTGTCCTAGGAAACCAGAGCTCTATGTAGACCATTGAGTAACTTATATAAACTGAAACTCTCATAGCATCGTATCGTGATACCGTAACTAAATCCAGCCCACGCTCTAGATCCACTGGATATTTTCGTTGGAGAGTACGCACGTAAAACTATGACAAGCGATTCTTTGTTGCGCGACAAGCGATGTCGCGTCAAGATATGCCAGCCCCGCTGTTACTGTAGTGTAGACACTATTCACTTTTAATTTTGTAATAATTTTATTTCGTATTTCTTTTTTTAATTTTATATTCACTTATTTTTTCGTGTTTTTTTTTCAATTTAAATTTTGTGTTAATGCCTAAATAGGCATCCATAGCTAAATAGCTTATCTATCGCATTGGGGCTGCCTGAAATGATAGATTTAAGTTACCTATTGCCTATAGAAATAAATAAATAAATTGGCCGAGGCAATGTTGGCAGAAGTATGGGTTTCCGCAGCGAAGGGCCCCTGCACCGTAACCTAACCTAACTTCGCGAGTAGTGTAGAGCTAGGGAGAAAAAGTATACGAAACCATCTAACAGACGTCCAGCTTCTATCTTATATTACTTTTGGGTGTTTAAGTCGGTGTATAATGATAGAATGATGGACGTTTCAACGTCTGCACGACATTATGCATGCGGTCGCGGCAGTGAATAGCAAATCAGACGTTTACCATGTCGTGTAAAGCGACCACAATGTTGTTGCCATTTTTGGACGTCTCACATAACACATACTCTCATAACATGTTAATTATTTTTTTATGTAAGAAGTGGAAAACGACTCACCGTCGTTGATTTGGGTGTGTATTTATTTATAATACCGAGCTAATATCTATATAGATAGATAGATAGATAAAATACTGCACACCTCATTGCACACCTATACCTACACCTATACCATATTGCACACCTCAAGAAGAAAGAAATACAAATACAGAAAACACTTATCATTAACTACAATAGAGGTAAACAATATTATATAGTGAAATTTGCAAGTTTGAAAAGGTTTCCCATGCAGAGTCAGACCCAAGGAATCTACTCCGCACCCTAAACTTATACATTTCAAGACGAAATATTAATTTGGAACCTATTTACCGGGAGAAGACATCCATCAAGTTTTGTCCTCAGTTCAGAAAACAAGTAGTACGGGGGCTCTTGGTATGCAACGTCTACCAACCTAGTGTGCTATTCTAATAATAGATGCCTACCTGCACCTATCATAAAAAGAATTAAAGGTGAGCCGATAGCAATGTGAATGAACTAGTAGAAGGAGACCAAATTTAAAGCCGGCTGTCCGGTCACATTACAATTTCAAAATGTAGTATTTTTTGTAGTCTCTGTCTCATCGAATATGTATCACCTTGTTTATCACCTTTGCTTGTGCCTACTTTATTAAAATACATGCCGAAACTGAACTGTTGTTGTTGAGTGCTAGAACACTAACGTAAAAAAATTGTTTACAGGCAGACGTCGATAACAATTGAATTTTTTTAGGTGTGTTGTTGCGTCATCTAGGTTGTACTGAAAATTTTGTCTCTTCTGTTTAAAACATAAATATGACAAAATGCCAAGTTCGTAAATGGTTTTCCTACTTAAAAGAAGTGAGATCCTAATTGAAAACAAAGTTGTTTATGTATAATAATTTATTGCAAGAAAAACTTAACTTATACCAAAGAAATAATAATGAAAATTGATTTTAAAAGTTGTTTTGATCACAGCTACTGCTTAACGTGCATCAATAGCTTAAAATTATTTGTTATGTTATTGGCAAGTCTTTACTTGATTGATATAAACGAAATGTTAATCAGAATCACTTCCGTAACGTATTCAAACCTTAACTTCGACACACTTATTCGAATACGTTAGTAAATCTTTGGCAGATAAAATAGATATAGTATCAGTTGGGGAAGGCGACGAGCCACAGGGTA